>JARFIZ010000202.1:0-2406471 GCA_036325965.1 Sinopyrophorus schimmeli
AATCCTGAGGCTTTTTACATAAGATACATGTATAATATGTATAGGGTGCGACGTTAATTTTTCGAAAATAAAAATTGCGATTTTAGCGCTCATTTTGAGCCAATTTTGAACTTTCAAAAATTGTAGCGCCGTTATTTGTGGACGGATCTTTAAAACTATTCAGAATCGGATTTGGCAGCCTTTTGGCTTCGGATAGGCCTAAGAAACCGTAGGCGTGCTATTCCAGAGCTTTGGGAAAACGTTTTGAAAATTCAAAATCGATGGGTTTTAACCCATGTATTTTGGGTAAAAATGAAAAAATAGAATTGCTTTATATTGCGAGGGACGTTCCTACGTACCCTAGTGACTATAACCGGTGTCATTTCCCGCGCTTCCCTCTAAAATAAAAATTTTCGATACAAACTAAATGATTAAAATACGTACCCTTGATTCACAAAAAATCGTAGCGCCCTTATTTTCGATCCAATCATTACAAACGACACGGATTCGGAATCCTGAGGCTTTTTACATAAGATACATGTATAATATGTATAGGGTGCGACGTTAATTTTTCGAAAATAAAAATTGCGATTTTAGCGCTCATTTTGAGCCGATTTTGAACTTTCAAAAATTGTAGCGCCGTTATTTGTGGACGGATCTTTAAAAACTATTCAGAATCGGATTTGGCAGCCTTTTGGCTTCGGATAGGCCTAAGAAACCGTAGGCGTGCTATTCCAGAGCTTTGGGAAAACGTTTTGAAAATTCAAAATCGATGGGTTTTAACCCATGTATTTTGATAAAAATGAAAAAATAGAATTGCTTTATATTGCGAGGACGTTCCTACGTACCCTAGTGACTATAACCGGTGTCATTTCCCGCGCTTCCCTCTAAAATAAAATTTTCGATACAAACTAAATGATTAAAATACGTACCCTTTGATTCACAAAAAATCGTAGCGCCCTTATTTTCGATCCAATCATTACAAACGACACGGATTCGGAATCCTGAGGCTTTTTACATAAGATACATGTATAATATGTATAGGGTGCGACGTTAATTTTCGAAAATAAAAATTGCGATTTTAGCGCTCATTTTGAGCCAATTTTGAACTTTCAAAAATTGTAGCGCCGTTATTTGTGGACGGATCTTTAAAAACTATTCAGAATCGGATTTGGCAGCCTTTTTTGGGTTCGGATAGGCCTAAGAAACCGTAGGCGTGCTATTCCAGAGCTTTGGGAAAACGTTTTGAAAATTCAAAATCGATGGGTTTTAACCCATGTATTTTGGATAAAAATGAAAAAATAGAATTGCTTTATATTGCGAGGGACGTTCCTACGTACCCCTAGTGACTATAACCGGTGTCATTTCCCGCGCTTCCCTCTAAAATAAAATTTTCGATACAAACTAAATGATTAAAATACGTACCCTTTGATTCACAAAAAAATCGTAGCGCCCTTATTTTCGATCCAATCATTACAAACGACACGGATTCGGAATCCTGAGGCTTTTTACATAAGATACATGTATAATATGTATAGGGTGCGACGTTAATTTTCGAAAATAAAAATTGCGATTTTAGCGCTCATTTTGAGCCAATTTTGAACTTTCAAAAATTGTAGCGCCGTTATTTGTGGACGGATCTTTAAAAACTATTCAGAATCGGATTTGGCAGCCTTTTGGCTTCGGATAGGCCTAAGAAACCGTAGGCGTGCTATTCCAGAGCTTTGGGAAAACGTTTTGAAAATTCAAAATCGATGGGTTTTAACCCATGTATTTTGATAAAAATGAAAAAATAGAATTGCTTTATATTGCGAGGGACGTTCCTACGTACCCCTAGTGACTATAACCGGTGTCATTTCCCGCGCTTCCCTCTAAAATAAAATTTTCGATACAAACTAAATGATTAAAAGTACGGACCCTTTGATTCACAAAAAATCGTAGCGCCCTTATTTTCGATCCAATCATTACAAACGACACGGATTCGGAATCCTGAGGCTTTTTACATAAGATACATGTATAATATGTATAGGGTGCGACGGTAATTTTTCGAAAATAAAAAATTGCGATTTTTTGCGCTCATTTTGAGCCGATTTTGAACTTTCAAAAAATTGTAGCGCCGTTATTTGTGGACGGATCTTTAAAAACTATTCAGAATCGGATTTGGCAGCCTTTTTGGCTTCGGATAGGCCTAAGAAACCGTAGGCGTGCTATTCCAGAGCTTTGGGAAAACGTTTTGAAAATTCAAAATCGATGGGTTTTAACCCATGTATTTTGATAAAAATGAAAAAATAGAATTGCTTTATATTGCGAGGAGGACGTTCCTACGTACCCCTAGTGACTATAACCGGTGTCGTTTCTCCGCGCTTCCCCTCTAAAATAAAATTTTTTGATACAAACTAAATGATTAAAAGTACGTACCCCTTGATTCACAAAAAAAATCGTAGCGTCCTTATTTTCGATCCAATCATTACAAACGACACGGATTCGGAATCCTGAGGCTTTTTTACATAAGATACATGTATAATATGTATAGGGTGCGACATTAATTTTTCGAAAATAAAAAATTGCGATTTTTAGCGCTCATTTTGAGCCGATTTTGAACTTTCAAAAAATTGTAGCGCCGTTATTTGTGGACGGATCTTTTAAAAAATATTCAGAATCGGATTTGGCAGCCTTTTTGGCTTCGGATAGGCCTAAGAAACAGTAGGCGTGCTATTCCAGAGCTTTGGGAAAACGTTTTGAAAATTTAAAATCGATGGGTTTTAACCCATGTATTTTGGATAAAAAATGAAAAAAATAGAATTGCTTTATATTGCGAGGGGACGTTCCTACGTACCCCTAGTGACTATAACCGGTGTCATTTCCCCGCGCTTCCCTTCTAAAATAAAATTTTTTGATACAAACTAAATGATTAAAAGTACGGACCCTTTGATTCACAAAAAAAATCGTAGCGTCCTTATTTTCGATCCAATCATTACAAACGAGACGGATTCGGAATCCTGAGGCTTTTTTACATAAGATACATGTATAATATGTATAGGGTGCGACTTAATTTTCGAAAATAAAAATTGCGATTTTTAGCGCTCATTTTGAGCCGATTTTGAACTTTCAAAAAATTGTAGCGCCGTTATTTGTGGACGGATCTTAAAAAACTATTCAGAATCGGATTTGGCAGCCTTTTTGGCTTCGGATAGGCCTAAGAAACAGTAGGCGTGCTATTCCAGAGCTTTGGGAAAACGTTTTGAAAATTTAAAATCGATGGGTTTTAACCCATGTATTTTGGATAAAAAATGAAAAAAATAGAATTGCTTTATATTGCGAGGGGACGTTCCTACGTACCCCTAGTGACTATAACCGGTGTCATTTCCCCGCGCTTCCTCTAAAATAAAATTTTTTGATACAAACTAAATGATTAAAAGTACGGACCCTTTGATTCACAAAAAAAATCGTAGCGTCCTTATTTTCGATCCAATCATTACAAACGAGACGGATTCGGAATCCTGAGGCTTTTTTACATAAGATACATGTATAATATGTATAGGGTGCGACATTAATTTTTCGAAAATAAAAAATTGCGATTTTTAGCGCTCATTTTGAGCCGATTTTGAACTTTCAAAAAATTGTAGCGCCGTTATTTGTGGACGGATCTTTTAAAAAATATTCAGAATCGGATTTGGCAGCCTTTTTGGCTTCGGATAGGCCTAAGAAACCGTAGGCGTGCTATTCCAGAGCTTTGGGAAAACGTTTTGAAAATTCAAAATCGATGGGTTTTAACCCATGTATTTTGGATAAAAAATGAAAAAAATAGAATTGCTTTATATTGCGAGGGGACGTTCCTACGTACCCCTAGTGACTATAACCGGTGTCATTTCTCCGCGCTTCCCCTCTAAAATAAAAATTTTCGATACAAACTAAATGATTAAAAGTACGGACCTCTTGATTCACAAAAAAAATCGTAGCGTCCTTATTTTCGATCCAATCATTACAAACGAGACGGATTCGGAATCCTGAGGCTTCTTTACATAAGATACATGTATAATATGTATAGGGTGCGACGTTAATTTTATTATTTTATTCTCGAATATATTAGGCCTTAATACGCCAGTATCCGGTCCTAACTCAAAACTCTGTAAGTCGCCAAAAAACAGATACATGTAAAATAAGTATAGGGCGCAATGTTAATTTTTCAAGTAGTTAAAAATTGCAATTTTAGGTTTACTTTTTACCCAAAATTTTACTTTAAAAAAAATTACATCCTTCCTTCTCTTGTAAAAGTTTTTTCTTTTTTAAATAAATTGTGTTTCTATTTTTTGTAGGTGTTTCTACACCAATGGACAGGCATGAGGACCAAGGATGGACCAAGGAACTCTTCAGCGCAGGTCTTCCCAGGACACCACAGTCAAGATCATCCTAATTAGAATAGCTTAGACTTAGGGGTTGTTACACCATTTTTGTAATACGCGATCTTAAAACTTGTCTGGGGCAAGGGAGGAAGGTAAAAACAAAGAGGCAATGCTCTTTATTTTTAACCTCCACTCTCCTACACTCTCTTCCTCTCAAGTTTTGAGATTGTGTAAAAATAAAATAGCCATAGATATAAAATTATAAAATACAATAACCTTAATTGTGAAGGGATGTAAATGGGGAATTGGGTAAATAAATAAAATTATTTACATGTTTTTTTTTCTTTATACTTAGAAGTTTGAAAAATTGGAGAAATTTCAGAAAAAACTATAATCAAAACATACAATTTTACTTGTAAAAAAATTTTAAATTAATATTATAGAACGTGTACTTTTAGTTTAAAAACTATTATATTAAGACCAAGCTCAGTGGTTGGAATTGTTTGTTAGCAATGGTTGAGTTCGATAAGGTTAAATTTTTAAAAATCTTTAAGAAATCCAACGGCACAGCCGACGGACGAATGACGAATGACAAATGTCTGTAGGATACCGGATTTGAAGAAATATTTTTAAAATCTCTAAGATAAACCTACGAGCGACGAGCCGACGAGACCGACATGACAATACGACTGATTTGTAGGATACTCTGATTTGAAAAATATTTTAAAATGTCCCTTTAAGTTAACATTCGCCACGCATAGTCATTTAAGATAATTATTTGTAAAAATCTAGTTAATTTAATTTTAAACATTTTAAGGTTACACAAACTTCTTAACGAACGCCAAGCTACTGGTGAGAGTATGGTTGTATTTTAAATGTCTAGTGACTGCCGACCGTACGTCGTTAAAAATAAATTTTGTAAGAAATCTTTAATTAATATATCCACGAGCAACGAGCCGAACGAACGAATGACGAATGACGAATGACCGTAGGATACTCCTGATTTGAAAAATATTTTTAAAAGTCTCTAAGATAAACCCTCGCCGACGCGACTGCGACTGTAACATCGTTAAAAATTAAATTATTTGTAAGAAATCTTTAATTTAATATTATAGCAACTTGCAGTTTATAAGGTTTAAAACACAAACTTCTTATACGAACGCCATAGCTCACTTGGGAGAGTATAGGTTGTTTGTTCAAATGGTCTCGGGATCGATCCCCATACCATGACGAATGACTGTAGGTTGCTCGTGATTTGAAAAATATTTTTAAAAATCTCTAAGATAACACGCAACTCGGCCGACTCAAATGGCCGATCGACCTACCGACAATACTTGAAACTTGCGATTTGGAAAATTATATTTTTGGAAATTTTCTTTTATGTCCCTGTTACGAGTTGATACATTCCCCTTACATTTTTAGTGAGAAAAGAAACAAGTAGTAAATAGTTTTTTTTATTTTCCAATCTCCCCTTACATCCCCCTTCACATCTCATTATTTATTTATTATTTATTACAGAGAAACTCAACTATGTTTTCATCGGAGTACAGCCCTTGATGGAATATTTTAAGACTACACAACCTTAAAACACCCCATCGTTTATTGAACATTATGTCATCCGATGTGAAGAGTAATTAATGCTTACAACCGACTATGGCAAAAATTTTAATGGAAAACAACCCCTTCGCATCGGAGACATATAATGAAGATATTAATTAATGTTAACAGGAATTGGACTTTTAATAAAACAACTCTTGTTAAATGTGCACATATAACAAGAGTTCTTTTATTAAAAGTCGAATTCCTGTTAACATTAATTAATATTAAAAGATATTGGACGTGAACATTATGATTAAATATCATAAAGACAGATTAACTAAATAATATATAAAAGTTGTTACAAATTTGAAAAATTTAAAATAATGAAAAAACTACAATCTCTTATTATAGTTATAAATAATTACAAACTAAGTGTCTTATGAAATGACTGCAGAAACAAAGAGGAAGTGAAACTGAGTCTACGTTAACAGGCCAAAGGCGCGGACATTCGCATTTGAATGTGCGCGGTCTTGAGCTACCCCCTTTCCTAACACTTTTACGAAGGCATGTTGTAAGGCCTCACAGCCTTACAACACCCTATCATTTAATAAACGTTATGTGTTCCGATGCGAAGGGTAACGAATGGTTAAAACTAAGAAAGGCAAAAATGTTAATTGAAAACATAAGCCCTTCACATTGGAGACACATAACGGTGTCTTAAAATAACTGTAAAAGACGTATAATTTGTTACAAATTTAAAAAGGCAAAATAATAAAAAGCTGCATCCTTTTCTGTCGTTATAATAAAAAACACCTTATTTAAATTAAATAAGGTATTAAATGTGTATCGTAAGACTGCAACTTCTTTTACAATTTATAAATAAATATTTTAGCAAATGATAAGGGCTAAGTATGAATACAGAAAGATGAGAGTTAACGGAAGAAGCTAGTTCGGTTATGCAATTTAAAACCAGCCTTTTATAGAGGCCATCCATAATTATTTTTAATTCGTCATTCGTCGACGTAGCACAATCGATAGGTGATAGAGATGACGTCACTTTTGAATGCGCCCTCTAATGGGCATATGGCTGAACTACCGGCTGTATTATAGATATCTTCATTAACGGCCATCTCTAATGACGTCACTCTGCGAGCTGCAACCCATCATACAAATCCATAGCGGTCATGTGTTTACCACTTAAATTTCTAAAAATCAAACAAATCAAAACCAATAAATAAAAGAACAAATTAAATGTTAATTACTATATTTAGCCTAATTCCTCACTTAGAAATTATTATCAAACATATATTTATCTTAAAAATAAAACAATAAAGCTTACATGAAAATATGCCATAAAGCTAACACGGAAATATTTTCAAAAAGTAATCCAAAGGGCATCTCACAATATATATCAAATGCGTAACTAAATCCCGAATTTACATGTTAGTCGCACTTGGGATTTAGTAACCTTCAAAGCCATTTCTTAAAACTAAAGCAGTACAATTTGCGATTAAAGTATTTCATGCATTGACACCATGTTATGGAAAATCAACTTAAAACTTAAAAAGCATGCAACAGAATTAATTTTAAAAGAAAGTCGCTACCTTGGAAAGATTTTGCAGTTTTTCCTCCGTCATTTAATAAGAACAAACACTTCAGTAATTTGCAATACTAAAATTACTTTTTCCAGTTGTAAAATCAGTTGCATTCACCCATCACACAAGTACTTCTATTTCATCACAAATTACTCTTTGCACCTAAAAAACAATGAATTACAATTAAAAAAACTAAAAGGTATTAAACTAATTTGCATAATTTACATAATGTACATAAAATAAAAGCACATGTTACTCACATTAATGTGTAATTCCAAAGGCTGTTGTGCAAAACAGTATAATAACTTAAATCTTTACGTTTCAAGCTCTTTCCATGTGGATTAGAATAGCTCCGTTCCATATCCCCATTCATCAAGGGCTAATATTTGTAACAATCTATTCGATCCTCTCAATAAGGTTAATTCTATGCTCCAGACCTAAAATAAATTATTATAGACTACAAGAACCTTACTAAAAGCTACCACTTGTAATAATAAACATGATTTTATATTATTTTGACATTTAACCATGAAAAGTAAACGCATAAGTCATGTATGAACAACTTGCTGCACTTACATGAAAATTATAAAACTTTCAGCAACATTTAATTACTTTATAATTGTTACTCTTACCTTAGAACGTTACAGCTGTTGTACAAAACAGTATAACTTAAATCTTTACGTTTCAAGCTCTTTCCATGTTGATTAAAATACTTCCGTTCCACATTTTCATTCATCAAAGGCTCATATTTGTAATAATCTATTATATCCTCTCAATACGGTTAATTCTACGGCCCAGACCTAAAATAAATTATTATAAACTATAAGAAACTTACTAAAAGCTCCCACTTGTAATAATAAACATAATTCTATATTATTTTGATATTTAATCATGAAAAATGAACGCATAAGCCATGTATGAACAACTTGCTGCACTTATATAAACATTATAAAACTTTCAGCAACATTAATTACTTACATGTGATTAAAAAGATTTTTAAACTATCCAACTTAATAGAATCTATGTTATTTACATCAATAACAATAAAACAATGTATGAATTCTGATCGCCCAAAATACATACAATGACCTTAAGACACTACCTTATTACTAACACCGTTCATATGAATTACTGAATAAAACCATTGTTTGACACAGTGCATTTTATAGGTTATAAAGTTAACTGTATTGTTTAATTATTAGACTTTAAATGAATGCAAGTTTAAAGAAACAGTAAAAACACATTTAATTATAATTGCTTTAAATCGAATTTTAAAATCAATAGTTACAGTTAAGCAACCAAGAACCCGATAACTTCTTTAACAGTCACATGAAAGAGTTCATGTAGCAAATCTAACCTAAGTCATTCTGTTTTATCTAATAAACAAACAGTAGTAATAACAATATTTTCAATGGTTAGTATTAATAAATCGTTTTTATATGGAATAGGATTGCATCCATTACGTGGTGTATTTCTTTATATTTGTATTTACAACTAGTTTCTGATAATCGCAATAATTTCGCTTCAAATTATACTCCAAGTTATGAAGGGACAAAAATAAATATAGACGTTCACAATAACCATTTAGATACGGAAGGTAGTATAAAAAAGCAAATTTAGTAAAAGTACCACATGACAAATATGTAAACAGTGCAAAATTAATAAAAGCTTTGAAACCGATCAAGAGAAAAGAACAAGGTGCATATTCCGTAATATATATTTAGTCTAAATGTAATTGCAAAATTTTCAGGATTAAATGAACTTGGTATGGTTAAAACTGAAGAAGACCAAGCCCTACGAGATGAAGGATACAAAATTTATGACTTTAATGTGCTTATAAGCAATAACTTAAGTCTAAACAGTGAAATCTCTGATACCAGAAATAAGTTGTAAGTTAATTTAATTACATAAGGTATTTTTTAAGAAATAACTGCTTGTTTTAGATGTGATGATATTATTTATCCAGATAATCTTCCTACAGCAAGTATAATAATTTGTTTCTATAATGAGCATCTGTTTACTCTTTTAAGGACTTTACATTTTATAATAAATCGAACACCGAGCAATATTTTGCAGGAAATAGTTCTGATTGATGACCATAGTGATCTCATTAACTTACATTCCAATATTTCTACTTACATGAAGCATGATGTTAAATTAAGAGATAAAGTAAAATTATTTAAAACAAATGGAATAGAGGGGCTTATAAGAGCAAGAATTTTGTGGATCAAAGAAAGCAACGGGAGATGTACTCGTTTTTCTAGATAGCCACATCAAAGTCAACATTAATTGGATCCAACCTTTATTTTTACGAATTAGTGAAAAGCATTCTATTTATCTTAAATGAAGGATTTTAATGAAAATTAGATGCACTAATTTATAATAATAAGTAAGACACAACCGTACGACTTGGCTGTATATTGAAAAATGATTCAGAAATGAAAAGTTTTATGTAAGTGGTAATGTACTTCGTATCTGCAGACCCCAAAGCTAAGTTACCTGATATCAAAAGCGATAAGGCCTACCAAAAGAGTCTCGATTATTTTAAATAAAATTATCGATTTATTTTGTTAAACGAAAAACATGATACAGGGTATTGCAAACATATTTGTTCTTACTTTTTCAGTTTATGATAGACAAGGTATTAAGCATTTCAAAAATTATCAAGCGGTTGCCGCTTTTCTTCGAATTTAAATTCTTGGTAATTTTCTAAATGTGTAAAGTTTAATTTATATTGTAAAGTAAACTGGAAAAACTGAGGACCGTACTCAAACACCAAGAACTGTTTTAGTGTTTGAATTCTCAAGAAAAACCTGGATTAATACTGTCAAACCCTTTATATAAAGGAGTCGAAAATGTTTGTTTATAAATTAATTAATTGCAAATAAAACAAATTAAAACTCCTAACTTTAAAGGTGGATATTTTCATAGCATGTGTTTTATAAACTTTTAAACTACTTTATAACTTGAAATAGTACTTTTAATGTAGCGAATAAATTAGTGGCATATTAAAAATGCAATAAAAACTACCAGAACTGTTTATTCATGCTTAAATCATTGCAAAAGAGAAAAAAAAAAGCAACTTGCCTTTTGAATTCAAATATCCCAAGAGTGATTCATAAAATTTTCCACAGATGGTACTCCTGTAATGTTCTGAAGATAAAATCGAAAAACATTTTTTAGGTTAGTTTTGGTTAACAATTATCATTGTAATATATGTTTGTTTTAACTTTAAAGTTAATACATACATCAATCCTTTTAAGTTAACAAATAAGTATAAAATGGCTGCTCCAATGGAAAGAATACAAGTATTGGAGTCTATAGAAAAGGATATAATTACTTGTTTACATAGTGCAGGTATGATACCCTACTATTATTGTTCTTGTAACTTATCTGGAAATCTAATTACAGGTCAAGCATTTGTAGAGTTAAGTAAAGAAAAGTCTAGTTTAAAGCAGGCCGAGAACCACACCCAGACATTTTTAAAAACCTTAGGGGTAGTTGAAACGAAACTCACAGACCAAATAAATTACTTAACGCAGGTATCAACTGGACAACCTCATGAAGGATCTGGCTATGCATCACAAAAGGTGTTACAAATGGCATGGCATAGATTAGAACATGCTCGGTCTAGAGTAAACGAATTAGATAGAATTAGAGTTAAACATGTACAAGGAAGAACAGCCAACAGAAATCAAACTTCTACAAATGGTGTACCGACAGGCCCAAGTAGTGCATCTAATTCTGGAATCTCCACATAATTGCAATGCTAAAATCTCACTTACTTTAATGTCTATATAAGCAGATGACACGTATAAAATAAGTCTGAAAATAAACATTTATATAAACAAGTCCATAAGTTTGCAGAAATGTAACAGATTATAATAAATTAAAATTTATAGCAGGCGAAAAGTAATTAGTTAAATGCAGTATTTTTCTAGCATTAAAATAAAGTGTTTATCTTTGAATAAAATTCATTTAATGATATTAACACTTACTTATACATATAAAAAATAAATCATTCATGAGAGGTAAAAATATTGACTAAAAACAACAATATAGTTTATGTAAATAAAATATAAAAAGTTTAATTGTCCTTACAGCCATTTAACGTTGCCTGATTATTTTGTAAATAATTTTTATTGTGAAGTTTCATCCATTTTGTTACTTCGCTCTTTATTCTTGTGACATCTGCTGCGTAAGTTCTACAACAACCACCTACCCAACAAACCCCTAAATTCAGCCAGTTTTGAATATATGAGTCCAGAGGTTCACATTTATCTCTATCAATCCATCTACACAAAAAAAAATTCAATATGCATAAACAGTAATAAATTTATGATCAGTTTTCATATATATCGGATCATAGAAAGTTTTTTATAGAGCTTTCTTTTTGAAATTACATGCTCAAAAATTTCATCTTATGGTAAATGAACGAGTAATAATTAAAATTTTGCGTATAAATCAGAAAATTGTGAGCTTACCCTAAATCAACCTTATAGGTCTCTCCACTATTTGGATATACAATTAGTGGTATTTTCACTTTACTATTGACTTTATTAATTCCATTAAAAAGAGATTCCACCAATCTGGGTGCTAAGCAATTTACACCTACAGCAAGAAGTTGTTCAGAGTTTAATTTGTAGCAATAGCGAGCGGTTTCCTGAAAGTTGTCGCCGTTTGCTATAGATTTACCGTCTTGCTAAAATATTACTCATAATTAGATACATCAATTTAAACATTTTACTACGTACTCTACAACTAAACGAGACCCAGGCCTTTATATGTGGAAATTGTCGTATATAATCAATAAGCATCTCTGCTTCTGTTCTACAAGGAATTGTTTCAATGGCCAATATATCCACACCTGCTTCCACAAGAGCCTCAATTCTTGGTCTGTGCCATTCTCTCATAACTTCTACCGGAGTTGTTTTTGCATATGAACCGGTGTATTCTGAACCATCGTGCAGCGATGCCCCGTAAGGTCCTACCGAACCGGCAATTAAAGGCCTTTCTAAAATAACAAACGTTAAGCTTATAAAGGAATGAAATTAGTATGCTTTACTGCTGTCTGGAAATTCTTCTAAAAATTGCTCGCAGGCCGTTTTTGCATACTTCACTGCCGACTTTATCAAATCCAAACTTTGCTTTTCGGTCAAATTTAAGTGCTCTACGAAGCCACTTATGCTTGCTTGGTAGGTGTTTGTTAGTATTACATCAGCACCAGCTGTAAAAGTAAACATTTATTTATTATAGGGGTTGTGATGGTACATGATAGGAATAATTGTCTAAAGTTGCAAATTGCGGGGTGTGTTTTAGTCACAGGTAAAAAACAATTTGATTTTTAACTCCATTAAGTTTTAAGGAAAGCTTGTTTCCTTTGCACCAGTACCAAAAAATTAAACTTCAAAGTATTATTGAAAATGTCCCATTCATGGGATATAATTTTTCTGGTGTTTTCAGTACAAGTCCATCATTTTCCACGGAAATTTTGTTATTTTATTTGGCGAAACGGGTTGCCCATTTTGGGAAAGTCATTTCTGTGTAATTTGGAGAACTTTTAACTCTTATCCCAGAAGAGGAACCACCGTTTACACATATTGAAAAAACAATTTTGGTCATAAACAGAAATATTTGTTTCAAAACTTATGAAGATGTTTCCATTCAAGACTATGGCAATCTTTTTTTTTTAATGGCCCCTCACATACAATAATAATAATTGTATTAAGTGCGAATACGTTATAACTAAGTTTAATTTGCAGAATGAAATTAATTAATATTTACCTCTGAGAAAATCTAAGTGTGTCGCGATTACAGCTTGCGGATTTGTGGCCAAAAATCTTGCGCTCCATAGCACGTCCCCATCGATGGGTTCGTCTACGTGACAACTAAGTTGCGTTGCGAATCCCCCGTCCAAAACAGTTACATGTTTCTGTGGTGGTTCAATATCTTCTTTGGCTAAACATTTTTCCACTGAATTTCTATTCCCAGGAGACATTGTACTGCTTTTTGTGTCTGAACCCGCAACGCTCTTAACTCTATCTATGTACCTAGCGAGAGATAACATTGAATTTATTAATAACATGGATTGCATAAGACAATAATCAGGTTGTTTAATTTTAAATTTATCATTTTCACATTAAACTTACTGTAGTTGCTCAATGATTCGAAAATGTAAAAAGATGCTGTATTTGTACTGGCATCATAATGTTGAAAAATATGTTAGTAAATATATAGAAAAGTGTTTGTTGGAGAGAAGGCCAAAATACTTATTAAATAAATAAATATTTGCAAAAAATTAATTAGTATTTTGTTTGATTTTGAAACTGTAGCATTTTAGTTTCCACTGACAAATAACTTAATTATTAGTACCTTAATTTAAAATTTTTATATTAAAATAGTAGCAATAATGTGCTACTGATGGCACTCGAAGTAAGACTACATTATTCTCATAGATGATAAAGAATTAACCTAGTAACAGTGAAGAGCAAAACAAATTTAAATTTCAGACATAACAAGATAACATTTTAGTCTAGCGATTATTATATTTTTGTAATAATATTTTGATAATAGTCTGATAAAGTGTTTACCTTCATTCACAAATAGTAGTCAAGTTAAAATCTCATGTTAATTGTAAAGTAATTGTTAGAATTCTGGCAGCATAAATTTATTAACAAAATCATATAAATAATTACTCAATGCTTTTTGAAATTGTACTCGGATATATTAGCAAAGTCATTTTAAACTTTTAGTTTGGAAAATGTTCACAAATAACCGACCTACAATTTTTCAAATAGAAAATTTACAAAAAATCAATAACACGTCGGAATCTTCGAACTTTTTCCCGAAAATTTCAAATGACACGCGTATGGTTTTTTAGACCCATCTGAAGCCAAAAAGTCTGACAGATCTGAATTTGTATAGTTTATAAAGATCCGTCCACAAATAATAGCTTAACAATTTTTTTAAGGTAAACTTTTGTGTTAAAAAAATGAATCTAAAACTTCAACCCTTAATTACTCGAAAAATTAACATTGTGCCCTATGCCGATTTTGCACGTATCTTATGGAAAAAAGTCTCGGGATTACGAATCCGGGTCGCTTTTAACCCCTTGACATACAAAAAAAAACGAATTTGACGAGTCCGAAAAAAACTATTAGTTTCGCTCAAGTTAGCTGTTATGAGCATACACAAATAACATAAAATAAATAATTAATAGTTTTAAAATATTTTGAAATATGTAGAGCAGTGTTTCCCAATCTTTTTTTAACATTCCCCACCTAAGTCATTCTAAAATTTTGATGCGTATCATATATATAACATATAAAATTTTTTTTATATTTAAAAATTGAATTATTCCATAAAAGAAGCCCAATTACAACTTGTTCAAGACACAAGATTTAGGTTTTAGCAAGAAATCACTAGGAAATTATTAAGAAAAAGAAACAATAAGTAAATTTTAAAAACATAAACTAAAAAATATTTTTATATCGATAGCTCGAATTTTTAATAACGCGAATTATTTTTAGTTTCTCTTCAACTTCGATCTATCGAGGTTTGACTGTATTTAATTTTCTAAATTTAATATTTCTGAACAATTAAGATAAATTATTTATTGAGTTTTCTCCAATATTAATTTTATTTGCGTAAATTAATGATCTTCAAAGTTTTTTGAAAAACCACAAATTCTGTATTTACTCTATTTGAGTTTTCTGAAAATAAATAATAATTTTTTCATCAAAATTTCCTTTTAAATTTACCGAATAAAGTTTTGTTTTATTCAATTTGTGTTATACAAAAAATTGATAATTAAAAATTTCTAAAGTTCTTAAATATATTTAAAAATTTTCCTAGTTATTAATTTATTTAATTTGAGTTGTCTAAAACTTAAAATAATTTATTCTTCGAGTTTACTTTAATAATTTTGCTAAATGTTTAAAACTGAATTTCATTCTATGTAAAAAAAACCGGTGCATGTACTTATGTACGCACGTTAGAAGTAATACTTCTTTGGTGCGACTAAATTAAATATAACAACGCGCTATGTTGCGCTTGTGTATAGCTAGACCAGTGGTTATCAAACTATATGTTACTGCGCATATGTCATTTTATTTGAATACATTGCTATTTCTTTTTAAATCCAAAAAGTAATTTAAACAAATTGAATAAATACGAAGATGTGCGCGTTCGAGCGAAAAGTGGCACATTTTCGAGCGAGGGAAGCAAATGAAGCGCGACGCGGAGCGGCGCGCTTCATTTTCCCGAGATCGGAAATGTGCCACTTTGAGCTCGAACGCGCACACTCAACTTTAAGCACACTTTACAAGAATTAATTTACTCTCTGACAATTCGCAAGTAAATATTACAGAATTATATTAATAACAAAATTCCCAAATCGTCAATTTTGTGCCTTTTAACAAAATTATTGTTGAAAACAAACCTTTTTCTGAACATAAAATTGAATACAGTTCTTGACGTCTTAGAGACGTCAAAATCTACAATGACACCCTAAACGATTGACGTCTCTTAGACGTCATTGTATGTCAAGGGGTTAATGATGGGGTCGAAAATGAAAGCTTTTGTGAGTGGAAGTGTATTTTTTTCGATTTTTTCGGTTTTCTTAAAAATTTTGGGAGTTGAAGGAGGAGCAGGAAAAAATGGGTCCGCGCTATGTCGGTTTAGGGTCCATAGAAACATCCCATAAAAATTTAAAGCAAATCCTACACCTAAAATTTTTTTTCTTCTATTTCAACAAAGGGGTTAATCCATGTTTTTTCCCGATTTTTAGCGATTTTGGGGGTTTTGATTTAGGACCGGATAAGGACGTGTTAGCGTGGAAAACGTTCAGAAATTAAACGATTTGACGAAATTCGCAAAGACAGCGGAGTTAAAGCATTTTGATTGTCAAAAATTTTAGCAAAATTTACATTTTGAAAGTTTCAAACGCGTTTTTCTCCCAGACTTCCCATTTGGGCGCTGTCGATTTTTCGGCTGGTCTTACGCTCCGATAAACGGCCTTTCAGAATCTGAAAGGTTTTTAAAGATCGGTTCACAATTAACCGAGACAGGATTTTTCAAAGTGGAAATTTAGAAAAAATTAATGACAAGTCGAACTCTTCGAACCCGTTTTTCTCGAGAATTTCAAATAGCACGTCTATGATTTTTTGGGCCTATCCGCAGCAAAAAAGTCCGGAAAATCCAAATCTGTTTAGTTTTTAAATATCCGTCCACAAATAACCGCGCTACAATTTTATATAAAATATAACAAGGATTGGTATGATTAAATATTTTTAAAGGAGGCGCGGTTTCATACAGTTTGGAAACCACTGCTCTAGTTAAAGATTTATTTATGCTTCAGACATTCTAGTCTTGCTTTACATGAGTCAAAGCCAACACGGTTTTTTTTAGAACTGACCTATCCCTCGTGTCATTTCTTTAGTCTTTGGTTATACATATGTCTCGTATTCATAAAATTGGTCTCCATTAATTTTCTTCTTTTAAACTAAGAAAAATGCAATTTAATCCAATTAAGCTGTGCATATAAATTTTCACCTAATGTATTATAATTAGTTAGTCTAAAACATAGGGCTAGAAAATTATTTTTCTCTCAATTAGACTTGAAATTTCTTGAAAAAGTCTAGTTCATTAATTATAAATTTGGAAAAATTAAAACAATATTTATTAACGAAATTATTATAAAGAAAGATACGATTTAACAAAGAGAATTTTAATACGGCAGCGAGAACTAAGAAATTTTTTAATTTGTATGTAAAGAAGTTTCCTTATAACGGTTTGTTGGCCATAAAAAATACGGCCGTTTAAATGAGCCGTAGGTACAGCCATAGTTAGTACATAAAAGAAAAAGAAAAAGTCTTTTATCTTAAATGCAACAAAATTCTTGGCGCAAAATGAAAAACGGAATTCCTGCTTTACTTGCATTTTCTGTTGCTCGGCGAATGTAAGCGGTTACTTTACACGAGACGAGGATAATCACAGACTAATTTAATTAATTCAGTTCCTCCACGGCTTTATAATTAAAACGCGAAATGCTTTTCGGGGGGTGTTTATATAATGACTGTGGATGTTTCGTAACAGATGCCCGATAAACGGAACATATATTGAAAATGCTCGCGAAAAAAAAGGAGAAGAAGAAGAGTAAAATTAAAATGGTAATTTGGAAAATGCTACCTACATTTTGTATGAAAGGTACACTAATCCCACTAAATTTATCTTAATGAATGTTCACTGCGGTTGTTGCCGACCAGATACAAAACAGAATCGAGGGTAAATTTTATGCCGAAGCCATTTCTTCTTGTGATGTTTTTTATCTGTTTGATTAAACTGTCGTATCTTTGTTATTCGCATTGGGGTTCCCTTTAAGACTGTATGTTTTCTTTAAGACGAATTATCTTATCGTTATTTACAATCGATTTATATGTAACGTTTAGGAATAATGATTACGAGTAATTTAACATTTTCATTAGAACTAGAAAAAAAACGGTGCGTGTACTTTACGCGTTAGAAGTTATACTTCTTTGGTCTAACGATAACTAAGGTAACTGGGGGTAATAAGGCCTAGCTAAGAGAAATTCGAAATTAAATGAAAAAACATGGAATTTAATCAACAGGCTTTTAAAATTCAGTTACTATAAGATATAAAAAAAATATCAACTTTCCCCATAAACAAAACCAAAAATTAACATTTTTAAAAACCTTGCCAGTAGGCCTTATTATACTACTGAAGGTAATAAAGCCTACAGCTTTAAAAAATTGAAGTAATCAAACTGGACATAATATATTTGATACCTAAGTTTAATAAATGCATGAATACAGCAATTGGACTAAAATTTATTAAAAAATTACAAATTGCCTCTCCTAACAGTCATTAGCGCACTCAAAGTCATTAGTATAATCCACTGACATAATTTTTATTACCTAATAATGACTTATCGTAAGCAGGAAGATTATTTATTAACGTTTGCATAGTAGTAGTCTAATTTTAACACAACATAATCTTTAATTTTGTTCTTGTGATGATTAAACATCAAGGGCCGGGGTGATGTACCTCGGTCATTGTCGATCAGTTGTTTCTTGACTCTAGGATCAACGTGTAATAAATAAAAATGTAGGAGTATATTTGTTATATATTCTTCTCTATTTTATTTTATTTTGCTTCAGATAATATGCCTAGCAAGTCAAATCAAAAGTTAAAATTTTTTTAAGTTTTTGAATAGTTAAATTTCAGTATACGAGAAATGATTTATTAATCTTTCAAACAATTTTAGTGTTATATCAAAGAAGAACATTAATAGTTCGTATAATTTAAAAATAAATAATAAATATATACTTTTTATGAGACGGGTCTAGGTACATCACCCCTGTTATACTTAAGCCATAGTTCCACGAATTTTTAAATCTTAAAGCAATGTGAATAAGCAGTTGCTAATGCTTTAAAATTTTTTTATGAAGTGCACCTTAGTAGTGCCCCAATACGGTGCAAATTATTTTATTAACAAATTGTTACATATACATTTTGAAAAAAATTACAAATAAAAAAAGAGTCAAGGTACAACAAGTTTTTTTACATATTTATATCCGTAAGACCTTAAAAGTAATGTAAAATGCATTAGAAAACAATTAAACTTTGATACAAAAAGTAGGAGTATAATAAGGCCTATAGTTAAATTTAGTAGACTTTAATAACCGCCGACCACGTATGTAAGAAAATCAAAATAAAAAATATTTGGTCTATGATACGTCATTGAAATATTTAAAATCATCGAAGCTTGAATGAATAAAGAAAATAAATGTGGTTTTACATAGCTAAGTGTAATATTTCAAAAAATACTAACGAATGATTCGGACCGATTTTTATTATTCGTGTTGCCTGGCCGCGTTTTACAATATATGATGCTACATTTGGGGCAGAAAGCGGAATATGCTACCTCCACAAACTTGTAGAGACATCTTCGTTCAATAGGTGTTTGTGTGTGTGGCCTTAAGCCAAAGCGGTTATTTTAATGTTAATTAGGCCTTATTAGCCGACAGGCCTTATTACCCGCATGTACCTTACGTATTTTATTGCTTACTTTGCGTTTATGTATGGCTAGACCAGTGGTTTCGAAACTATACGTTACTACGCCTGCTTTATAAAAAAAATGTAATATTGGCACGTTACACGGTAGATCGGTTCCGAAGAAAACCGTGTAAATCGAATTCATATATTTTTTATTGTAGATTTTGGTTAAAAATTTTCTAAATCTTAAAATTAATATAAACAAATTCGAAAAATACGAGAATGTGCACATTCGAGCTCAAAGTGGCACATTTCCGAGCGAGGGAGGCAAATGAAGCGCGACGCGGAGCGGCGCGCTTCATTTTCCCGAGATCGGAATGTGCCACTTTGAGCTCGAATGTGTACACTCGGCTTTAAGCATGATTCACAACAATTTAGACCAATAAATTAGGCGAAAAATTAGTTGAATAATTTTAATCGTTCCCTCTCACTCGCAATGACTATATTGTCGTATCTTTTCGCTCCCTTCCACTCATTGCTATGGTAAAAATGTTTTTCGCCGCAAAATCGATATTTTTCCCAAGATAGAGTAGAGAAAAATGATTACCCATACGTTTGACCTATTTCAACTTGATTACAAATATTTATATTTAATTGTTTAAATTAGAGACGAAATCGTTTGCGAAATCTGAAAAGAACTACAGTACCGAAACGTGGTGGAAGTAATCGATACTTGAGGGCTCCGAAAAAAAAGTATCTTCGGAGGAAAAATAAATGAATTAGCTATCAGCAAAGCCAGATAAAAGCAGTTTCTTGAAACTTTTTATGCCTCCTTTGGGAGCGAATGTTTGACGTTTAGCATACACATTAGCTAATGTTCCTAATTAGACATAACCAATAATTTAAAAAAAGTAGTATTTTATTTTATTTTTTTGAAGTTATACTTCTTTTGGCGTTCAAAGGCGAAATTATCACACCTAACAAAAATTCGACAGTGTGACGTTAGCCATCTAAGAAAGTAAATTAATTATTGAGAATCGCGCTTAAAACCGAGTGTGCGCATTCGAGCTCAAAGTGGCACATTCCGATCTTGGGAAAATGAAGCGCGCCGCTCCGCGTCGCGCTTCATTTGCCTCCTCGCTCGGAAATGTGCCACTTTTTGCTCGAATGCGCACATCCTCGTATTCATTCAATTTATCTACTTTATCCTTCGCTTTTTCGAATCATAAATTTAAATTTAGTTTGGTAAATATCGATTTTATGTTCGAAAAACGTAATTACTATAGCAATGAGTGGAAGGGAGCGAGAAAATACGACATTTATGTCAATGGGAGTGAGAGGGAACTATTAAAATTATTCAACTAATTTTTTGTCTAATTTATTGGCCAGAATTATTGTGTATCATGCTTAAAACCGAGTGTGCACATTCGAGCTCAAAGTGGCACATTCCGATCTCGGGAAAATGAAGCGCGCCGCTCCGCGTCGCGCTTCATTTGCCTCCCTCGCTCGGAAATGTGCCACTTTTCGCTCGAATGCTCACATCCTCGCATTTATCGAATTAATTTATATTAATTTTTACATTTAGCTACGCCAAAGAAGTATAACTTCTAACGCGCGTACTAAAGTACACGCACCGGCTTTTTTTTAAACGCGAACGTGTTTATTTCCTTTTATTGGCGCGAATGCATTTATTTTTACAATTGATTAGCTAAACCATTAAATTCTGAAGCGCTTCAGTATTAAAAATGGGCCATAAAGTTGTGAAGTACTTAAAAGCGGAGGACGAAACGTAGGGCGCTTTAAGACTTTTAACAACATTTAGATTTAGGAATAAACCATAAACTTGCTAACCGAAGGAAAAAAAATCAATATATGCAAAATAACGACGATTTTATACATAACTTTCTCGAAATATTTAAAATATAACGGGGACATGCTTTCCGAACTTAGAAAGCACCTAAAAAAAGGTTGTTTAAGATTCAATCGACAATGAAATTGTTATTTGCTCGACGAAAACGGTAATTAACGGAATTAAACGACTTTGCAGGGGTTTTCGCGTGCGAAAAAGTCCGCCGGATTTTAAGTCTCCGTGTCCATTGATTTTGTGTAAAATTCGCGTTGTGCAGCGTGCATGTAAATAATTCCGTGTAAAAAACGAAACATTTTCGGATTCCGAAATCCATGAAAGATCCTATGGGCAATCCCTTACGGATACCTACGAGCCATTGTACATAAATATCTACGAGGAAATAGAATTCTATTCAGTTAAGTTTTTTTGGCGAAATTTAAATTTAAATAAAATCCGTTGCATAGAACTTTCGTGTTGAATATTTTTGCAGCTTGATCTGGCGAAGTAAATGGGGATGTTCACGATCCGCGAGGTACACTGTTAAAATTCGTTGTATATATACTACATCTTTACTAAACAATAGCACAGTAGCAAAGTCTTATACGTTTTTAGTAATATTACATCAATTACAGTAAATGTACTAAAGGGGTTGTAGTTTTACTGTATTTTATGCATTTATCATATATCCTGTTGACCTTGGCCCTTTTTTCAAAATTGTATATATAGCAATTTGTTGATAAAATAAAATGCATCGTAGTGGGGCACTAATAAGGTATTCATCATAAAATATTGGAAAGCATTTGAAGCAATTTTTAATTATAAGTCCCCTGGCACTTATACTGAAACATCCTGGTAACCAAAAATATAACAATTTTGTTGAAATTATTTTTAATCAAATGGCAACTTATTTTTCATTTATGGAAAGGCCCCGAAGAGCTCTATCCAATTAGAAAAAAAATGATCTTCTATTTAAGATAAGAAAGTTGACACGATTTTCGGTTAAAACGGAAGTATAACGAAATTTATATTTATGCCAGTGCATAGAACAAATAAATTAAAATTACTTTTATACTAGTACTTTTTTTGAATCTTTATTATTTAATGAATTATAAGCTTGTGGTACTTTAAGCCATACACCCTGTATATTTTTCCATCGAAAATTTTTTGAATAGGTCTCAACTGTTACGTTCGTAGAAACGGACATGGTTTTCGAGCTGCTTTCGTTTGTAAAGTACAGTTTAAAAATTAAATCGTAAAAAGGCAAAATAAAATGATATCCCAAAAGCCAGGTAAGAAATGCGATAAGGTGGGCTCGCAAATAGCCGGAAGTTTCTACGTCATTCTGTGATGTATCAAAATTCACCACAAAGAAAATTAATTTGGGGGTTAATTTGAATTCTTTGCGAAAACCACTAAAGCCCAAAAATTGCCAATTTTTTTGTAAGCATAGCGGTACAAAAATTTCTGAGTTACCATTAATTTTACACAATGAAAATCGAAAAACATTAATAAAGATGATTAAAAAAAGACTTACAGGTTTGAATTTTGCAAAAGGGGTGCTTCATAGCGGTAGAAGGCCCTTGATAAACACTGTCACTCTGCACATTTAAATAATCACTAAAAAAATTTAAATTTTGGTGAGCGTTTAACTGCGCTCTTCGACGTTCCTTTCACAACTGAAATGTGCGGGGAACGGGTGAGAGAATTCCAGTTTGCGATAAGAATTTTGTTTACCTTTTGTTTGAATTAAATTTTTGGGCGTTTACATACAGTTTTTGAACAATTTCTGTGATTGCGTAGATATTCGATTAGGGGAAACTGATGTACCTTGGTCCTTGTTTCATTTGTAATTTTTTTTAAATTATATATTTAACAATTTTTTGATAACATGAATTGCATCGTAGTAGGGCACTAATAAGGTATTCATCATAAAATATTGGAAAGCATTACCAACCGTTTACTCAAATTGCTATGAGATTTAAAAAATGACGAGATTAACATATCTTTTCGCTCCCTTTCACTCGTTGCTATGGTAAAATGGTTTTTCAAACATAAAATCAATATTTACTACACTATATTTAAATTTATGATTTGAAAGAGCGAAGCATGAAGTAAATAAATTCAATGAATACGAGGATGTGCGCATTCGAGCGATAAGTGGCACATTTCCGAGCGAGGGAGGCAAATGAAGCGCGACGCGGAGCGGCGCGCTTCATTTTCCCGAGATCGGAATGTGCCACTTTGAGCTCGAATGTGCACACTCGGTTTTAAGCATGATACACAATAATTCTGGCCAATAAATTAGACAAAAAATTAGTTGAATAATTTTAATAGTTCCCTCTCACTCCCATTGACATAAACGTCGTATTTTCTCGCTCCCTTCCACTCATTGCTATAGTAATTACGTTTTTCGAACATAAAATCGATATTTACCAAACTAAATTTAAATTTATGATTCGAAAAAGCGAAGGATAAAGTAGATAAATTGAATGAATACGAGGATGTGCGCATTCGAGCAAAAAGTGGCACATTTCCGAGCGAGGGAGGCAAATGAAGCGCGACGCGGAGCGGCGCGCTTCATTTTCCCGAGATCGGAATGTGCCACTTTGAGCTCGAATGTGCGCACTCGGTTTTAAGCACGATGCACAATAATTTAGGCCAATAAATTAGACGAAAAAGCACTTGAATAAATTCAATCATTCCCTCTCACTCGCACTTATGTGATTCTCGTATCTTTTCGCTCTCTTCCACTCATTGCTATAGTAAAAATACTTTTTTCGAACATAAAATCGTTATTTACTGAAGTAAATTAAAATTTATGATTTGAAAGATCAATAAGATATTTAAGTAAAAAGAATATAAAAAGACTTACTTTTTTTCGATTAAAAATTTCAATTGATCTCATACATTAACAAAGTATTGTCTTTCTTTGTCTTTCTCTCTAAAACGACCACCTCTACACAAGACCAATTTGAGCAAGAACCGATACTGATCGTGTTAGAGAAGTTTTACTGTATATCCAACCAATGATACTAAAAGAGAAACAATTTTTTC
Source organism: Sinopyrophorus schimmeli (assembly GCA_036325965.1). NCBI lineage: Eukaryota > Metazoa > Arthropoda > Insecta > Coleoptera > Elateridae > Sinopyrophorus > Sinopyrophorus schimmeli. The sequence goes on from JARFIZ010000202.1 coordinate 24,376, forward strand.
GCATAGTCTCATTTAAATTACAAATGCAATCAAAATTTCGAAAATTATTTAAAAACAAATTAACCTGCGATTAGCGAACACTAACGATTGAATATCTAAATCTAATGGGAATTCAAAATTATTACGCCGAGAGATGTGTAAATGCAATTTAGTGCATTAGGTACGTAACAGTTGACATGTGCCTCAGATTAATATGTTTATTCAGATTTATTGGTGCAACAGTGCCAAGGATAATGCGTCCTGCACATGTGTCCGTGTGTGTAAACCTTGAAATGACACCGAAGGTGTTGCACACATCCACTCGACTAATTCAATTCGAATTAATTAAAATAGAAGACGGTCGAATATGAAACGGGGACATTTTTCGGATTCTTCAATTGACCCACTTCGTAAAAATACTCGTTTTAAATTTAACCGTCCAAAAGTCGTTATCTATCGAAACGTTTCGACAATTAATTTATGATTTTTATGTAGCAAAATGATTTTGAACCGTAGGCAACGAAAGAGATACGCTTTAAAAGGGCCGTTATACTTTTCTGCTCATTAAATTTATCTAAAAATTAATATATTTTAGTGCAAGACCAAAAATAAAAAATATTCGATAATATGCGTAGTAAATCTACGAGACAGTGGATTTCAAAGAAAATCTACTATGCATTATTTGCAAAATTACAATTAGTACCTATATTAGATTAAATGCAGTTATTATTTGTCAGAATCATATTGTTATTAAATTAATGTTATTATAAATAAAGTAGTACTATTTAGAAAATCAATTAATTATTGTGAATCAGGCTTAAAACCGAGTGTGCACATTCGAGCTCAAAGTGGCACATTCCGATCTCGGGAAAATGAAGCGCGCCGCTCCGCGTCGCGCTTCATTTGCCTCCCTCGCTCGGAAATGTGCCACTTTTCGCTCGAATGCGCACATCCTCGTATTCATTGAATTTATCTACCTTACCCTTTCACTCTTTCAAATCATAAATATAAATTAAGTTTAGTAAATATTGATTTTATGTTTGAAAAACTGTTTTACCATATCAATGAGTGGAAGGGAGCGAAAAGATACGAGAATCATGTCAATGGGAGTGAAAGGGAACGATTAAAATTATTCAACTAATTTTTTGGCCAGAATTATTGTGAATCATGCTTAAAACGGAGTGTGCACATTCGAGCTCAAAGTGGCACATTCCGATCTCGGGAAAATGAAGCGCGCCGCTCCGCGTCGCGCTTCATTTGCCTCCCTCGCTCGGAAATGTGCCACTTATCGCTCGAATGCGCACATCTTCGTATTCATTGAATTTATTTACTTCATGCTTCGCTCTTTCAAATCATAAATTTAAATATAGTGTAGTAAATATTGATTTTATGTTTGAAAAACCATTTTACCATAGCAACGAGTGAAAGGGAGCGAAAAGATATGTTAATCTCGTCATTTTTTAAATCTCATAGCAATTTGAGTAAACGGTTGGTAATGCTTTCCAATATTTTATGATGAATACCTTATTAGTGCCCTACTACGATGCAATTCATGTTATCAAAAAATTGTTAAATATATAATTTAAAAAAAATTACAAATGAAACAAGGACCAAGGTACATCAGTTTCCCCTAATCGAATATCTACGCAATCACAGAAATTGTTCAAAAACTGTATGTAAACGCCCAAAAATTTAATTCAAACAAAAGGTAAACAAAATTCTTATCGCAAACTCGTATTCATTGAATTTATCTACTTTATTCATTCGCTCTTTCAAATCATAAATTTAAATATAGTGTAGTAAATATCGATTTTATGTTCAAAAATTATTTTTGCCATAGCAATGAGTGGAAGGGAGCGAAAAGATTTGACAATCTTTTCATTGCGAGTGAAAGGGAATGCTTAAAATTAGTCTAGGTACACCAAAGAAGTATAACTTCTAACGCGCTTACATTAGTACACCAACTGGTTTTTTTTTATATTAATTTTTTTTAATGCATTTTATTTCTGTGAACCCTCAAAAATGTAAAGGAGACCCGGGTTGGAAGTCACAATTTTTCTTTTGCATTTGTAGAGCCCAAGGTCTTAATTTATCAATTACATTTATATATCAATAGATAGTATATTTATTCTAGTTTAAGAAAAAATATAAACTTTTTCTCTACCATTATCTAAAGAGAACATATTATAATTTTTATGAAAAAAGAGAAGTGTGACTTTTAACCCCGTGTCAGGATGGTTGTCCGACGTTAAATAAAAGGTAAAATACAAAACGAGAAAACAAATACCTATTCTATTCTAACCTGTTCTATCTAACGAACTTAGGTTATGGTAACAAAAATGACAAATGTATAATTACAGCCAATCGTTTATGGAGTAAAACCCCTAGAAACCAATATAAAAGGCCGCACATATTCATGGTTGCTTTGCACATGTGACTACTAGCCCCCGCTAACTTTAGACAACCTTCCCCAAAACAATTTTAGACAATTAACTCCCAAAATAAATTTAAATCAATGGTCATTTAAAAAACCACAAAATGGTATGAAACATATCTTAAACAAAATAAATACACGAATAGGTATATCACTACGCAAAATTTAATTATACTTCTGAGACTCAACAGAGATGCACAAAAAATTACTTCCACTGTACAAAAAAAAAAACAAACGCATATATTTCTTATACGGTATTTCAGAGCGAACCGAAGTGAAGTACGCAAGGAGGTATTGTGCTCGGGCTTCTTTGACACGGCTAAACAAATTTATTAATTCATTAGGTTTTCTGTTATGGTTAATGTGACAACCTACCCGTGAGACAACCATACCCAATCTCCCCTACACACCTACCTAAAAATTTCAAGTAACTATACCCATATAACTATATTTTAAATAGATTAAACTACTACGCTGTCAATTCATTAGCTCAAATAAATGTTTTCAAATTATTATTAAACGACTATGCATACAAATGCCATCATTAGCAGGTGATACGCGTAAATATGTATTTGTTCCAATAAATTGTACCCAATTACTGGCTGATTAGCGGGCGAGAATAATCCCACAGCTAAATCACAGATTTATTCTACTAAATTAATAGTGGATCCATTTCGTACCTTACAATTCGAACGAATACATAAAAACGCCAAACATCGAACCACATTTTCGGGCAATAAACAAAGAACGGCCATCGTAATTATAAAAACGCAAACGACTGTCGCAAAGTCGACTTCGGCCATCCGCGTCGTGTACAAATATGAAAAGTTAGAAAACGAGCCCGATTTTTAGTGCTTTATTTTGTTCAAGCTTTTCTAATTCGGAAATGTAAACAACAGAAACTTTTCGAATCATCCGAACTTTGCACGACCTAATATATTCTATTTATTTATTGTGCAAACTTTTCTAACGATTTTGCGAAATTAAATATGCATAGGTAATATTAAAAACGTTTCGTTAAACTTCGTGAAAATTTCAGCATATTGCAGATATAAATTTCAGGTGTGTTTCGCCGAGGGTGCTGTTTACTTTTTTTTTTTGGAAAAATTTAATCGGGTCAGAGTTTGGCGATAAATTTGCAACCAGCGTTAAAACATTAATGTAGATATTTGTAACTATTTGTCTGGCTTGAAAAACTTAAAAAACAATAATAAAACCCTTAATATGCATACAAATGAAAAATTAACTAACCGAACCGGGTTAAAAGTTTCGTATCCCATTATGGATATTTTCAAACCACTTTTTAAATGGCTACAAAATAACATAACCCGCGAATATTGATCGAAAAATATTAATTTAAATTGCCAGTTAGAGCCGAATAATTATTTCCTGTAGTACCCCAACTGGAAATTTTAGTAAGGCACGCCGAACGATTAATTCGTGCCGATTAGGCTTTTTCAAACAAGGGCGAGGCCTAATTGTAACCTTGTCGGGTCCACGTGGGGCAAAAGGAAAATTGGCGCGTCGAAAAAACTGCAGATTTGATTGTAATCGTGGGAGTCATTGACTTGGCATAATAATGGCATTTCATTGGATTTCCTGACTGATATCTAGTTACAGTTGCCGAAGTTAGGAATGCTGAAGTTGGATGTCAACTAGGCAAGTCTGTGGCGTGCCCTAACTATGGCTTACCATTAGAATTGACGTTTCAATCCTAATGGTGGTCACCAAAGATTTATTAAGCATAATAGTAATGTCCAATATTTAATGATTAAAGTTAACAGGAATTGGATAACCTAATAAATGATTAATACTTGTTAAAATGCAATCATTCGTTGATGTATTGGAACTTTTTCAAGCAACTGAAAATTAATAATTTTAAATCTAACATTTTACAAAAAAATAACATAAAATACAAGTACAGTCAAACCCCGATAAATCGAAGTTGAAGGAAACTAAAAATAATTCGAGTTATCAAAAATTCGGCTTATCGAGGTTCGACTGTATTTTATAAATAAAATTATAAAATAGCTTGTATGCCAAACATCAAGGATTGTATATATATTTCTAATCAATTTATATAATAACAAAAAATATTAAATATTTAATTTTTATTTTTTTTTATAGGATGTAATTATATATTTAACAATAGTTAATCGTTTATGGCACGTTTATTGGCACAATAGGTCTTTTAGGCCGCGGTGCTGCGGGCTATGTACCAAAACCCCAAGAAGAATAATAATCGTTTATTAGTTTGTCCAATTCCCGCGAACTTTAATTAACACTAAAGATTTGTTGTAATTGTTCATCTTGGTTATTTTATTTAAAACATAAAGACCAAAAAACAAAACGTATTCAAAAACTAACATGTATAGTTGAAGACGCACTAAATGTGGGGTTTATGTTAAATTATATTTGGATTAATTTAAAAACAAATATAATCCGATCATTTCAAAGAATTAGCTAGCATCAATATTACACGATTATCTTCGTTGATTAATTAAAATTTTAGTAATATATCTTCTTAAACGAAATTGTTTAGTTTACGAATCGAGCTCACATAAGTAAAATGTTAAACTTGTAGAGAACTTTTCTTTCTCGTTTAATCAACATAATAATTAAAATATCAAAATTAATTTGCAGTGAAATGTGTCGGGAGCGAATAAATTATTTAGCACTATAAAAAATTCGTTTGACGTTAGATTATAAAGTCATAAAGATGTACGAGGAATATTAAATTAATATGCATATGTATGTACGTATAACGCGATAAGGCACTGCAGTCGCAAAACATTCAAATTTACATAAAGATGTAGCAATTTAAAACGATTTTCTGTATTGAGTACTTCTCTTACACCTACGATTTTTTGAGCTCGAATGTGCACACGCAGTGCTAACATCTTAGACGGCTTCAACTGCCGACTTTTTGTCAGCAGTGCGCGCGCAGCTTGCGTTGCCCGGAATAGACGGTTTTACTGTTTAATTTTCGTTAGCCGTGCGCGCGCAACTTGCGTTGCCTGGAATAGGCGGTTTTACTGTTTAATTTTCGTAAGGCGAGCGCGCGCAACTTTCATTACCTGCTGAAATTTTACTCTCAGGGCGCCAAAAAAAGAATAACTTCAAAAAAGAATGTAATTAAAGTTGGCTCTTTCTGCGTCATACTTATTTACAAAAATTATTAGCTGCCTTGCGTTAATTATTAATAATATACCTAAAGTTTATAGATAAGATGGTTATCGTGGACAGTTAAATTACAGTGGAAACTCGATTATGCGAACTAATTATTGTTGCAGCTCATTCGGATAATCGAAAATTCGGTTAATTGAATGTATAGCAAATTGTGCTTAAAACCGAGTGTGCACATTCGAGCTCAAAGTGGCACATTCCGATCTCGGGAAAATGAAGCGCGCCGCTCCGCGTCGCGCTTCATTTGCTTCCCTCGCTCGGAAATGTGCCACTTTTCGCTCGAATGTGCACATCTTCGTGTTAATTGATTCGACTATATTAATAAGAAATTCTTAAAATCCAGATTTTCTATTCGGAAAAAGTTTTGCTTCAAAGTGCACATACTCCTTAATAATTGAATTTTAGGCGTGCGGAAAAGCACCATGATAACTTATCAAAAGGAATAAAATATCTAACCTTTTTCATGGAAAAATTAGATCTAATTTATTCGACTTTTAATTTTTGGAATTGAAGAATGAAAGAATAATATAGGCGAATCCGATAAATACGAGGATGTGCGCATTCGAGCGAAAAGTGGCACATTTCCGAGCGAGGGAGGCAAATGAAGCGCGACGCGAAGCGGCGCGCTTCATTTTCCCGAGATCGGAATGTGCCACTTTGAGCTCGAATGTGCACACTCGGTTTTCAGCATGATTCGCAATCATTTTGGTAACGAAAAATTAATATATAATTTTTATCATTCCCTCTCACTCGTACTTATAAGATTGTCGTATCTTTTCTCTCGCTCCCACTTATTTGCCATGGTAAAAATACGTTTTTCGACCATATAATAAATATTTAAATTAAATTTGTAGATTAGAAAGAAAGATTAATTAACAAAATTCGATTAATACGAAGATGTGCGCGTTCGAGCGAAAAGTGGCACATGTCCGAGCGAGGGAGGCAAATGAAGCGCGACGCGGAGCGGCGCGCTTCATTTTCCCGAGATCGGAATGTGCCACTTTGAGCTCGAATGTGCACACTCCGTTTTAAGCATGATTCACAATAATTTAGGCCAATAAATTAGACGAAAAATCACTTGAATAAATTCAATCATTCCCTCTCACTCGCACTAATGAGATTCTCGTATCTTTTCGCTCTCTTCCACTCATTGCTAGGGTAAATATACGTTTTTCGAACATAAAATCGATATTTACAGAAATAAATTGATATTAATATATATTTGAAAATTTATTCGCTAAAATCCACGTTCAAAACAATAAAAATGTTAGCAACAATTTATAATAGACCGTTTAGAAGAGTACTATACATATATTAATAGCATTATAAAATCAACAAAATTGAACAAACAACTCGAGAAAACAAAGTTACGTGTTGCGCGTGTGTACGTTTTAATTTCGAAGATTGACCTCTATGTTTACATCTTAATGATTATTTATACCGGTGTTTAAAATTAGCTACACGCGTTCATAATTTAGGCAACACGTTAATTTTGTAATAACATCAAAATCAAAATCAAAAACAAGAAACTTTCGTTCTATGAAAACAATTCGCGAAAATATTCGAAATGAGAACAGTACACAAAAGCTTACACTCAAAATAACATCGGATAAATAAATGATGCAACAACAGTTTACAATAAACTCATCAAAAATGTAGGAATCGACACATGCTAAATGCGTTAAAAACAACTAAACAAATTGATATTGTTAAAATGTTTTTGTTGTACTGACTTACTGTGGCTACGAATAATTCACTAATGACCGGCCTTTTTGATAAACGAATAATCTTTATAATAAGCACGAATGTTTAGACACGAACACACACACACAAAAATGTAGTGAGAAGTATAACGACGATCAGAGCATTTCCATTAGCAGCGATAAACTAAAAGATTAAAACAACTTGGTATCTCATCCGACCACTTGGCTGTGTACCAATAGTTTTCTCGAGTATTCAAATGTCGCGCATTTTTTCATACGGCTTTCAGATAACCTCAATCGTTTTTTACTTGGCGATTCAAAAGAATTATTGCGATTGAACTTCAATCAGAATTTGCCCACAGATGCTTATTATTAATAAAAAATAAATATTTAATGGTATACAGGGTGATTTTAAGATTGGGGACATTTTGCACTAATCGCCATGCTAATTTATTTTTATGTTGGTGGTACTGGACGAGATCGGTTGGAGTTGCCAGTGGCGTCTCGAACAGGGATTGTCAATATCATATTAACTATTTTGAAATAACCTGTTTTATTGATGTTAGATAAAATTTAAAAAGTACACTCAAAAAAACACAAGTGCAACTAGGCAAATCCGTACGCTAAACCCTTTAGATGCATCGACGAGTTAACCTTAGACATTTGACAGCGAAAATTACAGGATTCTTCTGGTGGGTTTATGCCCGAACTAACAACAAAGCACTAAGAATTAATGATTATGTTGTTTTGTTGAGTGTGCCCAAACCTCGACAAAAGTGTTGATGTTTTTATTCAATTTAGAGGTTAAATTTACCTTTATATATATTTATTAATTTACATATAATATATAACTATACATTACAATTTAATAACTCTCATAACCTCACATTTACAACACTTGTCGATATTTGGCACCAAACTCTTGGATTTGCACATGTGCATTAAGGTGGTCGTTAAAAATTAAATTTCTTTCGACGCCCCAAAAAAACCTTCCTTTTAATGAAAAAATACGGGGGAATTTTTTTAACAAAAATAACACGTGCCTAAAATTCAGAAAGTTGATGTTTTCGAATAAATTTCGATTGTCTATTTACAGAAATCTAGTATAAATTAATTATGAATTAAAATTGTTTATAAATTAAATTGATTATTGTAAATAAGGCTCAAAACCGAGTGTGCACATTCGAGCTCAAAGTGGCACATTCCGATCTCGGGAAAATGAAGCGCGCCGCTCCGCGCCGCGCTTCATTTGCCTCCCTCGCTCGAAATGTGCCACTTTTCGCTCGAATGCGCACATCTTTGTATTTATTGAATTTGTCTACTTTATCCTTCGCTCTTTCAAATCATAAATTTAAATTTAGTTTAGTAAATATTGATTTTATGTTCGAAAAACATTTTTACCATAGCAATGAGTGAAAGGGAGCGAAAAGATACGACAATCACGTGAAAGCGAGTGAGATGGAATGATTAAAATTATTTAACCGATCTATTGGCCTAAATGATTGTGAATCGTGCTTAAAACTGAGTGTGCGCATTCGAGCTCAAAGTGGCACATTCCGATCTCGGGAAAATGAAGCGCGCCGCTCCGCGTCGCGCTTCATTTGCCTCCCTCGCTCGGAAATGTGCCACTTTTCGCTCGAATGCGCACATCTTTGTGTTTATTAGATTTGTCTACTTTATCCTTCGCTCTTTCAAATCATAAATTTAAATTTAGTTTAGTAAATATTGATTTTATGTTCGAAAAACATTTTTACCATAGCAATGAGTGAAAGGGAGCGAAAAGATACGACAATCACGTGAAAGCGAGTGAGATGGAATGATTAAAATTATTTAACCGATCTATTGGCCTAAATGATTGTGAATCGTGCTTAAAACCGAGTGTGCGCATTTGAGCTCAAAGTGGCACATTCCGATCTCGGGAAAATGAAGCGCGCCGCTCCGCGTCGCGCTTCATTTGCCTCCCTCGCTCAGAAATGTGCCACTTTTCGCTCGAATGCGCACATCCTCGTATTCATTGAATTTATCTACTTTATCCTTCGCTCTTTCGAATCATAAATTTAAATTTAGTTTAGTATAAATCGATTTTATGTGCAAAAACATTTTTATCATAGCAATGAGTGAACCATGTCCGGTAAAGGGGTCACTTATCTTAGTTATCCCAAAGAAGTATAACTTCTAACGCGCGTACAATAGTACAAGCACCGATATTTTTTTTAATAGGGTAAAACGCCCGTTGTTGCATGGAGAACTATTTTGATTTAAAAAAAAGCGAACAAATTAATAAACTCAAAACAACTATAAAGTGTATAAAATGAAGAATTCAGTAAATGACATTTTCGTGCAAATATTGACCGGGGTGTAGTCCACCATTAACTTCAACATTATATTGAAGTCTTGCAAACTAATATAAATTTAACTATTTGAGTTATCCATCATGAATATAAATTAATTTTTATAATTGTTATAAACATTATTTCTTGTAACGGTCATTCACTGGGCATTTTTCCCCATAACAATTTTCTATCCAAGTACCACTAAATTATTGATGTGTTTTCTCAAAAACGTTCTTGTTTAATGCTATTAAGGGCCATTAGATCCCTTTTCATTCTAATTTTCAAATAATAACACTGTTTTTGTAATGTAATAAGTAATGATATAGTTAGTGACCCTGTATAAACCAATACATTATATTATTAACGTTTAATTTTTTAATTTTAATGATTAATTCTTAGTGCGTAGTTGTTAGTTGATGTATAAAACCCTGCATTGTAATTTGGCCTCATTCAAACTATGAAATACATTGAAAACTGTGGCGCCAAATTGAAAACGTCCCTAATCTTAAAAACAAACACCCTGTACATACTACGTGTGCCTGTACATACATTATTCAAGCAAGCGCTTCTTTAATTTACATAATTATTGGTATTTAAATTACTGTTATCATAATTTTACGTGATAAAAATAAACAACTTTTCTTTATTACAAACTATCGACTTCGGCCTGACCTACATACTAACTATTTTTAGCTCTAATAGTTTAATTCCACCTTTATTCGTTTTGGTTATTGTTCTAAGCTTCCGTTTTATGGAACGCGTAATTTAAAGAAAAAAGATTAGTCTCGGCACAGATGAAATTATTGTTTTCCGTCTTTTACACACAAAATCTGGCATTAGCTAATAAGCATTTGATTAAAAACGCAAATCTTTACGAGCAAAATGAATGGAAATAGAACAAAAACAATGTGTAAATATGTACGTGTCTTCATTATAAAAATTCCAGGTGGCCGCGGTTTAAATTTTTTACGTTTTAATTAAAACAGATTAAAAGAGAATGTGTTAATTATTTGATGTTTTACCCATAAACTTATATAAATAATTGAAAAGGGCACGGAGAAGAGAAAAAGAATTTTTTATAGAAGCGTACGAAAAACGGAGGTGACCGACTGAATGTTAAATAAACAATAAATAAATTTTCTTCTAAAACAAAGTGAAACACATTTCGCCACCATAAATTATACTAAACTAGAAAGGGTCCAGATTGTTCAAAGGCGAACATTTTCAATTCAACAATTAAATATTGTTACTCCGAAAAGCAAGTGTTAATTACATTTTGAACTTATTTAATTCATTGGTAATTAAATAAATTGTTACTTTAAATCAGTGTAGGCAGAAATAATTATTTAAAAAAACTAATGTGTAATTGTTAATATTAGAGTATAGAATTGAGCGTTTTCTGAGAGGCCTCTACAAATATGTGGTAACTATTAGTTGATATTGTAGGCGTCGTCATCATATGTGCTTTTAACAAACCTTGCACGTTTCAAAAACACAAATTGATTACTATTTGAAAAAAAAACCAGAAGTAGATTTTATGTTACAGTAAAATCTTTCGTGGCCGTCTCTATATTAGACGAAAAATTAGTTGAATAATTTTAATCGTTCCCTCTCACTCCTATTAACATGATTGTCGTATCTTTTCGCTCCCTTCCACTCATTGCTATGGTAAATACGTTTTTCGAACATCAAATCCATATTTACTAAACTAAATTTAAATTTATTATTTGAAAGAGCGAATGATAAAGTAGATAAATTCAATGAATACGAGGATGTGCGCATTCGAGCGAAAAGTGGCACATTTCCGAGCGAGGGAGGCAAATGAAGCGCGACGCGGAGCGGCGCGCTTCATTTTCCCGAGATCGGAATGTGCCACTTTGAGCTCGAATGTGCACACTCGGTTTTAAGCACGATACACAATAGTTCTGGCCAATAAATTAGACAAAATATTAGTTGAATAATTTTAATCGTTCCCTCTCACTCCTATTGACATAATTGTCATATTTTCTCGCTCCCTTCCACTCATTGCTATGGTAAATACGTTTTTCGAACATAAAATCCATATTTACTAAACTAAATTAAAATTTATTATTTGAAAGAGCGAATGATAAAGTAGATAAATTTAATGAATACGAGGATGTGCGCATTCGAGCGAAAAGTGGCACATTTCCGAGCGAGGGAGGCAAATGAAGCGCGACGCGGAGCGGCGCGCTTCATTTTCCCGAGATCGGAATGTGCCACTTTGAGCTCGAATGTGCACACTCGGTTTTAAGCGTGATTCACAATAATTAATTTACTTCCTAAATAATACTACTTTATTTATATTAACTTTGATTTAATAACAATATGATTCTGATAAATATTAACTGCATTTAATCTAATTAAAAAAAAAACACGAAGTAAATTAAACATTTTAAGCTTTATAAACTCGACACTCTAAAATTGTAATATTAAACAAATTTTTTTCGATTAAAATTCATATTAGAAGATTTTTAAATAAAATTAGAAAACAACAAAAAGTATGATCGTCTTACTACGTTTTTTCTAAAGATTTAATCGATACTATATATTTTGATATATGACTGTAAATATTTGTATTAAGCTATTTTATTTCAATATAATTTTAATTTGATTGATAAAAAACGTAAGAAGATACAATCAATAAGAAAACATCTTATTGTGATTTAAACCAAGCAACGACTAAAAGCATTTTAAATATAATAAATATAAAGAAAATAAAATTGTGTAGAGCCCTCAATTCAAAATATTCAAAGTTTATTTTAAGCCAGACAGTTTTTTTTTCTCTAAATAATTTTTTAAGACGCGTCTCTTTTCAAATAAATGCTGTATTACACTTTGGCTTTCAGATAAATATTTATGATAAACGAGGAAAATAAATTGTGGTCGAAATTATCGTACTAAAAAATAAGGCTCTATGTTTCACAGTTCGGCCCTTATTGTAGTTGAAGCTTCGAGTAAATCTAGTAAATTCCGCCATCTGTTAAAAGGTGCTGTTACTAATGAATTTCAGTAAACTGTGAAAACAGTGGTTTAATTTATTAATTGTTTTTATTTTTTCCATTACGTTTTCTTTTTCAATAATAATATTTTGATAAATAAGTAAATTGCATAATTCAATTATGAGATATACTTGTGGAGTATCAAAGTGCCTTTGGCAGAAACAGGCAAAATTTACAATGTTCGCTCGACGCTCCATCTATAATAAGATCCGAGCCGTGAAACACGCGCTATTTTTCCCCATTTAAGTTACGACCCCATGGTTGCCACAACAAATGTGGTCAAGTTACCGCAGGTTGGCGTAAAAATATGACAACACGTATTTGAAGTTACCTTAGCAACAACGTTAATGTAGTACCACCTATAGTCATAAAGTAAAAGTTACTACAACGTGTGGCAGTCTTAATTTCTGCTGCGGTTCAATTTACTACAACTATTGGTAAAGTAAGGTTATGAAACGTACGATGACAGGCATTTTTGTTTACATTATATATGGCTTTTTAGGTTATAATGTATAATATACATTTAATAATTTATATTATAAGTACATTGTATATTATAATTTATTGAAATGTGTTATGGATACAGTATATTTCTGAAAAACTTAAATTTCAATAAATATTACATTTCACTCAAAACAATAGTTTATTTTAGCAAATTAATTTTGATAATAAGAAATGATTTAAACTCGTAAATAAAAAATATTGTAAACACAATAAGCAATTAATCTAAATATGGAGAACATGAGTTCTGTGGTGCCCTTAACTACAATAGAGAAACACAATGTGTAGTAAAAAGAACCACAATACTGGAGTAAATCTAACTTTTGGATTTAGTAACTTTTCGTACATATTTATTTAACATTACTATTTATGATATATTTGTTACTACAATAACACCTAAAACAATATTGTAATATAGTAAAACAACCACAATTTATTTTCCGTGTAAAAAAGAAAGTCACAACAAATAGCATTTTTATAATTGAATTCAAGAAATAGAAAACTGATCAAATGCAATTTTTCTTAACATATGTAATTTCTAATTCTAAATATAAATAATAAATCTATTGAAATTCTAAGAAAATAGTTTTATTAAACCCGGATGTATTTTATTTCAAACTTAAACTGCTTCCTTCATATTTTCTTTCGTTCTATTAATACATTTAAATCGTTTTTTCTAATTTTCTCAAAAATTTAAAATGTGGACTTGTATAATTTTATAATTCATAGCGTGAATTTTTTGTTAATGAATAAAATAAGAGTACCTATTTAGGTTAAGGATACTCCACAGACTTTCAATTAATTATAATTAATAAAAAAAAAATAGAAGAGCTCCCGACAAAAACGTTTCCAACTCAATTACACTAAAATAGGAAAGACAAGCAGCAAGCTCAGAAGCATGCCGTTACGAATTTAAATTGCTAACTAAATGCATTTACCTAAGTTATAATGTAATCACGAAATGTCCATTACATATTTATTCTGCGCCTAATAAAATTATTGCGGATGATTGGTTCAAGTTGTAAAACTTTCGGCGACAGAAGTAATAAAAGCATCTAAAAGTTGAGCATATGTGATTTAGTGCAAGTCTGAGTGTCTATCAATTTTAAATACGACGTATCCTTTTGTGGTACGCTTGGGACTATGAGACAGAAAACTTACTGCGTACAAATAAATAATATATTAAGCGCACATAAAAAGAAATAATACCTTCTTCAAATTTTCTATTAACACCGAGCAACCAAAACTGCCGAAGAGTTTTTGATGGGCGGTTCTATGAAAATCGGATGTGTTTAAATTTTATTTTTTATTTTTCTAATTATGTTTTGTTATGACGCTTTTGGTTTTAGTGCAATTACAAGAAACGATCATTTTAGATATTATTTCAAGATGACTTTTTCTTTTGATGATTCAGTGTGCTAATGCTCTTCCTAATAGTAAGATGGAAGTTCGACTTTTAAACGCAGCCCAGACGACCAAAAAAAAAAGATGGACAAAAAGAAATACAAAAAAGAAGAAGAAGAAATGATAGTTTAGTAAAAATACTGGTGTAACATAAGAAATAGTTGGGGTCTTTTAGAAATTTTGCTAGTTGGGGTCCTTTAGAAAATCTACGGCTATTTCACAAATATTGATGAAAAGAGCAATGTTTGCAGAATTTTTTACCGCAATGCATCCCCGGGCCCTTGTAAATTTTAAAGTTAATTGGTTTATCCGTGTTTTCGCCCTGATCGATCAAAACTTTAAAAAAAATTAAAGAAGCAACATTATTGCGCTTAAACGTCATTTAATGATTGTCGAGACGTAAAAAAGTGCGCAACATAAGATGTGGTGACATTTAATTTAGTTACAACAAAGAAGTATCACTTCTAAAGCGCGTACTTAAATATAAGCACTGTTTTTTGAAACTATTCGCGTTTTAATTTACAAACAAAAAAATAAATATTTAAAATTATTATTCGAGGATTAATTTATTAAAAGAAATGAATTAAAAATACTGGAAGAGAATAAAAATAATGGCCAAAAATGAATAAAAAGTATATAGGGGAAGCTGTTTCGGAGATTAAATTGTACACGCACCACAACGTTGTAATTTTTAATTTAATTATATTGAATCGTGCTTAAAGCCGAGTGTGCGCATTCGAGCTCAAAGTGGCACATTCCGATCTCGGGAAAATGAAGCGCGCCGCTCCGCGTCGCGCTTCATTTGCCTCCCTCGCTCGGAAATGTGCCACTTTTCGCTCAAACGCGCACATCCTCGTATTCATTGAATTTATCTACTTTATCCTTCGCTGTATCAAACCATAAATTTAAATTTAGTTTAGTAAATATCGATTTTATGTTTAAAAAACTTTTTTACCAGAGCAATGAGTGGAAGTGAGCGAAAAGATACGAGAATTATGTCAATAGGAGTGAGAGGGAACGACTAAAACTATTCAACTAATTTTTCGTCTAATTTATTTGCCAGAATTATTGTGTATTATGCTTAAAACCGAGTGTGCACATTCGAGCTCAAAGTGGCACATTCCGATCTCGGGAAAATGAAGCGCGCCGCTCCGCGTCGCGCTTCATTTGCCTCCCTCGCTCGGAAATGTGCCACTTTTCGCTCGAATGCGCACATCCTCGTATTTATTGAATTTATCTACTTTATTATTCCCTCATTCAAATCATAAATTTAAATTAAGTTTGGTAAATATCGATTTTATCTTCAAGAAACATGTTTACCATACCAATGAGTGCAAGGGAGCGAAAAGATACGACAATCATGTCAATGGGAGTGAGAGAAAACGATTAAAATTATTCAACTAATTTTTCGTCTAATTTATTGGCCAGAATTATTGTGTATCACGCTTAAAACCGAGTGTACACATTCGAGCTCAAAGTGGCACTTTCCGATCTCGGGAAAATAAAACGCGCCGCTCCGCGTCGCGCTTCATTTGCCTCCCTCATTCGGAAATGTGCCACTTTTCGCTCAAATGCGCACATCCTCGTATCAGTTGAATTTATTTATATCAATATTTACATGTGGTTATATTGAATTTAATAACGCCAAAAAGTAGGGAAACCTGTTGTACCTTGGTCCCATTGTACCTAGACCAACTTTTTTTATTAAATATTTGAGGGCGTTCGTGACCTATAATTTTCGATATTTCAAATGCCACATTGACAAACATTGACGTAAAGTTAGCGGCAATTTTTAATCGAAAAAAAGTAAGTTTTTTATATTCTTTTCCCTTAAATATCTTATTGATTTTTATTACCTAATAACAAATGACTCATAGTAATAGAAAGATTATTTATTAATGTTTGCATAGTAGTGGTCTGATTTTGGCACAGCATAATCTTTAATTTTATTTTTGAGTTTAAACGTCAAGGGTCGGTGTGTTGTACCTCGGTCACTGTCAATAAATTGTACCTTGGCCCTAAGATCAACGTGCAATAAATAAAAATTTAGATATACCTTTCTTATAAATTCTTTTTTCTTTAGTTTTGCTTGAGATAATATGCCTCGCAAATCTAACAAAAAATTTCAATTTTTGCAAAGTTAACCATTAAGTATTAGAAATTTTAGTATACGAGAAAAGTTTTGTTAATTGTTGAAACAATTAAAGTGCCATCTCAAAGAAGAACATTAGTAGTTCTTATAATTCAAAAATAAATATATAGTTTTCATAGAACAATGAGTTTTATTTTAGTTAATGCGAATAGAGCCAAGGTACATCACTTCTGTTGTACCTAGGCCATAGATCCACTAATTTTTAAGTCTTATAGCAATTTGAGTAAACGGTTGGTAATGCTTTCAAATATTTTATGATGAATACTTTATTAGTGCCCCAATACGATGCAATTCATTTTATCAACAAATTGTTACATATTAAAAATAAATTACAAGTGAACAAACGGCCAAAGTACATCAGGTTCCCCTATGTGTTATAAGCAAAGCTTACCAATTTAAAGTAACGAAAAACAGTAAATTGCTAGAGCGCCAAATTTAAATACATTTCAATCATTCGCGATCACACGAACAACACGAAGTTAACGGATTTTCATAAAACTACCCTTAAAAGAAAAGCTCCTAAATGGTGGCGGCATTTAAAGTCCTTTAAACTATTAAACTTGCCTTTTCAATAGAATACCGCACTAAAGCCGGGGCTTTGGTTTTTTTTATATATTTCTATAAATCAGTTTTTATTGCCGCTTAGTCCTACTATTTCCCTTAATGTGGGAACGGACAACAATGAATCAAAGGGCAAGAGAGTAAGTCAGTAAGTTGGGGAGTTTTTGTTTAGGGGGCGTTACATATAAACCAAACGGTCGCCGGTTCGCATTGTACGTGTCTAGGAAGAAATGTGGCTCGAAAAACTTTACAACGGGTTTCTAATTACATAAAACGGATAACCAGAACTAAATTTGTCTACTTGCAGCAAAAAGTTTAGATTAATTGCTCCTTTAAAATGCGCAGCACAAATCTGCCGTCGGCCGCTTCAAATTTAGGTGCGGCGGCAAAGCGCACATTCCGCCCGCCGCGTCGCGTCGCGCGCGCGAATCGCTACGTTTTCGCTTTTTTCGAAATAATAATTTTTTACTTAATTAATCGACTCTATGATACTTGGAAAATACTGCCAAGACGCGTGCAGATTGCCAAAAAAAACCGGTGCGCTAGAAGTTATACTTCTTTGGTGTCGCTAAATTCATTTTAATCGTTCCCTCTCGCTTGTGTTGACGAGGTTGCCGTATCTCTTTGCTCTCTTCCGCTCATTGCTATGGTAAATACGGTTTTCGAATATAAAGTCGAAATTGACTAAATTAAATTCAAAGGGCATAGGAGGATAAGCAGGTTAAAAATGGCTTTTGTTGAATACTTATTGTGAATCGTGCTTAAAACCGAGTGTGCACATTCGAGCTCAAAGTGGCACATTCCGATCTCGGGAAAATGAAGCGCGCCGCTCCGCGTCGCGCTTCATTTGCCTCCCTCGCTCGGAAATGTGCCACTTTTCGCTCGAATGCGCACATCCTCGTATTCATTGAATTTATTTACTTTATCCTTAGCTCTTTCAAATCATAAATTTTAATTTACTTCAGTGAATATCGATTTTATGTTCAAAAAACGTATTTTTACCATAGCAATGAGTGGAAGAGAGCGAAAAGATACAAGAATCTCATAAGTGCAAATGAGAGGGAATGATTGAATTTTTCAAGTGCTTCTTCGTCTAATTTATTGGCTTAAATTATTGTGAATCGTGCTTAAAACCGAGTGTGCACATTCGAGCTCAAAGTGGCACATTTCGATCTTGGGAAAATGAAGCGCGCCGCTCCGCGTCGCGCTTCATTTGCCTCCCTCGCTCGGAAATGTGCCACTTTTCGCTCGAATGCGCACATCCTCGCATTCATTGAATTTATTTACTTTGTCCTTCGCTCTTTCAAATGATAAAGGTGCCTATTGTAAATATCATAATGATATACTATGGATATGTAGATAATATACAAATATAAAGATTTCCGAAAATTTCATATCTTACTCTATAGGGGCCATCCATAAATTACGTCACACGAATTTTAGGACTTTTGAACCCCTACCCCCGTCCTTGTCACAGGTTGTCACATTTTTCGAACCCCCTCCCCCCTGATGTGACGTCACACATTTTTTAAATTCATGCATATATTTAAAAATAATCTAAAGAAAACAGTTATTTTCATTTTTTTCTTATTTTTATTAAATAATCTTTAATAAAATCAACATAAAGTCACATATTTGTTCTGAAAGTTAAATTTTGTTGCGTGAGAGATAATCTCTCAACGAGAGTGTTAAATTATTAATATAGATCAAAGTGGTAAATTTTTAAAGTTTTTTTTCACAATTTCGTGCTTTAGTATTTTAAATTTTAACATGTTACGTCACAACGCTTGTGACCCCCCTGCCCTTTGTCGCACTATGGTGATCCCCCCCCTCAACGTGTGACGTAATTTATAGATGGCCCCATATTGGTCTTTTTAAAAAGTCAAAATAAGTAAAAATTGGAAAATAATTTTTTTCTTTAGATTGAGTGAACCGATTTGTTTGAAAATTTAGTATGTTATGCAGGAGATAGAGAGCTTTTACGGGACCCATGGATCAATTTTTAGTTTAATAAATTGATAATTAAAACAATTATTTTGTCTTACTTTTTCTATTTTTATTATGATACTTTTTGAGCAAAATTATGATTCTATCAATTTTACATTTCTTATAAGACTTATAATAGCTCAGAATTTTTTCAAAATTTTCTTAATGGTACGCCATAGTTAAAAAAAATAAAAACTATTATTATTACATCAATAATACGCTGAAATAAATCTCTTGCATTAGAGATGATAAATTTTTTTTTCTTTCTTACAATAACATATAACGTCCGTTAAAATTTAATAAAAATATTTATATTTTTTCTTATAATAGATTTTAATTGTTGAAAATTGTACTATAAGTAAAGGTTTTAAATCAAATAAACTTAAACCCACAGAACCAATTAATTTTTTTTCGAAGACCATTTCTCAACTCAGAAGAAAATTTTCATCAATCCATGCTATTCAGCAAAGACCTAAAGAGCAACCATTCATCAATAATTTTATCAGAAAAGACCATTTAGCACAAGCTAAAGTGTCCCCACTGATGGGTAACTCCCATTATACAATTTTAATAAAGTTGTTCCGTGCAGAAATTGTGTCAGGGTTTTAATAGGGCCCTTTAAAGATTTCCCTTGCACTTTATGGGACCCTAAAAGGATGACCACGCTTATAAGATTTTCGTATCTTTTCGCTCTCTTCCACTCATTGCTATGGTAAAAATACGTTTTTTGAACATAAAATCGATATTCACTGAAGTAAATTCAAATTTATGATTTGAAAGAGCTAAGGATAAAGTAAATAAATTCAATGAATACGAGGATGTGCGCATTCGAGCGAAAAGTGGCACATTGCCGAGCGAGGGAGGCAAATGAAGCGCGACGCGGAGCGGCGCGCTTCATTTTCCCGAGATCGGAATGTGCCACTTTGAGCTCGAATGTGCACACTCGGTTTTAAGCACGATTCACAATAATTAATTAACCTTTTGAAAATTTTTAAAATAAAAATTACAGGGCTGTATTTATACTACAAATACCAAATCCCTGATTTGGCGCATTTAAATTTATTAATAGAAATCAATACTATAACCCTTTCCAAATATAAAAAAAGAAGTATAACTTCAAAATATAAAGTCGATATATCTAACATAAGTTCGCCAGTATGCGACGTTGAAACGCCATTAATTTTTATTTTGTATTTAATGCTTGGGATGGTAAGGTTTCGTCGGGGATGTATTTTGGAGTATTTAAAATTCTTGTGCTGATTTCGAGTTGAAGCCAGGGCGAAAATTATCCAATTGTGTTTCGTGCCAAAAGCGTTGAGAGAAAATACTTTTTTGAGTTGATTGCAACTAAGCACTGCAAACGAAGTTAATCAACACTAAGAAGAATAGCTTTTTCTAGATCATTTCTCTTATAACTTAAATTACAAAACAACATTCTGAATCGAGCAAAAATTAATTTATTTTAGGAAATTGTACGATTAGGTAGTTTGTGACTAAATAGCTAAATCTGTGGTAAAAATAAATTTAATTCCAGAAAACTAATTAAATTAAATTAAATTAAAACACTCGCATTATCGTAAATAACACTCGAAAAAACTATAGTGTTTTAGAATACAGAAGAAGAGTAAAGTGGCAGCAAGAAGAGCGAAAGTACGCACTTTCCACACACGTGCAGAATGGAGCGCGAAAAATAACATCTATTTTGACATGAAGAGATCGACCGCTTTACTCATGGCCGTACGTCGCTCAAAAATCAAACTTTCGCAGCGGGTGTTACGAAAAAAAGAAATACCCCGCGCTTTACCGAACGCCAACATAAATATAAAATGCATAATTAAAAATTTTCTATTTCCAGAGTTAAATTTATTTTTCCTAAGATTAAAATTAATTTTTAAGACATCAAACAATTTTTTTCCAAACTAGACATTATATATCAAAAATGAATAGTATGGAAGAAAAATTTCTACTTTTTTATAAACATATGCATGCAGATGAAAAAGTAAACTTAGCGATTTAGAAATACTAATCTTCCTACGGTTATGAAATGGTCGGCTAATGGAACATGTAGTTTTTGCAGATTTGGGATAACTTCGTTGAGCCATCCAAATACCGATACTTTAGGATTAGTTAACCATTTGGGTTGCTGTAATTATAATATGTGGTTCCCTAGCCACGATAATTCAGCTTTTCAATTCCACAGACGTACAAAGGATTTAATCTATGCACATATGTAATGTTTTCTGTTTTTGTTATTTTAGTTCTGCATACTTCCATTACAATACAATATTTTCTAGTAATAAAATAAAAACAAGAAAGTATTCATTAGTAATTTATAAATTTCACAACACGAAATAAAATCTTTAAAAACATAAACAAATAAAACAAATTCGTTAATATTCGAGTTTTAAATTAAGTTCAATTATAAAATTTATATTTGTTTTAAACTCAGAAATTATTAAGTTGGCAAGAAAGTAATATCAGTTTGCACAAATCGATGACAATACAATTTTTTTTTGAATCGTTTCGGCCAACGCTATAATTTTTTCCGTTTGGAAGTTGACAGTAGCGACTTTTAGCTTACTTTAGAAACAAATTATATGGTATTTGGTTTACATTTGTTAGTTCGGTGTGAAATTTGACATGAAGCGCAAAAATGAATACTTTTTCCTCATATTGCGCTTTTTATTTCCGTAAAGTCGAGAAAGCTTCTGAAGCTCTCAAAGACTTATGTGAAGTTTATGGTGATGAATGCTTGGCAGAGCGCACGCGACAGAATTAGTTCAAAAAATTTTGTTTAAGAAATTTTTTGCTTAAAGATGACCAACGTTCTGGTAGAGCAACTAAAGTTAGCAATGATCAAATCAAAGCCATAATTAAAAAACATTGTCATACAACTGTGGGAAAGATTGTGGAGAGGTTAAATGTGTCACACACAATAATCGTAAATCATTGCAGATGTCTTGGACGTGTAAAAAAGCTCGAAAGAGATTTATTTAATGCAAAGGATGAGTATATGTGATATGCAACTCAAATACAACGAAATCGATTCAATTCTAAATCGAATCACCACTGGTGATGAAAAATGGGCTGTCTACAATAACACTAATGGTCCAAGCGTGATGAATCAGCACAGTCCACATCAAAGCCTGAATTGGATCAAAAAAAGAACATATTTTCGATTTGGTAGGCGTAGTATATTTTGAGCTGCTTCCAAAAAAACAATTGATCAATTCAAATATTGGCTGTAAACAACTTGAAGCAATCAAAGATAAACGGTCAGAATTGGCTCATCGTAAATGCATTATGTTCCACCATGACAACGCTCGACCTCACACATCTTTAGTAACTCGTCTAAAATTATTCCGTTGCCCGCTAAAATTGTACTCTCAGCGCCAAAAGAAGTGTAACTTCATACACTTTATATTCGTACAGAAAAGGTTTTATTCAAGACTTTCCTAATTACATATTTAATTATTTTACTAAACCCCGTTCGATATTAATTAGATAATTTGCTAAGTTGCAATAAAAAGCGGCAGCTCTAATAAATTTGTAATTGAAGAAAATTGTTTAAACCGAAAACTTACGAGCCCATCAAGAAATTATAATTTTTATGAGGTAAATTTCAATAAGTACATTGAGGTACCGTGTTGAAACTGAAATTAAGGTCTAATATACTTTAAGATTCAAATATGTAGAGCGGCATCCCGAATTGAATAAGTTTATAAAAGGGTACGATGTAATAAATTACATGATATTTGAGGAAATAGGGAAAGAAAATCAATAAGGAAGCTTTGATCATACGCTCACGTAATGTGCAATTTCTAATGCCCATCTACTTAAGAAATTTCAATTTCGTCTTCTTAATTAGTTGCATTTCGACATCGTTTCCCATTATTCGCGTGCTGCTTTATAAATATTTAACTTTGCGAGTTTATAAAAAGTATTCTCTCTCATACGCTTTAACCACTATCTTTGGTTTAAATTAGAGCGTTAGGTAAGCTTGTTCCTTTAAGTCTGGAAAAAGCCCTGCATTAAAAGATTTATGGCGTAATAAACTTAGCGAATAAGCACGTCTTAGAGAACATATTTTTGTAAAAAATAGATTAACGCCGTCGCCGTTACTATACATATTTGTTTATGTTAATAAAGAAGGCCCCCTTTTGGCCGTAACAAAGATTATTAGTTTCGAACGTTCGAAAGTTATAAAAAGTCCAGATTTATTATTGATTAAAGGAAACGCGGGCGGCGGTTCGTAGAAGCCTACTTATTTTTAACGAAGAGTGCGAATTAGCATTTAGGTTCAACAATAAGAATTATTATTTGACAGTCGCTTTTAAAAAAATACCGATGCGTGTACTTATGTACGCGCGCTAGAAGTTAAACTTCTTTGGCGTAACTAAATTAAATGTAACCACGTGTAAAAATTAATATAAATAAAATTAATAAATACGAAGATGTGCGCATTCGAGCGAAAAGTGGCACATTTCCGAGCGAGGGAAGCAAATGAAGCGCGACGCGGAGCGGCGCGCTTCATTTTCCCGAGATCGGAATGTGCCACTTTGAGCTCGAATGTGCGCACTCGGTTTTAAGCACGATTCTGGCCAATAAATTAGACGAAAAATTAGTTGAATAATTTTAATCGTTCCCTCTCACTCCCACTGACATGATTGTCCTATCTTTTCGCTCCCTTGCACTCATTGATATGGTAAATACTTTTTTCGAACCTAAAATCGTTATTTACTAAACAAAATTTACATTTATGATTTGAAAGATCAAAGAATAAAGTAGGCAAATCAAATAAAGACTAACATGTGCGCATTCGAGCGAAAAGTGGCACATTTCCGAGCGAGGGAGGCAAATGAAGCGCGACGCGGAGCGCGCGCTTCATTTTCCCGAAATCGGAATGTGCCACTTTGAGCTCGAATGTGCACACTCGGTTTTAAGCACGATTCACAATAATTTAAGCCAATAAATTAGGCAAAAAAGCACTTGAATAAATTCAATCATTCCCTGTCACTCGCCCTTATAAGATTCTCGTATCTTTTCTCTCTCTTCCACTCATTGCTATGGTAAAAATACGTTTTTTGAACATAAAATCGATATTCACTGAAGTAAATTAAAATTTATGATTTGAAAGATCTAAAGATAAAGTAAATAAAGGCAATGAATACGAGGATGTGCGCATTCGAGCGAAAAGTGGCACATTTCCGAGCGAGGGAGGCAAATGAAGCGCGACGCGGAGCGGCGCGCTTCATTTTCCCGAGATCGGAATGTGCCACTTTGAGCTCGAATGTGCACACTCGGTTTTAAGCATGATTCTGGCCAATAAATTAGACGAAAAATTAGTTGAATAATTTTAATCGTTCCCTCTCACTTCCACTAACATGATTGTCCTATCTTTTCGCTCCCTTGCACTCATTGATATGGTAAATACTTTTTTCGAACCTAAAATCGTTATTTACTAAACAAAATTGACATTTATGATTTGAAAGATCAAAGAATAAAGTGGGAAATCTAATAAAAACTAACATGTGCACATTTGAGCGAAAAGTGGCACATTTCCGAGCGAGGGAGGCAAATGAAGCGCGACGCGGAGCGGCGCGCTTCATTTTCCCGAGATCGGAATGTGCCACTTTGAGCTCGAATGTGCACACTCGGTTTTAAGCGTAATTCACAATAATTAAGAACAAAAAATTAAGACGAAAAATCGGTTGTATAATTCTAATCGTTCCCTCTCACTCGCAATGACGAGATTGTCATATCTTTTCGCTCCCTTCCGCTCATTGCTACGGTAAAAATGTTAAACACTCGGTTTTAAGCGTGATTCACAATAATTAATTTACTTTCTAAATAATTTTAATTAAAAATTACAACGCTGTGCCGCATGTACAATTTAATCTCGAAAAAATGTGCATATAGGTCGTTTTATTTAAACAAATCATATATGATTTCTCCATTTATGATTCTTAATTTTTTTGACTAATAATTTGGTTTTAGCGTCTCACAAAATGCAATTTTTAAAACAGAAAGACAAATCCCACTTTCTACGTACATACAATACTGTGAATAAGTTTTTAGAAATGCTTCCTAGAACAATAAAATCCGCAAAATAGTACATAAAGTGTGTTTATAGTATTAAAAGGTGTTTGTTATACCGAGTGTTTCATTTGAAGTGCCACAAACTTATAATACTTAAATTTAATAAAAATTTCAAAAAAAGTACAATGAATATATAGAAAATATTTTTTTTAAATTATTTATTAATCAAATAGTAGCTCGTTATATATTTTTGGAAATCCCCCGATAATCTCTACACAATTACCAAAAAAAATGAATATTTTCCTATTTAATATAAGAAAGTTGACTCGATTTTTCATTAAATCGCGTGTAGAACAAAAATTGTATTTATGCGAGTACATAGATCAAAGAAATTAAAAAACAATTTATACTTTTTTTGGAAATTATTATTTTAAAAATTATAAGCTCGTGGCACTTTAAATGAAACACCCGGTATGTTAGATGCAATATTCGTCTACAGGATTTATTTATTTTGAATAAAATATAACTAAAAATGTTGACGCAAATAAAATCTGAAACACAAACACATCGAAAGAGGCTGTGAAAAAGTTCTTGGAAATCACAATAACTATTTAGTTAAAAATGTGCAAGCTACAATAAAAATGCAATATTATTATTTCAAAAATACACTAGGGGCTGTTAGGGCTAGGTATTTTGTTTTTGTAATAAAAGCGCCAAGAAATATTTTTTCAAACTGTGTTAAAAAAAATAAAATGATTAATACCAACATTAATATTAGATCTCTTGTCATTTTTTATAGAGAAAAAAGAAAAACCCTTTCTTCAATAGCAGATATGTTTTAATTGAAATAAAGTAGAGTGCATGCTTATATGTTGCTATTATTTTAAAGAAGGTAATATTGAAGATAAACCACATTGTGGGGGCCCTAAGATATTAATAACAACTGACCAAAAATTCTCACAGAGAAATAGAGCAAATTCGCAGATTAACAACCAATGAATTTTTTTTCAAAATTAAAACAATTTAATGGCAAGGAAATAGATTCTTCGTTAATAAAAAAAAAAAATTTTTAATAATTATAATGTGTTGCAAGAAGCAAGTCACTACTAACTTAAGTGTATAGAAACAAAAGGCTTCGATTTGCTAAAAAAATACGCAGATAAAGATATAAAATTTTGGAAAAAAGTTATTTTTATGGACCAAAGTAAGTTCTGTGTATACAAAATGATATGCGATGCAAGAGAGTAAGAAAAAAATCAAATACTGCCCAAAATTTAAAAAATAGCGCAACAGTTAAGCATAGTGTTAAGAATGTTATGGTGTGGGGCTCTTTAAATTACAATGGGGTTGGTAATTTAGTTTTTATAAGCGAAATACTTAATAAATATGGTTATGACTATTTTGAAAAAAAAATCTAAATCATCGGCCCTAAGAGGTTGGAATGGGGTTGTTATATAATTGCTCACATGCACTCAAAATACAGATCTTAACCCCATCGAACATCTTTGGATTGATTTTGAAAAAAAATTCGAAAATATAATAATCCAACAGGCATTGTAAACCTTAAAACATTTATAGAAAAAGAATGAAATAAAATATCTAATTTTATTACTAAAAAATTGGAAAAAATCCATGTTAAAACGATTGAGGGATGTAATTAAACATAAGGGATGTCACACTAAGCATTAGGTAAAATTTTGATAAATTTTTAAAAATTATTTACTAATTTTCTACTAGTTTAAAAGAGAACAACGTAGATTTCCAAAAACTTTTTCACACCTCTTCAAGCAGTACTTAAATTTATATTTAATTTTTGCAGTAATAGTTAAATAATGTGTTTAAATTATTAGTGTAATATGTTTAATATTGTTAACCCATCAATATATAATAATAATTTTTTAATATTTTTAAATAATTTTTTTATTAGCGTTTTTCTAACTGGATTTGTAATTTCCATTTATTTCTTCACAGTATTTATGTACGCGCGCTAGAAGTTATACTTCTTTGGTGTTACTAAATTCAATATAACCACATGTAAATATTTATATAAATATATTCAATAAATACGAAGATGCGCGCATTCGAGCGAAAAGTGGCACATTTCCGAGCGAGGGAGGCAAATAAAGCGCGACGCGGAGCGGCGCGCTTTATTTTCCGAGATCGGAATGTGCCACTTTGAGCTCGAATGCGCGCACTCGGTTTTAAGCACGATTCACAATAATTTAAGCCAATAAATTAGATGAAAAATCAGTTGAATAATTTGAATCGTTCCCTCTCACTTCCTCCGATGAGATTGTTGTATCTTTTCGCTCCTTTCCACTCATTGCTATAGTAAAAATACGTTTTTCAAACATAAAATCGATATTTACTGAACTAAATTAGAATTTTTGATTTGAAAGCGCAAAAATGGAATTAGACGAATGTAATAAATGCGCACACTCGGCTTTAAGCACGATTCACAATACTTAATTTACTTCTAAATAATTTTTGAATAAAAAATTCAACACTGTGCCGCGTGTACAATTTAATCTCGGAAAAATCATATATGATTTCTCCATTTATCGTTCTTAATTTTTTTGACTAATAATTTGGTTTTAGCGTCGCAGAAAATGCAATTTATTTTAATTTTTTCGAAAAGCAAGATGACGATTCCAACTTTCTACGTACGTACTTCGCGCCCAAGCAATTAATTATAAAGTTTAAAAAGCAGCACATAACTTTAGAACTCTAGTTACAATAAAGAAAGGATAGTCGTGCAGAAGCCGGGAAAATATAAATAACAGTAATGAGGCTATGATCTACATTGGTTTATCGGTGGCTGAGTTCTGCTTTCGCCCTGGGATTAACTCTTTTCCGGTAGGAATCAGAGTGTGGTTATTATTATTTCATGGAGCAAGTAATATGTGAGAGTTGCCCATCAAGCGAAAAACGTTATTTTAATCGACTAATTTGCTCGCACGACCGCGCTAAAAGTTAAAGAAATTAAAAAACGAACGGTGCGCGTACTAATGACGCGCGTTAGAAGTTATACTTCTTTGGCGTACCTAAATAAATTGTTGCGTACCTAGCTGGACTATTAGTTACCAAATTATGTTACTGCGCCTCTCTTAGAAAAATTTAATTTTGGCGCCTGACGACTGTACACCTATTCCCCGATTTACACGGTAGATAGCTTATGGAGAAAACCGTGTAAATCGAAAACGAAACTAACTATGATTAAATTGGTTAGTTATGTTTAACAATCATTAATTTTTTTACGTAAAATAGTTGTAAATTTCTTTAGTGCATCCTTCTATCAATAATATACTATGTATCTATGGTATAAAAGTAGATATAGGATAGAATCACCGGTTTTGGACACTGTACCAGTTGTGGACGTTTTCCACTTTATTTTCACAAATGTGAAATATAAGAATTATGGTTACTGCTATAGTGAAACCTGTTGTACCTTGGCACTTTTTTCACTTGTAATTTTTTTTAAATTGTATATGTAACAATTTGTTGATAGAATAAATTGCATCGTAGTAGGGCACTAATTAAGTACTCATCATAAAATATTTGAAAGCATTACCAACCGTTTACTCAAATTGCTATAAGATTTAAAAATTACTGAATCTATAGCCCTAGGGACAACAGAGGTGATGTACCTTGGCTCTATTCACATTAAGCAAAATAAAACCCATTGTTCTATGAAAACTATACCTATATTTATTTTTGGATTCTAAGAACAACTAATGTTCTTCTTCGAGATGACACTAAAATTGTTTCAAAAATTAACAAAACTTTTCTCGTAGGGTAAGTACACCAATAGATGGACACCCCCCAATAAATGGACAAATCTCCTTTTCAAAGGCAATTACATTAAATTATAGAACAAAAATGTAGTCATAATTTTTTTTAATAACTACAAATAGTTCCGAGTGCGAAAAATAATTCTTTTGAATGTTTTTATTAAAAATAATACTCTAAAAATTTTTTTTAAATTTGACATCTCAATTTTTTGCTTCGAGAGCGCCACCACTAGTAAGCATGTGACAGATAGCCGGTGGACGTTAATTGCTATAATTGTTGAAAATAAAAAAAAACTAAGGTATGTACATTTAATTAAACTTATATTTCACTAAAAAAGCTATAAATATAGTTAATAAACAATAAAATCGAAAAAAAAATAAGAAAATTGACTGTTTATCTATTGGTGACACATTTCTAACCTCTACCCAATAGATGGACATTGGTGTTTACATGGTGAATTTTCTTACTTTTTTTCTCTAATTTTATTTGTTAAAAATATTTATAAATATGAATTAATTTCTTTTCTTTATACATGCATTCTTATTCGCCAGAGAGTTTAAAGAATGCATTCAAAGATATCAGCGATGGCAATAGTATAACAGTAACAGCAAAGAAATATAATATTCCAAAATCTACTCTGCCCAAAGACTAATTTAACAGCCGAAGAGGAAAATCGCATTGAAAAATAGATCTTACACAAAGCCAAACTTGGATTTCCTATGCATCCTGACGAAGTGACAAAAACCGTTCAAAATGTACTTCAAGAAGCACCCAGGTCCAATAGTTTCATTGATAATAAGCCTGGAAAAAAATGGTTGGATTTATTTCTAAAGAGACATCCAAAATTAACTATAAAAAATCCTGAAGCAATTTCTAAAGGACGAGCATCTGTAACCGAAGATAATTTAAGAGACTGGTCTTCAGGTGTTGAAAATCATTTGAAAGAAATGGGATGAATTGCTATTTTAAAAAAACCTGGTAGCATGTTTAATGGAGATGAAATTGGCATGCATCTTTGTCCTCAAAAGCAAAAGAAAACAGACCTGTTGAAAAGAAGAGAAAGAAGTCAACATAATATATTTTAAACGGTATGTTTCATAAATTTATATAGATTATTAATTAATATTCAAATTATATTAATATTTATTTCATCTTATTTTGCATAAGAAAGTATGATGTGTTCAAAATATAATAAAATTACTTTCCTATATATTTTGAAAATTATTATTGAATTTGTCACCTTTCTTTCTAATTCTATAAAGTTTTATACTTTTTAAGGGATAAAATTAATAAATTTATCATTTCTCATACAAGCAATAAGCTGAAAATATCGTTTGTAAGAAGTGTTCATCTATTGGTATTAGCTGTCCATCTACTGGAGATTTTGTTCATCTACTGGTGTTTTGGTCTTTTCTTTACATTTTTCTTTTTTGTTAATTACTACAAAATTTTACCAAGTTTTACTAATTTTTTTCTAGTTAATTGGATATTTTTACATAAATATAATTTCTTTTATTACTACTTATTTATATTTTACTAAAGGAACATGAAAGTTTGCTTAACCGTCCATCTATTGGTGTACTTACCCTATTATCTGAAGCAAAATAAAAAAAAATTAAAATTTATAACAAAGGTATGTCTAAACATTTATTTATAGCACGTTGGTTTTAGGGCCAAGGTACAATTTATTGACAGTGACCGAGGTACAACACACCGACCCTTAATGTTTAAGCTCAAAAATAAAATTAGAGATTATGCTGTGCCAAAATCAGACCACTACTATGCAAACATTAATAAAATTTGAAATATCGAAAATTATGGGTCACGAAAGCCAGCAAATATTAAAAAACTAAAGTTGCCCTAGGTACAAAGGGACCAAGGTACAACAGGTTCCCCTAAGCGTAATCAGTGTATCTTTAACTACGAGAGAAACATCAATCGTATTTATTTTGTATTTTTCAAGTTATTTTATCAAAATTACTCAAGTGTCTAAAACTGGGCCCAGCCTGCCCAAAACCGGTACTTTCACCCTATTTAATTCAAATAATGTATATGCATTATCTACTTTTATTTTACATTAAAATTAATGGGTGAATTATACAAATTTTCTTTTTTTTTTATTTAAAGTTTTCCGAGGAACCCTACTTTGCATTAAAACGAGCTTTAAGAGTATTTTAGATGAATTACTTTTTGTATGTATAAAAATAGAAAGAAATCGTCTTTTTGGCTATATCGTCAGCGAATGAATTATCTTCGAAAATGACTAAAAATACATATCTTGTACAACAAAAACATAGTTTTCATTCTTAAAAATTTTAATTTTTGTAAACAGTGTAAAAGCGAAATCGTGTCAAATAAGTAGCGTGTAAATCGAGGGATAGGTGTAGTGTTTATTGTAGAATTTTTGTTAAAAGCCGACTGTGCAATTGATACTGTTATGATACGAAATTTTCGCTAGACGTGCGCGCGCAACTTTCGTTGCCTGCTAAAATTGTTCTCTCGACGCGCCCGAAGAAGTATAACTTCAATACTTTCATCGATCCTCGATTATTTAGGAGCCAAACTTTAACAAGTACGAATTTTTTTTTTGATGCGCCACATTTTTCATTGTCGATGCAAATTGATGAGCTTTATTTCCGTAATTTTAAATATCAAGAAGGTAACGTCGAAAAATAGTCCCAAATTTATAGCTTCATTAAATGCACATTATTAAGGCGAATTTTAAGTATTTCTGCGCCAGTTTTTATTTTGAAAAATTACTTAACAATTTTACTTGTCGTCGTTGGTCCTCAAAATAAATTAAAACACGCACTCGTCCAAATTAATAATTTGCCTCCTAACAATAGAAATGCGAAGTGGCGGCGTCGTTAAGAAAAGAGCTCGCGAAACCAAAATGCATTCACGATACGCGCGAACCGTTCGTTTTTTTTTTTAAATTAATTTTCGCGATCTCGAAAAGCGTGCATATGTAAATGTAATACTTTACAAACACATTTTTGACAGTCGAGAGAGCACAAAACATCAATCTCGCAATAAGCTGCGGCTTCAGATTGAAATTCATTTATAAATAAAGTTTTAGGAAGTCGGGAAATATTTGTTCTAACGGCAAACCGGAAGAAAAATCCAAGTGTAATATAAAATAAAATGCAGCGGAAAACTTTTCTAAATGTCTACATAAAACATAAGGCTCTCAGAGCGAAGTAATTTAAAATTAATAAATGTTTCTGTATTTTCGTTTGTAATGGACTGCTTCTTGTTTTTACATCAAATAGGAATTAGTTGTCTATTCGTCGCAATTACGTATATAATGAGAATATTTGATTTGGGTATTTTTGAAAGACGTAATATAAGTGACATTAGATACAGTGGAAACTCGGTTATCCGGACTAATTATTGTTGCAGCTCACTCGGATAATCGAAAATTCGGTTAATTGAATGCATAGAAAAAAAAAACGAATCTTAGCTAAATATAATGTGACAATTTGATCATTGTGAATCGTGCTTAATAATCGAGTGTGCACATTCGAGCTCAAAGTGGCACATTCCGATCTCGGGAAAATGAAGCGCGCCGCTCCGCGTCGCGCTTCATTTGCCTCCCTCGCTCGGAAATGTGCCACTTTTCGCTCGAATGCGCACATCCTCGTATTCATTGAATTTATCTACTTTATCCTTCGCTCTTTCCAATCATAAATTTAAATTTAGTTTATTAACTATCGATTTTATGTACGAAAAACATTTTTACCATAGCAATGAGAGGAAGGGAGCGAAAAGATATGACCATCTCGTCATTACGAGTGAGAAGAAATGATAAAAATTATTCAACTGATTTTTCGTTTAGTTTACTGGCCTAAATTATTGTGAATCGTGCTTAAAACCGAGTGTGCACATTCGAGCTCAAAGTGGCACATTCCGATCTCGGGAAAATGAAGCGCGCCGCTCCGCGTCGCGCTTCATTTGCCTCCCTCGCTCGGAAATGTGCCACTTTTCGCTCGAATGCGCACATCTTCGTGTTAATTGGACTCAACTATATTAATAACAAATCCTTCAAATCCCGATTTTCTATTAGGACAACGTTTTCGCTTGAAAGTGCACATACTCCTTAATAATTGAATTTGTCTATCTTATTATTCTCCCTTACAAATAATATTAATTAAATCAAATTGAACTAAATGTACCACTTCTCACTTTTCTTTTAATTAAAAATTACAGTAGGATATTTCTACCAAAAACCACATTTCTAATTTAGTACTTTTAAACTAGACTATATGGAAGACTTCATCGTACATGAAAAAACAATATTATAACTTTTTCCGAATTTTATATATATTTTTTTATATTTAAAAATTGAATTAATCCATAAATGAAGTCTAATTACAACAGTGTCTACAAAGTGTGTCTTAAAACTAATTTGTTTATAATTTTTACAAAAATGAAAATTACCTAAAATATTTGGAGGCATTAATTTTGACATATAAACCTTCAACAATCTGCAAAAGATAATATAAAAATCCACTAAGATATTTGCGGGTAATAAGGCCTGTCGGCTAATAAGGCCTAATTAACAAAAATCGTACGGCCTTAAGGCCACACACAGAAACACCTATTGAACGAAGATGTCTCTACAAGTTTGTGGAGGCGGCATATTCCGCTTCCTGCCCCAAATGTAGCATCATATATCGTAAAACGCGGCCAGGCAACACGAATAATAAAAATCGGTCCGAATCAATCGTTAGTATTTTTTGAAATATTACACTTAGCTATGTAAAATCAAATTTATTTTCTTTATTCATTCAAGCTTCGATGATTTTAAATATTTGAATGACGTATCATGGACCAAATATTTTTTATTTTGATTTTCTTACATACGTGGTCGGCGGTTATTAAAGCCTACTAAATTTAACCATAGGCCTTATTATACTCCTACTTTTTGTATCAAAGTTTAATTGTTTTCTAATGCATTTTACATTACTTTTAAGGTCTTACGGATATAAATATGTAAAGAAACTTGTTGTAACTTGACTCTTTTTTTATTTGTAATTTTTTTCAAAATGTATATGTAACAATTTGTTAATAAAATAATTTGTACCGTATTGGGGCACTAATAAGGTGCACTTCATAAAAAAATTTAAAAGCATTAGCAACTGTTTATTCACATTGCTTTAAGATTTAAAAATTCGTGGAACTATGACTTAAGTATAACAGGAGTGATGTACCTAGACCCGTCTCATGAAAAGTATATATTTATTATTTATTTTTAGATTATACGAACTATTAATGTTCTTCTTTGATATAACACTAAAATTGTTTCAAAAATTAACAAAACATTTCTCGTATACTGAAATTTAACTATTCAAAAACTTTAAAAAATTTTAACTTTTGATTTGACTTGTTAGGCATATTATCTAAAGCAAAATAAAATAAAATAAAGAAGAATATATAACAAATATACTCCTACATTTTTATTTATTACACGTTGATCCTAGAGTCAAGATACAACTGATCGACAATGACCGAGGTACATCACACCGGCCCTTGTTGTTTAATCATCACAACAACAAAATTAAAGATTATGTTGTGTTAAAATCAGACTACTACTATGCAAATGTTAATAAATAATCTTCCTGCTTACGATACGTCATTATTAGGTAATCAAAATTATGTCAGTGGATTATACTAATGACTTTGATTGCGCTAATGACTGTTAGAAGAGGCAATTTAAATTTTTTTTTTAATTTTTATTCCAATTGCTGTATTAATGTATTTATTAAACTTAGTTATCAAATATATTATGTCCAGTTTGATTACTTATTTTTTAAAGCTGTAGGCCTTATTACCCTTTAGTAGTATAATAAGGCCTACTGACAAGGTTTTTAAAAATGTTAATTTTTTGTTTTGTTTATGGTGAAAGTTGCTATTTTTCCTTTATACAGTGGAACCTAGCATAACGAGCATAGTTCGTTCCGGAGTCTTACTTGTAATGCGAAACACTCGTTAAGGAAAACAATTTTTACCATATAAATTGATGTAAAATACGATAATGCGTTCCATGCCGAAAAGAAATACTCAAAATTGAAATTTTCAAAAAAATATTCCAAAAAACGTTGTGTGGCATTTGTTCAAAGAAAAAAACATAAATTGTTAAAAATCCTGATTCATCTTCATCTTTTCTTAGTAAAATACCTATTTCAGTTTTACTAGAAATCTGTCAAGACATTTTTTTTGCCTACGCTTCAAAATTTGGTAAAAATACGACAACGCATTATCATTAAACAAATTTCTAACGCGCATAGTCACTGCCTTATGAGGGTGATGCTTCTCAATGTGCGAAGCTACAGTTTACCATAATTTCAGCATTTCGACAGACGATTGTTGCTTTGTGGTTATGCGAAACCTCGCTCGTTATGCGAGTCATTTTTTTACAATTTATATTACTCATTATGCGTATCACTCGTTATGCCAGGTGCTCGTTAAGCGAGGTGGCACTGTATTTTATAGTAACTGAATCTTAAAAATGATTACTATTAAAACCTGTTGATTAAATTAGATGTTTATTCATTTAATTTCCAATTTCCTTAGCTAGGCCTTATTACCCGCAGTTATCTTAGTTGATTTTTAGTGGCCCATTTGACTGATACAATTTTAATTACTCAAAAGTGCGAATTAATAAACATTCGAAAGTACACCTGAAAATATTTTTAACAAGTTCGCTACAATTAGGCGTGCGGAAGAGCACCATGATAAATTATCAAAAAGAATTGAAGAATAAAATAATAATATAGGCAAATCCGATAAATACGAGGATGTGCGCATTCGAGCGAAAAGTGGCACATTTCCGAGCGAGGGAGGCAAATGAAGCGCGACGCGGAGCGGCGCGCTATTTTCCCGAGATCGGAATGTGCCACTTTGAGCTCGAATGTGCACACTCGGTTTTAAGCACGATTTACAATAATTAATTAACCTTTTGAAAACTTTTAAAATAAAAATTACAGGACCGTATTTATTCTACAAATACCAAATCTCTGATTTGGCGCATTTAAATTTATTAATAGAAATGAATACTATAACTTTTGCCAAATATAAAATTTTGACTGGCACTAATTTTAATTTCAAAAGTACAGTATTGATACTTAAATCCAATAAATAAAAGGATGTGCACATTCGAGCGAAAAGTGGCACATTTCCGAGCGAGGAAGCAAATGAAGCGCGACGCGGAGCGCGCGCTTCATTCCGAGATCGGAATGTGCCACTGAGCTCGAATGTCACACTCGAAGCATGATTACAAAGCGTCCCGTTTTAACAGAAAAAAACTTAGTGAAATTGTTAGGTAGCTATATGTTTACAAAAAACGCAACAAATATTAATCACTAAATAAAACAGTCGCATATTATCTTAAAATCAACAAAGCAAAAAAACACTGTTTAGTGCGAAATACAAAATAAAATATTTACTAAGAAATACCGAGGTTTAACTTTCGCAACGGGATAATCGCGAATCGGTATAACTGGGGTCCGGATAATTGAGGTTTTACTGTATATAAAAGTCATTCGCACAGGTTTTATAACTTTACAGTATATTATACTTTGTATTATTCCTATCTTGTCTTGAAGAAATGTGTTGTGTAGAGTTACCAACGTATACGCAGTAAATCAAGGCTGTGCTTTTTTATTACTTGTAATAAATAAGTGTAAATGGTTTACTATATTATATAATATTATTAAACTTTGAGCCGCGGGCCTTTTTTCCTTCGCACAAATTTTGGTAACGATTTTATCATTTGTACGCGCCGTGAACAGCTCATAACTCAAAACGCGCAGAAATTGCAGAAATAAAAGTTTGCCCGATTTATCCGATCTTTCGGATCGATCTAAATACGAAGTTGACGGTAATTTTTATTTGGCAGAAAGCGACAATAGTTTTTCCGTCCCGACCAAAAAACCTTTTAGTTCTAGGAAATAAATGGCTTGCGAGTTAGCTAACGATCCGTGAAGCAGCGTCTAATGTCGAAAAATCGATTAAAAGTCAAAGACTAATATTTATAAATTATTAAAATAGTGCAATAAGACTTAAAATGTAGTGTACATAAATTGGTGCAAAGCGAAATTTTTCGTTCAGTTTTGAATCGAACATCCTAATGTTAAAATGCTTCCTATTTTTAATGAAATATTTCTAATTTTTTTAAATTTTTTTGAATTGTTTTTATTTCTTTAATTAGAAATTTTTATTATTTAATTTTTCGAACTTGAAAAATTATTATTTGGTAATTACCAATTATTACAATAAATAACTTTTCTTTTACACCAATTTTTTATTACAATTAATTTTAATTCTGTTAAAAATATTGATTAGTTCAAAATAGAAATCATGATTAGATCAATAAATTATTAATTCACAGATGAATACAATATCTAATT
Source organism: Sinopyrophorus schimmeli (assembly GCA_036325965.1). NCBI lineage: Eukaryota > Metazoa > Arthropoda > Insecta > Coleoptera > Elateridae > Sinopyrophorus > Sinopyrophorus schimmeli. Next base: position 61,877 of record JARFIZ010000202.1, read on the forward strand.
ATATTAATTGCTACAAAAAGCGCTTGATAACATATGGATCGGATTACTGAGGGTCTACTGCATATCATAACATTATTAATTTTTGAAAAAAGTGTACGAACTGTAGCTTTCATCGATTTAATTTATCGACATATTTTTTTATCAACTTAGTTAACCGTCGATAAATTAGATATTACGAGTTTTTACTGAGATATAAATATACTATACTGGGTGTCCTATTGATGATAGCTCAAGACCTATATCTAAAATCTACATAAAAAATAGCGAAAAAAGTCAAGCAAAGCGTTCCTCTTTCTTTATCGTGGGAAACGTTATTTGATTTTAAAAATTTTAACCTTTTTTACACCAAAACTCGATTTAAATAAAAAATACTGTGTCAATCCCTGAATCCGATTATAAATTTTAATTGTCGGCACAGTGGCGTCTAAGGGCACAAAATTAATTAAGTTTTTTATTAATTTTTTTAAAAAACCCAAAATAAAGATAAAGAGACGCCCCGATTGTCTTTTCTGCACCATTCTTCATGTGGATCTTATATTTACCCGTTGAACTATCATCAACGGGACACCCTGTATAAATATAATTAAAATAAAATAAATTTTAATAATAATGTACAATTGGTGTTAAAAACAATTTCATTATTAGTAGTAATTCGATAATTTTAAAATAATAATAATAATATTAATTATGTCAAAAATAAAAATTATTAAGAAAAATATAATACAGGTTTCAGCTAATAAAACAATTAATAATAGACATTTCTAACACAAAATGTAATAAAAAATATTAAATTTCTAAATTAAAATAATCGTAAAAAACGTAAAATGAGTTTGTTTTGTCGATCTTTGGTTTTTAGAAACCAATTAAAAAAACATATTTTACATTTGGCAGCACTGTACATACGTTTCAAAATTTAACAGTAATGCATTGAAATACGAAGTTTTATTTACAACATTGTCTAATGTGTTTATCGTAAAAGTACGTTAATAAAGAAATGTTCAAAACAAACTTTGAAGTAAATAAAGATAACATTAACGAAACAATAGTATTAAAATATCTTTGCTATTCTTAATTGCAGCTATCTACCAACAGCTATTAAAACTGAAACTTATTTATGGATAAAAGTTCGAACTTTGAGAAGATGATGAAGCTAAATACAACATGTCAACATTAAGATTTCCAATTCAGAACTGAACAAAAAATCGCTGCGTGTATCTTTTGCGACAATTTATACACACCCTGTATAGATACCAAAATAAACCGTTGAAACGCAAAAAATCAATTAAAAGCGCAAAACGAAGACGTAACTATTGATAAATAAATGGCGCAATTATACACACAGTTTGTTCAGAACGCAAAAGTAAGTACAGTCAGACCCCGTTTAACGCGGGGGATACGTTCCGATAAGTTTAAGCGCTAAACGAAACAGCGTTAAACGAGGTCATTGTAAAACGCCACAATAAGTCACAAAAACGTAAATTTTGAGCTGTTTCGAGCAGACCGCGTTATATCCAATCAGCGTTAACCGAGGAAGCGATAAACGAGGTCTTACTGTATTAGTTTCATAAAGATTTGATAAATTCGTAAAAAAAACGCACAAACCGGTCTCTTTATCATTAATTATTTTTTTATAATAAAGCTGAAAAAATTGATAGGAACTAAGCCACCCTCTTCTGCAACCCTAAACTCGATTATAGATTTACGGACATAGAAATTTAAGCAAAATCTCGTTTGGAGTTGCAGCAATTAAGAAAAACGTGCCCCGATGCCCGGCCAGTGTGGCACGGGGCTGCAAAATACCAATACGAAAAATACGACAAAATAAAAACATTGTGCAAACAGACGAACGATCATTTGCGTTAAACTAAACTGCGAAAAAAAAATCAATTATTGAAAAATCAAAAATAAATGATCGTCCCATCCGTGTTGCAGACATAAGGAATCGCCTCGCTAAACGAAAATACCCTCCCGTTCGCGTTTTCGGTGTTATACACAAATATGCGACAAAAGTGGGCGAGGGGGCAAGTCGAACCAAAAACTCCAACAACATTCAACACCAAAAACGCGAAATTTGAGTAGATTCCGTCGGCGAAAGGTCGAGCTCTTTGCCCAGCTTTTGCCGCTTATTGAGCCAATTACGCAAAAAATAAAATACGTTTTGCAGAGGTGTTTCTAGTTGTACGCAAATATATAATTTTTATTTTCCATAATTTTTTTTAGCTCATTTCGCGACCGAGAATAAGTTAATTTCGAGCACAACACTGTAGTACGATCGTCCTCGGGCAAGATTAAAAAAAAAACAATTTAATACAATTTAAAACGGTTGTTAAACAATTCCATTTGAGGCCGAATAATTTTGAATGTTTTAGTAAAATATTTGGAACTCGTTAAAAAAATATTTATATATAAGTTGAGAAGTTATTCGGGCATTTTTGAAGTTGTACTTCTTTTGGCGCGCGTTGAGAGTAAAATTTTAGAAGGTAACGAAAAGTCGGCAGTTGAAGTTGGGCGTCTAAGAAAATAAATTAATTATTGTGAACGGTGCTTAAAACCGAGTGTGCACATTCGAGCTCAAAGTGGCACATTTCGATCTCGGGAAAATGAAGCGCGCCGCTCCGCGTCGCGCTTCATTTGCCTCCCTCGCTCGGAAATGTGCCACTTTTCGCTCGAATGCGCACATCCTCGTATTTATTTGATTTGTTTGCTTTATTCTTCGCTTTTTCAAGTCATAAATTTAAATTTAGTTCATTAAATATCAATTTTATGTACGAAAAACATTTTTATCATATCAATGAGTGGAAGGGAGCGAAAAGATATGACAAACTCGTCATTACGAGTGAGAGAAAACGATTAAAATTATTCAACTGATTTTTCGTTTAATTTACTGGCCTAAATTATTGTGAATCGTGCTTAAAACCGAGTGTGCACATTCGAGCTCAAAGTGGCACATTCCGATCTCGGGAAAATGAAGCGCGCCGCTCCGCGTCGCGCTTCATTTGCCTCCCTCGCTCGGAAATGTGCCACTTTTCGCTCGAATGCGCACATCTTCGTATCCATTCGATCTGTTTGCATTCATTTTTGCATATTGTGCATTGTTTTCGATTTACACGGTTTCCCATACAAAAAATTATGATTTTGATTTACACGGTTTACCGTGTAGGAAATACCGAAGAAGTATAACTTCTAACAAGCGTACATAAGCACACGCGCCGATTTTTTAGTTACAATTTGTTTTTGAAATAATTTTCCAAATTCCTCGTAACATAATTGTCGCCGGTCCTTAACTCGATAGAAATAAAAAAGAAAAAGAAGAAATGGCAAGATTTCATACTAATCGAATTTTAAAGTTAGAACAAAAAGTTCTTGGAAAGCAATCAAAATTTTATATGACTTTTCTGCTTACTACACTTTTGCAAAAATGGCCTTTACATTCATAGAAAAAAATTCATAAACCCAACATCTTAATTTTAATAAAAAAGAAATCTATTAATTAAAAATCTACAAACAATTTAATTAACAATGAACTGACATTATAAGAAAAAAAGGACCAAATTCAAAAAGAATGAATATCGACCGATTGAAATCTTAAAATCAGTTGTATGTGTAGGTACCATAATTTTGACATGGGCTGAAAAAGGCATTTGCAAAAATTTAATTTCCCAATTTGAAATAAACCGCGCGTTAGAAGCTATACTTCTTTGGCGTGATCTAAATTAAATATGCCCACGTGTGAAAATTAATATTAATAAATTCGCTCCCTTCCCCCACGAAAAATATATATCCTAAATATAATGGGATATAATTTTTATATTCTGGGATATATTTTTAGATTATGTCCACAAGAATATATCCGCAAATTACTATAATGAAAATTATAATAAGTTATATTCCAAAATATATTTTTTGGGTCAGTTATATTAGTAGATATATTGAAAAATTACCTTTAATGTTATAAAAGATTATATTTTAGGATAGATTTTTAAATTATAGTTGCAGATATATTTGCAAATTACGTCCGAAGTTATAATAGATAATATCTTAAGATATATTCGCGACATATAAGCACGAATGCATTTTCGACTTATATTCGCAGATTTATCAGCAAACTATAAGTTAAATTAACACTATACTGACCGGTGACGTAGTAATACGTCATTTTTATTTGAAATCCAGTAGCCGGTGACGTAGCAGTACGTTTTTGAAACAATCTGTTATAATAATAATAATTTTTTTTTATTGCACTCAAGTTAAAAATAATATATGTAGGCTAAATAAATTAATATCGATAATGTGTGCATGTTATATACGTATGGTGCAATAAATAAATTTATTATTATTATTATAAATGATTGTCTCAAAAAACGTACTACTACGTCTCCGGCTACTGGATTTGGAATAAAAATGACGTATTACTTACTACGTCACCGGTCAGTATAGTGTTAAAATAAATTATATTTCTTCAAATTTATTTTTAAATAAATTCTAAAAGGGCATGTACTACTTCAAAAGATGTTTTTTGTCACTAACTATTGAGCCTAAAAGGTACATGTACAATTATAGACCTTTTGAGCTTCGATTTTCTCTTATCAAAATATTGATTTCCTATTACCTTATTGTGAGTGGGCAAAAAAAAATTATATGTCTCAATTCCAATTATAATTTAAAATTAACACTTAAAACTTATAACTAATAGTTAGAACCGATATTTTACAGTCTGGACCAGTGATTCTCAACCATTGTTTTGTTGCGGCACACTTTTAACGATTTCAAAATTTGCCGGCACACAAAGAAAAGATAAATTGAAAAATTATTTACATTTTATGGATTTAAATATCTCTTCCCGTTAAAAGGATTTTTCTTTTTAAAGCATATTATTTAATAATATTAACATAATTATATATCTAAAATTTAGCGGCACACAAATGTGCCGCGGTACAGTGGTTGAGAATAACTGGTCTGGACTATAATTTGAAATTATATCTTACGGATATAATGAAGCGGCAAAATGTAATATAATCACAAACATATCCTAGCCTATATCCATGGATATATTTCAAAATATAAATTTTTTCGTGGGGGTGCCACTCTTTGCGCTGGTAAAAATGTTTTTCGAACATAATATTGATATTTACTAAACTAAATTTAAATTTATAATTTGAAAGAGCGAAGGATAAAGCAAGCAAATCAAATAAATACGAGGATGTGCGCATTCGAGCGAAAAGTGGCACATTTCCGAGCGAGGGAGGCAAATGAAGCGCGACGCGGAGCGGCGCGCTTCATTTTCCCGAGATCGGAATGTGCCACTTTGAGCTCGAATGTGCGCACTCGGTTTTAAGCACTATTCACAATAATTTAGGGCAGTAAATTGAACGAAAAATTAGTTGAATAATTTTAATCGTTTCCTCTCACTCGTAATGATGAGTTTGTCTTATCTTTTCGCTCCCTTCCACTCATTGATATGGTAAAAATGTTTTTTGTACATAAAATCGATATTTAATGAACTAAATTTAAATTTATGATTTGAAAAAGCGAAGAATAAAGCAAACAAATCAAATAAATACGAGGATGTGCGCATTCGAGCGAAAAGTGGCACATTTCCGAGCGAGGGAGGCAAATGAAGCGCGACGCGGAGCGGCGCGCTTCATTTTCCCGAGATCGGAATGTGCCACTTTGAGCTCGAATGTGCGCACTCGGTTTTAAGCACGATTCACAATAATTTAGGCCAGTAAATTGAACGAAAAATCAGTTGAAGAATTTTAATCGTTTCCTCTCACTCGTAATGACGAGTTTGTCATATCTTTTCGCTCCCTTCCACTCATTGATATGGTGAAAATGTTTTTTGTACATAAAATCGATATTTAATGAACTAAATTTAAATTTATAATTTGAAAAAGCGAAGAATAAAGCAAACAAATCAAATAAATACAAGGATGTGCGCATTCGAGTGAAAAGTGGCACATTTCGGAGCGAGGGAAGCAAATGAAGCGCGACGCGGAGCGGCGCGCTTCATTTTCCCGAGATCGGAATGTGCCACTTTGAGCTCGAATGTGCACACTCGGTTTTAAGCATGATTCACAATAATTAATTTACTTTCTCAGACGGCTAACTTCAACTTCCGTTACCTACTAAGATTTTACTTTCAACGCGTCAAAAGAAGTATAACTTCGAAAATAAATCGAACAACGTTTGCTAAGAATTGTAAATGCCAAAAACACCCAAAGATAGCGAAAATACATTCACATTTTGATTAATTTATCTTTCTGATAATTCCAAAAGCATTTAAATTATTTATTGATAAGTGTTTGTGGTTTTATAAAATCGTTACAACATTGCATTAAGAACCCTAAGCAACCTTTCTTCCCAAAATACGTAATTTAGGATGTCTTAACGTGATCGACGATTTGTGCTATCACTCCTCGCTATTCCGAAAGATGATTTAGCAAAATTTTTCTACTAAAACTCGGTCTAAAAATTTAAAAAATCCAGAAACACCTGCCGCAAACGAAACAACAAAAAACACTTCCCAAAAACGGCGACTGTATCCTCTTGTCCCGCGCCGGAAGGTCCTACCTTAAGTACCTTTTAAAGATGCCTTCGCAACGTGGGGTTTGGGGCCATCCACTATTGCATCCTTCCTTCGTCCACCTCGTCCCCATCGGCCACTCCCGAAACTCCCGCACATAAAACTTCCGGAGAACACACAAAATTTTTAGTCAAAACGCCCGATGTTACCATTTAAAGGACTCGAAACTATTTAAGACTGGGAGGACGATCACTCGTGTAAAAAACTGCGATTACAAATTCGAATTTCCCGCACTCACAGAACGGCGAGCTTTGGGCAGTCCAAGCTTTCGCGACGGCTTCCGCACTAAGAGCACGCGGGCCACGTTTCGAGCTGTAAAAAAGGCCACGAATTAGTCGAAAAAAGGGGCCGGCTTCTTTCGAAATTGCATTGCGACTGGATGTCAACTAAAATTTGAGACATCCAATCTTGCTGAAATAAAAAATAATATTTAATTAATTTTACCCTTATTTGCTGGTGGAGAACACTTCTAGAACGTTCCTATCGAGTCGAATGCACAGATGTAACTGTTGAAAGAAACAAAGCAAATGTTAGTAATCGAAAATTGATATCAGCCAGTACCTGGCCTTCAAGTGCTTTTATATAAGTCACTATCAAAAAGCAAAAGTTTTTGTATTTTGGCTGTTAGCAAAATAGAAAATGCAACTGCATATAATTAATATTCATAATTTGAACAGAATTTTAAGAATTTTTTTTTTGTAAATGATTTTCAATATAAGTTTTCCATTCTAAATATTTTTTACTATGAATTAATTAATTTTAAATAAAGACATTTGCTCCTTTTGGGGAAAAAATGTTAGGTAAGGGACATGGCCGGAGCCATTCCTTCCTGCTCCCCCATCAACCCACAAAATGTTCGAGAAAAATAACTAAATCGAAAAAATACATTTTGACTCACAAAAACGATCGTAGCGCCCTCAATTTCAGTCCGATCATTAAAAACGACCCGGTTTCGGAATTCTGAGACCTCTTTCCATGAGACACGTGCACAAACGGCATAGGGCGCAATGCTAATTTTTCGAGTAATTTTAGATTCATTTTTGTTGCACAAAATTGTACGTGAAAAAAAAGTGTAGCGCAGTCATTTGTGAACGCATTTTTAAAAACTATACAGATTCGGATTAGCCAGATATTTTGGCTTCGGATGGGTCCAAAAAACCATAAGCGCACTATTTGAAATTTTCGAAAAAAACAGGTTCGAATAGTCTATTCAGTAACAAAGTTTGTAAAAGAAAAAGCCAGTGCCAATTTTGGCCTACCGAACGGAAAAATTACTGACCGGGCTCAAATTGTAGAGGGCAAAAACTGATTAACCGTGTATATTTTTTTCTTCTTAAAAGTATCTGGAACATGGAGTTTTAGCGACTTGAACGGTTGAATGAGTTTTTATTGCAATTTTAATGAGTTTTTTTAATTGTCACCAATTATGTAAGCTAGATATTGATAAAAAAGGTTTTAAACAATCCGAAAAATTATTATAAAATTTTTTTTTTGATTTGAGCCTTTAGAAACTAACTTTTTTTAAACATTTTTTTCCACAAATCAATTATATTTTTTATGCTCTTTCTAATGACGCTAGTGAGTAATTTTTCCATCCACTCATTCGCATTTAGGTCAACTTGTGATCAAAGAGCCCCTGGCTCTTTTCGAGAAAACTCACTAAATCGAAAAAAATACATTTCCACTCACAAAAACGATCGTAGCGCCCTCAATTTCGATCCGATCATTAAAAACGACCCGGATTCGGAATCCCAAGACTTTCTTCCATAAGATATGTGCACAAACGGCATAGGGCGCAATGTTAATTTTTCGAGTAATTATGCTTTGAAGTTGTTGCACAACATTTTACGTTAAAAAAAGTGTAGCGCCGTCATTTGTGGACGGATCTTTAAAAACTAAACAGATTTCGATTCGCCAGACATTTTGGCTTCGGATGTGTCCAAAAAACCATAGGCGTAGTACTTGAAATTCTCGAGAAAAACAGGTTCGAAGAGCTTATTCAGTAACAAAATTTCTAAAAGAAATGTTCCTTAGAATTAGATATTTCAAAAATGAGTTTTATTAAAATACAAAGCAAGTTACGGGAGATAAATTTATTTTTTTTATTAAAGCCATTCTGCTACGTAAATACGACGAAGAAAAATAAATAAAGTTTATAAGGAAAAGTACCCATAAAAAACTTGCAAGTAATATATAAGCCTCGATACTTATATTACATTTGTGTTTGCTCTACAATACGATTTTCCGATACAGATCAAAAGTTATAAAAATTTAAAGTTTCAGAAGAACCTAAAACGGTCTTATATTTCAAGAATTTATATATAAAGAAAAGGCCTTTGAAGTGAAAAAATAGTAAAATCTGTATCAATCGATACGAAAGCATAAGAATATATTTGACAACGACGAAATATAAAATCCTACACAATTCCAATTGTGGCAAACAAACACCGAAGTCATTTTTGCTTGTCTAACAAATGCGCTTAATTATCAATTTATTTAAATTCGGCGCCATTTATTTTCCCACGTTTCTCTAAAGCCCTAAACGGGAAAAATAGGAACTTTGTAGATAGTTCGAAATAGGCCATTCCATAAATCTTGAAACCGTTATCTTTCTAATAATCTAGCATTCCTTCGAAATAGCAATTATTTAGAAGGAAAATACAAAATTTAGACAGCGAGCTTTACGCCGCGAGATCTATTGAATCTCGAATAAACCAAAGCTTAAGTGCCGGACATATAAATAAAAAGAAGTTGTTTCTGAGAGCTGCAGAGTTTTCCCAAATGTGGAATAAAAATAAACCTTGTTTTATCGTATTATAAATATAATTATTTTCGGGTTTTTATCAAATCGTGCTATTTCAGTTTAACGCTTCTTTTCTGTAGTAAAATCTAAATTATTTCGGTTTTCACTGTAACTATATTAGCTATGTAGTTTGGCCGCTCGTAAAATTTATCTCTGAAGAGTGTGTTCTAACATTTTAAATAATAAATAGAATACGGCATTCTTTTTCATGGCATACCGGGTGTTTCGTTTCAAGTGCGACGAGTTTTCTTTAATTTAATTGTTATATGTACTGGCAACTTTTTTATCTTAAATAAAAGAATATTTATTGTCTTTTATAATTGAATAGAGCTCGTCGAGGGCTTTCCAAAAATGTATAACAAGTTACCATTTAATTAATAAATTATTTGAATTTTTTTAAATTTCGGATTAGAAAGTGTTTCAGTGAAGTGCCACAAGTTTATAACTCTAAAACTAATAAAAATTTCCAAAAATTTTTGCTAATTATAAGCCCCTAGCACTTATACTGAAACACCCTGGTACCTGAAAAAATAACTATTTTTTTGAAATTATTTATAAATCAAATGGCAACTTATTTTTCATTAATGGAAAGTCCCCAAAGAGCTCTATCCAATTAGAAAAAAATGATCTTCTATTTAAGATAAGAAAATTGACACGATTTTCGGTTGAAAGGGAAGTATAACAAAATTTGTATTTATGCCAGTGCAACGAATAAATTAAAACGACTTTTATACTTGTGCTTTTTTTGAATCTTTATTATTTTATGAATTATAAGCTCGTGGTACTTTAAGCCATACACCCTGTATATTTTTCCATCGAAGATTTTTTGAATAAGACTCAACTGATACGTTCGTAGAAACGGACGTGGCTTTCGAGCTGCTTTTGTTTGTAAAGTACAGTTTAAAAATTAAATCGTAAAAGGCAAAATAAAATGATATCCCAAAAGCCAGGTAAGAAATGCGATAAGGTGGGCTCGCAAATAGCCGGAAGTTTGTACGTCATTCTGTGACGTAGCAAAATTCACCACAAAGGAAATTAATTTGGGGTTAGTTTTAATTTTTTGCAAAAACCACTAAAGCCCAAAAATTGTTAATTTTTTTGTAAGCACAGCGATATCAAAATTTCTGAGATACCATTAATTTTGCACAATGAACATCGGAAAACATTAATAAAGATATTTAAAAAAAGACTTACAGGTTTGCATTTTGCAGAAGGGGTGCTTCATAGCGGTAGAAGGCCCTTGATAAACACTGTCACTCTACACATTTAAATAATCATTAATAAATTAAAATTTTGGGAGCGTTTAACTGAGTTCTACGACGTGCCTTTCACAACTGAAATGTGCGGCGAATGGGTGTGGTAATTCCAGTTTGCGATAAGAATTTTGTTTACGTTTTGATTGAAATAATTTTTGGGCATTTGGTACATACAGTTTTTGAACAATTTCTGTGATTGCGTAAATATTCGATTAGGGGAACCTGTTGTACCTTGGCGCTTTTTTTACTTGTACTTTTTTTTTAAATTGTATGTGTAACAATTTGTTGATAAAATTAATTGTATCCTAGTGGGGCACTAATAAGGTACTCATCATAAAATATTTGAAAGCATTACCAACCGTTTACTCAAATTGCTATAAGATTTAAAAATTAGTGGATCTATGGCCTGGGTACAACAGAGGTGATGTACCTTGGCTCTATTCATATTAAGCAAAATAAAACCTATTGTTCTATGAAAAATAAATATTTATTTTTGGATTATAAGAACTACTAATGTTCTTCTTTGAGATGACACTAAAATTGTTTCAAAAATTAACAAAACTTTTCTCGTATACTAAAATTTCACATACTTAATGGTTAACTTTGCAAAATTTAAATTTTTCGTTAGACTTGCGAGGCATATTATTTGAAGCAAAATAAAAAATTAGAATTTATAACAAAGGTACATATATCTAAATTGATCTTAGGGCCAAGGTACAATCTATTGACAGTGACCGAGGTACAACACACCGACCCTTGATGTTTAAACTCAAAAATACAATTAAAGATTATGCTGTGCCAAAATCTGACTACTAATATGTAAACATTAATAAATAATCTTTCTATTACGATGAGTCATTTGTTATTAGGTAATAAACATCAATAAGATATTTAAGTAAAAGGAATATAAAAAGAATTACTTTTTTTCGATTAAAAATTTCAATTGATCTCATACATTAACAAAGTACATTGGCCAGCTGCTGCTAACTTCACGTTAACGTCCGTCAATGTGGCATTTAAAATATCCAAAAGCCCACAAATATTAAAAAAAATAATCTTGCCCTAGGTACAAAAGGACCAAGGTACAACAGGTTTCCTGTTACTAAAGAGGACGTCGTGACCTTAAATTTGCAGGCCTGTCTAATCAAAACAAGTATTTTCTCTTACTTTTTCAATTTTTATTATGATACTTTTTGAGCAAAATTATGATTCTATCATTTTTACATTTCTTATAAGACCTATGACACAGATTTTTTTCAAAATTTTCATAATGGTACGCCTTGTTAAATTATTGATATACGCTGAAATAAATCTGTTGCATTAGAGATAATAATTTTTTTTCTTTCTTTCTTACAATAACATACAACGTCCGTTAAAAGGTGATACAAATATTTATAGTTTTTCTTATAATAGATTTTAATTGTTAAAAATTGTACTATAAGTAAAGACTTTAAATCAAACATAAGGGATCAACTTAAACGCTCAGGACCAATTCATTTTTTCTCAAAGAAAACCATTTTTCAACTAAAGGAAAAATTTTCATCAAACCATATTATCAGTAAAGACCTAAAGGACAACCATTCATCAATAATTTTATCAGCAAAAATCTTAGGGCCAACCATTTAGCACAAGCTAAAGTGCCCCCACTGATGAATAACTCCCATTATACAATTTTAATAAAGTTGCGTTACAAATTATTTAAAATTATATTTTTATTAAATTCTAATAGGCCTTATATTTCATTGTAGGAACAATTTTTTTTTAATTATCTCTAATGTAAGAGATTTATTTCAGCTTATTATTTGTGTAATTATAATAGTATAATTTATAATTATTTAGGTAGAATTTGTTGAAAAATTTGATTTTTTTTAATAATAAAAATAGTTTTTATTTTTTTTAACTATGGCCCAACCATTAAGAAAATTTTGAAAAAATTCTGAGTGATTATAGGTCTTACAAGAAATGTAAAAATAATAAAATCATAATTTTACCCAAAAAGTATCATAATAAAAACTGAAAAAGTAAGAGAAAATAATTTATTTATCAACAATTTATTAAATTAAAAATAACTTTAGTGTGTCCATAAAAGCTTTCTATTGCCTGCATAACATACTAAATTTTCAAACAAATCGATTTACTCAATCCAAAGAAAAACATTATTTTCTAATTTTTACTTATTTTGACTTTTTGAACAGGCCGATATAGATTAAGGTCAGAAATTTTCAGGATTTTTATAGTGTCTACATATCCATAGAATATCATTAAGATATTTACAAAAGGCACCTTTATCATTTGAAAGAGCGAAGAATAAAGTAAATAAATTTAATGAATACGAGGATGTGCGCATTCGAGCGAAAAGTGGCACATTTCCGAGCGAGGGAGGCAAATGAAGCGCGACGCGGAGCGGCGCGCTTCATTTTCCCGAGATCGGAATGTGCCACTTTGAGCTCGAATGTGCACACTCGGTTTTAAGCATGATTCACAATAATTTAGGCCAGTAAACTAAACGAAAAATCAGTTGAATAATTTTTTATCATTTCCTCTCACTCGTAATGACGAGATGGTCATATCTTTTCGCTCCCTTCCACTCATTGCTATGGTAAAAATGTTTTTCGTACATAAAATCGATAGTTAATAAACTAAATTTAAATTTATGATTGGAAAGAGCGAAGGATAAAGTATATAAATTCAATGAATACGAGGATGTGCGCATTCGAGCGAAAAGTGGCACATTTCCGAGCGAGGGAGGCAAATGAAGCGCGACGCGGAGCGGCGCGCTTCATTTTCCCGAGATCGGAATGTGCCACTTTGAGCTCGAATGTGCACACTCGGTTTTAAGCATGATTCACAATAATTTAGGCCAGTAAACTAAACGAAAAATCAGTTGAATAATTTTTTATCATTTCCTCTCACTCGTAATGACGAGATGGTCATATCTTTTCGCTCCCTTCCACTCATTGCTATGGTAAAAATGTTTTTCGTACATAAAATCGATAGTTAATAAACTAAATTTAAATTTATGATTGGAAAGAGCGAAGGATAAAGTATATAAATTCAATGAATACGAGGATGTGCGCATTCGAGCGAAAAGTGGCACATTTCCGAGCGAGGGAGGCAAATGAAGCGCGACGCGGAGCGGCGCGCTTCATTTTCTCGAGATCGAAATGTGCCACTTTGAGCTCGAATGTGCACACTCGGTTTTAAGCACGATTCACAATAATTTAGGCCAGTAAATTGAACGAAAAATCAGTTGAATAATTTTTATCATTTCCTCTCACTCGTAATGACGAGATGGTCATATCTTTTCGCTTCCTTCCTCTCATTGCTATGGTAAAAATGTTTTTCGTACATAAAATCGATAGTTAATAAAGTAAATTTAAATTTATGATTGGAAAGAGCGAAGGATAAAGTAGATAAATTCAATGAAAACGAGGATGTGCGCATTCGAGCGAAAAGTGGCACATTTCTGAGCGAGGGAGGCAAATGAAGCGCGACGCGAAGCGGCGCGCTTCATTTTCCCGAGATCGGAATGTGCCACTTTGAGCTCGAATGTGCGCACTCGGTTTTAAGCATGATTCACAATAATTTAGGCCAGTAAACTAAACGAAAAATCAGTTGAATAATTTTTTATCATTTCCTCTCACTCGTAATGACGAGATGGTCATATCTTTTCGCTCCCTTCCTCTCATTGCTATGGTAAAAATGTTTTTCGTACATAAAATCGATAGTTAATACAGTAAATTTAAATTTATGATTGGAAAGAGCGAAGGATAAAGTATATAAATTCAATGAATACGAGGATGTGCGCATTCGAGCGAAAAGTGGCACATTTCCGAGCGAGGGAGGCAAATGAAGCGCGACGCGGAGCGGCGCGCTTCATTTTCCCGAGATCGGAATGTGCCACTTTGAGCTCAAATGTGCACACTCGGTTTTAAGCACGATTCACAATAATTTAGGCCAGTAAATTGAACGAAAAATCAGTTGAATAATTTTTATCATTTCCTCTCACTCGTAATGACGAGATGGTCATATCTTTTCGCTCCCTTCCTCTCATTGCTATGGTAAAAATGTTTTTCGTACATAAAATCGATAGTTAATAAAGTAAATTTAAATTTATGATTGGAAAGAGCGAAGGATAAATTAGATAAATTCAATGAATACGAGGATGTGCGCATTCGAGCGAAAAGTGGCACATTTCCGAGCGAGGGAGGCAAATGAAGCGCGACGCGGAGCGGCGCGCTTCATTTTCCCGAGATCGGAATGTGCCACTTTGAGCTCGAATGTGCGCACTCGGTTTTAAGCACGATTCACAATAATTTAGGCCAGTAAACTGACCGAAAAATCAGTTGAATAATTTTTAACATTTCCTCTCACTCGTAATGACGAGATGGTCATATCTTTTCGCTCCCTTCCACTCATTGCTATGGTAAAAATGTTTTTCGTACATAAAATCAATAATTAATAAACTAAATTTAAATTTATGATTGGAAAGAGCGAAGGATAAATTAGATAAATTCAATGAATACGAGGATGTGCGCATTCGAGCGAAAAGTGGCATTTCCGAGCGAGGGAGGCAAATGAAGCGCGACGCGAAGCGGTGCGCTTCATTTTCCCGAGATCGGAATGTGCCACTTTGAGCTCGAATGTGCACACTCGGTTTTAAGCACGATTCACAATAATTTAGGCCAGTAAACTGACCGAAAAATCAGTTGAATAATTTTTAACATTTCCTCTCACTCGTAATGACGAGATGGTCATATCTTTTCGCTCCCTTCCTCTCATTGCTATGGTAAAAATGTTTTTCGTACATAAAATCGATAGTTAATAAACTAAATTTAAATTTATGATTGGAAAGAGCGAAGGATAAAGTAGATAAATTCAATGAATACGAGGATGCGCGCATTCGAGCGAAAAGTGGCACATTTCCGAGCGAGGGAGGCAAATGAAGCGCGACGCGGAGCGGCGCGCTTCATTTTCCCGAGATCGGAATGTGCCACTTTGAGCTCGAATGTGCACACTCGGTTTTAAGCACGATTCACAATAATTTAGGCCAATAAATTAAATAAAAAATCAGTTGAATAATTTGAATCGTTCCCTCTCACTTCCTCTGATGAGATTGTTGTATCTTTTCGCTCCTTTCCACTCATTGCTATGGTAAAAATATATATTGTATTAGTCTCAAGATTTTCATCTTAATTTATGATATTTTTTAATTATTAAAATAATTTCGGCCAGTTGGCCATTGTTATTGCACAAATCTTCCGTGCCTCGTCCTAAACACGGTAACAAATTAAAAAGTTGGAAACTTCCCCCAAAAAAAATAAGGTATTTAAGATATCATGCTCTACGTAAACTCGTTGTGCGGCATATTTAATCGCTGACAAGCGAACCGCGACACGTACCCTATCATTTTGAAGGGGTTTGTTTAACAGTCAGTTGATAACCCTTGGATTTAAACATGGGCTAGTAATCACCACCGCATAGTTTGTGCAAGCTTCCTATATTATATTTACTCTTCCGTAGAGGACACTTTGATCATTTACAACGCTTATGAATTAATCATGCATTGTACCGATTTTTTCCCCGCATAATTAATACATAAACTTCACGATCCTCAGAAACCGCCAAAAGTTTTTCGCTTTTACTTTTGTGCGATATGAAAACTTTTCAAAAAGCAATTAAAGCATTAGCAATTCATCGCCTTCAAATCGGCACTTAAACGTGGCGGCGGTTTCGACTGATTCGTTTCCGCAGAAAAAAAAAGTTCATTTGCGTTTTCAATAACAAAGCAAAATTGTTTGGTAAAAAATATATTTGGCAACGCCGCCCTCGGCGAAACGTAGTGCCTAATTTAACAGACACTATTAAGGGAAGCAGACGTAAAAACCTTTTGTTCCTTGTATCACATACAACTTGTTTTTTTTTTTTAATGAAATCGGTTTGGGCTTTATGCCAACATATTAGAATAACGATTTAGAGCTAATAATTGGCAGAAATCCAGCGCGGAGGGTGTTTTTACTACACAACTTCACGCTTCCGATTTAATAAAGTTCAATTATCCGTTCATTTTAACCGAATATATCAAAGTTCGTTTTTTTTTCTTCTTCTTAAGAAATTATTTACTATTATAATGTTTCGCTCGTTTCGTCTTGAAGTTGAGATCACGCGTAACATGTCAAAAGAGAATGAAACACGGCTTTCTTCCCCCTTCCCAAAACTCGTCTGGGATTAACAATTCCACTGATGGTTTGTTTCTCAGAAAAACTTTTTCTTGCGCTGAATACTTTGTTGACGAAATCAATGGTATTGTAAAAAAAAGGTTGGCGGTGGTTTTATCGAAGTTATACTTCTTTTGGCGCATTGAGAGTAAAATGATGAGCAACAGAGGGCTGCGCGCGCACAGCTAACGAAAACTCAGCAGTGTGAAGTTAGCCGACTGAGAAAGTAAATTAATTATTGTGAATCGTGCTTAAAATCGAGTGTGCGCATTCGAGCTCAAAGTGGCACATTCCGATCTCGGGAAAATAAAGCGCGCCGCTCCGCGTCGCGCTTCATTTGCCTCCCTCGCTCGGAAATGTGCCACTTTTCGCTCGAATGCGCACATCCTCGGGTTTATTGAATTTTTCTACTTTATCCTTCGCTCTTTCAAAACATAAGTATTAATTTATTTCAGTAAATATCGATTTTATGTTAGAAAAACGTATTTTTACCATAGCAATGAGTGGAAGAGAGCGAAAAGATACGAGAATCTCCTTCAGGTGCTTTTTCGTCTAATTTATTGGCCTAAATTATTGTGAATCGTGCTTAAAACCGAGTGTGCACATTCGAGCTCAAAGTGGCACATTCCGATCTCGGGAAAATGAAGCGCGCCGCTCCGCGTCGCGCTTCATTTGCCTCCCTCGCTCGGAAATGTGCCACTTTTCGCTCGAATCCGCACATCCGTGTATTTATTAGGCCTGTGTAAAATACAGTCTTCCAGATAAATAAATACTGGAACTTAACCCACTCATAAATGCCCGGGAAAAAAATTTATATAATCATGTATAACTTTATATAGTTTTATATGATTATATATGGTTTTATATTAATGTATATATTATGTATAAATTTATATAACTATAAAAACTATATAAAATTTTCTAAAGTAGCTTATTCCGGGAAAAAAGTATTTTATATAATTATATGTAATTATGTATAATTATATATATTCTATTTTTTTTTATATAATTATATAAAATTATATTAGATTGCTTATATTAAATTATATATAATGTTATAATATTATATAAATTTATATATAATTATATATATTTTTATATAAACCGGGAAAACATTTTAACCATCTAAACTCAAAATTGTACATGTGTCAAATATGAAAGATTGTCATTTTAGTAAGTCATTTTAGTAAATATTTGAGAAGGCTTCGTAGGTCAGTGGCAGAGCAAGCAGTCTCTCGATCCAGGGGTCTGAGGTTCAAATCCCCAAAAAAAGTACATAATTCTGTTTCAGATTCATCGATGACATAATAAATCGCACACCGCGCTACTCATTGCAAACAACCTTTCCTTCCACTAAATAAGCAGATACCGAATCACAAAGGTTCTAATTAGTAGACTGATGGTAATTACCACAAATGTTTCTGTAGGGAATTATTATATAAAATTTATTTTTTATATTTATATATAATTTTATATAATTATGTAAAATTATATAAAACTAGATAAAATTATATCGCGCCAAAATTGTATATAATTATATATGATGATTTATATATAATTTTATATAATTATATAATTTTTTTTTCCCGGGTGACCCTAAACAGAACAAAAACAAACCCCGTGCCAACTGGCCTTATGTGGAACAAGCTACCGATATCTAGTAATATGTGCTATTTACCAGCTTAGTATTTGATCGATTAATTAGCGCGTGTCAACGTACCCTAAAACACAGTAGAATGAATGGAAAGCAATAACACGAAAAGCTTCGCCTAAAACATCCTCAATAAAGTTTGAAACGCAATTTTCAAATTTAAAAACCCAATTTATTATTGCAATCAGTTTTCGTCTTTTAAAAGACATCGATAGATAAATATGTAGCCAATCGAAAATTTAAATAAAAAAAAAATAAATTTAGAAGTGAAGCGCTTTTTTTGTACCTGTGCGATGGGTCAGCGACCAGACAACCATGCATTAGATTAAATTGTCAAAGTGTCTACACGCTATGGGCAGCGCTTCCCAAACTGTGGTGCGGCCCGGCGCCCGTCCGTAAGATAGAAATGTCGGCCCTTAAAAAATTTAAAGGCCGGTTCTACTTATATGTACAGTTAAACTTTATTCTATTCAACACCCTCTAAACCACTTATAGTGATCGAGCTATTCCAAGAGACAAAATCTGGTGCTGCATGGTTGAAAGAAAATTCAAGGTTGATCTTGGTAAGGTCTCTTGCAATAGCTCGATCACTATAAGTGGTTTAGAGGGTGTTGAATAGAATAAAGTTTAACTGTACGTTTCGTGTCAACCAATAACAAAATCTGTAAAAATTAGGAATGTCAGAAGTTCCAAAAAACATCAATATCGATATATCAAAAAAACCATATCGATATATCGTAGAACTGGAAAACAATGCTGGCGAAATCTAACCCGTCTTATAAAAAAATATGTTATTTTTCTATTTATGGACTATTTATGAATTCTGCATTCACGATTATGGAGTTGCGCATGCGTTGCGTTGAATGGCTAATGCACAGGTTATATACATGATGTCCGAGTAAAAAATATCGTTTTTAATATGTTTTCAATACTTAATATTTTATATAGATATAGCGAAATACAATATAGCACACGAAATGTCGATATACCTATAGAAAAAACATCAATATATCAATATTTTTTTGTAATCCATAGTCAAAATGACAATTTAAAAAAATGCTGTTTTGCCATTGGTCGACGTATATATTATTATTAAGTACCTATATTTTGTTAAGAGTGTTAGGGTGGGCGGTGGAGAAACTTCGCGGGCAATATCGGTCCCCAGCCAAAAAAAGTTTGGGAAATGCTGCGCTATGGCCATTAATTAAGAGAAACGAACGATAGATTATTCAAATACGCGAAAACGAATTGGTTAAACAAACACGCCGTCGATTGTACAAAATAAGACCTTTTATGTGAACAACGAAATTCGTAAAATGAGATAAGTGAAGATAAATGAATAAATACACTTCTTTATGAACTAAACTGGCGTTTAGTGTTAAGCCTTATACGCAGTATCAATGTCTAAATGTTAAGATATGGTCCGCAGAAGAATAAATTTAAATAAATTATTTACCGCGCAAAACGCCACAAAACGTAGTAAATTATACGAATTATAAGATTCAAGCACTTCACAGTAGTTTAAGTTTTTTTTCCATAATTTAATCGTTTATTTTGTCATATAAATCTTCTGTAATATGTAAAGTCCAAAAGAAAAATAGTCAAGTATATGCACTCTATCAAAGTACGGGTGCCATCAAAGTAGTTCGATTTAAAATTGCAGTTTGGGAAGCTTTACTTATAAAAGTTGAACTTAAGTTTAAAGTTCCATTAAAATACTCATTTCAAAAGAAAACTACTGCAAACTGTAAATTATCCACGTTTCTATTTAACCTTTCGCATACTAGGTGACTGAATGTCACATGCCATATTAAGTGGGGTTTGCTATACCCCGAAAATAAAATGAAATCAAATCCACAAAATTGTACTTTATGACAGTTAAATGATAAGAAATATATTTTAATAATCAATAACACAGGCCTGCAAATTTAAAGTCATGACGTACTCTTTAGTATCTGATAACTGATTCTGGAGTATTTTGATACGCTGATGACAAATATGAACTTAGTTTTTCTCCATCACCCACAAATTTTTCAGAAAAGCTACAGATAGAAAATCGAATAAAAACACGTTTTCTCACAGAACAAAACATATATTTAAAAAAGTACTTGCTTTCTAACTTTGAAAACTATTAAAAGATAATTAGAAGGCATTATTAAGCTACAATGCGTATTAATTTTCTTTGTGAAATCTGGTCCTTTTTTCCCCAAAGTTTCTGTTGTGTGATTTTCTTCAGTAACCAACCATAGTCCGCCATCATGATAGAATTCCATCTCCCTCAATATCTACTTACCTTCAAGTTTTTTTAAATCTTGGTGAAACCTTTCGCCTTGTTCTTCGCTAAGGGCTCCTAGATTTTCTGGAAAGTATTTAACGTGCGAATTTAGAAAATGAAGCTTAATGCTCATATTACAGCCCATTAGATCCAAATTTGATATCATTTTGCCTACTATTTCTTTATAGTCGGAGTGTTTATTGTTCCCCAAAAAGTTTTTCACCACTTCCTTCAAAGATTTCCACCCTTGTAACTTCAACATCATGGTCAAAAGGGCAGAAAAATACCTTCCCCTGGTGTGGAGACCAATAAAAACTCCTACTATAAAAAAATAGTAGTCAAAATGATAACAAATTTGGGTCTAATGGGCTGTAATATGAGCATTAAACTTTATTTCCAGAATTCTCATATTGAATACATACCACAAAATCTAGAAACCGTTGGTGAAGAACAAGACGAAAGGTTTCACCAAATTTGAAAAAACTTGAAGACAGGTATCAAGAAAGATGAAATTCCACCATGGTGGTATAATATTGTTGGTTACTGAAGCGCGACAATCCAGCAGGTACTTTTTATATTTTTTTTTCTGTGTAAAAACTTGTTTTTTCTTGAATTTCTATTTGTAGCTTTTTCTATTGATTAATATCAAGAAGACTGAATATATGTGTGTTGGAGGAGTAGCACACAATTTACACATAGAAAATGAAACAATAAAGACATGTACTGAATACAAGTATTTAGGGTCAATAATATCGGACATTGGTAAAATAGACAGGGATATAGAAGATAAGATAATAAAAGGGACAAGAGCGACGAAAGCACTCCATGGAACAATCTGGAACAAAAATCTCATGAAAAAAACTAAGAGAAATATTTTTAATGCAATTGTAGAGCCTATAACAACATACGGGGGAGAACTATGACCAATGACTAATAAAATAAGAGACAAGATTCGCACAGTAGAATTGGATTTTATGCGAAGAAGCCTACAATATACAAGAAGGGATAAGATAAGAACAGAAGATATATGGAGGAAATGGAAATAGAAACATCAATGACTAGAAGACTTGAAAATAAAACATTAAGATGGTACGGTCACGTTCAGAGGATGGAGGAAGAAAGGTGGCCCAGGGCTATTATGAATTGGTCACGAAGGGGAAGAAGGAAAAGGGGTAGACCAGCAGTAAAGTGGAAAACACATGTTTACAATGTTATGTTAGAGAAGGGTCTCAGAGAAGAAGATATAGAAGATAGAGATTACTAGAGGTTGAGAACGGCAAACCCGTAAGGGAAATAAGCCAAGAGAGAGAGAGCTTTTTCGAAAAATTTGGAGGTGATGGAAAAAATTGAGTTCATATTTGTAATCAGCGCATCAAAAAAACCCAAAATCAGTTGCCAAATTCTAGAGAGGACGTCATGACCTTAAATTTGCAGGCCTGTGTAATTAAAACACATATTTATTTATGCATTAGAATAGACTTTTACTAATAAAAATACAAAAACTTAACTTCTTCAACTTGTAAACTATTGAGGCTTTTCTTGAGTAATAAATTTCAATGACACGTGTCAATTACGATACCGAATATTAAGAAAACCTAACAAGAATTTCATTTTTGCCTCCTTATTTAAATACAAATTAATTCCACGACAATTTCTTATTAATTCCCAATAATTTAGACCAATAAATTACGCAAAAAATTAATTGAATAATTTTTATCGTTCCCTCTCACTTGCATTAACAAGATTATCGTATCTTCTCGCTCCCTTCCACTCATTGCTATGGTCAATACGTTTTTCAAATATAAAATCGATGTTTACTAAATTAAATTAAAATTTTTGATTTGAATGAGCGTACGGTAAATTATACTAATGCAATAAACACGATGATGTGCGCATTCGAGCGAAAAGTGGCACATTTCCGAGCGAGGGAGGCAAATGAAGCGCGACGCGGAGCGGCGCGCTTCATTTTCCCGAGATCGGAATGTGCCACTTTGAGCTCGAATGTGCACACTCGGTTTTAAAATCGATTACTAAACGTCCCTTTTAAAAAAAAATTGTTCACATTAGTTGTACCCCACCTAGTACACGAAAAATGAAAAGTAAAACTTTGATATTGTAAAACTATATTTATAATAAAAAGCAGAGTCAAAAATAAAAATTAAATATATATTTCACGGCTGTTTTATTAAGATTTTTATTTATATTAAGGGTGTCACATTTAAGAGTCAAATTACCTATAATTTTTTTTAATTTCAAATCAAAGTAGTTCAAATTTCTAATTATAAATTAAAGAAAAGTACTGAAAAGTCCATCTATAATGAGTTCAGATTATCTCCAAAACTTGATAATTTAGTATTTGATTATTAATTTAAAATATTATACAAAGTCTGCTCAGAAAATAGCCGTACTTAATTTTTTAAAACTTGTCCCCCTTAAAGCACTCCCTGCCCCTATTGACACACTTTTCCGAGCGGCGTTCCGATTTCGCGCAGCACAAGGCTTTTGAGGTGCGCGACGCAACTAAACAAAATACCGACAAGCCAAAAACGTGTGGTTACAAATGAGGTTATGCACGCAAGGCAATTCTGCCAACCGCACCTCCTTAACATCACCGTTGCTGCGTAATTCAAAATGTTCGGTTACTTTCTGAACGGACCTCGTACAACAAAGCTATATAAATATTAATTTGATTTGGAACAAAAGTGAATAAAAATCTGGTTCAAAGTTTAATAAATTCGCGAGAAACAACGGCATGCTTCCGTTAAAACATAAATTTAATCACATTTGCATTAAACCGGATAATTACCCGTTATAATTAACATTTTCATACATGTATACTAAAGTAATGCAATTCGATTAGTTTTATGTGCATCGACACTGCAAGCGAATAAAATTTCAGATGTATACAGCCGACGTACACATGGAGTTTTACAAAATATAAATTTTAAGCACAATGTAACATTAGGGCACTTTATCGATGTATGCTTTGCAACGCAACGAATAGTCAGTATTTCATTAGTTGTTATTATTTTATATCTCAATCAAATATTTTATTCAAAGTAATCTTGTTTCGCCTACAATAGTAACGTTTATCGTAAATCTAACTCTATACGAAGATATGCCGTTCATTTCATTAATACGGAAATATGCATATTGATTGTGCTTTAAACGCAATCAGATTTCACAGAACACAATTCGACGAAATCGGAGAGATTGAATTTATCTAACGAGTGTCGTTCGGCACGACGTCGAAATTTGAGAAAAAGTAAACATTTACAACATTAAAAAAGATAAAAAAGACGAATTACATATTGGAGTGTATAAATTTAGTTTAAAAAGTTGAATTCCTCTTGTTCGACACGGGCGGCAGAGGTAAAATATTCACAACTTTTTGTTGGTATGCATAAAGTTTTATCTGGGCATGGCAACAATCCATTTTCTTAATATTTTTTGTCGTTTTAGAGAAAAAAAATGCGGAACGGATCTATTAGGTTGATTGGTAATGCTGTGTTTCCTAGCTTTTTGTTAAACTACCGAATTTGGGTTGATTTATATTTTCGAATTTGTTAATAAAGTGTAAGTAAACGTTAAATTGGTTCAAAAGTCTGATGTTGTGTCAGTAATTATTTATTGGTAGAAGAAAATTTGTAATTTTGCCAACAACTTTCATTTAAAATTAGAAAAAACTCAATTAAATATTAAATTAATATAAATAAATTCTATAAAGACGAGGATGTGCGCATTCGAGCGAAAAGTGGCACATTTCCGAGCGAGGGAGGCAAATGAAGCGCGACGCGGAGCGGCGCGCTTCATTTTCCCGAGATCGGAATGTGCCACTTTGAGCTCGAATGTGCGCACTCGGTTTTAAGCACGATTCACAATAATTTAGGCCAGTAAACTAAACGAAAAATCAGTTGAATAATTTTAATCGTTTCCTCTCACTCGTAATGACACGATTGTTATATCTTTTCGCTCCCTTCCACTCATTGCTATGGTAAAAATGGTTTTCGAACATAAAATCGATATTTATTCAACTAAATTTAAATTTATGATTTGACAGAGCGAATAATACAGCAAACAAATGAAATAAATACGAGGATGTGCGCGTTCGAGCGAAAAGTGGCACATTTCCGAGCGAGGGAGGCAAATGAAGCGCGACGCGGAGCGGCGCGCTTCATTTTCCCGAGATCGGAATGTGCCACTTTGAGCTCGAATGTGCACACTCGGCTTTAAGTACGATTCACAATAATTTAGGCCAATAAATTAGACGAAAAAGCACTTGAATAAATTCAATCATTCCTTCTCACTCGCACTTATGAGATTCTCGTATCTTTTCGCTCTCTTCCACTCATTGCTATGGTAAAAATACGTTTTTCGAACATAAAATCGATATTTACTGAAGTAAATTAAAATTTAAAACGTTGAACTCGAATGTGCACATTCGGATTCACAATAATTAATTAACTTTTTTAGACGGTTAACCTATCATATTAGCTGTGCGCGCGCAACGTCCATTGCCGACTATAACTTTACACTCAACGCGCCTAAAGAAGTGTAACTTCAAAAGTTATTTGTGAAAATATTTTCCGGAACATACATATAATAATTAATAATTATTAGAGTGTGCTTAAATCGAATTAATTGGCTATACATTGAAATGGTGGATAATCCTATCGATTACCATGGGTTTCTTAAGTACATAACTTGCAAATTAACAAACCGCGTTACGGAGATACATTTATATACAGGGTGTGTCGATCGAAATTTTCTCCATTTGATTTTAGATCATTATTTATCAAGTAAACATTAATTCCGTGTTTTATTCATAGAAAGCACAATTCATTTTCGATTTTTTTTATTGCTGAAGAAACTAATACGCAAGAACCCCGTGAAAAAGATACAGTAAACAAATAAAAATTATTAATTTTTTTTAAAATAGGCTTATAAAAATTACCTACTGTTTTCACACATAAAGTAAAAAACAACTGGTACTATTTTTTCTAAGAGAATTAATTAAAAATAAGAATAATAGAAGTAAAATTAGATTCAAAAAAAGGACAAAGTAAATCTTTGACTTTTTCCTTAGTTATGATTAAGTTGCAGAACAAAATTGTATTATAATTTAATAACACACGTTGTCAGAATTAGTTTTGCATTAACAGACGATTCGAACGTATTTGTCAATACTTCATGTGTACACTTGTATGTGTGTCAGTTAGAATGCCATTGCAATATTGTGCCGTGTACTAATAAATTTCTAACATTAAATCGAATCGAGGATGCCCTATTCCATCCAATACTTGTAAAAGTTCGTTTCATAGACAATTAATTTTGAAATTTTAAGTTGTAAAAATTCTACATAGGGTAAAACGCCTAGTGAATGACCAATTTGTTGCATCGAGAGCTATTTTGATATAAAAAATATAGTAAACAAATTAATAAACCTAAAACACCCCCGTTACAGCTGAAATTTTTGACGTTTTACTTCTTTTGGTGGATTGAGAAGTAAAATTTTAATAGACCACGAAAATAGCGCGCGCACATCTAACAAAAAATTGGCAGTTGAAGTTAACCGTCTAAAAAAGTAAATTAATTATTGTGAATTATGCTTAAAATCGAGTGTGCGCATTCGAGCTCAAAGTGGCACATTCCGATCTCGGGAAAATGAAGCGTGCCGCTCCGCGTCGCGCTTCATTTGCCTCCCTCGCTCGGAAACGTGCCACTTTTCGCTCGAATGCGCACATCCTCGTATTCATTGCATTTTTATTTACTTTATCCTTCACTCTTTCAAATCATAAAATTAAATTTAGTTTAGTAAATATCGATTACATGTTCAAAAAACATTTTTACCATAGCAATGAGTGGAAGGGAGCGAAAAGATATAACAATCGCGTCATTGTGAGTGAGAAGGAATGATTAAAATTATTCAACTAATTTTTCGTCTAATTTATTGGCCTAAATTGTTGTGAATTGTGCTTAAAGCCGAGTGTGCACATTCGAGCTCAAAGTGGCACATTCCGATTTCGGGAAAATAAAGCGCGCCGCTCCGCGTCGCGCTTTATTTGCCTCCCTCGCTCGGAAATGTGCTACTTTTCGCTCGAATGCGCACATCCTCCTGTTTATTGAATTTATTTACATTCATTTTTGCATATTTTGCTTTATTTTTGATTTACACGGTTTACCGTATAAATTAATGAATAGGTGTACAGTGGGAGGTGAAAAGATCGATTCATTAAATTTCGATATTTAGCCTTCGGTCTTTTATTTTTTTTAAACTATAGAAATCTAATAAAAGTAGTCTACACTGTAAAAAATTTGCTGAGTAAGCGCGTATTAAACTCGCAATGTATTATTTTTTATTTATCTATTCGCCCTGGAGTAAAATTCACCCCAAGAGAGATTTTTAGGCTATTATTTATAAAAAAAAATCTTGGAGTGCAATACAATGTGTGAAAATTTGGAAATTAAATCCGACAATTAGATTAGGGTTACGTTTGAATATTTTGATAATTGAACATAAAAATAGTTTTGCGCGCCCTCTATTTAGTAACCGCTGGAAATAAATTTTTCTTTTAAATTTATGCACAAGTCAATTAAATGAGAGCGGTGTTTATTAGAAAAAAGGCATGGTCGAAAAATTAGGTTTTTATATTTTGAAGTATTTAGAATGCCCTATACTATAGGGCCTATAGGTTGGTAATATTTTAAACTATTCATTTTTTGCCGTTGGTAGTATTTGTAAATAAATGTATCTAAAATAAAAATAAATATCAGGCTGGATTATTTTTAAGAGAGCCGCTGTAATATATAATTCGAAACTAGTGATCTAACTATAAATAAACGCAAGATAAGTAACAAAAACACGTGGTTACATTAAATATATTTACGCCAAAGAAGTATAACTTCTAACGGGCGTACATAAATACACGTACGAATTTTTTGTTTACCATTAAATGAAAATATTATGACAATTTGGTCTTAAACCTTGTAAAATTAACCATAACCCGAATAAAATGAAAAGTTCAGTAAATGACCTAATCGTGTAAATATTGACCATGCTTATAACCCAGTGAATGACTGATTAATTGAAAAAGAAGACATTCAAGGTTGCAGAAATAAGTAAATCAGAAATAAAAATGATTTTTTTAATTGTTATAAATCGTATTTCTCAAAACGGTCATTCACTAGTAGTGGAGGCACATATTGGGCAGTTTACCTAATTTCTATCAAAAAACATTACTAAAAATCATAATTCCACATATTAAAAATCTTGCAAGGAGCCATTTTTTGATTAAGAACAATATTAAATATTAAAGACTAGAATAATAACAAAGAGTAATCTATTATACGTCCTTTTATAAATTCAAGAATAATAAAACGAAAAAACAAGAAAAATATTAAAGTTTCGTAATTGAAGAGCTGGAAACTATATTCCTTCACTTTTAGAACTTTAATAAACGATGTTTGCATATGAAATTTTTCGAATTTTTTCTTTGTTTTTCCATAGAAAAGCGAACTGGGTTGGGCAAACATCCATTCAATTCATAATTGTATCTATAATTTGGACCGCGTGCGTTCCTCCGCCAAATAAAGATGTTTCGAAAAGGAAAGTATTGACCGATTAACACTTCCGCAGACTTCGAAGGGAACCCTTAGTGCAGCGTAATTCAACCGATGGAAAAACCTAAAGCCTCTAACGTATTCTGCTTAATAGATTTCTATTACCGTGATAAGAAAAGAGCCGGCGCTGCCGTTAGCTGTTAAGCGTGAATTTAAAATTTTGTGTCGAGCATTTTTTGTCGTCTTCTCTATCGCTTCTTTGTTCGAGTTTTGTTTTTCATTTCCTGAAAACCTCAGATTGAAATGCATCCTGCACAAAAGGCTCCTTTAGGTAATATCCCATATTACTGCGAATTCGTGATTTATTAGTATTGTTGTTTACTTAATGCCACCCCTTTTTAAAGCTTACATACCTTCGTCTGCGGAGTATCGATTTGAGCTTTTTACATTCTAATTCGATTACCGCAAGATATTCGCATGAATTAACATTTATGCATGCTGTTATTTTATTCTAAACTGTGGAATGTTTTAAGAATTACAAGTACCCGTTTCGCCATCTCAAAGAAAAACAATCCCCAATTCAATTTGGGAATAAATTATCAAATAAAAGTTAAAAAAAATCAAATTAATAATAAGAAGGCAGGCAATATAAAATTATAATTAGTTCATTTAAAATTAAAATTTAAAAAATAATTAACAAGCTATCCTCGAATAGCATGGATAATTTGTTCGTTGTGCATCGGAATGATATACTAAAATTAATTAAAGTAAGGATATAAAAATTTCTGTGTTTTAAGGTGTGTAAAAGTAAAAATACACTATCGCACATAAAGATTTAATTCTAATCATTGTATTGATTAAAATTGTAGTTCAAGAACTCTAATAAAAAAGATTTAACATTTTATTAATCGGGTAAAACGTCGAATTTGTGACCGGCTACCAGTGAATGACCGTTACGAAAAATAATGTTTGTAACAATTACAAAAAAAATAATTTACATTCATAATATATTTATTTATTCAATTATGTATGTCTTCGTTTTCATATAAGTGCAAGAAATAAAAGTAATAAAAAAGTGTATTGCTAAAATAATTAAATTTATATTGCAGTTTGCTTGTTACTTGATTATTGCTATGGAAATTGTATTTGCAAAACATCGTATTACCACATTACCTACATCTACGTTTCTAAAAATTAATTTCTTTTAAAAACCAAAAATAAAACCTTGTTGGGGTATATCATGTTAGACTTAAGCTGTTCAAGTTTAGCAAGCGAATTGTATTTGTATAAAAGCTCCTCGAAGATATTTCTAGCTCAATGATTAAGTTGCAAAACGGCTATATTAACTGAAGAAATATCTTTATGCATACATGTAGGTAAGTATTCTGGTTTATAAATGTAGAGACCAATGTAGTACGTTCATATAATAAATGTAATAACTTCAAACCAGAGAGAGCAAACTAATACTTGTAATGTACCGCAGTTGCACATTGTTATATACTCATACTCCATTTTATACGATTTTGAACTAATATGGGTTTCGTTAAATATTCGTATAAATAAATTACGTTAGAAGTTACACTTCTTTGGCGTAACTAAATTAAATATAACCACGTGTAAAAATTCATATAAATAAATTCAATAAATACAAGAATGTGCGCATTCGAGCGAAAAGTGGCACATTTCCGAGCGAGGAAGCAAATGAAGCGCGACGCGGAGCGGCGCGCTTCATTTTCCCGAGATCGGAATGTGCCACTTTGAGCTCGAATGTGCACACTCGGTTTTAAGCACGATTCCAATAATTGAGGCCAATAAACTAGATGAAATCAGTTGAATAATTTGAATCGTTCCCTCACACTCGCAATGACGAGATTGTCATATCTTTCCGCTCCCTACCACTCATTGCTATGGTAAAACTGTTTATTGAACATAAAATCAAAATTTACTAAACTAAATTTAAATTTCTGATTTGAAAGAGCAAAAGATAAAGTAAATAAATTCAATAAATACGAGCATGTGCGCACTTGGTTTTAAGCACGATTCACAATACTTAATTTTTGTACAAAGTTATAATTTTTGTATACCTTCAGGTTTTGTTAATTAAAACACGTTCAAAAAACTCAAATAGCTTAAGGTTTTCTAAACAAAAAATATATTTGTTCTAAGTAAGATATAAATACTCCAAATTTGAAAACTTTAAGAGACTTTTGAAGAAGCCTTCAATTTTTAGTTAATAATAATAAGAGATATTATCAAAATGAAATGAGCAGAATTAAACTCTTAGACAAGTCAAAAGATTTACTAAGCAAAGAATCAATCTTATGATTTACCATATGCACCTTGTATATGTTTACACAAATTTTTCAACAATCAATCTACCATGTAAAAAGTAGTTTCAAAGGACATATAGTGTAATATCAAAAATAATCGGACACGAGTAAATTTTAATGTAATTTTAAAATTTAGTACCCGAAATAATCCTAAAAATTAAAAAAGAAATTGTCAACGTAAAATAAAGGTAGAAATCATTTATTAAATAAAATTTACTTATTTAAAATAAGCTGAGAAAGAGAACATGCAAAATATACGTATCAAGAAGAATCGGAAACAGCAAATTATTATTGTAAAATTGTAATAAATAATGTAACTACACTTTTTTTATATTTAAAACAATAAAAAAACAAAGGTAAAATTATTTTTAATTAAACATTATTAATATTTAAAAAATCCAATTGGCATGGACCAGAGAGTCTTCTACTTTATCAAAGTAAAATAAACAAAGTTTAATAATTTTTAAAGTATAATAGTTGCAATTAAAAAAAACAATACTTAGTGCTACCGAAATAAGAAGTCAGTTATCCCAATAAATAGGTAAATGAAATAGGGTCAAAACAATATAGAAAAAGTACCAAATAAAAATTAACAGAATTGATATAAGTACCCGTTTATTATTAGTACACTGTAACCTGGATAACTAGGATCCCAAGGGAGCTGGAATCTTTCTCATTTGATGAGGTTTTCCATTTTTCAACAGTCAGGTTTAAAATAACACTTGTCCCATTTAAAAAAGCAAAGTCAAAATGTACCTTTTTTTGCATTTATAGAGGTAAATGTTCAATAAAAATGCATATTATATGAATGTAATACATAGTAAGAAAACCTGTTGTACCTTGGCTCTTTTCACTTGTATTTTTTTTTAATTGTATATACCTATATAACAATTTGTTGACAAAATGAATTGCATCGTAGTGGGGCACTAATAAGGTATTTATCATAAAATATTTGAAAGCATTACCAACCGTTTACTCAAACTGCTATAAGATTTAAAAATTAGTGGATCTATGGCATAGGTACAACAAAGGTGATGTACCTTGGCTCTATTCGCATTAAGCAAAATAAAACTCATTGTTCTATGAAAACTATATATGTATTTATTTTTGGATTATAAGAACTAATAATGTTCTTCTTTAAGATGACACTAAAATTGTTTCAAACATTAACAAAACTTTTCTCCTATACTAAACTTTCACATACTTAATGGTTAACTTTGCAAAAATTTTAATTTTTCGTTACACTTGCGCGGCATATATCGGAAGCAAAATAAAAAAAAATAAGAATTTATAACAAAGATATATCTAAATTTTTATATATTGCACGTTGATCTTAGGGCCAATGTACAATTTATTGAGAGTGACCGAGGTACAACACACCGACCCTTGATGTCTAAACTCAAAAATAAAATTAAAGATTATGCTGTGTCAAAATCAGACCACTACTATGCAAACATTAATAAATAATCTTTCTATTACGATGAGTCATTTGTTATTAGGTAATAAAAATCAATAAGATATTTAAGTAAAAAGAATACAAAAAGACTTACTTTTTTTTGATTAAAAAATTCAATTGATCTCATACATTAACAAAGTACATTGGCCAGCTGCTGCTAACTTTAGGTTAATGTCTGTCAATGCGGCATTTCAAATATCGAAAATTATGGGTCACGAAAGCCCGCAAATATTAAAAAAAATAAAATTGCCCTACGTAGAAAGAGACCAAGGTACAACAGATTCCTCTACTTATTTTTAAGATGGAAAAACATCAAAAACCACACATTCAGTAGGTGTCCGATTATTTTTGATATTTGACTGTACATGTAACCTATAAAATGTAAACAAATCCGCTTCATAGCACTAAATCCTTCAGGAATTCGAGTATTGCCCAAGTCCCATTAAATAAAACAGATTTTCTTTCTATTACCGAAGACCTCATGCGACAAGTGCAAAGAAAGTACATCCAGAAGCCAAGTGCGACATGTCTCGCGAAAAACACCGCCAACTCGGCACTCGAAAACATTAAGATAAAAATGGCGCAAACCTGAATAGACCAGAGTAACTGGTGAGGTCAAAGCATCCGGTGTCGAAGCAGAGGTGTCACGCTAAACAGGTCAAAGCTACCAAGACGAACGCAAGCGCGCTACCTAAAGCTCAAACTGTTCCGAAAGCTCAGCCTGCCACACTGGAGTCAGTAGCCTCGCGCATTTCTTGTAGAGCTTTCCGCAAAGTTCCGGCGACCGTCAGCGTTTTTCGTAACGTACGAGCGCCACCGGCTCGAAGAACGATAGACGCGCTATTTTTTTCGCAAATTGCAAATATCTCGAACATGATTGATTGCATTATTTCTGATGAGTCACAGGCACCGCATAACGAACCAAAGTGTTTTTCGTAATCTCGTTATTTTCGTGTATCGAGCAGATATTCGACGTTTCCTAATTTTTGCGGTGTGATTCGAAGGGAAAACTTGCGGCCTCTTCGCAAATTGCACGCTTTTTTTGATTGCGTTTTGTGAGTACTCGGCGAAGCTGCATTGAACGATTGGGATTTTTTTTTTGGGTAAAACATCGAGCGTTCGAAAATTTCGATACAACTTATAATTTATTGCAACTAGCCAAAAATTGTTCCTGTCGCACGCTATCGATCGGGTCATTAATCATTCCCGAAGAATAATTGTCCATGTGGACCGAAACCGTTGAGATTCACCAATTGATAATCGCAACTTTTAAATTATTATTAATTAAATTATCTAAACATCTATACATATAAATAAAAATGAAGTGTCTGTCTGTGTTTTCGAAGTAAAAATTTTTTAAAATTTAATATAAGGTAAAAGTACCGGTTTTGGACACGTTAGGCCCAGTTTTAGACACTTGAGTAATTTTGGTAAAATACTTTAAAAATACGAAAAAAACATCATTGATGTTTCTATCGTAGTTAAACATACATTAATTACACTTATAGCAAGTAGCAATAATTCTTATATTGACATTTGTCAAAATAAAGGGGAAAATGTCCAAAACGGTACTTCTACCTTCGTTATTTGATCGTTACCAAAGCCCAAACTTGCGTTTTTAAAATTTTTGTCTGTCTGTCTGTCTGTCTGTCTATCTGTCTGTCTGTATATCTTGGAAACGGCTGAACCGATTTTGACGGGACTTGAATTGACAGGTAGAAGACACTATCCTTGAGTAACATATGCTAAATTTTATTGTGAAAAAAAATAGTTTTTACTTCGAAATCGCAACACCCGTGCGAAGCCGGCCGGACCAGCTAGTTAAAATAAAATAAAATAAATAAAATAAAATATGCAAAAATTAATGTAAACAAATTCAATAAACACGAGGATGTGCGCATTCGAGCGAAAAGTGGCACATTTCCGAGCGAGGGAGGCAAATGAAGCGCGACGCGGAGCGGCGCGCTTCATTTTCCCGAGATCGGAATGTGCCACTTTGAGCTCGAATGTGCACACTCGGCTTTAAGCACGATTCACAACAATTTAGGCCAATAAATTAGACGAAAAATTAGTTGAATAATTTTAATCGTTCCCTCTCGCACAATGACGCGATTGTTATATATTTTCGCTCCCTTCCCCTCACTGCTATGGTAAAAATGTTTTTCGAACATAAAATCATTATTTGATAAATTTGAATTTGGATTTGGATTTTAATTCATGGTTTTAATCCAAAAAATTTCCAAATAGGGAGTTTTTTATAGTAAAATTAATTATTTTGACGAAAAAAAATACAAATAATTGATTTATTCATATGTTAGTATTTATTCATAATATCGTTTTTTAATAAATGTAATAATTTACCCGATTTCCAAATTATAATTAAATTATTAGGTAATTTTAATAACCATATTATTATGGTAATATTTGGTACAATATAAAATGTAGTTTCATGATAGGGTTGATGTAAATTTTGCGACAGTTTATGGTTTAATGAATCTATTTTAATGGTCGAAAATAAAGAATCTATTTTTTCAACTTTATATGCATGAAAATTATCGTTAAAGACAATAATGGACCACTGCTTACAAATGCCATAAAGATTATTACCATGTATTTTGAGAAGATTATTACAAAAACTGCCATAGCCCAAATTAGAAAATTTTGGCAAATTAAAAAAAAGTGCCTGATAACTATGGAAAACAGAATCTGGCCAAATATTTAATTTTTTTTTTAGATACATTTAGCAAATTAGCAAAAAATGGATAGTTTAAAATATGACCAAGCTATATATTTTTCTAAACACTTCAAAATATAAAAAACTAATTTTCTTCATACCTCGGACGAAAGTACGTACTTTCGTCCCTAATAGCAGGGACGAAAGTTTAACATTTATTCCCTGTGAGAAGTAAAATTTCGTCCCTGCTATTAGGGACGAAAGTACGTACTTTCGACCGGCTATGAAGAAAAATCGTATACACTACACGGGCCAAAAGTTGAAATCTCAGTCCTGCGCGTCATGATGCTCTCGGCTTCGCCTTAGGCATCATGACGCGCAGGGCCGAAAATTCAACTTTCGGCCCTTGTAGTGTAATATACTATTTTGGACTATGGTTGTTTATTTAATAAACACCGCTCTTATTTGATTGACTTGTGATTAAATTTAAAAAAAAACTATTTCCAGCGGTTACTAAATAGATGGCGCGCAAAACTATTTTTATGTTCAAATATCAAAAAATTCAAACATAACCCTAATTTGATTGTCTGATTTAATTTCCGAATTTTCACACATTGTATTTTACTCCACGAAATTTTTTTATAAATAATACCATAAAATATCCCTCTTGGGGTGAATTTTACTCCAGGGCGAATAGATAAATAAAAAATAATCCATTGCGAGTTCAATACGCGTTTACTCGGCAAATTTTTTACAGTGTAGACCACTTTTATTAGATTTCTATAGTTTAAAAAAAATAAAAGACCGAAGGTTAAATAATGAAATTTAATGAATCGATCTTTCCACCTCACCCCTGTACACCTATTCACTAATTTACACGGTATAACGTGTAAATCAAAAACAATGCAAAATATGCAAAAATTAATGTAAACAAATTCAATAAACACGAGGATGTGCGCATTCGAGCGAAAAGTGGCACATTTCCGAGCGAGGGAGGCAAATGAAGCGCGACGCGGAGCGGCGCGCTTCATTTTCCCGAGATCGGAATGTGCCACTTTGAGCTCAATGTGCACACTCGGCTTTAAGCACGATTGCCAACAATTTAGGCCAATAAAATAGACGAAAAATTAATTGAATAATTTTAATCGTTCCCTCTCACTCGCAATGACGCGATTGTTATATCTTTTCGCTCTCTTCCACTCATTGCTATGGTAAAAATGTTTTTCGAACATAAAATCATTATTTGATAAATTAAATTTAAATTTATCATTGGGAAAAACGAAGTATTAAGTATAAAAATTCAATAAACACGAGGATGTGCGCATTCGAGCTCAAAGTGGCACATTTCCGAGCGAGGGAAGCAAATGAAGCGCGACGCGGAGCGGCGCGCTTCATTTTCCCGAGATCGGAATGTGCCACTTTGAGCTCGAATGTGCACACTCGGCTTTAAGCACGATTCACAATAATTATATATTTTCTACAACAATTTTAATTAAAAATTAAGCGTCCAAACAAAGTTTTCGATTATCCATGACTGTGTTTAAAAAGCCATTAAAAAATTCAATTACAAACAAAAAAAAAACAGTTATTAATAAATTTTGCATCGAGGACTAAAAAGGGGAGCGCGCACGTTTCGTCTTTCGTCCTTGCCCCCATCAGAACGAAAAACCTTTCACGATGCAACATTTTCGAAAGACTTGTCGCTTTTTGAATGCAAAAAATTTATTTGCACCGTATCGGCGACAAAACGAATGGAGGAGATGCTCGAGTTGTATACGCTCGCTTTTAGTCACGCAACAGTTGCATTACGCCGAAACCACGTCAAAGAAATAAATTAGAGGACCCGGGACGTATCAAAGAACAATTAGAGAATAGTTCGTGTAATTGTGGTTTTTGCAGGGCCGCCTGCGATCGCGCGGTGCGGCTTACAAGACCGATACAATTTCTTTGCGGACGTTTTTCTAATTGTTATTCTAATTGTTGGCGGGGTTATCTTCGCGTTTAATTATCTTATATATTTAAGTTTCGCGCTTATCTTTTAGAAATCTCCAAAGCCTTTCACTTTCGCAACGAATCCAAACATTGGAAGCGCAGAACTTGTTTACCGAACTAATAACTTGAAGCACTCGGTAATTAAAATTACATCTAATTAATAGTTAATTAAGTTGATAAAGATTATAAAGGTTTCTAAAACTACATAGAGAAGGGATTATGATAATCTTGACGAATTATAAGCTATCTTTTAATAAACTATTAAGTACGACGCACGTAGCCGAATCGAGTTTCGCTAAAATTCTCTTTCGACGCAGTGGCGCGCCCGAAGGAGGGCCACGGGCCGCAGCCTCCCCGGAGCAACCCGCAATCGAATGCGAATCAAGGGAAAGGGTCGATTTCTTAATAAATTAAATGACCCACATTTTTTTAGTAATCAAAAAAAAAAATAATAACAATCAAAAAGGGAAAAAGAAATTGTTTTATGATTGCAATAATTAAAAAGTAATTCAATAATTGTGGGTAGTGCTTAAAGCCAAATGTGCGTTTACCTCACTTCATTGGATTTGTTTATTTAATCTTCTATTTCGAATCGTACAATGACTTTTACACTGTAAAAAATTGGAATTAAATTTTTAACCCGAATTTAATTCGTAATTAAGAGTTCCAGAGTTTCAAAAAAACGCTCCGCGTAAACTGGGGGTTTATTTATTCGTCGGAGTGAATTTGGATTTTAATTCATAGATTTAATCCAAAAAATTTCTAAATATGGAGCTTTTTGTACTAAAATTTTTTTTTCATAGAAAATTACAAATAATTTATTTATATGTTAGTATTTATCCATAATACCTTTTTTTTATTAATGTAATAATTTATCAGATTAGCAAATTACAATTAAATTATTACATAGTTATAAAAACCATAATTTTTATGGTATTATTTGGTACAATATAAAATGTAGTTTCATGATAGGGTTAATGTAAATTTTGTGACAGTTTATGGTCTATTTTTTCAACTTTATATGCATGAAAATTATCGTTAAAGGCAATAATGGACCACTGCTTACAAATGCCATAAAGATTATTGTCATGTATTTTGAGAAGTTTGTTACAAAAACAGCCATAGACCAAATTAGAAAATTTTGGCAAATTAAAAAAAAGTGCCTGATAACTTTGGAAAACAGAATCTGGCAAGATGTTTAAATATTTTTTTTGGATACATTTATTTACAAATACATTCAGGGGCAGAAAATGGATAGTTTAAAATATACTTCAAAATATAAAAAACTGATTTTTGGACCATGGTTGTTTTTGTAATAAATACCGCTCTCATTTAATTGACGTGTGATTCAATTAAAAAAAAAATATTTCCAGCAGTTACTAAATAGATGGCGCGCAAAACTATTTTTATGTTCAAATATCAAAATATTCAAACATAACCCTAATCTGATTGTCTGATTTAATTTCCGAATTTTCACACATTGTATTTCACTCCACGACTTTTTTTTTATAAATAATACCATAAAAATCCTTCTTGGGGGTGAGTTTTACTCTAGGGGGAATAGATAAATAAAAAATAATCCATTGCGAGTTCAATACACGTTTACTCAGCCAATTTTTTACAGTGTAGACTACTTTTATTAGATTTTTATAGTTTAAAAAAAATAAAAGACCGAAGGTTAAATAATGAATCGATCTTGGCACCCCCCTCCCCCACTCCCACTGTAAACCTATTCACTAATTTACACGGTAAAACGTGTAAATCGAAAACAAAGCAATAATTAATGTAAACAAATTCAATAAACACAAGGATGTGCGCATTCGAGCGAAAAGTGGCACATTTCCGAGCGAGGGAGGCAAATGAAGCGCGACGCGGAGCGGCGCGCTTCATTTTCCCGAGATCGGAATGTGCCACTTTGAGCTCGAATGTGCACACTCGGCTTTAAGCACGATTGCCAACAATTTAGGCCAATAAAATAGACGAAAAATTAGTTGAATAATTTTATTCGTTCCCTCTCACTCGCAATGACGCGTTTGTTATATCTTTTCGCTCCCTTCCACTCATTGCTATGGTGAAAATGTTTTTCGAACATAAAATCGATATTTGTTAAACGAAATTTAAATTTATGATTGGAAAGAACAAATTATAAAGTAGAACATTTCATCAAACACGAGGATGTGCGCATTCGAGCGAAAAGTGGCACATTTCGAGCGAGGGAGGCAAATGAAGCGCGACGCGGAGCGGCGCGCTTCATTTTCCCGAGATCGGAATGTGCCACTTTGAGCTCGAATGTGCACACTCGGCTTTAAGCACGATTCACAAAAATTATATATTTTCTACAACAATTTTAATTAAAAATTAAGCGCCCAAACAAAGTTTTAGATTATCTATAGCTGTATTTAGAAAAGCCATTAAAAAATTCAATTACAAACAAAAAAACACATTAAACTTTAAAATATGGATTATCACATATTTAAACTCGCAGAACTAATCAAATTGCGCTTTCGGTTCAACGAGAAGAAATTTATTTGATTGTAAATGAAATTTTATTAATTCATTGATCATTTTAAACGCACATTTTTTATCGAATTCGTACTTATTGAAATGTAAAATTTTGTAATTGCGTTATTTATGTTCGTTCGCGTACGTCACTGCCTACTATTATTATTCGATGTTTCGTACGAAAATGTAAAGCATCACAAATTACCCGTTCGCTAATTATTTATTAAAAATTGAAAGTAAACAGGCCACCTTTGAAGGTGCTGTCGTACAAGTAAAATTTGCGCAGAATTCGTAAGATTTTTGAATTTCAAATTATTTTACAACACCAATAAATTGATGATTCGCCAGCACAAAAGGGGAATTTTAGTAAAAGAATTGCAAATGAATTGCGTAAAAAATTGCGGAGCGCAAAAAGCGTTTGTGCCGCTTTATTTTTTGCTAAATTTTTATAAGTAGGTAGACGAAACAAGATGTAAACCTAAGATTTATTCAACCTGTAATTGAGCGGTAATTTCAAATATAAAAAAAAAATTGTAAACGAAATAATTTTTTAAATATTTTTTTTTAAAATATTTATGGTAAATAATATTTTTTAAAAATATTTAAAATAATATATTTAAAAAAAATTATAAATAAACTATAAGCAGTATAAAATGATGAGTTCAATAAATGACCCCTTCGTGCATATATTGACCGATGTATAACCCAGTGAATGACTGATCATTATTATTATGGCTATCCACTTTATTATTACTATTATTTTTTTCCTTTAAATGAAAAAGAAGACATTGTTATAAACATTATTACTTGTAACGGTCATTCACTGGGCGTTTTACCCTACTGTAATTGAACGCTTTTTTTAATACATATTAAATTGATACTCATTTTCTTGTCTGTGTGCTTTATAAAAATTTACAGGCGTACTACAACATTGATAAAAGTAAGTGCGTTTTATCGCATCCACATTTTCAAAAAAAAGATTCGAAAAATATTACATCGCCGGCATGATTAAATTAAGTACCAATCAAAAATTAAAAAACCGTTTTCATTTAAAATTCCAATACCATTAATTCGTAGAACCGTTGGCGTGATTTAGTTAAAGCAGTAGTTTAAATTATTTTGATTTGTTCATTTATGGCCAAAAACAATTTTTTTTTTCTGCGACGGAATAAGAGCGGTTCAAAATTAAGCTCTATCTCAAAGTTACCTAACTAAATAAAAGACGTATTATTTTTACGAGATGCTGCTTTACAAATATTTGTTTCAGATCATTAATTATAGATATTCGTCAAGGTCAATTCTGTCTCCGGTATTTTCGTATTGATTTCAAATCTGTTTGTGAGTATTTAAATTGATTTCAAAATTGGATCAAACTAGTTTTATAGTTAAAAAATTATGTGTTAAAGGTTAATAAAGGCTTCGAACCAAAACTGAACCGGAAACCGAAAAAAAATCGTTCTTTCTGTCGGAACGAAAACCGGAACCGAACCGAAAAAATATTACGGTGTATTTACATATGATCGTATACATATTAATTAATTAATTATTATTTGTATTTTATTATTGTGATAATTTATAAAATATCTATGAAGTATTACAAAAGAACGAATAAAATATCCGAAATAAACCGAAACCAAAAATATATACAGGGTGATTTAGAACTATGGGATCAAACTTCTAGGTGTTATTCAGTGCAATAGTAGAAAACATTTGGGTTCAAAGACCCCTGCCCAAAAATGTCTACCTAAGGCACTGGCTAAAACATATTTTTGCATATATGTAATTATCTTAAAGCGTCGTAAGGCCGTAGTGCCTTAGGAATACATTTTCGGACATAGGTTTTTGTACTTAAATGTCTTCTATGGTTGCACTAAATAACCCCCGTAGTTCTGAATCACCCTGTATATTTATTAAATAAGACTGCAATGATAAAGAAAACGGTTTAAAGCGCTGGTGCTAAAAAAATACTGGTAATGCAACTAAATACAATAATACGAAATAAAATCTATTAATGTAGATGTTTTTAGAAATAAATGATCTACCTTTTTCGCGATTACCATCCGTCGTGATTTGTCCAGGCACAATGTATGTCTTTAAGCACTTAACACTTTTAGGATTTAATTACAAACAGATGAGAATAAAATATTTGTCACGTTCTTCGCACAAAGGTCGGTTAAATACTAGTCCGTTTTACACATAATACTGGTTTTAATACCAAATACTTTATTCTATTGCAAGGAAATGAATGCAGAGGTAA
Source organism: Sinopyrophorus schimmeli (assembly GCA_036325965.1). Taxonomy (NCBI): domain Eukaryota; kingdom Metazoa; phylum Arthropoda; class Insecta; order Coleoptera; family Elateridae; genus Sinopyrophorus; species Sinopyrophorus schimmeli. The sequence goes on from JARFIZ010000202.1 coordinate 103,434, forward strand.
ATTTCGTTATCTTTATCGATACTGACATGGGCGAATAAAAAGCAGTTGCCGGAAACGATAAGATTTCTTACCGTAAACAACACCTGTGCTAAAAACGACCAAATAGCATTAGAACACAAATTATTGGAAATTATTTTCATAATTACTGCACATGATCAAATTAGCGTGTTGGTTCGAATATAATTAAACATACAGTAAAATCTCACGTCGCGACCATCTTTATAAGGCCCAAAGCACCATTCGCAATAATTAGTTTCCTTTCTACAAATTTTTAGTTAAAATTACAGGACCGTATTTGTGACAGAAATACCATTACCTTTGATTTCGTTTTTAAACAAATCAATTCGATAACCACGAGGATGTGCGCATTCGAGCAAAAAGTGGCACATTTCCGAGCGAGGGAGGCAAATGAAGCGCGACGCGCAACGGCGCGCTTCACTTTCCCGAGATCGGAATGTGCCACTTTGAGCTCGAATGCGTACACTCGGTTTAAAGCGTAATTCACAATAATTTTGGTCACGAAAAATTAGTAAATAATTTTTAACATTCCCTCTCACTCGTACTTATGAGGTTGTCGTATCTTTTCGCTCGCTCCCACTCATTGCTATGGTAAAATACGTTTTTCGAACATATAATCGATATTTAAATTGAATTTATTGATTGGAAAGAAAGTTTAATTTACAAAATTCAATGAATACGAGGATGTGCGCATTCGAGCGAAAAGTGGCACATTTCCGAGCGAGGGAAGCAAATGAAGCGCGACGCGGAGCGGCGCGCTTCATTTTCCCGAGATCGAAATGTGCCACTTTGAGCTCGAATGTGCACACTCGGTTTTAAGCACGATTCACAATAATTTAGGCCAGTAAACTATACAAAAAAATTAGTTAAATAATTTTAATCATTCCCTCTCACTCGCAATGACAAGATTGTCATATCTTTTCGCTCTCTTCCACTCATTGCTATGGTAAAAATGTTTTCCGTACATAAAATCGATATTTAATGAACTAAATTTAAATTTAATAAATGAATTTAGATAAATACAAGGATGGGCGCATTCGAGCAAAAAGTGGCACATTTCCGAGCGAGGGAGGCAAATAAAGCTTCATTTTCCCAAGATCGGAATGTGCCACTTTGAGCTCGAATGCGCACACTCGGTTTAAAGCGTAATTCACAATGATTTTGGTCACGAAAAATTAGTAAATAATTTTTATCATTCCCTCTCACTCGTACTTATGAGTTTGTCTTATCTTTTCGCTCGCTCCCACTCATTGCTATAGTAAAAATACGTTTTTCGAACATATAATCGATATTTAAATTAAATTTATTCATTGGAAAGAAAGTTTAATTTACAAAATTCAATGAATACGAGGATGTGCGCATTCGAGCGAAAAGTGGCACATTTCCGAGCGAGGGAGGCAAATGAAGCGCGACGCGGAGCGGCGCGCTTCATTTTCCCGAGATCGGAATGTGCCACTTTGAGCTCGAATGCGCACACTCCGTTTTAAGCGCGATTCACAATAATTAATTTACTTTATAAATAATACTACTTTATTTATAATAACTTTGACTTAATAACAATATAATTTTGATAAATAATAACTTCATTTAATCTAATAAAGTATTTGTTATTACATTTGCATTGCTATCTTTGTCTTTCTCTCTAAGACGACCACCTCTACAAAAAATCCATTGGAGCAAGAACCGACGCTGGTCCTATTAGAGAGGTTTTACTGTACATAAAATATGAATAATTAAAAATTTAAATTTTAAATCGTATTTTGTTTAATATCTTTACAAAAACCAACTTTACAGCTTCCGTAACACAAGAACTATTGATTTTTGGACCATTGTTCCATTTAACCCTTTATTTAGCGACTTATTAACTATAAATTCGGGTGGTAAAACAAAATTTCCCCGAAACTCATAATGCCAAGTAAACGGCGCAATTCTTTAACTTAATTGTTAGCAACTAAATACAAAATTTTTAGGTTAGAACCGCAAGAGTAAATTATTAAAAATTTTCGTTCCAAACAAATTTATTTTCTGGCACCAAGAGGATAATAATGCCCTGATAATATCCTCAAATTCAAATTTCCTCTTAATTAGGCGTCAATGCGCGAAGCGCAGGGGTCAAATGAAAGTGGCAGATAACTTGTTGGTTTTTCAACGTTCCGTTCGCTTTTTCGTCGCTGGCCTTATTAGAATTTTCAAAATGTACTAAAAAAGCCGTCGCGTTTTTTTTTATGTAAAAATACGGTTAAAATTTATGTAGAGTATATAAATAAAATTCTATAACTGTTCAACCATAAAAATATAAACTACGACGAAAAGAAAATGGTACTTGGAAATAGTTGTTTCCGCTTTTCGTAAGTTATGGCCACTTTACATCCAATGCCTTCTTAAAGGACTCCATAAATATTTATTATTTTATGAAAAATAATAATAAACGATTTTGGAGGGGTACGGAGTGGGTACCTGTGCCGAATAATACGGATTAAATTTTAATTATTTCGCAAAATTACAGGATTTTAAATATCGGGCCTTATTAATTGTTTAGGGACGAGTTTAAAATGTAACGAAAATATTGCAATTGTATTTTAACATCGAAATACTTTGTTTAGTTAGGAAAATACAATGATGGGACGTTTTACGAATCTCGGTCTAAAAACAATGTAATGAAAATAAACAATAAATCAATTTACAATTTAAAAATGTAATTCTTCGTTGTGGAATATCGAATTACTCGTACTAGTTCTAGATGTTTTACTCCAATTATTTGTTTTTAATTAAAAACTGGCCCACAATGTTGTATGTAAACAATCTGTTATTGGATTTGTAAACTTATTATTTTTTAATACAGTAGACGCCGCTTAATGTGGTCACTTTGGGACTGATAGAAATAAGCGCAAAATACCAGCGAAAAAGGTAAAACTTACGTTTTAAAAGCTTTCAAGGCGTTTTTCTCCCAGACTTAACATTGGGACCTGTTGATATTTTTCGCTAATATTACGCTCCGATAAACCGGCTTTCAGAATCTAAAAAGTTTTTAAAGATTCGTTTACAAATAACCAAGCTACGATTTTTCAAAGTGGAAATTTAGAAAAAATTAATTACAGGTCAAATTTTTCGAATCCGTTTTTCGCGAAAATTTCAAATGGCACGCCTATGGTTTTTTGGGCCCATCCGAAGGCAAAAAGTCTGGCAAATCCGAATTTCTATAGTTTTTAAACATCCTTCTACAAATAACGGCGCTACAATTTTTTTAACGGATAATGTTTTGCTAAAAAATGAACCTAAAACTTTAACTCTAAATTACTCGAAAAATTAACATTGCGGTCTATACCGATTTTGCAGGTATCTTATGGAAAACAGTCTTAGAATTCCGAATCCGTGTCGTTTTTAATGATCGGATCAAAAATGACGGCGCTACGCTCGTTTTTGTGAGTCAAAGTGTATTTTTTTCGATCAATTTAGTTTTCTCCAAAAATTTAAGGGTTGAAGGGGGAGCAGGGAAGAATGGGCTCCGGATCAGTTAGTTTGGGGTGCATAGAAAGGTCCGGTAAAAATTTAAAGCAAATCCATTACCTAAAATTTTTTTTCCTCAAAAATACGCAAGGGGTTAATCCATGTTTTTTCTCGATTTTGGCCAATTTTGGGAGTTTTGGGTTAGCACCGTTTTCTAACGCGTAGGGGTTGGGAACGTTCAGAAATGAAAGAATTTGACGAAGTTCGCAGAGACGACAGACTTACAGCACTTTGAAAATTAAAAATTTTAGCTAAATTTACTTTTTGAACGCTTCGAACGCGTTTTTCTCCCAGACTTAACATTGGGACCTGTTGATATTTTTGCCTAGTATTACGCTCCGATAAACCGGCTTTCAGAATCTAAAAAGTTTTTAAAGATTCGTTGACAAATAACCGAGCTACGATTTTTCAAAGTGGAAATTTAGAAAAAATTAATTACAGGTCAAATTTTTCGAATACGTTTTTCGCGAAAATTTCAAAGGGCACGCCTATGGTTTTTTGGACCCATCCGAAGGCAAAAAGTCTGACAAATCCGAATTTCTATAGTTTTTAAACATCCTTCTACAAATAACGGCGCTACAATTTTTTTAACGGATAATGTTTTGCTAAAAAATGAACCTAAAACTTTAACTCTAAATTACTCGAAAAATTAACATTACATCCTATGCCGATTTTGCACGTATCTTATGGAAAAGAGTCTCAGAATTCCGAAATTGTGTCGCTTTTAATGATCAGATCAAAAATGACGGCGCTACGCTCGTTTTTGTGAGTCAAAGTGTATTTTTTTCGATCAATTTAGTTTTCTCCAAAAATTTAAGGGTTGAAGGGGGAGCAGGGAAGAATGGGCTCCGGATATGTTAGTTTGGGGTGCATAGAAAGGTCCGGTAAAAATTTAAAGCAAATCCATTACCTAAAATTTTTTTTCCTCAAAAATACGCAAGGGGTTAATCCATGTTTTTTCTCGATTTTGGCCGATTTTGGGAGTTTTGGGTTAGCACCGTTTTCTAACGCGTAGGGGTTGGGAACGTTCAGAAATGAAAGAATTTGACGAAGTTCGCAAAGACGGCGGACTTACAGAACTTTGAAAATTAAAAATTTTAGCTAAATTTACTTTTGGAACGCTTCGAACGCGTTTTTTTCCCAGACTTAACATTGGGACCTGTTGATATTTTTAGCTGATCTTACGCCCAAATAAATGGGCTTTCAGAATCTGAAAAGTTTTTAAAGATTCGTTTACAAATAACCGAGCTACGATTTTTCAAAGTGGAAATTTTGAAAAAATTAATTACAGGTCGGACTCTTCGAACCCGTTTTCTCAAAATTTCAAATAGCACGGCTATGGTTTTCTGGGCCTATCCGAAGCCAAAAAGTCTGGCGAATCCAAATCTGTATAGTTTTTCAAGATCCGTCAACAAATAACGACGCTACAATTTTTTTGTGTTAAAAATAGAATCTAAAACTTCAACCCATAATAACTCGAAAAATTAACATTAAGCCTTATGCCGATTTTGCAAGTATCTTATGGAAAAAGTCTCGTGATTCTGAATCCGGATTGTTTTCAACGATCGGATCGAAAATGAGGGCGCTACGATCGTTTTTTAACATTATTTTATATTCGAAAAATGCACATGCGAGTTGGAAATTTAAATATGAGGAAACCTCGGTTCCATTTCATTAGAAAAGATTACGTGCGTCTTGATAAATCACGTTCCTGGGTGATTTAGTTTATCCTTTTAGGAGCATCAGTTTACACTACGTAAATTTCATTTGATATTTTGTGGATATATGAAATTAGGCGAAAGAAAGTACCCCCGAAGTAAAGCTGTAATGCGCTTGTATTTTGGTTATATTAAGCTTCAGCTTTATATAGCATCGGCTTTGGCTAAACGCAAAATGAACTATTAAATGTTCTACAGGGAATAAAGCTTAAAATACTTCACAATATTTTACAGCTGCGTGCGTTTCAATAAGTACCTGTTTTTATGGGCGTCTTCCGAGAGAACGTCATAAAAAAATCTGCAAATAATCGATGATCACTTTCGAAACTCTCGCAACCCAACTCCGAAGGAACACTTAGTCGTTATTATTTAAACATGCCCATGCGAAAATCGTAAAATTAAAGAAGTTGGCGCCTTATAAATTTTAATGGGGTAGAACGGCCAGTGAATGACCGATTTGTTGCATCAAGACCAATTTGGTCAAAATAAAGAGTGTAAAATAAAAAGTTCAGTAAATGGCCTAAATTATTGTGAATCGTGCTTAAAACCGAGTGTGCACATTCGAGCTCAAAGTGGCACATTCCGATCTCGGGAAAATGAAGCGCGCCGCTCCGCGTCGCGCTTCATTTGCCTCCCTCGCTCGGAAATGTGCCACTTTTCGCTCGAATGCGCACATCCTCATGTTTATTGAATTTTTCTACTTTATACTTCGTTCGTTCCAATCATAAATTCAAATTTCATTTAGCAAATATTTATTTTATGTTCAAAAAACATTTTTACCATAGCAATGAGTGGAAGAAAGCGAAAAGATATAACAATCGCGTCATTGCAAGTGAGAGGGAACGATTAAAATTACTCAACTCATTTTTCATCTAATTTATTGTCCTAAATTATTGTGAATCGTGCTTAAAACCGAGTGCGCACATTCGAGCTCAAAGTGGCACATTCCGATCTCGGGAAAATGAAGCGCGCCGCTCCGCGTCGCGCTTCATTTGCCTCCCTCGCTCGGAAATGTGCCACTTTTCGCTCGAATGCGCACATCGTCTTGTTTATTGAATTTTTATTCTTTATACTTCGTTCTTTCCAAACATAAATTAAAATTTAATTTAGCAAATATTGATTTTATGTTCGAAAAACATTTTTACCATAGCATTGAGTGGAAGAAAGCGAAAAGATATAACAATCGCGTCATTGCAAGTGAGAGGGAACGATTAAAATTATTCAACTCATTTTTCATCTAATTTATTGTCCTAAATTATTGTGAATCGTGCTTAAAACCGAGTGCGCACATTCGAGCTCAAAGTGGCACATTCCGATCTCGGGAAAATGAAGCGCGCCGCTCCGCGTCGCGCTTCATTTGCTTCCCTCGCTCGGCAATGTGCCACTTTTCGCTCGAATGCGCACATCGTCGTGTTTATTGAATTTTTCTACTTTATACTTCGTTCGTTCCAATCATAAATTCAAAGGCCATTGCCGGATTTACATTGAAAAGTGCCCCCAGAGATAATAAAGTGATTTTTTTTCTGTAATGTATCCTGGTATTAGTAATAATTGTGGAAAATTTTAGCCCCAGCTGTTACGGTTTTTGACTAAAAATTAATTTTCATTTTTTGAAAATATTTTTTTTCTCAAAAACGGCTATTTCGATTTAGTTGTGCTTTGGATATGGCAAAGGCATGTATTCGATCTATTATTTAAAAAAAAATCAATTTTTAATTATTCCAAAAAATATAATTTTTGTAAATTTAAAGTTTTTAAAGTGACATTTTGGGTACTTCTGCATTAGGGACACCCACCATTTTTTGACCAGTTATTGCTTATATACTAATGTATAACACATATTAAGTTCAATTTTTTTTGTGTGGTACAACATAGTTCAATATTCAAAAAATCAGATAGCGGTGTAAATGAATTTCAATATACGTGCATTACATACTAATCACATTGTTTCAGACAATATCGTTAATTTCATTTGTTATGAGTTACAGCTTTTTGAAAGTCATAAAAAGATTTAAAATACAAAATTATAATAATAGAATCTGAAATTCTAAAAAAAATATATTTGCTGGTTACATGTATTTCGACTGGTATATTCTTGCGAGCCGTTTTAGCAAGTATTTACTTGAATATTATACCTTACAAATCTTGTTAAACATGAAATTTTGTTTCCATATATAAATAGCAAAACTGCCACAATTTTATATTATTACTTTACAAGTATTAATTAAGGTAGAGTTCTTAAATATGCGAAAAGTATTTTTTTTTGTTGATGAAAGTGCTTTTTCTGTTATTTTTTTAATCATTATATAGTATTATTTATATTAATTAAGTCCATACGTAGTTAATTAAATATTTAAAATATATATTTATTGTAGTTAATAATGTCATCGCAACCTAAAATTATTTAAACTACAATGTAATTTTTGTGGGAAACATTTAAATAAAGACAAAGGCATAAAAAAGAGTATGTTATTGGCTCAAGCCATAGATTTTATTCTCGTTGATTAGAAAAATTATTTGTTCTTGGTGATATTATTTGTGCTTCATGTAGAACCAAAGCCTATCGTAGAAACGTATTTATTGAATATGTTTATATTAATTTTTGCACGTGGTTATATTTAATTTGGTTACGCCAAAGAAGTATATCTTCTAAATCACGATTTTTTATTTATTACGTCCTTCAAAGCTTCAACATTATATTGAAATATTACAAACTGCAATATAATTGTAATTACAGTCGAACCTCGATAAGTCGAAGTCAAAGGGAAACTAAAAGTATTTCGAGTTATCAAAAAAAGTCGAGTTAAATACTTTTCTGTGTATATATTATATCTATATTTACCATCCTTTATACAAAATAACCAAAATTTGTAAACAATTATTAACATTTTTTATTGTTATTAAGTATTTAGGTAATATGGTTATTTACATCTTATTTATTGTTGGTTTAAAAGTAATCTAAAATTGTCTTTTGGTTCATTGATCCAAAATGTTGGGTTTCTACAAATTTTTCTAATGATCGCCCGAAACCAGAATATTTTTACTACGTGTATACCAAAACCATTCAATCAAAGCTTTCTCCAAGTTGGAAAAAGGACACTCCTTTAACTTTTTTTCAATTTTCGTTTACGCTCCTTGTTAATCGGTAAATAATTTTAGAAAAAGTATTTAATTCTTTTAGATTTTTTGTTATAAACTATAAACAACAAAAAAATCATTTGATCGTACTCCTGCTCGACGAATAACGACCAGAACTAAAACAAAAAGGCAAAAATAGACCATTTTCTTGTAAAAGAAACGGTAAAACCATCATAAATTTCATAACTGTTGAGAAAGCATTGAAACATAAATTATTTATTTAAATCCAATTGAAGTGCCGACGTCAAAACTTCAAAGTCTTGTAGTAGGTCTCAACCTTTTCATCCTATTTTACAATAGCCATTTTGACCAGCAATAACACCGAACAAACCCCTTCTTTAATCCCACGAGGTATTGTACTTTTATGAAAAGTTGTAAAATTTAACTTCGAGTTATCGAAATATTTACTAATGGAAACTTGAATTAGGGCATTGTAAAACGCTTCGAGTTATCGAGGCTCGACTGTATATTCGCTAACTTAATAATTACTTTTATTTCTTTCACTTAAATGAAAAAGAGAACATACAAGATTGCTTAAAGAAATATATCGCGAATATAAATTAATTTGTTTAATTCGTATAAACATTATTTCGTTTTCGAAATACATTCTACGACTTATCAAAAATCGCAGGAATTTCGATTAGATCACAAACGACAAATTAATTAGAATTTATCGATCGCAAAGTTTCCTTTCAGTGTAGATTTTCTTATACAGTTCCGTCGCTTTGTAATGATTTATAAGTGCAATTAATAAGAAAATTCTATTAGGATTCGATAAAATAAAGCAGTCGAAAGTTGTCAATATTATAATGCGGCATTTAATATACAACTTTGGAAGTGGATGCCTTTTGGTAACTTCCCATAAGTAAGTTTCTGCTGTATTTGACAGTTTTGTTAGGCAACACCAATATTAGTTAAATTAACTTGCGCCGTTTAGTTTAAAGATGAATGTTATTTAATGAAAACAATAATTTAATTTGTACTAAGGATTAGTTTCTAAATAGTTTTGTGGCTCTTTGAATGCCTTACACAATTTGAGGTAGGTTTGTTTATGCCCGCGAAGGTGCAGTTGAGACGACGAAACAAAAATGCCACGTAAGCAAAAAATAAATTGTTTATTTATAGTTTCAAAACAACTTATATTAGTTGTTTAAATATCCACCCAAAAAGTTACATATATTTTCACATTTAAGACCATCAGGGGTCTTCAGTTATCTCGTTCCCTTTCAAGGTAGCTTATTAACGAAGCAATAAGTTGCTTTGATTGCATACACAAAGCTTTTGGCATTTTGAAGTCACGTTTGTTTCCAATGCCGCACAATACCCGATTCGTGCTGAAAAGAACTGTTTTGTATAATACGAAATTGCCAAGAATATGCACGTTAATAAGACCAACTCTCGAAAAACACGAGTACTGTGGAAGTAAAAAGTGTTGTCGCCTCTCTTTGAAGACTCAGTTCTCGAAAAATGCCCAACGGATTATAATTCAACTAAAATCGCATTATACACTGTAAAAAATTGGGATTTAATTTTTAATTCGAATTTAATGCGTTGCTTGAAGTTCCGGAGTTAAAAAACACTCCGCGTACCGAGTAAACAGTGAACTTTGATTTCACTCCACAATTTTAATCCAAAAAAACATTTAAAAAAGGAGTTTTTATACTAAAATTAATTTCTATTTAGCGGAATCAATTTTTTCATTGCAAATTACAAATAAATAATTTATTACATTCGGCTAATTTATTATTCGCTGTTTTAAATCAAAAATTCTAATTCGGTTCAGTAAATATCGATTTTATGTTCGAAAAACTTATTTTTACCATAGCAATGAGTGGAAGAGAGCGAAAAGATACGAGAATCTCATAAGTGCGAATGAGAGGGCATGATTGAATTTATTCAAGTGGTTTTTCGTTTAATTTTATGGCCTAAATGATTGTGAATCGTGCTTAAAACCGAGTGCGCACATTCGAGCTCAAAGTGGCACATTCCGATCTCGGGAAAATGAAGCGCGCCGCTCCGCGTCGCGCTTCATTTGCCTCCCTCGCTCGGAAATGTGCCACTTTTCGCTCGAATGCGCACATCCTCGCATTTATTACATTCGTCTAATTTATTCTTCGCTCTTTCAAATCAAAAATTCTAATTTAGTGCAGTAAATATCGATTTTATGTTCGAAAAACATATTTTTACCATAGCAATGAGTAGAAGAAAGCGAAAAGATACGAGAATCTCTTAAGTGCGAGTGAGAGGGAATGATTGAATTTATTCAAGTGATTTTTCGTCTAATTTATTGGCCTAAATTATCGTGAATCGTGTTTAAAACCGAGTGCGCACATTCGAGCTCAAAGTGGCACATTCCGATCTCGGGAAAATGAAGCGCGCCGCTCCGCGTCGCGCTTCATTTGCCTCCCTCGCTCGGAAATGTGCCACTTTTCGCTCGAATGCGCACATCCTTGTATTTTTGATTTTTTTATATTAATTTTTACACGTGGTTATATTTAATTTAATTACGCCAAAACTTCTAAGTTTAATAATTCTATAGTTATACCAATAAATTAATTATATATGGTATGCTATTTTGACTTTAACGCACACCACATTACGTATTTATGAATAACGTAAAATTTTAATTCGGTAAGAGACCCGGGTTTATCAAATTTAATATGTTTTCTACATATTCATACCTTTATTTTATAAATTATTTGTAAAATAGATTTTATTTGCTCTTCGTTTTTCAATAGTACTTAACATACATTCGGAATTTAATAAAAATTCAATTTGTACCGAATATAATATTGCCGAAAATTTCACAAATTCGGAAGAAATAAAAAATTTCAAACGATATCAATAAGATCTCTTTCTCTCTCTCTCGCTTTCCCTTTCTTTAACGATATATTGACAAAATTAAGGATTTAATTCGGCAAAGTTGTACAAAAAAATATTTTGCGCGTCTTTTTTCTTCTTCGTCAAATCTCTTTTACATTGATATTGCTGGCGCGAGCAACTGATGTAAATAAATACATAAATTTAATTACTTCGCAATTTAAACATAACGGATTAAATTTATTAACTGCGCTTAAACTTGGAATGTTTTCTAAAAGTTTTTATTTGCATGAAAATGAATCTAATCGTTTAGAAATTCGTAACTCGGTGTATTTTAAATCGCAAAACTTTCCGGTGTAATTGTCTGTAAGTTTTCCTGTAAAATGCTTTTATTTAAAACCGTTTTCCGAGGGACGTAAATTCGAAGAGAATAATCCATAGGTAAAATATCTTATTGCTCCCGATTAATTTTCGAATTTGGATTGCGAAATTCAACAGAACTCTATTTGTTCTGTTTTAATGGAAAATTTTTCGGGCGCCTTTAATTTTTACGAAGAACTTTGGAAAAAGTCCGTTTAATAACTTATAGGCGGGAAGGGTGTTTAACTTTAGAAAAATCTTGCAAAAATATTGAACAAGCGAGCTTTATCCTGGAGATAATTAAATAATGAAATGGAAGTGATAAAATAAAATTCAATTATGGTAATTCGGGTCTGTTTGAGTTTTCAATTGTATGAAGTTAGTGCAGCACGAGTTCATTGTGATAACTCGGTTCATGTCAAGCTCCCTGCGAATTGTACTTTGGTATTATCGTCGGAATTAGTTCAAATTTACCAACCCAGTTTTTGTTATTCAAATAATGACGCAACCCTTAGAATTCGTAAATTTTAACTAATAAACGGCATCTATATTATAGAGTTTATTTATGAATAAAACAAACAGGTTTGTTCGATTTATAAAAGGCGACGGCCAGGTTGAAAATTTAATGCACGCGCACTTACTAAATAATATCAAAACGAAAATGAAATAGAATTTTCAAATCGAATTTCGATATAACCAAATTTTTAAATGTTAAGCCGACCGTATATTTTCAAAAGTAGAATCCGGGTTGAACTAAAATTATAATTCGTTTTACAAGAGTTATTAATTAAAAAATGAAGCAATTAAATAAACGGTAAACTGAAAAAAATTAAAAAACACGTTTCTGTATATTTCTGTATATTTCTGTATTTTTAGATTGCTTTTAATTTTTGTGACCCCCATATTTATAATAAAAACTCAAATTAACCTTCCGCATACTCGGTGACTATATGTCACATGCCATACTAGGTGGGGTTAGCCATACCCCGAAAATAAAATAAAATCCACAAAATTGTACTTTATGACAGTTCAATGATAAGAAATATATTTTAATAATTAATAATGAATAGGTTAAAGTAAAACACATTGTATCTTTTCGCTCCCTTCCACTCTTTGCTATGGTAAATACGTTTTTCGAATATAAAATCGATATTTACTAAATTAAATTAAAATTTTTGATTTGAAGGAGCTTATGGTAAATTATATTAATGTAATAAATACAAGCATGTGCGCATTCGAGCGAAAAGTGGCACATTTCCGAGCGAGGGAGGCAAATGAAGCGCGACGCGGAGCGGCGCGCTTCATTTTCCCGAGATCGGAATGTGCCACTTTGAGCTCGAATGTGCACACTCGGTTTTAAGCACAATTCACAAGAATTTAGGCCAATAAATTAGAAGAAAAAACACTTGAATAAATTCAATCATTCCCTCTCACTCGCACTTATGAGATTCTCGTATCTTTTCGCTCTTTTCCACTCATTGCTATGATAAAAATACGTTTTTCAAACATAAAATCGATATTTATTGAACTAAATTAGAATTTTTGATTTGAAAGAGCGAAGAATAAATTAGACGAATGTAATAAATGCGAGGATGTGTGCATTCGAGCGAAAAGTGGCACATTTCCGAGCGAGGGAAGCAAATGAAGCGCGACGCGGAGCGGCGCGCTTCATTTTCCCGAGATCGGAATGTGCCACTTTGAGCTCGAATGTGCACACTCGGCTTTAAGCCTTATTTACAACAATTAATTTAATTTCTAAACAATTTTAATTTTAAATAATTTTATACCAGATTTCTGTGAATATACAATCAAAATTTATTCGAAAATATCAATTTTCTTAAATTTGTTTATTTAATTTGCGTTCTTTCAAATCGCTATTATACTTATAAAACCTCAGGGGCTTACTTAATTTTTCATAATTTATTTTCATTAAAGAATTTGTATTTTATAGGCCAATAAACTAGACGAAAAAGCACTTGAATAAATTCAACCATTCCCTCTCACTCGCACTTGTGAGATTCTCGTATCTTTTCGCTCTCTTCCACTCATTGCTATGGTAAAAATACGTTTTTCGAACATAAAATCGATATTTCTTGAAGTAAATTAAAAATTGAAAGAAGTATAACTTCAAAAAATTTAATAATTCTACAGTACATTAAAATAACTATTTGCGCGGCCAAATGTTGCCCTTAACATTTTAATTAAAATGATTGGCCGCACGGTCATGAAGGGTTTTTAATTGCCTATAAAATTTATTCTTTAATTTACACTGTATTAGTTTGCCCCAACTGAATTATCTATTAAAAAAGCCCTTTATTTGGCGAATGGCAATTACTTGACAAAAGATTACGATAGAGAGTATATAATCGAACTAATTACTTCGAGAAGTCAGGAATCAAATCTAATTAAAGACGAAGTGCGTAGAATGCCACGTTGGCAGTTAAATTAGACCGAAAATGGCAATTGCCAAAACTGTTTTGTTTAATGAAAATATCCTATTTTACATTTTACAAGCATGTTCTCTACTTTTTACTCCAAATATGAATTCTGATGAATTACGATTTAATTTAAATTTAATGTTTGCAAAATCAAAACAGAGTATCGATGTCTAAATTTGCTTTCAAAGGAACGCGACTGTAATTCGAAATCTATATTGATTTTCTGTACGTTTCTTTCGCAATCTCAAACTTTACATTTTTAGTCAATAACGGGCGAAAAACGAAAAAAGCGCTTCATTTGCCCGAGTTGGGAATGTGCACGCTCGGTTTTAAGCATGATTCACAATAATTAATTTACTTTTTTAGATAGTCGACTTCGTACCGTAGTATTTTCGTTAGATGTGCGCGCGCAACTTCCGTCGCCTACTCTCGACGCCCCAAAAGAAGAATAACTTCAAAAACAACTTCGGCAACTAAAACAAGTTGGCCTAGACGTTAGACGGCGGCCATTACCAAATTCCTACAGTTTAACCACACATTCGAACGACGAAACACACTAAAAACTGTGGCGCCAAATTCAAATCGATCTCAATCTTAAACAACCCTTATTATTCTGGGATTAATCAATAATGTTCGCATTTTAGTATTTGCCTAAAACGGCACGAGCAAAAGCACATATTTAAAAGTTTTCTTTCCACTTTTTACACACATATTTATAAAAAATTAATTTACAGGAAAGAATTTAGGGTTAACGAACAAAATATTTGGGTTAGATTTTTTAAATTTCACACATTAATCGTAAAAACTTTAACTCGCGCTGCGATTTTTTTTATCACATTTTCGCAAATTCTGTTAAATTAAATTTTTTGTAGTGTATTAAAAGTTCCAAATGACAAAATTGGCGATTTTTACTTCGCACACAATGACTTATAAAATATTTATTTAATTTGTTCATCGAGACCGTTGATTTGTAATTTTTAAGCTAACAATCGTGAAAGTTCAACATTTGGAAAAGACATCTCTATACTTTTCGTGGAAATTCGCATTTTAATCGCGCCAGCTTCTGATTTGACAAATTATAATTACACCGTCGGATCACAATAAAAAAGAACATGAGAGATTATTTTATTTTGTTTCCATTTATTCTTTCTCAATTCGAATAAGGAATTTTTACTGCGTTAAATCCATTTTTTTTTGGGAACATCCAGTTGAAACAATTTAAGACAATAAATATAATTTATAATAAATAATATAACCGGTACTTCTATATCACTGCTCATTTTCTTCTTCGTCTAACTCGAAATTATTTCAAATTATATTAAATATAGTATATATAACTTGTTATATGCTGTTTAACCAGAATTTACATCGCACACTATTAACAAATAAACGGCATCTTACTTCTGCTTGTATGGGTTACGATCGTATAAAGGCACATTAGTTCGTAATTGTATACATCAATGAACCTTTTACATTGTATTTAACAGCTGATAACAATCACGTATAACCGAAATTTAGTTGTGTAAAGTTACACATGATATTAATTAGGTTATCGTGTCTAACCGAAATTTGCATTAAACAAACCCCTTTTTGTTTGTCGCGATTTTATGATCGAGATCTATTTCGGCTAATTTTACAAAAATATTTTTAATTAGTAATTATAAACTTTAAATTAATTGATTCCTTACATTTTTGAGATTATACTAAAACAAACACAAAATAAAAATATCTCTATAACTTAATATATTCAAATTCTATTTTACACGGTTTATTTTTACACGATTTTTGGGCAATTCAGATTTTTACCATTAAGATACGTTCATAAATTGAAAATAGCTTAAAGCTCAATTTCTATAAAAAAATCAATAATTTGCTTATTTTAGAGGGAGAGCGCCGGGAAATGACACCGGCTATAGTTACTAGGGGTACGTAGGAACATCCAATTGCAATATAAAGCAATTCTATTTTTTTCATTTTTTGCCAAAAAAACATGGGTTAAAATCCATGTTTTTTCAAAAACAAAAACGTTTTTCTCAAAGCTTTGAAATAGCACGCCTATGGTTTCTTAGGCCTATCCGAAGTCAAAATGGCTGCCAAATCCGAATCTCTATAGTTTTTAAACATCCGTCCACAAATAACGGCGCTAGAATTTTTTTAAAGTCTAATTTTGTGCAAAAAAGAGGTCATAAAATTGCAATTTTTAATTACTCGAAAAATTTACGTTGCGCCCTATACTTATTTTACATGTATCTTATGTAGAAAAGTCCCAGAATTCCGAATCCGTCTCGCTTGTAATGATTGCATCGAAAATGAGAGCGCTACTATTGTTTTTGTGAATCAAGGTATATTTTTTTTTGATTTATTTAGTTTCATCGAAAATTTTTATTTTAGAACGAGAACGCCAGGAAATAACACCGGTTATAGTTGCTAGGGGTACGTAGGAACATCCCCTTGCAATATAAAGCAATTCTATTTTTTTCATTGTTTGTCAAAAAAACATATTTTTTCCTCAATTTTGGCCGATTTTGGGAGTTTTTGTTTCGGACGGACTAAGGCCTAAAATGTTTGAAAATGAACACTTTTTGCGTACTTCTTAAAAATAAAAAAGTTATACCGTTTTAAAAGTTTCCTTTTAAAGCCAAATTTAATTTTAGAAAGTAAATGTAGCAACGCTGTCAATGCTTATACCCAATGCTCTATAGAAGTATCGTACATATATTTTGTTTTGTATATATGTTACAGTCCAAGTGTTGATTTGGTTGAAGTATGGACTAACTAGATAACGTATGCTTTTAGTGCGTTTTTTAGTAAACGTGCTTAAAGTTATCACTGTAGAAATTTAAAAAAAAATGAATTTTTCAGAATGTTATATTTCTTTCATCTTTGAGAGTTTCGTCAAAACCAACTCTTAGTAGTACTTTTGTACCTGCCGCTATGTTACGCTTTTACATTACTTAAAAGTAATGAAAAAGTAAAATTTGAATTATATATTTGTTTCTTTTTCCAAAAGTTATCCATTATTTTTGTTGTTCAACGTTGTCAACAATTTATTAATTTTTAGTAAGGTAATAGGCCCAATACCGGATCACTTTCGGTATTTTTCGTATTTATAAATCAATTATGTGAAGACTGCTACATAAAAAAATTACTATAATATTAATAAATATGTAAATACATTTCTATAAACTGAATCCGGTTTGCGATTTTGTAAATTGCATTACTATGAAATTAATTTATATATTTGTCGACCGATTTCTTAATCTCGAAAATGGGACTGTATATACGGCCGTTAGTTTCCGAGAAATAGGTTTTTTTCAAAGTTATTTTATATATGTATATATAGTGTTTACTTTCTTCAAAAGGAAAGCTTCTTCATTGTTGGGTTACTTTGTAAATGTTTAAGCTTCCTTCCGGTCGAAGTAAACACATTTACTAAAGAAGGCAGTAAAGGCATACGCTATCTAGTTAGTCTATACTTTGACTGTAACATATTAAGCAAATTAAGATGATTTTAAAATATCCCCAATTTAATTTGTAATATTGGCACATTTCCGAGCAAGGGATTTAAGTGAAAAATGGGTTGAATAATTTTAATCGTTCCCTTTCACTCGCAATAACGAGGTTGTCATATCTTTTCGCTCTCTTTCATTCGTTGCTATGGTAAAAATGTTTTTCGAACTTAAAATCGATATTTACTAAACTAAATTTAATTTTATGATTTGACAGAGCGAAGGATAAAGTAGATAACTTCAATGAATACGAGGATGTGCGCATTCGAGCGAAAAGTGGCACATTTCCGAGCGAGGGATGCAAATGAAGCGCGACGCGGAGCGGCGCGCTTCATTTTCCCGAGATCGGAATGTGCCACTTTGAGCTCGAATGTGCACACTCGGTTTAAAGCACGATTCACAATAATTTAGACCAATAAACTAGACGAAAAAGCACTTGAATAAATTCAATCATTCCCTCTCACTCGCACTTATGAGATCCTTGTATCTTTTCGCTTCTTTCCACTCATTGCTATGGGAAAAATGTTTTTCGAACATAAAATCGATATTTACTAAACTAAATTTAATTTTATGATTTGAAAGAGCGAATGATAAAGTAGATAACTTCAATGAATACGAGGATGTGCGCATTCGAGCGAAAAGTGGCACATTTCCGAGCGAGGGATGCAAATGAAGCGCGACGCGGAGCGGCGCGCTTCATTTCCGAGATCGGAATGTGCCACTTTGAGCTCGAATGTGCGCACTCGGTGTAAAGCACGATTCACAATAATTTAGACCAATAAACTAGACGAAAAAGCACTTAAATAAATTCAATCATTCCCTCTCACTCGCACTTATGAGATTCTCCTATCTTTTCGCTCCCTTCCACTCATTGCTATTATAAAAATGTTTTTCGAACAAGGGTTTTAAAGCACGATTCACAATAATTAACTTCATTTCTTAGATGGCTAACTTCAACTGTCGAATTTCCGTTAGACGTGCGCGCGCAACATCCATTGCCTGCACAAATTTCACTCTCAACCCGCCACAAAAGAAGCATAACTTCAAAAATTGAAATGTGTAACAATAGCTAACGCTAGCGAAATTTTGTGCGAAAGATTATTATAAGCGAAGGATAACATAACGGATTTTCTTATTAGAACGTCAGCTAGCATTTTCCGAAACGACTGCAACGTGCAATTTCGCATGCACCGGCACCGTCGGCTCGGTCTCATTACTTCGCAAAGACGTGGGCGGCCGTTGCTTGGGCGAAGCCCTCTAAGAAATATATTTGTGCACAAAGTTTTGTTCCGAGTTTTATTGCCCCACACCCCCGCCGAAGCGGGAAAGTTTCAGTTATCAGTCGGAGTTCCGTCATTTCGCTGAATATGATGCTGTCAAATGTTAGTGAAAGGCAGCATTCGCGATAACTTGAATAGATATTTTGCCAAAGCAGTAAACTTCAATTATAAGGAGCAGTGTTATGTAAGATGCAGATTGTGTTTCGACGAATTTCTCAATTTCGATATATCGCATATCTTGCGCGATAAAGCGATGTGTATTAGCGAGGCGCAATATTACTTTACACTAACGTACTGTAAGTAGAATTTAAAATGCTTACAATTCAAACATATGAGGTTTCCGTTTTATTCGTAATATAATACACGAAAACTGTCTAAAAGGAAAACGGCTTGTCAAATATTTTCTATTTTTCAACTTTTCGTTTTCTCGCACAGCATTTTACGCTTGTTTATTTTGCAAATATAACGTAAACAGAAAAAATCAAATGTTTAAATAATAATAAAATCATTAATTAATCATAAGTCAAAAGAAAAAAAATGTTTATGATTTTTTTATTTTGATATAATTTTTTTTCTTAGCGTTTAAGTATTTTAATATGTTTATTTGTCTTTTTAGGTTGCTTTTAATATCCCGACTAGAAAGATTAATTTGAACTGAACGAAGCTTTGCAGAACAAAAGCAAGCCTAATTGCAACCTTGTCGGGCACACATAAGGCAAAACGAAACGTGCCGAAAAAAATCCAGATTCGGTTGTTTCACAGAATCATTTGCTGGCAATTACTTTTTTCGATTTATCTCTAGATTCGTTCATAATTTTAATTATCAATTTGTATTAAGTACTTTGTATTTGATTAATAAAGTTCGATTTAGAATTTAATTAGTTTTTAATAATTTATTGTAATTTGATGGTCATTTTTCTATCGAGTCAAAACTTTTGTCGCGCACTGTATATTAGAATTTTAGTAAGATATCTTCTTAGGAAATAGAGAGAAAGATGAATTGGGGCCATATAAGGTTTAGGTCGTCGGGTGTGAGTGTGGTTGCCGAACCGCCACCTGAGCAAGAAGTCTACTTAGGTAGGGGCCTCTTACGGCTGCCTCATTTCGGCCGCATATGGAGTTCGGTTTTCTTTCTCGGACTTAATAAAATTTCTAGTCAGGATCGTATCAATTAATATTAATATTCAAGTTACCGTGAATAATTCCATTATATTATTTTATTTAACCCCTTGACATGCAATGACGTCTAGGAGACGTCAATCGTTTAGGGTGTCATTGTAGATTTTGACGTCTCTAAGACGTCAAGAACTGTATTCAATTTTATGTTCCGAAAAAGGTTTGTTTTCAACAATAATTTTGTTAAAAGGCACAAAATTGGCGATTTGGGAATTTTGTTATTAATATAATTCTGTAATATTTAATTGCGAATTGTCAGAGAGTAAATTAATTCTTGTAAAGTGTGCTTTAAGCCGAGTGTGCGCGTTCGAGCTCAAAGTGGCACATTTCCGATCTCGGGAAAATGAAGCGCGCCGCTCCGCGTCGCGCTTCATTTGCTTCCCTCGCTCGAAAATGTGCCACTTTTCGCTCGAACGCGCACATCTTCGTATTTATTCAATTTGTTTAAATTACTTTTGGATTTAAAAGGAAATAGAATGTATTCAAATAAAACGACATATGCGCAGTAACATATAGTTTGATAGCCACTGGTCTAGCTATACACAAGCGCAACATAGCGCGTTGTTATATTTAATTTAGTCGCGCCAAAGAAGTATTACTTCTAACGTGCGTACATAAGTGCATGAACCGGTTTTTTACATAGAATGAAATTCAGTTTTAAACATTTAGCAAAATTATTAAAGTAAACTCGAAGAATAAATTATTTTAAGTTTTAGACAACTCAAATTAAATAAATTAATAACTTGGAAAATTTTTAAAATATATTTAAGAACTTTAGAAATTTTTAATTATCAATTTTTTGTATAACACAAATTGAATAAAACAAAACTTTATTCGGTAAATTTAAAAGGAAATTTTGATGAAAAAATTATTATGTATTTTCAGAAAACTCAAATAGAGTAAATACAGAATTTGTGGTTTTCAAAAACTTTGAAGATCATTAATTTACGCAAATAAAATTAATATTGGAGAAAACTCAATAAATAAATTATCTTAATTGTTCAGAAATATTAAATTTATAAAATTAAATACAGTCAAACCTCGATAAGTCGAAGTTGAAGAGAAACTAAAAATAATTCGCGTTATCAAAAATTCGAGCTATCGATAAAAAAATATTTTTTAGTTTATGTTTTTAAAATTTACTTATTGTTTCTTTTTCTTAATAATTTCCTAGTGATTTCTTGCTAAAACCTAAATCTTGTGTCTTGAACAAGTTGTAATTAGGCTTCATTTATGGAATAATTCAATTTTTAAATATAAAAAAATATTTATATGTTATATATTATATGCATCAAAATTTTAGAATGACTTAGGTGGGGAATGTTAAAAAAAATTGAGAAACACTGCTCCACATATTTCGAAATATTTTAAAACTATTAATTATTTATTTTATGTTATTTGTGTATGCTCATAACAGTTAAGTTGAGCCAAATTAATAGTTTTTTTCGGACTCATCAAATTTGGTTTTTTTTGTATGTCAAGGGGTTAATATGAAAAAGTTATTTAATTATTTAGAGTCGTTTGTAAAACTTTTAGTGCAATAAATTATTATTGAAAAAAATTAATCAAATTGTTTATAATCAATTTAATTAATAATTATGAATCTATTGATTTTCAGGACTTTTTTAAAAATACATTTTTGTTTTAAGTAGTTCGAGTTCCAAAAAAAAAAAGGATCCTTAAATTTTTCTTAAGATAAACACATAAGACTTGTTTAAAAATTTATTGACGCGTTCCGCAACTAATTATGTGTGTATTATTTATAATTTTTAATTGGGCCCATTATGTTGCTCGAGATAAACAAATACGCTAACAATGCAGGCGAAGAGGATCCGAAAATTTACCTATTACATGCTTCGGAAAATTAAGATTAATTTTCCTTTATGCGCGCGAGATCTAAATATTGCCGTCCTTATCGAAATATTTAATTTTCGGAGTTTATAATTACGCTTATCAACTGAATTTTACATTTTTTTAAACATCTGGTTCGACTTTGGAGTTTTTTTTATGTAAATGAGATTTAACTTTTCCGAAAAACGATTTTGTATCTTGCTTTTAAGTATATCCATAACGAAACATTTACATAAATCTAAAACTCATGTTTTATTTATCCTTTAAAACTTGTAAACATCCCCTGCACCGATTGTGTTAATATTAAATATAAATAAAAACAGTACCGAACGCCGGCAATTTACCAAAGTATATTTGCATTTTTTGCTTCAGATCGCGAGCCACCATACATTTTTTATCATCTTTTACCGATGCGAGAGAGATTAAAACATTAATTAGTTCGAAACACTGTTAAAACGGCACGCGTTTGTGCGGATTCGTTTAGAAATCGTTTCCGAATTAAATAACTATAATGAAGAAAAAAAAACAGAAGTAATACTTCTTAGTGTAACAAAATTCAATTTAAAAATTAATATAAATAAATTCGATAAATGCGAGGATGTGCGCATTCGAGCGAAAAGTGGCACATTTCCGAGCGAGGGAGGCAAATGAAGCGCGACGCGGAGCGGCGCGCTTCATTTTCCCGAGATCGGAATGTGCCACTTTGAGTTCGAATGCGCGCACTCGGTTTTAAGCACGATTCACAATAATTTAGGTCAATAAATTTGACGAAAAAGCACTTGAATAAATTCAATCATTCCCTCTCACTCGCACTTACGAGATTCTCGTATCTTTTCGCTCTCTTCCACTCATTGCTATGGTAAAAATACGTTTTGAACATAAAATCGATATCTACTCAATTAAATTAAAATTTTTGGTTTGAAACAGCGAAGAATAAATTAGACGAATGTAATAACTACGAGGATGTGCACATTCGAGCGAAAAGTGGCACATTTCCGAGCGAGGGAGGCAAATGAAGCGCGACGCGGAGCGGCGCGCTTCATTTTCCCGAGATCGGAATGTGCCACTTTGAGCTCGAATGCGCACACTCGGTTTTAAGCTTGATTCACAATAATTAATTTACTTTCTTAGACGGCTAACTTCATACTGTCGAATTTTTGTTAGAAGTGCGCGCGCAACTTCCGTTACCTGCTAAAATTTTACTCTCGACGCGCCAAAAGAAGTATAACGTCAAAAACCTTCATTATTAGTGAGCGGAATAATTTTCCTTGGTCCCCCGCACAAAATTAATTTGTTCGGTAAAAAATGCATGGAAAACATTTTTATCAGAAAATAAGTAATCTGTACGTTTCGTTTTTGATCTCGTTCAATAAAAAAGCGGAACAAAGTATTTAATAATCCAGTTTATTCATTAAAATGCAAAATCGACTCTATTACCGAAACAGTCGGTTTGCGGACGCATATTAATCCGCCTTTTTTACTTGCTTTGATTAAAACTATTAAGTGGGTACAATATTGGAACGATTTTTTAAGCACTTTGCGCCAGATCGCAGCGTCCCAAATTTAATAATCCATGCTCGAGAACGATTTTGCGAGGTTTATTATACGCCGGTGAATTGTTTATTTAAATAAATAAGGTCTCTTAGGTAATAACAATACACCCAAATGGAAACTGCTAACTTCGAATACGTGCCGTGTAAAAAATGCAAAATTCATAACGGGACGTATGGTCTTTTGCTGCTTCAATTTAAAAATCTCGGAGATGTTATACAGGGTGTCCCCGTTCATGATAGCTCAACGGGTAAATCTAAACTCTATATGAAAAATGGCGAAGTACAGTCAAATCGGGCGTACATCTATCTTTATAAATTATAAGTTATATGATTTTGAAAATTATGATTTTTTGCCGCAAAACACAATGTAAACAAAAAACATTGCAGACCTATGGTTAATTTTGATCGCTGAATCCATTTACAAAATGCAATTGTTGCTACAGTGAGGTCTAGAAACAAATAAAATTATTTAAATTTTTTATTTGATTTTTTTTTTAAAGTCGAGTTCCCTATTGTGTTAAAAAAAATGTTATTTTCTGTTATCAATCAAAATTAACACTAGAGAGAACATTTCGTTGCGATTGACACGGTGTTTTTTTATTTAAAACGTGTTTTGCGGCAAATAGGTCATAATTGATTTTTCTTCGGCATTTTTCATGTAATTTTTACATTTACCCGTCGAGCTGTCATCGACGGGACACCCTATATGTACAAAATATATTTTCATTAAAAATTGAAACGAAAACCCAAAATACTTAAAAAGAAAGCTAAAATATTAGATTTACTTGATGAAGAAAAAATAATTCGCAATGCGGTTACGAAATTTAAAGTGCCAAAATCGACACTTTACCTAAATTAGCATGTGAAAACAAAAAGCAGCAAAACACTACCTTTTATTCTAATAAAACTTAATTTGTTCCTAATATATTTTTTTTATATTAGTTCTCAGCATATTTTCGTATTTGTCTATTAATAAATTGTTTTTTGCTTAATTCGCACACTTTTTTTCAAAATTTCGCTTATCCGTCAAACTTTGCGATCGAACTAGGGGGCGAATTCTATCCGTCCGTATTAGCGAAGCCGCGCCGCATTTCCCAACTTTAATTCGGAAAATTCGGAAAGATAAATAAAATGCATGGCAATTTATCAACTAACTAATGTAGGGTTACGATAGAAATAAATTTGCAAAATGTGAGATATCGTTCGAACTGACGCAAAATTCGTTTCACATGCGATTGATTCAGAACTGATGCTTGCTTTTGACCGTCAGTTCAGATGTGATAGGACCATTGTTTTAAATGAGTTATTTCGCAAGCAGTGCGTACCCTCGGTCGGCATTTTGGCCAGGAAACCCCGTAGATCTGTCGTATCATCCTCATTCTTGAGGGCCATTGTTTGTGCGTACTATTTCATACATGACATGCCAACCACAAATATCGTACACAAAAGTGTAAGCTGTAGTAATTAATATCAATCTGGGCGCGCTGGGCCGTTTCAAATAAATGCGACGAAATTCTAAGAAGGGATTATTGATAGTTCTTTGAAGTGCTACTTCTTTTGGCGGGTGAGAGTAAAATATGTGCAGGCAACGGAAGTTGCGCGCGACACTTGACGTTGGCCGTCTAAGAAAGTACATTAATTATTGTGAATAGTGCTTAAAACCGAGTGTGCGCATTCGAGCTCAAAGTGGCACATTCCGATCTCGGGAAAATGAAGCGCGCCGCTCCGCGTCGCGCTTCATTTGCCTCCCTCGCTCGGAAATGTGCCACTTTTCGCTCGAATGCGCACATCATCGTAGCTATTGCTTTTGTCTATTTTATTGTTGGCTCTTTCACACCAAAAATTTTAATTTAGTTCAGTAGATATCGATTTTATGTTCGAAAAACGTATTTTTACCATAGCAATGAGTGGAAGAAAGCGAAAAGATACGACAATCTCATCAGAGCGAGTGAGAGGGAACGATTAAAACTATTCAACTTATTTTTCGTCTAGTTTATTGGCTTAAATTATTGGGAATCGAGCTTAAAGCCGAGTGCGCACATTCGAGCTCAAAGTGGCACATTCCGATCTCGGGAAAATGAAGCGCGCCGCTCCGCGTCGCGCTTCATTTGCCTCCCTCGCTCGGAAATGTGCCACTTTTCGCTCGAATGCGCACATCCTCGTATTCATTTAATTTATCTAGTTTACCCTTCCCTTCAGTGTTGCCCAATCAGTGTGTTGCAATATCTTTATAATTACCAAAATATTCGATACTGCATTTAAAATTTGAAGAATTACTTATACCAAAAAACAGATTAACATATTTAAAGATTTATATGTTTGCACAAAAATATAAGCAGCTTTTAGGCAAAAAATGAGCTCAATAATTAATTATATTTATCATTAATAAAATTAATAAAACAGATTATCTACAAATGCACATACACAGTAAAAAATTTGCGGAGTGAATGCGGAGTGGATGACTTTTAATTAGTTTAATCCCGCTCGGAGTGAAATTCACTCCAAACATTATTTTATATGAACAATTCAAAAAATTCACTCTGAATAAATTTTAGATATAAGGATCGTGCATAATACATTTGATTATTACAAAAATTGTTGTTATTATTATTAATATTATTATTATTATTCATAATGTTCACGTCCAATATCTTATAATATGTTAATGTTCACTGGAATTGGACATTTTAATATACTGTTAAAATTACAGGACCGTAATTAGACACGGCGATAGTTTCACAAATTTTTATAGTTTAGTATACATTCTTAAGAGATCGGTTTTGAAATAAATATATTTAAAAAACTTCTAAGTAAAGTGCGACGACGCCGATTTTTTTCCAAGTTTATATAAAGCATTTCAATATACTGTTAAAATTACAGGACCGTAATTAGACACGGCAATAGTTTCACAAATTTTTATAGTTTAGTATACATTCTTAAGAGATCGGTTTTGAAATAAATATATTTAAAGGACTTCTAAGTAAAGTGCGACGACGCCGATTTTTTTCCACGTTTACATAAAGCATTTTAATAAACTGTGAAAATTCCAGGACCGTAATTAGACACGGCAATAGTTTCACGAATTTTTATAGTTTAGTACACATTCTTAAGAGATCGGATTTGAAATAAATATATTTAAAGAACTTATAAGTAAAGTGCGACGACGCCGATTTTTTCCCAGTTTATATAAAGCATTTTAATATACTGTTAAAATTACAGGACCGTAATTAGACACGGCGATAGTTTCACGAATTTTTATAGTTTAGTACACATTCTTAAGAGATCGGATTTGAAATAAATGAACATTAACATATTATTATTATTATTAATAATAATATATTATTATTTAGATATATAATAATATAAATAAAAAAACAGAAAATGGCGTTCGGAAGTACTAATGGTGCTTTCATTTTTTTAAATTATTTTTGTAAAAATATCTTTGGACGCCATCTGTCAGGTAATTTTTTGATTAAATTGTTATATTATTATATTGTTCTGAATATATAATTTATTTATATTATTTATTTATTACTTTCTTTAACCTTAACTACAGTCATGCAAATAATTTTATAATTATATTGTAAAGATTTAGAAGAAGATTTAAGTTATATGTTAAATTTAATCTATTGTGTTTAATGAATTATAATAATTTCTGTAAGTTAAATCGATATTCACTCCGAAATTGATGAGAAATCACTCCGCAATTAATCCGCTAAAAAACTCCAAGTTAACTCCGAGCGAGGAGTGATTTTTGTTTTCACTCCGAAACTCCGAGTGATGGGAGTGAAAATTCACTCCGGATTCACTCCCGATTTTTTACAATGTATATATAACAGCAATATAAAAAGTATTAATAAATTATTTATACCCGAGTTTTATTTGAATTATTAATTCGAATAATATTTAATAATTTGCCTATAGAGCCGAACCTCCATAAGTGGAACCTCGATAACTCGAATTTTTCGATAATTCGAAGCATTTTACAATTCCATTAGTAAATATTTCGATAACTCGAAGTTAAATTTTACATCTTTTCATAAAAGTACAATACCTGGTAGGATTAAAAAACGGGTTTATTCGGTGTTATTTCTGGTCAAAATGGCTATTGTAAAATAGGATGAAAAGGTTGAAACCTACTACAAGACTTTCATTTTTTGACGTCTCCACTTCAATTGGATTTAAATACTAATTTATGTTTAAATGATTTCTCAGCAGTTATCAAATTTAAAAAGGTTTTACTGTTTCTTTTACAAGAAAAGGGTCTATTTTTGCCTTTTTCGTTCTGATCGTTATTCGTCGAGCAGGAGGACGATCAAATGTATTTTTTGTTGTTTATAGTTTATAACAGTGTGTAACAGAAAAACTAATAGAATTAAATACTTTTTCTAAAATTATTTACCGATCAACAAGGAGTGTAAACAAAAATTTTAAAAAGGCCAAAGGATTTTCTTTTTTCCAACTTGGAGAAAGCTTTGATTAAATGGTTTTGGTATAGACGTAGTAAAAATATTCTGGTTTCGGGAGATCATTGGAAAAATTTGTAGAAACCCAACATTTTGGATCAATGAAGCAAAAAACAATTTTAGATTACTTGCAAACCAACAATAAATAATGTTAATAGTTGTTTACAAATTTTGTTTTTTTGTATAAAGGATGGTAAATATAGATATGATATATACCTACCCAGAAAAGTATTTAACTCGACTTTTTTTGATAACTCGAATTATTTTTAGTTTCCCTTCGACTTCCACTTATCGAGGTTCGACTGTATTTCTATTAACACTTCAACAAATTTAAATACGCCCATGATCGTATTATTACCATTATTGGGATTATGATGTGGCTCGAAACGTAAATTAAATAGAAGTTACATTTGTAAAATTAATACGCGCAATTATAGAACCAACCTTAGTTGCGTATTGTTTCCCACAATTAAGAACGCGTGCACCAAAAATGTAAGTGAATAGATTTCAAAACTGCTATCAGAACTGAGTGGGAAACCTTTCCTTATACGTACGGCATTATAATATATGACTTCGGTAGCTATGCTCGCATCTTGACGTGAACTGAAATTTATTGACTGTGTATATCCATCATGCAGTGACTGACATACAAGCACAAAACATAAATCAAAAGTTGCAATATTTTGGAGAAATCACAAATATTTTAAAAATAGAAAGGATTACCTTCGCGCCTTCCGAACACACTTCGAATGAATTATTAAAAAGGGCAATTAATTTTAATAGACTTGTTAAAAAAGTGAAGAGCTTAACTTTTTTCACTCATTTTGCGAGCATTAATAAACATTAAAGCACAATAGTTCCGCTTTAGCCGTCGTATGCGGAGCTTTAGCTATCTGCGGTCGGAAAATATTTTAAGAAGAGGGACTGCAAACGGCGGGCCGTTGTAATTGTTCCACTTTAAAATTAGATAATATTGACATTCTCTTCCCTTAATTTATGTTTTAAATGTGAACCGTAAAAATACAAAATTAATTTGAATGAAGACATATCCTATGTTTATATTTTTAAAAATATATATATTGCGTCATATTAGAATGCAGCGGTTCCCAACATTTTCAAGTTATCGATACATTTTAAACTAATCGGAATTTCGCGACACACCACAATTGTTTAAACTAAAATGAAATAAGGTAAAACGTCCAGTGAATGACCGGTTTGTTGCATCGAGAACTATGTCTACATAAAAAAAATAATTAATCCAAAACGACCGTTACAGTTGAAATGAGCTATTATTTTTGTTTATGAATTAATAAAAACATCATCACAAATTGGTCTTAAACTTTTTAAAATTAACTATAAAGAGTTTAAAATGAGAAGTTTAGTAGATGACCACATTCGTTTAACGAATGACCGGGTATAGTCCATAGAAAGAAGTTTAAATTAAGTAAAAAAAAACTGTAGCATAGATGTAATATTAAGGAAATCGTTTTCTAACAAATAGACAAGTAACTTTGTTAATTACTATATTTATTAGTAAATAACTAAAAACAAAACTAAATTGTATAAGTGACCATAATACAAAAGGCATCTTCTTTTTTTAGAAATCGCGATAGTGCGCCTATGTAAAAATTTTCGCGCATGTCTGCTTGTCACGTCTGGTTTTCAAATATTAGAGGACAAAGGACTGATATATCTGTGCCCTACCTAATCTGTGAAACAGATCTCATCCGGTGCTAACAACATAAAACAAACGGCGCCAAATTCAAAATGCCCTCAGTCTTAAAAATCACACTTTATAAAACAGAAGAAAAATATTATGCCCAAAGTAATATTTCAGTTACAAAGTTGTGCAATATTGGCTTAAGTAAAACGGAGATTATTAGCAATAAATTAGCCCGAAAATAATTTAAACAGTAGACGTATAAGTAATATGTAAATTAGTGACTTTTGAATAATTATAACATGTTTAAACTAAAATGTTTGATGTCATCAAAGCAGTTTGATTAAATTCGTTTGTCGGAATCTTTGATCGTCTTAAGTCTATAGTATTTAGCATTAGTTCTCGAAACTTTTAATTGATAGCTCAAAATTTTAATAAAGTTAATGGAGCACAAGCAGATTTGCTAATATTCAGAAAAAATAATCATGTTAGGATAATGATTTTTTTATTGACACAATTAAGTTTACAAAATCTGTTAAAAAAACGGTGCGCGCATTCGAAGTTATACTTCTTCGGTGTAACTAAATTAATTTTAATCCTTCGCTCTACTCACATTGACGGCATTGTTGCATCTTTTCGCTCCCTTCCACTCATTGCTACAATAAATACGTTTTCGAACACAAAATCGATATTTAATAAATTAAATTTCACTTTATTATTTGAATTCGCCAAGGATAAAGTAGATAACTTCAATAAATACGAAGATGTGCGCATTCGAGCGAAAAGTGGCACATTGCCGAGCGAGGGAGGCAAATGAAGCGCGACGCGGAGCGGCGCGCCTCATTTTCCCGAGATCGGAATGTGCCACTTTGAGCTCGAATGTGCGCACTCGGTTTTAAGCTCGATTCACAATAATTTAGGCCAATAAATTAGACGAAAAAGCACTTGAATAAATTCAATCGTTCCCTCTCACTCGCACTAATGAGATTTTCGTATCTTTTTGCTCCCTTCCACTCATTGCTATGGTGAAAACGTTTTTCGAACATAAAATCGATAATTACTAAACTAAATTTAAATTTATGATTTGACAGAGCGAAGGATAAAGTAGATAACTTCAATAAATACGAAGATGTGCGCATTCGAGCGAAAAGTGGCACATTTCCGAGCGAGGGAGGCAAATGAAGCGCGGCGCGGAGCGGCGCGCTTCATTTTCCCGAGATCGGAATGTGCCACTTTGAGCTCGAATGTGCGCACTCGGTTTTAAGCTCGATTCACAATAATTTAGGCCAATAAATTAGACGAAAAAGCACTTGAATAAATTCAATAGTTCCCTCTCACTCGCACTTATGAGATTCTCGTATCTTTTTGCTCCCTTCCACTCATTGCTATGGTGAAAACGTTTTTCGAACATAAAATCGATAATTACTAAACTAAATTTAAATTTATAATTTGACAGAGCGAAGAATAAAGTAGATAACTTTAATAAATACGAAGATGTGCGCATTCGAGCGAAAAGTGGCACATTTCCGAGCGAGGGAAGCAAATGAAGCGCGACGCGGGCGGCGCGCTTCATTTTCCCGAGATCGGAATGTGCCACTTTGAGCTCGAATGTGCGCACTCGGTTTTAAGCTCGATTCACGATAATTTGGGCCAATAAATTACACGAAAAAGCAGTTGAATAATTTCAATCGTTCCCTCTCACTCGCACTTATGAGATTCTCGTATCTTTTCGCTCTCTTTCAATCATTGCTATGGTAAAAATACGTTTTTCGAACATAAAATCGATATTTACTGCACTAAATTAGAATTTTTGATTTGAGAGAGGAAAGAATAAATTAGACTACTGTAATAAATGCGAGAATGTGCACATTCGAGCAAAAAGTGGCACATTTCCGAGCGAGGGAGGCAAATGAAGCGCGACGCGGAGCGGCGCGCTTCATTTTCCCGAGATCGGAATGTGCCACTTTGAGCTCGAATGTGCGCACTCGGTTTTAAGCTCGATTCACAATAATTTAGGCCAATAAATTAGACAAAAAAGCACTTGAATAAATTTAATCATTCCTCTCACTCGCACTCATGAGATTCTCGTATCTGTTCGCTCCTTCCACTCATTGCTCTGGTAAAAACACGTTTTTCGAACATAAAATCGATATTTACCGAAGTAAATCAAAATTTAAAACTTTGAGCTGGAATGTGCGTTCAACTTCCGTTGCTTGCTAAAAATTCGCTCTAAACAAACCCAAAAAAGTACAACTTGAAAAATTAAAAGATCGGTTTTGATTTGACTGGATTTTTTGGTGTGATAGTTGGCGAAAAGCAAATGCAACGCCGTTTAAATAGCAATTTAGCGCTGTAAGTAGTATACTCATTTTTTCAAAGTCCATAGAAAATTGTGCTATACTGGAAGCTTTTGAGCACTTTGTAAATTCTCTTGTTCAAAAACATAACAAAGTTAGTTACCACAAAGAAGTCTCGTAATGCGGTTTATAAAGAAAAGCTGTTGTAAGAATTTTGCATGACAACGATATAAATAGAAGTTTCCTTCCTTTGATGGCAAAAATAAGAGTGGTTTTCTGATATTTGTTGTGATGAATTGTATTTTTGAATTTCCCTATTTACTGCCACTTTTACTCAGCTTGCGTATTGAATTCGAGAAAATCGAATTAAAGCCCAAAATTGCCCATTTGAAACGTAGTACCCCTCTTCCGTTCGAATTACAATTTAAAGTGGACCCTCGAAGCTGAAGTCAGATAAAAATAATATTAAAACACAATAACGTAAATTAATTGGTCCACGACTTGTATATATAATTAATTGCAAGCAGAAAATTATCATTTATGACAAGCCGAAAAAAGAAGTGCTCGTTTCGCATTTTTTTTCTAATAATTAGATGATGATTAATTTTCATTATAACTTAAAGATTAATGATTTCCGCAAAATCAATACTGGCTTTAAAAATTTCACTACAATAACGTTTGTTATGAAATGTTTGACAGCGGCCATGTTATTTTTAAAAGTATAATTATTCAATTTCCGCCACCGCAAATCTGTTTTCGTTAAAACAGAATAAAATGATTTATTTTGTAAAAAAATTGCCATAAAGATATTAATTAATGAGAGTCATTAAATTAATACGAAAAAAAACATGAATATACACCAAAGAATTAGGGAAAGCGAATTTTGTTTTTAGAAAACTAGGGAGCATTTAAATTTATTAAAATGTATTGAATAAAAGCACGTCCGAAATGAATTTATATTAACCAAGGAAATGTCTAACCGACATGTCTGGCAAACGTTTTGCAACAAAAGAAATTTTACAAAGAAAGTAATGTCTGTCAGTCTTTTTAACTTAAAAGAGGACGATGTAACGCAAATTGAAATTTGGGGAAAGAGTAACAAATTACTAAGTCTAGTGATCTGAAGGGTTTTCAAAAACTAAACGAAAAACTTCTGGTTTCATCCCATTATTCTTAGTTTACGAAGGGAATGGTATTTTTTTAAATAAATATAAATTAAACAGAGGATTTAACATTAAATAAAAGTCCTTTTTCAATTTAGGATAGGGTAAATCTCGATTTTAATGTTATCGTGTTAAGAAAACTAATTAAAAATAATAATTTAGTATCAAAAGTCAATTCGGGCTAGTTTTTTTCATAAATCAAAATAATTCAAGTGCGTCGCGAAAATTTCATGGTTACTAAAATATTTGGTAGAATAAAACGTCCAGTCTGTGACCAAGTGGTACCAGTGAATGACCGTTATGAGAAATAACAATTAAAAAAATAAATATTTCAACAAAATAAAAAAACGGCAATTTTAAAACACTTCAAGTTAGAAATTATGTCGTTAAAATATTTAATAAGACGATCCATTTAGGAGAAATTCCTTTTGTTACGTTGTCATTCACAGTTAAACCAAGTATGACAAAATTGAGCGTAGTGGGTGGTCGAAGTGACCAGTTCCTGGGGGAAATTACCAGCTTTTGACAGTCTTACCACATTCAAACTATGAATTACACTAAAAACTGTAGCGCCAAATTCAAAAGCACTAAATCGGAGGTTTGCTGTGTCTGCTATAAATACAGTCTCGTAATTTTTAATTAATATTACTTAGAAAGTAAATTAATTTTTGTGAATCGTGCTTTAAACCGAGTGTGCACATTCGAGCTCAAAGTGGCACATTCCGATCTCGGGAAAATGAAGCGCGCCGCTCCGCGTCGCGCTTCATTTGCCTCCCTCGCTCGGAAATGTGCCACTTTTCGCTCGAATGCGCACATCCTCGTATTTATCGGGCCTGTGTAAAATACAACTTGTCAGACGAATAAGTACTGGAACTTAACTCAATTATAAATGACCACATTTATTTAAAAAAATATTATTTAAGTGATCAAATAACAATCTTAATTGAGGTTAATTGTGAGCAATGGCGTACCTAGGGTGGGGCAAGCAGGGTATAAAATTCCCAAACTATTGAACTGAAAAATCATTATAGATCAACAGTATATAATTCATATTCAACCGAAAAAACAGATTACGAAAATGTTATAAATCTATTTGCCTCGCAGAAGGCAAGGCAGGTGCAATTTGAAGTTTAAGACTCTTAAAAGTGCACTTGTACGGTCTAATTTTCGTTTAAAACATGCAATAAAAATGTTTTGTAAAATTTATGACTGTTTTGTTTAGTCTATCCGTTTGTTTTATATTTACTAAATTTACGAAAGGGCACAAGCTCGATGCTCGCCCTAGGCGCCATTTCCGTTTGGTACGCCACTGATTGTAAAAAATAATATTCAAATAATAAAATAAATAAGCAATGAAGCACGTACTGAATGACCTAATTGTCTTTTAAAAGCCAATGGAGACGATGCTGTGTTGCCATTTACTGGAAAATTAAAATACATTTTTCTCAAAATTCCCATATAAAAAATTATGAATTCGATTTACACGATTTTCTCTGTAATCTAGCTTATCGTGTAAATCGGAGACAAGCGCCATAATTAGATTTTTCTAAAAGAGACGCAATAATATATAGTTTGGAAACCACTGGTCTAGCTACACACAAACGCAGCACAACATGCGGTGATAATTAATGTAGTCAAAGAAGTATAACTTGCAACGCGCGCTTTTTTTTTCAGATTCATTTTCCTTCGAACCGACGAACAATTCTCTATAATTAAATTCTACAAAATGATTGCTTCGTCAGGGATTACCTGTGCAATTTTACTTTAAGAACAATTACGTTTCAACCGCGATGGCTGAGTTCGCTTTGACAAATTTTCGTTGTAAATTGAATTGTGTAAATTCGGGCTTTGTGTAATTGCTTTTTTTTAAATAGTCGATATCCTAATGTATGTATTTCGAATGGCGGGCGCTGTAATCACGTTTGGATAGACGGAGAGAAGAGAATGGCAATTCTCGCTATGTAGGATGAGAATCATTACCATGCAGCATGGTGGCGCACAAATAGTTAGGGGAAGATGGGGTAGCCCCGGACACTTGAAAGAATTACAAATAAAAAATATAAATAAAAAATTTATTTATTTTTTTCTAATTTAAAACAAAAGTAGGAACACTTAAGTTTATACGATCTAAAAATTTGTAATGATATATTTGTTTTTTTAGGAAATATGGCCAATTTATTGGCCTAAATTATTGTGAATCATGCTTAAAACAGAGTGTGCACATTCGAGCTCAAAGTGGCACATTACGATCTCGGGAAAATGAAGCGCGCCGCTCCGCGTCGCGCTTCATTTGCCTCCCTCGCTCGGAAATGTGCCACTTTTCGCTCGAATGGGCACATCTTCGTATTCATTGAATTTATCTACTTTATCCTTCGCTCTTCTAAATTATAAATTTAAATTTAGTGTAGTAAATATCGATTTTATGTTCGAAAAACATTTTTACCATAGGCATGAGTGGAAGGGAGCGAAAAGATATAACAATCGCGTCATTGCGAGTGAGAGGGAACGAATAAAATTATGCAACTAATTTTTCGTCTAATTTATTGATTTAAACTGTTGTGAATCGTGCTTAAAGTCGAGTGTGCACATTCGAGCTCAAAGTGGCACATTCCGATCTCGGGAAAATGTGCCACTTTTCGCTCGAATGCGCACATCCTCGTATTTATTAAATTTATTTATATTAATTTTCACACGTGGTTATATTTAATTTAGGCACACCAAAGAAGTATAACTTCTAACGCGAGCATATAAGTACCTATCTATTGGACATAGTAATTACCCTGATTTTGAATGGTAAGACTAGTTGTGCTGTATAGGAATCATTTTCATGTTATATGGTAGTGGTTCATATGTTACATAAAAGAAATTACAATTCCATCATCAATGTTTATAGACATATTCGAGAAAGTTAGGTTATTAATTAAATAAGATATAGGTATATATTAGACCAGTTAAAAAAATCGACCATTTTTTTTTTCAAAACCCGCAGTGAAATATCTTCCTAGTCATGAAAAAAAAAAGCCTGTGAAAACGGGAGCTCTTATTATTAATATTGAAAAGTCGCTCATCCTGAATTTCTATTTTACATTTAAATAACATGGAAAAAAATTGTTTTAAATTTGGAATTTTATAACTCATTTTTAAATGAGCATATCAGGATGAGCAATACATATTTTAAAGAAAATTGAACGCTCTAAATAAAATGTCTCTTATATTTTTTTCGTAAGTTCACTCCTCTAATAGTTATTCAAGTTTAAAATTCAACATGTGATCAATTTAACGTTTTTTTCTTAATTTTTCTTAAATATTTTATAATTTTTATTAAAAAAAAAAAAATTACTTAAAATATCGAATTATTAAGTTCTACGCCGTTGATAAAGTAGATCTCTATTGTTCTACTATTAAGAAAAATGAGTTTTCAATTTAAAAAAATTTAATTTAATTCTTTCTTTGAAATTTAAAAGAAATTTGAATTGTATGTACATAATTTTCAGGAAAAATGACCAACTGTGGTTTATAGGAAATGTAGTGCACTTTTTTACCGTTGAAATAGAGATGCGCCACAGTATCAACTTACTTTTTCGGTACTGTTGCTCAATTATTGTTCTGGTTCCTATACATCGTCCGGCCAAAAGAAATTGTAAAATAATTTTTTTCGAAGATAACTTTTATTATTATATCACAATTTAAGAAGAAAACGTTAAATTGATTACATGTTGAATTTTAAACTTGTATAACTATTAGAGGAGTGAACTTACGAAAAAAACATAGGAGACATTTTATTTAGAGCGTTCAATTTCCTTTAAAAATATGTATTGCTCATCCCGATATGCTCGTTCAAAAATGAGTTATAAAATTCCAAAGTTAAAACAATTTTTTTTCCATGTTATTTAAATGTAAAATAGAAATTCACGATAAGCGACCTTTCAATATTAATAAGAGCTCCCGTTTTCACAGGCTTCTTTTTTCATGACTAGGAAGATATTTCACTGCGGGTTTTGAAAAAAAAAATGGTCGATTTTTTTGAACTGGTCTAGTATATATATATTTAATAATATACGAACTAAACTAACAATTACATTTTCTCAATAATTATGTACTATAAAAATTAATGCAATGTATAAAAAACAAATAATTATATTGTATAAAATATCTACTATATACAGGGTGTCCCAGAAGTAGAGGACCATATTATAAGGTTAGATAGCGGATAAAATTCTGCGACAAAAAGTTCTTTAGCGTTTTAGCACATGACGCACGGGTACCGAACTATTAATGAATTTGGATAGCCAATCAGATGTAAGCTATAGCGGTAAGAAAAGTAGCAAGCTCCTGCGGAGTTTTTCAATAATTTTAGACCCCTACGAAATGATGACATGTAAAATATTTTAAAACTTATTAAATATCTTTAAATTTAAAAAGAAAAATTATTTTTTATTTTTTTTATTTTCTAATGACACAAGATGTGCAAAGTCCTCAATTATCGTTAGCAGAGATATTGTACCATAATTCAGTTTATTTTCGTCATGCTTTTCTTATTTGTTAACTCGCTTATTAGGATTACCCAGCATAGAATTATGCTACTAAATTAATTCGCGTTAAGATAATGCAACATATTGCTAATTAGTTTCCGTGTGGTTAATTGCAACACCCGATCGCGGAGTTAGTGCGAGATTTGTTTTATACGCGGTATTTTTGCAAAATATTTACCTTATTTCGATATACGATTTTAAAGAGCCACCGAAATAATAACATTAAAATAGATTCCCAATTGGTATAATAAAACTACTCTGTATACTTGTTAAATACTTATTTAGTTTCAGTGGCTTTTTTCTATCACAAAAGAAAAATTGATTTTCACCTACTTTTACTGAAGCTCCTCCCTGCCGTGTGCCGGAAAAGCTCTTCAAGTGGAAGGTGCTGCTTAATCTGAAAAGGAAATACATATATTAAGTACAGTGTAAACGAGTTATCTAAATTACATTTTACACATATCGAATTATTTAAACGAAATCAAATTTGAATTGATTTTTAAAATTTTGGCAAAGAACCGTTTTAAACAGCCAGTTCCAATTAAAAAGAAAATTGTTTCAGAACAAGTAAAGAGTTTTAAATGGGATTTTCACCAACATAAGTTAAAATATATTCTATTTAATATAAAATTTGTTTGGAAGTTGTTTCCTCGAGGAATAACGAAACGTCATATTTTTCAATGTTGAAAATAAAATTTAAACTTGGCGTGCATTTAAAATAAACGAACACGAAATTGTTTGGGAATCGTCGAGACACTCGTTCGCTGAATTTGGACATTTTCCGATTCGAGAAAAGCCCGTATCAATGTTTTGAAAAATAAACAAAAATTCGAAACAAATCAAGTTTTCTAAATACGCGGTCTGTTGCCGAGTTGAAATATAATATAATAATTATATAATCTGTACGTTTCAAGTTGTTTCCCGAAGTAATAACGAAACGGGAAATTTCTCAAAGTTGAAATTTAAGTTTTGGCTCGTCAGATATTTAATTAAATAAATAACGAATTCATAAAATGGCCGAGATACGTGTTTCCTCAAATTTAGCCCGTTTTCGATTGGCGCAAACCCGATTCGTTTTCGAGAAACAATTTCTGGCCAACAAGAAGTGAAACTTCTTATGCGAGACCGAATCAAAATTTTTGTCACGGGGAAGGGATACACGGTGTGAGGGGAAATATAAAGTGAAAGGTTAGAATAAACAAAAAGGGAAATGTTTTGGCATAGTACCAAAGAGTGGGAGAGTCAAAGAGCCGAGCGATATATAATATCAAAAAACACAATTTACAAAATAATATAAAAATAATTAAGAATTTTTAAACGAGGTTTTCATTTAACGAAAAAATAAAGAAGTAGCAAATTTTCCAAACGGTTCACACTTGGCGGGCCAATAAATAATAAAAATTAAAAAAAAATGTATATTATGCGAAAATTGATTAATATTATTTTTAATTGAGAGAAAATTAAATAGATCAAATAAACTCTGGAGTAGTCACGTGTTAACTTCTTGACATACAAAAAAAACCGAATTTGATGAGTCCGAAAAAAACTATTAATTTGGCTCAACTTAACTGTTACGAGCATACACAAATAACATAAAATAAATAATTAATAGTTTTACAATATTTTGAAATATGTAGAGCAGTGTTTTCCAATCTTCTTTTAACATTCCCCACCTAAGTGATTCCAACATTTTGATGCATATAATATATAACATATAAATATTTTTTTATATTTAAAAATTCAATTATTTCATAAATGAAGCCTAATTACAACTTGTTCAAGACACAAGATTTAGGTTTTAGTAAGAAATCGCTAGGAAATTATTAAGAAAAAGAAACAATAAGTAAATTTTATCAACATAAACTAAAAAATATTTTTATATCGATAGCTCGAATTTTTGATAACGCGAATTATTTTTAGTTTCTCTTCAATTTCGACCTATCGAGGTTTGACTGTATTTAATTTTATAAATTTAATATTTCTGAACAATTAAGATAATTTATTTATTGAGTTTTCTCCAATATTAATTTTATTTGCGTAAATTAATGATCTTCAAAGTTTTTTGAAAAACCACAAATTCTGTATTTACTCTATTTCAGTTTTCTGAAAATATATAATAATTTTTTCATCAAAATTTCCTTTTAAATTTAACGAATAAAGTTTTGTATTATTCAATTTGTGTTATACAAAAAAAATTGATAATTAAAAATTTCTAAAGTTCTTAAATATATTTTAAAAATTTTCCAAGTTATTAATTTATTTAATTTGAGTTGTCTAAAAACTTAAAATAATTTATTCTTCGAGTTTACTTTAATAATTTTGCTAAATGTTTAAAACTGAATTTCATTCTATGTAAAAAAACCGGTGCATGTACTTATGTACGCACGTTAGAAGTAATACTTCTTTGGCGCGACTAAATTAAATATAACAACGCGCTATGCTGCGTTTGTGTATAGCTAGACCAGTGGTTATCAAACTATATGTTACTGCGCTTATGTCGTTTTATTTGAATACATTGCTCTTTCCTTTTTAAATCCAAAAAGTAATTAAAACAAATTGAATAAATACGAAGATGTGCGCGTTCGAGCGAAAAGTGGCACATTTTCGAGCGAGGGAAGCAAATGAAGCGCGACGCGGAGCGGCGCGCTTTATTTTCCCGAGATCGGAAATGTGCCACTTTGAGCTCGAACGCGCACACACGGCTTTAAGCACACTTTCCAAGAATTAATTTACTCTCTGACAATTCGCAATTAAATATTACAGAATTATATTAATAACAAAATTTCCAAATCGCTAATTTTGTGCCTTTTAACAAAAATATTGTTGAAAACAAATCTTTTTCGGAACATAAAATTGAATACAGTTCTTGACGTCTTAGAGACGTCAAAATCTACAATGACACCCTAAACGATTGACGTCTCCTAGACGTCATTGTATGTCAAAGGGTTAACTAGTAAGAACATAACAATTAAAAAAAATTCCGGTCAAAATTTTGTAAAAATCAAACGCTTTGTGTCAAACTAAAAGGCCAACTTTTACTTCCCCTAGAAAAACATCAAAGTTAAAATAATACGAAATAAAGGCCTTTATATAAAATTGTTTGAACGAAGACCATATAAATAAATAAAAAAACATGTTTGTTCGGAACGTTGAAATTTGTTTGCGAATGTATTTGCATTGTTCCTACGAAGAGCGAATAATATTTCAGCGGCAAAATACATTTAAAAAACGTTGTCGCTTAATTGCAGCCCCGAAAAGGTTAAAACTTAATATTAAAATTTTTATTTTCTGAGCACATTTATTTCGTCGGCGTAGAAGGGGCGGGCATTAGCTCAACTTAATTAATAATTTAATTGCTCCACCGTCAGTTTCTTACTTCCAATTTTTCAAAAGCACTTAGAGAAAATTTATCACTAAATTCATAAGATTATCGATTGGACGAATCTTTTTATGCGAACGTTTTAATTGAATAAGTTTAGCGCCGAATTGATTAGTATTTTATGGTACTATCGGGAGCGTGCAGTGGCGCACGGCAGCCGGGCCGCGCCCACGCTATAACATACAAATTCATTAATGAAAAAAAATTATAAAAAATTAACTAAGCCCCTGCGGTTATTAAATAATTATTAAATAATAAAATTCTGGAAGTTGATGTTTTCGAATAAATTTCGATTGTATATTTACAGAAATCTGGGATAAATTAATTATAAATTAAAATTGTTTAGAAATTAAATTAATTATTGTAAATACGGCTTAAAACCGAGTGTGCGCATTTGAGCTCAAAGTGGCACATTCCGATCTCGGAAAAATGAAGCGCGCCGCTCCGCGTCGCGCTTCATTTGCCTCCCTCGCTCGGAAATGTGCCACTTTTCGCTCGAATGCGCACATTCTCGTAGTCATTGAATTTATCTATTTAATCCTTCGCTCTTTCAAATCATAAAATTAAATATCGTTTAACATATATCGATTTTATGTTCGGAAAACATTTTTACCATAGCAATGAGTGAAAGGGAGCGAAAAAATACGACAATCACGTGAATACGAGTGAGATAGAATGATTAATTTTGTTTAACCGATCTATTGTCTAATCCATAAGCCTAAATTATTGTAAATCGTGCTTAAAACCGAGTGTGCACATTCGAGCTCAAAGTGGCACATTCCGATCTCGGGAAAATGAAGCGCGCCGCTCCGCGTCGCGCTTCATTTGCCTCCCTCGCTCGGAAATGTGCCACTTTTCGCTCGAATGCGCACATCCTCGTATTCATTGCATTTATCTACTTTATCTTTCGCTCTTTCGAATCATAAATTTAATTTTAGTTTAGTAAATATCGATTTTATGTTCAAAAACATTTTTATCATAGCATTGAGTGGACCATGTCCGGTAAGGGATCACTTACCTTAGTTACCCCAAAGAAGTATAACTTCTAACGCACGTAAAAAAGTACACGCACCGATATTTTTTTTAATAGTGTAAAACGCCCAGTGTTGCATGGAGAGCTATTTTGATTTAAAAAAAAAAGCAAACAAATTAATAAACTCAAAACAACTATAAAGTGTATAAAATGAGGAGTTCAGTAAATGAGATTTTCGTGCAAATATTGACCGGGGTGTAGCCCACCATTAACTTCAACATTATATTGAAATCTTGAAAACTGCAATATAAATTTAATTATTTGAGCTATTCATCATAAATATAAATTAATTTTTATAATTGTTGTAAACATTATTTCTTGTAACGGTCATTCACTGGGCATTTTACCCTATATCAATTTTCCATCCAAGTACCACTAAATTATTGATGTGTTTTCTCAAAAACGTTCTTGTTTAATGTTATTACGGGCCATTAGCTCCCTTTTCATTCTAATTTTCAAATAATAACACTTATTTATTTATGAAATAAGGTCGATACGATTAATAAATATATACAGGGTGTTTTACGACGAGCTTACACTATCTATATATTGGAAACTACTCACACTATTTTTATAAAAATTGGCATAGAGGAATAACAAGTTATAGTAAATTCATGGAAAATATTTTGACAGACATGCCGCTTTCAGTTATACCGGAAGTGAACAGCAACTTCGTTATTTTAAATAGAACACCCTATATATTATTAACTTTTCGGATTCTATGTTAAATTTTAATATTACTTGATGTAAAATACCCTATACCTAAAATTAATACTTTTCGAGATATTAATTTTTTTAATAAATAATTGTCAGTTTCAGACCCTTATATTAAAAATTCTATGTGAACATCCCCTATACCAAATAAAATAAGTAGGAAAAACAAGCTAATTACGGACCTGCCCAAAATTGCTTTATTGTATACAGGGTTAGTAAAAAAAGGTGTAAAAATAAATTTACATAATTTTCATTGTTTGATTCCGAACGAGCCATATCTATCACTTTGTAAAAGTGCCAATAATCACAAATAATAAAAATTAATATTTAATTAAGAGAGCTACATATAAAAAATTAATAATACGGCCTACTATTAATAACCAACAATAAGGCAGAAATAATAAAACCTTTTCAACTTTTTAATATCTCAAAAACCCTTAGGTTTAGGTATATAAAAGTAAACATAAACTCCTCTTATTTTTGGCCGCGGATTTCAGTAAAAGAGAAAAAAAATTGTAGTTTGATTTAAAAAAATAAAGATTTTTGACTTTTTTGAAGTTAAACTTTCTACGCCTTTTTTTACTAACCCTGTATACAATAAAACAATTTTGGACAGATCCCCAATTAGCTTGATTTTTCTACTCATTAACCCGACAAGACTTATTTTATTTGGTCTAGGGGATTTTCACATAGAATGTTTAATATAAGAGTCTGACAATTATTAGTTTACAACAATAGTTATATATTATACAATAGTATATAATATATATTATATATATATAAAATATATATATATATTATATATATATATATATAATATATAATGTATATTTGTATGTATATATTAAACTGGCAATTATTTATTAAAAAAATTAATATCTCGAGAAGTATACATTTTTAGGTATAGGGTATTTTACATAAAGTAACATTAAAATTTAACGTAAAATCCAAAAAGTGAATAATATATAAGGTGTTCTATTTAAAGTAACTAAGTTTCTGTTCACTTCCGGTAAAACCGAAAGTGGCATGTCTGTCAAAATATTTTCCATAAATTCGCCATAACTCGTAAAACACCCTGTATATGGTGTACTAAATTAGTGTATGATAATTTATTGTAAGACAAAAAAGTAAAACAAATCCCGGATGGCCATAAAAAATTTAACGCCCTTTTTTAAGGTGTCTTTTACAAATATTTTTTCTTATAAAGCCTTCATCCTTTGATATTGTAGTTTTTCTTGGTTAATTATGTTTATAACGTCGCTTTGCCACTAATTATTGTTAAAAAGCTACCCCTCAATTTATTTCAATGTGTTCAGTACGATTACTATAGCTGGGTTCAAAATTAATTTCTTTAAATTGAAAAAAAAACACAAAATAATTGTACAGTATGGCCTTAATAGGTACATACATAAATTAGCATTCCTTAATCAATTTAATAAAAGTACGGTTACAGAAGCGTCGCATATCTGACACGTTCAAATTACAGAGGAGCACCTGTACATATTTAGCAAAGCTTACAACCCTTAAAATGACGTGCGAACCGCGAGCCGCGCCAAACTGTTTCGTGTGCGCGCAGACTTGCAAATAGCCCATCTTATAATGAAATCGTCAAAATACTCAAAAGAGCCCGTTCTGAACGACAACGACTTCAGCGACTACCAAAACGTTTCCAGCATCCTCGAGATCGGTCACGGCCCAAAAAACAAATCGTCGACCCGCGCCAAAGCGCAGTACGCGAACATAAACAACAGCGAAGAGGTGCTGCTGAATAATGCGTTCGACGCGTACGCGAAGGAGGAGGCCTTATTCGGCGCGCACAGTCCGGAATCGAACGCGAACCGCTATCCCGGCCAGGACTTCGAATTGGTGTGCAACTGTGCCATAAAAAATGTAGTGTACCCGTACAAGACGCTGCACCAGTGCGGCGGCGAGCACAACGCGGCGGCGAACGCGCGCTCCTGCTGTTCGACGCCGAAGCTCGGCGAGCGGACGTGCAGTCAATTAAGCTTGGACAAGAAAAACGCGCAGACCAAGTACCAGAAGAACGTTTTCAGGCATTCGCACGATTGCCATCGCGGCTCGGCGGCGGACTTTCGCAAAAATACGTCACTGAAAAGGATTCAATCGCCCGAAATTATTAACACTCATCTCGGACCTAATAATTTTTTTCACGACGCTTATGGATCAGAAAATTGCACGATAAAATCTTACGACTGTGATAAGAACTTGCAGAATGACGATTATGGCTTTAGAAAAGGACCGAGCTTTAAGGGAGCGAACGAGAGGTTTGTATATGCTGTGGATG
Organism: Sinopyrophorus schimmeli; assembly: GCA_036325965.1. NCBI lineage: Eukaryota > Metazoa > Arthropoda > Insecta > Coleoptera > Elateridae > Sinopyrophorus > Sinopyrophorus schimmeli. The sequence continues at coordinate 148,351 of JARFIZ010000202.1, forward strand.
TGGTATAAACTTGAACGGCCTTATATAACATGTCGACATTAACGATATTTGATATAGTTTATTGCCGCCGTGAAAAATACTCCTTATTTCTTTATCATTTCTCATATTAAATTTAATAAATATTGCTAAATTAGTTTTATCTGAAACTGCGCGCAATGTATTACTTCAACTCCGTTTTTTTTACAGATAAAAGTAGCCAACTAGTGTTTTTTTGTTTAATTTCGTTCGTAGTGTTATTTTTGAAGTTATACTTCTTTTGGCGCCCGGAGAGTAAAATTTTAGCGAGCGATGGAAGTTGCGCGCGCTTCACTAAAGATAATTAAAGAATAAAGTCGCAGTTGCGCGCGCACTGATGACAAAAAATTGGCAGTAGAAAGTAAATTACTTGTTGCAAATCGTGCTTAAAATCGAGTGTGCACATTCGAGCTCAAAGTGGCACATTCCGATCTCGGGAAAATGAAGCGCGCCGCTCCGCGTCGCGCTTCATTTGCCTCCCTCGTTCGGAAATGTGCCACTTTTCGCTCGAATGCGCACATCCTCGTATTTATTTGATTTGTTTGCTTTATCCTTCGCTCTTTCACATCATACATTTAATTTTAGTTTAGTAAATATCGATTTTATGTTCGAAAAACATTTTTACCATAGCAATGAGTGAAAGGAAGCGAAAAGATACGACAATCACGTGAATGCGACTGAGATGGAATGATTAAAATTATTTAACCGATCTATTGTCTACTCTATGGGCCTAAATGATTGTGAATCGTGCTTAAAACCGAGTGCGCACATTCGAGCTCAAAGTGGCACATTCCGATCTCGGGAAAATGAAGCGCGCCGCTCCGCGTCGCGCTTCATTTGCTTCCCTCGCTCGGAAATGTGCCACTTTTCGCTCGAATGCGCACATTCTCGTATTCATTGAATTTATCTACTTTATCCTTCGCTCTTTCGAATCATAAATTATAAATTTAGTTTCGTAAATATCGATTTTATGTTCAAAAACATTTTACCATAGCAATAAACGGCACCCCCACAAAAAAATTTATATTTTGAAATATATCCATATGGATATGTTTGAGATTATATTAGAGGAGACCGGGTATGGTTGTCTCACGAGTAGGTTGTCACATTAACCATAACAGAAAACCTAATGAATTAATAAATCTGTTTACCCGTGTCAAAGAAGCCCGAGCACAATACCTCCTTGCGTACTTCACTTCGGTTCGCTTTGAAATATCGGATAAGAAATATATGCGTTTGTTTTTTTTTGTACCGTGAAAGTAATTTTTTGTGCATCTCTGTTGAGTCTCATAAGTATAATTAAATTTTGCATAGTGATATACCTATTCGTGTATTTATGATGTTTAAGATATGTTTCATGATATCATTATATGGTTTTTTAAATGCCCATTGATTTTAATCTATTTTGGGAGTTAATTGTATAAAATTATTTTGGGGAAAGTTGTCTAAAGTTAGCGGGGACTAGTAGTCACAAGTGCCAAAGCAACAATAAATATGTGCGGCCTTTTTTATTGGTTTCTAGGCGTTTTACTACATAAACGATTGGCTGTAATTATACATTTGTCATTTTTGTTACCATAACCTAAGTTCGTTAGATAGAACAGGTTAGAATAGAATAGGTATTTGTTTTCTCGTTTTGTATTTTACCTTCTATTTAACGTCTGACAACCATCCATGACACGGGGTTAAAAGTCACACTTCTCTTTTTTCATAAAAAGTATTATATGTTCTCTTTAGATAATGGTAGAGAAAAAGTCTTTATTTTTTCTCAAAACTAGAATAAATGCACTATTTATTGATGTATGTATAAATGTGATCGATAAATTAAGACCATGGGCTCTATAAATGCAAAAGAAAAAAATTGTGATTTCCAACCCCAGTCTCCCCCTACATTTTGTCGCTTTATTATATCCGTAAAATATAATTTCAAATTATAGTCCAGACTATAAGTATTGGTTCTAACTATTATATTAATTATAAGTTATTAGAGTTAATTTTAAATTAGAATTATAATTGAGACATATTTTTTTTTGCCCATTCACAATAAGATGACAGGAAATCAATATTTTGATAAGAAAAAAATCGAAGCTCAAAAGGTCTATAATTGTACAGTTAAACTTTATTCTATTCAACACTCTCTAAACCACTTATAGTGATCGAACTATTCCAAGAGACCTTACCAAGATTAACCTTGAATTTTCTTTCAACCATGCAGCACCAGATTTTGTCTCTTGGAATAGCTCGATCACTATAAGTGGTTTAGAAGGTGTTGAATAGAATAAAGTTTAACTGTACATGTGTCTTTTAGGGTAAATAATTAATGACAAAAAACATCTCTTGTAGTACATGCCCTTTTAAAATTTATTTAAAAAGAATTTGAAGAAATATATTTTATTTTAGTTTAACTTATAGTTTGCTGATAAATCTGCGAATATAAGTCGAAAATGCATTCGTGCTTATCATTCGCGAATATATCTTAATATATTAGCTATTATAACTTCGGACGTGATTTGCAAATATATCTGCAACTATAATTTGAAAATCTATTTTAAAATATAATCTTTTATAACATTAAAGGTTATTTTTAAATATATCTACGAATATAACCCAAAAAATATATTTTGGAATTTCACTTATTATAATTTGCGGATATATTCTTGCGGACATGATCTCAAAATATATCCCAGGATATCAAAATTATATTCGATTATATTTAGTGTTTATATTTTTTCGTGGGGGAAGAGAGTGAATTTATTAATATTAATTTTTACACGTGGGCATATTTAATTTATTCACGCCAAAGAAGTATAGCTTCTAACGCGCGGTTTATTTTAAATTGCGAAATTAAATTTTTGCAAATACCTTTCGCAGCCCATGTCAAAATTATAGTACCTACATATAGAATTGATTTTAAGATTTCAATCGTTGGGTTTATGAATTTTTTCTATGAATTCAAAGGCGATTTTTGCAAAAGTGTAGTAAACAGAAAAGTCCTATAAAATTTTGATTGCTTTCCAAGAACTTACGGAATAGGTGTACAGTGGAAAGGTGCAAAGACCAGATTTTTTTTAAGGGAGTCTCGGTGACATACAATTTGAAAACCAGTGGTCTAGCTATAAATAAACACCGTGGTTACATTTAATTTAGGCGCGCCAAAGAAGTATCACGTCTAACGCGCGTGCAAAAATACGCGAACCGGTTTTTTTCCTCTCTAAATTATAATTTTAAGCATTCTGCATGGAACACAGTTTACACAAAGCACAGTGCTAATGTAAGAGGAACAATGGAGGCATTTAAAGGATTTAAATATAATTATTTAACTGCTCTAGCAACAAAAATTACTTTAATATTACCACTAACATAAAGTGGGCCATTGAAGATAATGCAAAAGATAAAGGAGGTTTAAACATAATAGAAAGACATAATAGAGAGCCAAACTCGGATATAAAAAATTAAAACCTGAAAGACTTTAAAAAAAATTTAATTCTTACGTTTCTCAAAAATTATTTCTAAATCAAGAATCTCACAAAATTTATATTCTACTTTGTTCTTCAATAAAACATACAAGATGAATATCAAAAAAATAATACTAATTTTAACTGTTTAAGGCAAGGTAAATTTTCCAATAATCAGACGTGCTTTGGTGAACGCCCACCTTCACGATTTTTCTTAAATAATAAGAATAAAAAGTACAAATTGTATCTTCTGTCAATTTACTTATAAACCAAAAATATTAAATAATTTTCACGTTGATTAAGAGACCGAATAAAATTAGTTCAACTTAATTTGCGGGTAAATGTAAGCCTGCGTTTTATTTTTTAAATGCCATCATTCCATTTTAACTTCAATAAATGATATAGTACAGGTTTTTACTTTTATTGGTGCTATTTCACGTTTTTATTATTTATTTTTGTTACCATTATTAAACTAAGCAGAAATGTAAATAGAATGCCTTGCAAGAAATCTGCAATAATTAAAGTTACCATTAAATGATTAAATTGGCGCTTTTTAATCGTTATATATTTTTTTAAAACAACGTTACAGTCGAACCTCGATAAAGGAATCAAACAAAAATTGACTAACCAAAAAAAACCAAAATTAAATAAACAGGTGTAATATTTAAGCAACGTTAACAGTATTTACTTTTATTAAGCAAGTACCAAATATGTTTACACACACTGTATAATAATTACAAAGTATGTAATTATTGAACAAAAATTTTCTCATTTTGCAATAGATTTTTTTAAGGAAATCATTGATAACAATAAACCTGGGGGAATATTCTCTTGGGCACCCAGAAATAAATAAATAGCTTTAGTATTTGGTTTGGAAACTTACAAGTACTTCTATCAAAAGTTGAGAAATTTAATTTTGAGTTACTAACAGAAAAGCAAAAGAAACAAATTGTGAAAAATTTCGGTCGATCAGAATATTTGAAGTAAGTGCATTCCGGAAAAGTTGGCCGTAAAGCGAAAAGCTGTATAACGAATCAATGTAACTAAACAGAAAGTACGGTATTTATTTTTCTAATTTTGGAAACTTACAAAGTATAACTGTAACCCACCCCCCCAAAAAAATTCTGGGCACGCCACTTCTCTTACAGACATTTTAAGTAAAGCGTCTGCCCAAATTTGAATTCAACTCTACAAATTTCGGCGAATTGCAAAAATAGAAACTCGTATAATCCATAAATACTGAAAGATCTATTATAAGAACCGGGCTATTCTGATATTCAACAGGCCATTACCTTTATTTGCATAAAATTGTTTTATTCACAGGGTTTTACACAAATAAGCTACATTTTCTAAAGTAGCAGTAATATAATCTACATATATTTTAAAGCTACATCTACAATGTAGTTTTTTATATTGACAATTTATTGCAAGGCAAATTGGGTTAATAAAATTTATCCGCGTACAACCGATCCGCTAAGTATTGCCATAAATTCACCTGAAGCCGTTCCAATAATAAAAGGACGCAACAACGTCATTACAAAATGGATTTGTTGCAATTTTGAAAAATATTCACAACGACTTGCATTGTTAGGCGAAATAACGCGGGCACGTCTCCGAAATTCGTTTTAAAATAGGACTTATTTCGCCGAACTCATATATTCAGAGCAAATCTGTTGAGTCGTTTCTCGAGACTTTTAGTTAAACAAACAATGACTATATTTTATCAAGTATTTTCAAAATACACTCTTATAATAAGTATGCTTTATAACAAAATGTGTTTCGTATTGCGACGGGTCGCATTTTTAGTGCACCTTTTCTCCGGCAAGAATGTGCGCACAATTTAACTCTTTCGCTTTAGTGCCGTAAACGGCACGTGGTAAATTCTTTAATTTATTATGTGTGCTACCCTGGTTTTCTTAATCATTTCGTTTCTGAAGCTTAAGTTTTACTGTTTCACGTTGGTGGAGTTGATAATTATTTTCTGGTTTCTCACATTACACATAATGCTTTGTACACGAACAATAAAGTATTGGTTTCAATCAAATTTTATGTGGAATTTAATTTTCGACCTTTTTAAATTTTTACCAGACAGGAATTGGGGTACAAGGTCCAATTTTCGGATGATAATTGTTTTACTGTAACAAATTAATTTATTTACAGGGCAAATTCGTGATCTCTTTCTATTTTTTTCTTCTCGTAGGTATTGGACCCAAGTTAAATATACAGGGCGTTTACAATTCGTTGCCAGAGCGGGAATTGGGTAATGGAGGTGATTTTTTAAAAAAGTTTCTATTGTGTAATATTTATAAAATTCTTTGTTTGAAAAAGTTATAGGAAAATCAAAATGGAGCTCACGTTTTTAAAAGCACGTTTTTTGATGACAAAAAAAATTCATATTATTTTAATACATTTATAAAATGAATTGTTCATCAATTATTATTATTTATAAAAGAAACGTGCTAAAAATTAAATAATTTAAGGGTAGAAAACTTTTTAAAATGTATTAAATTTCTAAATCATAATCACATTATAATAAAAATAACATTTTGCGCGTTTTCTTTCAAAATAAATAAAGCTTGCAAAGTTAAATAAACGTGGGCGAATTTTCAAGTTTCAAAAATTCAGTTACCGTTGTTTTGTAAATAGGATAGAGCTAGCGGTTTCAAAACGGTTTATGTGCAAAAAAAAAACATTTTTGCAACTTCTCCATAAAAGATACTTTTGATGTATCTCTTTCAAAAACGTCTTCCATTAATTGTCCTTAACCACCCCAGTTCGACTCTAACATATCTTCCGAAACACCCTGTATCTGACAATGAACATTTTTTATAATACATGTCTAGTGCACTTGTGTGCACCTTCATCATAGTTATAGCTAACTTATTTAATTTCCGATTCATCATTTAGTTTATCAAAATTTTTCTTCGCTTAACTGTTATTATAATTCTTGTTGTTTGTACAAATATTAATCATATATCGTATTCTCGCTAAGAAATGTGACAGTTTCAGCTTTTTATCACAATCGACAATAATCAATTAAGTTTCTAAATTTTTTTATTAAATAATTATAAAATCGCAGAGGCGCATTCAAGATTCTTCTCGATGCACCTCTGCGTAAAAGTACATAACGCAATCGTAATGATTGTAATAACATTATGTAAATGTAACCCTAACATTTTTATCCGATTTTAGGATTGACCACTCGCACATTCGTCACAAGAAACGCGATGCCGGCGACGGAATCGACGCCGCCGAAATGGACGACCCCGAATTATTGTTCGAACCGACGGATCACCTGCGCGTCTGCCGATGTCCTTGCGATCACGTTATATACAGCCCGGGATACAGTTGTTTACAGGTTAGTAGCTTGCTTCTTCTAATTATAATAAAAATCGGAAGAAAATAGTGAAAGTCATGTGTATGTACATCAAGGACTTTTTGATGTGCATGGCGTGGAATATTCCTTTTAGCAATATCTGATATATGTATGCATCTACTATAAAATTCATTTCTCTTTAATCTCGACGAAAAATGTACAACAAAATCTCAAGTTATTCTTATGGAAATTCCGAAAGCTGAATACGGAGACAATGGATATTAAAAATATATTTGTTAGGCATATTAAATCGAGAAAAAATTTTTGATATTAAACAGAAAGAAAAGAAAACAAACCCAAAGCGAATCAAATTTCAATTAAGCCAGGGGTCCCCGAACTGTGCGTCGCGACGCCATGGAGCGTCGCGAGGCTATCCTGAGGGCGTCGCGCGACGATCCGCATATTCGCACAGGTTGCCTGCAAGCGACACACTGAACGAGTTTCTTATAATTAAATAAAAATAAGAAATAAATTAATTAATATTAATATCAGGTAAAGCAATAAATAAATATAGGTATTCTTTTAGAAGGGCGTCGCAAAAAAAACAACCTGAAAGGGAGTCGAAGTATAAAAAAGATTGGGAACCCCTGGTCTATAAGGAAAACAGTCTTCCATTATAAGTGGCGTGGGTGTACCCTCTGTAAATCATAGTACAGTGGAACCTGGAAAACTCGAATTTAAAAAAAAATGCAAAAAGTTTCGAGTTAATGCGTTTTCAGGTTGGCGAGTACTGAAAACTTTATTTAAATACCTTTAACTATTTTCAATTTTTTTTTCTCTATGAAAAAGACTAAAAGATAGTTTATTACTTATAAAACGAGTCCTCCAATTCAAAAATACCGCATCTGATCAAAACATTATAAAGTAGGCATAAATAAAAGTGTGAGTACTATATGAATTACTTTTTCGAAATCATAGGTAATTAAAACTTATCAATCCTCTAAGAAAATATATGTATTAAAAAAGACTTATTTTTAAAAACACAAAATTCCCCGTATAACGCAACCACTGTAAATGTTTTGAACACAGTACTACCAGTTACGAAAATCTAAAAATCAATAGTTTGAAAGCTTCGTGAAAAATCAATACTTTGTCGGCTTTCGTGAAAAATCAATACAGAAACTCCGCCCCTATACTTAACGCAAATTCGCCTTAACTTATAGGCAGCTTCAATACAACATGCTTTGAATGTAAGATAATTGCTTCAAAAAAAAATTAGAAAATTTAAATTAAACAAGTCTTTAAAACATTTTTTTAAAGGACTTTAATATATTACTTAAAAATTGAAAATGCAAATATTGGTTTAATTGTATTTTTCATTTCAACTCTTATAAATTAATTTAAACTAATATGTGTCACTTTTTCGAGAACATAATTAAAGCTTATTAAACTTTCTTCTATGGAAATGTTTCAAAAAAGACATTTTTAAAAACACAAAACTCCGCTTAAAACGCAACCACTGTACATTTTTTGAACATGTCACTACCTGGTACGGCATATCTAAAAATCAATACTTTGTAGACTTCGTGAAAAATCAATACTTTGCAAGGCTTCATGAAAAATAAATACATACACTCCGCCTCTTTACTTAAAGCAAATTTTTCATAACTTATAGGCAGCATTAATACAACATGCTTTGTAACATATGTGCTTCAAAGAAAAATTAAAAATTAAATTGTACCAGTCTTTAAAATATTTTTAAATGAAAAATAAATTAATTTATATTAACATCTGCTAGGGCAATAAATAAATAAATTCTTTTAGAAGGGCGTCGCAAAAAAATTACAACCTCTAGAGGGAGTCGCAGTGTAAAAAAGATTGGGAACCCCCGAACTTTCGTAATTAAAAACGTAATAAATATGAGTGTATTTAGGCCCAGAGACAGAAATGTTGAGACCCGTTGCTCTGATTCCCCAATCCCTAGTTTTATGTCTGGTAGTTAGTATATTATACAGTGAAACCTCACGTATACGACACCCACTTAAACAAAATATTCAGTTAAACGAAGATTTGCTCATTGCCCGGCACAACTTCTACAAGTCACGTACTGTGTATTATTCATTTATACGATATTCAATTATACAAATCATTCAATTATATTTTTTTTCTATTCCTTTATTAGCAATCAGAATATAGGCTAATGTGATGTTTTTGGACCTTAGTCTATTGCTAAAGTCCATATGTCGGGATGAGAACTCTTCCAATGAGGTGTCCCCCGGTAACTTAATTAAAAATTGCAATAGGGTATTTTTAGCAAAACCACATTTCTAATTTAGTACTTTTAAACTAGACTAGATGGGAGACTTCATCGTACATGAAAAAAAAATACTTTAACTTTTTCCGAATTTTGACTTTTATTTCCCAATATTTTTTTTAACATACCCTACCCAAGTCATTCTAAAATTTTGATGCATCCCCTATGTAACATATAAATATTTTTTTATATTTAAAAATTGAATTAATCCATAAATGAAGTCTAATTACAACAGTGTATACAAAATGTGCCTTAAACCTAATTTGTTTATAATTTTTACAAAAATGAAGATTCTCCAAAAATATTTGGAGACATTAATTTTGACATATAAACCTTCGACAATCTGCAAAAGATGATATAAAAATCAACTAGTTGATTTTTAGTGGCCCACTTCAGAAAATTTGACTCATATACAATTATAATTAATCAAAAATGTGAATTAGTAAACATTCCAAAGTACACCTGAAAATATTTTTATCAAGCTCGCTACAATTAGGCGTGCGGAAGCGCACCATGATAACTTATCAAAAGGAATCAAATATCTAACCTTTTTCAAACAAAAAATAGATCTAATTTATTAGACTTTTAATTTTTTGAATTGACGAATAACATAATAATATAGGCAAATCCAATAAATACGAGGATGTGCGCATTCGAGCGAAAAGTGGCACATTTCCGAGCGAGGGAGGCAAATGAAGCGCGACGCGGAGCGGCGCGCTTCATTTTCCCGAGATCGGAATGTGCCACTTTGAGCTCGAATGTGCACACTCGGTTTTAAGCACGATTACAAAGCGTCCTGTTATAACAGGAAAAAACTTGGTCAAATTGTTAGGTATATGTTTACAAAAAACGCAACAAATATTAATCACTAAATAAAACAATCGCACATTATCTTAAAATCAACAAAGCAAAAAAACACTGTTTAGTGCGAAATACAAAATAAAATAATAAAATATTTAGTAAGAAATACCGAGGTTTAATTTTCGCAACGACAATCCGGATAATCGCAAATCCGTATAATTGAGGTTTTACTGTAGTTAAAAAAGTTTTTAACTGTTATCTTTTGTGGCTATATCTCAAATAAATTAAAACCCATCAGACTCAAAATTTTTAAAAAAATTTCTAAGTACATGATAATATAGGAATAAATACATGTATGACCAATTTTACCAAATAACATAATTAAATGTGTAATCGTTTTGTTATCGCAATTTCTAATTGCCATTCAATTCTCCATCAAGCCGCCGCCAACAAATCCCCAAAAGCTCTCCAAAAGCAATCCGAAAAAAAGCACACACAACGAACTCAAAACGAAACATAATATTTATAACAATTAAAAAATAATTTACAGTTATGATATATTTATTTATGCAATCTTGTATGTCTTCTTTTCGTTTAAGTAAACCCCTCATTTTATGCTCTATCTTTTTATTACAAAATCGCTCTCGATGCAATAAATCTGTCATTGAGTGGCCGTTTTACCCCACCCTAAATATTATACGTATATATTTAAAAAATATACCTTTTAGTCAACTGGACGACGACACACAATTATTTTAAACGCACCAAAAGAATGCATTATTTCTGTTATTAAAAATACAGTCTAAATTACGGAGCACTTTTCTTACACAAAGGCTGGCCTTAACTAATTTTTAAAATTTCAACCGGCTTTGAAATACATCGTTATCAGAACCGAACAAAAAAATTTGTAGAAATCGTACGAGTTCTAATCGCGCATAACAGCTACGCTTATCCAGCCATATTGCATTCGTCATACAACCAGAATTATACAACGCAAATTGTATTTTTTGTTCTTTTTAAATTAATTATATTTTCAACGACAAAGAAGCACAAAGCGAATCCTAGTTTAATAATATGATAAAGTAGAAATGAATTGTTTGTAACTACGATGCTATTTTAAAAGACTAAATATAAAGCGTACTAATTATGCACTTTGACAGACTTCACTAAAAAATACGCTATTTTATCCTTTTAATTAAAATAAATAATAATTGACTAGGTTTCTTATTTTAATTTTGTTTTTTCGTCGTGCTATTGAAAACGTTGCAAGAGTTCGTAATTAAATTTCGCAGTAGAAATAATTGATACTTAGTACATTTAAATCAAATTAAAAATTAAGAAATAAATTAAAGGAATTTCAAATGTTAATAAAATATTATGACAGAGCTTTGGCCAAAGTTAAACTTTGGATTTTCGAACAACAGAATCGAAGCAAACGAAACAAATTAATTCCGACGTGAAGTTATTGAAATGAAGATGAATATTTTAATATATTAAAAAGAGTACCGAAAGTGAGTACGAAAACAATCTTCCAGTTCTGTTGTGTAACGCGATGCGAAAAAGAACAGAAGTGATTAAAAAATTTTTTATTCAAGAGATTCATTCCGTAATTTAGTAGTTAAATATTATGTTCCATAATGAAACTTAATAACTGTATATTTATACCAAAATCTGTTTTAATTAAGCAAATAGAAGTACTTCCAGCTTCCTTTGGGCCATTCGAACTTGGAAGTCCATTTAACTTTGAGTTTAAAGTTAACTTTATTTATCACATTAAACGTCTTCCTAAGCTTCGCCCGTTCTCTTCATTTGCTTGCTAATTAATATACATTCAAAAACATCCTATAAGCATCTTAGGAGAGGCCGTTATTATTTTTAATTTAACATTCGAAGGATGCAACCGAACGCTGCGCGAAGTTGGAGGTGTGCGCCGAGTAATTGCAAAATTCGAAACGTGCCCGAAAATTTTCTGTTCGCAATCGAATTGTGCTTAGCAATCGTTTTGTAGTCGTATTTCGAATTTTCTTAGTCCTCGGTCAAAAAGACGAAAATTGGTCATAGAGCCTGTCAGACGAATAGGTACTGGAACTTAATCCGTTTATAAATACAGTTCTGTAGTTTTTAATTAAAATTATTTAGAACGGAAATTAATGATTGTGAATCGTGCTTAAAACCGAGTGTGCGCATTCGAGCTCAAAGTGGCACATTCCGATCTCGGGAAAATGAAGCGCGCCGCTCCGCGTCGCGCTTCATTTGCATCCCTCGCTCGGAAATGTGCCACTTTTCGCTCGAATGCGCACATCCTCGTATTCGTTGAATTTATCTACTTTATCCTTCGCTCTTTCGAATCATAAATTTAAATTTAGTTCAGTAAATATCGATTTATGTTCGAAAAGTGTATTTTTACTATAGCAATGAGTGGAAAAGAGCGAAAAGATGCGACAATCACATCAGTGCAAGTGAGAGGGAACGATTAAAATTATTCAACTAATTTTTCGTCTAATTTATTGGCCTAAATTATTGTGAATCATGCTTAAAACCGAGTGTGCACATTCGAGCTCAAAGTGGCACATTCCGATCTCCGATCTTTAATTTTATTTTTGAGTATAAACATCCTTTATACTTAAAAATCATGTCGATGCGTTGTACCTCGGTCATTATCAATAAATTGTACCTTGGCCCTAAGATCAACGTGCAATAAATAAAAATTTAGATATACCTTTGTTATAAGTTCTTGTTTTTTTTTATTTTGCTTCAGATAATATGCCTCGCAAGTCTAACAAAAAATTTAAATTTTTTCAAAGTTAACCATTAAGTATGTGAAACTTTAGTATACGAGAAAAGTTTTGTTAATTTTTGAAACAATTTTTAGCGTCATCTCAAAGAAGAACATTAGTAGTTCTTATAATCCAAAAATAAATACAGTCAACTCGCGTTATAACGAATTTCAAGGGACCCACGAAAAAGTTCGTTATATCGAAAGTTCGTTATATCGAAATTCCTTATTATAAAAGCATAAATTAACAAATTTTACTTTGTTTAGAGATATAGAATTAATCAATCCAAAACACCACAAATTCGTTGTCGTTTATTAAAATAACCAATATAACGCAGAAATGTAAAAAAAAATAATAAAACAATAGAAAACAACAATAAAAAAAAAACAATAGAAATAATACAAATAGAAACACGTATAATCTAAAAAAACTCCGTAATTTTAGTTTGTATGCAGGTGACTGTACGTGTCCGTTCAATTGCGTTCTCCAGATTTAAGATACTTGAGAATACACTGTCGTCAAGGTCATGGCTTTGCAAGTAATTGATAATTGATAGTGTTAAGTTTGCATTTCTTTAAGATAAAAAAATCAAAAATTGTGTAGAAACACATTATGTAAATTATATAACATACCTACAGTACTTACTTTTTTAACAAAAATTATTAGACTTTGGTCAAGAAAACTTCGTTATATCGAGGGGACCAAAACCCATTAAAATTTTCGTTATAAAGCGAGATTTTCAAGGGACCGGCGGTTTCTTTCTTTATATCGAGATTTTCGTTATATCGAACTTCGTTATAACGCGAGTTGACTGTATATAGTTTTCATAGAACAATGAGTTTTATTTTCCTTCATGTGAATATAGCCAATGTACATCACCTCTGTTGTACTTAGGCCATAGAACCACTAATTTTTAAATCTTGTAGCAATTTGAGTAAACGGTTGGTAATACTTTCAAATATTTTATGATGAATACTTTATTAGTGCCCCACTACGATGCAATTCATTTTATCAACAAATTGCTACATATACAATTTAAAAAAAATTACAAGTAAAAAAAGAGCCAAGGTACAACAGGTTCCCCTAATTGATTCGAAATGAGAATTAAAAATCTCAAAATTCCAGTGTTTCGAAACGGCAATGCTTCAACGTCATTTACTGTTGGCTCTACTGACACGCTGTGTGGACCATATCCGGTAAAGGGGTCACTTACTTTAGTTACAGCAACGAAGTATAACTTCTAGCGCACATACAAAAGTACACGCACCGATATTTTTTTTAATAGGGTGAAACGCCCAGTGTTGCGTGGAGAACTATTTTGATTTAAAAAAAAGCAAACAAATTAATAAACTCAAAACAACTATAAATTGCATAAAATGAGGCGTTCAGTAAATGACATTTTCGTGCAAATATTGACCGGGGTGTAGCCCACCATTAACTTCAACATTATATTGAAATCTTGCAAACTGCAATATAAATTTAACTATTTGAGCTTATCCATCATGAATATAAATTAATTTTTATAATTGTTATAAACATTATTTCTTGTAAGGGCCATTCACTGGGCATTTTACCCTATAACACATTTCTATCCAAGTACCACTAAATTATTGATGTGTTTTCTCAAAAACATTCTTGTTTAATGTTATTACGGTCCTTTTCATTGTAATTTTCAAATAATAAGACTTATTTATTTATGAAATAAGGTCGATACGATTACCAAATATAGATATGGAGCAATAAATTAGTGTATGATAATTTATTGTAAGACAAAAAAGTGTAAAACAAATCCCGGATGGCCATCAAAAATCGAACACACTTTTTTAAGCTGTCTTTTACAAATATTTTTTCTTGTAAAGCCTTCATCCTTTGATATTGTAATTTTTTTTGGTTACTTATGTTTATAAAGTTGCTTTGCCACTAGTTATTATTAAAAAAAAAAGGTACCCAATTTATTTGAATATGTTCAGTACGATTACTATAGGTGAGTTCAAAATTAATTTCTTTAAATTTTTTTCAAAAAAAACACAAAATAATTGTACAGTGTGGCCATAATAGATACATACATAAATTAGCATTCCTTAAACGATTTAATAAGAGTCAGCTAGTTACACGTCTTAAGTCGTTTGAGTGCGGCTAAGTCCCCCCAACTACACATCTCGTAAGTTTACAAAAAAAAAATTTCTCAAAGCGATCTGGATATAATTAGTGATCCGGATAGCTGAAGTTCTTATAATTGAAGTTCTACTGTATGTTTTTTATACTGATTAAGTTAACTCATAAAAGGCCCAGAATGTGAGCCTGGTAGAGGAATACCCAACGGACCTGCGCGCATCGTTGAACTATACGCAAACGCAAGGTATGCAACATAACAGGTGGTTATATTTAATTTAATTACGCCAAAGTGGTACATCTAACGCGCGTACATAACTCCACGCACCGGTTTTTTCTTTAATTATTAGCAAAACAATCAAATCTTTATTAAATGAAATCCAGTTATTGTTTTTTTTTTGTCAAATATAAACGTGTTTTTCATTGACACACTGTATATAAAAATATTTGCCAGCAATTGCGTATACAGTTTTCCGAAGCTTCTAATGATAGTTTGTAACAATAGTAAATTACCGAACGTTAAGGACGTATCACATGCTCAAGTGACTTATAAAGAGTACAACATTTGAGGCTAATTTAGATTTTATTTGGATAAGCATTTTGCTCTTAAAGCCGTTTTACGGAATCTTGCTTGCGGGCAACAGACATCCATGCAAGAGCACCGGGTTTTAATCAATTTAGTGTTAATTTGATAGGATTTTTCTGCTAAATTGCTTTAATCCTTTTTACCAAATTCGCTGTTAAACTTTTATTATTCAAAATAGATGCTTTCAACCACTTCGTCAAATACTATTACATTATTTTTAATATAAACAATACGAAAATAAGACAAGCTATTCAATGTTAGAGCCACTTATGCTTAAAAATATCAACTACAGTAGACGCCGCTTAATGTGATCACTTTGATTACATTAATCGACTTATAACAATAAGTGCAAGACACCAGCGAAGAAGGTAAAATTTACGTTTTGAAAGCTTCAAGCGCGTTTTTCTCTCAGACTTAACATTGCACCCTGTTGAGTTTTTTGACTGATCGTACGCCCCGTTAAACGGGCTTTGAGAATATGAAAAGTTTTTAAAGATCCGTTCACAAATAGCCGAGCTACGATTTTTCAAAGTGAAAATTTAGAAAAAATTATTTACCACTCCGACTCTTCGCACCCGTTTTTTTCCAGAATTTCAAATAGCACGCCTATGGTTTTTTGGGCTTACCCAAAGCCAAAAAGTCTGGTGAATCCGAATCTGTATTGTTTTTAAAGATCCGTCCACAAATAGCGGCGCTATAATTTTTTTAATGTAAATTTTTGTGCCACAAATATGAATTTATAACTTCAACACTTAATTACTCGAAAAATTAACATTGCGCCCTACGCGTCATTATGATTAAATATTTTTAAGGGTTAGCAATATTGATAATAATAAGCGAACATATTTTAATGCTAATTTTGATAACATTAACCGTGATCACATTAAGCGGCGTCTACTATACCTACTTCATAAAATAGCTAAATTTAGTTAAACCTTAATATCCTGTAGGCTGCAGGTACACGTTTCGGTTTTCTTAAAAACTCAAAAACACGAAATTTAAGACAGCTAGAGTAATAACCTTTGGCTGTTGTTCATTTCATGTCAACGTTTTCTGGAGCGTCTTGAATATAAATTACACAAAGTCTACACAATACCTTTACTTCACGGTGTGCATACTCTTTATCAACGAAAGAAATGCATTTCACGTACGCAGGCCTTTCTAAGGACGTAAACGTTGAAATACAGAATATTCCTTTTAAAAAAGGGAACCTTTTTGTCATCCAATTGCTATCCGAGTGAAAATAAAGCGATAGCTAAAAGAAATTTTATAATTACTCTCGTAGCATTTTCAGCAGCGCCGAAGAATAAACAATCCCCTTTTGCTAATTTATCTTGTAACCATGGCTACGACTTTAAGTAATCTAATTGAAACTAGAGAATTAATTTGGCGCGCCCTTTTAACGGTAAAACGTAACAGGACGAACAATGATAGAGCTTTTGGTAGTTATTTCATTCTTATATGTTTTTTCTTCTATTATATGCGTTTATAATTGTTGAAGTTATACTTCTTTTGCCGCGTGAGAGTAAATTACGAAAATTGTACAGTGAGAAAGTAAATTAATGATTGTGAATTGTGCTTAAAACCGAGTGTGCGCGTTCGAGCTCGAAGTGGCACATTCCGATCTCGGGAAATGAAGCGCGCCGTTCCGCGTCGCGCTTCATTTGTCTCCCTCGCTCGGAAATGTGCCACTTTTCGCTCGAATGCGCACATCTTCGTTTTTATTAAATTTATTTACTTTATTCTTTGCTCTTTCAAATCTTAAGGAGGTTAAGGCGTTGAACGTAATATATGAAAACTATTTTGTACACATTTATTTCGATAGATTGATTGGTTTAGAAATTTTGCTTAAAAAAATTAAAGTTTTTAGGAAGTTTATTTAAATATAAATCGAAATTAACTATACATGTTGTCTTACGGAGAATTTGTCAATTTCATATGAAAATGACACATTAGTTACTATTAAAAATTTTGCGTTTAATGTCTGAAATAACGGCAACTTTGTATTTAGCAACAATGACAGAAAATTGAAATATATTAAATTGTATGGTTTAAGGTTATGTAATTAAAACATAAGGTAAAAGTAAATAATATTAAGTTTAATTTATAATAGATTTGCAATGGGTGTTAGTTTTTATTAATAAAATAAGGATAAATAATTTAAAGTATTTGTTTTAATTATTTTATTAACAAAATATTTATGTTGAAAATTGCATTTATAAAAGTAAGAATATAAATAAATAAGTAAAACTTAAATCCAATATAACTCAAACATATTCATATTGAGATTTGAATAATTGTTTATAGAACAAATATAGATTAATATGAAATAATAAGTAATAAGTAAAGTAAAAGATCCTGTTATTGACACTGACCCGGTTTCTGACACTTTCAACTTTACTTTGAATTAATAAAAAGAAAATTACCTCGAATTGATAAATTAATTTTTTCAAAATTAAAATAAATTCATCGTGTACCTATTTGATGACGATATCAGTTACAAAAAAAACTCACTTAATATAAAATAATATTTAAGCCCAGAGTGACTGTGTAAGCCATTTTTTGGTTATAGTCTAAGCAATTGACAGAAGAGCGTTCGACTATTGAATTAGTGATTTAATCATCACGTAAGTATAAAAATATTATAAAAAATATATGGTTCGATTAATAATTAACTACTCTTTATTTTTAAATATTAAAACATCATATTAAATTATATTTTTATTATTAAAATAAGAGTGTCAATAACTAGGCTCAATTTTATAGGTACTGACACTTAAATTTTAACCTATATTATGTTTACGTATTTGTTTTTATAATATTTAATTTTATTATTTTAATTATTTTTGTGTTGAAAAAATTAACATTTTATTTATAATAAATGGTACATTATAACAAATTATGTTTGATTATAATAAATTTAAATTTGATAGTGTATAACCTAATAAATGACGAATAATTTTGACATATGGAGTGTCAGAAACTAGGCAGATGCCAGTGTCAGAAACTACAGCAATAAAAATTTTAAGTGCCAGAAACTGGGATTCAAACATTATTTTTTAAAACATTAATTTAAATTATTAATCTGCTTAAAATAATTATTTTACGCATATGACCTTTTCTAGAAATCGTGAACTTATATATGAAAAAAAAAAATTAATTATTTAAATTAAATTTTTTATAAGTTATCCTGTTATAACCTTAGCTGTCACTCCTAAAGTGTCAATAACTGGGTCTTTTACCTTAATATGTAATAATAAAAATGTTTTCGAACATAAAATCGATATTTACTAAACTAAATTTAAATTTATGATTCGAAAGAGCGAAGGATAAAGTAGATAAATTCAACGAATACGAGGATGTGCGCATTCGAGCGAGAAGTGGCACATTTCCGAGCGAGGGAGGCAAATGAAGCGCGACGCGGAGCGGCGCGCTTCATTTTCCCGAGATCGGAATGTGCCACTTTGAGCTCGAATGCGCACACTCGGTTTTACGCACGATTCACAATAATTTAGGCTAATAGATCGGTTAAATAATTTTAATCATTCTATCTCACTCGCATTAACGTAATTGTCGTATCTTTTTGCTCTCTTTCACTCATTGCTATGGTAAAAACATAGAATTTGCTTAACCGCCCATCTATTGGTCGGGTACCCTACATTTATACGTATTCATAGATTTTTAATGTATGTGTATCTACCACAAACCTTCCTGTATAAATTACTCTATGTAAATTTAGATGAAAATTATGATACGAACACAAAACCAACCAAATTTGATTATTATTGCTGTTTTCCGTCCAGCTTTTGTGCACGCGAAAACAATTTCATTATCTACGACGGTCATCAAATAATAATAATAATATTCCGCAAAAAACATGTAGAATAGTCGATTACAATTCAATTCGGTTTAGTCGAGCGTTCGCCGCATTTTTAACAATGTGTTGCAAATATCCTCCCACAGGTATAACCACATTTTATATGATAGTTCTCTTTGTATTGTTTTTATACCACATCATATTCGTTCGAGCCGTTCACGTAAGTCACACAGTCAAAGCGCTGCGAATAATACCCCACATTAATTTGATATAGGTGGTCGATTCCGGGCACATTAAGCTTATCGGCGTGGCATCATGTCCGAACGTCAAAACTAAAGCCAAAATGGATTTAACGCTGCAAGATGTGAACGAAACGGCCCAACTGGTAAATGGAAAAGTGTATTTCCCTTTCATCGTCGACGAGCAATTCAAATTGACGGTGCGCGGGGCGCAATTGCGAGAGGGCGAATGGACGTCGGAAAAGACGTACATCGACGACAAGTCGTTTTGCAAAATTTTGGACAATTACGTGTGGGAGGCGTACGCGAGGACCGGAAAGACGTTGAACAGCGATAGCATGTGCCCGCTGGTGGGCGGAATGTACCAAATCGAAAACTATTCTCCGAATTTGAAAAAGATTAAGTTGCCGGCGGAGCTGTTCGGCCATCACAAGCTGATTATAGAGCTAATGGGTAACGACGAAATTTTTGTGTGTCAAGAAATTGAATTTCAAAATACCGTAAAATATGAAGATTACAAAAAATACTAATTACAGTCAAACCTACATAAGTCGAACCTCGATAATCCGAATTTTTGATAACTCAGATTATTTTTGGTTTCCCTTCAACTTCGACTTATCGAGGGTCGACTGTATATATTTAGATAGACGAATAAAAATAAAAGGTCGCCCTGTGCAAGCGCACAATATAAATATAAAAAAGGTTGGATTGTATAGTCAAAGCGACTTTAACAAAAATTGTTTTGGTTCAGTAATTATTATTTATAAAATATGATGTAAACTTCTCTTTGTTGTACAATACGAAAAACCCTGAACTGAGGGATGTTTTAAAAACTAAAAATTATAAACGACAATTTTTTTAAAAGCTCTTCAACAAATAAAGTGTATTTCAATAAATTGTTTTAATATTGTGACTAGTCAATAGCAGTTTTCGACGTCATATTTTTTCTAAGTTATTTTTGTATCAGTTACGACCCATCAAGGTAAATTATAACTGATACGAGGCGTATTACCGCAAAATGGCATATACGAATAAAATTGAAAACGGGTTAGTAGTGCCATCTCGTAGTTAAGTTTTCTCATATGCACGCTTACTAATTAGAAACTATGGTTACGAAAGTAAATATTATACCGGGTGTCAGACGAATAAGTACCAGAACTTAACCCACTTATAAGTGACCCCTAAACATACCCCCAAGTGAACTAGTCCTAGGGGTCATATTTTTAAGTAATGGGGAATCGTAAAATTCAATTTAAAAATGTGTAATAAATACCGTATTATTTAGAATATTTCAAAAATATTTATTTAAGTTTGTTATAACGTTCCCATTAAAGCCTTATGTACATTTTTTTTTAAATCAAACCATCGTATATCGCACATGCCAAGTAGCAATGAAGCACATACTAAATGACCTCACTCTCTTTTAAAAACAGATGGAGACAATGCCGTGTTGCCATTTACTGAAAAATTAAAATGAATTTTTCAGCAGAAAAGTGTATAGAGGTTTTATATTACTGTGGTTGCTGTTTATTTTTGTTTAATCATATTTTTAAACTTTTTTAAGCTTAGTACGTTTTACATCAATTATTTCTTTGTTCTTCTTGATTATTTTCCAAGCGTTGTCTTTATAACCACATCAAATTTTAAACAAAATTCTGCCCTTTTACTTTGTAACATTCGATTTCAATTTTTCGATTATTACTCTAAATCAGGGGTTCCCAAAGGGCGGCCCGCGATATCCATACAATATATTATATTTTTATTAAAAAATAAATAAGTAAATAGTAAAATAATTAATAAATATTACAAATATAAATTATTATATAATAAGATGGATTTCAGTTATTTTTTTGTTTTAATAATTATATAATTAAAGATTTATGTTTATATTCAATTTAGTATACCAATAGAAAAAAATAAGAAATAGTTAAATATATTTAAAACAAAAAAAATCGTGGTTATTGTTTTGATTTTATCCGTTTTTTTGCCCGCCAAAAATGTCGGTAATATTAAATTGGCCCACCTAAGAAAAACTTTGGGAACCCCTGCTCTAAATCAATAATCTCTAAATTGTTTAGATTAAGTATGTGTATGTATATTTTACACATTTATAAGTAAAGAAAAATTATTTCAAACTATTTGCTTTAAGTAGGCACTGGCGTTATTAAATTTCCTTCTTGATTAAAGTCTATTCAGTTTCCAGCAGTCTCAATTAGATACTAGTTTTTTTATTTTTATTTACGCTATTTGTGGCAGGTAAACTTAATTATTTCTCGTACATCTTTTGCAAAAGCTTCTCCAATTACTTATTCTCCATTATTAATTTCGAGTATTTGTAAGCCAACCCTTATGTCTCACATGCGATTAATTAAATACCACATCTTTGTATTTATTTAAAAAAAAAGGTTAATAGTAGTAAAAAAAAGACATGTTACGCATCGTACAAAAAGTCATCAATTAATTTCATATAGATTCGAATAATAAATTACATATGCATTTAATTTTTGCATTTCAATCTAAATTAAGACATTTATCGGCGATACTTTCGTTTGGAAAGAAAACTAGACGTCCTCGCCGGTCTATACCGAAGATATTTTTTATAAAAGGACGCGTAAGAACTTAAAATTGAATTTGAATTGAAGTGAACACGATAGAATTTTACATTCCTGAATGATTCAATTGATTGCTATAAGCGGTACAATTCGAATGTAATGCTGGAATAGAATAACAATGCGGTTTCGGCAGAGTACATACGTGCATATTCAAATTTACTTCGCATGTCTTTTATACAGCTGTATTAACGGAATTAAAGTTTTACATAAGAAAATAATAAGAAGAAAAAAGATAGATACTTAGAGCATTCCCACGGTAATTGCTGAATCGTAACGCATTTCAATATATCATAATTTAAATTATAACCTAAAAAGCCATTTATTAACCTACCGCATACTAGGTGAGGTTTGTCATACCCCGAAAATAAAATGATATAAAATCCACAAAATTGTACTTTATGACAGTTCAATGATAAATATATTTTAATAACCAATAATGAATAGGTTTAAGCAAAACACATATTTATTTATGAATTAGAACAGACAAAAAATTAATTAAATAATTTTAATCGTTCCTTCTCACTTGCATTGACAAGATTATCGTATCTTCTCGCTCCCTTCCACTCATTGCTATGGTAAATACGTAAATCGATATATACTAAACTAAATTTAAGTTTATGATTAGAAAGAGCAAAGGATAAAGTAGATAAATTAAATAAATACGTTGCCTGCTAAAATTTTACTCTCAAAGCGCCAAAAAGCACATGAAGGTATAGCTAAGCATAGTGTTTAAAATGAATTTTACAAAATACTATGAATTACTTATTTTTAATAGACTAATTAATTAATCAGTCATTCACTGGGCTATACCGCGGTCATTATTAAGATTAAAGGTCATTTACTGCACCCCTCATTTTATACTATTTACAGTTAATTTTAAACAGTTTATGACCAAATTGCAATAATGTTTTCATTAATTAATAAGCAAAAATAGTATCTCATTTCAACTGTACCGGTTTTTTTGGGTTTATTAATTTGTTTACTAATTTTTTATATTGAAAATAGCTCTCCATGCAACAAATCGGTCATTCACTGGACGTTTTATCCCATTAATATAAATTAAAAATTTTTAAATAAAACTTTATTCTTTTACTACGATATTTCTTTCCCTATGAATACTTATACGTTTATTTTTGTTATTTGCACCTTAAACAAAGAGCGCTTTAAATATGTCAATATTTATATGCGTGAATATAATTTGAAAATTAAACGGCGCCGGAGAAGCCCACTAATTAAATTAATTTGTATAGGTAACATCGATGAGTTATGAGCCACATGAAAAGGTTGAAAAGTATTTTTGAGATGACGTTTTTATGGACTACCCTTCTTCGAAATCTGCTTGTTCGTATTCAGTATCTCTGGCTTTAACAGCTTATGATTTCCTTTTGTTGGATTACTTATCTAAAATCCAAAGTTTATACCGATTGTTCGCAAACTGTCCAACTCTTCGAAAATAATACAAAAGAAAATCGTAAAATAACACTTAATATCTTGAGTTCAGCAAAAATCAGTTAACCCATGTCGGAAAAGTTATTTAACAGTTTAGTTGCAGCGCCAATACTACTTAGAAAAATTCATATTAACATCTACTAAAATTTGAAATTACAAAAAGGTTAGAAATAGATTTTTTTCAAACTCTAAAGGAATTAGTTATAAATTGTTTCTCGAGTCTTCAATTTTTTCAATTCACATAAAATAAATTGTGGTTGCTACAACAACAAATGTAGGTTGACGTAAAAATGTGACGACCCGAATTTGGCGTTATCTTAACCACAACATTGCAGTCGCGCCAACTATAATGAAAAGGTAAAAGTTACTAACTACAATGTTGGGCAGTCTTAACTTTTGCTATGGTACAATTTGTTGCAACTGTATAATGAGGGGTGCAGTAAATGACCCTTTAATCTTAATAATGACCGCGGTATAGCCCACTGAATGACTGATTAATAATAAGTAAATCATAATATTTTGTAAAATTCATTTAAACACTATGCTTAGCTATACCTTCGTGTGCTATTTTGGCGTTTTGAGAGCAAAATTTTAGCCGGAAACGTATTTATTTAATTTATCTACTTTATCCTTCGCTCTTTCTAATGATAAACTTAAATTTAATTTAGTAAATATTGATTTATGTTCGAAAACGTATTTATACCATTGCAATGAGTGGAAGGAAGTGAAAAGATACGGCAATCTCATTAGACCGAGCGAGAGGAAACGATTAAAATTATTCAACTGCTTTTTCGTCTAATTTATTGTCCTAAATTATTGTGAATCGTGCTTAAAACCGAGTGCGCGCATTCGAACTCAAAGTGGCACATTCCGATCTCGGGAAAATGAAGCGCGCCGCTCCGCGTCGCGCTTCATTTGCCTCCCTCGCTCGGAAATGTGCCACTTTTCGCTCGAATGTGCACATCCTCGCATTTAATACATTCGTCTAATTTATTCTTCGCTCTTTCAAATCAAAAATTCTAATTTAGTTCACTAAATATCGATTTTATGTTCAAAAACGTATTTTTACCATAGCAATGAGTGGAAGAGAGCGAAAAGATACGAGAATCTCATAAGTGCGAGTGAGAGGGAATGATTGACTTCATTCAAGTGCTTTTTCGTCTAATTTATTGGCCTAAATTATTGTGAATCATGCTTATAACCGAGTGCGCGCATTCGAGCTCAAAGTGGCACATTCCGATCTCGGGAAAATGTGCCACTTTTCGCCCGAATGTGCACATCCTCGTATTTATTGATTTTATTTATATTAATTTTCACACGTGGTTATATTTAATTTAGTCACACCAAAAAGTATAACTTTTTTTTTATTACTCGGAAGTTATTTATTGGTAACTGTGAAAAACTAAATTAAAAGTTCGCTCATTAACGAACTACTGCCATCCAAAATTAATATCGGACAAATTACTAAAGTCAATACTTAAAAAACGAAATATGTATGTTTCGCATTTTCTTCCCGCCCTACAAAACTAAATAAATTACGACTCGAAGATTCAATAAAAGGATCGTTTTTACGAAATTTGAATTTATCGTCGGCCCGATCTAGATTTAATCATTTTTTCGGTATGGGTAATGCCATCTGATATTTCTGCTCTTTCAAAATTACTAGGGGGGGCATTGTGCTGATCAATTTCGTGGGCGACATTTTAGGTCAGTTGTAATATCGTGATCGCTTTCAGTAAAAAGGTAAAGCAGCCATACTTAGACCGATTTACTTCGAAAATAAACTCGAAGAGAAGATAAAAACAAAGAAAATCGAAGACTTAAATTTAGATAAACCTACAAATAAACAGACAGCGTTCAAAGTAAAAAAAAAAGAAACGCCATTATCAGAATTTTGCTCTCTTAGCGAATACTTAAACCAGAAAAACAGAACTTATATTTCAAATAGCGACGCACCCAGAATGAATAAATTTGTGCATCTTATTAGTTCCAAAAAAGCCGCTTTCCGTACACTTTCCAAGCGAACCCCCGTTTTATCGGCCTTTCGTGTACTAGGTGGAGTATAACTATTTTTTTTTGTTAAAAGGGACGCTTGGTAATCGAGCTCAAAACCGAGTGTGCACATTCGAGCTCAAAGTGGCACATTCCGATCTCGGGAAAATGAAGCGCGCCGCTCCGCGTCGCGCTTCATTTGCCTCCCTCGCTCGGAAATGTGCCACTTTTCGCTCGAATGCGCACATCCTCATATTTATTATATTAGTATAATTTACCGTGCGTTCCTTCAAATAAAAAAAAAATAATTTAATTTAGTAAATATCGATTTTTTATTCGAAAAACGTATTTAACATAGCAATGAGTGGAAGGGAGCGAGAAGATACGACAATCACGTAAATGCGAGTGAGATGGAATGATTAAAATTATTTAACCGATCTATTGTTTAATCTATTGGCCTGAATTATTGTGAATCGTGTTTAAAACCGAGTGTGCACATTCGAGCTCAGTGGCACATTCCGATCTCGGGAAAATGAAGCGCGCCGCCCGCGTCGCGCTTAATTTGCCTCCCTCGCTCGGAAATGTGCCACTTTTCGCTCGAATGCGCACATCCTCGTATTTATTATATTAGTATAATTTACCGTGCGTTCCTTCAAATAAAAAAAAATAATTTAATTTAGTAAATATCGATTTTTTATTCGAAAAACGTATTTACCATAGCAATGAGTGGAAGGGAGCGAGAAGATACGACAATCACGTAAATGCGAGTGAGATGGAATGATTAAAATTATTTAACCGATCCATTGTTTAATCTATTGGCCTGAATTATTGTGAATAGCGTTTAAAACCGAGTGTGCGCATTCGAGCTCAAAGTGGCACATTCCGATCTCGGGAAAATGAAGCGCGCCGCTCCGCGTCGCGCTTCATTTGCCTCCCTCGCTCGGAAATGTGCCACCTTTCGCTCGAATGCGCACAGCCTCGTATTTATTATATTAGTATAATTTACCGTGCGTTCCTTCAAATAAAAAAAAATAATTTAATTTAGTAAATATCGATTTTTTATTCGAAAAACGTATTTATCATAGCAATGAGTGGAAGGGAGCGAAAAGATACGACAATCACGTAAATGCGAGTGAGATGAAATGATTAAAATTATTTAAACGATCTATTGTTTAAACTATTGGCCTGAATTATAGTGAATCGTGTTTTAAACCGATGTGCGCATTCGAGCTCAAAGTGGCACATTCCGATCTCGGAAAATGAAGGCGCCGCCCGCGTCGCGCTTCATTTGCCTCCCTCGCTCGGAAATTGCCACTTTTCGCCCCGAATGCGCACATCCTCGATTTATTATATTAGTATAATTTACCGTGCGTTCCTTCAAATAAAAAAAAAATAATTTAATTTAGTAAATATCGATTTTTTATTCGAAAAACGTATTTACCATAGCAATGAGTGGAAGGGAGCGAGAAGATACGACAATCACGTAAATGCGAGTGAGATGAAATGATTAAAATTATTTAAACGATCTATTGTTTAAACTATTGGCCTGAATTATAGTGAATCGTGTTTAAAACCGAGTGTGCGCATTCGAGCTCAAAGTGGCACATTCCGATCTCGGGAAAATGAAGCGCGCCGCTCCGCGTCGCGCTTCATTTGCCTCCCTCGCTCGGAAATGTGCCACTTTTCGCTCGAATGCGCACATCCTCGTATTTATTATATTAGTATAATTTACCGTGCGTTCCTTCAAATAAAAAAAAAATAATTTAATTTAGTAAATATCGATTTTTTATTCGAAAAACGTATTTACCATAGCAATGAGTGGAAGGGAGCGAGAAGATACGACAATCACGTAAATGCGAGTGAGATGGAACGATTAAAATTATTTAACCGATCTATTGTTTAATCTATTGGCCTGAATTATTGTGAATCGTGTTTAAAACCGAGTGTGCGCATTCGAGCT
This sequence comes from Sinopyrophorus schimmeli, assembly GCA_036325965.1. Lineage (NCBI taxonomy): Eukaryota > Metazoa > Arthropoda > Insecta > Coleoptera > Elateridae > Sinopyrophorus > Sinopyrophorus schimmeli. The sequence goes on from JARFIZ010000202.1 coordinate 175,796, forward strand.
CAAAGTGGCACATTCCGATCTCGGGAAAATGAAGCGCGCCGCTCCGCGTCGCGCTTCATTTGCCTCCCTCGCTCGGAAATGTGCCACTTTTCGCTCGAATGCGCACATCCTCGTAGTTTATTATATTAGTATAATTAACCGTGCGTCCTTCAAATCAAAAAAATTAATTTAATTTAGTAAACATCAATTTTTATTCGAAAAATCGTATTTATCCATAGCAATGAGTAGAAGGAGCGAGAAGATACGACTAATCACGTGACAATGCAAGTGAGAGGAAGATTAAAATTATTCAACAGATTTTGTTTAATCTATTGGTCTAAATTATTGAAAATTTTGAAACCGATTGCCGTCGACAAGTTAATTTGTATTTCGAAAATAAGCGGCGCAAAACGAAATTCTTGTTAGGTTTTCTTAATGTTTGGTATCGTAATTGAACGTGCCATTAGAATTTAGTACTCAATAGTTTATAAGTTGAAGAAAAACTTATTTTTGTATTTTGTGAATAATAACCTATTCTAATGCATAAATAAATATGTCTTTACTTAAACCCATTCATTATTGGTTATTAAAATAATTTTCTTATCATTTACCTGCCCTAAAGAACAATTTTGTAGATTTTATTTCATTTTATTTTATTTTGGGGTATTGCAAACCCCCTAGTATGGCACGTGACATTAAGTCACCTAGTACGCGGAAGGTTAAAAACAAACAGATTTGTAAAGCGAATCCAACTTGCGATGCAAAGTTGCTTAAAGAATTTCGATAGCAAACCGAACCGCACGTTATTTTATTGTTGTACGCTAACATTACTTTAAACTTCGCGTGAAATTAATTTGTATTTCAATAAGGAGGCAAGAACGAAATTCTTGTTAGGTTTTCTTAATGTTTGGTATCGTAATTGACACGTGCCATTAGAATTTAGTACTCAATAGTTTATAAGTTGAAGAAAAACTTAAGTTTTTGTATTTTTGTGAATAAAAACCTATTCTAATGCATAAATAAATATGTCTTTTACTTAAACCCATTCATTATTGGTTATTAAAATATCTTTCTTATCATTTACCTGCCATAAAGAACAATTTTGTAGATTTTATTTCATTTTATTTTATTTTTGGGGTATTGCAAACCCCACCTAGTATGGCACGTGACATTAAGTCACCTAGTACGCGGAAGGTTAAAAAACAAACAGATTTGTAAAAGCGAATCCAACTTGCGATGCAAAGTTGCTTAAAGAATTTCGATAGCAAACCGAACCGCACGTTATTTTATTGTTGTACGCTAACATTACTTTAAACTTCGCCAATGCACATGAAGAAATCCGCGATTTATAAACATCAAACTTATTATTGAAAAACTTTATCACGTTCCCTTCGCCGTTCGTAAATTTTCTTAAAATTCCTAACCGAGTTTTATCTCAACGCAATAAATTAAGTTAAAATTATTCGAAACACTTTTTTTTAAATATTTTGTTCAAATTTCGAATTCGTCTCGCCTTATCTAAACGAATGTTTTTATTTTGTCCCTCAATTCGTCGTCTTCATTTTTGCGTTCCTGATATTCATGGACGTATTTTTTTTATTTTAACCGTGTTTCTTTGGCGAAAAAAAATAAAAAACGATAAAAATCTACATATTAAAAAGTTACGACAATTTCGTCCAATTATGGTTTGCTTGCTTATCAAGTTCACAATTTTATGTTGTTATTTAAAACGTCGTATTTTCCCGTACCTATTTTCCTCAACGTACAAACTTCCTACCGAATTATAGAGATTCTCACTGCTTCAGTGTTTTAAATTATGATTACTTTTTTCATCACAACTTTAAATAAATTTCGTTTAATTTAATACAAAAAAATACGAAACCATTGTATTCATGGAAATCGTTTAGATTTGATTGGGAATACTTTTAAAGTTTTATTTTTCGAATGTATAAACGTACGCTTGCCTCTATTCCATATGAGTTATCTGTAATTTTCTTAACTAATATCAAAAAAGTCCGAAAGTAGTTTAAAACTCAAATTCTGTAACTGTTTAAAGTAACTAACAATTTACACTGGTGGTACACAAGCGGGACGGGGGAAACAACGGCTCCATTTGCCCCCCTCGCCCGACTCACAACCTTCGCACTTTATTTTGACCAATTTCAAAATTTTAAAGTGTCATAAGGACATCGCCATCTCTTTACAAGACAGACAAACAAATCATTATTTAAATATGGATAACAAACTAAAATTCTATCAAATTATTGATTTAGAACATTTTTTCGAAAATAACCCAACCAATAAATCTTTTATCCGTGCCTGGTGGTATAGAACCAAGTCCGATCAATATTTATATATCTTCGTAATTGGTTAAATAGATCTATTACGATCCGTTCAATGCTGATCACTTTTTATTATCAAACACAAATAAATTGTAGGCAGTTGTAAGACAAACTAGGTTGAATCAACCAATCAGCACAAAGAGCATATTAAATCTGTAAAAATACATAGAGCATGATAGACCCAATGAATAGTAGAGAAATGAAGATGATATGACCTTAACTTATAATATCAAATAAGGGTTAAAATTTGGACGTCTTTCGGAAATTTAATTTTGTATTCATTATGTTAAAAAATGATAATAAGGTACTTGAGGGTATTATGGCCCATCTAAAATTTGACAATTTATCCTGCCACCATTTTAATATTTTTTTTCAGATTATGCACGTCTATTTGAAAAAATAATAATTACATAGCTTCCGCTCATTTTATTTCTTTATTTTTGTAAAAGTCCACTATGGGCCATATCAACGTATGTATACATATAACATGGCTTACCTTTTCGCATAAGTAAAATTGAAGAACACAACAATGGTGAACTTTAGACTTTAAGATTATTAGGCAATAATATGAATAAATAAGAAAATATTAAACCATTTTTACTAATAGAAATTTTAAATATGTATAGACAGTAATATAGAAAACAATTAACTAGCCTGACAAGGAAGAAAAGCACTTCGGCTCCCTTCAACTATACCGTACGACCCTTATGACCTTTTCTCACTAAATTTTCCCGAGATCTAGTGATAGCATGGCATACTTTGCTCACGCCGGAGAACGAGTCATATCACCAACCGGGCCATATTACCCCCACGTACCTTATACTTTATTTTAGAAACAAAATATTGATTTAAAGTTGGCGCTATATGTGTAATGTTAATTTCAAGATAAAAATGCAATTCCATGCAATACTAAATGTAAGTATGTAATGAAGTATCAATTGTAATACTAAATAACGTAAAATGTCTCATAATGTAAATGTATATAGTTTTTTTTAAACAGATTCAAGAAGTTTAATATATTATACCTTTTGTGCTGATTGCTTAACCTTCCGTGTACTAGGTGGGGTATAACTAACGTGAGCAATTTTTTTGGTTAGAACGGGACCTTTGGTAATTGAGCTTAAAACCGAGTGTGCACATTCGAGCTCAAAGTGGCACATTCCGATCTCGGGAAAATGAAGCGCGCCGCTCCGCGTCGCGCTTCATTTGCCTCCCTCGCTCGGAAATGTGCCACTTTTCGCTCAAATGTGCACATTCTCGTGTTTATTATATTAGTATAATTTACCATGCGTTCCTTCAAATAAAAAAAAAAATTAATTTAGTAAATATCGATTTTTTATTCGGAAAACGAATTTACCATAGCAATGAGTGGAAGGGAGCGAGAAGATACGACAATCACGTAAATGCGAGTGAGATGGAACGATTAAAATTATTTAACCGATCTATTGTCTAATCTATTGGACTGAATTATTGTGAATCGTGTTTAAAACCGAGTGTGCACATTCGAGCTCAAAGTGGCACATTCCGATCTCGGGAAAATGAAGCGCGCCGCTCCGCGTCGCGCTTCATTTGCGTCCCTCGCTCGGAAATGTGCCACTTTTCGCTCGAATGCGCACATCCTCGTATTTATTATATTACTATAATTTACCATGCGTTCCTGCAAATAAAAAAAAAATTTAATTTAGTAAATATCGATTTTTTATTCGAAAAACGTATTTACCATAGCAATGAGTGGAAGGGAGCGAGAAGATACGACAATCACGTAAATGCGAGTGAGATGGAATGATTAAAATTATTTAACCGATCTATTGTCTATTCTATTGGGCTGAATTATTGTGAATCGTGTTTAAAACCGAGTGTGCACATTCGAGCTCAAAGTGGCACATTCCGATCTCGGGAAAATGAAGCGCGCCGCTCCGCGTCGCGCTTCATTTGCGTCCCTCGCTCGGAAATGTGCCACTTTTCGCTCGAATGCGCACATCCTCGTATTTATTATATTAGTATAATTTACCATGCGTTCCTTCAAATAAAAAAAATTTAATTTAGTAAATATCGATTTTTATTCGAAAACGTATTTACCATAGCAATGAGTGGAAGGAGCGAGAAGATACGACAATCACGTAAATGCGAGTGAGATGGAACGATTAAAATTATTTAACCGATCTATTGTCTAATCTATTGGACTGAATTATTGTGAATCGTGTTTAAAACCGAGTGTGCACATTCGAGCTCAAGTGGCACATTCCGATCTCGGAAATGAAGCGCGCCGCTCCGCGTCGCGCTTCATTTGCTCCTCGCTCGGAAATGTGCCACTTTTCGCTCGAATGCGCACATCCTCGTTTTATTATATTACTATAATTTACCATGCGTTCCTGCAAATAAAAAAATTTAATTTAGTAAATATCGATTTTTATTCGAAAACGTATTTACCATAGCAATGAGTGGAAGGAGCGAGAAGATACGACAATCACGTAAATGCGAGTGAGATGGAATGATTAAAATTATTTAACCGATCTATTGTCTATTCTATTGGGCTGAATTATTGTGAATCGTGTTTAAAACCGAGTGAATTCGAGCTCAAAGTGGCAATTCCGATCTCGGAATGAAGCGCGCCGCTCGCGTCGCGCTTCATTTGCCTCCTGCTCGGAAATGTGCCACTTTTCGCTCGAATGCGCACATCTTCGTGTTTATTATATTAGTATAATTTACCGTGCGCTCCTTCAAATCAAAAAATGTAATTTAATTTAGAGAAAATCGATTTTATATTCGAAAAACGTATTTGCCATAGCAATGCGTGGAAGGGAGCGAGAAGATACGATAATCTTGTCAATGCAAGTGAGAGGGAACGATTAAAATTATTCAATTAATTTTTCGTGTAATTTATTGGTCTGAATTATTGCGAATCATTAAGAAATTGCCGTAAAATTACTTTGCATTTCAATAAGGAGGCAAGAATGATATTCTTGTTAGGTTTTCTTAATATTTGATATCGTAATTGACACGTGTTATTAGAATTTAGTACTTAAGAAAAGACTCAATAGTTTATAAGTTGAAGAAAAAGTTAAGTTTTTGTATTTTTACTAATAAAAGTTTATTCTAATACATAAATAAATATTAATTATTGGTTATTACAATATATTTGTTATCATTTAACTGTCATAAAGTACAATTTTGTGGATTTTATTTCATTTTATTTTCGGGGTATGGCAAACCCCACCTAGTATGGCATGTGACATTTAGTCACCTAGTGTGCGGAATGTTAATTTAACCTAGTTTATCTTAAAAATTTATATTTAATTTATTTAAAAGTAATAATGAAAAGTGATCAACATCTAACGGATCTTAACCCTTCATTGGGCGCGCGGATGACATATGTCATCCAGCTCTATTTCTTCTTGAATAATTTCTAAATTATTCAACCTTAAATTCTGAAACTTTCAGTACCTTCGTAACAACTCTCATGTAGCAACTCCTAACAGTTAATAATCCGTTATCAGCAATATATTTAAAAAAAAAGAAAATCAAACGTTGCAATGCGTGTTGTGGATGACAAAAATGTCATCCGCGCGACCATGCGCGCCACTATATTACTCCCACTAATGAACGGACGTTATCAGATTTTTTTGCACATTCTTCAGTATGCCTCGCTAATTTGTTATGTCTAGATAATTTTTCTTATAAAGTAGTTTATATTGCGATAAATATTTTATAAAAAAGCGGAACATTTTGCCTATTCTTCAATTATTATGAAATAATACTGGGAAGTGTTTGCACTCTTATTATTACGATAACTGTTTTTGTATCTTATTGTTAGTAAAAAACTAAATATAAATGGTTGTTCTAAATGGAAACAAATGAAGCCACCATCAAATGTTAGAACAAGAGCTTGCAATATTAATATGTTTGTTAATGTTATGTTTTTTGTATTTTTTTTAAATTTATTTTGTTAAATATAACCTTACAATAGTTATTTGATAATAAAATGAAACAATTTTTATATAATTTTTAACAAAAAACCATTTATAAGAGTGGATGACATATGTCATCCGCGCGCCCATGTATGCTACGTTATACTGCGCGCCTAACGAAGGGTTAATAGATCTATTTCAAACAATTACAAGAATATATATTGACCGCATTTGGTACTATACCACTAGCGCAAATTTTTACTACCACTCCTTTAGATGGGTGATATTTAATATATATACTTTATTTAAATAAAATATTTGCAGTATCCTATTTACTTCAAAAAAATTTATCGTACAATAATTTTCGATCGCCTCTTGTAAAAAGTTAGTTTATTTTCGCGGTGAAAGCTTCTCATATAGAATTTGAATAAAAATAAGCGCCCAACTAGCGACGGTCTTAGGTCAACGTATTTTTAATGGGGCAGATGGATTCAAAAAACGCATTACAAACAACAGATAGGAAAAATCGTCCACTTAATGACCGATTTGTTGCATCGAACCTATTTTGAAGTAAAATAAATTAACAAATCAATTGTATAATTTTTTTTCAATTGTTATTAAACATTATTTCTCGTAACGGTCATTCACTGGTAGCCGGCCACACTCTAGACGATTTAACCCTACTTAAAACTTAACATACGTGCCCAACGCAACCCATCGTAACTTATAAAAATTTTTGTATTGTAACGTTCAATATTTTTATTACTATATCTAAAATTTCACAAAAAAAGAATGTGGACACCAAAAAAAGTCGCTTCAATGTCAGTTCTTACAATTCGATCCCAATAAAAACAATATTTAACGAGTATTTATGCAAATCTATATATTAATATAGTTTTCGTTAAGCCCGTCGATATATCGTCACAATAAAATATATTAATTCGGAAATGTTAGTAATACCGTGACCGAAATAATTATAATTACGAGCGGAATATAAATGAATAGTTAGCGGCTTCAATTACATTCTAATAAAAGGGGCAATGAGTAGTGTGATGCTTATTTAACGATACATCAGTGGCTTGCCCGAAAATTCTGTTTACTTTCCGGATTGAATATATGGAAATTTAATCAAAGGTTTATTCAAAACCCGATCCGTTAGAAGTTTTCCCCTTAGCAGATTCTTTCAATAATTTATTTATCTATTTCAATTTAATAAAAGCAGGTCTACGATCGCGTCCAAGGCAAAAAAGAATAATTTAATATGACGTTTGCTCTCCTACAAATGGTATGTTTTTATTGATTTAAACAGATTGCAAAATATTTAAATAATTTTCGTTAATTATTTTGCGATGAGTTATAAACCCCGTAAACAATAGGAACTTTCAATTTGATATTAATTTAATATTCGGGAACAATATTTTCATCAAAAACCGCTTATAATACACATCGGCACGAGGAAAATCAATAAAATACTACCTTAGCCATAAATAAACAATAAATTCGAAAAGACTTTTGTGTAAATCTAACGAAGTTACTCGACAAAAAAGTTATTAATACTTTATTCTTTTCGACTTCTTTCCGAATAGATCAACTGTTGCTAAAAGGCGTACGTTAATTAAAAAGAAAACTAACTTCAGACAAAAAAGCTCAAATGTTGTTAATTTGTTGAGGACGGACTTTGTAATTTTTTAGGTGTATTTTAAATATGCTTTGTGCGGGAAAACTGAAGGAGATTGTTTGATCTCAACAAATCCAATTAGTTGGTGCAGGAGCTGATGGTTTTGGAAAGGATATTAGTTGAGAAGTTGTGATATAAGGAGTAAACGTGACACAATCAAGCAAGTCTTCTTTTTTTCTTCGCTCGTGAATATATGTATTCAATTTAATGCGTTATCGTATTTTAAGTTGTTAGTCTTTTAGGAAGCCCCTTTCTTGATTTCGTTCCTCTATTTATGTTGTAAATTGAACCGGGGTTAAAAATCAAGCAAATAAATTACAATGAAACCTTAAAATTTATGGAAAAGATTCGTATCTTGCGTATTTATTAAATTTAATTAAATTACTGCATGTTTTATTAATTAATTAATGGGGTTTTTGTAAAATTGTCGAATCGTTGAATTGAATGGTCTTATATTTGAGAAGAGCACATTTTTCAAGATCAGAAATGCGTTAATTTACACCCGAGTAAAAACGAAAATTAAAGTTACAATTATAAAAATTTCAAAAATTGCTAATACGGCCGTTGTTATGTTTTATAATTGTTTATTTGTCATTACTATAAGCTAAAAAATAATTAAAAAATTCTTGCATAGCTATGAAGGCAAGAAGTCATTGATTTGGTATTGGATTTGTTAGAGTTTAAAGTTCAAAATATGACATTTTCAAAAATTGCTAAAACGGCCACTTTTATGTTTTATAATTGTTTATTTGCCATTACTATAAACTGAAAAAATAATAAAAAAACTCTTGCATAGCTATGAGAGAAAGAAGGCATTGATTTCGTAATGGATTTGTTAGAATTTAAAGTAGAAAATATGAATTTTTCAAAAATTGCTAATACGGCTTTTGTTATGCTTTATAATTGGTTATTTGCTATTACTATAAGACAAAAAAATATGAAAAAAATTCTTGCATAGCTATGAAAAAAAGAAGGCATTGATTTCGTAATGGATTTCTTACAATTACAAGTTAAAATTATGACATTTTCAAAAATTGCTAATACGGCCCTTGTTATGCTTTATAATTGCTTATTTGCTATTACTATAAGACGAAAAAATAATAAAAAAATTCTTGCATAGCTATGAAGGCAAGAAGTCATTGATTTAGTATTGGATTTGTTAGAATTTAAAGTTCAAAATATGACATTTTCAAAAATTACTAAAACGGCCCTTGTTAGGCTTTATAATTGTTTATTTGCTATTACTATAAGACAAAAAAATAATAAAAAAATTTTGCATAACTATGAAAGAAACAAAGCATTGATTTCGTAATGAATTTGTTAGAATTTAACGTAGAAAATATGAATTTTTCAAAAATTGCTAATACGGCCCTTATTATGCTTTATAATTAATTATTTGCTATTACTGTAAGACAAAAAATATAAAAAATTCTTGCATAGCTATGAAAAAAGAAGGCATTGATTTCGTAATGGATTTGTTACAATTTACAAGTTAAAATTATGACATTTTCAAAATTGCTAATACGGCCCTTGTTATGCTTTATAATTGCTTATTTGCTATTACTATAAGACGAAAAAATAATAAAAAAATTCTTGCATAGCTATGAAGGCAAGAAGTCATTGATTTGGTATTGGATTTGTTAGAGTTTAAAGTTCAAAATATGACATTTTCAAAAATTGCTAAAACGGCCACTTTTATGTTTTATAATTGTTTATTTGCCATTACTATAAACTGAAAAAATAATAAAAAAAACTCTTGGATAGCTATGAGAGAAAGAAGGCATTGATTTCGTAATGGATTTGTTAGAATTTAAAGTAGAAAATATGAATTTTTCAAAAATTGCTAATACGGCTTTTGTTATGCTTTATAATTGGTTATTTGCTATTACTATAAGACAAAAAAATATGAAAAAAATTCTTGCATAGCTATGAAAAAAAGAAGGCATTGATTTCGTAATGGATTTCTTACAATTACAAGTTAAAATTATGACATTTTCAAAAATTGCTAATACGGCCCTTGTTATGCTTTATAATTGCTTATTTGCTATTACTATAAGACGAAAAAATAATAAAAAAATTCTTGCATAGCTATGAAAGAAAGAAGTCATTGATTTCTTAATGGATCTGTTAGAATTTAAGGTAGAAAATATGATTTTTTCAAAAATTGCTAATAGGGCCGTTGTTATGTTTTATAATTGTTTATTTGTCATTACTATAAACTAAAAAAATAATCAAAAAATTCTTGCATAGCTATGAAGGCAAGAAGTCATTGATTTAGTATTGGATTTGTTAGAATTTAAAGTTCAAAATATGACATTTTCAAAAATTACTAAAACGGCCCTTGTTAGGCTTTATAATTGTTTATTTGCTATTACTTATGAGAAAAAATAATAAAAAAAATTCTTGCATAGCTATGAAAGAAAGAGAGCATTGATTTCGTAATTAATTTTTTAGAATTTAAAGTAGAAATTATGAATTTTTCAAAAATTGCTAATACGGCCCTTCTTATGTTTTATAATTGTTTATTTGCTATTAATATAAAACGAAAAATTAAAAAAAAAATTCTTGCATAGCTATGAAAGTAAGAAGGCATTGATTTCGTAATGGATTTGTTAGAATTTAAAGTAGAAAATATGAATTTTTCAAAAATTGCTAATACGGCTTTTGTTATGCTTTATAATTGTTTATTTGTCCTCACTATAAACTAAAAAAAAAAAAAAAATTCTTGCAAAGCTATGACAGAAAGAAAGCATTGATTTCGTAATGGATTTGTTAAAATTTCAAGTTAAAATTATAAAATTTTCAAAAATTGCTAAAACGGCCGTTGTTATGCTTTATAATTGTTTAATTGGCATTGCTACAACCTGAAAAAATAATAAAAAAATTCTTGCATAGCTATGAAAGCAAGAAATCATTGATTTCGTTAATGGATTTTTAAAATTTAATGTTTATAAAATTTTATGAATTTTTAAAAATTGCTAATACGGTTTTTTTTTATTATGCTTTATAATTGTTTAATTGTCCATCTGTTACTTTAACTAAAAAAATAAATAAAAATTCTTGCATAAGCTATGACAAGAAAGAAACATTGAAATTTCTAAATGATATTATAAAATTTCAAGTTAAAATATAAATTTAACAAAATAAGAAAACGTGCGTTTTATGTATGGTCAATTGTTTCTAATTGGCATTAAACTATAACCGACAAATAGATAAAAAATTTCTTTTGATTTGAAGGAAACATTGATTAATATCAGTTTTACAATAAAAATTTAATGTGCCTTACACACGCAATTAATGGACATTTCCAGACGAAAGAAGTCAAATGAAACGAGCGCGTGTCTTATTATTCGAATTGACATGCTTTGGCTCAATCAATTATTATAACACCAATAAAGAATCAAATTTACTTTTGATTGAAGTAAAATGATTGCATTCAGTATAAATACAATTAACACAAAGATGTGCGGTTCCAGCAAAAGTGGCACATTTGAGCGGCCCTAAATGAACGCGACAATCCGCGCTAATTAAGATCGGAATGAGCCACGTGCTGAATGTGCACCGGTCAAAGCACCTTTAAGAATAAATGATATCTAAACACGTTTAATTTTATATTAGGCCGTATGATTTGAAGGAAAGATGATTAATACAGTATAAATACAATTAACACAAAGATGTGCGCGTTCCAGCGAAAAGTGGCACATTTCCGAGCGAGGGAGGCAAATGAAGCGCGACGCGGAGCGGCGCGCTTCATTTTCCCGAGATCGGAATGCGCCACTTTGAGCTCGAACGTGCACACTCGACCTTAAAGCACCTTTAAGAAAAAATAAATGATTATCTAAAAACGTTTAATTTTATATTGCAGGGCCGTATTTCTACTTGAAACTAATTTTTTGATTTAATGCTATATTTAAACAAATTTAGTGAAAAAACGCTATAGCCACTGCGATTTATTGGACTAAAATGAATTTTTCGATTTGAAAGTGAGAAAGTTAGTAAAAAAAAACCGAAAAAACGAAGATGTGCGCGTTCGAGCGAAAAGTGGCACATTTCGAGCGAGGGAGGCAAATGAAGCGCGACGCGGAGCGGCGCGCTTCATTTTCCCGAGATCGGAATGTGCCACTTTGAGCTCGAACGTGCACACTCGGTTTTAAGCCCGATTCACAAAAATTAATGTGTTTCTAAACAATTTTAATGAACGATTACAAAAACAAAAACCAAATTTTTGATTTCTGTAAAGACACTTGGCTTTGAGCACGATTCACAATAACTAATTTACTTTCGTAGACGGCTAACTTCAACTGTCGTTAGATGTGCGCGCGCAACTTCCGTCCCCTGCAAAAATTGCACTCTCGACGCGCCAAAAATTGCCAAGAACTATATTTCTGATAACACATCGGCTATATTTTTAAAAATACGGCATGCGAAATGTTCGTGTCGAGCTTTGAACGCCATCTACTTCAATTTATACGTGTGGAATATTTGCTTAGGAGGTTTTTAGCCTATTTGCCTTTCGTTTATTTTTGCGATATCCATTGATATTCAAATCATACAAAAATAAAAAGATTTCCAAAGAACATTCTCAGAATAAAAAGCGATGCCTTTTACACCTTCGAAACTCGTCGAAAAAAATCGGTAATTTCAATAACTCAATTGCCGGTTCGATACGCGCAAAAGAGGACAAAGTTCAATTTGTCACACTTGTGGCACGCGCTACAACAGCATCCGAAATTGTATAATAATAAGATGAAACTATTATGCTATTAACCGTCATTTAGTTTGAAATAGGAAACAGAAGTCATGGGTAAAGTTGGAAACTGTAACTTTCTAAGCCGCAACTTTGCTTTTAGTAAACAGCGGTAAAGCAAATTTTAAGTGAGTAAACTCCATTGTCACTCAATACAATAAACTAATTTACGGTTTTATTATTCCATTCATAACTGGGCTTTCCCCTTTTCTTCGCTCCTTGTAATCTAATCTAGAAAATTAAGAATTGTCAACTTTTTGCTTCTAATTTGAAAATTGTTTCCGAAACTGCCACACAAATCGCTGCACTTAATATTTAACTTTCCAGCTTTACTGATTAGTAAAATAAATTAACGAGATTAGCGTGGTTCTTGAATGTTACTCGAGCGTCTTCGTAAAAACAGTTTAAATGAATATTTGGTCGAACCATATACAACTGCTAAGATTACACTGTTAAAAATTTTTGTTGTAATTGTACACAACGGGCGTAGGAATTTTTTTTGCAATAATAAATCTGGTTGTGTAATTTTATAAAATCGTTTTACTGTATTTGTTCTCAAAAATTGCAAAATATAAGTGTACACTGTTAAAAATTTGCATGGTAACTTTAATACACAACTTATCCCAATTCAGTTTCAAAATATTACAAAACATTTGATACAATATTACCAAGCATTCAACGAAATTTGTTTATCAAACTGTTTACTAATTTTTTTAGTTATTATGTAATGATTCTTAAATTGAACGGCAAAAGTCAAACCAAAAACAATTATAATAAACAAAAGATGACAAAAAAGATAGATAAATAGAGAGAGTATTTATACCACAATCTGCGATAACTTTTTTATATCCAGTCGTGGTAGATGTAAGTGGCGACTTATATTCAGCGGCCATCTAGCGGTAGCGTGTTTAAGTAACGCTAGTGGGAGGCGCCTAGTTGGCCTTTTACTACCGAAGTGGTCGCACTACAATTATTTAATTAAGTTATATTAAAATTGGCCAAAATTTCAATGTAGAAAAATGAACTTAAGACCTAAAAAACAATATCATTTGCAAATTTCAAACGATTTTCTTGTAATTTAAATTGGAATATTATTTTGTGATTTTACCAATCTTGCGTTTTATTTTAACAAGCAATTTTACTATTAAATAGTGTAATATCGCTAGAAATGTTTCATAATTTTGCATTTAAACACAATTGTTTAATTTCACCATGCATTTGTTTTGTAAAATATTGTAATTTAACAAATATTTTTAACAGTGTAGTTTATTTAATCGCAATTATCGAGATTTACTGTTTTATATTTATTAATATAATTTTATCGATTTTGGAAACTAACAAAAATAAAAAAAAAATATTTATAAGATTGTAAAAAATTCAAATAACACTAAATTACAAAATAATAATCTTTTGATTTGCGTTTCATTTTCAACACAATTAAATCTCAAAAAATAACCGATATAACTCTTTCCAATCGTAAAATTTAAAATGCCCGTGCGACAAATTTAAATTCAAAAACATCGTTGATATTACATTCGTCAATTTTTGTAAAATTTCGACATTTTTAAAACAATCAGCGATTGATGAGATTTGTTGAAAATAAAAGTTATAAAAAATTCAAAGACATATGTGGATACCTTTTAATATCAGTAAAAAGCTTTCCAACTAATAAATGTACAAAAAAAAGTTATTTCGGTCGAACAATTTAGTACACTTTTCCCTACCAACCACTCTAATTCTTTGCTTTGCCAAAATTACAGGGCGACATTAGTTTTTCGCACATTGCGAAACTCGAAATACATGTAACAGATAATAAAAGAGGATATAAAATTAGAAAGTATTTGTCAAAACGATTCGGAGCCGAAGCGAAAGGCCAATCGAAAAGCCGATCAGTGGACACGAAAAAGTAATTTATATTTTCTAAAAGCAGGAAGCCGTTTTTTATATTATCGGAGGACAAACACGAGAAATTATATTAATAAATATAATTCAGAAAAATGGATTACTTAAAGCGTCATTGAATCATGACCGCAGTCCAACCCGAGCACTTCCGACCTAGTACTTGTAAAAAAAAATTTCAAATCCAACAGAAACAAAAGAGGAATTTGAAAAATCTAATTTATACAACTTTCTGTCTTTTTTTGTCATATTTAATCCTTATAATCACAAATAAATATTGAATGTAACAGAAGCTTTCTTTTAATTACTGAATCGCAACTTTTTGTAATGCTGTCGGGTTGGCAAGAAAATAATTTCGGTTTTTTACTTTGATTTTTTTATACAAAGAATGGATTTTAATCAATTCAAAAAGTAACATTTCAACAATTTACGAATTTTATTTCCTGTTATTTAAATGGAAGGTATAAATAGAAATCTCTTAATATAAATATTAAGAGCTCACTTTTGACTGAAATATATTGTTTGAAATGCTCTACGAAAATTTTGATTCGCGTTTGGGACAACGCACCATAAAAGAAAGGTAAACTGACCGCGGCGCGCAGTGGACCAACGCCCGTATAATTTTACTCATACAGTAAACGCTCAAAGAATATAAGTTTTCGTATCGGAGGATAATCTGATTCAAAGTTACTCGAAATTTGTGATCACTTTTAATGTGACCTTTGGGGGAATGTTAAGGCAGTTTAGTTGAATTAGTTAGTAAACATAATTAAATTTGTAAGGAACTTGTTGTACCTTGGTCCCTTTGTACCTAGGGCAACTTTATTTTTTTCAATATAAAAGCACTAAATCAGAAATTTGATGTGTCTGGTATAAATGCGGGTTGGTAATATTTAATTAAAATTGTTTAGAAAGTAAATTAATTATTGTGAATCATGTTTAAAACCGAGTGTGCACATTCGAGCTCAAAGTGGCACATTCCGATCTCGGGAAAATGAAGCGCGCCGCTCCGCGTCGCGCTTCATTTGCCTCCCTCGCTCGGAAATGTGCCACTTTTCGCTCGAATGCGCACATATTGCACGTTTATTGAATTTATCCAAATTCATATCTCTCTCTCTTTCAAATCATGAGCTTAAATTCAAATTTTTTTAATTTAAAAAAAGTTGTAGCGTTTATTTTTTTAAATAATTCTTTAAAGGCACTAAATTAGACATTTGGTGTGTCCGGTATAAATACGGTCTTGTAATTTTTAATAAAAATTGTTTAGAAAGTATATTAATTATTGTAAATCATGTTTAAAACCGAGTTCGAGCTCAAAGTGGCACAGCTCGGAAAATGCTAATGATTCAAGTTGGTCTTCATTTTTGAAACGTATTATAATATCGTAAGCTGAACTTTTTAGTATCAATAATTGTGAATATAAAAATATTCACAATTATTGATAACTAATTTTCATTTTAATATTTAAATTTAATTGTCGTTGATCATATGATCCATTTGTACTTGTAGGTGTCCATTAAAATTGATTTTGTTGTACCTTGGTCCCTTTGTACCTAGGACAATTTTATTTTTTTTTAATATTTGCGGGCTTTCGTCACCCATAATTTTCGATATTTCAAATGCCACATGGACAGACATTAACATAAAATTAGCACCAGTTGGCCAATGTACTTTGTTAATGTATGAGATCAATTGAAATTTATATTTTTATATTCTTTTTACTTAAATATCTTATTGATTTTTATTACCTAATAACAAATGACTCATCGTAATAGAAAGATTATTTATTAATGTTTGCATAGTAGTGGTCTGATTTTGGCACAGCATAATCTTTAATTTTATTTTTGAGTTTAAACATCAAGGGTCGGTGTGTTGTACCTCGGTCACTGTCAATAAATTGTACCTTGGCCTAAGATCAACGTGCAATAAATAAAAATTTAGATATACCTTTGTTATAAATTCTTATTTTTTTTTATTTTGCTTCAGATATGCCTCGCAAGTCTAACGAAAAATTTAAATTTTTAAAAAGTATGTTAATTTTAGTATAGGAGAAAAGTTTTGTTAATTTTTTAAACAACTTTAGTGTCATCTTAAAGAAGAATATTAGTAGTTCTTATAATCCAAAAATAAATATATAGTTTTCATAGAACAATGGGTTTTATTTTGCTTAATGCGAATAGAGCCAAGGTACACCACCTCTGTTGTACCTAGGCCATAGATCCACTCATTGTTAAATCTTATAGCAATTAGAGTAAACGGTTGGTAATGCTTTCAAATATTTTATGATGAATACCTTATTAGTGCCCTACTACGATGCAATTCATTTTTTCAACAAATTGCTACATATACAATTTAAAAAAAATTACAAGTAAAAAAAGCGCCAAGGTACAACAAGTTCTCCTACATAAAATCACTTTTAATAGAGTCATGGCGCCTACAAGTAAAAATAGAGCATATAACAAAAGACAATTAAATTAAATGTTAACCCTTTGCACTCGTTTGTCGCCGTAGGAGCGGCAAGATGCGTTTTAAAACTTATTTACGAGTGCAAAGGGTTAAAAATAAAAATTAATTATAGAAATACATATTAACAATTATTGATACTAAAAAAAGTTCAGTTTACGATATTATAAAACGTTCTGAAAATGAAGTCCATTTTGAATCATTAGCATTTCCCGAGCTGGAAATATACCACTTTGAGCTCGAACTCGGTTTTAAACATGATTTACAATAATTAATTTACTTTCCAAACAATTTTTATTAAAACTTACAAGACCGTATTTATACCAGACACACCAATTTTCTGATTTAGTGCTCTTAAACAGTTATTTTAAAAAAATAAACGCTACAAGTCTTTCGGAATTCAAAAAATTAGAATTTAAGCTCGTGATTTGAAAAAGAGAGCGATTAATTTTGGATAAATCCAATAAATGCCCAGGATGTGCGCATTCGAGCGAAAAGTGGCACATTTCCGAGCGAGGGAGGCAAATGAAGCGCGACGCGGAGCGGCGCGCTTCATTTTCCCGAGATCGGAATGTGCCACTTTGAGCTCGAATGTGCACACTCGGTTTTAAACATGATTTACAATAATTAATTTACTTTCCAAACAATTTTTATTAAAACTTACAAGACCGTATTTATACCAGACACACCAATTTTCTGATTTAGTGCTCTTAAACAGTTATTTTAAAAAAATAAACGCTACAAGTCTTTCGGAATTCAAAAAATTAGAATTTAAGCTCGTGATTTGAAAAAAGAGCGATTAATTTTTGGATAAATCCAATAAATGCCCAGGATGTGCGCATTCGAGCGAAAAGTGGCACATTCCCGAGCGAGGAGGCAAATGAAGCGCGACGCGGAGCGGCGCGCTTCATTTTCCGAGATCGGAATGTGCCACTTGAGCTCGAATGTCACACTCGGTTTTAAACATGATTTACAAAAATTAATTTACTTTCCAAACAATTTTTATTAAAACTTACAAGACCGTATTTATACCAGACACACCAATTTTCTGATTTAGTGCTCTTAAACCGTTATTTTAAAAAAATAAACGCTACAAGTCTTTCGGAATTCAAAAAATAAAATTTAATCTCGTGATTTGATAGAGAGAGCGATTAATTTTGGATAAATCCAATAAATGCCCAGGATGTGCGCATTTGAGCGAAAAGTGGCACATTCCCGAGATCGGAATGTGCCACTTTGAGCTCGAATGTGCACACTCGGTTTTAAACATGATTTACAATAATTAATTTACTTTCCAAACAATTTTTATTAAAACTTACAAGACCGTATTTACACCAGACACACCAATTTTCTGATTTAGTGCTCTTAAACAGTTATTTTAAAAAAATAAACGCTACAAATCTTTCGGAATTCAAAAAAGTAGAATTTAAGCTCGTGATTTGAAAAAAAGAGCGATTAATTTTTGGATAAATCCAATAAATGCCCAGGATGTGCGCATTCGAGCGAAAAGTGGCACATTTCCGAGCGAGGGAGGCAAATGAAGCGCGACGCGGAGCGGCGCGCTTCATTTTCCCGAGATCGGAATGTGCCACTTTGAGCTCGAATGTGCACACTCGGTTTTAAACATGATTTACAATAATTAATTTACTTTCTAAAAATTTCAATTTAAAATTGCAACCCCGCATTTGTACCAGAAACGACAAATTTCTGATTTAGTGCTTTTAAACGGTTGTTTTATCAACAAATTGTTACATATACAATTTAAAAAAAAATTACAACTGAAAAAAAAAGCCAAAGTACAACAGGTTGCCCATAATAGTTAAAAAATAGCAAAAAATATTCTAAGTTGCCCAAATTCACTCTAACGCCATCGATTTGTGAAAAGCGGAATTACTTTCTTGTCCCCGCCAAAAATAGCATGCCAACATATTAAAATCGAACGTATATTTTTACTTATTAAAAACGTACACTTCCAGAATGCCATTTTCTAAACGTCTTAAGCCCCGATGTAAACAAACATTGTTATTTACGTTAAGCAAAGCACGAGTAAATAGACACTGTGATTAGATGGAACTATTTCAGCGAAAGGCTGCCGGAATTACATCGCGCACCAGCGATAAATTCTTTAAGGACATTAATTCCGACTGCTCTGTTGCCCATTATGGTGCAAATTCTTTGAGCGATTTGAACTATAAAGCTCCTTCCACATTAAAAATTACATCAAATAAAAGGGTTTAATCAATCCGCTAATATCGACGTCGCCCGCTGTTATTGCTGTCGTTACAAGTTCGCCCCGAACATGTCGATGGCTTTAATCTAATTCAATCTGGCAAGCGGCTCACGGAATTGCGTCGGATATTTATCAAAAATTATATAGAAAAAAACCTAAGAACGCGTTTTAAAAATACGCCCACTAATCCGTGTCGAATTCGGCGAGGTACGCTTGTAAATAAATTTAATAAATATTTCTTTTGTCGCGTTCAGTTTTGGGAAATTTAAATTAACTTTTTTAAATTTCGCACAAAACCTGCAGATTAATCATTTTTAATAGAAATTTAATTTTTATTTAAAAGTAACGTCGTAAAATAAACGTGCGGAAGCTTTTCGTATTTAGTGCTTTGAGAAAAAACTAATAAGATTTTTAAATAACAAAGTTTGGCCCGAAATGGGGGGCTAATAATGTTCTAAATTTTTTTTTAATTTTGCCCTCGCAAACGGCAGTAAAAAAACGTTTTTACAGAATTCATTTATCCGAACTAATAAAAATATTAAAATAATTGGACGCTTCCAAAATGAAAAATTTTGATTCCTTTGTGCATAACTCCGTCTTTTTTCAATTTCTGCAAAGATCAAATGGGGTCCACGTTTAAAATAACAAATTTTGTGCCGAAATGGAGCCCAAAAATATTCCCAGACAATTAGAAAATAATAAGTTTTTAATTTGTGTAAAAAGAAAATCGGGTCCTTGGTGCCGAAACAAGGCCCAATAATGGCCCAAAACGTACTTCGACTTTACCAGCGTAAAGTACGCGAAAAAGTGCCTCAAGAAAGTTTTTTCGGAATTCATTTATCTCGACTAATAAGAAAGTCGGCGAAAAGGGTTTTCCGTGGAAACCCTTTCTTAAGTGGAAACTCTTTTACGTTTGAGAATGGTTTTTTTTAAATATCTCCGTTGTTTCTCGAAATTTTCCCCGACTGTTTGGTGTCGTTGGAATCGTAAAGGAATCAGTTTTTTAATGAACGCAAAATTATTGACGCCGCCTACTTGATTTAACGAAGTTAGAACCGGCGCAAGCAAAGACTGAATGAAAAATCTTTCTTGGCCACTATAAAGAGCCCGAAAAAGTGTCTTAACCCTCCGCATACTAGGTGACTAAATGTCACATGCCATAATAGGTCGGGTTTGCCATGCCCCGAAAGTAAAATGAAATAAAATCCATAAAATTGTACTTTATAAAGTTAAACGATAAAAAATATATTTTAATAACCAATAATAAATAGGTTTAAGTAAAAAATCGAATTTTTCAACAAATTCTACCTAAATAACTACAAATTATACTATTATTATTATTACATAAATAATACGCTGAAATAAATCTCTTGCATTAGTGATGATAATTTTTTTCTTTCTTACAATAAAATATAACGTCGTTAAAATTTAATAAAAATATATTTTTTCTTATAATCGTTTTTTAATGGTTTAAAATTGTACTATATGTAAAGGTTTTAAATCAAACATAAGGGATCAACTTAAACGCTTAGGACCAATTCATTTTTTCTCAAAGAAGACCATTTTATGCAAAGACCTAAAAGGCAACCATCTATACATATAAATAAAATTGAAGTGTGTGTGATTTCAAAATATTTTTTCCTAAGCTCATATGGTTATTTGAATGTTACTAAAGCCCAAACACGCGTTTTTAAAATTTGTGTCTGTCTGTCTGTCTGTCTATTTGTCCGTCCGTATATCTCGGAAACCGCTGAACCGATTTTGACGGGACTTGATTAACAGGTAGAAGACACTATCCTTGAGTAACATAGGCTATATTTTATTTTGAAAAAAAAATAGTTCTTACTTCGAAATCGCAATACCCGTGCGAAGCCGGGCGGTCCAGCTAGTTAAACAATAATTTTATCAGCAAAGACCTTAGGGGCAACCAATTATCGCAAGCTAACGTACCCCCACTCAGTGATAATTTCCATTATATAATTTTAATAAAGTTGAGTTACAAATTATATTTTTATTAAATTTTAATAGGCGTTATATTTCGCTGTAAGAACAATTATTTTTTAATTTCTAATGTAAGAGATTTATTTCAGGTTATTATTTATGTAATAATAGTTTTTTATTTTTTTTTATCTATGGCATACCATTAAGAAAATTTTGAAAAAAATTCTGAGTGATTATAGGTGTTTTAAGAAATATAAAAATGATAGAATCATAATTTTGCTCAAAAAGTAAAAGAAAATACTTTTTTTGATCATCAATTTATTAAGCTAAAAATTAGTCCATGGTGTCCGTAAAAGCTTTTTAACGCCTGCATAATATACTAAATTTTCCAAATAATCGAATTACTCAAACCAAAGAAAATCATTATTTTGCTTATTTTTACTTATTTAGATTTTTTGAAGAGACCGATATAGATTAAGGTCTAAAAATTTTCAGAATATTTATATTTCTATAGTGTCTATATGTCCATAGAATATCATTAAGATATTTACCAAAAGGTGTTTTCACCATGCTTATCCTCCTATGGCCTTACACAGCAATTTCTGAATGATTCTCAATAATTTAGACCGATAAATTACACGAAAAATTAATTGAATAATTTTAATCGTTCCCTCTCACTTGCATTGACAAGATCATCGTATCTTCTCGCTCCCTTCCACTCATTGCTATGGTAAACACATTTTTCGAGTATAAAATCGATATTTACTAAATTAAATTAAAATTTTTGATTTGAAGGAGCGCACGGTAAATTATACTAATATAATAAACACTAGGATGTGCGCATTCGAGCGAAAAGTGGCACATTTCCGAGCGAGGGAGGCAAATGAAGCGCGACGCGGAGCGGCGCGCTTCATTTTCCCGAGATCGGAATGTGCCACTTTGAGCTCGAATGTGCACACTCGGTTTTAAGCTCGATTACCAACGTCCCGTTTTAACAAAAAAAAAATTGTTCACGTTAGTTATACCCCACCTAGTACACGGAAGTTTAAAAAAGTGTTTTTAAATATATGTAATTTATTTTAATAAATTGCAAAGTTACAGCTATTTAAAACATAACCTAAATAAAACCCAAACATGTCTACATAAAAGTACTTTGAATTTAAAATCTGTTTATGGCTTTAGAGATAAGTGACAAAACTGAATTTTTTTCTAGTAATTAATAGAACAATCAGTAATAAAATATATAAAATTCATGGCAAAAAAATAACCAGAACTGCATTTCAAATATTTGTAATAAACAATGCATCTATTCCAAACCGAAAGTCTAAACTGACCGGACCACAATGGGAATCAATGTACCAGAACCGTCAATTTAAATTAGAAATAATTGTGCTAATAGTGATTGGCCTTAAAACGTCATAGTGCAAATTTAGTTTTGCATTAGACGTCTGCAGACCTTGACTCAGTTGCATAAAAGATGATTAAATCGATTTCGAAATAAATTTAAATTCGTCTCCACACAGCGCATGGATAAATGATTAGTTCATGGCGAATCTGAATTTTCCATAAGCACTGCGGCACCGAGAAGAACGAAGAAACGACGGATTATTGAAAAGTGGCCGCCGATCCGGATTTGCGCAAACATCGAAACGACGGCCGAAGTAATTCAATTGTAATTATATTCGCACGAGGACCTGCGAAATAAATCCGCCATTGTTATTAGGGTTTCATGTTTATCCGATAAGACATGATTAATATTATTATGCATGGGGCCGCGGGCTGGATTACAAAAAACCGGTGCGTGTATTTATGGACGTGCGATAGAAGTTTTACTTCTTTGGCGCAACTAAATAATATACATACAATCAATTACCATTAAATTTCGGACACTTGTAACTTTTAAATGCAATTTTAAAATATAGAACATAAAATGTTTATAGAAATTTAAAAAAAAAATGGCAGCACGAAACCAAGTTTCTAGAATAACAACAAATAATCGAAATTGTTGAATAAATAATATCGGCTTATTTAAAATACGCTGAAGAATAAAACATACATAAATAATCGGGCGCTAAACAATGAAATCAGCATTACTGTATTTCCTTGTATTAATAACAGTTAAAAAATTAATTACTTTAAAAATTGTATACGTAATGTGTATACGCTTTTTTTTTATTAGAAATAGTCTATAAATAATATAAAATAGTAGGGCAACTTGTTGTACCTTGGCCCTTTTTTCACTTATATTTTTTTTAATTGTATATGTAACAATTTGTTGATAAAATGAATTCCATCGTAGTGGGGCACTAATAAGGTATTCATCATAAAATATTTAAAAGCGTTACCAACCGTTTACTCAAATTGCTATAAGATTTAAAAATTAGTGGATCTATGGCCCAGGTACAACAGAGGTGATGTACTTGGCTCTATACACATTAAGCAAAATAAAACCCATTGTTCCATGAAAACTATATATTTATTTTTGGATTATAAGAACTACTAATGTTCTTCTTTGAGATGACACTAAAATTGTTTCAAAAATTAACAAAACTTTTTTCGTATACTAAAATTTGACATGCATAATGGTTAACGTTGAAAAATTAAAAAAAAATAAGAATTTATAACAAAGGTATATCTAAATTTTTATTTATTGCAGGTTGATCTTAGGGCCAAAGTACAATTTACTGACAGCGACCGAGGTACAACACACCGACCCTTGATGTTTAAACTCAAAAATAAAATTAAAGATCATGCTGTGCCAAAATCGGACCACTACTATGCAACCATTAATAAATAATCTTTCAATTACGATGAGTCATTTGTTATTAGGTAATAAAAATCAATAAGATATTTAAGTAAAAAAAACATAAAAAGATTAACTTTTTTTCGATTAAAAATTTCAATTGATCTCATACATCAACAAAGTACATTGGTCAGCTGCTACTAACTTTACGTTAATGTCTGTCAATGTGGCATTTGAAATATCGAAAATTATGAGTTACGAAAGTTCGTAAATATTAAAAAAATAGTTGCCCTAGGTACAACAGGTTCCCGTACATAAAATCAATTTTAATGGAGTCATGAGACCTAAATTCAAGTACAAATAGATCATATGACCAACAACAATTAAATTTAAATATTAAAAATCAAAATTAGTTATAGAAATATTCACAATTATTTATACAGAAAAAAGTTCAGCTTACGATATTATAAAACGTTTCAACAATAAAAACAAATTTTCATCATTAAGCATGGAAATGTGCCACTTTGAGCTCGAACTCGGTTTTAGACATGATTTACAATAATTAATTTACTTTGTAAACAATTTTTATTAAAAATTACAAGACCGTATTTATACCAGGCACGCCAAATTTCAGATTTAGTGCTTTAAACAATTATTTAAAAAAAATAAACGTTACAACTCTTTTTGAATAAAAAAAAATTAAATTTAAGGTCCAGATTTGAAAGAGAGAGAGATTAATTTTGGATAAATCCAATAAATGCGCAGTATGTGCACATTCGAGCGAAAAGTGGCACATTTCCGAGTGAGGGAGGCAAATGAAGCGCGACGCGGAGCGGCGCGCTTCATTTTCCCGAGATCGGAATGTGCCACTTTGAGCTCGAATGCGCACACTCGACTTTAAGTACGATTCACAATAATTAACTTGCTTTCTAAGAAATTGTAATTAAGAATTTCGGGGCCCTATTGGGAACTGACAAATCGAGGCACGCAATCTGGTGGTAAAAAAACAAACTATTAATAGCTTACAACTGTCTAGTAAATACATTGTAAATATATGCAGTTTATATGCAGTTAATAAATAGTTTATAATAAATTATTAATAAATAAAAGTAAAAATGGAAGGTGCAGTTTTTACAGAACGTAATAAATCAAAAAATAGAGTATGTTGTGCAGTGAGAGATTGTAAGAGTAGAGCCAATAAAAATTTAAACGTGGTTATCCATAAATTTCCGAAAGCTGGTGATGGTACAGCGTTACTAGAAAATTTTTTTGGTAATTTGGAAAAAGTTGATAAATTTAAAGCGTGGAAAAAGTTATTGAAAATAAATAAAGTTACTCCTCGAATGAAAATTTGCTCGCTACATTTCAAGAAAACTGATTATATATTACCAGGTATGTTTTAAAGTTTAACCTAAAAATTAAAAACTGAGAGTATAATTTTTACCTTGCAAGTAATTAAACATTAATAAAAAAGTAATTTGTTATTCGTGATTTTTAAATTATAATTCGAAAAGAAGATTTTTTTAAAAAACAGCGGTTCCATCATGCCATTTACCTAAGTCGTTTGGAGCAGAAAATACTGTTCAACAAGAATCTCGGCTGCAAAGACGACTAGAACGACGTAAAACGATAGAATCGACCATAAAACAAAATAATCGACCTGATCAAACTGATTCACCCGTCCAAACTAATATATCTGTGATATTTAATAACATTTTAAAGACTTATCCTATTATCACATGGGTTAAACATTTAAAATTGTAAGCTACTTTCCGACATGTTTTTTAAGCCACGCCTCCATGTCAGTTCCCAATTCCTATGAAAACCTAAATTTAATTAATGCAAGATGTGCCACTTTGGGTTTGAATGTGCAGTGCACATTCAAGCACATTCTGCACACTGGATTTTAAGCATAGTTCACAATAATCCTTTCTTAGGCGGCTAACTTCATGCCGTTGTATTTCCCTTAACAGTGCGCGCGCAACTTCCGTTTCCTGCCAGAATTTCGCTCGCGACGCGCCAAAAATGCACTAGATTTATTATTTTTCGTTCCCTGAATGTAAATTAAACTACAAATTAAATGCAGAAGTTTAGGAAACGAATTTCGGAACAAATGTGTTCCAAACTATAATTAAATTTAAATGAAGTAATTATATACAGGTGTCCTCTTTACTTCAAAGTTATATTTACCGAATTACGTCCAAAGTTTGGCCATCATTCCGTCAGCTTAATATAAATTAAATTTTGAATGGACTCACGTGGTCAATATTGTTAAAAGTTTGGTCCGGCTATTGTTTTCGTTTAAAACGAATGGGGACCGGTCGAAGAATAATTCGGCCTGTTTGTGCGTGTTGCGTAACGTGCGTAAATAATCGCGCGTTAGCACTCTCGCATATATAAAACGGTTCAGAAGCAAAATAAGAGACAGTAATAGTTTCATGTCTCTACTGGAATGTGAATTGTGATAACCCTCATCATATAAATCCAAGTAAAATGTTTCTATTGATATACGAGCTTTAGGCCTTCTTGTAAAATGGGAGGTTGTAATATGCGATAAATCCTAAGTTACACAGCTTATGCTTTCTCTTATCTTAGTTATACTCTACAATGCATAGATAAGATTTCCGTAACAAATGTGGGTTCGTTACAGCTAACGAAATTAATTTAATTATGCTAGAATACCGAATTTAATTAACGCCCGTTGTGTTTGATCATTTACCATTACAACAAAACGACGATTAAAACTAATGTATCTTTAAGTGATGTAAAAACCAAATTGAACGCTCTGAAGCGCAATCTAACTTTCATATTACAACAACACGTTTTCTTTAAATGCGTATCGGGTTGGCAAGAGGGTTCATTCGGATTTTTAGTTCGAAATAAAACTGTTTGTCGTCTTCCTGGTGACTTTATGATATTACGTTGGTAGAACTTCTGGTCCTTATCAGCAAAAAACTGAACCAAGTGCGATTTCTCGCCATTAGTTAAATTTTTACCATTTAAGCGTTTTGTAACAAGCGAAATAAATAGTATTTTGATGGTGCAAGGTGAGATCAGTTCCCAATCAAGGTCGAGTGGTTTTTGACGAGTCACTGAAGATGTGTGAGGTCGTGCGTTGTCATGGTGCCTTTACTATTTGCGCCCTTCGCTCGGAAATGTGTCACTTTTTTGCTCGAATTTGCGCATTTATTGAATTTATCTATATTAATTATCTTTCTTTCAAGTCATGAGCTTGAATTTTTTTATTAAAACAAAAGATGTGGCGTTTATTTGTCTAAAATAACCGTTTAAAAGCACTAAATCAGAAATTTGATGTGTCTGATATAAATGCGGGTTGGTAATTTTTAATTAAAATTGTTTAAAAAGTGAATGAATTATTGTGAATCGTGCTTAAAACCGAGTGCGCACATTCGAGCTCAAAGTGGCACATTCCGATCTCGGAAAATTGAAGCGTGTGTAAAATGGGCTTAACATAAATAACAATGTTTGTTCACATCGGGGCTTAAGACGTTTAGGAAATGGTATTCTGGAAGTGTACGTTTTTAATAAGTAAAAATACATGTTCAATTTTAATATGTCAGCGTGCTATTATTGGGGTGGGCACGAAAGTAATTCCGCTTTTCACAAATCGATGGCGTTAGCGTCAATTTGGCCAACTTAGAATATTTTTTGCCATTTCTTAAATATTATGAGGAACCTGTTGTACCTTGGCCCTTTTTTACTTGTATTTTTTTTTAATTTGTATATGTAACAATTTGTTGATAAAACAACCGTTTAAAAGCACTAAATCAGAAATTTGACGTGTCTGGTATAAATGCGGGGTTGTAATTTTAGATTCAAATTTTTAGAAAGTAAATTAATTATTGTGAATAATGCTTAAAACCGAGTGTGCACATTCGAGCTCAAAGTGGCACATTCCGATCTCGGGAAAATGAAGCGCGCCGCTCCGCGTCGCGCTTCATTTGCCTCCCTCGCTCGGAAATGTGCCACTTTTCGCTCGAATGCGCACATCATTGTATTTAATGATCTTCCTTAATTAATCTTTTTATTTTCAACTCACAAAATTAAAAATATACGATTTATAAATTAAAAAAATGCAGAGCTTTAAATTTTTAATTTGTTTCCAAAGATTTATCCTAGAAAATTTGAAGATTTTTATAAAAAGATAAATATTTAAGCCTCCTTTTTAGTTATAATTTTGAAATTTTATATTTGATTATATCTCATTGGTAATTACAACTTTTATTTGAAATATTTTTTTCTATTTCCTTTACTTTAAGAAATAACATAAGTAACATCTTTTAATTATAAGAAATGGCAATCTAATAATAACGTTATAAAATCCTATAATTGGGAGCGCCACACAAAAAAAATTAACTTTTAAATCTTGGAAATTTTTGCAGGAGCATTTAGATTGGTCCTTTAGCTTTTATTAAAAAAAAATTTTTTTAATTGAACAACAGTAGTGCGTGTTACGATTTTTTTTGTAAGCGCTAAAAGAGAGACCAGATAACCGACGAACCCCGAAAATGCTATATCTTCGGAAATGTGCCGCTTTTTGCTCGAATGCGCACATCTTCGTATTTATAGAATTTGTTTACTTCATCAGATCGCAAATTTAAAATTTAGTTTAGTACATATCGATTTCATGTTCGAAAAACGTTTTTGAGTGGAAGGGAGCGAAAAGATACGGCAATCTCGTGAATGTAAGCGAGAAAAAACAATTATAATGCATTTAGTACACCAAAAAATTATAATTTCTTACGCGACCATTTTTTTTAAATTTTAGTACCAAATTTCGTGTTTATTATATTAGTATAGTTTCCCGTGCGTTTCTTCCAATCAAAAATTTTAATTTAATTTACCAAATATCGATTTTATATTTTAAAAACTTATTTACCATAGCAATAAGTGGAAGGGAGCGAAAAGATACGACAATAGCGTTAATACGAGTGAGAGGGAACGATTTAAATTATTCAACTGATTTTTCATTTAATTCACTGCCTTAAATTATTGTGAATCGTGTTTAAAACCGGGTGCGCACATTCGAGCTCAAAGTGGCACATTCCGATCTCGGGAAAATGAAGCGCGCCGCTCCGCGTCGCGCTTCATTTGCCTCCCTCGCTCGGAAATGTGCCACTTTTCGCTCGAATGCGCACATCTTCGTATTCATTGAATTTATCTACTTTATTCTTCGCTCCTTCGAATCATAAATTTAAATTTAGTTTAGTAATTATCGATTTTATGTTCAAAAACATTTTTATCATAGCAATGAGTGGATCATGTCCGGTAAAAGGGTCACTTACCTTAGTTACCCCAAAGTTGTATAACTTCTAACGCACGTACAAAAGTACACGCACCGATATTTTTTTTAATAGGGTAAAACGCCCAGTGTTGCATAGAGAACTATTTTCATTTAAAAAAAAGCAAATAAATTAATAAACTCAAAACAACTATAACGTGTATAAAATGAAGAGTTCAGTAAATCACATTTTCGTGCAATTATTGACCGTGGTGTAGCTCACCATTAACTTCAACATTATATTGAAAACTTGCAAACTGCAATATAAATTTAACTATTTGAGCTATCCATCATGAATATAAATTCATTTTTATAATTGTTATAAACATTATTTCTTGTAACGGTCATTCACTGGGCATTTTACCCTATAACAATTTTCTATGCAAGTACCGCTAAATTATTGATGTGTTTTCTCAAAAACGTTCTTGTTTAATGTTATTACGCGCCATTAGCTCCCTTTTCATTCTAATTTTCAAATAATAACACTTATTTATTTATGAAATAAGGTCGATACAATTACTAAATGTATATATGGTGCAATAAATTAGTGTATGATAATTTATTGTAAGACAAAAAAGAGTAAAAGAAATCCCGGATGGCTATAAAAAATTTAACGCACTTTTTTAAGGTGTCTTTTACAAATATTTTTCTTATAAAGCCTTCATCCTTTGATATTGTAATTTTTCTTGGTTACTTATGTTTATAACATCGTTTTGCCACTAATTATTGTTAAAAAGGTACCCCTCAATTTATTTGAATATGTTCAGTACGATTTCTATAGGTAAGTTCAAAATTAATTGCTTTCAATTTCTTTAAAAAAAAAACACAAAATAATTGTACAATATGTCCATATTAGGTACATACAAAAATTAGCATTCTTTAAACAATTTAATAAGAGTCAGCTAGTTATACGTCTTAAATCGTTTGAGTGCGGCCAAGTACCCCAACTACACAAGTCGTAGGTTTAATTAAAAAAAAATTTCTAATAAAAAAATTAAATTCGGCCTAGTTAGATTCAATTTTTTTAAGTTTAAGAAACATATTGTTGCTATACAGAGTGTTTCCGAAGATATATCCGAGTCGAAAAAAAGTGGCTAAGGACAAATTTTGAAAAAGACGTATGAAAACGATCTTTTATGGAAACGTTGCAAAATTCCAGTTCCTAGAATAACAAAAAAACCGTAACTGAATTTTTAAACGTATATATTAAGACCACGTTTATTTAATTTAATTTTGATTTTGTTATAACTTTTTCAAACAATAGAAACTTTATTTTCGATTATGACAACTAATTGTAAACACCCTGTAGAACCCAAATGGAGAACGTGCGGCCTTTGTGAGCGTCTTGTGAGGGCCTCATAAAAATTAGATCCTGTATTAATGAATATTTAATTCCATATATTACGCCAATTTGAAAATTGATCGAATCAAATAAAAAAATGTATGAATATAAGCTTGCTATTTCCAAACCCAAAAACCCATTTTACAAATAAAATATTTTTGCAGGCTTTTTACGCGAGCAGTGATGAAAAAAGGACAAACATTTTCAATAAAATTATTTATACAATCGTTCATTAATTAATAGCATCGAATAACCACTTTGTATATAGAATTAGATAGTCTCCAAATTATTGGTTTTTAAATGCACTTAAAACTTTTTTTTTAAATGCCAGTTGTTCAATGTTTAATTAAACCTAGATTGTTTTTTCCAGTATAATAAAATCCCGTTTTAAAAGCTTCGCTAACAATGCAGGCTTAATCATTAAAAAAATAATGATTTTCTATCTTTCCCTTCGCAGATTGATTATTTGAAAGGTAACACAACACAACTTTAACTCCATATTTATTATTTAAGTATGCTTAGCATTGCGATAGTTTTCTTGTAAAATTAAAATTTTCTTAAAACCGTGTCGTTAAACCGATAGAGATTCCCTCTGAAGTAAAAAAAAAGTATTTTAATCTTTCGTTTAATGAAAGCGTAAAAGCTCGCAGATCTTAACAAGCATTTCTAAGAAAATACTGCTCGAAGCTATGTGAGAAGTGCGGACCAAAAAAGTTAAGGTTTATTTCTCTCTATGAGATTTGCCGTTTTATATTTTCTTTGTTTTATTACTCCTGTTAATTTTTCATTTCGTTTTAGTGACATTCTCTTTGTGCGATATTGTATGACCTAACACCATATGAAAGCTGTATTAATTCGATATTAAATGCATTTTTTAAAAATTTATTTGAAACAAACGCCCTGTTAATAACTACAATTGAAATGGCTTCATTAACATTTACGATTTTTTATTAAAAATGTCCTTTTGGGTTTGAACAAGCTCATGGTTAATTATTTCTAATAGTTAGTTTTTAATAACCTAAAACACAGTGTAAAACTAACTTTGAAATTTATTATGTTTCAATTAATTTAAAAAAAAACATATTTTATGATGCTGCTCGAGTATAAAATTTTATTAAAAAAGTTCTCGATTTTAATCAGAGTTCTTTCATTGAGTAATATGGCGTTTGTAGCAAAGTGTATATGACCATGTTTCTACTACAGTGGAGTCCCGATAATTCGAACCAATGTGGACCAAAAATGCAAGAAAAAATTAAAAAACATACGTAAATTTTTGCGACAAAAGGATAATGTGATACATAAAACATCCCCAATGAAAATATGCAAAGTTTCTAATTCAAAATATAATTATTTATAAATATTAGTACCAAACTGAATGACACGTTCACTTAATGGAAGACCAAATAGTTCGTTATTCATAAAATTCCTTCGGCACCATAGAAATTTCCCCAAAATTTTGAAACTTAGATAAACAAAGCTTTAATAATACACAACCTGGGATAACCGAGACTTCATTATTGGGACTCTACTGTACTTACATTAGTACATATATATTTATTATTATATTGTGTTTTCTATAAATAGACGACGTAAAAACTAATTGCAATATATAGGTATCTTAGAACGGCCCAAAAAAAACAAATTTTTTTATCATTTTTGACCCCGCATGACAATACATTGTATTAACATATTTTTAAATTGCTTATCAAAAATCAGCTCGATTTAAAAATTTTAAGAGGTCGCCGAAGATGTTTAAAAATTTCCGAAATGGTAAAAATTGAATTTTCGTTTTCGAAAGACCTATAAATATAAAAACTTAAAGTGCAGTAGGAATAATTGTCTTTATTTTTTTTCGTGACTCGTGTTTTATTTCTATTTTTTAAGATGTCAACTTCAAGAAAAAGAATTTAATATTTATATATATAGGTCGCTCGAAAACATGTAAAGTACAGTACTTTGAAAATTCTAAAAATATTGAGCGACCTCTGTAAAATGATATAGGTATGGACTTAAAATTTTCAGAATATTTCTAAAGTTAAACGTATATAATAATAATAATTCGACGAAAAAAAATCAATTTTTACCATTTTTGAAGCTTTTTAAAGTCCTAAAATTTTTTAATCAAGCTGATTTTTGGTGGGCATTTAAAAAATATGTAAAATTAACATATTTTCAAGAGAGTTCAAAAATAAAACAAACCGTTGGGGAAAAAGTAAAACTTGTTGGTAACTCGTGCTACAGTCGATACAATAGCGTCAAAAAATTTCAACGCATGCGCCAAACACTACAACGTAGACGATAACAATGGTGTTGAATAGTCTCTACATTATATATTGCCCAGCGTGCCCGGCTCTGCGATTCTCCCCACTCTTTCGACCTATTAGGCTAGCTGCTACAGCATTTCCCCTTCTATTTTCATTCTGATCTTTCACTTCATATTTCCCATCTCACGATAAACCCCTCTTTCGTGATACAATTACAGATTTGCCCTCGCATAAGAAGTTTCACTTCAAAAATATTTGTTTTTTTTTGGCCACCCCAATATGCACACATCATAAAATAAAAATAATCAAAACAAAATAATTTAAAAAAATAATAAGAGTTAAAAACGTAGCTATTTAAGTTTTAAGCGCTATTTCTTAACAATTGTTAAAAAATGATAGCAATTAGAGTTCCATTAATTTCGAAATTACGTTTGTAATCATCCGTGTCTAAACAATATAGCAAACCGTTGTTTAGATATAATATCCAAATAATGAATAATGGAGCAATTATTATAATAAATAGTTTATAATTATATCCGAATGGGGAGCTAATCAATCTCTTTATTAGTTTAGATCCAGCCGAATAAGCAGTAGTCTACTTTTTATAAGCCTTCATCCTTTGATATTGTAATTTTCTTGGTTACTTATGTTTATAACATCGTTTTGCCACTAATTATTGTTAAAAAGGTACCCCTCAATTTATTTGAATATGTTCAGTACGATTTCTATAGGTAAGTTCAAAATTAATTGCTTTCAATTTCTTTAAAAAAAAACACAAAATAATTGTACAATATGTCCATATTAGGTACATACAAAAATTAGCATTCTTTAAACAATTTAATAAAAGTCAGCTAGTTATACATCTTAAATCGTTTGAGTGCGGCCAAGTACCCCAACTACACAAGTCGTAGGTTTAATTAAAAAAAAATTTCTAATAAAAAAATTAAATTCGGCCCAGTTAGATTCAATTTTTTTAAGTTTAAGAAACATATTGTTGCTATACAGAGTGTTTCCGAAGATATATCCGAGTCGAAAAAAAGTGGCTAAGGACAAATTTTGAAAAAGACGTATGAAAACGATCTTTTATGGAAACGTTGCAAAAATTCCAGTTCCTAGAATAACAAAAAAAAACCGTAACTGAATTTTTTAAACGTAT
Source organism: Sinopyrophorus schimmeli (assembly GCA_036325965.1). Taxonomy (NCBI): domain Eukaryota; kingdom Metazoa; phylum Arthropoda; class Insecta; order Coleoptera; family Elateridae; genus Sinopyrophorus; species Sinopyrophorus schimmeli. Next base: position 209,790 of record JARFIZ010000202.1, read on the forward strand.
ATATTAAGACCACGTTTATTTAATTTAATTTTGATTTTGGTATAACTTTTTCAAACAATAGAAACTTTATTTTCGATTATGACAACTAATTGTAAACACCCTGTAGAACCCAAATGGAGAACGTGCGGCCTTTGTGAGCGTCTTGTGAGGGCCTCATAAAAATTAGATCCTGTATTAATGAATATTTAATTCCATATATTACGCCAATTTGAAAATTGATCGAATCAAATAAAAAAATGTATGAATATAAGCTTGCTATTTCCAAACCCAAAAACCCATTTTACAAATAAAATATTTTTGCAGGCTTTTTACGCGAGCAGTAATGAAAAAAGGACAAACATTTTCAATAAAATTATTTATACAATCGTTCATTAATTAATAGCATCGAATAACCACTTTGTATATAGAATTAGATAGTCTCCAAATTATTGGTTTTTAAATGCACTTAAAACTTTTTTTTTAAATGCCAGTTGTTCAATGTTTAATTAAACCTAGATTGTTTTTTCCAGTATAATAAAATCCCGTTTTAAAAGCTTCGCTAACAATGCAGGCTTAATCATTAAAAAAATAATGATTTTCTATCTTTCCCTTCGCAGATTGATTATTTGAAAGGTAACACAACACAACTTTAACTCCATATTTATTATTTAAGTATGCTTAGCATTGCGATAGTTTTCTTGTAAAATTAAAATTTTCTTAAAACCGTGTCGTTAAACCGATAGAGATTCCCTCTGAAGTAAAAAAAAAGTATTTTAATCTTTCGTTTAATGAAAGCGTAAAAGCTCGCAGATCTTAACAAGCATTTCTAAGAAAATACTGCTCGAAGCTATGTGAGAAGTGCGGACCAAAAAAAAGTTAAGGTTTATTTCTCTCTATGAGATTTGCCGTTTTATATTTTCTTTGTTTTATTACTCCTGTTAATTTTTCATTTCGTTTTAGTGACATTCTCTTTGTGCGATATTGTATGACCTAACACCATATGAAAGCTGTATTAATTCGATATTAAATGCATTTTTTAAAAATTTATTTGAAACAAACGCCCTGTTAATAACTACAATTGAAATGGCTTCATTAACATTTACGATTTTTTATTAAAAATGTCCTTTTGGGTTTGAACAAGCTCATGGTTAATTATTTCTAATAGTTAGTTTTTAATAACCTAAAACACAGTGTAAAACTAACTTTGAAATTTATTATGTTTCAATTAATTTAAAAAAAAACATATTTTATGATGCTGCTCGAGTATAAAATTTTATTAAAAAAGTTCTCGATTTTAATCAGAGTTCTTTCATTGAGTAATATGGCGTTTGTAGCAAAGTGTATATGACCATGTTTCTACTACAGTGGAGTCCCGATAATTCGAACCAATGTGGACCAAAAATGCAAGAAAAAATTAAAAAACATACGTAAATTTTTGCGACAAAAGGATAATGTGATACATAAAACATCCCCAATGAAAATATGCAAAGTTTCTAATTCAAAATATAATTATTTATAAATATTAGTACCAAACTGAATGACACGTTCACTTAATGGAAGACCAAATAGTTCGTTATTCATAAAATTCCTTCGGCACCATAGAAATTTCCCCAAAATTTTGAAACTTAGATAAACAAAGCTTTAATAATACACAACCTGGGATAACCGAGACTTCATTATTGGGACTCTACTGTACTTACATTAGTACATATATATTTATTATTATATTGTATTTTCTATAAATAGACGACGTAAAAACTAATTGCAATATATAGGTATCTTAGAACGGCCCAAAAAAACAAATTTTTTATCATTTTGACCCCGCATGACAATACATTGTATTAACATATTTTAAATTGCTTATCAAAAATCAGCTCGATTTAAAAATTTTAAGAGGTCGCCGAAGATGTTTAAAAAATTTTCCCAAATGGTAAAAATTGAATTTTCGTTTTCGAAAGACCTATAAATATAAAAACTTAAAGTGCAGTAGGAATAATTGTCTTTATTTTTTTTTTTCGTGACTCGTGTTTTATTTCTATTTTTTAAGATGTCAACTTCAAGAAAAATAATTTAATATTTATATATATAGGTCGCTCGAAAACATGTAAAGTACAGTACTTTAAAAATTCTAAAAATATTGAACGACCTCTGTAAAATGATATAGGTATGGACTTAAAATTTTCAGAATATTTCTAAAGTTAAACGTATATAATAATAATAATTCGACGAAAAAAATTCAATTTTTACCATTTCTGAAGTTTTTTAAAGTCCTAAAATTTTTTGATCAAGCTGATTTTTGGTGGGCATTTAAAAAATATGTAAAATTAACATATTTTCAAGAGAGTTCAAAAATAAAACAAACCGTCGGGGAAGAAGTAAAACTTGTTGGTAACTCGTGCTACAGTCGATACAATAGCGTCAAAAAATTTCAACGCATGCGCCAAACACTACAACGTAGACGATAACAATGGTGTTGAATACTCTCTACATTATATATTGCCCAGCGTGCCCGGCTCTGCGATTCTCCCCACTCTTTCGACCTATTAGGCTAGTTGCTACGGCATTTCCCCTACTATTTTTATTCTGATCTTGCGCTTCTTATTTCCCCTCTCACGATAAACCCCTTTTTCGTGATACAATTACAGATTTGCCCTCGCATACGTAGTTTCACTTCAAAAATATTCGTTTTTTTTGGGCCACCCCAATATGCACACATCATAAAATAAAAATAATCAAAACAAAATAATTTAAAAAAATAATAAGAGTTAAAAACGTAGCTATTTAAGTTTTAAGCGCTATTTCTTAACAATTATTAAAAAATGATAGCAATTAGAGTTCCATTAATTTCGAAATTACGTTTGTAATCGTCCGTGTTTAAACAATATAGCAAACCGTTGTTTAGATATAATATCCAAATACTGAATAATGGAGCAATTATTATAATAAATAGTTTATAATTATATCCGAATGGGGAGCTAATCAATCTCTTTATTAGTTTAGATCCAGCCGAATAAGCAGTAGTCTACTTTTTTATATCATATTATCCAAAGATACCTTTTTGATTCATTCAATTCCTAACTTCATTTATCTACCTTCATTTTATGTTTCTATATCCTTTGGGATTCGTGATTGATAGATGGGCGCCTATTCTCCCTAAAACGTGTTACTTCGCTTTAAAACTAAAGATATCCCACCGATTTGATTAACTACGATCGCGTCGGATTAGAACACCACACCGCAATACTGTTTTTTATATTTTAAGCGCTATACCGTTGTTATTGATAAAAAAAAATGTTTTATAGCAGTAGGAGCCCCACAGATATCGATTTTGGCAATTTCGCCGATCTGATGTGTTGCTCGAGAAATTGCAGTATTATCGCGGCGCTATGTTTAGATACATTAAAGCATAATGGCAAAAAGCTGCCATAAAGGGCAGTTAACGTTATACATATTGAGCGAAAGTTTTATACCGCGTTCGAGTAGAGAATGTTCAAGAAAACTTCACTTTTAACATTCTGAAAGCTTATAAATAACGGTTTTAAAACCATGAGTGACATAATGGCCCTCTATGGTTTCCTACTTTCTGGTGAATTATTTTTTTCGAAACCGAGAGAACTAAATAGTTCCGAATATTAGTGGAATTAATGTTTTGGCGTCGCGGTAGGGGGGAATGGCGAGCTGCGGTTGCCCCCTGCCCCCTAATTAAAAACAAATTAACTGCATGGTTGATTACTTAAGGAAAAAATGGAAAAAATGGCGAAATGTGGCCGAAAGCTCAAGAGGATATTTCCGATGTACAACTGGAGATTTAAAATTTTTAATTAAACATTTTTAGAAAGCACATATTGAAAAACTGAGTGCGCGCTTTTCCGATTTCGATTTGTCTACATTAATTTTGTATCTTTAAATTCGAAAAATCGATGTTATTTCAATTTAAATTCTATACTCAGAGAAACTTGAAGCGTTTTTTATTTTTAATAGTTAAATCAGCGATTTGATGTTTCTGGTATAAATACGGTCCTGTAATTTTTTACTAAATCATTTAGAAAATAAATTAATTATTGTGAACCATGCTTAAAACCGAGTGTGCACATTCGAGCTCAAGTACATTCCGATCTCGAAAAGAAGCGCGCCGCTCCGTGTCGCGCTTCATTTGCCCTCGCTCGGAAATGTGCCCTTTTCGTCAATGCACAAATTTAATTTAGTTCAGTAATACGATTTTTTCAATAACATTTTTACCATAAATATGGGATGGAGCAAAAAACAACAAACCATAAACAAGAGTGGGGGGAGGAAATGAAAAACAAACTCATTTTAATAAAATTTTTTTTTCGTCACGAAAATTATTGCGAATCATGCTTAAAACGGAGTGACATTCGAGCTCAAAGTGGCACATTCCGATCTCGGAAAATGAACGCGCCGCTCCGCGTCGCGCTTCATTTGCCTCCCTCGCTCGGAAATGTGCCACTTTTCGCTCGAATGCGCACATCCTCGTATTTATTACATTTATATAATTTACCATAAGCTCCTTCAAATCAAAAATTTTAATTTAATTTAGTAAATATCGATTTTATATTCAAAAAATGTATTTACCATAGCAATGAGTGGAAGCGAGCGAAAAGATACGACAAACTCCTAAGTACGAGTGAGAGGGAACGATAAAAATTAATTAATGATTTTTTGTCGGCAAAAATTATTGTGAATCGTGCTTAAAACCGAGTGTGCACATTCGAGCTCAAAGTGGCACATTCCGATCTCGGGAAAATGAAGCGCGCCGCTCCGCGTCGCGCTTCATTTGCCTCCCTCGCTCGGAAATGTGCCACTTTTCGCTCGAATGCGCACATCCTCGTATTTATTACATTTATATAATTTACCATAAGCTCCTTCAAATCAAAAATTTTAATTAAATTTAGTAAATATCGATTTTATATTCAAAAAATGTATTTACCATAGCAATGAGTGAAAGCGCGCGAAAAGATACGACAAACTCCTAAGTACGAGTGAGAGGGAACGATAAAAATTAATTAATGATTTTTGTCGGCAAAATTATTGTGAATCGTGCTTAAAACCGAGTGTGCACATTCGAGCTCAAAGTGGCACATTCCGATCTCGGAAAATGAAGCGCGCCGCTCCGCGTCGCGCTTCATTTGCTCCTCGCTCGGAAATGTGCCACTTTTCGCTCGAATGCGCACATCCTCGTATTTATTACATTTATATAATTTACCATAAGCTCCTTCAAATCAAAAATTTTAATTAAATTTAGTAAATATCGATTTTATATTCAAAAATGTATTTACCATAGCAATGAGTGAAAGCGCGCAAAAGATACGACAAACTCCTAAGTACGAGTGAGAGGGAACGATAAAATTAATTAATGATTTTTGTCGGCAAAATTATTGTGAATCGTGCTTAAAACCGGTGTGTCATTCGAGCTCAAAGTTGCACATTCCGATCTGAAAATGAACGCGCCGCTCGCGTCGCGCTTCATTTGCTTCCCTCGCTCGGAAATGTGCCACTTCTCGCTCGAATGCGCACATCTTCGTATTATTTGAATTTCTCTAGATTAACTTTCAAATCAAAAAATTAAATATGAAGTTTTTTGAGTTTTAGGAAAATTTTGCTATAGACCAGGGACGAGCAACCCGCGGCCCGTTAAACATGTTTATGCGGCCCGCCAAGCATTTCTAAAATTGAATTTGTTTTATCGACTTTCTCTCATCAATATATTGTTATAAAATTAATTATAATAAAATGGTAGTACATACTAAACCGAAACAATTTTCAAGTAAATTTTAAGTAAATTCGTTTTTTTGTTCTTTTCTTGTTTGTTTTTATTTTGCATTAGAATTTGCATATGAATCTTTACTTTTTTTTAAATTTTATATTTTTTTGTTCTAATGTTTATTATAAATAAACTTTTGTAAATTATTAATAAGTGTTACTTTATGTGCGGCCCATCAAAAAATTTTAAAATTTAAATTGGCCCGTTGATTAAAAAGGTTGCTCACCCCTGGCTTTAAGCACCATTCACAATACTCTTCGGATCAATATGACCCAAAATGAAATAATTTTTTTCTAACATTGATATTTTCTAAAATTGTTGTTTATTTATTTGTGACTTTGTTTCTTATATTTGTATTGTATACAGTAATCCCCCCTATAACACGGTAGATTAGTTCCGTGTTATAGGAAAACGCGTTTTGTACCAGCATTCTCGTATAACGCGCTCGTTTGACCCCATACAACGCGTTATGTACAAATGATTCACGTTTAACTTTAATTTAATTTAATTTTAAAAAAACACAATTAACACAATGTGCAAACGTACGCGAAATTGATTGTGAACTGCACAAATCATTACAAATTTCACAGTACAGAAATATAACGGGCGAAATCCCCGCGTTATATGGGCGCAAACATGTGTTATACGAGGGACATGAACTCGCGTTATAGCAGTACCGTGTTATAGAGGGATTACTGTAATTATTTAATATAAATTATTTTTCTTTTCGATTTTAATATGCTTTGTTGCATTCGGGTCATTGTGACCCCAATGTAACAAGCTAGTCGATTATTCAAAATTTTTAGTTTTTTTTTTAAATTAATATTCGCTATCGTATTTGTTCTAAATTTTTTATGAATTAGTAGTGATCACAAAATTAAATTTGGCCCAGTTGAGTGGGATTTTTTTGAGTTTAAAGAAAATATTGCTATAGACAAACGGCTTTAAGCACCATTCACAATAATTAATTTATTTCCTAAAAATTTTTAATATACAATTTCAATATCATTTTTATACCAGAACCCTTAGTTAAATCAAAATCATTCCCTTTTACAAAAATGAATTCCGGTGCCCTTAAATAACATTTCTTCCATACTAGCGCAATTAGCCGATTAATACTATCGCCCCCCCCGGTTATCCCAAAATCGGTACAAATTCTTACAGACAATTTTATGCAAAAACAACAAATTAAAATTTTCAAGACTCCAGAAACATGTTTAGGTACAAGAGAAAAATTCAAATCATTTGCAATTAACGTCCACGCTGGACGGACCTACCTTTAATCCTTTCAAAGGTGGCCTCGCAATGGGGGGTCGAAGCAGACCCCATTGCATCCTTCCTCGTCCTTTCGCCATCGGCTACGCCCGACACTCCCGCACATATCACTTCATGGGCATAGTTTCTCTTTAAAAAAAGCGTGCGATTTTATTTAAGGGACTCATTACTAAGACTGGGGAAAATCACTCGAGTGAAAAACTACGCACAAAACCGAATTTACCGCACTCACAAAACGGCGAGCTTTAGACAGTCCAGCTGTACGCGACGTATTCGCGAGAAAAGCGCGCGGGCTACGTTTCGAGCTGTAAAAAAGGCCTTAGTTGCTTAAGAAAAATGGCCAACTTTTCTTAAAAAAATCATATCAAATGTATGCACACTATCGGTCTAATAAATGTTTGTTAAGAGGGTATTTAGCTTTTGCCCCCCACCCCAACGCATAAATGTTAAATTCTAAGGGGGTGCTCTGGTTTAGAATTTTGAGAAAAACAATATTCTTTTTTTACATATTTTTCCAGTTTGGACCTCGTGAAAAAAATTAGAAATGTCAATAATTTAGGGTGTTATAGCTATTTTAGTGCCGCAGCAACTAAGCCCGGACCTGCAATTTTTGTTCAAAATTTTAAACGTGTTTTTTTTCAAATCTATTTTTTCAACATGGTTGACATAATATCTCAAGTACTATTTAATCGATTTACTTTAAATTTTGTACCAGTTTTCAATTTTTTTTGAAGTTATACTTTTTTGGCGTATTGAGAGAAAAATATTAGTCGGAAACGGAATTTGCGCGCGCACAGCTAACGAAAATTCGATATTTGAAGTTAGACTTCTGAGAAAGTAAATGAATAATTGTAAATTGTTATTGTTCAAAAAATGTATTTTTACCATAGCAATGAGTGGGAGAGAGCGAAAAGATACAACAAACTCATAAGTAAGACTGAGAGGGAACCATAAAAATTATTGAACACATTTTTCGTCACGAAAATTATTGTGAATCATGCTGAAAACCGAGTGTGCACATTCGAGCTCAAAGTGGCACATTCCGATCTCGGGAAAATGAAGCGCGCCGCTCCGCGTCGCGCTTCATTTGCTTCCCTCGCTCGGAAATGTGCCACTTTTCGCTCGAATGCGCACAACCTCGTATTTATTGAATTTGTTTATATTAATTTTTGCACGTGGTTATATTTAATTTAGTTTCACCAAAGAAGTATAACTTCTAACGCGTGTACATAAGTATACGCACCGGTTTTTTTTGTATCAACATTATCTTTTTATTATTTGAAAAAATTTTAAATGAAAAATGCCGCAAAGTGCCCTTTTTTCTCAGACACCCGCTATATAGCGGAAAAAAATTTACGTTTTCACTTAGGTAGGGGCTCAAACGAAATTCTTCCTAATAAAGAATTTTTTTTTAAATTTTGTTTTAGGTGCAACCAGAAGGGTTGCAATCGTGGCAACCAGAACACTCCCTCTTTTTTAAGTACCAACTTTACCAGCTTATAATTTATTTAATTTTCGTATTTGTTTTTCAAAAGTTTTTTTTATATTTTCAAAATATCGATAAATATGTTGGAAAAAAATGAATGGCAAAAATTATTTTGTGTTTCTTCTTTTTTGCTCGACAAAACGCCCAAAATGTATGCCTCTAAACAACAATACCCCTTAACCAAAAAACATTAGTAAGATTGCAGTTCATTTGTATACCAAAATATTTCAGGAAATAATTTATAAAGCGACTGTTCTTTTTAAGCACCACATATAACCGACCCGTTTTCTGTCAAAAAAGTTATGAAGGACCATAATTAAAGATAAAAATAATGTAATTCAAATTCGCCTTGTTAAGTTAGCCGAATTTTGCACAACTGCCCATTTACATATGTATGTACACTTGGAAATGTTGCTGTAATTTTACTTTTTCTATTTATTCAAATACAAACGTTAAAATGATTATTCCAGAGCACTTTTAATTAAAAATATGAAAACTACCATTTCCATTAGGGTCGTTACCCAAGTGCTCTAATCTAACCGATACAATTGATGTAATATTAAAATGTTTCTGTTCGGTTCTTCTAATTTTTATTTTATGCATTGAAATGTAGATACACTTCTGTCCCGTTTATTTTTAATTATATAAACTGTGTACTACCAAACAAAAAAAATTTGAAAAAAACTTTACGTTATGGTTCAGTAGATAAATAATTAAAAATGGTGAAGAAGAATCACAAATGTCTTTTTAAAAAAATCAATTATATAAAAAATACATTTTTGAGAAACTTATAAATTTATTTTTTTTACCTAATAGCCTGAACACATGTCTATAAGTAACAAAGAAAAAATTGGTACAAACAGCACTCAAATCAAATAATTTTTGCCTTACATCGTTTCAAAAGAATGTAGTTGGTGTTTGGTACCGCTAAAAATTATGGTCTTTGCTAAATTTTATAAGTCGCTTTATAAATTTATTGAAGGAAGTACTTATGTATACGCCTGAACTATGAACCTACACTTCATAAGACACGAAATAATTACAAATATTTTGGGGCTCGCCAAATGAAATCAAAATAAAGCAATCAAAAATTGAAAATCTTCAATTTTAAATTAATAATGAAATTTTTCCTTAATACGCATCAAAATATGAGCCAATAAAATTCAACACAAATTCAGAAATAGAAGTACAGGCCGGGACTAAGGTAATGTCGTACAGAATAAGTCAGATTCAGAAAAATTCGATTAGTTTCGCTAAAAAATATATGTGTCGGATGCAAATACATGAGCCTAAACTAAGAGTGTTTTTTGGAACTGATCCGCCGGCGGACTAAGCCCGTCGGAGGCCCGGGCAGCAAAACGAAATGACGCCCCCCGGTCTGCTCAAAAATTGATGTATTTGTAGTGTAAATTTTGTAAATATGATGACAAAAAATAACTTCTCGAAATTTGGATCAGAGGCCCGATGCCAGTGCGCCATCGAAGTTACCTGCCCTGTACGACATTACCTTAGTCCCATACTGTACGACAAGTATGCTCATCGCATTTTAATTTTGAAATTATTGAAATCTTTACTTCAAAGGTGATAATTTTTTTTCAATTTGAACCAGTAAACAATAAATCGATAAAATTTCAAAACACAATGTTGTACATAAAAAATAAAATTTAAAATGCTACCTTTCAACACCAACTCACTAAGACAGCCATTCGACCATGCGATCGGCAATTCGGGTACGGTCGTCGTCCAAATGCAAAATCTCGGCTCGTGTTTCCACTCTGCAAAAGTCAAAGACACAGCGAATTAATTTAATCAAGTAGTAAATATGCCGGCTCCCCGCTAAAAAATCGCCAATCAAATTGCATTTAAATTCGCAAAAACCAATTACGACAGATTTGCAAAGGTTGTGCACATAAAGTCCACGTGAACTGGGGCCGGCAGCGAACACCTGCGTTTTTATCACGTTTAAAGGTTATCTTTTCGGATTTTGCATCTTACAATGCGTTCTAAACAATTTAAAGACACGTACAAAGGAAACATATCGTTCATTACCGTTCATCACGGAAATATTAAATTTTAAATCAAAATACACACAAAGAAATTTAATGGTTTACAACGTACAATATAAAGGGTAATACCTTACGGTGAGCGCCGACAAACAGGGCGATCAGAGATGCGGCGACGGCCGTCGCAGAAATCTCCACACTTCACACGCGCTTTCACTACATAAAAGTCTAAGGTAGACTGAATTAATTTATGCATGTAATAGATGTACCTTGCCCCCCCTATAACAATCCTTCAATCAAATTGCATGTACCATTGGCGATAACCAATAGGAAAAATTTGCGAGACTTTTGGCATATGCATATCAAGTCCACGTGCACTTGTGACGTCATCGAACACCGGCGTTTTCCCACGCTCCAAAGTCCAACTTGCCTGTTTGTGCATATTAAGATGCGTTTTGAAGAAATTAAAGGAACGTACAAAGGAATCGAAATTTAACTGGATTTAGGCAAAGGCAACAAATACATTGTACCATTAAACAATACAAAATAAGCTTGTAATTTTTAAAAACAAATTTAATTAATATGATTTAGTACACCCTTTAATTATTATGGTCCCAGAAGATAATTTATTATAATTGTTGGATTGATTTGGAAATATTTAGATGTTAGGACTGCGATTAAAGCAGGGGATCACGAAGTGCGGTCCGCGGGCCACCTACGGCTCGCAAGCTATTGCAAGCGGGCCCTCGTACTTGTTTCCAGCTCTCAAATATGATTTTTTTAATTTGGAAATTCGTAAACACATTTAAGAACTGCGCCCAAAATACAAAGGTACAGGCCCCGGGTGTCCTTTTTGTTCATACGGCGTTCTGTGCTCTGAATATTTGCGTGTCGATAATTATTATTTTAAAAAATTATGGCCCGCCAAAAAATATTTTTGTAATATTTGACCCGATGATCAAACCGTCGGAGACCTCTTGGATTAAAGTAATGCTTTCTAAGAGTAAGTTTAATCTTTGAATTGTGAAAGCAAAAAAATTCTTTAATAATTGCCGTGCCTTTAGGACGACCATGAGACGAATTTTTTTACATAAAAAAATCGACTAAAAATTGGGGTGCGTCTTATGGTCCGAAGGTAAGTGGTACTAAGCAAATCGAAGATTTGTAAATCGGAGGTCCACCTGAATTTCTAAACATTTTCGTATAATAAAATTTATTTTTTGTAAGAATAACGTTCACAAAGGCCATTGCACGTACAGTTTGATCCGGTTTTCTTAGTATTGAACTATATTATACCAAACAAAAAATTTTGAAAAAACATATGTTATAGATTAGTGACAGGCAATTACTTGTGCAAAAATGGTGGGTGTCCTTAATTCAAAAATACCCCAAAAGCTCCTTTGAAAAATTAAATTATATAAAAAATACATTTTTTGAAGAAATACAAAATTGATTTTTCTTTACCTAATAGGCTAAATGTATATCTATAACATATCCAAAGCACAAATAGATTGGTCAAGTCGTTTTTAAGAAAATTTTTTCTAAAAACAAAAAGTATTGTTTTATTTAAAAACCATAAGGGCCGGGGACCTAAAATTTTCTACAATTGTTACTAATACTAATTGTAAGATACATTACAAAAAAAATCAGCTAAATATCCATCTTAATCCGGCAATGGCCTTTAGGGTGCGATATATTTTTCAAAAATCTTATATTTAAAAAAAATTACAATGCCTACTTTGAAATAAATATTAATAAATGCATTCCTATTTCCTTTCAACAATTGCTAATTAATTTTTAATATTTATAGGTATACAATCTAATGCTTTATAATTTCCTTAAAGTACCTAATTTGAATCAATACAACAAAAGACACAAAGAAATAAATATGAAATTTGCTTTCGAAGATATTTAATTGATTTTAAGCGAAATTTCAAACCGAATTGAAAGATATATTAATAACGGTTTCGGAACGTCTTTTGGAGCCGATTACCTATGCTTATTTGACTTCATCTTTTTCGAAAATCTACAAAAAGATTTAGATGTATGCTAAAAGCTTATTATCCTACGAGTCCCATTAAATTTGAATCAGATCTCATGGGCGTAGGATCGAAGTACAGCTTCTCTAAGAATGTACATGTTCTAAATAAAAAAGACGTTTTAAAGTCACCTTCCCAATTTTTGCAATTTAAAATGCGTTTTAAAAATTTCAAGAAATATATAAATACATATATGTAATATGTGTAAGTGTGTACAAAAATAATTGCGATTTAAATATGTAACAAATCGCTAATAGTTCGTTCTGTAATATTTCACAATCAGTTAACCATGTCATAAAATTTAAATATAGAAACAAAAAAAAACAGAAAATCAGATGTCGGCGACGGCCGTCGTCAAAATCCAAAATTTTGGCTTGCCTTGTCACGCTTGTAAAAGCCAAACAAACATCGCATTAATTCAATCAAATAATAAATATGCCGGCCCCCCGCAAACAAGTCGTCAATCAAACTACAATAAACATTCGCAAAACCCAAGATTTGCAAGGCCTTTGGCAAATGCATATCAAGTCTACGTGCACTGGGGCCGGCAGCGAACACCTGCGTTTTTATCACGTTCGAAAGGCCAACTTTCGAATTTTATCGTGCTACAATGCGATTTAAAGCAACGTACAAAGGAATTGCAATTTGAATGAATTTACACAAAATGTTTTTAATTTTTAAAACAGATTTATTCATATGATTTAGTAAACCCCTTAATTACTATTTTCTCAAAAGTTAATTTATTGTATTTCTTGGATTGATTTGCATATACAGTAGAACCTCGATATGTCGAAAACTTCTGGAACTCGGAAAACACACTTGTTTCTTTCTTTTCAAGCCCTATACCTCCATATCTCAAAATCAGTATTTCCCTAGGAGGCATTTTGGTACATATTTTTCCACTATAACCCGAAAAAAATATATTTCACCTTTGTATCTCGAACAGATCAACTGAAAATTTTTTTCTAAGAAAGGATTACTGATTTTTTGGCGACTGGCGTCAACACGTGTTTACCAGATGTGTCTTTGTTTCATTTTGGGTATTTATCGCACGAAACCATGAAATAAATCAAAATCTCCAAGATGAACCAAAACTGACAAAATAATTTTAAAAAAATTCTGTCAATAAATTCGCTTTATATTTTCAAAGAACGTTTTAATAGACCCGTAGTGTCCAATTGAGTGTCTAAACAATTTTAATCAAAAATTTGTACCAGACACACCAAATCTCTGATTTAGGGTTTTAAACATTTACATTAGAAAAATAAAACGCTACAGTTTCTTCCGAATAGAAAATCTATAATCGAAAAATTTGAAAAAAAATAGAAAAAGAAAACATTACTGTAGACCAGTGGTTGCCAACTTTCATTTTACCAGGGAGCACTTTGATTTAATTATTATTAGCAGGGACAGAAAGTTAAAAAATAAACTCTATCAATCTAAAATTAAACTCTAATCGAAAACTTTAATTCAAGTAATCAAAAAATTCTTAAGTAACATTGAAAGTTTTAAATATTTTGGGCACCATATTATAGCTCTTGCGGACCACTGGTTGGGAACCACTGTTATAGAGAAATCCAACGAACGCGATGATTTGCCACTTTGGGCCCGAATATGCAGAGCCGTATTTCTGCTTGGAACTAAATTTTTGATTTAATGCTATATTTAAATTAATTTAATAAAAAAACGCTATAGCCACTGCAATTTATTGGACTACAATTAATTTTTCGATTTGAAAGTGACAAAATGAGTGTCAAAAATACAATAAAACAAAGATGTGCACGTTCGAGCGAAAAGTGGCACATTTCCGAGCGAGGGAGGCAAATGAAGCGCGACGCGGAGCGGCGCGCTTCATTTTCCCGAGATCGGAATGTGCCACTTTGAGCTCGAATGTGCACACTCGACTTTAAAGCACGTTGAAGAATAAATAAATGATTATATCTAAACGTTTAATTTTAAATTGCAGGGCCGTATTTCTAATTGGAACTAAATTTTTGATTTAATGCTATATTTAAACAAATTTAATAAAAAAAGCGCTATAGCTACTGCAATTTATTGAACTACAATTAATTTTTCGATTTGAAAGTGAGAAAATTAGTACAAAAAATCCAATAAAACAAAGATGTGCACATTCGAGCGAAAAGTGGCACATTTCCGAGCGAGGGACGCAAATGAAGCGCGACGCGGAGCGGCGCGCTTCATTTTCCCGAGATCGGAATGTGCCACTTTGAGCTCAAATGTGCACACTCGATTTTAAGCATGATTCACAATAATTAATTAATTTAAAATTTACTAGTTTTTTTAATTAGAAGTTACAGAACCCCATTTCTACCGGGAACCAAATCTCTGTCAAAAATGCACATTTTAAATAGTTTACATTTTTGTAAACCGTGTAAAACAAATAGTGTAAATGAAGGAACAGAAGTTATAGTATATTTGAATAACAAAACCTTAGCATTTCCTTGCGAAATTATTTAAGATTGCGAAAATCGATAAAATCCAATTATGTGCACATTCGAGCGAAAAGTGGCACATTTCCGAGCGAGGACGCAAATGAAGCGCGACGCGGGCGCGCGCTTCATTTTCCCGAGATCGGAATGTGCCACTTTGAGCTCAAATGTGCACACTCGATTTTAAGCATGATTCACAATAATTAATTAATTTAAAATTTACTAGTTTTTTTAATTAGAAGTTACAGAACCCCATTTCTACCGGGAACCAAATCTCTGTCAAAAATGCACATTTTAAATAGTTTACATTTTTGTAAACCGTGTAAAACAAAGAGTGTAAATGAAGGAACAGAAGTTATAGTATATTTGAATAACAAAACCTTAGCATTTCCCTTGCGAAATTATTTAAGATTGCGAAAATCGATAAAATCCAATTATCCTGATAAAGTAGTCGCGTTTTGCTAATTTCATTTCCGCAAAATTTGAAAAGAATGCATAGAAATGTACTTTTTGATTTATTTAACCTACGAATGTTTTAATTATGCCGCGCGCAAAAGTCGTTATAAGGAAGCGTTAACGCGAAATTAGCGAAAGCAAAAAAAAAAATACAGCTTCGCGAAATTAACGTAAGATTATTCGGCGAATTTGACGAAATAAAAAATACTTTTATATTGCTAATTTAATTACGGATGTTTATGTTTGTAACGTAAAGATGTGCTGTAAAAAACAAACGATAAATAGATAGATATTTTTTAAAGAATTATGTCTGCACTTTATTTTATTCTCAGAATTTTTTCTTGGGTATGGTAACACATCCCTTGTACTGTTTTTTAAACAAAATGTTTATTGTACAAAATTAATTATGCTGAATATAATTAGTTTAAAACAAAATATAATTTAATATATAGCAAGGTGTAGGATTTATTTTTTTGTGAAGAGATAAAGAAGGAACTGAGTCGGCTAACAATACATTAAAAAATATATATATATGGAACTAATAAAAGAAATATATAATTACTGTTTTTAGGGTTGTAAATAATGGTATAAGATTACATAAAATACATTTTAGAATTTTTTTATTTGCAATACGTACACTCTTATAAAAGCCGAGCTTCCGATCGTACACTGTAAAAAATTTACTGAGTAAACGAAGAGTAGATTATTTTGCGTTAGCTAAAAATTTAAAGTGCGAAGTGTATTTATATTGTTTATGTCTAAAATTCCAATTATTTTACGCAAAAAACTTTAAAAGTGACTGCGTTGTTTTCGATTTACACGGTTTTCGATACAAAACAGTACGATTTCGATTTACGCGTTTTTCTTCAGGACCTATCTACCGTGTAAATCGGAGAATAGGTGTACGGTGGACGGGCGCCAGGATTTATTAATTTTTCAGAGAAGCGCAGCAATGTAAAGTTTGGAAACCACTGCTATAATGGGTCCGATAAAAGATTCACAAAAATAAATGAGCAAAGAAACATTTCAACTAAAAACGGATGTAGCCGCATTACTGTTTTTGTGCAGAAATGTCAGCGTTACAAACTGTACGTCTTGGAAAATTTATAATTCTCGATTTCTTTTAACTATATTTCTTGGAATGCCGTTTAATTTGCGGAATTATAATAAAACCAACAGAGAACTATTGTGTAATTGCATATTTATAAATGTCTACCACATATTTTTAATTTTTTTGAGTCCTATTAATGTTCAATTTTATTTTTTTTTCTTAATATTGAAAAATTTAAAGACGAAAAAGGACAAAACAAATAATTATAAATTTTTTTAAGATAAACGCAATTATAACCGAAAAATAAAAGGGCATTATAAGTTAAAAAGCAAATCGTTCCACTTTTTAAATCACAAACAGCGCACACTACTTTAAAAAAGCAAATTTATAATGCAAACTGGTTGTTATTAATGTTACGAATGTATTTACTTTTTATACCGCTTTCGCGTTATATATTCACGTTTACATATAGGGCATTTACATAACAAATGTTTTAATTTTTTGCCGTTCCAAAATTAAGTGTTATATTCATAAGGTACTAAAGAAAACAACATCTGCATTTTTATCACATTTTTTATTGAGATGTAAAAATATTTTAAATTGTTTGTTTTAACTGCGAGGCCAGAATATTGTTTTATTTCGGACGAAACCTGGCGCGAGAAATAATTCGGCCGATAAATAAAAAATTATTTTGCCGCATTTAAAATTTGAAATCGAAACCAAATTAGGAAAGCATCCAAGAACACGTTTGCCAACTGCGAAAATGCGAGCGTTTCGGTGGAAAGTTGGTAAGTTCGCAGATTCGATACGAAATGAAAATTATATTTTAATAAATTATTTATTTGAGTTCGTTCAGACGTGAAGTTTGATTTAGGAAGTATAAAACTTCTTAAATAAAAGTTTTCGTTTTGGTAACCGCAATTTATAATATTTAATTGGGACTTTTGTTATTAGAGTTGTATTCAAAAGCGACGTGTATATTCATGTATGCCTGCACCTTTTCATAATTACACGTAAAATATGCCTTTCACGTTGATCAAATAATGATAGGAACACTACAAAAGGTTCCGTAAAGCTCCATAGTATCTCTTGTTCCAATTAAGTGTGTAATACTAAAATTTACTTCAAAGATTATTATAAATTCATTAGAGACGGTTCGCTTTTGTGACTAAAAATGTGTATTATATCGTGTTGCGAAATGTCTTCTTTCAAATTTAATTAGTGTTTGACAATATCAACACAGAAAACATTTATTTAACATGGGGCACTGTCGATTTTTTTGACTTATCTTACGCACCGATAAACGGGCTAGCAGAATCTGAAAAGTTTGTAAAGATCTGTTCACAAATAACCGAGCTACGATTTTTCAAAGTGAAAATTTAGAAAAATTAATTACAAATCGGCCTCTTCGAACTCGGTTTTCTCCAGAATTTCAAATAGCACGCCTATGATTTTTTAGGCTTATTCGAAGCCGAAAGGTCTGGCAAACCCGATTTTGTATAGTTTTTAGGGATTTATCTACAAATAATAGCACTACAATTTTTTAACATAAACTTTTATGCCACAAAAACAAATCTAAAACTTCAACCATTAATTACTCGAAAAATTAACATTGCGCCCTATGCCAATTTTGCACCTATCTTATGGAAAAAAGTATCAGAATTTTGAATTCGGGTCGTTTTTAATGATCGGATCTAAAATGAGGGCGCCACGATCGTTTCTGTGAATCGAAGTGTATGTTTTTCATTTTATTTAGATTTCTCGAAAATTTTGGGGGTTGGAAAGGAGCAGGGAAAAATGGCTTACGGATATGTCGGTTTAGGGTCCAAAGGAACGTCCTGTAAAAATTTAAAACAAATCCGTTGCCTAAAATTTGTTTTCCTCAAAAATACGCAAGGGCTTAAATCCATGTTTTTTCTCGATTTTGGCCGATTTTGGCGGTTTTGAGTTAGCGGCGGTTTCCGACACGAAACGGCCAAAAACGTTCAAAAAGAAAGGATTTGTCGAAATTTGCAAAGACGGCTGATTTACAGCATTTTGAAAATTAAAAATTTTAGCTAAATTTACACTTTGAAAGCTTCAAGCGCGTTTTTCTCACAGACTTAACATTGGACCCTGTCGATTTTTTTGCCTCGTCTTACGCTCAGATAAACGACCTTTCAGAATCTGTAAAGTCTTTAAAGATCCGTTCGCAAATAACCGCGCTACAATTTTTCAAATTGAAATTTATAAAAAAATAATTACAAGTTGGACTCTTCGATCCCGTTTTTCTCGAGAATTTCACATAGCAGGTGTATGATTTTTTTGAGCCTATCCGAAGCCAAAAATCCGGCAAATGTGAATCTGTATAGTTTTTAAAGATCCGTCCACAAATAACGACGCTACAATTTTTTTAACGTAAAATTTTGAACATAAAACTTGAACCCTAAATTACTCAAAAAATTCACATTGCACCCTATACCGATTTTGCACGCGTCTTATGGAAAAAAGTCTCAGAATTTTGAATCGCTATCGTTTTCTACGATAGGATAGAAAATGAGAAAGCTACGATCGTTTTTGTGGGTCAAAGTGTATTTTAGTTTTGATTATAGTTTTGATTTTTCTTTAAAACCAATTTGTTCAAATTTAGGTATAATACAACGTATTTAAATCGAGATTTTAAATTGTTTACAACAAGAAAATTATTAGCAACAATTTCAATTTATTTAATGAGATTTATTGACAGAGAGAAAAAGATCTAACCTTAAATCCGACGTTGGTCGTTGATTTATTTGGAGCGCCGGCACATTTTTGATTACACACGACGCAATTTTTTAAATTAATGTTAGGATAAAGCACTGTTAATAAATAATTATAAATGCACAAATATTTCACGTCTTTTCACGACCACAGACCATAGAAAACTAGAATTTTCTAAAATATTAGTCAACGTTATGTAAAGGTGTTGTTATTGCACGTGCACAGGCAAAATTTTTCGACTTATCGCATAAACCAAAAACACGCTGATATGCAATTAAATTTGTTTATCAAATAAAGCCCGAGGAACTTCCTCAAATGTAACGATATGCAATATTCCAGTTAGCAACATTGTTATTTCGTAAAGTGGAAAACGAATTGCTTGGATTTAAATCGAAAGAGAATTAAATAGTCTAAAGCAGCGTTTTCGAAGGCGTTTTTCTCCCAGACTTAACATTGGCCCTGTTGAGTTTTTTGATCGATCTTATGCTCCGATAATAGGGCTTTTAGGGTCTGTAAATAACCGAGCTACGATTTTTCAAAGTGGAAATTTAGAAAAAATTAATTACAAGTTGGACTCTTTGATCCCATTTTTCTCGAGAATTTCAAACAGCAAGCCTATGGGTTTTTGGGCCTATCCGAAGCCAAAAAGTCTGGTAAATCCGAATCTGTAGGGGGAAAGTGGCATGAAACAGCCAAGTTTTGAAACAGCCATTATCAATTACGCGGTAGTTTTCATACGAATCGTTTATGTATTATTATTTTAAGATAGCAACACTAGCCAGATATCCCCCACAAAAATTTGACCGTTCACCGTCAATAAACGGCGCCGATACGACGTATTGAAGATTTTGTCGTCAAAAAGTAAGGTTTTGAGTTCAGTTTATTTGTTTTCTAACGCCTATACGTACAAAACTAATAATAATATGATTACACTATAATTTTATAGATATATTAGGCCTTCTAATAACGTATATATTTTGTAGACTAATCTTTGATTTCATAGTAATTTTCGAGATTTTGTTTCTTGAGAGAATATGTTTTGAAATAGCCGGACTGCAGTGTAATGAAACAGCCACCTTTTAATTCCATAAAATGCAATAATAATTGTAGTAACAGCAATCAAGAGTGGTACCGATGCAAAATTGTAATGGTTGGGCATATAAATCCTGTGGCATAAAAGAAATTGCATTATTTTTGCTAAAAACGTTTTTAAGTTTTTGCAATGATTGATCTCAAACGTCAAATTTTTGACAGTTTCTTAGATTTATGTAAGTAAATATTTTATCGAGATTTGCGTTATTTAAAACGTTTTATAATTATATAAGATCTAAAATTATAGCTTAAGATTATTATTACATAATATTTCGTTAATGTGCAGTTTTAATCTTGTAATAAGAACATGGCTTTTTCAAAATTAGGTTGGCTGTTTCAATACCTATAGGTTATGTAAAAGCCAAATTTTATTTTTATAAATGATTAGAAGTCGAAAATATCGTTAATTTTGAAAATGTTTTATGACATTACGTACATAAATGCATGAACAATTACAGATTTTAAAAAAAATTGATTTATTTATGTCCTTCTATATTATTTATCCCTGTTTTTAAAACTGGCTGTTTCATGCCACTTTCCCCCTATAGTTTTTTAAGATCCGTCCACGAATAACATGTGCAACGATTAACATTTACCTACCACTTTCAGCTCGAATGTGCCCATTGGGTTTTAAGCACAATTCACAATAATTAATTTACTGTCTCAGAAGGCTAATTTTATATGTCAAAGTACCGAGCGCCAAAAGAAGTATAACTTCAAAAAACACTTCTTTTTCCACATTAAATGTAGTTCTCAATGATTTTTATGAAACGTCTTTAAAACCGTTAGTTCCTGTATTTTGTTTTCTTTTAAAGTCCATAGTAAATTGTTCTTTAAAAAAAATAATAAACCCAAATTATATCCAATGTTAAATTTTACACGTTAATTATTGAACCTGCAAGCTTACCAGTGAAGCTATAATTAAGATAGAATGTAAAAACGCATTTCCACCGTTTCAAACAATTACGCTTCGAACACAATCATTTTCGTATTAAGGCCCTTTCCTCGCGCGCAAAGAGAAAGTGAATATATTTTTTGCAAATTGTGGGGGATACCAAGAAAAAGGAATTAATCACATCTGGAAAAGACGCCTCCGAAATTAAATCGGCGCTCGAATAATATTTTAAGCCGAAACGGTAGATAAATAAATTTTGTTTTGCGGAGTGCCGTTCTGCTTCTAAGTTGGTGCAATGCGACCGCTAATTTAAAATCGATACCCGTGATAAATACAAGTTACAGAAATCAGTTTATGTAGATACCTACACCAGACGATAATCTAATTTAAAAAACGATTATTAATCTTGTCGCATTGAATAATAACGTCAACATGCCACCCTAATTTTCTTTGATCCAGTCGATTAAGTTTCTCGCTAACATCCACAATACAACGTCTATAATTCTACTACACGTACCGCATTCAGAACGCATTATTTTAGAAAACTCGTTAACTCAATTGAAACGTTAATATAATAAATAATTTAAAAAACAGCACAAAACAGATACTTGTAAGAAAATCAGTTAAATTCATGGCGTGTCTTAATAAACAGATAATTACAAATTAAATTGAGATTGATTTAAAAATCGGACTTATTTAGTTAACCTTCCGTGTACTAGGTGGGGTACAACTAACGTGAACAATTTTTTTTTTTAAAACGGGACGTTTGGTAATCGAGCTTAAAACCGAGTGTGCACATTCGAGCTCAAAGTGGCACATTCCGATCTCGGGAAAATGAAGCGCGCCGCTCCGCGTCGCGCTTCATTTGCCTCCCTCGCTCGGAAATGTGCCACTTTTCGCTCGAATGCGCACATCCTCGTATTTATTGAATTTGGTTTATGAAACTTTTTTTTCAATCAACAAATTTAATTTAGTTCAGTAAATATCGATTATATGTTAAAAAAACGTATTTTTACCATAGCAATGAGTGGAAACGACCGAAAAGATACAACGAACTCATAAGTAAGAGTGAGAGGAATGATAAAAATTATTTAACAAATTTTTTGTTACAAAAATTATTGTGAATCGCGCTGAAAACCGAGTGTGCACATTTGAGCTCAAAGTGGCACATTCCGATCTCGGGAAAATAAAGCGCACCGCTCCGCGTCGCGCTTCATTTGCCTCCCTCGCTCGGAAATGTGCCACTTTTCGCTCGAATGCGCACATCCTCGTATTCATTGTATTTGCCTACTTTTTGCTTCGCTCTTTCACATCATATATTTCAATTTAATTTAGTAAATATCGATTTTGTGCTCAAAAAACGTATTTACCATAGCAATAAGTGGAAGGGAGCGAAAAGATACGACAATTTCGTCAATGCGGGCGAGAGGGAACGATTAAAATTATTCACCTTATTTTTTGTCTAATTTATTACCCTAAATTATTGTGAATCGTGCTTAAAACCTGAATTTGTGGACCTTTTTTACAATCTCATAAAACTAGAGCAACTATCAGTTTTTGCGACACTCGCCTACTTAATATTGTGTTTCAAATTGTCATTTGGGACAATTTTATCAAAGTTAACTTGATTCATTTTTTAAAAAGGAAAACCTAATTATTTCTAAAACAAATAGAAATCGGACTTGAACGTATGAGCTTATTTTGCTATTCTGGTTTCCTCGATATGTCCTTAAAATATTTTTTATCACCCCGAGACGGAAAGTGCAATTTCAGACCTTATTTTGTGGGAAGAAAGTGCCACATTCGCTCCCAGCTAAATAAGGAACACGTATGTTTCAATTTAATTGCGCGTACGTCAAATTATTGGACGTTACCTAACAACGATTTATTTATAATAAATAAAACATTGTTAATTAAAAAATGATAAAGCATAACTGACATTTCTATTACAACCAATACTTCTACATGTCAAAAAATTAAAAATGGCTACTTTAGATGATTCATGTGATAATAATAATTTAGTAGAAATATCAAAAAAATATAAAACGGGACTTTTGATAATCGAACTTAAAACCGAGTGTGCACATTAGAGCCGTGTCCCAATTGCACAGATTAACAATAAAACGCTATACTTTTAAAAATTTTCGATTATTTCCAAATTGGTTTTTTGAGAAGTGCAAAGAATCAATTAATTTCAATTCGACAATTATTTAGCGTATTCAACTTTGGCGGTCGGTCCCTTTGTCGCATCTACAATTTCAAAATTCGCGGTTATTTACGATGCCCATAACCTATTTCTCATAAAGTAATTTAATAACAGTGACGAAGGCGCGTTTTGCGAACGAGTCGTTCCGATTTCAGTGTTTGTTTTGCAGAAGTGATTGTGATGGTCAATGCGTCACCCCCTTGGCGATTTTTTTTTGATAATTGTGTTCGATTGAGTTTAAAATCGATGCGTCTTGTGTCGGGTCATTTGCATGAAAACTGAGCAAATCAGAATCTTATTCTAACCAAATTATTCTTTTTACTTTAGACATGATTGTTTCATTTTTTGGCTTTGTAATAAAAATGTAGTAAAACGAGCATTTTCGTTATATTTTGCTTTTTTATTTCGGTAAAAGCAAAGAAAGCTTCTAAGGCTCTCAAAAGATTATGGAGATTTTATAGTGATGAATGTTAAAAACCGCACGTGACAGAAATAATTTAAAATTTCGTTTTAAAAAATTTTTATTTAAAGATGACGTTCTGTTTCACTATCTGAAGCTAGTAATGAGAAAATCAAAACCGTAATTGCAGCAGATATATAACTGTCATAGAAATGGCCGAAAGGTTACCATTACATTTGAAAACAAAGACATTATGTTCCACCATGGCAAATCCCGACCTCACACATCATTAGTAACTTGTCAAAAACTATTGGAGCTTGGTTGCGAAATGATGTCACACCCACCATGTAGTTCTGACCTTGCACCATCAGGTTACTATTTACTGCACCCTTTGCAAACGTCCTTATATGGTAAAAAGTTCACTAATGGTGATGTCCTGAAGTCGAACTTGATTCAATTTTTTTCCGAAAAGGACCAGAAGTTCCACAAACATGGAATCATGAAATTACCAAAAAGATGGAAAAGGTCAACGAACAAAAGGGCACATTTATAGTTGATTTGCATCCATTTTTTGTATTAAAAAAATAGGGTTTTATTTCAAACTAAAAACCCAAATTACTTTTTTGACAACGCGGTAGTTGTCAAGAAATTGAAAAAAATTTATTTTACCAAAAATTTCTTGATGAAGTAATTCAATTGATAAACTTGTGGTGATTTATCAGTCCTTTGGAGACTTATTTTAGGAAAACTTGAATATCTGTTTAAATATTTTATAATATGACGGTTCCTTAAAAATGTCTCCTCTAATTCAAATTGGCCACCCCTTTTCGTACAAGAACCCACATACAATCTAAATTTCAATATCTAAGAAAAGTAGTGATCAAAATGACTAATAACGCTACGAAAAGCAGAGCAATAATAGGAAAGCGCTAAAATGAGATTTACTGCAGAGAATACATATACAAAAACGTACAAACATTTTTCGATGGGCTCAAGAATTGAAAAATTGTATTTCTATCAGACCATTAACCGACGCTCTCCAAAAAAATGTTACACTAAATCGCATTTTGTAGAACCATATTTTTTACATAAGTTCTTCTTGTTTATAGAAGATATATATCAATACTGTTTACTTTAATTACTTGTTTGTAGTTTTTCTGATGGCAAATTTATTACGGTCAGAAAAAGTCCATCCGCTTTTAGTCGTATAAATTCTATCTGAGGCCCTAAATCAAAGTTGCCATAAAATTCGTGTCTAATATTTCGTCTAGGTGCATCCACACAAATATTCTAGTATTCATTGATTTTTGTAAATGAAACTTTTGTTTTAATCAACCAATTTAATTTAGTTCAGTAAATATCGATTATATGTTCAAAAAACGTATTTTTGCCATAGCAATGAGTGGGAGCGAGCGAAAAGATACAACGAACTTATAAGTAAGAGTGAGAGGGAACGATAAAAATGATTTAACAAATTTTTAGTCACGAAAATTATTGCGAATCGTGCTGAAAACCGAGTGCGCACATTCGAGCTCAAAGTGGCACATTCCGATCTCGGGAAAATGAAGCGCGCCGCTCCGCGTCGCGCTTCATTTGCCTCCCTCGCTCGGAAATGTGCCACTTTTCGCTCGAATGCGCACATTCTCGTATTCATTGATTTTTGTAAATTAAACTTTTTTTTTCAATTAACAAACTTAATTTAGTTCAGTAAATATTGATATGTTCAAAAAACGTATTTTTACCATAGCAATGAGTGGGAGGGAGCGAAAAGATACAACAAACTCATAAGTAAGAGTGAGAGCGAGCGATAAAAATTATTTAACAAATTTTTCGTCACGAAAATTATTGCGAATCGTGCTGAAAACCGAGTGCGCACATTCGAGCTCAAAGTGGCACATTCCGATCTCGGGAAAATAAAGCGCGCCGCTCCGCGTCGCGCTTCATTTGCCTCCCTCGCTCGGAAATGTGCCACTTTTCGCTCGAATGCGCACATCCTCGTATTTATTAATATTAATTTTCACACGTGGTTAAATTTAATTTAGTCACACCAAAGAAGTATAACTTCTAACGCGCGCATATAAGTAAACGCACCGGTTTTTTTTTGTTTGCTTGAGCATATTACTGCTTCGATTTTTAAATAAATTAAATGCCAAGAAGCAACTCGACTTTCCGATATCGTTCTGAAAACTTAAGTCAGATATCGACATTTAATGTAATGATTGAGAAGGGCTTCGTAGTACACTGCTGGAGCAGCGTTTGATAAAATGGAAATTGAATTACTGTCCTCTCAAATGGATTGATATTGTGATGTATAACAGGCACAGAAAGTAAAAGAAGGGCAAAGAAAGGGATTTTATAGATTTATAAAATGTAGGTAAATTGCATTAGTTGCCTTTTATAAATGCCCATTCCGAACGCTAAATTGAAAAGAAAAATTACTATAACATTCTTTTATAACCGCCATTTCTGCCATTTACTAAAATAGCTTTTTTTTAGCGGAGCAGATCTCGCGGGAACGCTTTTCGCAAATTGTGTACCGGATGTTTCGTCGAAAGTGCCACAGGTTGTTACCTCAAAAATAATAAGAACATTTAAAAAAAAGTAAGGTAACGGACCCAAATAAGGCCCATCTTAAGTTTATAAAGGCATAATTAATAGGTTTTGAAGAAAATACATCAATAATTCGCAATCAAAATGTTTATTTATATTAAACTTCAAAATAAAAGTAACAATATTTCTCTTGTAACATATACGAGCGGGAAATTTGAAAACTGGGCCTTATTAGGCACCGGACCTTATTTGGATCAGTTATCTTACAAATATAAATTTTTACACGATCAATCTGAGTTTAATTAATTGTAATTTCCTCAACTCTCTTATATGTATAAAATGTCCATAATTATAATGGGGTATTTTAGATTTTCAATACATGCAATGTGTAAAAAGTATAAATAAAAAGGGTTCCTGAAGTGGGACCAATGACTCAATTTTTACAGTCAAAATTTATTCATTTAAAATATATTAAACGTTAACATTATGATTTATTCATTATAATGCATAAATCATAAATTTCTTAAATATATTTAAGAAAATCTAAAAAAAGTAGTGAGAATTAGTGCCCTTAAAAATAAAAACTTAATAGCTCATTAAAAATAATAATGCGCAATGAAACTTTAATACATTATAAAAATAATGCGTTTTTTGCAACTATTATTACAGGCAACTATGTACGAGGCATCTATAGTGGATTCAGTATAACCATTGACTACGTGGCCACACTTTTTTTTCTTTTAAAGCCTGATAATATTAAAATGTTCTGTATATAAACATTTTTAATGCATCACGTACAGTCCCTAACAAAAATAAAATACTCGGCCATTGAATATGTTTAACATTTTGTACTCAATGTAGACCCATACATTTAGTTCCAATTATCATTAGTCAATTACCTTAATAAGAAATTAAAACTGACTCACCACCGATAAAGCATCTTCGTCCTTTTTCACGGTCCATCACTTCGCTGATATTCTTGCATCATATTAAACCCTCAGCCCGAACTTGTAATTCGCAGGTTGGCACTTTTGTTCAAAGTTCGCCGAGTAATTAAGAATATTGCACTATCAACTAACGTCGTATAATAACCGTAAATTTAAAACGCACGAAATTGTTATTTATAAGGGCACTACTTAGGAACGGGAGGGCATAAAACCGTTTTAGAACTGCGGCTTTTGCGAAGCGAGATCGCGCGCTCGATATTGACGAAAAAACCGGACCGAGTTTGGTGATTTTCCGAAACGGCTGGCACCCTTATCTTGGCGCTGCAAAATAAAGATTACAATTAATCTTCAATATATATTTATTTTTATATTTAAATATGCTTAAAACTTATTTTTAAAATAACTAATCGAATCAAATTTTGATATTAAATTTTGTATGGTATATATATATTCAAAATACATTATGTAACTTATGGAATTATTTTTTTCGCTTTAAATTAACCCCCTAAATATATAATTAATTGTTGAAAGTATTTAAAACTACGTGTCCACGTCTTTTTGTCGACTACTGTATATCCTATTATTATTGATTACCAATAAAATTCGATATCAATTAAAATTGCAGTAATTTTTGAGGTTATACTTTTTTGGCGCAATGAGAGTAAAATTTTAGTAGGCAACGGAAGTTGCGCACTTTTTTACAAGTTAGCCATCTGCGAAAGTAAATTAATTATTGCGAATCGTGCTTAAAATCGAGTGTGCGCATTCGAGCTCAAAGTGGCACATTCCGATCTCGGGAAAATGAAGCGCGCCGCTCCGCGTCGCGCTTCATTTGCCTCCCTCGCTCGGAAATGTGCCACTTTTCGCTCGAATGCGCACATCTTCGTATTTATCGAATTTGTCTACATTAGCTTTCGCTCTTTCAAATCACAACTTTAAATTTACTTTAGTAAATATTGATTTATGTTCGAAAAACGTATTTACCATAGCAATGAGTGAAAGGGAGCGAAAAGATAGGACAATCTCGTCAAGGCGAGTGAGAGGGAACGATAAAAATTATTCAACAGACTTGTCGTCCAATTTATTGGCCTAAATTATTCAAAATACATTATGTAACTTATGGAATAATTTTTTTTCGCTTTAAATTAACCCCCTAAATTAATTGTTGTAAATATTTAAAACAATTAATACAAATACCGATCTAATGTTTGTCCGGAAAGTTTTGTTCATACTAACGAGCAGTTCATACTAGTAGGGTATACACCAAAAGAAGTATATCTTCAAAAATGTAAGCTGTAAATTAATAATTTTAAGGGTCGAGCTTTGTGCTGCTTTATTTAATTATCTTAAATTTGATGAGATTAAAATCTAAGTATGTACGTTTTTTTTATAAAAAAAAGAACAGATCGCATTTTAAGATGAAAACTAAAAAAAGCGTTTGGGTTGCGTTGTCAGAAACATATGTAACTTTAATTAACTATTTCTGTTTCGCATTTTAAAAGCGTACGGCTTGAACGAAGCATTTTTAATGCAAAATTACAATTCTTTTTTTTTGGTAAAATACATTATTTGTTTTGGAAGTAACTTCAGAGTGGTCGTCGTTCAAATTAAAACGAATAGTTCTTTTCTCAGATACGAAATGAATTTTTACCTTTTGGCGTTTTTTTAGTGACATTAGACGGGTCATTTTACCCCGAACCCAACATTAACATTTCAAATTATAGATTAATTAATAAATTTTGTACGGTTACCGCGTTACGTTTCAATCAAAATTAAACATTTTATTACTGAAAAATTAATTAGATAACGTTCGCATTTGTATCAGAACCGAAAACCATCATTTCATCCCGAAGGATCATTTTGCACCCCTTTCTTCTACATTTATGTTGACTCGAAGTGTCTATGTGTCTGCGTACCTTTATACTGTGCAATAGAAGGTGCGCGTCGGATTGAGCGCCCTTATTTAGAATTATCAATATTTCAATATTTTAACAACAAAATGTGGTGTCAAAAATTTAAGAGTTCTTATGTAAAATGCCGCCCTATTGTAAAAGAACCTGTTATACCTTGGCCCTTTCATCACTTGTAATTTTTTTTAATTTGTATATGTAACAATTTGTTGATAAAATGAATTGCATCGTAGTGGGGCACTAACAAGGTATTCATCATAAAATATTTGAAAGCATTACCAACCGTTTATTCAAATTGCTATAAGATTTAAAAATTAGTGGATCTATGGCCTAGGTACAACAGAGGTGATGTACCTTGGCTCTATTCACATTAAGCAAAATAAAACCCATTGTTCTATGAAAACTATATATTTATTTTTGGATTATAAGAACTACTAATGTTCTTCTTTGAGATGGCACTAAAATTGTTTCAAAAATTAACAAAACTTTTCTCGTATACTAAATACTAAAATTTCACATACTTAACGATTAACTTAGCAAAAATTTAAATTTTTCGTTAAACTTGCGAGGCATATTATCTTGAGCAAAATTTAAAAAAAATAAGAATTTATAACAAAGGTACATCTAAATTTTTATTTATTGCAAATTGATTTTAGGGTCAAGGTACAATTTATTGACAGTGACCGAGGTCCAACACACCGACCCTTGATGTTTAAACTCAAAAATAAAATTAAAGATTATGCTGTGCCAAAATCAGACCACTACAATGCAAACATTAATAAATAATCTTTCTATTACGATGAGTCATTTGTTATTAGGTAATAAAAATCAATAAGATATTTAAGTCAAAAGAATATAAAAAGATTTATTTTTTTTTATTAAAAATTTCAATTGATCTTATACATTAACAAAGTACATTGGCCAGCTGCTGCTAACTTTACGTTAATGTCTGTCAATGTAGCATTTGAAATATCGAAAATTATGGGTCACGAAAGCCCGCTAATATTAAAAAAAGTAAAGTTGTCCTAGGTACAAAGGGACCAAGGTACAACAGATTCCCCTACATTATTGATTTTTTGAACTGCAAAATTTTGATTAAACTTTGACTATTGAATATTCATATGTAAAATTTACATAAAGTAATTTAGCACAAAATACGACACAATTAAAGACACGGTGGAAAAAAAACGACAGAAAACCAACTTTAACATTTTGTAAATTAAAGAGCAAAAGACAAATATTTCACAAATTGCTTAGCGATCCTTAAATCTCAAAATAAGAAAAAGGTTTAATTTAAAGAGCTGGAAAATATTAAATTCCATTACCCCTTCCCGCTATTTATAGAATTAAAAATTCGAAGTGCTTAGTAATTAATTTTACCTACGAAAAATTCAAGTTGTATTCAAACAAAACATTTGGCCTTTTGAACCCATAGCAATGCCCATATAGTACATTTTTTTATTTTTAACTTTTGTAGATGCTTCATAATTTAATTTTATCAAAAGTATATTGAAGCACCTAAAACATAAAATATTTCATTATATTTCGATATTTATCTCTATCACTACAGAAATGTAAAACGCAGCATCAGCAAAAAAAAGCGTAATACCCTCGCACAAAAATATCTTCCTTTTATACATTTTAATGCTAGATTTTTTTTAATTATCAAAAGTGGCTTTTAATAATTTTACATCGCGATTATACGAATTAAGTCAACAGAGTAAATTCATGCGAGACAGAGCAGTGCGATTCTTTTGAAGCGGAGCTTTATATTTAAAAAATAACTGTTTACATATTTGCACTCGTTTTTTATACGGCAGGAAGAAAAGACTCGACATGGATAGAAAAGCATGCGAAGCTGTTAATATTAAATGACAATATGACGGCTGCAGCGGACGTTATAGCCGATCGCAGATTTAAAAGATACATGCAAAGCTAGTCGCTATTATGCGACTTTGACGGCATAGACGCCACCCTAATGCGGTCTATTTTATACTGCTTTAAGTCGTAAAGCAACCCCAATCACTCGCATTTTCATTGCGGTAAATGATTTTCGATTTCAATCAACCGTTGAAATTTCATTGTAAATGACCGGGGTTAGAAGTCACAATTTTTGTTCTATTGCATTTATAGAGCCCATGGTCTTAATTTATCAATGACATTTATATATCAATAGATAGTGTATTTGTTCTAGTTTAAGAAAAAATAAATACTTTTTCTCTACCATTATCTAATGAGAACATATTATAATTTTTATAAAAAACGAGAAGTGTGACTTTTAACCCCGTGTCTGGGGGTAAGTAGTCACATACTAAATAAAAGGTATAATACAAAACGGCAAAACAAATGCCTATTTTTATTAAAGGTAAAATGTTTGTAAGAAATTTTACCTAAGAAAGGAACGAAAAATATCTTATTCATAATTAAAAAATTAAAAATATTTGCCGTGAGCGAATAGTAACTTCTATCTAACGAACTTAGGTTATGGTAACAAAAATGTCATAAATATAATTACAGCCAATTGTTTATGTAGTAAAACCCCTAGAAACCAATAAAAAGCCCCATATATTTATGGTGTTACTTTGCACATGTGACAACTATCCCCCGTTAACTTGAGACAACTTTCCCAAAAACAGTTTTAGACAATGAACCCCCAAAATAAATTTAAATCAATGGTCATTTAAGAAACCATATAATGATATCATAAAACATATCTTAAACATCATAAATACACGAAAAGGTATATCACTATGCAAAATTTAATTATAATTACAAGACTCAACACAGATTCACAAAAAATTACTTTCACTGTACAAAAAAAAAACGAACGCATATATTTCTTTTACGGTATTTCAGAGCGAACTGAAGTGAAGTACGCAAGGAGGTATTGTGCTCGGGCTTCTTTGACACGGGTAAACAAATTTATTAATTCATTAGGTTTGCTGTTATGGCTTTTGTGACAACTTACCCGTGAGACAACTATACCCGGTCTCCCCTACGCAAAAAAATCTTTAAGGCCACACTCCCCGCAAATTAATGAATTATGTTAACTAACAAAATTGGCCAAAAAGGCGAATATATACCTGTTGTTTTAATGAGCAATAAATTATTTTTTATTAAATTTCTTTTTAATGTTTATTGAACTAAGCCCCCATTCCCACATAAATAATGCCGATTGCAATATTTTTTACATTAGGAGTTTTCCAACTCCGAAAAACATTACTTCTATTAATTTTCTAGCAATTCAAAATCTGCTTGAAGCAACATTAAGCTGCAAGATAAAAACAAAAATTCAAGTCGATATCAGTTAATTCTGAAATAGAAACTTTTTCCCTTCGCGCGTAAAAAAAAACTTTGCTCTAAATACCCTTTTCATAATAGCCGATTCAAATTCAAAGAGGACCGACTACGCACGAATTTACCTACTCTTTATGTGCGCACATTATTCCATATAATTTTTTTACACGCAACCCCAAAACTTTTCTTCGATATAAATAATTCACCAGAAATAAAATGCCATCAATTTTTAACCGTTAACTTAACTAAAGTGAGAAGAAACGCAATTTATTTCTATTAACCCAATTCTGTGTTTCTGCCGAAACTCACAAACAATAAAATTGTAATATCAAGAGCTGCTAATCTACAAGAAGGTTATAAGGTGTGCGAAACAGCGGCCATTACGTATGGACCATTTCACGTTTCGGCGTTAACTGTTCGTTCCTCCTTTTCTGCAGGGATTTTCCTAATAATTTCCAACTCGAAATACATACTTCCAACCGAGATTGTGCGTTACTTCGCAGTATTAGCCTTTTATTAAGCGACGTTACGGGTATAATTTGTTAGTCAACATAAACGTGTAAACCACACACAATTAATAACTAATACACACCTAAATTTATGTTCGCGGACATTACTAACACGAAACTAATTGATAGGATAATGATGGGCATAATCGATTAATTACTTGCGCTAACAATAGACAATTATCAACCTTTGTTTGTGCTACAGATGCATTTTAAATGAAGTCGGGAATGCTTAACCTTCCGTGTACTGGGCGGGGTACTATTAACGTGAACAATTTTTTTTTGTTAAAACGGGACGTTTGATAATCGAGTGTGCACATTCTAGTATTCATTGATTTTTGTTTATGAAACTTTTTTTTCAATCAACAAATTTAATTTAGTTCAGTAAATATCGATTATATATTCTAAAAACGTATTTTCACCATAGCAATGAGTGGGAGCGAGCGAAAAGATACAACAAACTCATAAGTAAGAGTGAGAGGGAATGATAAAAAATTTTAACAAATTTTTTGTTACAAAAAATATTGCGAATCGAGCTAAAAACCGAGTGTGCACATTCGAGCTCAAAGTGGCACATTCCGATCTCGGGAAAATGAAGCGCGCCGCTTCGCGTCGCGCTTCATTTGCATCCCTCGCTCGGAAATGTGCCACTTTTCGCTCGAATGCGCACATTCTAGTATTCATTGATTTTTCTTTATGAAACTTTTTTCAATCAACAATTTAATTTAGTTCAGTAAATATCGATTATATGTTTAAAAAACGTATTTTTACCATAGCAATGAGTGGGAGCGAGCGAAAAGATACAACGAACTCATAAATAAGAGTGAGATAGAATGATAAAAATTTTTAACAAATTTTTTGTTACAAAAATTATTGTGAATCGTGCTGAAAACCGAGTGTGCACATTCGAGCTCAAAGTGGCACATTCCGATCTCGGGAAAATGAAGCGCGCCGCTTCGCGTCGCGCTTCATTTGCATCCCTCGCTCGGAAATGTGCCACTTTTCGCTCGAATGCGCACATTTTTGTATTTATTACATTAATATAATTTACCATAAGCTCCTTTAAATCAAAAAGTTTAATTTAATTTAGTAAATATCGATTTTATATTTGAAAAATGTATTTACCATAGCAATGAGTGGAAGCGAGCGAAAAGATACGACAAACTTATAAGTACGAGTGAGAGGAAACGGTAAAAAATTAAATAATGATTTTTTGTCGCCCAAAATTATTGTGAATCGTGCTTAAAACCGAGTGTGCACATTCGAGCTCAAAGTGGCACATTCCGATCTCGGGAAAATGAAGCGCGCCGCTTCGCGTCGCGCTTCATTTGCATCCCTCGCTCGGAAATGTGCCACTTTTCGCTCGAATGCGCACATCCTCGTGTTTATTATATTTGTATCGTTTACCCTGTGCTTCTTCAAATAAAAAAAATTAATTTAATTTAGTAAATATCGATTTTATACTCGAAAAACGTATTTACCATAGCAATGAGTGGAAGGAGCGAGAAGATACGATAATCATGTCAATGCAAGTGAGAGGGAACGATTAAAATTATTCATTTAATTTTTCGTGTCATTTATTGGTCTAAATTATTGCGAATAATTATAAAATTGCGTTGAAATTAATTTGTATATCAATAAGGAGGCAAGAATAAAATTCTTGTTAGGTTTTCTTAATTATCGGT
Source organism: Sinopyrophorus schimmeli (assembly GCA_036325965.1). Lineage (NCBI taxonomy): Eukaryota > Metazoa > Arthropoda > Insecta > Coleoptera > Elateridae > Sinopyrophorus > Sinopyrophorus schimmeli. The sequence goes on from JARFIZ010000202.1 coordinate 244,538, forward strand.
ATCGTAATTGACACTTGTCATTGGAATTTAGTACTCAAGAAAAGACTCGATAGTTTATAAGTTGACGAAAAAGTTAAGTTTTTGTATGTTTATTAATTGAAGTCTATTCTAATGCATAAATAAATATTAATTATTGGTTATTAAAATATATTTCTTATCATTTTCTATCATTTTTGTAGATTTTATTTTCGGGGTGTGGTAAACCCCACCTAGTACGACATGTGACATTTAGTCACCTAGTATGCGGAGGGTTAACGTTTTCTTAGGCCTCGTAAAGACGAAGCAAAATAGAATAATTGAAATTCCTGAGATAGGCAAGGCGAAACAACTATGAAAATTTTAACATAGTCTTAATAGAATTTAATTTGTTTGCGTTTTCTATGTTGTTGCTTCTCCAATGTTGTTTTTTCATATCTAAAATTTAATTTTTTCCGAGTTTATAAACAACACCTTCAGAGTTTCGCACCACCGATAAATATTACCAAAATAAAAAATGAATTAAGTTTGGAAAAATGTTTAGGGTAAAATGCCCAGTGAATGAATCCCCTCCAGTAAATGACCGTTACGAGAAATAATGTAGACAACAATTAAAAAAAAATAATTTGTATTCATGATATATTTATTTATGCATTTTTTTTTCATTTAAATGCAAGAAATAAAAGTAATAATGAAAGGGATATCTAAAATATTTAAATTTGCAAGATTTTAATAAAATTTAGAAGCTTTGAAAGACGCAATTAAGAAAGCGCCAAAAAAAACTGTGATTTATAGAAAACAAAATGACCTTTAATAAAAACTGTACAAAGGTACATCAAGTCCAAAATTTTATGAATTACTAGTCGAACCAATTAATCAGTCATTCACTTGGCTATAGCCCGGTCAATATTTGCATGAAAAGGTCATTTACTGGACTTCTCATTTTATAGTTAACTTTCTGACCTAATGGCAAAAATGTTTTCATTAATTCCTAAACAAAAGTACTATCTCGTTTCAACTGTAACGGTTGTTTTCAGTTTATTAATTTGTTTATTGTTCTTTTACACCGAAATAGCTCTCGATGCAACCAATCGGTCATTCACCGGACGTTTCACCGTTGTAACACCTAATGCATAGTTTTTTTTAAATAAAATTAATGAAATCTCTTCGTGAAAATGAAAAAGAACTCAGTCTTATTCGAATGAATAAAATGTAAGGAAAATTTTCTAAAACATTAATACAATTGCTCAAAAGAATATATAGAATTTCGTTTTTGTTAGGAAACTTTTCAACTGGGTCTAGACTTATTCGAAGTACCGAGGACACTTCATTTTAACAACAAGAATTCGGTCAAACTTGCAGTTCAGCATTACGCTAACTTTGATGGAAAAACTGCTAAACTTCATCTTTTATAAACAAGCAAGTTCTTCGGACTAAATCAATTCCTTTGGCAATTGAATAACGATTTTTGGATTACCTTAGCGTTTGAAAAATAATATTTATAGAATACTAAAAAAATATAATAAACGTTTTAAAACCGAATCTATGTACTTATGATACACCAATAATTCTGCAATTAATCGATTCTGAACGACTCATCCTAAATAAATAAATAAACAAACCTATATAAACCTATATAAACAAAACCTATTATTAAACAAAAAAATTAAGTCTATCCGAAACCAACAAGTTTGGGTAAAGTTTTTAAAAATTTATATGTGTTTTCATAATTAAGTTCATATATTATTAACTTTTAGTTTAGTGTGAAAAACCTAATAAAACGTTAGTAGAACTACATTTTACACAAACCATCCGGCTCGAAGGACCAAAAATCGTTGGAGATGAAATAGTAAGGGAGACAAAATAGTAGGAGAGAAGAATGATCCGGGGTGGCGACAGTGTAGGTCTAAAAACATGTCCTGTTTAAATTTAATGAAAACCTAATTTTTCAATTATTTTTCCTGAAAAAAGAAAAAGGGTTAGGTTTATTTTTTCTCCATTTTGGCCGATTTTGGGGGTTATGAATTAGAACCGGTTTCTTATGTATCACGCTAAGATTCCGGAGTTATGGAATTTTGAAAATTAAAAATTATCAACAAATTTACATTTTAAATTAGGCTTATGTCATAAACCTAATATGAACCAATACATTTCAACGCCGTAATTGGGAGCGACAAATTTTACATTTTTTCTAAGTTAGGCCCCAGATAGCGGCCCCCAGTAGTATTTTCAATACTAAAATATAGCTTATTACAATCTGGAAGATATAAAATTTCACAACATAGCGAATTCCACGAAGTACTTAGAGAACCGGATAAACGCAACCGATATCCCGGACGTTCTACGACTTGTTGGTTTCCGCATCTGTCCAACTGCCATCTACATATGTACACGACAGATACTTAATAGCGACCCCATACCCAATTTTAATATTAAAGCTCGCTCTACACGTAATATAATTATTTCCTTTAGCGCTCACTAATCAAAACTAAATCGTTATCAAATTCGTTAGGGAAAAATAATTGCCATTTCAAAAATAAACATTGTGGAGACACCGGTTTTTTTTCGAAAATACTGAATTTATTGAAAAACGCGTGCCTTTTATGCGATTTTAATTGTATTCGTGTAAAGTAACAGTTGGCAGAATACAAAACAATAAATCAATATAAAAATGAAATTTAATTAAAACATGGCGTTAAACTGAAATTGACTCCAATTCAATTTTAGATTTGTCTACATCTGCAAATCTCTATTGATTTTTTAATACGCCATTATACATACACCGATGGACTAACAAGAAGAGCTTTGGTAACGGGTCCCTAAACAAGATGTGCACATGCGAGACGATAATGCGGAGCGCTTTTTACTTTCTAGCAGTTATTCATAAAAGTTGACCTCATCAAACTAATCGCCCACGAACGAATTAATACATAAATAAACTTGTTAATAGAATTTCCAACCAAAAGTTTTGCTTAATAAGTTTTATTCGAATTCTAAAGCGTTCAATTCGAACAATAGGAAAGTTAAAGCGTCAACCGAATTCGGCGGTCAACAAAAACTTCTTTGTTTAATTAATACCTTGCAAACAGCAATTAAATTTAAAGACCGTGGACTAATTTTCCTATTAGGTCCGCTGAAAATTTTGCTTTCTGCCGTCGCATAAATTCTATGATGAATTACTTGCATTATAATACCTTTCAAAAACTTTTCTTGTTAATAGAGTTTGCCCGTTTTTCTACTAATTTTCTATCCGCCTTAAAAATTTTTAATGAACATTACGAACTCTTAGATCCCGTTGGTTGTAAGAATTTTAATAATTTATGCCATAAATCAAATTCTACGATGCTTAGGCGTATGCAACCCTTGTTTCAGATTCAAACTCTAAGTAGTTCAATTATAATTTCAGAAGAACAGAATTATAAAACAGAACTAGATTAAAAATATTATCAAACTTATTTCTTGAGCGAGTTAAAGTGTAAAACGATGAGCTATAAAAGCCATCTAGGTTTTAGTCTCAAAATTCCGAATCCGTCTCGCTTGTAATGATTGCCTCGAAAATGAGAGCGCTACTATTGTTTTTGTGAATCAAGGTATATTTTTTTTTGATTTATTTAGTTTTATCGAAAAATTTTATATTAGAGCGAGAGCGCCAGGAAATGATACCGGCTATAGTTACTAGGGGTACGTAGGAACATCCCCTTGCAATATAGAGCAATTCTATTTTTTCATTTTTTGCCAAAAAAAGGGTTAAAATCCATGTTTTTTCAAAAAGAAAAATGTTTTCTCAAAGCTTTGAAATAGCACGCCTATGGTTTCTTAGGCCTATCTGAAGTCAAAAAGTCTGCCAAATCCGAATCTGTATAGTTTTTAAAGATCCGTCCACAAATAACGGCGCTAGAATTTTTTTAAAGTCAAATTTTGTGCAAAAAAGTGGACCTAAAATTGCAATTTTTAATTACTTCGAAAATTTACGTTGCGTCCTATACTTATTTTACATGTATCTTATGTAGAAAAGTCTCACAATTTCGAATCCGTCTTGCTTGTAATGATTGCATCGAAAATGAGAGCGCTACTACTGTAAAACCCCGATATAACGGACCTCTATTTAACGGACTTCGGATATAAGGGACAAAAAATTCTGTCAATTGTAAAAAAATTAAAAACGTCTTGTTAATATTATACATGCTTAAATTCAAGTGTCGCCGCATGTAAACAATTTTTAGCGGCCACGATAATCACGTCATACGTCTAGCACTAGAATTTGAGACATAATGCCGTCCTGCTCGTATACTGTACCTAGCCAGAGCGATAGTATACTAGTATAAACCAATTTTTATATAACGGACTTTCGGCTTTAACGGACACTTCCTCCCCCAAATCAGTCCGTAATATCGAGGTCTTACTGTAATAGAAAAAAAAACGGTGCTTGTATTTTTGTACGCGCGCTTGAAGTTAAACTTCTTTGTCCTAACTAAATTAAATATAAATTAATTTAATAAATACGAAGATGTGCGCATTCGAGCGAAAAGTGGCACATTTCCGAGCGAGGGAGGCAAATGAAGCGCGACGCGGAGCGGCGCGCTTCATTTTCCCGAGATCGGAATGTGCCACTTTGAGCTCGAATGCGCACACTCGGCTTTAAGCACGATCTACAATATTTAACTAACCTTATAAAAATTAGAAACTAAAAATTACAGGTCCGTATTTATACTAGAAATACCAAATCTGTGATTTAACACATTTGAATTTATTAATAAAAATAAATATAACTTTTTCCAAATATAAAATTTTACTGGTACCTACTAATTTTAATTTGGCATAGAAACGATTAATAGTTGACTTAAATAAATACAAGGATGTGCGCATTCGAGCGAAAAGTGGCACATTTCCGAGCGAGGGAGGCAAATGAAGCGCGACGCGGAGCGGCGCGCTTCATTTTCCCGAGATCGGAATGTGCCACTTTGAGCTCGAATGCGCACACTGGCTTTAAGCACGATCCACAATATTTAACTAACCTTATAAAAATTAGAAACTAAAAATTACAGGGCCGTATTTATACTAGAAATACCAAATCTTTGATTTAACACATTTGAATTTATTAATAAAAATAAATATAACTTTTTCCAAATATAAAAGTTTACTGGTACCTACTAATTTTAATTTGGCATAGAAACGATTAATAGTTAAATTAATTAAATACAAGGATGTGCGCATTCGAGCGAAAAGTGGCACATTTCCGAGCGAGGGAGGCAAATGAAGCGCGACGCGGAGCGGCGCGCTTCATTTTCCCGAGATCGGAATGTGCCACTTTGAGCTCGAATGCGCACACCCGGTTTTAAGCATGATTCACAATAATTAATTTACTTCCGCAGATGGCTAACTTGTAAAATAGCGCGCGCAACTTCCGTTGCCTACTAAAATTTTACTCTCATTGCGCCAAATGAAGTATAACCTCAAAAATTACTGCATTTTAATTACTCGAAAAATTTTTATCTTAAGTTGAACAAAATTTCTGTTTTATCGGCCAAATACGATTGACACTATTTTTGGGTACAATTTTATGTAGATTTAGATTTATCAATATTTCAACACTACAGAATCATAACCTTTGGTCAAAAATTTATCAGCTCCTGTGTAAAAGGACGAGCTATCGCATACATTCGTCATTTGGCCAAATTATTTTTTGATACTCATAAATAACATGTTTTGTCAATTAGATCGAGCGTGCGGCGGCAAAGGCTTCCGCGCGTACATAAAACTAATGCGACGGAAAAGCACTGTTCTAGCACATAAAAGTAGAAAAACCATGTAATTTTTTCGCAATAAAAAATTGATAAATAAACTAACACTTTGTAAAACATCACACTTAATGCTACCAATTTTAACAGCATATTATTTTGTTCTTTTACTAGACGGCACAATTTTTAAAAGTAATAGAGTGGTCAATCACGGCGGGTTAATGTGGGGTATTACGAGCAGCCATATATTTTCTTAGTTTGGTTGAACCAGAACTGCAGAATGCGAGAACTAAATTAGTTAGAACCGTATTAAGAATATTTCTTCTCTCGTCCCCCTAATTTATTGCAATAGAATAATTTTTGCGATAGTTCCGTCCGAATTTTTTTTTCTGAGCATGCTCCCATTTGTACAGTCGCCGCCCTCAATTAATCGCCCACTTATATCCAGTGGCGGCGAGTTCATTTATTGGGACGCATATTTATTGTCAGGTACAGTGGCGCCTAATAATTGTTTAAAAGTACTAAATCGGAGATCTGGTGTTTGTCGCATAAATACAGTTGGGTAATTTTTGTTTAAAATTACAGTAAAACCTCTCTCCAACGGACGGTCGCGAGAACAACTACAATGTCCGTTGTAGAGGGACATCCACTAGGCAGGGGGCCTTAATACATTGTTCTCCTACACTTTTCTTATCTGGGACCTTTGAACAATGAAGGAATAGCGCAGCGACTTCAACATTCGTATTACATTATTTTTCTTTGTTGATAAAAAATGAAATACAATTTATTTTATTATTTTTTAAATTGCTGTTGGTGTTTATTAAACAATTTTGAATTGGAATGATTGGATAAAGTACAGTAATAATTTTTTACTTTACCTAATTTTTTTCAAATTCAGCCAAACAATAAAAAATAATGATTCCTTGTTTAATAAAAAATTGTAAATATTTATCTCGATCTATACTTAAGAAGCAAGAAGTTTCACATAGAATTTTTAATATACAGGTCTGCACCTGACAATTATTCATTAAAAAAATTAATATCTCGAAAAGTATACATTTTAGGTATAGGGTATTCTACATAAAGTAACATAAAAATTTAAGGTAGAATCCGAAAAGTTAATAATAGGTAGGGTGTTCTATTTTAAATAACGAAGTTGCTGTTCACTTTCGGTATAACCGGAAGTGGCATGTCTGACAAAATATTTGCCATAAATTCGCCATAACTTGTTATCCATCTATACCAATTTTTATAAAAATCCCGGAGTAGTTTCCAATATATAGATCAGGGAACAGAGATATAAAGAATGGACACTCCTATGTAGTTTCTATGTAAGAAAACGACCACATGTTAATGGAATAGCTTGCTCCTTGACTCACGGTGGCGCTAGTGACTAGCTAATAGCATTGTATATATAATATTATATTATAGGTATATACAGTAGCGCCCAAAAGTGAGTGCCGAAACCGTTTTTCACGCATAACTTTTTGCAATCTCGGCCAATTTACTTCAAATTTCAGTATATTGTACAGTTTGATGTTGGAAAATATTATTAATAGTTAACTGTTGCGCAGATACGGTATTTTAGGTTATGTTCCATTTCTACTGCAATAGTCATTTTTTACATATTCCGCGCCGTCACATTATTGGTTTTTTTCTTGAATATTTGGGTTATTTTTTTTGTGTTCAGTAACAATTGACCAAGTTTTAACAATGCCAAGGGTTGAAACTTCTCCAGCCATTCGGAAAGCAATTATAGATATGAAAAACTCTAGCATGAAGGCAGCTGCCATTTCACGGATTCTAAAGATGCCAGCTCGTACTGTCTCAAGAATTATTCAAAGGTTTGATCAGAGAAATTCTGTTGAGAATGATAAAAGAACTGGTAGACCACGTGTTACTTCTTCCCGGCTTGATACACGCATTGTTGTCGCTCCAAAGCGGATCCGACTCTCTCAGCTGTGGATCTGGCAGCAGAATTCAATCAAAGTGAAGGTCTAAATATTAGTCGAATGACAGTTTCCCGAAGATTGAGTGATGCTGGTTTGAATGGCAGACGTCCAGCTAAAAAACCTTTCATCAAACTCAAGAATCGAAAGGATCGCGTGGATTTTGCAAAGCGGCACTTGCATTGGACAGCAGCCGAGTGGAGTCAAGTACTTTTCACAGATGAATCTAAGTTCAATCTATTTGGAAGCGACGGAATACAATACATAAGACGTCCTGCTGGAGAAAGATACAATTCAAAATACATAAAACCGACAGTAAAACATGGAGGTGGATCAGTTATGGTTTATGGAGCCTTCTCTCGTAATGGCATGGGCCCCATCATTAAAATTAACGGAATAATGACTGGCCAAAGTTACAAAGATATGCTGACTAATGTCGTCTTACCATGGGCCCATACAAATATGCCTCCTAGATGGATTCTACAACAGGATAACGATCCTAAGCACACCTCCTCGATTGTCAAGACTTCATTGCAGCAGCAACAAATCAGGATTCTTCAGTGGCCCAGTCAATCTCCCGACCTCAACCCGATAGAACACTTGTGGAAAGAGCTGGCAAGACGTTGTCGAAACAAAAACATTAAGAATAAAGATGAAAAATTTGCCGAATTGGACAAGGAATGGAATGCAATGCCTGATTCAGTCTTTGAAAATCTTATTGATTCAATGCCATCTCGCTGTCAGGCAGTTATAAAATCTCGTGGTTTCCCAACTAAGTATTAGGCATTTTTATGATTATAAAATTGTTTTAGTGTATTGTTATACAGTTATTTTTCATTAAATCGTTCTTAGTGTTCTGTTCTGAAAAATGCGTTTTTTACACAAATAAGTCTGAGCTCGTTTAACTTCCGTAAATTTTTGTTTATCACGTTTTAAACATAATAATTCTTTTTCTCATACAAAACTGTATAACATACTCAAAAATGAAGTAAAATGGCCCATATTTTAAAAAGTTCTTCTCGAAAAATCATTTAGGCACTCACTTTTGGGCGCTACTGTACAATGCTAATAGTGTTATTTACTTTTTAAAAGTATTGTTTGCTGGTCTACTATCTTTAATTTGGTAGCCTTATGCAAAACAAAGAGGCGGCAACAACCACAGTTTAAATAATTGGTTTTAAATTAGTATTGAATTCAAATAAATCATAAAATCCGGCAAGAATCAGAAGGCATCTGCCTTAAATTTTAATACAACACTTTTTCCAACCCATTTTAAAAAAACACGTTCAATTCAAAATTATGTAATGGAGGCTATGTTGACAACAGACTACCAGCAAATGTCTAAAAACATAAGGGTCCAATCAGGAGCTGCATATGTTGGTCGATAGCATTGCCATCTGATAATAATATTTCATAATTATAAAGGAATTCTGTATTTTTAAAAATATTTAAATATAGTATGCTCTTTGAAACACCAGATCGCAGAAAATAAATTAATCGCTAAGTGTCCATTTTTGACCTCCCTGTTCCCTGTCTAATATATACATAATGTAAGCTCGTCGTGAAACACCCTGTATAACGTTTGCTTTCAGAATCAAAACACGTGGTTATTATTTACTATTTTTCGAGGGTAGTTATTTTAATTTTACATAAGAGTTATTCTGTAAATTTGTTTTTTTGTGGCCGTATAAATTTTCAAAAGCTCTAAATGGGCTTTTCTCAGATAACCTAAAGGTGTATATTTTGTAACTATTCGAAGATCTTATCTTTGAGGATTAACCTATAAATCAGACATCGATTTTCTTTAATTTATTTATTAATAATTAATAACAACATTGGAAAATTCAATTCATTTAATGTAATTTTCCAATTTTCTTTTTCAAACATGTTCAAATTTTAATATAAAATTTAAAAAAAAACATCGACTTAAAAGAATCCTACAACTGCTTACTGATTTGTTATAAAATAGACATAAAAATAAATTTTAAGCCCAGTAATTGACAAAAAATCGGTGCTTGTACTTTTGCAAACGCGTTAGAAGTTATACTTCCTTGACGTCACTAAATTAAATATAATAAATACGAAGATGTGCGCATTCGAGCGAAAAGTGGCACATTTCCGAGCGAGGGAGGCAAATGAAGCGCGACGCGGAGCGGCGCGCTTCATTTTCCCGAGATCGGAATGTGCCACTTTGAGCTCGAATGTGCACACTCGGTTTTAAGCTCGATTACCAAAAATTCCGTTTTGACAAACAAAAATAGTCACGGTAGTTATACCCCACTTCGTACACGGAAGCTTAAATATAATAATTTTTTAATCCAATTTTAAAATAATAAAAAAAAATCAAGTTGCGGAATTAATTGGGCCGGTGAGCGTAATTTAAAAATCAAAAATACGCGTTCTATTTCTAACACATTTTAATTAGCTCGACGATTTGGTTTTTGTTAATTACTTCTTCACTTGTAAAAAACAGATTTCTATAAAAACGTCGTGCAAAACGCGCAACAAAAACGTTTCCAACTTATTAGTCGTGAGCGTTTTTAATTTGATCAAATTTTTAATTTCGCATTCTGCGGATTGAACGCTTCTCTTAAAATTGCGCCCATTAAAAACAGCTTTTGAGAGAATCAAGAACTAGCAAGGACACTTAATATTCTCCAAAGCAGATTATGAAATGAATTCGCTGCTTGTGGAGATAGAGTGCTCACTTATATGGCATAAAAACACTTTACCTTGCGCGTACTCCACAATATGAGCTTTCAAAAGCATCCTTAAACTATGCGAACACATAAAGTGCTCCAGCTTTCGCGATATTGTCTTCGGCAGTAAGTGTTTACCAGCCTAGTGGGAACACCTGCTTAATTGTAGGTACACTGTGCGATTACATTACACGGCCCGGAATACGTTCTTCAGTTAAAACCTACATTTGCGGAGACTAATTTAGAGAAAGGGCGAAAAGTCTAACCCACTAAATTCGGAGATTATTAACCGTGAATGTCGGTTTATTTATTTTTATTTGGCACGTGATTTTAAATCAGTTTTTTTTAGAATTCGTGCAGAATTCTGTAAATTATTTGTTTGGGGTTTTAGTTAGGGCCGGATTTCCGACGCGTAGCGGTAGAAACTAAACTTTGGACACACATAACCGAGCTACAATTTTTCAAAATGGAAATTTAGAAAAAATTAAGTACAAGTCGGACTCTTCGAACCCGTTTTTCTCAAGAATTTCAAAAAGCACGCCTACGGTTTTTTAGACTTTTCTGAAGCTAAAAAGTCTGGCGAATCCGAATCTGTATAGTTTTTAAAAATCCGTCTGCGAATAACGGCCCTACAATTTTTTTAATGTTAAATATTGTGCTTAAAAATGAACCTAAAACTTCAACCCTTAATTACTCGAAAAATTAACATTGCGCCCTATGCCAATTTTGCACCTATCTTATGGGAAAATGCCTCAGGATTCCGAATCTAGGTCGTTTTTAATGATCGGATCTAAAATGAGGGCGCTACGATCGTTTCTGTGAGTCGAAGTGTATTTTTTTCATTTTATTTAGATTTCTCGAAAATTTTGGGGGTTGGAAGGAAAGCAGGGAAGAATGGTTTATGAATATTTTGGTTTAGGGTCCATAGGAACGTCCTGTAAAAATTTAAAGCAAATACATTACCTAAAATTTTTTTTCCTCAAAAATACGCAAGGGGTTAATCCATGTTTTTTGGCGATTTTGGCCGATTTTGGGGATTTTGAGTTAGCGCCGGTTTCCGACGCGTAGCGGCCGAAAACGTTCAGAAATGAAAGGATTTGACGAAATTCGCGAAGACGGCTAATTTACAGCATTTTGAAAATTAAAAATGTTAGCTAAATTTACACTTTGAAAGCTTCAAGCGCGTTTTTCTCACAGACTTAACATTGGGCTCTATTGATTTTTTTGGCTGGTCTTACGCTCAGATAAACGGCCTTTTCGAATCTGAAAAGTCTTTAAAGATCCGTTTGCAAATAACCACGCTACGATTTTTCAAAGCGAAAATTTATAAAAATATAATAACAAGTTGGACTCTTCGATCCCATTTTTCTCGAGAATTTCAAATAGCAGGTCTATGGTTTTTTGAGTCGATCCGAAACCAAAAAATCCGGCAAATCCGAATCAGTATAGTTTTTAAAAATACGTCCATAAATAACGGCGCTACAATTTTTTTAACGGAAAATTTTGAACCTAAAACTTCAACCCTAAATTACTTAAAAAATTAACATTGTACCCTATACGGATTTTGCACGCGTCTTATGGAAAAAGTCACAGAATTTTGAATCCGGATCGTTTTCAACGATAGGATAAAAAATGAGAAAGCTACGATTGTTTTTGGGAGACAAAGTGTATTTTAGTTTTGATTCTTCTTTAAAAGCAATTTGTTCAAATTTAGGTATAATACAGCGTATTTAAATCGAGATTTCAAATTGTTTACAACTTGAGAATTATTAGCAACAATTTCAATTTATTTAATGAGATTTATTGACAAAGAGAAAAAGATCTAACCTTAAATCCGACGTTGTTCGGTGATTTATTTGGAGCGCCGGCACATTTTTGATTACACACGACGCAATTTTTTAAATTAATGTTAGGATAAAGCACTGTTAATAAATAATTATAAATGCACAAATATTTCATGTCTTTTCACGACCACAGACCAAAGAAAACTACAATTTTCTAAAATATTAGTCAACGTTATGTAAAGGTGTTGTTATTGCACGTGCACAGGCAAAATTTTTCGACTTATCGCATAAACTAAAAACACGCTGATATGCAATTAAATTTGTTTATCGAATAAAGCCCGGGGAACTTCCTCAAATGTAACAATATGTAATATACGAGTTAGCAACATTGTTATTTCGTAAAGTGGAAAACGAATTGCTTAGATTTAAATCGAAAGAGAAATAAATAGTCTAAAGCAGCGTTTTCGAGGGCATTTTTCTCCCAGACTTAACATGGGACCTGTTGATTTTTTTGACCGATCTTATGCTCCGATAATAGGGCGTTCAGGGTCTAAAAAGTTTAAAAAAATCCGTTCACAAATAAGCAAGCTACGATTTTTTAAATTAAAAATTTGGAAAAAATTAATTAGGTACAAGTCCGACTCTTCAAAGCCATGTTTCTCAAAAATTTCAAATAGCATGCCTATGGTTTTTTGCGCCTATCCGAAGCCAAAAAGTCTGGCAAATCCGAATCTGTATGGTTTTTAAAGATCGATCCACAAATAACGGCCCTACAATTTTTTTAACGTAAAATTTTGTGCAATAAAATAAACCTAAAATTTCAACCCTTAATTACTAAAAAAAATAACATTGCGCCTATGCCAATTGTGCACCTATCTTATGGAAAAATGTCTCAGAATTCCGAATCCAAGTCGTGTTTAATGATCGGATATAAAATGAGGGCGCTACGATCGTTTCTGCGAGTCAAAGTGTATTTTTTTCGATTTATTTAGTTTTCTCGAAAATTTTGGGGGTTGGAAGGGGAGCAGGGAAGAATCTCTTACGGATATGTCGGTTTAGGGTCCATAGGAACGTCCTGTAAAAATTTAAAGCAAATCCATTACCTAAAATGTTTTTTTCTCAAAAATACGCAAGGGGTTAATCCATATATTTTCCCGATTTTTGGCGATTTTGGGGGTTTTGAGTTAGGACCGGATTCCGACGCGTAGGGGCTGAAAACGTTCATAAATGAAAGGATAAATGAAAGGAGTTACAGCATTTTGAAAAATAAAAATTTTATCAAAATTTACACTTTGAAAGCTTCAAGCGCGTTTTTCTCACAGACTTAGCAATAGGCCCTATTGATTTTTTTAGCTGGTCTTATGCTCAGATAAATGGCCTTTTAGAATATAAAAAGTCTTTAAAGATCCATTCATAAATAATCGAGCTACGATTTTTCAAAGTGCAAATTTAGAAAAAAATATTTGCATCCGTTTTTCTCAAAAATTTTAAATAGCACGCCTTCGGTTTTTTTATTGTATATGAAGCCAAAATGCCTGGCAAATCCGAATCTCTAAAGTTTTTAAAGAACCGTGTACAAACAACGGCGCTACAATTTTTTTAACGTAAAATTTTGTGCTAAAACTTCAACCCTTAATTACTCAAAAATAAGGCATTGGGTCCTATGCCGATTTTGCACGTATATTATGTAAAAAACCCTGAGGATACCGAGGTCGGATTTTTTTTAATGATCGGATCAAAAATAAGGGCGCTACGATCGATTTTGTGCGGCAAAGTGTATTTTTTTCGATATATTTAGTTTTCTCGAAAATTTTAGCGGATGAAGGGTTTGAGGTCCATATGAACTAAATATTAAAAAAAATTAATTAAATAAAGCATCAATTTTCCTTCGATAAAACCGGCAAGCCTTCATAATTGTTTCAGAAGCAACTGCAACAAGATCGTTTTCACATAAAAAAAATCTCTCGAAACAATTTCGCATAAATTAAAATATCAATTTCCTTCGCGAAAAGTTGTTTTCCTTTAAAATTCGCGTTGCGCCAGGCGCGCAGGCATTTGACAAAATTAACTTGATCTTTTCGACTAACAAATATTTTGCACATTCATTTATGCCATAAAGAAAATTCCCGAATTCCGTGAAATAGGTCACGCTTCGACCCTTTCTTTGCTACGCTACTTTTACACCTTTACCCGGGCATTGTGACTGATAGCACGAACGTGAAATTACGCAAACTTAGAAAATATATCTACAATGTAATGTGTCCGCATGTAAGCCTCGTCCGCTTTAAAATATTCGTACGACAGGGCCGGCTTAATTATTGATACGTTTTTTTTAAATTTTAATTGAAAAAAAACCTATCTATTTAGTGCTATTTCCAATCAAAGTTCTCTACAATTTTTTAATTCAAATACAGATAGGGTAAAACTAAATTAGAAAAATACAGATTTTTTCATGTGGACACTATATTAAAAATTAATTTTAGAATTTAGGAGTGCACAATCGATAATCCGGTTAGAAATTGATATTACGAATGATTGTTTATTTTAAAATCATAGATTTTTTGCTTTCAACTATGTTCTCGGAATTTATGCGCAAATAAATAACAAAATTTTATGAAAAGTTATTTTTTAAATGGGAATGAAAAGTTATACTTTTTTTGGCACGTTGAGAGTAAAATTTTGGCAGACAAAATCACAACTTTAAATTTAGTTCAGTAAATATCGATTATATGTTCAAAAAACGTATTTTTACCATAGCAATGAGTGGGAGCGAGCGAAAAGATACAACGAAATCATAAGTAAGAGTGAGAGGGAATGATAAAAATTATTTAACAAATTTTTCGTCACGAAAATTATTGCGAATCATGCTGAAAACCGAGTGTGCACATTCGAGCTCAAAGTGGCACATTCCGATCTCGCCTCCCTGCCTCCCTCGCTCGGAAATGTGCCACTTTTCGCTCGAATGCTCACATCCTCGTATTCATTGATTTTTGTAAATGAAACTTTTTTTTTCAATCAAGAAATTTAATTTAGTTCAGTAAATATTGATTATATGTTCAAAAAACGTATTTTCACCATAGCAATGAGTGGGAGCGAGCGAAAAGATACAACGAACTCATAAGTAAGAGTGAGAGGGAACGATAAAAATTATTTAACAAATTTTTCGTCACGAAATTTATTGCGAATCATGCTGAAAACCGAGTGTGCACATTCGAGCTCAAAGTGGCACATTCCGATCTCGGGAAAATGAAGCGCGCCGCTCCGCGTCGCGCTTCATTTGCTTCCCTCGCTCGGAAATGTGCCACTTTTCGCTCGAATGCGCACATCTTCGTATTTATTGAATTTGTCTACCTTATTCTTCGCTTTTTCATATCACAACTTTAAATTTACTTTAGTAAATATCGATTTTAAGTTTGAAAAACGAATTTACCATAGCAATGAGTGAGAGAGAGCGAAAAGATACGACAATCTCGTCAATGCGAGTGAGAGGGAACGATTAAAATGATTCAACAGACTTGTCGTACAATTGATTGGCCTAAATTATTGTAAATCATGCTTAAAACCGAGTGTGCACATTCGAGCTCAAAGTGGCACATTCCGATCTCGGGAAAATGAAGCGCGCCGCTCCGCGTCGCGCTTCATTTGCCTCCCTCGCTCGGAAATGTGCCACTTTTCGCTCGAATGCGCACAACCTCGTATTTATTAAATTTATTTATATAAATTTTTGCACCTGATTCTATTTAATTTAATTACGCAAAGAAGTATAACTTCTAACACGCCTTCAGAAGCGCACGCACCGGTTTTTTGCTTAAAGCCAAACCAATTGTCTACAACCGTTAGTTAAATACGATTTGAAAGAAGTGAAATGTATTACGTGACACGTAAGATCTTAAAGTAAGCATTTTTACACGCTTTCCGGGAGAAATATAACTTCTTCGTACACAAAATCCTTAACAAATCGGCGCTAATGGAAAAAAGAAGCGCTTTAGAATAATTGTTTTATCTTGCGCTGAAGGTGTTAGAAAATCGTCGATCTAATTTATTTATGTTGAATTCAGATCTAAGAATATAATGATGATTCTAGAAGAGCAACAGGTAGGCAGATGGTAGACACGTAACTATATAAAAGCAATTTCGAGGTGAAAACATAACATGCACACACACCCCCACATTTCGAATAAAATTAAATGTTTCTATGAACAGCACAACCAGACGATTTATTTAAATAAATTCGGGAAAAGGATGATGCAGAGATTCTGGTTAGTTGAAGGAAGCAGGATAAATGGTCAATACAAAGACCTTCAAATTAGAAATTGCTTAAAAATATTTCTTTGTTTTAATGTGTTTCCAAATCAAAACCTTACAGGTAATAACGATTAAAAATATTAACAAAACACATAGCTGTTCTTTTAGAGGCGTTTCAACCAACTGGCTTGGGGGGTGATTTTAAAAAAAGAAAAAAATTAACTTAACTTGTTTGTTTGAAATATTGGTAATTTTTAAGAATAAAAATAAATAAACAAAGAAAAATTCTTATGGGGGGTAATTACCCAATTACCCCCCTCTGAAACCGCTACTGGTTCGTTTCCGAATGTGTATTTATCTTTTTGATTTGGTATATCACAATAAATAGTACACAACATACTTCATCAGCTTCAATTTTGAGGAAAAAGGGTGTGTGTATAAAATTCACGCGCGACAGAAGTGAAACTTCTTGCTTAAGGTATGATAATACTCTTTAATGGGTGTATTTTTTATGATGAAATATTTTGAGATCGAAGCCTAATGCGTAGCAAAATTGTAAACGATAATGGTAGCAATAAAAAAAACGTTTAATACAATTTCATTGTTTGTAGTCAATATTGAAAAGAGAGTGTCACTCTGTTTCCTTTTACTAATGATGACCTGAAATCCCCCTTGGTTCAGTTTTCGCTGACCAAGGACCAAAAGTTCTACCAACTTTCTTGCCAAACCCGATACAATACTTTTAAATACTTTTTAATGAAAATATATTAAAATTAGAACTACAGTGGAATCTCGCATTACGAGCACAATTCGTCCGGAGTCTTACTCGTTAAACAAAACTATTTTTACCATATAAATTAATGTAAAATACGATAATGCGTTCCATGCCGAAAAAAATACTCAAAAATTGAAATTTTCAAAAAAAAATACTCCAAAAAACGTTGTGTGGCATTTGTTCAAAGAAATTATTAAGAAGCGGGATTCATCTTCATGTTTTCTTAGTAACATACCTGTTTTTTTTTTATTAGAAATCTGTCAACACATTTGTTTTTGTCTACGCTTCAAAATTTGGTAAAAATGCGACACCGCATTAACATTAAATATGTTTTTAACGCGCATAGTCACTGCTTTATTAGGGTGATGCCTCTCAATGTACGAAGCAACAATTTACCATGGTTTCAGCATTTCGCCAGACGATTGTTGCTATGCGATACGTAGCTCGTTAAGCGAGTCATTTATTTACAATTTATATTGCTCGTTATGCGAGGTGCTCGTTAAGCGAGGTTCCACTGTATAGAAAACGCAATACGGTTATAAACTAGCCTTTTCTGGGAACGTTGTGGAGAGAAACGAATAAAAAGAAACATGTACCAGTTAATTTAAAGAGAACAAATGTAAAGGACTTTGGTATTTAGAAACGCATTATCTAAAACCGCAGCGCCATAAATTAGAAGGCGAAATAAGCTTAAAACTGCAGTTGCATATTTATAGTTGCACTGGTTTTGCCTGTTAATACAGCCAAAACGTAACGTACCGAAGTTGGCTATAAATATCAAAAGCAAGTTTAGTTAACATTAACTAACAAGACTATCTGCAAACATCAGTAAATTTGCAAAGTTTAAACATCAATAGCCAAACTTGAAATTATAACATATTGATCTATTGATTGACGATTATTGTTTCTCTTTGTTTATTCAAATTATTAATAATTTCGTATATTTGGGTACTCAATTTTCTTAAAATGGGTTATTTCAGTACAGTCACACAGCAAATTTTACAGTCTACCATAACTAATGATAAAAAAAACATTTATTTATTTTTAAACAACTAATCAGATTTTCAGTTAGACATTCCATTGTATTTTATGTAAATTAAAAAAGAAATGTTGCAACGCTGTCACTTCTTATACCGCATGATCTATACAGACATGTATCGTACATATATTATGCTTTATGTATATACGTTCTTTTAACCTTCCGCATACTAGGTGACTAAATGTCGCATGCCATACTAGGTGGGGTTTGCTATACCCCGAAAATAAAATGAAATAAAATCCACAAAATTGTACTTTACGACAGTTCAATGATAAAAAATATATATTAATAATTAATAATTAATAGGTTTAAGTAAAACACATTGTATCTTCTCGCTCCCTTCCACTCATTGCTATGGTAAATACGTTTTTCGAATATAAAATTGATATTTAATGAATTAAATTAAACTTTTTGATTTAAAGGAGTTTATGGTAAATTATGTTAATGTAATAAATACAAAGATGTGCGCATTCGAGCGAAAAGTGGCACATTTCCGAGCGAGGGAGGCAAATGAAGCGCGACGCGGAGCGGCGCGCTTCATTTTCCCGAGATCGGAATGTGCCACTTTGAGCTCGAATGTGCACACTCGGTTTTAAGCACGATTCACAATAATTTTGGGCGACAAAAAATCATTAATTAATTTTTTATCGTTCCTCTCACTCGTACTTATAAGTTTGTCGTATCTTTTCGCTCGCTTCCACTCATTGCTATGGTAAATACATTTTTCAAATATAAAATCGATATTTACTAAATTAAATTAAACTTTTTGATTTAAAGGAGCTTATGGTAAATTATGTTAATGTAATAAATACAAAGATGTGCGCATTCGAGCGAAAAGTGGCACATTTCCGAGCGAGGGAGGCAAATGAAGCGCGACGCGGAGCGGCGCGCTTCATTTTCCCGAGATCGGAATGTGCCACTTTGAGCTCGAATGTGCACACTCGGTTTTAAGCACGATTCACAATAATTTTGAGCATCAAAAAATCATTAATTAATTATTTATCGTTCCCTCTCACTCGTACTTATAAGTTTGTCGTATCTTTTCGCTCGCTTCCACTCATTGCTATGGTAAATACATTTTTCAAATATAAAATCGATATTTACGAAATTAAATTAAACTTTTTGATTTAAAAGAGTTTATGGTAAATTATGTTAATGTAATAAATACAAAGATGTGCGCATTCGAGCGAAAAGTGGCACATTTCCGAGCGAGGGAGGCAAATGAAGCGCGACGCGGAGCGGCGCGCTTCATTTTCCCGAGATCGGAATGTGCCACTTTGAGCTCGAATGTGCACACTCGGTTTTAAGCACGATTCACAATCATTTTGGGCGACAAAAAATCATTAATTAATTTTTTATCGTTTCCTCTCACTCGTACTTATAAGTTTGTCGTATCTTTTCGCTCGCTTCCACTCATTGCTATGGTAAATACATTTTTCAAATATAAAATCGATATTTACTAAATTAAATTAAACTTTTTGATTTAAAGGAGCTTATGGTAAATTATGTTAATGTAATAAATACAAAGATGTGCGCATTCGAGCGAAAAGTGGCACATTTCCGAGCAAGGGAAACAAATGAAGCGCGACGCTGAGCGGCGCGCTTCATTTTCCCGAGATCGGAATGTGCCACTTTGAGCTCAAATGTGCACACTCGGTTCTAAGCACAATTACCAAGCGTCCCGTTTTAACAAGAAAAAAATTGGTCACGTTAGTTATACCACACCTCGTACACGGAAGGTTAACTGTCTTACTGATGTTTGAAAATAATAAAAATTTAAATAATTTAAAAATGTCATTGGATCATGATCAATTGGAACATAAAGCATAAAAACACACAGGGTTGCCAAGCTCAATATCATATTTCAATTTAAACAAATTTGTAAACGTTATAATAGTGTAATTTAATTTTATACGTCCAATATTAACGTTAATTTTTTTAAAGAGCGAAGTTTTCGTTTCAATTTTGCACAAAATAGAACATTGAAAATGTACGTTCACAAAAAGAAATAATAAATACTGCATTTTTGAACGCAACTGTTCGTTTTTGGCGAAACTGCTAACATCCATCAATATGTAAAGATGTAACAAGCGAAAACGTCTCGAAAAGATTATTATTGGAATTTATCATAGAATGTTGCCGTTCTATGTACAGTAAATGCAGTTATCTGCTTCTTTTCATTTCTCACCTTTTATGACAGGTATCGATTAGTCGACTATATGCCTTTGTGCAACTGACCGTGATCGCGTCAAAATTCGAGTATATCTAATCCTGGTGATAGACACCCAACAGCGCTTCTGGAATTCTTTGACAAAACTAATATATTTTCGATATCTTTGATGTTATATTGTCAGGCATGCAAATTTTTGAGGCGTTCCATTACTGTTGTGCTTTCACATTTTTTCACAATAACATTATCGCTTTAAAAGGAAAAAAAATGACGTATTTGAGCTACTTTTTATAAATCTATTGCACAGATAATTATTTTCTTGTACAGTCGAACCTCGATAAGCCGAATTTTTGATAACTCGAACTTGTTTCTCTAGGACTTGCCTATTTCGACGTTAATATTTTTATATCGATAAGTCGATTTTTTGATAACTCGAATTGTTTTGAGTTTCCCTTTAACTTCGACTTATCGAGGTTCGACTGTATTTAATTTAAATATAATATATGTATCGATCATCCGAACTTTGATTATACGGATTCTTTGGTCATCCTGAGCGATTTTTTTACATTGTGTACAGTCAGCCTAAGAAGTAATCAACACCCTAAAAACTGTACTTACCGTAATCGAGCTATTCCAAGAGACAGGTTTTAGTTAAAAATAGTGTTTAAGGGTATTTATGACGACTTTTATAAGTACAACAAATAATTTTTTCTATTAATTGTTTAAAAATAGCACGATCACTGTAGGTGCTGCTTTAGGGTATTGATAACTTCTTAGGCTGACTGTACATATAGATTTACATGTTAAATAATTGAGAAAAAATTAAATACAACTAGCGACTACTTAAAAATAAAATTAAAAGCCGAAATTGGATGATAATTTTTTCTTTGGTGTTTAGGACAATATTTTGTCAATGGAGCGTAAAAAAATTATTATTTCAAATTTCAAATGAAGTACATTGAATAATCACCCCGTACTCTATAATCCGAACTGTGTTTTTTACTAATAATTTCGACGCTTTTATATGAAATGTAATAGCTTTATGACTTCAGACTTTAAATTTGGAATAAATAGGGTATAGAATCACATTGAGTTTTCCCATTAATTTACAACAATTGACTTTCTAAAAAAAAAAAAAAACATTGGCGTACCGCAATTCAACCAGAAACATGGATGCATAAATTTTTGTTTTGCGCAATTGGTATAACTAATAAAAATCTATAAATCAATTGCAATAGCAAATCACTACATAATATAAATTAAAGTCCTACGCCGCGTTTTTCTGTCGTCCTGTCTGTCTGTATAAGCTAATCTCACAATCTATTGTGGGGACCTTGATATGGTTTCCAGTAATAGATAGGCTGATTTACGAGGAAGTTTTTCCTATAATAATAATTTATAAAAATTTCATGCATATTAACTAAGATATGGTGCTATTTGTTGACCAAGTCGGAAAAAAACGTGCTCCTTGGAAGCTTACCTGGCTGCTTAAATCGTATAAATTGCATTGAACCAAATAAAAATTCGTACACTACTTTCAGAGATTAGCCTATACAGACAGACTGGACGACAGCAAATGCGCGGCGAAAGACTTTAATTTACAAGTCGTCCGGTCGTAGTGCTACCCTTGCAAAGCCGGGGCGACTTGCGGGTAATTTATGTAAGTGTTAAAATACATAATTAAAGCAAGCTTTGTTAACCCAGATTCGTCAAAAATCCGTATCGTCGCTGTTTCGATCGATCCGGACTATCAACACATCGCAAATTTTAATTTAAATTAAAAAAAATAATAAATCTGAATAGTTGCCTGGAACAATGGGTATTTATTATGGTCCGCACCTTTTATGCGTATGTGGTTAAAATATTAATTTTGGAATCACAAAGGATTATTAATTCTTAATGAAAGGGCACGAAACGGACCGGAGCAGAATACGAAAAAAAACATGTTATTAATGAATGTGCATACTGTAATAAAATAAGTGCTTTTAAAAATTCTTTAGAACACAATGGATTTTTTTGTAATATCCATTTTAAGTTTTCCGAGATATTCTTATGAATTAGTTCCCCTTGACTCTTTAGCTACTTTTTATTAAAAACTACAATGCCGTTTTTAATATTGGATAAAAAAGAGCTCAAATACTTATGTTTCCGACGGCGCTGCATTATATATGAAAAACTCAATTTCCTATTATTTTCTTTTACGTTTTTCACTCTACGTTTTTACGTCCTTTCTCATTAAAAATAACACGAATTAGTTTCTTGCAATTTTTCTTCGATATTTTGCGTCCAATTATTAATATTAATATCGTAAATACGACAGTCATTTGCTTTTTATTAAAAACGTTTATACAGCCGAAAAGATTAAGTATTTGACTTTTATTCGTAAGAATTATGTTTGTTCAACCTGCTGTGAATTTAAAATTCTTATCTAATTTAGTTCATTTGACTTTCAAATTGAGTTTTGCATTACAATTTTAATTAAGTAAAAAAAAATACCGAACAATACAGCTAACATGTTGATAATCCAAATAGAAAAGATTTATCTTAGCATGTTACGTTGCACACACACGCCTTTGTAAGAACTTTTACGCGTCGGGGAGAGGGGGCCATGACAAATAAGTATATTAAAGAAAATCGATGTCTGATTTATAGGTTAATCCTCAAAGATAAGATCTTCGAATAGATACAAACCGAGTTGTGTGAAAATATACACCTTTAGGTTATCCGAGAAAAGCCTATTCGGAGCTTTTGAAAATTTATACGGCCACAAAAAAACAAATATACAAAATAACTCTTAGGTAAAATTAAAATAATTCCTTTCGAAAAATGGTAAATAATAACCACGTATTTTGATTCTGAAACCACGTGTTTTGATTCGAAAACGTTATATGTATAGATTTCCTTTTTACCTTCTTTAAATTTACCAATTTTTTGTCCGGTAGAGGATTAGAGTTGCCTTACTACAAAACTAATTGGCACATCTCGATTTTCTATAATGCATTATATTATTGCTGCCGGTAAAACGAAATTAAATATTGCAAATTTCGATATCAATTAAAATTGCAGTAATTTTTGAGGTTATGCTCTTTTGACGCAATGAGATTAAATTATTAGTAGGCGACGGAGGTTGTGCGCGCTATTTTACAAGTTAGCCATCTGCGAAAGTAAATTAATTATTGTGAATCACGCTTAAAACCGAGTGTGCACATTCGAGCTCAAAGTGGCACATTCCGATCTCGGGAAAATGAAGCGCGCCGCTCCGCGTCGCGCTTCATTTGCCTCCCTCGCTCGGAAATGTGCCACTTTTCGCTCGAATGCGCACATCTTTGTATTTATTATATTTAATTTAGTTACGTCAAAGAAGTATAACTTCTAACGCGTTTGCAAAAGTACAAGCACCGATTTTTTGTCAATTACTGGGTTTAAAATTTATTTTTATGTCTATTTTATAACAAATCAGTAAGCAGTTGTAGGATTCTTTTAAGTCGATGTTTTTTATGTTACTTTATGTAGAATACCCTATACCTAAAATGTATACTTTTCGAGATATTAATTTTTTTAATAAATAATTGTCAGGTGCAGACCTTTATATTAAAAATTATATGTGAACATCCCCTATGCCAAATAAAATAAATCTTGTCAAGTTAATGAGTAGGAAGATCAAGCTAATTAGTGACATGTCCAAAATTGCTTTATTGCATACAGGGTTCGTAAAAAAGGTATAAAAAGTTCAACTTCAAAAAAGTCAAATATCTTAATTTTTTAAATCAAACTACTATTTTTTTCCTCTTTTACTCAAATCTACGGCCAAAAATAAGGGAAGTTTATGTTTACTTTCCTTCTGTCAAAATAGTTTCCATAAATTTACCATAACTTGTTGGCTATCTATACCAATTTTTATAAAAATCGTGAAATACCCTGTATGTTTAGATTTTTTTTTAACTTCTTTAAATTTACCCATTTTTTGTTCGATAGAGGGGTCAGAGTTACCTCACTACAAAACTAATTGGCACGTCTCTAATTTTTATAATACACTATATGAGTAATTCTTATTTTTTATTAGAAAAATCTGTCAAAAAATGAAAACGTTTTTCTAATAAAAGTGACGATGGATCTTAATAGTTTTGGTCTTTTTTTTCAAGGAAAAAATATTCACCGAGCTTGCAGCCCCCAATTCAGACAATTATAGGGTGTTTGAAAAAATGTCGTCCATGGTAGTGACCTCATATCCTTAGATGTGACATTCCTTACATTAATGTAATCCATGGGTATGACATGCTACAAGGAGATGACTCTTTTTGGAAATAAATTTTACCATCAACTTTATTTATCTCAATTAAAAATTAAAAAATTAAAAAGTCACTTCCATGGACGATAAAAATGTATCCATAGAAGTGACTTTTTTTATTATTATGAATGTTAAGTTAAGTTGAGTAATTGATGGTAAAATTTATTTCTAAAAAGTGTCACCTCCTTGTCACATTCTTTGAAGAAAAAGACCAAAACTATTAAGATCCATCGTCACTTTTATTAGAAAGACGTTTTCAATTTTTGATAAATTTTTCTAATAAAAAATGAAAATTACCCATATAATTGCTGCGAGTAAAACGAAATTAAGTATTGCAAAATGAAAAATGGGTGGGTGCCTACGAAAAAAGTAATTTAAGCCGTGACAATAAATAAATCGAGTAGAAAATTACAAAGCATTATAAAAACAAGGCGAGCTTATTTGTTGAATAAAAATTTTGCGGTGCACTTTAAGTGGTGGAAGGACGTTAGGAAATGCCGTCATACTTCATTGTGCAGAATATCCAGAACAATCATTTGTTATACAAAACCGTTTTGAAAATAATGAAAAGAGCATAATTATTCTTCGCAAAAATATATTACGTTATATTTCGGGAAACATTTTGTTAATAATTTCTGTTCCGAAATGATGTATTATCCTTATATAAAATGACAAATATAGCCGTAACGCTTTGTTTTCGATGAGTTCCTACTTTAATACAAAAGCACACAAAGTTGTGAGTTGCGGCAAATTAAAGTTAAATCCTAGCATAATATAAAACTCTAATCCAATAGAGATTAGTGCCGCGAAAAAAATGCAAAAAGCTTTATTCTATTAGTGCAATGAACTTTGAAGTCTTCATCATTTTTATCTTAATTTTTCTTTTCGTTCTCCTTTACGTTTGTTATGAAAATTTAATGGGGACGATAACTAATTGCCGGAATTTTACAAAACATTTCGCTTTATTGCTGATTTATATTCGGCCCTGTTTGGTTGGCAAATTAAAAATTATAACGGGATGTTTGTTTGGAAATGTCGCAATTTGGATTCGTGCATAACTTTAGATACTTTGATTTTGTGCTCTGGAGCAAGTTTCTTTCGTAAGTGTGAAACGTTAAGTAGTGAAATAGTTCGCCAACAGATGGCTGTAACTATTTCATAAAATTGTTTATTTTTGGTTAAACATTATTTACTACTTTTTAATTGGTTTTGATACAATTACTATCGATAAATGTTTTGGCCCTACATTATTGTTTTTCGAAAAAAAGAACAAATGAGCTTTTAATATTGATTATAGCAATATTAGATGATTGTTTGCATGAAAGCGACAGTTATACAGTATTTATTGTGTGCTTTTCATGTTGCATAAAAGCCAGGATAAATTTTCTAGCCAGAAAAAATAAACTATGTACAGGGTAGTGAAAAACTAGACTAGACAACAACACGTTACAAGGGACTTATCCAGTTTAATTTACATAACATAAAACACTGCAATACATTTTAAACGTATAATTCATCTACGAACTATAAATTAAACTCTTAGTTTGAATATAAATTCAAAGTAATGTGACACGCACCATTAAATGCATATAATTCGAGTATCTAAACTGTTTTTGATTATTTTGTTATATTTACTACGTTGCTATATGCTTTTTTTTCTGTTTAAACCCTTCATTGGTCGCTTCGAGGGGAAACGCCGCAATGTTAATTTTCTTACAAGGTTGCCTAACCAAATTTTAATTATTTGGCTAAAATATTTCGCAACGTTGGAAGTAAAACTTCATTACCGAGATTGGTTGCACTACCGGGGTATCGCCAGAATTTTATGGTCTTTCAATTTTATTTATTTAATATCTAATTAATACAAATAATTAAAAACTTTTTTAATGAATGCTTAAAACATCAAAGAAAAAATAGCTAAATCGTCAAAAGTGTAAATACATTATTTTTGCTTAAATAACAACGGCCGTATTAACAATTTTTCAAAATTGTGCATTTTTAACTTGAAATATTTATTAACAAATGCAATAGAAAATCAATGCCTTCTTTCTTCCACAGCTATACAATTTTTTTTAA
The DNA here is from genome assembly GCA_036325965.1 of Sinopyrophorus schimmeli. Lineage (NCBI taxonomy): Eukaryota > Metazoa > Arthropoda > Insecta > Coleoptera > Elateridae > Sinopyrophorus > Sinopyrophorus schimmeli. Next base: position 271,277 of record JARFIZ010000202.1, read on the forward strand.
ATTATTTTTTCAGTTTATAGTAATGGCAAATAAACAATTATAAAACATAATAGCGGCCGTTTTAGCAATTTTTGAAAATGTCATATTTTAAACTTTATATTCTAACAAATCCAATACCAAATGAATGACTTCTTGCCTTAATAGCTATGAAATATTTTTTAATTATTTTTGTAGCTTATAGTAATGACAAATAAACAATTATAAAACATAACAACGGCCGTATTAGCAATTTTTTAAAATTTTGCAATTATAATGCATTCTTTCTTTCACAGCTATACAATTTTTTTTAAATTATTTTTTCAGTTTATAGTAATGACAAATAAACAGTAATAAAGCATAACAACGGCCGTATTAGCAATTTTTGAAAATTTTATAATTTTAACTTGAAATATTAATAAATCCAATACGAAATCAATACCTTCTTTCTGTCATAGCTATGCAAATTTTTTTAAATTATTATTTCAGTTTATAATAATGTTGCTAAATTAAAAAAAAAGGAGGAATCACTCATAGCGTGACCAAAATATTCATACGATTTATTTACTAAGTGATATAGGATTATAACGTAGATATTCACGAATTTCTAATTTTCAGTACTTTTGCCCCCGACTGTACATCCCATACATCATTAAAACAAAGCATGATAAGAAGATAAAGAACCTTTAAATTATTGTTATTATTATTATTCATCCGTAATAATAAAAAAAGTAATTGTAAATTAAACTCTACATTAAACATTAAAATGAGTTAAGATTAACAAATTTCAATAACATCATTAATATTCAGTTAAAATAATCAAAACCGGAGATAACTAATAGAAGCACTTGAATAAACACTTTAAACAAACTTGTAACAAGAATTATTTAAATAGTTAAGTTAATGCAAAACAATATTTAGAGATTTAATACACTACTAATTGTGGTAAACTCAGTTAACCGTCCCGAATTATCCCGGCGAATATTTGCATTTTGAACTTCATTTAAATACTCCATCTCCCAATTTTCGTACACGAAGTTAAATTTAATCGATTAAACATGAATTCTTAAAGAACCTTACAAACCGTCTACTTTTATATTGGACGAAGTGTGTCCCGATTTAAAATTCTTTTGTTCTAAATTCTGTTTCCAAATTCGTTAAATTGTGTTTTCGGAATTGCGCGAGCCTCGACAACTGTTTGCTGTTTACATTTCAATATTATCCGCCCTTAATTTCTATGGCTCGTTAAGTTTTTAAAGCGATTAAAAATATTTCGTAAAAAGATTAAGAAAATAAAATCCTTTCGGTGATATTACTTATTCAAAAGGTTTGTTGGCTGACTTTCCGTTTTCGTTCGTAAACGAGTCGGCATTAAGCTATACAATTGTTAATAAATAAAAATTGTCACGAAAATTACAAATACATTTTCTTTTCAATTTTAACGTGGGTTGGTAAAACGTAATTACGACATCTTTAAATGTGTAATCTGATTTGTTTGCGTTCAGAATGGCATATGTCATAATTGGCGATGAAGTGCAACCACCGTAAAATTCTACATCACCAAAAATGTACCGCAGGAAAACTAGAGAATTTTAATTTACCTGTTGGCAACCCTTTACCGAGTTGTCATATGCACACAAACCGACATCGCTAATCGATTCACATTAATGACACCGGAATGAATGCTGATAAGCAAACAAAAGTTAAAAGTAATGTAAATAGAAATTTGACAGGGTTGCATCGGTCTTAAATACTGTAAATACGTCATGCATATTAAATGTTTTTCTTTTAAGCGCCATTAGGAGAGTTGGACAAGTGGTGACTTACAGTACGGGACAAAAAAATGTAAACACCTTATAACGTACAATCTTTTTAAAATATTGATTTGATTTGTAAAATATACCCAATAAAGAGTTCTGATAAAATTACACGAACAAAAAAGTTTAATGTTAATCTTATACTTTGCTGCAAGTCAATCAATATAAAGTTCAGTTTGTTTAGTCCAACTTGCTTTAACTGTTGAAGGTCTTTGTGAAGCGCAACGAATAGCACAATTACAGTCGATTCTTTAGTGTTGTCAAATATTGAAATAAGTCCTAAGAACGTATACTACGAAAATTTTGCGATTGCAAAAAGCTCGGCTTTAAAAACCACGTGTCCACGTTTTTTGTCCACTACTGTATATCCTGTTATTACTGTTTATAATAAAATTCGATTTAAATTAAAATTGCAGTAATTTTTGAGGTTATAGTTCTTTTGGCGAAATGAGAGTAAAATTTTAGTAGGCAACGGAAGTTGCGCGCGCTATTTTACAAGTTAGCCATCTGCGGAAGTCAATTAATTATTGTGAATCATGCTTAAAACCGAGTGTGCGCATTCGAGCTCAAAGTGGCACATTCCGATCTCGGGAAAATGAAGCGCGCCGCTCCGCGTCGCGCTTCATTTGCCTCCCTCGCTCGGAAATGTGCCACTTTTCGCTCGAATGCGCACATCTTCGTATTTATTGAATTAATTTATATTTAATTTAATTACGACAGAGAAGTAGAACTTCAAGCGCGCGTACAAAAATACAAGCACCGTTTTTTTTTCTATTACGGTAAAACCTCGATATAACGGACTGATTGGAGGGAGGGAGTGTCCGTTAAAGCCGAAAGTCCGTTATATAAAAATACGTTTATACTAGTATACTATCTCTCTGGCTAGGTACAGTATACGAGCAGGACGACATTATGTCTCAAATTCTAGTGCTAGACGTATGACGTGATTATCATGGCCGCTAAAAATTGTATACATGCGGCGACACTTGAATTTAAGCATGTATAATATTAACAGGACGTTTTTAATTTTTTTACATTTGACAGAATTTTTTGTCAGTTATATCCGCAGTCCGTTAAATAGAGGTCCGTTATAACGAGGTTTTACTGTAGTAGCGTTCTCATTTCCGATGCAATCATTAAAAGCAAGACGGATTCGGAATTCTAGGACTTTTCCACATAATATACATGTAAAATAAGTATAGGGCGTAACGTATATTTTTCGAGTAATTAAAAATTGCAATTTTAGGTCCACTTTTTTGCACAAAATTTTACGTTAAAAAAATTGTAGCGCCGTTATTTACGGACCAATATTTAAAAATTATACAGATTCGGATTTGGCAACCTTTTCAGATTTATAAAAATGATTTAATTTATTATCAATTTAATTTCTTGGAATTAAAATTTAGTTAATTTAATTATTTGGAATAATTGGGTGAGTTTACTTAATATGCAAAATTAACGGGTTGTTCCACTAATGAAAACGAAAAGAGTGGTTTTGAAGAATAAACAAAGGTCATTAAACTAACTCTAGTTTGGAAATTATTTTGTATTTAAAGCTTCGCTTCTTTTAGCTACTGATTTACTTACACCAAAAACCCTATCCCTCAAATTAATTTAACAGGGTTATAGTATATATATAGTACATAGTACAATAAAATAATGCCTTTTTTAATAAACTAAGACCGCAATTTGCAATTTAAAAAAAAATATATAGGTACTAAATGTAAAATATTGTATTCGTTTAATTAAATGTAGTTTTACATAAATTAAATAAAATACTAAAATTTTAGTTTTTATTTAATTTCAATTAATAGTTTTTGAAAAAAACCGTTTCAAAAGCATGTATGGATCGGCTCACTTATTTTATAGTTCTCCAATCAAAAAAAAATAGATAGCAAAAAATAGAAAAACACGAATGCCGTTTGTAGCACAAAAATGTTGTGCTAAGTGCGAAGCTAAAATTCTAAACATTTCGGGTTCTTAATATTTCAGCTCCCTATGGACCGCAACGAATCGGTCGTGCTTTACGCTGACTCAACAAAGAAGCAATTTATTTGTTATTTCATAAATAAATCTCCCGTATTTCGATCCTAATTTAATAGTCAGAGACTGTAAAACCGAAAGAGTTTGCGATTCGCAATAATAGGTAAACAATATTAAATATCAAAATATTTGGCTTTAATAATTTATCAGCTCCGAACTGCACAGTTTGTGTTGGAAAATCTCTAGGATCTACAATAAATAGTTACATAATTGCTGGTTGTTGTTGATTCATAAATCTTGCAACCATACATGTACGTCGTTAATAGTTTGTATTGTAATATTTCAACTAGTGACCCTATCATAAAAGCTTCAATGAGGACCAAAAATGAAATAAATAACATAGGTTGCAGTGCACTATTTACGGATATGGTATGTTGCTTTATTTTACTAACAAGGAGGGGTTCAGAACTCTAAATCATAGATTTGGCTGTATTTACAGTCTTTAAAGATTACTATTCAAAAATAGTCTAAAAAAACTGGTTTCGCTGAGCTCTTGATACGTCCGTAAATTTCTGTGTTCGTAAGAAACCACTCGGTAGTCGAAAGGTTAACACAACTAACTACGCAGAGTGCTGTTTTTTTTCCGCACACTTTCAATTATAAAAATATTTTTTTTTTGTTTTTAATTACTATTTTTTAATTGTTTTTGTGTTCCATATATCTTCTTAAAATTAATTAATTTAGTTAAAAGTAGTATAAAACGAAAAACATTCGGTAGAAAATAAAATTAGTACTATATTGACAACAAATAAAATTAATACTACACACAGACAACGATAGGGTAAAACCTCCCCTCCTTGTGAGATTGATTTGATTCGGGGCAATTATTAAGAAGAGTCGCGTTATTTATTACACATAAAAATACAAGACATGAGCAATCGAATAAATAAAGAAACAACAATTAAACCCATCGTGTTTTAATTTTCTATTTAGCCAATGGCAAAATAAAGTCAAATGCACAAAGACACTAAAATTTGATCTAAAATAAACTAACAATGGAAGAGTTTATTATAAAAACAGAAATAGTCCAAAAACTAGTTTTTTTATATTTTGAAGTACATATTTAGAAAACTTTGTCTGTTGGGTAAATTTTGAACGATTCATTATCTGCCACTGAAATTATTTGTAAATAAATGTATTTAGAAAAATATTTAAATATATTGCCAGATTCTATTTTCCTAATTAATATATCTTTTTTATTTAATTTGCCAAAAGTTTCCAATCTGCACTATGGCTGTTTTTGTAAAAAAACTCCTGAATCATTGTTATACAGTCTCGATTAATGCAGATTGGATATAACGGGATGTGGTCGAAGGCTAAAAAAAGTTTTGGATTTACCCTGATTTCATTTATGGCCGCATTTCAAAATTGGCTGGTTTATCGCTGTTTCGTTTAGCACTTTATTTTCTAGGAACGCGTCCTAATGCTTAAACGAGGCCCTACTGTACCTTAAATGGGGTTAACTGTTGTATGAGCAAAAAATACAAATCCTACCTTATAGACATTAATGCCAAACCACTGGAACAGTCGTCCAACTAGCCAAACATGCGAATCGAAAATAGAGCGACGGCCGTCGCTGATCGCCTCCAGTTTTCATTCTGTAAAAAACGGAGAAAGACTAAATTAGTTTAATAAAATAATAAATACGGCAACCGCCGGCTATAAATGCTACATTAAAATTATTCTTCAATTCGCAAAGCCCTCAGAATAATTTACAAAATTTTGGCATATGCACATCGAGTCGCCGTGAACTTGTAAAGGCCCGCCTTCTTATTTTTAAAAGCAAACATTTTGTTTTTTTTTTATAAAATTACGTTTTAAGAAATTTAAAAATATATACAGGGTGTTTTGGGAAGAAATGTAAATAATTTATGAACATATCTCAAAAACCAAAATAGCAAAATAAGCTCATACGTTCTAGTCGGATTTCTATTTGTATTAGAAATAATTAGGTATTCTTTTTTAAAAAAATTAATCAAGTTAACTTTGATAAAGATGTCCCAAATGACAATTTCAAACACAATATTAAGTAGGCAAGTGTCGCAAAAACTGATAGTTGCTCTAGTTTTATGAGATTGTAGAAAATGGTTCACAAATTTAGGTTTTAAGCACGATTCACAATAATTTAGGGTAATAAATTAGACAAAAAATAAGTTGAATAATTTTAATCGTTCCTTCTCGCTCGCATTGACGAAATTGTCGTATCTTTTCGCTCCCTTCCACTCTATGCTATGGTAAATACGTTTTTCGAGCATAAAATCGATATTTACTAAATTGAATTGAAACATATGATTTGAAAAGCGAAAGAAAAAGTAGACAAATACAATAAATACGAGGATGCGCACATTTGAGCGAAAAGTGGCACATTTCCGAGCGAGGGAAGCAAATGAAGCGCGACGCGGAGCGGCGCGCTTCATTTTCCCGAGATCGGAATGTGCCACTTTGAGCTCAAATGTGCACACTCGGTTTTAAGCATGATTCACAATAATTTAGGCCAATAAATTGGACGACAAGTCTGTTGAATAATTTTAATCGTTCCCTCTCACTCGCATTGACGAAATTGTCGTATGTTTTCGCTTCCTTCCACTCATTGCTATGGTAAATACGTTTTTTGAGCATAAAATCGATATTTACTAAATTAAATTGAAATATATGATTTCAAAGTGCAAAGGAAAAAGTAGACAAATACAATAAATACGAGGATGCGCACATTTGAGCGAAAAGTGGCACATTTCCGAGCGAGGGAAGCAAATGAAGCGCGACGCGGAGCGGCGCGCTTCATTTTCCCGAGATCGGAATGTGCCACTTTGAGCTCAAATGTGCACACTCGGTTTTAAGCATGATTCACAATAATTTAGGCCAATAAATTGAACGACAAGTCTGTTGAATAATTTTAATCGTTCCCTCTCACTCGCATTGACGAAATTGTCGTATGTTTTCGCTCCCTTCCACTCATTGCTATGGTAAATATATTTTTCGAACTTAAAATCGATATTTATTGCCACTTTGAGATCGAATGTACACACTCTGTTTTAAGCATGATTCACAATAATTAATTTACTTTCTTGACCGAATTTTTGTTAGCTGCGCGCGCGCAACTTCCGTCGCCTACTCTCATTTTACTCTCAACGCACCAAAAGAAGTATAACTTTAACATCTACACTGTTTTAAATATAATTAAGCCCGTGAACATTCCACCTAATCCCCCAGTGGCACACCACTGTGTCGCGACACACAAAACAAAATCCCCATAAATTGATGAAGGTTCAACCGAAATTCATTCGCCCCTTTGAAAGTTACTAAAACCTGCATTAAAGGGCTTTTTTTGCAAGTTTCACCAGATTCGCATTCGGTACAAGATTTTTACATAGTAAACACCATAGGCAAACATCACTAAATATTAAACATTTTTTACTTCACCTCTCCGACAAAAATTTCACAAATCCTCTTGCGCGTATTTACCATTTGAATTAAGGGCATAGATCTGGGCACAGCTGAAAATCGTTCAGGAATTATGTAGCCCGACTCGATTACATATTATCTGATGCGACTCAACTTGAAATAATTTCAACTGATAAAAGTTTTCCAATCCACCCTGACCCAACATTATTTCATTCGAATGGGCAAAACTGCTACACGATACGAAGATATGATAAAAAACGCACAAATCATTTTTTTAGGAAGTTCATGTTCCAATTAATCTTTCGCCAATTAGATAAAATTAAAAGCACCACGTCGAAAAGTTCTCTTTATTCCCGACAAGTACATTTTAATAAACCAATTAAAATCGTGTTTTTTTGCGGGCCCTAAATCACTTATGTAATTCGAACGTATTAAATAATAATTTAGTTTTAATAAAAAATGGGCGTTTTTTCGAAAACAATCAGAAAGGTAGGAATAACAATTTTCCCCGAAAGAAAAGCTCCCTAAATATCGACTTCAGGTGAAATAAGATTACTTATAAAGCAATCTTCCTATTTTTCTTCGTGCATAAACCACAAACAAGTCCTGCTTTCCTCAACCGCATAAATTAATCTATTTTTAGCACGTGCTTTGGTGAACTACTTTAACATTCTATCCAAGCAATCCATGTTCGATCCTGCCAGCCACTGTAGATGTTATTCATGTTCATTGTCAAGACACATAATATTCAGCCCACTCAAATGGGATCAGGGCAAAAAGCCTGGCGAAAAAGGTAGATACATTTTAGACGAAAAAATATAAGTACCGTCTTTTGGGCGGTACCGACACGTGCTTTTATGCGCAATTTAATTTGCTGGGATAAACGGCGTTTAGTGACAACTTTAGATCAGTGGTTTCCAAACTACGTGTTACTGCGCTAACCTTAAAAAAAATCTAACCTTGGCGCCTCGTCGTTGTACACCTATTTTTCGATTTACACGGTTGATGCCGCCATGAAAATAATATAAACCCAAAATTAATCAAATTATATACCGTTGTATATATTTTATATATAATTATATATCAAAAATGGTCCCGTAGAATTATACCGGGTGTCCCGTGACTGGATGGTCGTAGCTTAAGAGCGTATACTTTTGACAATTTAAAGTCAAAAGTGCCTTACACACTTTTTTCCAAAACGTAATATTTAAGGACTTATGGGCTCTATTAAATTTAACAAATAAAATAAAGTAATGTAATGTTTTATTAATTAAGAATTTTTTTATTGTTAACACAAATTTAGTTAAAGTTTTATTTAAATACAATAGACATTCTATGTGTCCCCAAATATATCAAATAAACAATGTCATCATAGCAATATGACAAAACAATTACATGGCCTACCAGATCGATTTACCGTTAAATTAAATAGTACCTATAACTCCTTAACTATTGAATTTTGGAGAAAAGTGTATAAGAGACTTTCTACTTAAAATTGTAAAAACAATAGGTTCTCATGCTATGGCCATCAAGTCGCGGGACACCCGGTATATAATAGTTGATTTTACTCGCACTTCATTCCCGTAAAAAAGCGACGACTCCCTGGTCTGAAAATCGCGGTTTTAGATACATAGGACTAACGCTCCATTTCCTTGAAAATCAAGATAACTATTTTCCGCCAATATGTAGGAACCAATCAATTTTAATTTATTACTGGTGTTTTGCGTGCATATGTACGAGAAACACAATGGCATGCAATTGACAAGGGCTGTGTTGTGTATTTTGATTGACATACCTCAACAGGCTTGTACATTACCGAATGGCATGTTAAACGTATTCGACGAATATTATTTTCATAATTCCTAATAGGGAACGATTTAATTCGTTTTAATAGTTGTTTTTTGTATAATCATAATGAACCTGTTAAATTATTTTTGATGGATTGTTCGGCTTTGTGATATACCTAGTGCAAATGTGTGGGTAGGGTGAGGAGGCCTAAATAACATTGATTTTGGTTAAAAAAAAAATTCAATACAAATAAGAGAAAATTCAATAAATAACGTGTTAAGTAGTGTAGCTTGGTTCAGGGGCGTTTCCAGCCAACTGGCGGGGGGGAAGAGACTTTAAAAAAAAAGAAAAACAATCAACATCAAAAATATAATTTGTATAAAAAAGGAATATTATATAATAATTTGAAATATTGGTCATTTTGAAGAATAAAAATAAATAAGCGAACAAAAATAGTATATTGTGTGGCAAGGGGTGAAACAAGACGATTTCTGACGAGGGCGAGAGATGACTGCCCGAGCGAAGCGAGGGCTGTCATCGCCCTGGTCTGTCATCGTCTTCGTTTCATCCTGTGCCACACATACTATTTTTCATATCACGTGCATAGAAACAACGAGTTTTGTAATTTATTAAAATCTTTGACAACGATTTGATGACAGCTGTCAGACGATTATGATTTTATTCGCTTTAAACAAATGCGATTCTGACAGATTTGAAATAAAGACATAAATAATAAATAAATGAATTGTTTCTCCCCTAGGGGAGAAAGAAATGTCATTTCTGACTGACACAGTCGTATTAGACTGAAATTGTTTTGTTTCGACTGGACAGTGAAAGTAATTTTTTGTGCATCTCTGTCGAGTTTCATAAGTATAATTAAATTTTGCATAGTGATATACCTATTCGTGTATTTATGATGTTTAAGATATGTTTCATGATATCATTATATGGTTTTTTAAATGACCATTGATTTAAATTTATTTCGGTAGTTAATTGTCTAAAATTGTTTTGGGGAAGGTTGTCTAAAGTTAGCGGGGGCTAGTAGTCACAAGTGCAAAGCAACTATGAATATGTGCGGCCTTTTTTATTGGTTTCTAGGGTTTTACTACATCAACGATTGGCTGTAATTATACATTTGTCATTTTTGTTACCATAACCTAAGTTCGTTAGATAGAATAGGTTAGAATAGAATTGGTATCTGTTTTCTCGTTTTGTATTTTACCTTTTATTTAACGTCTGACAAACATCCTTGACACGGGGTTAAAAGTCACACTTCTCTTTTTTCTTAAAAATTATATGTTCTCTTTAGATAATGGTAGAGAGAAAGTTTTTATTTTTTCTTAAACTAGAATAAATGCACTATCTATTGATATATAAATGTCATTGATAAATTAAGACCATGGGCTCTATAAATGCAAAAGAAAAAAATTGTGACTTCCATCCCAGATCTCCCCTACGGGTTATTTTGCATAGAAAAATATTTATTTTTTATAATAAATTTGATTATAAATAATATTTCATCCTGCTTATAAAAAATTCTTGGAGAACAGTAATGTACTTTCAGAAATATGCATATATCTTTTTTATTTCAGAAAATACTGAAACAAACTTTCCAGAAATTAATTATGCGGGTTATTTTACATACGAAAATGTCAATGTTTATAAAAAAATTGATTGTAGACGATACTTCGCTCCGCCACTTAGAAATATTTTAAATAAAATGGGATGTACTCTAAAAAATATGCTTTATTTTTTTCTTACTAAAAATATTGAAAAAAATCCTTCAAAAATAGTTATTTTACATAGGAAAGTGTTCATTGTTTATAATAGAATTGATTATAAATGATATTTCACCCCGCTTCCAAGAAATTCCTCAAAAACAGAGCTGTACTCTGGGAAATTTGCCGGTACCTTTTTTATTACTGAAAATATTTCAAAAAACTTTTCAGAAATGAATACTGGCGGTCATTTCAAAAGCAAGAAAGTTATTGGCTTATAAAAAATTGATTTAAATTTATACTTCACCTCGCTTCAAAGTACCATTTTCAAAATAATGGTATACTTTGGTTTTTCTAACTTTAGAAGCCAAAAACGCATTATTCAATTTTTTTTCAAGTATTGTTAGCTACGATTTCAAAAATTGTTAATATTTCAATTATCCACCGGTGCCCAAACCCTATTACATTAAATTGTTTTCAAATTCAACATCAGTTAAGTACCTATTGAGATTCAGCTCATTATTTTTTTAACATTCGCACAATTACCAGCAAATACAATCGATCCGAATGGATGCAGCAGGGTCCCGTTAATAATCGACAAAAACGTCCAGTTCCATTCGCAACATTATCATTTCGAAAAAAAGCGAATTATTTTTTATGGCAAACTTTTGCGGTTTTTTTTAGTGCAGTTTAATGAATCGAAACGCATTAAAATGATGGAAAATAAAACAATTCGAGTGTGAACCTTTTATTTTAACCGGGCGCCGTTATGATTGTAATTGTTTTGAACGTAATATTTTGACTAAATGGCCAATTAACAAATAATCATGAATTTGAAATGCGATTTCATTATCCAATTCTGCGCTTAATTGCTAATTAAAAATTTATCTTTCGAATCAGAAGCAGATATCGCAAAGAAACCGCAATGCATTTCTTTTTATGCGAATTAATAAAAATTTATTTATGCCCAAAAAGTAAACATACAAAAAAATTTTGTTTTTTAATTTGGGATTTGTGAATATGTCCGAAATGGTGTAAAAGCTTGTTTTTTTTGTATTAAATGACATGTATAATAAAAGCCAGCGTAACACTAAAAGTTTATTCCAAAAAACATCACTTTTCAAGTCGAATTAGCCGCAATAAAAGCGATCAATACCGTATTAATTTGTAAACATACTATTTCCCATTACGTATCGACTTCTGTTCGAAAATTTTGGAAAATATTGCGGAAGAATACGTTTTGTAAAATAAACGCAAAGCTTTTACACGGCGCTCACGAAATAAAGTTTTTTTCGTGCTAACATGAATGCTATTTTACCGTGTCCATAACATAATTTAACAAGCATGCTTCTAAATTAACTGTTGTGTTACGTGCAGTTACTAAAGTATTTTACTGAAACAAATTAGTTATACAAAGCCAAACCCCTTTATAATTACCTGAAACTTTACCCAATTAAATTATGTTTAACTACAATTACTTAATTGTTAGAACGTGGCTAGTCGTTTTACAATAGATAATATATTAAAAAATTATTTTAAAATTTCACAAGGCATTATCGTCGTCGCTTTACAACGCTCTGGGCACGTGATTTCGCAACAGGGGACGGGAAGGGAGCTTTCCCGAGGAGTCGCAAAGGGGGGCGCAAAAAGTTTAGTTAAAACGTAATTGTTTGTGTTAACACATTTTTTCCACTTATAAATTAAACCGGGGGATGGATATGGCGTAAATTCTACCCTAAATAATAACATTTTATTCCGCAATGGTCGATGGAAGCTAAATAGACGAAATAATTAGAAAAAAGCATAGAATTCGTACACGACATCCATCGAAGCCGGCCTAATATAAGGTATCCCGTGTAAAACAGCCACAAACAATCATTTACAATTTCAATATTAAATATCAAAGTTACCACTAACCTTTTATTATCCATCGAAGTGACACTATTTAATGGCACTTTTAACACATATTTTAAAACGCCTCGGTAATTTTATCATATTTAAATTTGGAAAAGTTGTATCAAAATTTCGCACAACCACCTCACACATAACATTAACAACGCACTCGAATGGCGGCCGCGAGAAACAAAAGCGCAGCGGCCTATGGCAAAGCCCTCTATGTTTAAGTGGACTTCGAATTTAATTCCCTATACCTTGCTATAAAATAAATTATTTTCGAAATTTGCCGAAACGGCCGATTTCATGCTTCGCAAATTGTTTATTAACGATTATTAAATTACAAAAATTCCGGATAGCTAATATTTTTTAAATAAGATTTACATATTTTCGAAATATGCCAGAACGGCCGTTTCTACGTTTTCTAATCGTTTGTTAACCACGTTTCGACGCTCGTATTTATCAACGCCGTTTTATTATGTAAACCAGGGGTGAGCAACCTTTTTAATCAACGGGCCAATTTAAATTTTAAATTTTAAGGCGGGCCGCACATAAAGTAACACTTGTTAATAATTTACAAATCTTTATTTATAATAAACATTAAAATAAAAAAATATAAAATCTAAAAAAATGCATTCAATTTTAGAAAGTTATGAAAGTTATGATGCATTTTCAAATTGGCCCGCAAGATCATTTAGGTTGGCCACCCCTGGTCTACAGTAAGGTGACTTCAAGATTAAATTTTTTAAGAGATATAGTTTGAAAACCACTGCTTTACGCGATTCTCTTCGAGCTAATTTAGGAGAACTGTAAAAAAGTAATTACGAGCCTTTTTTCGGAATTTTTATACTAATCAATTTAAAACTTTTTTAAATTAAAAATCTCGAAAAATTCCAGTACAGATTACGTTCGATTTAACGAACTTCCGTCATTAAGAGTCACCTCCGCGCCAAATCCCACTTTTTATTGTACATTTGCGAAAGAATTTTTCTCAAAACCTTATCTCTAAGTAGACGCAAAGTTTTCTCTAAAGTTTACTCATTATATCAATTTGAATCGAGTGTTTCGAGAATATCAAAGAAGCTGTTTTTCTTAATAAATAAAAAGATCCATAACTTAAAGTAATTAAACTTTAAATTGCTGTAACTACAGAGTTTGAATAATAAAATCTCCTAAAAGTTGTTAGATGTAGGGATAGTCTTGAAATCGCTCTCATAATTATTTCATTAAAAATTCTTTTGTTTAAGCTTGTCCTAATTTTTATGCGAAAAAAAAAGATCGTTAGTAAAACTTACTCTGCAATTTTATCGAAAATTTTTATTTTAGAGCGAGAGCGCCAGGAAATGACATCGGCTCTAGTTGCTAGAGGTACGTAGAAACATCCCCTTGCAATATAAAGCAATTCTATTTTTTTCATTTTTTGCCAAAAAAACATGGATTAACATCTATGTTTTTTCTCGATTTTGGCCGATTTTGGGGGTTTGAGTTAGCATCTGTTTCGGACGTACTAAGGCATAATACTTTCGAAAATAAACGCTTTTCGCGTACTTCTCAAAAATAATAAAGTTTTAAATAGGTAAAATCGAGGGAACTCATCCCCCCGCGTTATAACCGAATCCGCGGTATAACGAACGGCGATATAACGAGGGTCAACTGTACTTATTTTACAAAACTTATGAAAATTATTTAAAAACTATTTTAAACAAGCCTACTAAGATCCCAAGCTAAATTGAAATGAGTTTAATAGTTAAACGACGGTAAATAAATAAAAATAAACACATAAAGCATTAAAATAAATTTTTTGTTAATAAAATTTAGAGGATAATGTAACGTGTTAAACCCAAACTCAAATAATACGGAAACGTAAAAAACACGTAAGTTTTTAGTCGATATAACCTCACTAATTAGGGGAACCAAACTTTAAAATTCTAAATAAAGCTATTTATAAATAGAAAATAAATATTAATATAAAATTGTATGACAAATACAGGGTAATTTGTTAAGTTTGAGAACATTTTGAATTTGTCACTAAAAATTTATTCGTATTTTGGTAGTACTGGATGTGATCTGTCGGACAGGAGTTGCCAGTGGCGTCTCCAATACGGATGACTAATACCATATTGTAAATTGTAAAAAAACCTGTTTTAGATCACTTACTGTTTTCATGGAATTAAAAATTAACGCTGGTCGTGTTAGAGAGGTTTGACTGTATTTAGTATTTAATGGCGTTATTGATTAAAAATGTTATTTTTCTTTGCCAAATCTGAACACATGGTAGTAATTTTTCCGATTCCGTCGCCCGAAAATACTTCGGCAAGAGTTCTTTAGGCCGGTCGAGTATTTTTTCTACCGCATCGCTACTCACGTCAGCTGTCTTTATGCTCTCTTGAAATGTTTGTCTCTTCGCGCTTCCTCTTATTTTGATAGAGACGTGAGCGAATTTATTCCCCTTTTTTAGTGAATCGTTTCGCCTTTAATAAACCTGCTATTTTGTTTTGTTGATCTTGAGATTTTATTGTGCAGTGGCACCAAAGTGGGCCGTTTAATTCCTATTAGCATTCGTATTTCGAATCGGACCTGTGCTTCTTGTTTAATATTTTTCGAATGCTAAAATTATTCCGTTTCGTACAGGAGTTATGCGCCCTTATTTTTCGCACTTTGCCGAAAGTCGCTCGCCGTTTATAACTTTTTTGCGCGTTTATTATTTTAATTTTTGCCCCGCACTTATAATTTTAGTGCCATTTTACTTCACGAAATTAAATAGATGTAAATAATGGATGTTTTTGATCGCGGAAGATAAAATGGGAATTGCAGCGACTGTGTAAAATTTTAATGAGAATCGTAACTGATGGTAGATATCCATTATCGCGTGCACCCCATTAAAGAATATTTAACATTAATAATTGTGTTAGAAGCAATCTTACGTGCGCTTCGGATATTTTAAGGAATCTATTTGGGAACAGGTGCAGGGACTTAATTATTCTCTAGTTCGACTATAATTACAGTCGAACCTCGATAAGTCGAAATCGAAGGGAAACTAAAAATAATACGAATTATCAAAAAAAGTCGAGTTAAACACTTTTCTGTGTATATATCATATCTATATTTACCATCCTTTATACAAAAAAAACAAAATTTGTAAACAATTACAGTAAAACCTCGATATAACGGACTGATTGGAGGGAGGGAGTGTCCGTTAAAACCGAAAATCCGTTATATAAAAATAGGTATAAACTAGTATACTATCGCTCTGGCTAGGTACAGTATACGAGCAGGACGGCATTATATCTCAAATTCTAGTGCTAGACGTATGACGTGATTATCATGGCCGCTAAAAATTGTTTACATGCAGCGACACTTGAATTTAAGCATGTACTATAATATTAACAGGATGTTTTTAATTTTTTTACATTTGACAGAATTTTTTGTCCGTTATATCCGAAGTCCGTTAAATAGAGGTCCGTTACATCGAGGTTTTACTGTAGTAGCGCTCTCATTTTCGATGCAATCATTACAAGCGAGACGGATTCGGAATTCTGAGACTTTTCTACATAAGATACATGTAAAATAAGTGTAGGGCGCAACGTAAATTTTTCGACAATTAAAAATTGCAATTTTAGGTCCACCTTTTTGCACAATTTTGAACTTTAAAAAAATTGTAGCGCCGTTATTTGTGGACGGATCTTTAAAAATTAGTCAGATTCGGATTTGGCAGCCTTTTTGGCTTCGGATAGGCCTAAGAAACCATAGGCGTGCTATTTTAAAGCTTTGAGAAAAACGTTTTTCTTTTTGAAAAAACATGGATTTTAACCTTTGTTTTTTGGCAAAAAATGAAAATAACATAGAATTGCTTTATATTGCAAGGGGATGTTCCTACGTACCCCTAGCAACTATAGCCGGAATCATTTCCCGGCGCTTTCCCTCTATAACAAAAATTTTTGCCCTTTTGAATACGTATTTAAACATCTTCGCAGAAATCATTATTTGAAATTTGAATGCTAATATGTATGTAAAAAATATCTTGCGTGTTATTGCCGTATTTATAAGTTACCATGTGTTATTGAGTGACGCTCGGTACAATGCGGATCAACTTAAAACGCGGACCACTGTTACCGTCGGCCGTCCGCACTATAACGAAGGTCCACTGTATTTATAAAAATCACTGCTAATTGCTGTATGCAAACGTACTAACCGATGTGACAACGTAATAATAAAGAATTGCCAACAAGTAAATTATTTTTTCTTGCGTGTACGTGTCCACCTGCTCATTCCAAATATTGTCTTTATATTATTTTTACCACAAGTAAATTATAACCAATTATTCTATACGTATTTAATTAAAACTAAAATCTTACATTTCACAGAACAAAAATTATCAAATTAGATCAAAAGATAGAACGCCCCAATGGTTGTGTTTAGCCTTACGTTAAGATGTTACGGTAAAGTTCTCAAACTGTGGTGAAATCGTAGTTAACCTAATCATCGAAAGATAGTTACTATGGGAACAATCGTCTTTGGGCTATTTGCATTGTTTCTGACTAAATTGTAAGCTTCGGTCCAACTAATACATCCATTGAAACAATAATTAGTTCTAAACGAAAAACGGCGATAATTAAAAGTTCTAGATTTTAATCCGAACTCGTGCAAGTAGTCGTTTTTGGTCATTTGCCCACAAGGTAATCTGTCGGTAATTAAATTATCTAAAATAACTAAATCGATAATTACATTTAGAAATGTCGAGCAAAACTTTTAATGATAATTTTGTGATTTAAAAATAATCAAAATGGCAAAATGGGTCATAAACTCATACAAAAAATGTACACTTTTAATTCCGAAATGACGTATTTCGTTTTTAAATACAATCGAGAATTTAAAATACGCTTTTTATTCAAAATGTGTAATTATATAAATGAACTGGCAGTAAACCCGAAAATGAAGTATGGTGTTTTAGAATGCAGAATGGGAGAAGAGCCAAAGTACGCACTTTCCACACA
Organism: Sinopyrophorus schimmeli; assembly: GCA_036325965.1. Taxonomy (NCBI): domain Eukaryota; kingdom Metazoa; phylum Arthropoda; class Insecta; order Coleoptera; family Elateridae; genus Sinopyrophorus; species Sinopyrophorus schimmeli. The sequence goes on from JARFIZ010000202.1 coordinate 288,908, forward strand.
TGTGCAAAAAAACGACAAAAGTATACACTATTGTGGCATAGGGAAATCCACCACTTTACTACCGTCGCACGGCACTCGAAAATCAAACTTTCGCAACAAAAATACCTTTTTTATAAATGTACACTTTTAATTCTTCAAGCACGATTTTTTCCACGAATTAACATTGGATATTGTTTTTCTGATTATTCTTATGCTACAATAAACGAGCTTTCAATAGATATTTCCCCAAATAAAATAGATGTGAATTCTTAGTCATAATTTTGAAAAGAGTAAAAAGAAGTTTAAATCTTAGTTCATTTTTTCAAAAATTTTAAACGGTACGTCTATAAACTCTGAGGCCTATCCACAGCCAAACAGGTCGAGGATTACAAATCTATAAAGCTCTTAACCCCCCGCATACTAGGTGACTAAATGTCACATGCCATACTAGGTGGGGTTTGCGAAAATAAAATGAAATAAAATCCACAAAATTGTACTTTATGACAGTTCAATAATAAGAAATATATTTTAATAACCAATAATGAATAGGTCTAAATAAACCACATATTTATTTATGCATTAGAATAAGGTAAAAGACCCAGTTATTGACACTTTAAGAGTGACAGCTGTGAGGTTATAACAGGATAACTTATAAAAAATTTAATTTAAATAATTAACTTTTTTTTCATATATAAGTTCACGATTTCTAGAAAAGGTCATATGCGTAAAATAATTATTTGAAGAAGATTAATAATTTAAAATAATGTTTTAAAAAATAATGTTTGAGTCCCAGTTTCTGACACTTAAAATTTTTATTGCTGTAGTTTCTGACACTGACTAAAAAATGGCTTTCACAGTCACTCTGGGCTTAAATATTATTTTATATTAAATGAGTTTTTTTGTAACTGATATAGTCATCAAATAGGTACACGATGCATTTATTTTAATTTTGAAAAAATTTATTTATCAATTCGAGGTAATTTTCTTTTTATTAATTCAAAGTAAAGTTGAAAGTGTCAGCAACCGGGTCAGTGACAATAACAGGGTCTTTTACCTCAGACTTTTATTAATAAAAATACAAAAACTTTACTTTTTCTTCAACTTATAAACTATCGAGTCTTTTCTTGAGTAGTATATTCCAATGATACGTGTCAATTACGATACAGAATATTAAGAGAACCTAACAAGAATTTCATTTTGGCTCCTTATTGAAATACAAATTAATTTCACGGCAATTTCTTAATGATTCGCAATAATTTAGACCAATAAATTACACGAACAATTAATTGAATAATTTTAATCGTTCCCTCTCACTTGCATTTACAAGATTATCGTATCTTCTCGCTCCCTTCCACTCATTGCTATGGTAAATACATTTTTTGAATGTAAAATCCATATTTACTAAATTAAATTAAATTTTTCGATTTGAAGGAGAGCACGGTAAATTATACTAATATAATAAACACGAGGATGTGCGCATTCGAGCGAAAAGTGGCACATTTCCGAGCGAGGGAAGCAAATGAAGCGCGACGCGGAGCGGCGCGCTTCATTTTCCCGAGATCGGAATGTGCCACTTTGAGCTCGAATGTGCACACTCGGTTCTCAGCATGATTTTCAATAATTTTCGTGACGAAAAATGTGTTAAATAATTTTAATCGTTCCCTCTCACTCTTACTTATGGTTTCGTTGTATCTTTTCGCTCGCTCCCACTCATTGCTATGGTAAAAATACGTTTTTTGAACATATAATCGATATTTACTGAACTAAATTAAATTATTTGATTTTAAAAAAAGTTTAATAAACAAAAATCAATGAATACTAGAATGTGCGCATTCGAGCGAAAAGTGGCACATTTCCGAGCGAGGGAGACAAATGAAGCGCGACGCGGAGCGGCGCGCTTCATTTTCCCGAGATCGGAATGTGCCACTTTGAGCTCGAATGTGCACACTCGGTTTTAAGCTCGATTACCAAAAGTCCCGTTTTAACAAAAAAAAATTGTTCACGTTAATTATACCCCACCCAGCACACGGAAGGTTAATTATACATTGACAAAATTTTGAGTAACGATTTTTTTATTTAATTTGGTATTTCGAAAGTAAACTTCAACCCTTAATTACACAAAAATTAACATCCCCCAAATCTTGCATGCATCTTAAGAAAAGACGTCGCAAAATTCCGAATCAGCAAAGTTCGAATTGATAAGCCGAAAAATGGAGGCGGTACAATTTTATTTCCGAGCCAACGCGCAAATTTTTCGAACTTTTCGGTTTGCGCAAAATGGCCCGATACAAAAGCAATCGATCGCGAAAGCGACCATCAGCTGACCGCAGGTGCAAGAATTTAAACTAGAACTCTGATGTATTATGTTCAGGAAGTGAGCTTAGTTTGTTATGGTTTCAGGAAGATCGACTACCGCCAGCCCCCGATGTAACGCGCCGTTTAGGATCTACTACTCCTTTGGGCAAACCCGACGTAGGAGCGCTACCATATTATCGAACAGCTTCTGGTACAACAAATAGCTCGAGCACTAATTCGGGATCTTCTCGTAAGTATTTCACTCCATGGGCATATGCCACTTATAAATCAGTAGAAACGAAATTATTTTTTCTCGTCGGTCGCCGAACTTTCGAAGTCCCCCTTATGTATTTTGGTTTAAAAGTTTTATTAACTTTTAAAACTTCTTAATTGAAACAGGAACCGTTTATTCAAATTGTTTTCTTGAAATGTGTGAGATGCGCAATCCCGGTGCCATATTTAGTACTGCCATAAATTGTAAATATCTTTACTTATTCCCATTCCGTAAAGATATGCTTAATAATTCAAAGTTTTTTAATTATTGTTAAAGTTATACTTCTTTTGGTGCATTGAGAGTGAAATTGTAGGAGGCAATGGAAGTTGTGCGCGCGCAGCTAACGAAAATTGGACAGTACGAACTTAGCCATTTAAGAAAGTAAATTAATTATTGTGAATCGTGCTTAAAACCGAGTGCGCACATTCGAGCTCAAAGTGGCACATTCCGATCTCGGGAAAATGAAGCGCGCGCTCCGCGTCGCGCTTCATTTGCCTCCCTCGCTCGGAAATGTGCCACTTTTCGCTCGAATGTACGCATCCTCGCATTCATTGTATTTGTCTACTGTTTCCTTTGCTCTTTCAAATCATATATTTCAATTTAATTTAGTAAATATCGATTTTGTGCTCGAAAACGTATTTACCATAGCAATGAGTGGAAGGAGCGAAAAGATATGACAATCTCGTGAATGGGAGTGAGAGGAAACGATTAAAATTGTTCAGCAGACTTGTCGTCCAATTTATTGGCCTAAATTATTGTGAATCATGCTTAAAACCGAGTGTGCACATTCGAGCTCAAAGTGGCACATTTCGATCTCGGGAAAATGAAGCGCGCCGCTCCGCGTCGCGCTTCATTTGCTTCCCTCGCTCGGAAATGTGCCACTTTTCGCTCGAATGCGCACATCCTCGTATTCATTGCATTTGTCTACTTTTTCCTTCGCTCTTTCAAAGCATATATTTCAATTTAATTTAGTAAATATCGATTTTGTGCTCGAAAAACGTATTTACCATAGCAATGAGTGGAAGGGAGCGAAAAGATACGACAATCTCGTCAATGCGAGCGAGAGGGAACGATTAAAATTATTCAACTTATTTTTTGTCTAATTTATTACCCTAAATTATTGTGAATCATGCTTAAAACCGAGTGCGCACATTCGAGCTCAAAGTGGCACATTCCGATCTCGGGAAAATGAAGCGCGCCGCTCCGCGTCGCGCTTCATTTGCTTCCCTCGCTCGGAAATGTGCCACTTTTCGCTCGAATGCGCGCATCTTTGTATTTCTTAGATTTATTAACATCAATCTTTTTTCTTAATTTACACCAATATTTAAATTTTGTATTCGGAAAAGGTTAAACTTTTAATTTTTTTAATTACATTGTTGCTTGTACAAATACGGTTCTGTAATTTATAATTAAATTGTTTTTAGAAAGCAAATTTATTATTGTGAGTTGTGCTTAAAATTCGAGCCCAACGTGACACATTTTGCTGTTTTCCATTCACACGGTTCCCATACAAACAATTACAATATCAATTTACACGTTTTTCTCCGGAACCTATCTGTCGTGTATATCGAGGAATAGGTGAATAGTGGAGAAGTGCCAAAAATAGATTTTTTAACGTGCAGTAACGCATCGTTTGGACACCCCTGGTCTAGCTATACACAAACACAAGTTAAGCAACATAACACGTTGTTATATTTAATTTAGTTACGCCAAAGAAGTATAACTTCTAACGCGCGCATCGATTTGTTAAAGGGGTCAATAAAAGATACACCTTGTAGCATACTCTGATATTTTGGATTTTTTAAAAAGTCATACAGAGTATAGAATACTTTTTCTGGAAAAGTTTTAGTGTCAAAACCAAAAAATAATATTAAAAACATTTTTTTTTCTCATTGACCGCAATATAAATTCGAAGAAATTTTTAAGTATTTTTTTTGAGAATGTGTAATATAGGAATATTTTTTTGGAAAAATCTAGCTGTCAAAAGATAACAATTCTTCTCTAGATTTGAACTTAATTTTTTCTAGTCAAAAAGTCATATTTTTAAAGTCTATATCTGTTGATTTGTTGTCATAATAATGAGCCTTATGCCGTGCATATATGGTACAGAAATAAATAGCAAATTTTTTGATCATCTGCGCAATATATCCTGGTTAGATATGCCTGCGGAACGCATTTTGTTTACGCTTGTGGTAAAAATATTATTTTAACAGAATGGATAAGCCAAAAGATCGTTGTCAAAAATTATACATTGCTTTTGGTAAAATTATTCGCGATTCCATATTACTTAAATAATATAAGCTGCGCACGCCAGGAAAGTTCCGAGGAAACACGTTTTTTTCCGAATTGGTCCACAAGCTCCATTATTGCTTAGCTAATTTGCACGAAATAAATATAAATTATATACACAAACCTTCCCGGTAAATCAGACTATCTACTAGTAAAAACCATATCAAAATCCCTATAGTTGTTTTCGAAATTACCCTCTACGGAGAGAGAAGACGACAGAAAAACGGGGCGGAGGAATTGAATTTATTATATTTATGTAGTAATAAAGTTAAGAGTGTAAATAAAAAATCATATTACTACAAATAATTTTGGAAGATAAAAAGCCTTATTTGACATTAAAAACGGTAATTCACTTTTTTTAATGCTTTTACCCTATAAGAATTAATGTAAAATAGTTTTGTAAAAAAAATATTTTCAATATTGAATTCTACAGATTTACTTTTTTCGTTTTTATTATTAAATAAGAATATTAATTTTAGTCTTTTGAAAAATCTAGGTTCGAATGCTTCAAATAAAAGTGCTTCAATAACAGACAACGTTAAAAATATCAAGCAAATGGGAACTCTTAACGCATTTTTGGAAGGCTCTTGACAACCACTATTCAATCGTAAAAATATAATACCGTTTTATTCAAAACAAGGTATAGAATAATTCACGACGCATATTTAGAATTATTAATTCTTTTATAAAAAATAGAAAACTGTGCCGAAAGCAAAAAGTAAATGAAAATATGCCCAGGAAAAAAAGTTTTATATTATGATATAGTATTATATAAAATTTTATATAATTATGTGTTATTTTATATGATTATATTTGGTTCCCATATAAAATTATATTAGATTTCCTATATTAAATTATATATAATGCTCACCCTAAAAACTTTGAAATATTTCTTAGTTGAAAATGCTCACATCGCGAAATATAATGCATTATAACGTGTCGGTGCAGGTGTTCGTCAAACCCCACCAGTACCGAGAGAAACGCATACGTCAGAGGTGCTTCCCCACGACCGCCAGGCATTTCGCTTGCTCTCTCTGTAGGTTTCCTTGTCGCGCTTCATGCCCATTTCTTTTAAATGGGACATTATTTTACAGTATTTAATTCAATTATCCACGATTACATTTTCTAAATAAAAAAAAAGTACGATTGTCGTAAAAAAATTGTGGAACGCGTCAATAATTATTATTTATGTTTTAATATCAAAATTTTAATTAAAATCAATTTAGAAATATAAGTTTTGTTAAATAAATTTTGTAATATAATTTATAAAAGACCCTTTTCCAAAAACTATAATTTTCTAAGAGTTTTAATTAATTTTCATAAAGCCTTTCTATTTTCTGAGCTGAATTTTAAGTGCATCTGTTTTAAAAATAAATTATTTAAACAATTTACCCTAATGCATTAATGTAAACATGTATATATAGGGTTTGTGAATCTACGCGGGATTTTTAAATTACTTATCTGTCATAACAAAATTGGAAAAAACATAATTATTACTAAACGCTTATTCATTTGATTATTTGTTATCCGTCGTTAACAAATTGTTAAAGATAGATATCAAAATTAGATATATTAATAAAAAAATATTATTTACAAAACACTTTTTGATAAAATTATGGATTTAATGGCCGACGTAGACCAAAAAGTTGACGACCCCTGACCTAAAGCGTTTTTTCACACGTAATTTCAAAAATCCCAATTTTAACTCATTTTGGACCAAGGAAACTTCCACAAAAGATGACAGCTTTGGATCTTTATCGCGATTTATTTAGTTTCTACCGGAATCGATTTCTGATATAACACGAGCACATACGAAAAACCTGACACGTGTAATAAATAATAAATAAATTCCAAGTTAAAACGGTATATTAGTGGGGGCTATAGTATTCTCTTTGATATTTTCTACAACTTGTTATCAGCTGCCGCTGATTCATTGATCTTCTAGTTTCTTGAAGCGAATACCACATCAATTCTATTCACTGATCAATCCAATATGTTCAGGATTTTCTTCTTCGTTTTTTCCTTTTTATTTTATCTGATGTGTACGTTCTTTTTATATATATATCTGGCATTCGCACAAAACCCGAAATTTATACAGGAGTGGAAATAATAAAAAAATCAATTCGACGAGTCTTATTTAATTTGAAATCAAATTAACGTAAAATTGAGTTATGTGCCCCACAGAATATTAATATGTGCTGCCTTCAGTTTTAAGGGCACGTAATAATTCTAACAATAAGATAAGAAAAGCAGCTCGAAATACTTGCGATTACAAGATATGTTGTGGTCGTGTGGTTCAAGTAGTTTGTAAGTTGTCCAAATGATAAATTATTCCGACTAAACGTTATACATCCTCGCAAGCAACAAAAGCAACTTTGCCATAACTCAACTTCCGCATTTTTCCATCTCGAGAAATTAATTATTTTTCATAATTCGCGCAAATGAATCGTTGACAATTCTTGTCCCGCTTTCGGCGAAGCGCAGGATGCGTTCAAAGGCATCGATGAAAGCGACCGACGAAAGTGTAGAACAACCTAACGCAATAAGCAACTAACTAAGTTAAGTCCATTTACGAATTCGATGCGCACTTGCGCACCTTTTAGAAGTTCTTCGATATTCAGGGGAAATTCGGGCGACGTGCCACGAAACACACGAAAAGATAAAATTATTCTTGTAAATTTCTTCTGAAGCGTTCGGATATGTAAATGCGAATAAAAGGAAACGTATCATCGCGAATTGTGATCGCTATTATTATTCTAATTACGTTTATTTTATGTTTTAACATATTTGTAATATTCAAGAAAATGCGCGTTAGAAGTTATACTTCTTCGGCCTAACAAAATTGAATTGTTATGGTGCTTACTTTGCGTTTGTGTATAGCTAGAGTAGTGGTTTCCAAACTATACCGGGTGTGTCATTTAAAGTGGCACAAACATATAACCCCTAAATTAATAAGAATTTCAAAAAAATAGAGGTATAAAAGTATCTTTACTTTATCGCAGGGGTGGCCAAATTGATTAGTACTAAGATCTACTATTTACAGACGAATTTACTTCTCAAAATTTCAAATAAAACAGTAAAGTTCTTCATGTAGTATTTTTTATTTTATTAAAAGGGAAAACATATAATTGAACTTCTTGGCCTTGCCGCGATCGACGCGACTTTTAGCAGCGATCGACCTGTTGGCCACCCCTGCTTCATACGATATATCCATTGGGATAAATTTAAATTTTGTTCTACTTCTGGTTTAATCGGAAATAGTGTCAACGTTTTTATCTTAAATAGCAAGGTTTTCATTTTAGCAAAAATTAAATAGTGCTCGACAAGTGTTACTTGTGCCCGATTTTAGCCATTCGCTGTTTACAGCAATTAGCAGTAGATGAAGGTGCATCTTACCCAGAGGTTGCTCCGTTACTATCAACTGATTTTTATGTTGATGAATTCATTAGTGGTGTTAAAATAAAGAAAGAGCAACTCCCACTGATTTCTACCACACAGCTTTTATCCTCTTTGCTTTTGGGAAATACGAAAAGGCTTATGAGTATCTTAAAAAGGCTTTAGCGGGAGAACCTTTGCAGTCTGATTTCTTAAGCCTAAAAGGATGGACCGAACTTTTTATGCTAAAATTTAATCTAATTCAAAACACAAATATCACTCAAACTTTTGAGGCGGTTCTTGAACACAACAAAACACATTTGGACACCTCCTTAGGCTTCGCTGAATGTTTAAACTTAGATAAACAATTTGACGAAGCCATTACAGTCCTTAACAAATGTTTTGCCACGTAAAGCCAATTTTTTTAGTGGCAAATGTAATTAAACAAATTAATGTTCAATTGCTATTTTTATTTTTGAGTTTAACTCAATATTTAACAATTAGGTGAATTTTTCTCCGGAGACGTTATGTCTGGACGTTTTCAGTTCCACTCGTAAACTTAAATTAAAATTGTTTTTTCTATTTCCCTGGTGACCGTTTTTCTTGTTTTTTCACAACCCCCCAATCTAAAACTATATCCAAAAATCCGCCTATGTTCTTAACAACAAGAGCTTTCCAAAAATTTATAATCAGTAACCTATAATTTAGAAAAAATAATTTTTGTTTTATCTCCAGCGTTTTTCACCGAAGCGCCACCAGAATAAATGTAGTAAACCAATGAAAATTTTAAATGAAGTATAAATGATGAAACACCCTAAAAATCCAGAAAAGAAATATATTTTTTTGATTTATCTACCAAATGGTTTGAAAAAGCCTGGACAAGCCCTATCGAATTTTCTAAAAAAAATAATCGCCTTCTATTTAATAAAAGCCAGTTAACACAATTTCCGGTTAAACCGGAAACAAAACAAAAATATTTATGCCAGTAGATCGTTTAAATTAAGGCACTTCTGTACCTGTACTTTTTTTTAAATTTCTATCAGTTTAGAAATGATAAGCCCGTGGCATTTTAAATGAGACACCCGGTATGTTATTGCGCCTGGTGACCACCCACTGTACACCTATTCCTCGATTCACACGGTAGATACGTTACCGTGAAAACCGTGTAAATCGAATTCATAGTTTTTTGTATGGAAAACCACGTAAATCAAAAACAAAGCCTAATATACATGGATTGGTCACTTATAAAAATTATTAATTTTTCTTATGTAAATTAGTTGCAATTTTTTTTAGTGCATCAAAAAATACTACGTATCTATGATACAAAAATAAGTAGCGTAAGGTAAAGTATTTCCGTAAAAATTTTTCAAATGATTCTTAAGGAATTTACTATCCAGATATTGTCCTACATAACCTAACTAATATATAGCCCCAGTCGTTTTATTTGGATATAATACACTTTTCTTTTTAACCTCAAAATGAATGTAAACAAATTCAATAAACACTAGGATGTGCGCATTCGAGCGAAAAGTGGCACATTTCCGAGCGAGGGAAGCAAATGAAGCGCGACGCGGAGCGGCGCGCTTCATTTTCCCGAGATCGGAATGTGCCACTTTGAGCTCGAATGTGCACACTCGGCATTAAGCACGATTCACAATAATTAACGAACCTTTTAAAAATTTCAATTTAAAAATTACAGGACCGTATTTATACTAGAAATACCAAATATTTGATTTACCGCATTTAAATTGATTAATAAAAATTAATACTATAATATTTTCCAAATATAGAATTTTTACTGACACTAATTTTAATTTGAAATAGAGAAGATTAATAGTTAAATTTAATAAATGCAAGGATGTGCGCATTCGAGCGAAAAGTGGCACATTTCCGAGCGAGGGAAGCAAATGAAGCGCGACGCGGAGCGGCGCGCTTCATTTTCCCGAGATCGGAATGTGCCACTTTGAGCTCGAATGTGCACACTCGGCATTAAGCACGGTTCACAATAATTAAGTAACTTTTAAAAATTTGAATTTAAAAATTACAGGACCGTATTTATAAAAATACCAAATATCGAATTTCGGTTTTAAGCACGATTCACAATAATTACTCTACTGTCTTAGACGGCTAACTTCATACTGTCGAATTTTCGGTAGCTGTGCGCGCGCAACCTCCATTGCCCGCCAAAAGTAGTATAACCTCAAAAATGCAATATCAATATTTTTGATGGGCCCATTTTTGTACGAATTTAACATCCAGCACTAATTCGATTAAAAAGGTCTTCGGAGTCATAATTTCAATATAAATATTTTATTAAAGCTGCGCCCCGCATTAAATATAATTATGTTTTCCACAACACCAACGTTAAAAGTTTATTTTAATGAGCTAATGAAATTCGGTGACGATTAAGGAAAGGAAAATATAACTGGATTGATGTAATTACGTTAGGCAGCCCTTCGACACGGCCGCGCTTGCAAAAACTATGGACTTCAGATTTTCTTTTAAACAATCTTCGTCGGTTTTGTGTAAGTGCACGATTTATATTTCAATTATTGTGCTTTACCATAAATCAGAACTACGGCTTGAGGAACGAACTTGGAATGTTAAGACGTTCGCAATTGCGTTTGTGGGTTTTTAAAAGAAAATTGTGCAATTCGAAAACCGGTTTTTGTCGCAGAAAATAAATTGTGGTTCATTTTACTACAATGCAGTAGAAAATATGGTATAAATAGTAATTCTCGGTAACGGCCCAAACAATTTGGATAAAATTTTGTATTTGGATAATGTTTTCACACTATTATTGATTTTTTACCGCCATCTCATAGAATATCGAGGTATCAATACGCTGAAATATATATGCATTGATATTAGCTACTCAAAATAGGTGGCACTACACGAAATTGTTAACATGAAGATATGAAAAATTTGTTTCGTTAAAATTCTGTTTACATGTAAACTTCTTCAACGCATTAGTGAAATTTAATAAAGTATTACTTTAAGCGTTTAAATAATTTATTAAAGCGAAAATTAACCGGTATGTAGGACGATTTTATTGAAAGCCTTTAATATGTTTAAATTAAATGTTATTAAAATTTAAACCAACGATTCGGCATCACGCGGTTTACACAAAGGAGCCGATGCGAGCCTAAATTAATATTTAATGAAAATTTGTTTAATAACATCACAATTATTTTACATTTTTACCATGTAAAAATTAATTTACGATAATTATTTCGTAAATCGTATTAAAACGAAGTTGACTATGCTCGGGCCGCTGACAAGACGGAGTAACAACAATGCGCGATCATCACGTGTTCAAGTAAAGCAATCCTCAAACCATACGTGCAAAAGGGCCGAATAACATTTTTAACTAATTATTTTTATGAACATGTACGATTGTTTTTACAGTTGATTATTGTAAATTGTGCTTAAATGCGCTAAATCAAAGAATTAGTTTTTCTACTATAAATACGGCTCTGTAATTTTTAATTTTAAATTTTTAAAAGGTGACCAACTTTTCTTAAAAGTCCATATCTACCGTATTTACACTTTTGTGTAACATTCAGTGTATAAGATATTCTGCTTGCGTCGTATCTTTCAGCACGCGTGTGCAAAGCGCATACTTTCGCTCTTCTTCCGCGTTTCTGTATAGTTCATTTTAGTATTTAATACCAGTTAATTTATACAATTGCACAATTTGAATAAAAGTAGTAATCGGCGTGTTAAATTAAAAATTTCTTCCTTGAGGCATTTTTTTATTTTTTTGTGTTGTAAAAAATTAAATTTTCGATTATTATTTACTCGTTGAAATTTATTTAATTTTATCGCATGAAAAACAACCAAAAACGGAATCAAAAATCCTATCACAATCTTCCAAGCCCAACGACAAAACATAACCTGACTTAATTTATTATTAAACGAATTCAAAGAGAGTGCTTTCTATAATATACAATTTCGAAAGTAACAACTTAAATTTTCGCGGACGACAATAACTTTACAACTTCCAACTAATTTTGCGAAAAAGTTATTTCAATATTAACTTCGACGTCGCAGTCGTCTTATTATTTCTTTTAAGCTCCACAAAGGAAAATATTGAATATTTAATTTTGTTTCGTTCTCTCCGCGCGCTTTCGTTCCGTTCATAAACGTATTTTTCAATTTATACTTTATTTATTAAGAAAATCTTGAATGTTGCTAACACCCTTATTTTCCGGAGTTTAATTTGATTATATTTTCCGCGTATTTACTAAAAGTCCTCCCGGTTTAATCTACGCGCTTTTTTTTTACGGTTCTCCGCCGAAATAGCGCATTTAATGGTTTTATTTTACGTACAGTTAAATTAATAAAATGATAAGTGATGATGATTTAATAATGCAAATTTACGTTTATGTGTGGGATATAAATAAGGCGTTATTAATTTTTCGGTTTAAATGTGTCTCATAAAAATAAATGTCTGGTTTTAATTAAATACTAATAAGAATAAAAATAATATATGAAACATTCATTTACGAAAAAAAAATAGAAGGGAAACCCATTTACATCGTGGAATTAATATTTTTTGCAAAAATTGAAATAAGTTCTTACTGACGATTTATTTTGTGCCATTAAAAACTTTAATGGGAGTATTTCAACGATCCTCATGCTTCTCACGTAAGTAATTTATGGTGAACATGGATAGTCGTAAAAAAAATCATCAAATTTTTTTTTGGAAGTTGAGTGTAAAATGTGAGCAGGCAACGGAAGCTGAGCGCGCACAGCAAACGAAAATTCGACACTATGAAGTTAGTCGTCCAAGAAATTAAATTAATTGTTGTGAATCACGCTTAAAACCGAGTGCGCTCATTCGAGCTCAAAGTGGCACATTCCGATCTCGGGAAAATGAAGCGCGCCGCTCCGCGTCGCGCTTCATTTGTCTCCCTCGCTCGGAAATGTGCCACTTTTCGCTCGAATGCGCACATTCTAGTATTTATTGATTTTTGTTTATGAAACTTTTTTTTCAATCAACAAATATAATTTAGTTTAGTAAATATCGATTATATGTTCAAAAAACGTATTTTTACCATAGCAATGAGTGGGAGCGAGCGAAAAGATACAACAAACTCATAAGTAAGAGTGAGAGGGAATGATATAAATTTTTTTAACAAATTTTTCGTGACAAAAATTATTGCAAATCATGCTTAAAACCGAGTGCACACATTCGAGCTCAAAGTGGCACATTCCGATCTCGGGAAAATAAAGCGCGCCGCTCCGCGTCGCGCTTCATTTGCTTCCCTCGCTCGGAAATGTGCCACTTTTCGCTCGAATGCGCGCATCCTCGTATTCATTGTTTTTTGTAAATAAAACTTTTTTTTCAATCAACAAATCTAATTTAGTCGGTAAATAACGATTATTTGTTAAAAAAACGTATTTTCACCATAGCAATGAGTGGGAGCGAGCGAAAAGATACAACAAAATCATAAGTAAGAGTGAGAGGGAACGATAAAAAATTTTTAATAAATTTTTCACAAAAACCGAGTACACACATTGTCGCAAAAAGTGCATATGTTCCCGAGACGAAATCGAACACTCGTAAATAGTTGAACAGTGAAGAGGCGCCAAGATTCCATTTTGGTAAAAAAAAAGCAGTATCGTGTAGTTTGAAAACCTCTGCTCTATCTAGCAGTGGCGTATTTAGCACTTTTGCCGCCCGGGGCAATCCATTTTGCCGCCCTTTCTAAGACAATCAAATGGTGTTTTTTATAAATTAATAAACATAAAAAATAATTGTAATTGAAACAAACTATATGTGGGGAAGTTTTTTACCACTGAATGCCATATTTAAATTAGACAGAAATAAAGGGGGGGCCGCTTAAGTTGATATGCCTATAAATGCAACTTTTATAAAAATACAAGATATTTTTTTAAAGGCCACAAGAAACTTACGGAGGTCCCAGGTTCCCCACCTAGGGGACAAAACATATACATAATTTACAAAAAAAATTACCATTAAATATTTTTTATTTTATATTTATAAATGTATATAATGCCGCCAGGTGCGGACCCCCCCTCACAATACGCCACTGCTAGATATACACAAACGCAACACGTGGTTATACTTAATTTCGCCGTGCCAAAGAAGTATAACTTCTGACGCGCCGCGCTTTTTTTGGTTACGCGTAACCGAAGATAAATAATAAAATATTGCCGGTAAGTTCGTTTTTCATAGTAAGAGGCTCAAGAATTCGATAACCTCGTTTGTTATAATAAAGTTTCTGAATTTCCCATTTTCCTGGTTACTTCTTTTAAGAATCTCAAGTTTCCTTATTCCTTACTTTGCAGTGACACTTGTTGAGATTAATATTAATGACTATGTCAACTTACTCCAACGAATACTTATACTTGTTACTCGAAAACTTTGAAATAAGATTAAATGCGATAACATTGTATAGTCGGGCATTTCTTCGAATTGCGTTATTGTTACAAACTAAAAATTAAGCGACACTAATCAACTAACTCGTAACAAAATACGTAAAACTTTTTTGATAAAAGGCACCAGAACTAAATCTAAATTATTCAATTAATTGCGAGGACCGGCGTTATTTGCGACATCGAAAAACACGAGCGCGAGCTCGTATTAAAATGCGATTCGTTTGTACTAACAAAATGCGACGCGCTCATACCGAAAGCCGGTAGACCGTGTGATTTTTGTTGACAAACATACAATACGAGCATTTTTATAAAATTTTTAAAACAAAATTCGTTATATGAATTTGAGAAAAAAAGGCACATTTCAATACCAGAAAAGTAATTTAAGAGAAACATGTAGCGGCTCCAAAATATTCAACTTTTTACTCGAATGGCCTGTTTCGATCTTGTCCGCAATTTTTATTAATCAATACATTTTCGACAAGTTTTATTTTGGTTACTGAGATTGACAAAAACCTAGTTAAAATTATGTAACAATTTGAAGAATATATCTGAAAATGTAATAAAGCGAAAGAAAAGCAATATACATACAATAAAAAAAATATTTGCAAGAAAAGAATGGAATTATGAAAATAATAAATATATAGTTAAAGGTGTCATATATGTTTTTTTATTATT
Organism: Sinopyrophorus schimmeli; assembly: GCA_036325965.1. Taxonomy (NCBI): domain Eukaryota; kingdom Metazoa; phylum Arthropoda; class Insecta; order Coleoptera; family Elateridae; genus Sinopyrophorus; species Sinopyrophorus schimmeli. The sequence continues at coordinate 304,203 of JARFIZ010000202.1, forward strand.
ATGTATTTGCAAAGCAATACATATTGTGTCCAGTTCGAAATTTGATTGTGTCTTTTGTAATTTTCAATATTAACATAATAAAGAACAGGATATATACTGTCATTGGCACGTACTAGAACATTCCGGTGTTCTCTACATCAAGCGCCGGAACACATCCGTTTTTGAAGGACGGGTCGCCGACAGATTGCTATAGAAACTCCAGAGCATCTAATAAGCGACTTCTTCGGCTTAGGCATAAAGTGACGGGAAGGCGCCGATGAGTTAATCTCTATATGAGTCTCGCAATCGAGAGTCTTCGGAAGAGCCTCCTAAGTGGAATTCTTAGATTGGGATCAATTTAAATTTCAGCACCTATTCGTCTGATTCACATGTTTCAACAACAATTATGTAAAGAACTTTTTCATTGCACGTCTGTGTAATTAATATTGTTCAAAAATCCCTCATTAAATTGCTTTTATTGTGATTTTTTTAAATTTCTTAATCTTGGATCACATCCCCTATAAAATTTCTGTATTCGCGATATGTATTTATGGAACGTATCTCCCGCAGATAAGGAACGTTGACTGTATTAAAAAATAAGAAATACTTATACAATAATTTAGCAAAAAGTACTTTTAGAAGAAACTTAGAAACTAATTAAATATGATAAAAATCCATAATTCATTATTATACTTTTTGATTGTTTCAATACCTTTTTATATGCACGTATGTAATAAGTAAAACTTTAAAAAAGTTTCTAAACCCCTTTTAGAACTCCTTAAAAAAAGTTTTTATTTTAAAATTGTTAAATTCAAAAGGCTTAAAATATTTTTGTGCAAGTCTAATTGGTAGTAACGATAAATAATTATTTTTAAAGCATTTTCAATTATGTTCCTAAACAGAAGAAAAACTACGGGTAAAATACCAAACTAATTATAGTATTAAAAAATAAAATAGAAATGACGCGCTGAACAACGTTAAAAAGATTCATTTGTCTTTTTGCAATATGATTTTCTGACAAGGTTTGGTCCACTCTGTACAGTGCTCGTCAAAAGAGAATGGACATGCAAATTTAGATCTCTGAAAGTTAGAGGACCAATCTTACGTACGGCTTTTAGTTATATATTTAAAATTGAAACCATTTGGTCGTTGCTCGATTAACTCAGCCTGCACTTTGGAATGGTTTATCGATGTTCAAATCCCACTAGTCTTTTTTTTCATAAATTTTTGTTATAAATTTTGTGAACAAGTAAAAGTACAATATTAATTTATTAAAGGTACAACCAGCTGTTAAAAAACGCTTAGTATAGTGACAATATAAAAAATAAAATTTTATAATTTTCATATTCTAATAAAATATTTTATTGTCATAAATTGGGCGTTCAATTTAATGTAAGATTGGTCCTCTAACTTTCAGCGCTTTAACGTCCCATGTAAAATTCGCATGTCCATTCTCTTTTGACGCGCGCTGTACAGTTGGGGACCACTTTTTTCGTCAAAAATAGAGTCCCACGCGCTTTTGCATTTATATTAAAACCATAAAATACAAGCCTTTTCAGTTTTGCAGAACTAGTCGTTAAATATAGAGAATGGGAATATGAAACTGTATTTCTGGATGTGCTTTATAGGTAATTCAGATTTATTTGTTTTAGGATATTGGCCTTTATTTATATGCAGGTTAGATGCTTTTGCATATTCAGCAAAATTTATATTAATTGAAACTCCCGTGTAGACATTCCGCAAGATAGGTTTGACAAAACAGTTTAATTTAACTGAAACGTAGTGAATATTAAACGTGTACTTTACCACCGCGGGTGTTGGTTAATCAAATACAATCGACGTGACAAGGAAATTTACAACTCTTACGGAGAGGCAGTAATATTAGTAATAAATTTCCAATTTATGCGAACGGCAGTTTTCGCGACCGCCAGATGAAAGGGAAATAGAATTGGAACAAAAACAGTAAAACGCATTACAGTGTGCCGCACGACGTGGTAATATATTTTAACTATTTCGCTTACTATATTAACGATTTCGGTTATCGACTCAGGAAAAAAGGGTGCTTTTTATTTCATTTATAAACTGCCCGAAAGGCCGTAAAAGGAGATGTTTTATTTTCTTTCGCGAAAATCTATCAATCTTCGTGCTTGCGCCGAAGTTGTAAATGTATAATTTTTCGCGAATAAATGTACTTGTTTATTTTTCAAGTTGCTTTCACAATTAAAATAATTTGAAATTTTTTTGACGGTTGAGATCAAAATTGTATCGGGCGGACAGTTAACGAAAATTCGACTAATGAAGTTAGCCGTCTGAGAAAGTAACTCAATTATTGTGAATGAGGCTTAAAACCGAGTGTGCACATTCGAGCTCAAAGTGGCACATTCCGATCTCGGGAAAATGAAGCGCGCCGCTCCGCGTCGCGCTTCATTTGCTCCCTCGCTCGGAAATGTGCCACTTTTCGCTCGAATGCGCACATCCTCGTATTCATTGAATTTATCTACTTTATCCTTTGTTCTTTCAAATCAGAAATTTAAATTTAGTTTAGTAAATATCGATTTTATGTTCGAAAATATATTTACTATAGCAAATGAGTGGAAGGGAGCGAAAAGATACGATTAACTCGTTTGTGCGAGCGAGAGGGAACGACTAGAGTTGTTTAACTGATTTTTTGTCTAATTTATTGGCTCAAATTATTGTGAATCATGCTTAAAACCGAGTGTGCACATTCGAGCTCAAAGTGGCACATTCCGATCTCGGGAAAATGAAGCGCGCCGCTCCGCGTCGCGCTTCATTTGCGTCCCTCGCTCGGAAATGTGCCACTTTTCGCTCGAATGTGCACATCCTTGTTATAATTAAATAAAAATAACAAATAAATTAAGTAATATTAATATCTGCTAGAGCAATAAATAAATATATTATTTTAAAAGCGCGTCGCAATAAATTAGAACCTGTAAAGGAAGTCGCAGTATAAAAAGATTGGGAACCGCTGGTCTATAAGGAAAAAAGTTTTCCATTATAGGTGGGTGAGTGTACCCTCTGTAAATCATAGTACAGTGGAACCTGGAAAACTCGAATTTCAAAGAAAATTCAAACAATTTCGAGTTAAAGCGTTTTCAGGTTGGCGAGTACTGAAAACTCTATTTAAATACCTTTAAGGATGTACGAGCACGAAAGTCATTTGGAACAAAATGCTTGATTATTTTTTTATATGTAGTTTAAATATGTCTAAACAAATTCTCAAAATTTGAGGAGGGGTTAACCGACTATTTAAATAAATAATTGTATTCAAAAGTAAGCATATTTAACATTAGTCTTATGGCAAAGTGACGGATAGACGACATGTTTTCATAATTTTCACCCAAATTCGTCCCAGAATATGAAAATAAAACTATCTAATTAAAAGGTAAGACATTCATAAAGATATTAAAAAAATAAAAAACCATAGTGACCGACTAAATTAAGAGATATTTACGAAAATTAGCTTGCTTTTGTTAGCTCTTAAACGAACTAGCAACACTGTAGGCCATTAAAAAGAAGTGAAAGATACTGGAAAAAGATAGACACCTCAAATAAAATAGTAACGATATTTGAGTAACCTAACCTACAAGCTGTCATATGTTACTTGTGATATTATTTTCAAAATTTTTATTGATCGTCGGTGTAAAAATTAATTCTTAGACTAATGCTTACTGTTATAATAAGCATCTGTAATATGGATTAAAGAAAAGTAAGTGTCAAAAATACTAACCTAATTTAAAGAATTCTGGTAAGTTTTTATCAATTTTTCGCCTTTTCAAATTTTCAAGTTTTTTTGGTCTGGTTTCTAACTGCCTCTTAGTTGTAAATTTGCCACCTTTATCCCGATTGATAGTTGTCTTTTTCATTTCACCTTCCATAATTTTATATTTGCAATGTACAGTCTGCCAAAATGCAAATTACCACCACAGCAGTGACTTATGTGAAACTTTTTAACTCTTCTCACTTCTAAGTGTAATTATTGCTATTGTTATCATAAAAATGACGATAATATTTAGAAAAAACATGTTAAAATCGTTGTAATTTGTTGTTTATTATATTAGCACCTCAAAAGTAATTTATATGAAGTCACAAAAAATGAATTATTAATTAATACTGCACATTTGTAAACAGTTTCATATTAATCCTAAAATAGATTAATTTTACCTTTAAATAAAGTCGATTTCCTTCAATATTTATTTAAAATTAATAATCAATAATCAAAAATAAATAATTAATATTAAAAGACATATGTTTTTAAAAGATTACAAAACTGAACACTAAAAAAAGTACAGAAAGGGCATTTGAACCTACCCCTACCGAAGAAACGGTAAATGATCTTAAAAATAAATGTGTTGGTAACTGTAAAGTTGAATATTTTTGTACTAAGAGACCTCTATTAGGCATCCTGAACGAGTATGCTGGGGTGGTGATTTTCAATTGGGCCGATTGTACAGAACCTCGTGAAAATAATAACACACTCAATGTTCATTTTGAATTTACTAATACATTGCCATAGTAATCAATAATGCCAGTGTTGCCATACGCAATGCTGCGGTCACGTGATCTACATAACCTCTTTAGCGCGCGCCCGGATTGGCCTATCTCCACCCAGTACCCTGCTCGTACATCCTTAACTATTTTCATTTTTTCTTTCTCCTTAAAAAGACTAAAAGAAAATTTATTACCTATAAAACGAGTCCTCCAATTTAAAAATACCGCATCTGATCAAAACATTATAAAGTAGGGATAAATAAAAGTGTGCGTACTAATGTATTACTTTTTCGAGAACGTAATTAAAACTATCCTCTATGAAAATATTTCAAAAAAAAATTATTTTTAGAAACACAAAATTTCATTTATAACACAACCACTGTAAACATATAACTACCTGTTTCGCAAATCTAAAAATCAATACTTGGAAGGCTTCGTGGAAAATCAATACATAAACTCCGCCTTTTACTTAACACAAATTTGCCTTAACTTATAGGCAGCTTCAATACAACGTGCTTTGAATGTAACATATGTGCTTCAAAGACAAATTAGCAAATTTAAATTAAACCAGTCTTTAAAACATTTTTTTAAATGACAAATAAATTAATTAATATTATTATCTGCTAGAGCAATAAATAAATATATTCTTTTAGAAGGGCGTCGTATAAAAATTACAACCTGTAAAAGGAGGCGCAGTATAAAAAATATTGGGAACCTCTGGTGTACGCAATGCGTGCAATTAGAAATTTGATTTTGTCTGTTGTAATTGTCAATGTTTGCATAACAAAAAGAACAAATTAATGTGATTTATGCAATAGGGTTCTAAATTCGAACCAGTTACTTAAATTAAAATTACTAACACAATTAAAAAAAAATTAATTAAAAGTTAAATAACTAAACTATACTAATTTTGGACAACAAATGCGAAAAGACAAAACGAAAGTAAACAGATCAGATTATTTAAACGAGGATGTTTAATGCGAATTAGCAGTTGCAATTCGCTCATTGTTAAATAGCATTATATTGTGCTCGTAACCGTAGAAAGCTGTGTGTGTTTAGTGTGAAGCCGTGCTGAAAGTGGCAAATACGATTTGTTAAATCCTCTTTGCCAAAGATTACGATAATAACAAATTAATCCAAGTTAAGCAAATATTCAGGGATCAAAACGAGTAAACGATCTGTAGAATAAAGCGCTCGCTGAAATCCATTAAAGATTTGATTTAGAACTTAAAAAACGGGCATCCGGGATCCAACGCTTGAAATGATTGGAATGAATGATTGATGAATTCGTTTTTATTCCAAGTAATTTTTACGCTTAAAGTGTTTTATTATTCGCGGCCGCAACTTTGCAGCTAAGACAGGAAACTGCAGGAGAATCTTAAATAATTTTCAAACTTCCGATATTTTAGAAAACTTACCGTCATCGTTCATGAATTTTACTAAAAAAAAACATTAAACAGTTCAATAATTCATCTTTGCAAACTTTCTTGAAATTTTTCTAAATTAAATTCGTACATGTTTATTAGGTATAAAATGCGCTATCTTAATGTGTATTTTTCAATAACAATTATCACCAAAAAATAAATGGTTTGTAGGACTGTTTTTTTAATTTCTAAATTGAGTTTTTAGTAGTTCGTCGGACCGGAACTGAACCGAAAAAATATTACGGTTTATTTTTATCCAATTCTATACCTTTAATTAATATATCTACAGCCCCTTTTCAAAGAATATATTTATTTAGTGCTTTAGCAGATATTAATTTATTTATTTGCCATTTACAAAAATATTTTAAAGACTGCTATAATTTAAATTTCCTAATTTTTCTTTGAAGCACATGTGCGTTAAGTAAAGGGGCGGAGTTTATATATTGATTTTTCACAAAACCTTCAAAGTATTGATTTTTAGATTTGCCAAACAGGTAGTACAGGTTCAAAAAATTTACAGTGGTTGCGTTGTAAGCGGAATTTTGTGTTTTTAAAAATGTCCTTTTTGAGATATTTTCATAAAGGATTGTTTGATAAGCTTTAATTATGTTGTCAAAAAAGTAATACATATTAGTTTAAATTAATTTATGAGAGTTGAATTAAAAAATACAATTAAACAAATATTTGCATTTACAATTTTTAAGCAATATATTAAAGTCATTTAAAAAAATGTTTTAAAGACTTGTATAATTTAAATTTTGTAATTTTTTATTGAAGCACGTATGTTACATTCAAAGCACGTTGTATTGAATCTGCCTATAAGTTAAGGCATGTTTGCGTTAAGTAAAGGGGCGGAGTTTATGTATTGATTTTTCACGAAGCCTTCAAAGTATTGATTTTTAGATTTGCGAAACAGGTAGTTATATGTTTACAGCGGAATTTTGTGTCTCCTAAAATAAATCTTTTTTGAGATATTTTCATAGAGGATAGTTTTATATGTTTTAATCATGTTCTCGAAAAAGTAATACATATAGTACTCACAATTTTATTTACGCCTACTTTATAATGTTTTGATCAGATGCGGTATTTTTGAATTGGAGGACTTGTTTTATAAGTAATAAACTTTCTTTTAGTCTTTTAGGAGAAAAAAAATTGAAAATAGTTAAAGGTATTTAAATAGAGTTCAGTACTCGCCAAGCTGAAAACGCATTAACTCGAAATTTTTTGCATTTTCTTTTAAATTCGAGTTTTTCAGGTTCCACTGTACTATGATTTACAGAAGGTGCACCTACGCCACTTATAATGGAAGACTTTTTTTCTTATAGACCAGGGTTTCCCAATCTTTTTTTATACTACGACTCCCTTTATAGGTTGTAATTTTTGCGACGCCCTTCTAAAATAATATATTTATTTATTGCTCTAGCAGATATTAATATTAATAAATTTATTTGTTATTTTTATTTAATTATAACAAGGATGTGCACATTCGAGCGAAAAGTGGCACATTTCCGAGCGAGGGACGCAAATGAAGCGCGACGCGGAGCGGCGCGCTTCATTTTCCCGAGATCGGAATGTGCCACTTTGAGCTCGAATGTGCACACTCGGTTTTAAGCATGGTTCACAGTAATTTGAGCCAATAAATTAAACAAAAAATCAGTTAAACAACTCTAGTCGTTCCCTCTCGCTCACACAAACGAGTTAATTGTATCTTTTCGCTCCCTTCCACTCATTTGCTATGGTAAATATATTTTCGAACATAAAATCGATATTTACTAAACTAAATTTAAATTTCTGATTTGAAAGAACAAAGGATAAAGTAGATAAATTCAATGAATACGAGGATGTGCGCATTCGAGCGAAAAGTGGCACATTTCCGAGCGAGGGACGCAAATGAAGCGCGACGCGGAGCGGCGCGCTTCATTTTCCGAGATCGGAATGTGCCACTTTGAGCTCGAATGTGCACACTCGGTTTTAAGCATGATTCACGATAATTTGAGCCAATCAATTAGACAAAAAATCAGTTAAACAACTCTAGTCGTTCCCTCTCGCTCACACAAACGAGTTAATTGTATCTTTTCGCTCCCTTCCACTCATTTGCTATGGTAAATATATTTTCGAACATAAAATCGATATTTACTAAACTAAATTTAAATTTCTGATTTGAAAGAACAAAGGATAAAGTAGATAAATTCAATGAATACGAGGATGTGCGCATTCGAGCGAAAAGTGGCACATTTCCGAGCGAGGGAGGCAAATGAAGCGCGACGCGGAGCGGCGCGCTTCATTTTCCCGAGATCGGAATGTGCCACTTTGAGCTCGAATGTGCACACTCGGTTTTAAGCATGATTCACAAAAATCAATTTTCTTCCTCACACGACTAAGCTCAACCGTCGCATTTTCGTTAGCAGTGCGCGCGCAACTTCAATTACCTCCACACCTTTTACTCTGAACGCACCAAAAGAAGTACAACTTCAATAAATTTACGTGGAACGATGCAATAGCAACATTTCCAAATTTTTAATTATCCTTGTACGATTACACAACATACGAGCAAAAAAACGTGCAGAGTACGAACACAACTTGCTTCGCCCATTAAAAATTTTTGGCGAAACAAAGAAAAAATAAAATAACGCAATCTTCTACAAATTCAAGTTGCACGTCAGAACTTCAATGTACCCTGGCAGAGTTTTGGCATTATTACAAATACCGCAGAGTATAGAAAATACGCACCCTGCTTGTTTCCGCCGAACCGTTCCGGTAGCACGCCATAAAAGCGACCACCAGGAGGTTTCATGTTCATTACAAATATTTATGGTCGACTCGGAATTTGCCGCTATTTAATTCAAACGGAAACGAACAAAAACTTCATTTTTAATACCGCCAAAACTTGCGAAAACACTTGGCGCGATTTTGTTCTAACGGTCGCCTCTCTAATAAGCGCCCTTATTTATTCCCACATAATCGTCATTGTCGGAATAAAAACGTTCGGGGCGAAATTTAGGAACGCGTAATTAAATTTAGTTTTTTGCTTATTATTCACCTCGCCTATTCTGGAGTGTTTGCGTGGAAATATTTTGTTGTAGGAAGAAGCGCGCTGTGGCTCGAAGCTACAGAAACGGAAGGAGTTAATAGTTGTTTTAATTTAAATTAATGAATACGCCATTAATTTGGTAAAATAAATGTAACACGTATGTGCACATCTACATAAATGTAAGACTCGGTTTACATTGAGTTTAAATTCTTGATATTGTTGTTATAAGATAAGAGGCTTACATTGAATCATAAATACAACATATACGGAGAAATTGAGTCGAGCCCCTATATCCTTGCATCCTCAAAATATAATTTTCAAACCGTCTTTTCCTAATAGAAATATAATGAAACCATAAGTTATTTAGCAAAATGATTAGAAAGCATATTAATACACAGTGGAACTTCCAAAATTTGAATTGGAAACTGTTTTCATACAAAATTTAACAAAAAAAGGCGTCTTCAATGGGAAAGCTATATAAAAACATTTTTTTCTAACACTTGGTGCGAAAGTTTGATTTTCGAGCGCGGTGCGGCAGTAGTAAAGTGGCTGATTTCTCCATGTCAAAAAATTAAACATCAAATTCATTTTTGTTGGTAAAATTAATAGTTAAGTGTAAAGCTGGGAGAGCCCTGTCCACAGCACGCTTTTAGTGCGTGATCATTCCGTCCGTTCAGCGGCCCGAGTATAGCTTTATCGGTCCTTTCTGCGCGTGTGTGCAAAGCGCGTACTCTCGCTCTTCTTCGCCTCACTTTTTTTCTTTTTACAGGTTCAATTTTGCTAATTATTTTCAGGATTGTGCATATTCTTTTGTTTTTGAGTAAAATTTAATCAAGATATTATATATTTAATTTTTGCAATAATAGTTAGGTAATGTTTTAAAATTATTATTGTGTGCCAGTGTTATTGACAGGGGACCAATTATGGACACCCTATCCTTATTTCAACATATATTCAATTATTGACGTTTTATTTGACAGTCTTATACAGTTTTAATCAATCTTTATGACCCAAAAATTGAAAAAAAATTATTGTTTGCAAAAAATACGATATATTTTTAAAGAAAAAATTTTTAATTTATTTGAGAATGTCAAAATTGCTCGAGAACGTTAATTTGCTTAACTATTCCTGTTAGAAAAGCGGTTTAAAAACGCCGATTTTAAATTATTTTTTCTGTGTAATAAGAATAACTTTTTTTAATAGATATAAATAAAGCATAAAAAATTAAAAATTTATTAAATTTGTACTAAATTTTATTCCTATTAATTTAAAAATTGTGGGTGTCAATAATTAGTACGTTATAAAGCAAAACAACAACCTCGGACAATTCATGCTGCTGTTTAAACATTAAATCAAAATAAATTTGTTATAAAAATAAAAACTTTTCATTGTTTATTTATTTCAATAATTTATTAATAAATAATATTATTTAATTAAATCATTTTATTGAACTATTAATTAAATAATTAATAATTTTTTGAATATTTGATTATTTTTATTCAACAGACTAGCGAGAGGCATGCGCATTAGGGGTGTCAATAATTAGAGCAACGGCATTCAGTTTTTTTAACCTGTCAATAATTGGTGTATTCGAGTAGTTCACTTTAGCACTTAAAATTAATTACTAAATTTCATTAATTATTATTAAAACGTATGAATTTGATTAGTGAAAAGACTAATTAAAATAATATAGAAAGAAAAATTCAACAATATTGATATTTAATATAATAAAAAAAATAAAATTATAACCTAGCCTCTTATAGTGTCATTAATTGGTGCTTTTACCTTATATAATAAGAATATTTTTTTTATATCTTTAATTTATTTTATTATTAGCGTTTTTCTAACTGGATTGGGAAGTTCCATTTATTTATTCACACCTCTGTACTTATGTAATTGTAAAACCAGGACCCGGTAGACTTGCATTTTACCCTAAAAATAATTTTAGTGCAACTCTGACGCATGATTAAATACAATTAAATGTAAAAAGTAAAAATAACAACAAAGTTTTAAAAACAAATAATAATAAAATTTGCAAATAAACAAAAACCCTTTATAAAAGATTGCTTTAAACGAAACAGCGCGTGGGCTGCCTATCACTTTTTGAAAGGCCAAAAAATGACTTTCAAATACAAGATATAAAAAAATATTCGTCGACTAATAGCTGTTATGTCGTCAGCTGGACTGAAACGTGCCTTTTCCACTTTTAGTGTTGTTGCAGCCCAAATTGTACAACCAGATGAAAAAAATATAACCATTAAATTAGTTTTACTTACGCAAAACTTGGATATCAAGGCATTTATACAATATAATATTTTTTTTCTTTAAAATGCGCTTAATTTTCTTTTTTTGAAATAAATCGACTTAAAGTAAGCCAGAATAAATTTGCAGCAATTTCAATTAAACTAAAAACTTCCCACTCGCTCTCATAAAATATCTCCCCTATTTATTTCGGTTAAGGGCGTCTTAGTTTTTGCACGCGCCCGAGCTAAAATGACCCATCCATCCCTTCAAAGGCAAAGCTCAATATTTGACATAACATTATAACGCTTTACCACGCAAAACTTATTCCGCAAAATTCAACATAAATTCTCCGATAATCCCCCTTCTCGGGCCGGGCTCCTTTAAAAATCAATGTTAAACAAGCCGGGCACAACAAGTGCCATTAAAAACGAAGAAAATATATTAAAAAATTTTATTCGGATTTGCACTCGGTAATTTAATCTTTTTATAACTTTCGCATCACGCTGCGCAATAAAATTTCTAATTCTTAGCAGTAAATTTCGCGATTATCGTAAAATAAGTTTAACTATTAAGGGTTGTAGTAAACTAAGTCTTAAATTCATGAATAATAAAAGTTGCTACTGTTAATGTGCATTGTGAATGAGGATGAGCGCCCCAGTTACGATTTATCGCCACGAAAAACCTAATTTGAGCCGTAATCATGATTTTATACGGTTCCTTTCCGACTTCAAAAAAATATATATATTCTTTAATTTATTTTTTGCAGATTTAAGTGGACGTACCTGCCGAAATTGCAAAACGGCGCCCCGTGTTTTTCCCTTTTATTTTATGGATCGCCGGCGAGGGGCTTCGGAAATAAATTATCTGTGCCCCCCATACGAGACGAAAATATTTTATTTATTTCCATATCGGCGGCCGTAAAACGTTCTAAAGCACAATAAACGCTAAGGCGCTAAAGACTTTGGATTTTTGCGACGAGCAACAAACGCAAGATACGAAATCCGACGCCAAAAATCGATTCGCACCGAAAAAAGGCGACGCGACAATTTAATAACGGACAAAAAGGTGCTGATTGAAAGTGTTCGAATAAGTCATGTGGTCGTGTTACATTTTCATTTCGAATACAATGCGAGCTAAAATTCGATCAGTTAAACGATTGAAAATATTAACGAAATTCGAAATTTACATCCATCCGCAATTCAGATTTTGCTAGTGTTACACCGATTCGCATCGAATGAAATTTTTTAATTAAGCACGCTCTGTTTCGTTTTTTCGAAGTTGTACTTCTTTTGGTGCGTTGAGCGTAAAATTTGCGGCACTTTTCGATCTCGGGAAAATGTCGATTTTATGTTCGAAAAACATATGTGCTATAGCAATGAGTGCAAGGGAGCGAAAAGATACGACAATCGTGTGAATGGGAGTGAGAAAAAACGATTAAAATTATTAAACTGATTTTTTGTCTAATTTTTTTGCCTAAATTATTGTGAATCGTGCTAAAAACCGAGTGCGCACATTCGAGCTCAAAGTGGCACATTCCGATCTCGGGAAAATGAAGCGCGCCGCTCCGCGTCGCGCTTCATTTGCTTCCCTCGCTCGGAAATGTGCCACTTTTCGCTCGAATGCGCACATCCTCGTATTTATTGAATTTATATGCCTTATCCTTCGCTCTTAAAATCATAAATTAAAATTTAGTTTAGTAAATATTGATTTTCTGTTCGAAAAACATATTTACCATAGCAATGAGTGCAAGGGAGCGAAAAGATACAACAATCGTATGAATAGGAGTGAGAGAAAATGATTAAAATTATTCAATTGATTTTTCGTCTAATTTTTTGACTTAAATTATTGTGAATCGTGCTAAAAACCGAGTGTGCACATTCGAGCTCAAAGTGGCACATTCCGATCTCGGGAAAATGAAGCGCGCCGCTCCGCGTCGCGCTTCATTTGCCTCCCTCGCTCGGAAATGTGCCACTTTTCGCTCGAATGCGCACATCCTCGTATTTATCGAATTTATCTACTTTATCTTTCGCTCTTTCAGATCATAAACTCAAATTTAGTTTAATAAATATCGATTTTATGTTCGTAAAACGTATTTGCCATAGCAATGAGTGGAAGGGAGTAAAAAGATATGACAATCTCGTTAATGCGAGCGAGAGGGAACGATTAAAATTATTCAACTGATTTTTTGGCTAATTTATTGTCCTAAATTATTGCAAATTATGCGTAAAACTGTACAAAAATGTATATTTTCCCGATTTACACATTTTCCCCGTTTTTACCGTAGAAATGGGGAAATAGATGAACAATAGAACGGCGGGGCAAGATTAGACCTTTTTAAGGAAGCGCAGTAACAACTAGTTTGGAAACCACTGGTCTAGCTATACACAACCCGTGCAGAAATTTACTATGGATGCCCTAACAGTGTTAGGGGCCCTTAAATGCTACGTTGTGGATTCCAACGTTAAAACATTTTTCAGTGAATCCTTTTTAAAGCCAGTAAAGGGCATTGTCGGGTTATGAAAAGGAAATCTTTTTAGGGGTTTTTCAGAGGGGCGCGTTCCAGTTCCACCACCCTACCTGAGATAATCCCTTATGCGTTAGGGACAGGGATTAAGCATACCTGCAAATGCACCTCCACCTTAATACCCCCCGTCAATTAAAAAAAGACCTTGTTACCTGAAAATAATACCCTTTTACAAAAAATACTGTTAATAACAGATGTGCATTTAAGGTAATTTTTAATAACTCAGAAGGAAAAACTAATTTTTTCCAAAGTTTTCTTGTTAAAGTGTAAATAGTCATTATCAAAGTATACAATTTATTAGAATTAACAAGAGATTTTATAACAGAACAGTGTAATAAAAAATATACAAGCAGGTTAAATGATATAATACGATGTATAACATTAACAGTTTTAAAAATTTATTTACGTAATTGAAAAAATAATCAATGAATTATTTTCCAGCATATTATTTAAATATTATATCAAATAATTTATTAAACAGATTCTAAAGAAAATGAATATAAAAAAATATTACAGGTAACTTTTTATTTTTGGCAGTGTGACCGTTGTAAAATTTATAATGGTTAAAAATTAATAATAATTTTCCTTTTTCAGAGTAACCATTAAAGGGCCTTTTAATTTTTGTCAAGAATTCCTGAATAGGTTTTAGTTACGGTAAATATTAAAGGACCTTTAAATGTCTTTTTGTGGATTCCATAAGAAAAGTCCATAATAATATTATTCAATATCTTATTTATAAAATTATTTCTAAAAGCAAAAAGGGATTAATTATTTTTAATTTTAACAAATACAGAACTAACAATAGAAAAATATCTTTTGTTGTCTTTTACCTCAGCTGGATATTGCTTTATGTTTAACTAAGCTTTTGTGATATTCTAAAAAAATGTATTTTCGTATTTATACACCAGGTAAAAAAAATTAAATGTAATAGAAAACTTTAAAGGACCTTATTACATTGCGCTTAAAGGCCCCCATTACATTTCCCTTAAAGGCCCACTTTTATGAAGCGTGACCATCCTTTTAGGGTCCCTTAAAGTGTAAGGGAAATCTTTAAAGGGCCCTATTAAAACCCTGACACAATTTTTGCACGGGAAGCACAAAGTACACAACATAACACTTTAGTTACGCCAAAGAAGTATGACTTCTAACGCGCGTACAAGAGTACACACACGGATCTTTTTTTATTTACATACAATTTTCGTTAAATTGTTTAAATCTTATCGAGTTTTCTAAATTTCGCAGACGAAAGCGCGCTTTGTCTAATTAAAAAAATCTTTTTTTGAACAAACAGGATTTAAATCAAATGAAGAAGGGTCGCAACTTGGAATGTTTTAATAAAACCGCTTCTTGACGTTTTTGAATAATGGGATCTACTATGAAACGTTTAAACTTCTTTAATATATGGCTCTTATGATTTTTAATAATAGTGTATTACATTTTCACCTTTTAAATTATTGCAGAATTTTATTACAAGTGCTTCTTGCTCTAATTAGAATTTTAACACTATTTACCTGTTCCTTAATGAAATTTAAACGGAACCCTTTTAATAAAAAGAGCGAACTTTATGTTCGTATTTATTCGATTATGGTTTAACTATCTTTAAAGTAGTTCACTCGTGACAATAGGAGCTAAGTGAAATACATTCAACGACTGAGTATTTAATTTTTATTAGATAATGCACTTAATACATAAAAACATTTTTATACAGAACACAGTAAAACAATTACACTTTTAAAGAAAATATATCTGGCAACCCTGTTAATATTTATATCAAATGCTCTATAGGTATATTGTACATATATCATATTGTATATTATGTATATATGTTCTATTATCTGTGTTATTGCTTGTATTGTTTTAAAAAAATTTAATTTTGAATAATTAATTTTTTTTAATCAGTTGATAAAAAAACCTATTTACGAGTGAACTATCTTAAATAGACAGCATCTAAAGATATATAATTAAAATTTACGATACTAAAAAATTAAGATAAGATTAAAAGCACTTGTAATTTCTTTTTTGATATAACTTTGTTTTGATCAATCTTCGGCTAAAAGAAAATTAGGTATAATAATCATCCCCAGTACTTCATTAAATAATAAAAAATAAATCGTTTGTATTTTAACAAAAGAGTATTGTTTTCCAAAATAAACTAATGCGATAGATTAAAAAAAATTGAAAGAAAGTATGTCAGGAGTCATCAATAAATTTTTTGCGATATATATTCACCATTTCGCATATTATATGAAACCTTAGCGCCCTTCATTTATCAATTCTTAGCACAAAGATTAATTCAATGTAGCTTTAAATAAGCGAATGTTTCCTCGTAGGAAAAGATACGTGAGTTGATTATTTAACATATTACAGTGTTTAAGTAGTCCTTGTAAAAAACAACATGGACATTTCCTATATATCAACCCCCTGTTTTATTTAAATTTATTCTTTTATTTGTGACCTATAGTCCCACATTTTCTAAAAGCTAAAATAATTCAAATTTGTTTGTCTAACTTATTTAATAAAATTCCTACTTGTATCCGTTCCAAATTGCTTTATCGAAGATAGTTTGCGAAACGTGGCATTTCTAATTTGCTTTTTCCGTATATATTTAATCTTTTTTCGTCTTCTTTTTATTTATTTTTTTACGTGCGAATCATTTAGAGAAGAGCTTTTGAACATGTGAGATCTATTTACTAAACCCCACTGAATTAAATAATTTTCATTAGTTTTTCCATTTAACCGGATTTTCATCTAGTATGTACTTTTAAAAAGTTTTAATAATAAAAAAAATTGCAATAGAGAACATCATTTTAATTAATAACTTGATTTTGATAAAAAACGGTTTTACGATTTTCAAAAATTGTTCCATTTCTTTTTTTAAAATATTGCTGTTGTATTTTAATCAAATCTATGGGATTTTTGGGATTTGCGTCTCCACTCCCTATCTAATAGACAGCATATGTTAGTTATTTATAAATATCTTTAAAAAAATTAGCCAAATGGCAAATGTATACGATGTGCGCATTCGAGCGAAAAGTGGCACATTTCCGAGCGAGGGAAGCAAATGAACCAGCGCTTCTCAATTTTTTTTATACTGCGACTCCCTTTACAGGTTCTAATTTATTGCGACGCCCTTCTAAAATAATATATTTATTTATTGCTCTAGCAGATATTAATATTAATTAATTTATTTGTTATTTTTATTTAATTATAACAAAGATGTGCGCATTCGAGCGAAAAGTGGCACATTTCCGAGCGAGGGAGGCAAATGAAGCGCGACGCGGAGCGGCGCGCTTCATTTTCCCGAGATCGGAATGTGCCACTTTGAGCTCGAATGTGCACACTTGGCATTAAGCACGATTCACAATAATTAACTATTTAAAAATTTGAATTCAGAAATTACAGGACCGTATTTATACGAGAAATACCAAATATCTGATTTAGCGTATTTAAATTGATTAATAAAAATGAATACTATAATTTTATCCAAATATAGATTTTTTTTATTAGCACTAATTTTAATTTTAAATAGAGAAGCTTAACCGTTAAATTCAATAAACACAAAGATGTGCGCATTTGAGCGAAAAGTGGCACATTTCCGAGCGAGGGAGGCAAATGAAGCGCGACGCGGAGCGGCGCGCTTCATTTTCCCGAGATCGGAATGTGCCACTTTGAGCTCGAATGTGCACACTCGGTTTTCAGCATGATTCACAATAATTTTCGCAACAAAAAATTTGTTAAATAATTTTTGTCATTCCCTCTCACTCTTACTTATGAGTTCGTTGTATCTTTTCGCTCGCTCCCACTCATTGCTATGGTGAAAATACGTTTTTTGAACATATAATCGATATTTACTGAACTGAATGTGCCACTTTCAGCTCAAATGCGCACACTCGGTTGTATTAATTAATCGCTCATTCACTGGGCTATACCCCGGTCAATATTTGCAACCAAAAGGTCATTTACTGCACTCCTCATTTTGTACTCATACAAATTTATTGTATTCGTAACATTACAACTCCAGAAAAACATTTAAACACTTTAAAAATCACAATTTTTGACCAAAAAAACAAATAACGAACTATATACATTCACTCTTTGACCAATTTTTTTATATAATTCTCAAATAACGTATTTATTCTATTAGATTGGGGGTGTAGCCCCAAATGCGTTCACGTGTACACGGAACTTTCTAAACCGAGTGCTATTATTTACAGGAATGGATTTATCTACAAGACATTGGTGGATAATCGTAACAGTACTACTTTTAGCAGCAGCAGCTGGGGTTGGCGTTCCCATAGCTCTAAAAATAAGCGCGGGCGCTTCTTTGGAAGAGAGATTAGAGTTTGCTTCTCGTCTCCTACAAGAAGTACCTTTAATCGACGGACATAACGATTTACCGTGGAACATTCGCAAATTTCTGCACAATCGCCTCAAAGACTTTAAATTTGGAGAGGATCTGAGGAATGTTACTCCTTGGTCGAATAGTGCTTGGAGCCATACGGATTTGCCCAGGCTGAAACAGGGACATGTCGCTGCGCAGGTAAGTTCAAGGATTAATTTTTACTCGCACTTAGAATAAATTATAAAAGCTACATCGAATGGTTTAAAAATAATTTAATGTGCTTTATTTATATCTAATTACCGAAAAAATTTATTAAGAATCAATGTCATTGCCTGAATAAAAATATCAATGTTTTAATTACTAAGATTGATGAAATTTTTAATTTTTTGTATATTATCCCTAGGTGACTATTTATAAAAAAGAACTAAAAAATTACAAGTTATTTGATTGGTTTTAAAATAAGTAAAATAAGTACTCAAATGGCCAAGAAATATCACGATTAATCAAAATTTTTGATGTAGCCCAAAATCTTCCAACGATAGTACCAAAATATTTCAAAATTGCATAACAAATTAAATAATTTTTAAAAAAAAGTTATTTTATGCGTTGTTGGGGATTTTAGAAAAAATAAATGTGTTAAAAGAAATAACATAACTATTGCAACTAAATAAATAAAAAAATTATTCATAGAGTCTTTATAAATCAATTGCAATTACAATGACCTTTATGCACAAAAATACTTTT
Organism: Sinopyrophorus schimmeli; assembly: GCA_036325965.1. Lineage (NCBI taxonomy): Eukaryota > Metazoa > Arthropoda > Insecta > Coleoptera > Elateridae > Sinopyrophorus > Sinopyrophorus schimmeli. The sequence goes on from JARFIZ010000202.1 coordinate 323,000, forward strand.
TATAAAACAATTAAAAGGGTTAAAACTGTAAAGATACAAGTAGCAAAAAAATATATTTTCGAATGTTTTGTTTTTAAGAGAGTAATATTTTCTGAGCTAAAAATCAATTTCGGCTGTAAAATAATAAGTTGTGTATTTACCCAATAATGGGCTACTATGGGCTATTAGTTCCTTAAGGGAGAAGGCCAGAAACGGCCAAAAAATTAACCGATCTTTAAATATATTTTTTTTCAGATAGATTAAACAAATTAATGAAGAGATTGAATTGCTATTATTTTATTAATCTTGTTTGATACAATTTTTTTTTAAATTTTTTGTAAATTAAGAAAGATACGGGCATTGACTTAGCGACTATTAGCACGCAAGCGCAATGAGCTACATTTTAGTTCCTTAAACCTTAACGAGTGGCGCAGATAAGACGGCAATGGCAGACTAGAGTGACATCTATCCATTATATACAGCTCAGTGGTGTATAGCTGATAGATAAAGGCATACCCGCTGAGTATATCCCTACCACGCCCACAGTCTGGGCCTCTTATGAGTTAACTTAGTCACTATGTAGAATAATTTTCGTAGACTCCTGAATTTTTACTCTCTTTATGCACCAAAAGAAGTATAACTTTAAAAAAAGTAGACAACTATCTTCACTTATATTTTTTTTCTTAATAAACATTTAAAATTAAACTATTTGTATATTCTGCAAATACTATGTTAAAATCAGTCTTCAAAAAATTATTTTAAATAAATTAAAAAATATTAACAATTAATGTAGCTGTTTAAATATCAAAATTTATGAATATGCACAATTTATTTCCAAGCCCTATCTGCATAATTATACAGAAACTGGAAGATAACTAATTATTTATTGAGTTTTGCAATAATTCAAATGCAGATTATATTTTTGGGCAAACTTGAAAATTATCCATTCGATAACTTGAAATTGTATAGTTTATTAAAAATTAAGACGCTTCTATACCCCCGAAAAGTTTATTATGTTGAAGATGGTTGCTTTACTAATTGTACCAAAATGACTACACAAAAGCCGCATTTTAAACCTCAAATTTCCAAGTTTACCAAATAAGAAAATTATCAAACTTTATAATATACATAATAAACCCCCGTGGTTTTATTAAAATATCTTATTGCGACCCTTTCATCCGCAATAAATTTACCCGACTTATGCGCAACAATGCTCCATCTTCAGTTCGTACTTTTTCGCTATTGACGATCTTTTCCCTTTTAAACAAAGTACCTAAAGAATTTTTGTCTTTTAATTAGAAGTGGACTATTTGCTGTATAATTAACGTACTTCCATATATTTAAGTACGATATGTACATACAGAGAACGTCAAAAAAATATCACATTACCATATCTGAAGCTTTTCACAAAGTAAATTGTTTCTTAAGCTACATAATAATTATTAAGTAGCAGAACGGCGAACCCTTTGTTAATTCAGCTTCGAGAAAACGCGAACAAAGGCAGTTTAGAAATTCAGCAGTGTACATCATGACTTGCATTTTGAAATAGATAATTGGATAAACATGTTCCATTGTTTTCAAATTAATTCAAGATGTGGCTCTTAACGTTGATAAAACCCCCCCTGTCTTTCTTGCAATTTCATTAATAAAATTGCAGTAGAGACGAAAGGTTTGCAAATCGCGAATGTGATAGCCGGCAGAACTACGGCTGTGCAATTTTGAATAAAAAAAACATTAAAAATTGCAGATCGTGGGAAAGAACCGAGTGCGCCCGTTCGAACTCGAAGTGGCACATTCCGATGTCGGAAATGTGCCACTTCTTCAATTGTATTTGTCTATAATAATTTTCTCAAAAATTAACTTCGTACGAATTTTTGATTTTCCAGTCGAGAAAGGTCGTAGCGTCTGTTCTTTTGAAGTTATACAGTGGAACCTCGCATAACGAACATAATTCGTTCCAGATTCGTAATGGGAAACGCTCGTTAAGCGAAACAATTTTTCCCATATAAATTGTTGTGGGGTCATAGTTTAAAGCACTTAAACTAAAGATTTAATTCTTGCAAAAATACGGTATTGCAATTTTTAATTACATTTTTTTAGAAACCAAATTAATTATTGTGAATCGTGCTGAAATTCGTTTCTGCAATATTCGTTATGAGGGGTGCTCATTAAGCGAGGTTCCACTGTACTTCTTTTGGGCCAAGGCGAGTAAAACATAATTTCTAATGTTTTTCTCTTTAAGTTTAAAACACTTAAACAGAGATTTAATTCTTGCAAAAAATACAGTGTTGCAATTGTTAATCACAATTTTTTTAAAACCAAATTATTTATTGTGAATCATGCTTAAAGCCGAGTGCGCACATTCGAGCTCAAAGTGGCACATTCCGATCTCGGAAAATGAAGCGCGCCGCTCCGCGTCGCGCTTCATTTGCCTCCCTCGCTCGGAAATGTGCCACTTTGGCTCGAATGCGCACATCCTCGTATTTATTGAATTTGTCTATAATAATCTCGTCTCTTTTAAGTACAGAAATTAATATTGAGCTTATTTTAGATTTTAAATAAAGAAAAAGTTATAGCATCCATTTTTTTAAGTAATACAGTGGAACCTCACAAATTTCGTTCTAAAATCTAACTCGTAACTCAAAACAATTTTTTCCTTCTAAATTAATGTGTGGCTAAACAGAGGCAGATGTGGTACCGGCGGAAATATTCCTTTTCGCGTTATTCGTTATGCGAAATACTCGTTATAAAAGATGTTCGTTAAGCGGGGTTCAGCTGTACTTCTTTTGGCCTGCGCACAGGCAACAAAAATTGTGAATCGTACTTAAAGTCGAATGTGCACATCCTCCTATTAATTGAATTTGTCTAAATCAGTGTTTTCAACGTGGCGCCCACGCCCCACAGCGGGGCAATTCGATTGCTCAAGGGGGTACTTAAAAAAAAACGACTTTTCCAGAATGTAAATTTAACCATATGGTGACTCTTAGCCTCTTAGTTTTTTTAAATAACTTCCTTGTGATTTCCTCTCAAAGTTCATCATTTAACCCTTGACATACAAAAAAACCGAATTTGATGAGTCCGAAAAAAACTATTAATTTGGCTCAACTTAACTGTTATGAGCATACACGAATAACATAAAATAAATAATTAATAATTTTAAAATATTTTGAAATATGTAGAGCAGTGTTTCCCAATCTTTTTTCAACATTCCCCACCTAAGTCATTCTAAAATTTTGATGCATATAATAATATTACATATAAATATTTTTTTATATTTAAAAATTGAATTATTCCATAAATGAAGCCTAATTACAACTTGTTCAAGACACAAGATTTAGGTTTTAGCAAGAAATCACTAGGAAATTATTAAGAAAAAGAAACAATAAGTAAATTTTAAAAACATAAACTAAAAAATATTTTTATATCGATAGCTCGAATTTTTGATAACGCGAATTATTTTTAGTTTCTCTTCAACTTCGTCCTATCGAGGTTTGACTGTATTTAATTTTATAAATTTAATATTTCTGAACAATTAAGATAATTTATTTATTGAGTTTTCTCCAATATTAATTTTATTTGCGTAAATTAATGATCTTCAAAGTTTTTGAAAACCACAAATTCTGCATTTACTCTATTTGAGTTTTCTGAAAATACATAATAATTTTTCATCAAAATTTCCTTTTAAATTTACCGAATAACATTTTGTTTTATTCAATTTGTGTTATACAAAAAAATTGATAATTAAAATTTCTAAAGTTCTTAAATATATTTTAAAAATTTTCCAAGTTATTAATTTATTTAATTTGAGTTGTCTAAAAAATTAAAATAATTTATTCTTCGAGTTTACTTTAATAATTTTGCTAAATGTTTAAAACTGAATTTCATTCTATGTAAAAAACCGGTGCATGTACTTATGTACGCACGTTTGAAGTAATACTTCTTTGGCGCGACTAAATTAAATATAACAACGCGCTATGTTGCGCTTGTGTATAGCTAGACCAGTGGTTATCAAACTATACGTTACTGCGCATATGTCGTTTTATTTGAATACATTGCTATTTCCTTTTAAATCCAAAAGTAATTTAAACAAATTGAATAAATACGAAGATGTGCGCGTTCGAGCGAAAAGTGGCACATTTTCGAGCGAGGAAGCAAATGAAGCGCGACGCGGAGCGGCGCGCTTCATTTTCCGAGATCGGAAATGTGCCACTTTGAGCTCGAATGCGCACACTCGACTTTAAGCACACTTTACAAGAATTAATTTACTCTCTGACAATTCGCAATTAAATATTACAGAATTATATTAATTACAAAATTCCCAAATCGCCAATTTTGTGCCTTTTAACAAAATTATTGTTGAAAACACACCTTTTTCGGAACATAAAATTGAATACAGTTCTTGACGTCTTAGAGACGTCAAATTCTACAATGACACCCTAAACGATTGACGTCTCCTAGACGTCATTGTATGTCAAGCGGTTAAGCTACTTAGTGAATAATTAAAAATTTTGAATATTAAAAATTATGCATGTGTTACATGGGGGGACATAATAAATTTTTAAAAGTTTAGGTGGGGCATGGCACAAAAAAGGTTGTAGAACACTGGTCTAAATCAATCTTTTTTTATTGAATTACAAAGCCCAATAGAATTGAACTAATAGATATTTCAATACATGTGCGTAAAGCGAGAGATTTCGGTAAGCTTGGGTTTGACGACACAAGGATAAGGTTATGACGCATTCATTGCAAAATTTAAAAAATTGGGAGGGGGGGTAGGAGGGGCTTGTACGACAGGTACCGTGTTTCAAGGGCGCCTTGTTTCCAAAAAATCACAGATTCAAGAACGAAAGTTCTGTTTCTTTAGACGTTTGACCTCGAATTTTGACACCGATTGCAATTTATCGAAAGACACAATTTCCAGAAACGTATTTGTAAATTTAAAATTATTATATTGAAGGTGGCTCTATCCATTTATTATCTACCTACAGTTTTGAATGTGTAATGTAAATTTTGAGTTGGTCTTATACAATGCCATTGTTAGGTCCGTTCACCTCCATTTCTCTAATGATTTATCATACAACTAGCTCCAAACTAGAAATTGTTCGCTCGATTTTAATTGTGAATAGAATTCGTAACAGAAATTATAGCAACACTGGCCGACAATTAGTAAATTATTAAGATTGGTTGTCTCCTTTATGGTCTTTTAAGATCTGTGTACGGTCCGTTAGAGCAGTAAATGAACTTGTTCTGCCCAGTTAGGGAGAACGAAAGCCATTCATTCTCCATGGCGACTACTTCAAGTAAGCACCTGTTCAATTTCTATTAGCGTCGTCGATTACGATACAGTAAATTAAATCATAATCAAATAATTATATCGGCTCATTGGGACAATTTAATATCGGTATTGATTTATGCCGCAATTCTTACGGCATCGCCAAGTAATTAGGCGAGAGCCTATTTAAACCAAAATATGGGCGAGTAATTTGGAAAAGTGAGCACACTGGCAATTGATTTTAGACATTTTGTTGCCCGATACTTTGAATAATAATACAATTTCTTTGACTTTTTATTATACAGTAAAACCTCAATTATCCGTACCTCACGGATTCGCGATTATCCGGATTATAAACCGCGTTCGGACGTTTTTTGTAAACATATATTTGTAATTGTGCTTAATGGTGAGTGTGCACATTCGAGCTCAAAGTGGCACATTTCCATCTCGGGAAAATGCCTCCCTCGCTCGGAAATGTGCCACTTTTCGCTCGAATGCGCACATCTTTGTGTTTATTGAATTTAACTGTTAAGCTTCTCTATTTAAAATTAAAATTAGTGCTAATAAAAAAATCTATATTTGGAAAAAATTATAGCATTAATTTTTATTAAACAATTTAAATACGCTAAATCAGATATTTGGTATTTCTAGTATAAATACGGTCCTGTAATTTTTAAATTCAAATTTTTAAATAGTTAATTATTGTGAATCGTACTTAATGCCGAGTGTGCACATTCGAGCTCAAGTGGCACATTCCGATCTCGGAATGAAGCGCGCCGCTCCGCGTCGCGCTTCATTTGCCTCCCTCGCTCGGAAATGTGCCACTTTTCGCTCGAATGCGCACATCTTTGTAATTATTCAATTTAACTGTTAAGCTTTTCCATTTCAAAATAAAATTAGTGCCAATAAAAATTCTATATTTGAAAAAATTATAGTATTAATTTTTATTAATCAATTTAAATACAATTTAAAAACATTAAAAATTGCAGATCGTGGGAAAGAACCGATTGTGCACGTTCAAGCTCGAAGTGGCACATTTCGATATCGGAAATGTGCCACTTCTTCAATTGAATTTGTCTATAATAATTTACTCAAAAATTAACTTTGTAGTAATTTTTGATTTTCCCGTCGCGAAAAGTTGTAGCGTCTATTTTTTGAGGTTATACAGTGGAACTTCGCATAACGACATAATTCGTTCCAGATTCTTATTCGTAATGCAAAACGCTCGTCAAGCGAAACAATTTTTCCCATATAAATTATTGTGTGGCCAAAGCACTGAAACTAAAGATTTAATTCTTACAAAAAATACGGTGTTGCGATACTTAATTACAATTTTTTAAAAACAACATTAACTATTCTTCGTTTCTGCAACATTCGTTATCAGGAGTGCTCATTAAGCGAGGTTCCACTGTACTTCTTTTAGGGCAAGACGAGTAAAATATAATTTCTAATGCGCATACATTAGAACACGCAGCGGTTTTTCCTTTAAGTTTAAAGCACTTAAACAGAGATTTAATTTGTGCAAAAAATACAGTGTTGCAATTCTTAATTACAATTTTTTAGAAACCAAATTAATTATTGTGAATCTTGCTGAAAGCCGAGTGTGCACATTCGAGCTCGAAGTGGCACATTCCGATCTCGGGAAAATGAAGCGCGCCGCTCCGCGTCGCGCTTCATTTGCCTCCCTCGCTCGGAAATGTGCCACTTTTCGCTCGAATGCGCACATCTTTGTGTTTATTGAATTTAACTGTTAAGCTTTTCTATTTAAAATTAAAATTAGTGCTAATAAAAAAATCTATATTTGGAAAAAATTATAGCATTAATTTTTATTAAACAATTTAAATACGCTAAATCAGATATTTAGTATTTCTAGTATAAATACGGTCCTGTAATTTTTAAATTCAAATTTTTAAATAGTTAATTATTGTGAATCGTACTTAATGCCGAGTGTGCACATTCGAGCTCAAAGTGGCACATTCCGATCTCGGGAAAATGAAGCGCGCCGCTCCGCGTCGCGCTTCATTTGCCTCCCTCGCTCGGAAATGTGCCACTTTTCGCTCGAATGCGCACATCCTCGTATTTATCGGATTTGCCTATATTATTATTTTATTCTTGAATTCAAAAAATTAAAAGTCGAATAAATTAGATCTATTTTTTGTTTGAAAAAGGTTAGATATTTTATTCCATTTGATAAGTTATCATGCTGCTGTTCCGCACGCCTAATTGTAGCGAGCTTGATAAAAATATTTTCAGGTGTACTTTCGAATGTTTACTAATTCGCATTTTTGATTTTTATATAGCTAAAATTCGTTTTTTCTATACATTTAATTAACCGAATTTTCGATTATCCGAATGAGCTGCAACAATAATTAATCCGGATAACAGGGTTTCCACTGTAATATAAAGCGTCCATGATTTTGCGCAGTAGAAAGAGTACAAATATTTATAATTTTATCACATAGCAAAAATATTTGCAACCAAGATTAATGTTAAAGATGGCCCAATTTTTGCCCATCCAACAAATTATTGTTAAAAATGGATTATTTGGGTCCGCTAAAAGCATAGAAATATATTTTTGTTGCCCAAAACATTTTTTTCTTTTAAGGTAGTTCACCCATAGATTCATTTTTCTTAGAAATTGAAAAAAATTGAAAAAATATTTCATACAGAAAAGTCAAACTTTTTGACCGATTCTGAAGCAAGATTGTATTAGTGTGCTCTGAATATAGCTCCACCAACCTCACAAACGATTCGGAAAATATGCAAACTAATTAAGGTAGAAGTACCGGTTTTGGACATTGTACGAGTTGTGGAAATTTTCCACTTTATTTTGACAAATGTCAAATACATATAGCTAGTCAGCTACAAGAAATTTTTCAAGTAAATTAATAAACACATTATCTATAAGTGATCAAAGATTTTCCGGTTCAATAGTAGCAACCCTTTATTTAAAAAAAATACAATACCTACTTGGGAATAAATATTAATAAACGAATCGCTATTTCGTTTCAACAATTGCTAATTATTTTTTAATATTTATATGTATAAAATCCAATGCTTTATAATTTCCTTAAAGTACCTAATTTGAATCAATACAACAAAAGACACAACGAAATAAATATTGTAATTTCCTTTCGAATATATTTAATTGATTTTAAGCGAAATTTAAGCCGAATTGAATAATATATTAATAACGGATTCAGAACGTCTTTTGGAGCCGATTACGTATGCTTATTTGACTTCATCTTTTTCGAAAATCTATAAAGAAAGATTTAGATAAATGCTAAAAGCTTATTATCCTACGAGTCCCATTAAATTTGAATCAGACCTCATGGGCAGATCGAAAGCACAGCTTCTCTAAGAAGGTACACGTTCTAAATAAAAAAAATCGAAAGACGTTTTAAAGGTTAACTTCCCTGTTTTTGCAATTTAAGGAATATAAATGCATATATGTAATGTATGTAGGTGTGTACCAAATTAATTTCGCTTTAAACATGTAACATATCGCCTATAGTTCATATTGAAATATCTTACAATTAGTTACCCCTATCATAAAATTTCTATATTGGAACAAAAAAATTGAAAAACGGAAATGCGGCGACGGCCGTCGTCAAAATCCAAAATTTTCGCTCGTGTTACCACGCGGTAAAAAAATTAGCTTATAATTTTTAAAACTTTAATTAATATGATTTAGTAAGTCCTTCAATTATCACGTTTTCAAAAGTTAATTTATTATATTTCTTTGATTGATTTGCAAATAAATTACGCCGCTTAATAAAATCACTTTGGGACCTAGACAAAGTTATTACATTAACCGACTGATAACAAAATAAGCGCAAGACACCAGCGAAGAAGGTATAACTTACGTTTTGAAAGCTTCGAACGCGTTTTTCTCCCAGACTTAACATTGGGCCTTGTTGATTTTTTTGGCTGATTTTACACTCCGATAAACGGGCTTTTAGAATCTGTAAAGTTTTTAAAGATCGGTTCACAAATAACTGAGCTACGATTTTTCAAAGTAGAAATTAAAAAAAAATAATAAGTCGGTCTCTTCGAACCCGTTTTTCTTAAAAATTTCAAATAGCACGCCTATGGTTTTCTTGACCTATCCGAAGCCAAAAAGTCTGGTGAATCCGATTCTCTATAATTTTTAAAGATCCGTCGACAAATAACAGCACCACAATTTTTTTGTACTACCAAAACGAATATAAAACTTCAACCCTTAATTACTCGAAAAATTAACATTGCGCCCTATGCCGATTTTGCACGTATCTTATGGAAAAAAGTCTCAGAATTACGAATCCGGGTTGTTTTTAATGATCGGATCGAAAATGAGGGCGTTACGATTGTTTTTGTGAGTCAAACTGTATTTTTTTGGATTTATTTAGTTTTCTCAAAAATTTTGGGAGTTGAAGGAAGAGCAGGGTTATTAGTGAACGGAGTTTTAAAACCTTTGTAGATTTAGAATCTTTGGAATTTTTTATTTTAATTAAGTCACATGCGTAGGGGTTTTCGCAATTTTTTCATCGTGTTAGAACGAAACCGTGTTATAAGACACCGTGTTGTAAAAACGCTACTTCTGTTTTTAATAGCACTTTACAATATTAAACTTAGTTGTTACACTTAGAAAATCATTTTTAAAAACTAAGTCTAAACGAAAGCAAAAAGTAAACAAACTTTTTAAAGGCCGCGAGGATGTTAAAACATTTCAATTTAATCACAATCTGGAAAATTTAAGTGGTGGTGTTTTGGAGTAATATGGCAAATTTAATTAAGGAAAACTGACTCGAACCTCGAGCAAAGTATGCATAATGTCATGTAACATACATTTTCCGGAATAATTGTAAATTTCAGTTGTCTCTTAAACTTGAATTTAGGCGGACTAATTAATTTGAAATATACTGCTTTATTTGCTATTTCGTAAAATGTCTCATTATTCCTAAACACACGAACCGAGAAAAGGCGAATCATAACAAAATTAAAAATCGCGATTAATTTGCAGCAAAAGCGATAAAACATTAAGCACAACAAGCCGCACCAACTTGTCCAATAGAGCTTGCATATTTAAACACATAATTGCACAAATGCAGTGTTACAATGCAAGTTAGTGCATGTAATTGTTTTGTGTGGATCAGAGACCAGCTGTGCACAGAAAGCGTTAAACATTCTAATTAGTTGTTAACGTTTCATTAAAATAAGTGCAACTCTTTGCGTGGAAAAATTATAAATAACATTTAGAAAAAACTTTAAATACCCCGTCTTTAAAAAAAAATACATTACAGAAATAATAAATGCGCTGGCATCGCGCAGGAAATAGTAGATTTTCCTGGAAAATGGGAAGTGTAAACATAGCAGCGTAATTTTATCTTAAGGGTACTTACAAAAACGGAAATGGTGTTGGAAAATTGGAAGGCATTGTTTGTCGTGAAAAATTTTGTTTTTTATTTTTACGCTTTTGTATGGACACTTCACGAAATGCAATGCGAAAAATAATTCTTTGAGTGACAATCGTTCGCAAAGTTCCATTATAGAATTTAAATTAGGCGCGTCGCGGCCCCTACGCAGAAAGACATCGTGTAAGATAAATTGTGTTGATGTTTGGCCTCATCTTTGTATTTGCCGTCCTAGTAAATTGTGTACATTTACCGAAACATAATTGAATTTGTATTTTTGAATTGAACGCCTACCTTCGGTGCGGTAGTTGGTCGAATTCTGCCAAGGATCACATCTGCTGACGAGCCGTTACAATTAATTTCAAACAAAAAGGTTAATAGTATATTAAGTAGTTAAGATTTAATTGTAAAATAATAATTGTAAATTCAGAAGGGGAAAAAGTGGAAGGGAGAAGAGCGAAAGTGCGCACTTTCCACACACGTACAGAAAAAACGTATTTTTCACTTTTCTTTCATATTTGGATTCAGAACAATTCAAAATTAATGTCCAAGAGTAGTCAGCAAGCATCTCGCCACGCCATTTACCGTGGTAGCGTTTTGCAATGGTGGAAATGACTTGAAGAAACCTTTCCTCGTGTTCATCACTAACATCACCCAGATTGTCTGATAAAAATTAAGATGCGCAAACAAAATACACTTACCTAGTATTTACTATACGAAATTCACTTAATTTGAGTTGAATAACCCTTTTGTAGGGTTTTATATACGCATAGATCTATTAATTCTTTGATTTGATTAGTTCCTGAGAGAAATAGAGGTATTTTAAGGACTATGACATGGAAATCAAGCACGGCGACATTAAAATCTGCTTATCGTGTTCGTTAGTAAGATAAATTTTTAATAAAAAACAGTGTGTTTAGACCCTTGTAAAATTTAATATAGCTACAGTCATACCTCGAATTAACGCGACTCATGGGGCCCAACGACAATCGTGGAAGTCAAATTCGCGTATGTCGAGGTACAATTCCGTAAATGAATGTATACAATTTTGTTTTAACTGGGACCATTTAATTTTTAAATTAAATTTTTCAAGAACTTGACGTGATATTTATTTTTTGGAAATATTTTCAGAATTAGAATAAAACGGTACTTACATGAGGTACACGTATCCGGGTAAAAGATATAAAATTCTGTCGACCAGTGTACTTAAAAATTTATTAGTTAACCCTCCGCATACTAGGTGACTAAATGGCACATGCCGTACTAGGTGGGGTTTGCCATACCCCGAAAATATAATGAAATAAAATCTACAAAATTGTACTTTATGACAGTTCAATGATAAGAAATATATTTTAATAACCAATAATGAATAGGTTTAAGTAAAACATATTGTATCTTCTCGCTCCCCTCCACTCATTGCTATGGTAAATACGTTTTTCGAATATAAAATCGACATTTTATAAATTAAATTAAAATTTTTGATTTTAATGAGATTATGTAAATTATATTAATGTAATAAATACGAGGATGTGCGCATTCGAGCGAAAAGTGGCACATTTCCGAGCGAGGGAGGCAAATAAAGCGCGACGCGGAGCGGCGCGCTTTATTTTCCCGAGATCGGAATGTGCCACTTTGAGCTCGAATGTGCACACTCGGTTTTAAGCACGATTGACAATAATTTTGGGGACGAAAAATCATTCAATAATGCCCTCGCACTCGTACTTATGAGTTTGTCCTATCTTTTCGCTCCCTTCCACTCATTGCTATGGTAAAAATACGTTTTTCAAACATAAAATCAATATTTACTGAACTAAATTAGAATTTTTGATTTGAAAGAGCGAAGATTAAATTAGACGAATGTAATAAATTCAAAGATGTGCACATTCGAGCGAAAAGTGGCACATTTCCGAGCGAGGGAGGCAAATGAAGCGCGACGCGGAGCGGCGCGCTTCATTTTCCCGAGATCGGAATGTGCCACTTTGAGCTCGAATGTGCACACTCCGTTTTAAGCACGATTACCAAGCGTCCCGTCTTAATAAGAAAAAAATTGGGGACGTTAGTTATACCCCACCTCATACACGGAAGGTTAAGATGATTATTTATGGGAAATGGACAATTTAATTCGTTTAATAGAAAACAATTTGTTAGCAAGACAGCAAGGCGTCTCCATCAAATAAATACAGTTGATTAGGAACAAATTTATCGCCGTTTTTCGTGGATTTACTTTAATCCAATACATTTAAAAGTTTTGATAGAATTTTTTTTATATAAAACGTCAGTCACTTGGTTTTGTCAGAAATATCAAATAAAGAACTTCTAAATGAGAATAAATTCGATAAAAATCCCAGTTACTTTTATACCTTCCAAAGTTTTTTTTTCCCAGCATAAGCGCTACAAATAAATTTTTTAGGGTTTAATCTAAAATTTATAAAACACTTTATTATTATTTAATTTCTTTCTTTGTCTCATACTTCGCAAATTAAGAGTTTCGCTCTCTAGATTTATTACATATTACATTTTTTATTCTCTTCGTTTATTTGTTTTTCTACCCAATCAACACTTTTGTGATTTATTTACTCCCTAATATTCTGGTGATTTTTTCCGTAGGTTTCATTTAAAAGAAAGTTTTGATATTACAACTTTATACCATAATTTCAACAAAAGTAATCCTGTATCATACAGTTGAGGGAACGAAACAAGCAATGCACGTAATCAAAAAATGATAATTATTTTTAGAATTTCTAGTATAACTCTTGTTTCCAATTATATGGTTTATTTTAGTTTATAAATTATTCTTCGACGGGATATTGGTGCTTTCAGAATCCACAAATTAAAAAAAAACGTAATGTTAGTGATTAATAATAAATATTGAACCATAAATCACTAAAAACATTTTAATATATAGTCAAAATTAATTTCATACGTTTTAGTCAAATTACAAGATTTGTTTATAGATCTACCAGAATTTTTCTTTTAATTTACTGTAATTTTACGGCCCTGGCACAATAATCCCGCTCTTCGAGGTTGCTAACCCTGATGACGCTGTCCCAACTGTATATTGTTAGTTAATTTATAATGTAAATTGTAGAAACAACAAGATATGCAATACGCAAACATTTTTGTTAACTAAGCAGTTATTTAATGGAATCGAATAAAAAATGTTTTATGGCAAAGAAAGTACACCATAACCATATTTGCACGCTACGGAATCTCTAATAATATCGTTTATGCAAGTACCGTTTTTCTAACCCTTGACGCTATTGAATAAAATCGGACAGAGTATACGACCTTTCCTTTTTATGCACGTTTTTCTTTACGATGAACTCTTTCAATAGACTTAAGGATTCAACTTGCCCAAAAAAACAATCATTGATTTCTGATAAACAAATTAATGGGTAATATCAATTGTGCATGAATTTACGTAAATGTTATTTATAATAAATCGTGAGATTTACAATATTTTCAATAATACATAAAAGTTTATTTTTATGTATCTGTATAATGAGTTTCTAAAAATTTAAAACAGATCACTTTATAGTGGGGTGCCGTAAGGTTTATACCTCGGAATCCAGGGCCTTTGAATGGATCTTTATAAAACCTTTTGGAATATGTTTTTGACATTAAATACAAAAATGTCAAAGGATTGATTTTAGGCGCTTTCAATTTTTTAATGGTGAAAATACAACCGGCACACAAAAAAAAAGTGGTCAGTACTTTTGACCCGACCCACCTAGGGTTATGTATTTCGATGCGCTGAATCCGAATTTGGGGTCGGTTTAACTCGTACACCTCCAAAATTTTGAATAAATCGCTAAAAACCAGTAAAAATTGCAGTTATAAAAATGAAAAATTTTGATTAAACTAGAACAAATCTTCCTTATACATATATTTTGATGAGATGAATCCAAATTCAGAATCTGTTAATCTCGATCATTCATACGTTTCAGTTTTTTTACGATTACTTCGGAACTATTCGGAATTTTAAAATTTTCTTAACGGAATCTGAAACAGCACCTAAAACTGCAAAACATTTCCCATTTAACCAAACTTCTATCTCCACTAATAGAAAAGATACGCATGTCAGCCTACTCAATTTGGAACACCCTGTATATATAAACATCACCTTGCTCGGTCGTTTGACCCACGCAAAGTAGACGTACCGCAAACTGAATCTTTCGCTTGGCTGGAAGCCCGTAAGCCGATGCTGCGATCGCACTAAGGCACCCTTGCGCAGTGGTCGGGCGAATGCCGGCGCTCCGGCGACCGTCTCAAATTTGGGACTTTGTGCAAACTTTCATTCTAAACCGATTCCGACAATCTTTCGCACTCGCGACCAATTAAAACACTAATTAAACACAGTTAAAACACTAATTTGTGCCGTTTTGCGTGGCAGCGAGCGACGAATGCAGGTTTGTTTACGAGCAACGCACAGGTCGTTGGCCTTAAACATAACGTAACCACTGGAAATTTTTGGCGATGTCGCTACCTGTTTGGCATATCTAAAAATCAATACTTTGTAGGCTTTGTGAAAAATCAATACATAAACTCCGCCCCTTTACTGCGCAAATGTGCCTTAACTTATACGAAGCTTCAATACGAAGTGCTTCGTGAACGGCTTCGTGAAAAATCAATACATAAACTCCGCCCCTTTACTTAACTCAAATTTTCCATAACTTATACATAGGCAACTTGAATACAACGTGCTTTGAATGTAACATATGTGCTTCAAAGAATAATTAGGAAATTAAAATTATATCCGTCGTTAAAACATTTTTTTAATCGACTTTAATACATTACTTAAATATTGAAAATGAAAATATTTGTTTAATTGTATTATTTATTTAAACTCTTATAAATCAATTTAAACTAGTCCGTGTACCGTAGATGGCTCACACGAGTTGATTTAAATTAGTTACATTATTTGTTTTTGGTGTGTTCAAACTTTATAAATAATTATAAAACATCGGTATGGCCGTTTTTAGAAAGTTTCTTAATCGTATTTAACATATACCAAAATTGAAATAAACGGATAATGTTGCAAACTGCATACATCGTTTCCCCGCACCGCAGTTGTGAATCGCGCGTTGAAGTGTTAAGAACGTTCTAGAAAATTTTGATTTTGACTAATTAGTGTTTGTGTGGAACAGAATAGTGTTTACCAAAGGGTTTTGGAACTCTCCGAAGTACACCCTGTATATAAATCTGAATTGTAAGCTTATTTTTAAATATTCTATGTTTTGTCGTTTTTGTTAAGTCACAAATAATACTTTAAAAATCTGTACTCCACCTTTCTCAAAAATCTCGGCTTTTTTGGTCGTAATGGCTTTCCAAAATGTTAGTTGCGAAGGGCCCCAAAAATTTATTTTCCTTTGTTCAACGTAGCGCTTTCGGCCATTTGCAAGTTAACGTTATCGCGCTTTCCGGAATCGTGCATTTGAGTTTTTAAATAGGCACACGTGTTTATCGGTTTGTAATAATAATCTCTTATAAATAATTACAAAGCCTCGTAAAGATCGTTTTTGGCAATTTTTGAAAACCTTAATATTTTCTGCTGTAATTCGAAACACCCTTTATAATGGAATTTGCGTTTGCACGTAATTAATTTGGAATTGACGCTTACTTTGTAAAATTAAAGCAAATTATTGGGGCTTTGTTTAGAGATTAAAAAAAAATTATATACAAGGTGTTTCGCATTTTGGTGCACCACTGTGAAATTTATTGCAGTCGTTGTTCAAACGTTTTTTTCGCGATTTTAAAAGTTAAATTTACTTGACCATATGCTATACACAAAAAAGTATTAAACTCAACTTTTTTTTGATAACTCGAATTATTTTTATTTTCCTTTCGATTTCGACTATAATTATAAATGAACATTAAAGTTACTATACAAATAGCATTTATTGTGTATAAAATTTAGATCTTTACTGTAAACATTTTTTTCATATCCCTGTCATTCTTCATTAAATTGTTGTAATCGAGATCGCCCAATTTTTATTCTTTAACTTTTTTATTTCACTTTTTAGCAATGAAATCAAACAGGTTTTACTAAAATTCATTCAAAGGCCCTGGATTCCGAGCTTTTGCCATTTTTACGTCTTACGGCACTCCACTATTATACTGTATTGTAACCATTTACATTTAACTATTACTCAATCGATTAAATAATGTTTTATAAAATTACAACTTTCCAAATTATAAATTTTTCTAAGGAAAGCTCCAAATCCTCAATTACAACTTTTATCAAACTTTATGATTACAAATAAGTAGTGCTTAAAACAATTTATATGCGATCCTTATTTTTGTCACGTTTATCCTGAATGCCTAAGTTTGGGACGTCTGCCAAATAAAAGATCAAAATTATACCACATTAAATAAAAGACATTTTTACCAAAATTCACATTTTAATACTAATTCTAAACCTAACTACCAAGACAATCGACATGGACAAAATTCATTTCCATCGCAACCTATAAATATTAGACCCAATCAAAATTTTCAACAACCACGATTTTATACAAATGCTCAAGTATTTAAACAACCACAAAATAAAAACGTTTTTCGACGAAATCCCAATCAAACCTTTCCTAGGCCAACACCCATGAGCACATCGACAAGAAACACAAATTTTAGTAGACAAAACGAAACACCAATGAGCATTTCGACGAGTAACACAAATCAAAATTTCAACAATACCCAACTTTACAATACGGAAATCACTGAAGACGAAAACCCTCAAAATTACAACGAGGAAGTTTTCGAATATGACGACCAACCTTGTGAATTTGATAATTCAAATTTAGAAAATTTACAAGACGAACTGAACGAAGAAAATTTTTTAGAGTTGCCTCAAACATACCTAAACAGTTAACAGCACCTGAAATTATATCTCTAAACACCAATAATTCAAATGAGTTGTCTTATATTGAATTCCCAGAATACAATATAAAACTTCTTATAGATTCCGGATCAACAAGATCATTTTTAGACCCCGATATAGCATTTAAACGTTTTCCCAATTTAATCAAGGACGAACCATTTATTGTAACAACAGTTTTTCAAAAATCATCCCATAAATTTAGTATTTCTATTCCAACACCAAAAATTTTTAATTTACCAAATTCAGAAAATCTAAAATTTTATCTTTTTAAATTTCATAAAACATTTAATGGACTTATTGGACTAGACAATTTAAAATTTTTACAAGCTAAATTAGACTATAGTACTGGATGTTTAATAACACCACATACAAAAATTAAACTTTTATTTCATAAAACAAGTAACCAAATTAATTTAATAAAAATTTCACCAAGAACCCAACAAGTTATTAAAATTAAAACCTCCATACCTTCAGGCGAAATAATTATTCCACATCAAAAAATTCATAATTGCGAAATACCTGAAAGTTTAACTATTGCCAAAAATGGTGAAGCTTTAACAACAATATTAAATAACAGCACAAATTTAGTAACTTTGAATTTTTCACAACCAATAATTGTAGAAAATTTCGAAAGACAAGAGATAGAAAACATAGATTTAAATTATATTGACAAAATTGAACAAAATTTAAAATTAAATTTGAATAAAATTAGAACCAACCATTTAAATAATGAGGAAAAACATACAATTTTGAATTTATGCAAAGAATTCTCGGATATTTTTTATCAAGAAAATATGCCGTTGACATTCACAAATGCAATTAAACACCAAATTAAAACTACTGATGACATCCCTTCATACACTAAGTCTTACAGATATCCCTTTATTTATAAAGAAGAGGTACAAAACAAATAAGACAAATGTTAGATTTTAAAATCATTAGACCCAGTAATTCGCCATGGTCCTCACCTATATGGGTGGTACCAAAGAAAATAGATGCAACAGGCAAACGTAAATGGCGCGTAGTCATTGATTATCGACAACTAAATTCAAAACAGTAGACGACAAATACCCTTTACCAAACATAACGGACTTACTTGACAAATTAGGCAGGTGTCAGTATTTTACGACCCTAGATTTGGCAAGCGGGTTTCACCAAATCGAAATGGATGAACATGACATACAAAAAACTGCTTTTACCACCGAAAATGGACATTGGGAATTTCTTCGGATGCCCTTTGGTCTAAAAGGAGCACCAGCGACATTCCAGAGAGTGATGGATAACATCCTCCGCGGTATTCAAAATGAGCAATGTTTAGTTTATCTAGACGACATAATCATATTTTCGACATCCTTACAAGAACACATTGACAGACTTAAAATGTTTTCAGAGGCTCAGAGACTCGAACTTTAAGATCCAACTAGACAAATCCGAATTTTTACGGAAGGAAGTAGCTTATCTAGGTCATTTAGTGACTCCAGAAGGCGTTAAACCAAACCCGGACAAAATAAAAGCAATCAAAAACTTCCCCATACCTAAAACAACAAAACAAATAAAAAGCTTTTTAGGTTTACTCGGTTATTACCGCAGGTTCATCAATAACTTTGCCAAAATTACCAAACCTTTAACAAAATGCTTAAAAAAAGGCGCTAAGATTGTTCATGATCAAGAATTTATAACTTCGTTTGAAAATTGTAAAACCTTGTTAATTAATGACCCTATTTTACAATACCCAGATTTTACAAAACCATTTAATTTAACTACGGATGCGAGTAATGTTGCCTTAGGAGCAGTGTTATCTCAAGGTACAATTGGACAAGACTTACCAATAGCTTTTGCATCTAGAACGCTAAGCGACTCGGAACAAAATTATTCAGTAATAGAAAAAGAACTTTTAGCAATAGTATGGGCCACAAAATATTTCAGACCCTACTTGTACGGAAGAAGATTTAATATTCTCACAGATCATAGACCTTTAAAATGGTTATTTTCTTTGAAGGACGAAAATTCAAAATTTACACGTTGGAAATTAAAATTAGCGGAATACACATATGACATTATTTATAAAAAAGGAAAATCTAATACTAACGCTGACGCATTATCCAGAATCGAAATTCATACTAAAGACACAGCACCAGATAACGACAATATTTCAACACAAGTACAACCCGATCTTGAACCACACCAAGACGAACTTATTGAAACCCGAAATAATGACGATGACCAGACTATACATTCAAACGCAGAGCAAAATCCTGTTTGTGATATACCAATTATTGATACAGCCGTTAATTACGGACAACACCAAATTTTTATAAATTCAGTATTACACTCTCCATCTAAACCGAAAACTAAAATTTTGTTTGAGAAAAAGATACGTATATATATACAATTATCACAAAACAATTTTGAAAACGATGTAATAAGTTTTATTAAAAATTATATTAACCCAAATATTCAATATTATTTATACTTTGAAAATCCAGAATTATACGAACCATTTTCGATAGTTGTTCAAAATTATTTTAAAAATTCATTCTTAAAATTTAAAAAATGTTCAAAGAAATTGATCGATATTACCATTAAAGATGATATTAAAGAAACTATAAAAAATTATCACGAAGGTAAAACCAATCATCGAGGAATTGACGAAACTTTACTTCGAATTAAAGAAAAATATTATTGGCCATTTATGAAAAATTCAATTCAAACTTTTATTAATGATTGTGATATATGCCAACAAAGTAAATACGAACGACACCCTGTAAAATGAAAATGAATACAACACCAACAGCAACTAAACCATTTGAAATTATACACGCCGATACATTTACCTTTGAACAAACAAAATTTTTAACTATTATAGATAGTTTTTCTAAATATGCGCAAGCCTACCAGTTATCATCTCTTTCAGGAACAGAAGTTGCAGACAATTTGCTTAAATTCTTTTCTCATCACGGAATTCCATTACAAATAATAGTTGATAATGGTACGGAATTCAAAAATTCTGTAATTACTGAATTATTAAACCTTCACAAAATAAAGTTACATTTTTGTTCACCTAACCACCCTCAGTCTAATGGTACAATAGAAAGATTCCATTCTACTTTATGCGAACATTTAAGATTACTTAACACTAGAGGTTTCCAAAAAACACCAGTAAAAAGTAAAATCATTTACGCGATATTAGCGTATAACTATACCATACATTCTGTCACTAAACGAAAACCAATTGATATTATAAACGGTCATGTTGGCTCAGATGATCCCTTTGATATTAATATTGACCAAATTCTTATCAATGACTATATTAATGATCACAAAGAGCGAACAAAGCTACTGTATAAAGAAATCAATTCAAAATTAACAACAAATAAACAAAAAACTATCGAAAATCGTAACAAAAATCGCGATAACCCCGAAATATTTAGGCCACAACAAAGTATATTCGTAAAAAAACATGTACGGCAAAAGAATGCAAACGAAGCTGAAAAATCTTCAAAATTAAAAACAGTTAATACGGCAATGAAAACCGTTTCAACTGAACGACATAATAAAGTACATATGGACAACCTAAGACGTCCTTTAAAAACCAATATTGATCCAAAAAATTAAACAATATCTTATTTCGTTCTAGGTTTCCTATCATATTAGATTTATAAGATGAATTAAAATCCTTATCAAATTTTATGGAACCAAATCAATTTCCAATGAAATTGACAATTGATAATATTTTAATGATAGAAAATTTGCTAAAGGTAGATAGCTATATTTTCAATAACAAAATTACTTTTATTCTTCATATTCCAATTACACATCCAACAACATTCAAATATTATCATTTATATTCTATTCCCATCCCTTTTGAGAGTCAGTTCAAGGCTATTATACCGCGAAATATTTTTTTGGTCAAAAACAAACTGTACTACGCATTATAAATGGACCCTCTAAAAAAAAAAATGGACCAACAACAGCGTCTTTGCGAAAATGTCGATCTGCAAGAATATGGATCGGAAAAGCCTTGTGAGATTCAACTACTAGATGCCATCAACTCATCTACCTGCAGAAGAATCAAAATCAAAACATCTAAACCCAGCTTTAAGCAACTTGAAGAACCAAACCAGTGGATTGGAATACTTCCCAATTTTGCAACGACCACCCTAAAGTGCACACATCAAGAAGAAATCAAAAGATTAAAGGGCACTTATTTATTCAACATTCCTACCAATTGCCGCATATCTACACCCCTAGGAATCATCACTAACAGACAACAAGTCAATTCTTTCAAACAACCAATCTTATTTCCAAATTTGGATACAGGTTCAACAGAAGTCGAAATGAGCGAGGTTCAACTTCCACAGTAGCCTTTGAAGTTGAATTTTCAGGGGGAGGAATTACATTCACCTTAAGAACTGCCAAGCCATATCCGCTGGTGATATTTCAACCTCTTAGGAATTGCTTAGGTGTTTTCCGTGCTTAGGCATATCCGCTCAAAAAAGGTCGACGCTAATAGTTTTTTTACCTATTTAAGTTCAATTTTAAGTTTAGTTAAGGAGTCAGCTAAAGTTATCCATTAAGTCACATAAGAATATTTATTAAGTTAGTGATTAAGTATCTGTAATACCAGACAAATAAATAAGTATATTTCACGAAGACTCTTCATTAAGTGAAAATAAAATAAAGTGTAAAAGCACGAGAAATATAATTCATGTCAGCCTACTCAATTTGGAACACCCTGTATATATAAACATCACCTTGCTCGGTCGTTTGACCCACGCAAAGTAGACGTACCGCAAACTGAATCTTTCGCTTGGCTGGAAGCCCGTAAGCCGATGCTGCGATCGCACTAAGGCACCCTTGCGCAGTGGTCGGGCGAATGCCGGCGCTCCGGCGACCGTCTCAAATTTGGGACTTTGTGCAAACTTTCATTCTAAACCGATTCCGACAATCTTTCGCACTCGCGACCAATTAAAACACTAATTAAACACAGTTAAAACACTAATTTGTGCCGTTTTGCGTGGCAGCGAGCGACGAATGCAGGTTCGTTTACGAGCAACGCACAGGTCGTTGGCCTTAAACATAACGTAACCACTGGAAATTTTTGGCGATGTCGCTACCTGTTTGGCATATCTAAAAATCAATACTTTGTAGGCTTCGTGAAAAATCAATACATAAACTCTGCCCCTTTACTGCGCAAATGTGCTTTAACTTATACGAAGCTTTAATACGAAGTGCTTCGTGAACGGCTTCGTGAAAATCAATACATAAACTCCGCCCCTTTACTTAACCCAAATTTTCTACAACTTATACATAGGCAACTTGAATACAACGTGCTTTGAATGTAACATATGTGCTTCAAAGAATAATTAGGAAATTAAAATTATATCCGTCGTTAAAACATTTTTTAAACGACTTTAATACATTACTTAAAATTGAAAATGCAAATATTTGTTTAATTGTATTATTTATTTAAACTCTTATAAATCAATTTAAACTAGTCCGTGTACCGTAGATGGCTCACACGAGTTGATTTAAATTAGTTACATTATTTGTTTTTGGTGTGTTCAAACTTTATAAATAATTATAAAACATCGGTATGGCCGTTTTTAGAAAGTTTCTTAATCGTATTTAACATATACCAAAATTGAAATAAACGGATAATGTTGCAAACTGCATACATCGTTTCCCCGCACCGCAGTTGTGAATCGCGCGTTGAAGTGTTAAGAACGTTCTAGAAAATTTTGATTTTGACTAATTAGTGTTTGTGTGGAACAGAATAGTGTTTACCAAAGGGTTTTGGAACTCTCCGAAGTACACCCTGTATATAAATCTGAATTGTAAGCTTATTTTTAAATATTCTATGTTTTGTCGTTTTTGTTAAGTCACAAATAATACTTTAAAAATCTGTACTCCACCTTTCTCAAAAATCTCGGCTTTTTTGGTCGTAATGGCTTTCCAAAATGTTAGTTGCGAAGCCCAAAATTCATTTTTCTTTGTTCAACGTAGCGCTTTCGGCCATTTGCAAGTTAACGTTATCGCGCTTTCCGGAATCGTGCATTTGAGTTTTTAAATAGGCACACGTGTTTATCGGTTTGTAATAATAATCTCTTATAAATAATTACAAAGCCTCGTAAAGATCGTTTTTGGCAATTTTTGAAAACCTTAATATTTTCTGCTGTAATTCGAAACACCCTTTATAATGGAATTTGCGTTTGCACGTAATTAATTTGGAATTGACGCTTACTTTGTAAAATTAAAGCAAATTATTGGGGCTTTGTTTAGAGATTAAAAAAAAATTATATACAAGGTGTTTCGCATTTTGGTGCACCACTGTGAAATTTATTGCAGTCGTTGTTCAAACGTTTTTTTCGCGATTTTAAAAGTTAAATTTACTTGACCATATGCTATACACAAAAAAGTATTAAACTCAACTTTTTTTTGATAACTCGAATTATTTTTATTTTCCTTTCGATTTCGACTATAATTATAAATGAACATTAAAGTTACTATACAAATAGCATTTATTGTGTATAAAATTTAGATCTTTACTGTAAACATTTTTTTTTCATATCCCTGTCATTCTTCATTAAATTGTTGTAATCGAGATCGCCCAATTTTTATTCTTTAACTTTTTTATTTCACTTTTTAGCAATGAAATCAAACAGGTTTTACTAAAATTCATTCAAAGGCCCTGGATTCCGAGCTTTTGCCATTTTTACGTCTTACGGCACTCCACTATTATACTGTATTGTAACCATTTACATTTAACTATTACTCAATCGATTAAATAATGTTTTTATAAAAATTACAACTTTCCAAATTATAAATTTTTCTAAGGAAAGCTCCAAATCCTCAATTACAACTTTTATCAAACTTTATGATTACAAATAAGTAGTGCTTAAAACAATTTATATGCGATCCTTATTTTTGTCACGTTTATCCTGAATGCCTAAGTTTGGGACGTCTGCCAAATAAAAAGATCAAAAATTATACCACATTAAATAAAAGACATTTTTATTCAAATAGCATTTCGATTTTTCTGCAATAATCTAACCAAAATATTTTATTAAGCCACGAATTAGTTTGTAACGTACTACATCTGTTTATGTCAAATCATAAATTTATTTAACTACATAGTTTTTTGGGAAAAATAAACGCCACAATTTATTTCGAATAAAAAAACTAAATTTAATTTTTTGATTTGGAAGAGAGATGATTAATATAGACAAATTTGGGACGAAAATTAGTCCGGAAGAGTGCACCTTAACTTAAAATTGCATTTTCCTTGTCTTCTGGGCAACAAATAGATTCATAACATTTTCGAAATCTGTTTTTGCGGTTGAATATAAATTACTAAGTTAGTTTATTTTTATTTTTAAGTTTAATGTTCATGCTAAATTTTGACTCACTGCGCCGATAGAAGTATAACTCAAAAATAATTTTTGGTTATACAGTAGATCCTCAATTATCCGGACCTCAGTTATACCGATTCGAGATTATCCGGATTATCAACCGCGTTCGTTTTTTCCTGTTAAAACGGGAAGCTTGGTAATAGTGCTTAAAACCGAGTGTGCGCATTCGAGCTCAAAATTGCATATTCCGATCTCGGGAAAATGAAGCGCGCCGCTCCGCGCCGCCCGCGTCGCGCTTCATTTGCCTCCCTCGCTCGGAAATGTGCCACTTTTCGCCCGAATACGCACATCCTCGTATTTATTGGATTTGCCTATATTATTATTTTATTTTTCAATTCAAAAAATTAAAAGTCGAGTAATTTAGATCTATTTTTTGTTTGAAAAAGGTTATATATTTGATTCCTTTTGATAAGTTTATCATGGTGCTCTTCCGCACGCCCAATTGTAGCGAGCTTGATAAAAATATTTTCAGGCATACTTTCGAATGTTTACTAATTCGCATTTATGATTAATTAAAATTGTATATGAGTCAAATTTTCCGAGTGTCCACTGTATTTACCGATCTAAAAAATAAAACCGGGGTTCGCTCATAGGGTGACCAATAACGGATTAATAACCATACAAATTTTGCTTGGAATTAATAAATGCGACAATTGTATAAATACAAAAACATGTTCTAATGCGTTTAAATATTTTCCCATTTGAAATGTGTCTTTTTTTCAACATCTCTCCCCTTCCATGCATTTTTAACAGGATGCGTTACTTTTACATAACATTTCTCTATGGCAATTTCATTTCGGGGTTTAGCGACTTCGTTAAGTAGAAGGTTGGCTGTATTTGTGATTTCACTTTAATTCTCGGACACTCTAATACTCTGGGATACAAAGTTTTAATACCACTTATGTACTTAATCTACATAATGTATTCCCTAAATTTAAGCAAACTACGGCCGGACACATCTCTATTCGAAATTTGATTCCTTTGCAGTTTAAATAAAAACGCCCACGCAAAAGGGCAGTAGAAAATGACGTTACAGTGGGAGGCAAAACAGGATATAAATTGGTGATAAACAAGATAAAAGCAACCACATTATTTTTATATCTTTATTCTTATAAAATTCAAAAGTTAACAGAATAGTTGGCTAAAAATGACTAAAACTCTAGTTCAACATAACCCTAATACCTATTTCTCTAACTTTGTAGTAACACTAATTCATATTTTTATACTTTAATATATATAAACAAAAATAAATTATATTGTACGTTTAATACCATAAATATAAGTTTTAAATAACTAAAATGGAAGATATGGAATTAACCAAAATTTTCAAACGACCGTTTGCGCAGCATATACTTAAATTAAACATACTTAAAGTGGGGTTTTTATGGTAACGACACTGCCTTCATGTTTAAACCCCAAAATTTAAGTAGAAGCTGATCAAAAAGAAAATAAACGAACTCATATTACAAAAAGTACCAAGAAAAATACAAACTCAAGGAATTTTATACACAAATACTGCTGATACAGTACATAGTAATTAAATAATCTTAAACTAGATCCGATAACAATTCAGAGATAATAGAACTACGTAATATAATACAATTTCTGAATAGATTTCGTTTTGCTGAATGGAGGCACATTGTGAATTATTTCAGATCAGTATGATCCAGCAGGAAATAGCTCTATGGGCTAACCAGTATTTCACATTGGTGAAAAAATTATATTGACCATATGCATTCGTATACCAGAAATACTTAAGTTTAAATAACATATGAGCCAAATGACTCGATTCTTCTTTTTTGAAAATAGGAAAAAATTTTCAGTCAACTAATTAAGGGGTCCCCAAACTACGCCCCGTGGGCCCGAACCAGTCCGATGATACTTTTAAAGATGTATAACAAATATAAATTATGTACATCTAAAAATCAATTTTTATCTGAGGTTTTTTTTTAAATCCCATTACTTTAGCCATTTTAGCCGTCTAATTATAAAAAGTTTGGGGACCTATAAACTAGATATATAATGAAAGGATCCTAGTAGTACACAAATTACCTTTAGTATTTATTTTCTTACAAAAATAATTCTGAATGAGTAAATAAGTAAATATGTTACTTATCATAAAACTGTTTTACATTGTACTATTATTGTAGGTATAATTTTGCCATTTTTGGGCACAACTAAACAATTTCTAACGTGTTAAGGTCTACACGTTGAGGAATGCGTTCTTGCCCAATATTTACAATATTACCCATATCACACATCTTAGGACTTACGATTACAACATTTAACAGATTACATTGGTGATTATTTAAAAAATCATTTGTAGCTTTATGTTTTTCGTTTTCTTTGGTAAAATATTCGTTAAAATCCATTCGCTCAACCACCACATACAATGGCTTACAAAGATATTGCAAAAAGCCCTGTTTTAAAGACAAATGTTTTTGGTAAGCTTGTCTCTTTGCGAAGACATACCTGTGATAATGTGTTGAACATTTATTACGATACGTATTAGTTAAATAATCATTGTACTTGGCTCCCCGGGTCCTCGGTAATCTATTTACAAAGGGCTCGATTTTTTCGAATTTACATAACGTCGCGGCGTCCGACAAAAAGTGATGTTTCTGCAACAACTTTTGGCCAGAATTTGAAGACAACGGTACATAAAAAATTCCATTTTTAACATTGCAGTTGGTCTCGACTTGTGAGATATGTGTAGATTGGGCAGGATTCTTAACTAATTTCAAAGAATTCATGTATTCATTTTTGGTCACAACGGGAACCTTTTTCGGTTGATATTCGGCCAGAACGTCATACAATTTCACATAACTGTTGCGAAATTTATGTTTTAAGTTTAATTTTAATATCTCTAAAGATTCCTTTTTAAGTACAACACTGCAAGGTTTAAGATCAAATTTAGCTTTCTTTACTGGCACACTTGTTTGCGGAAAAGTCGATTTTCGTTTTCTACTCATAGTAAAGTTTTCTTGCAGAACGTTCTCCTTATTTTGCTTTGAGAAAATCATTTTATTTACTCTCTGCCATCTTGGGCTGGCCATAATTTTTTGAATAAGCGTAGTTTCGACCTCACCATTGAAAAATTGTATTTTGGGCAGGACATCGTTGAAATTGTCGTTGAAGTTGAACGTGCGGTCGGTGTTGCATTCCAAAATTAAATTTGCATTGCTCCTAAGTTTGTATTGTTGACTATCGTGGATATCAACGTCGACGGGATTCTCTTTGATATTGCACAAGTTATCGTTTGAATTGGCCAACATACTTAGCAAATGCTGGTCATTCATATCTCATATAAAGGCGGGAATTTACCAGATGGTCACAACACAACTACTTTACACGTATAAACTGTTACATATAAATCCTTGTCCTTAGTACGAGCAATTATGCTAATTAAATTATGCAAATACAACAATATTACTTTTAAAACTTAAAATAGTAGAGGTTAAAACGTTTGACATCTTCACAAACATCGATTACGACTACAACTGGTGCGGTAAGGGGATAGCGCAAGAAACCACACTCGAACAGTGCGTGCGCATTATATTTATTTGCAAAAATTTAAACAACTAAGCAAGTAATTGCAATTTTAAGTGATTCCGCTTATTAATTATCTATATCCAGATCGTATCGCGATAGTAACAGCAAAACAGCTTATCAACATAAAAAATGCTTTAAGTCTAGCAAATGAGATCAATAGCTCCCTCCGTTGACATTGCGCAGAATTACACAACTTTGAATTCCTTTGAATTTTCGGCGTTTGTATGAACAATAATTTGGCGTTTAAAGTGTCTCGAAGACGCTATATTAATATTAAATTTATTAAAATATTGAATAAGACTTTATCCAGCAAGTACGTCGTTTAAGATGACAAAATTGATTTTGATATGATTGCTTATGTTGCAGGACTCATGGCTATGACAAAATATACAATTAATATTTTTTGTACTAGTTTCACGTTTTAAGAGAAATATTAAAAGATATAATTAGACGTCTGAATGATTTATTGCTAATCTATTTAAATTTCCATAAAAGTTTTTGATTTACTCTTTCACATAATAAATTGCTTTCATAATTCTTTAAAAATAAGAAGAGAGGCCCAATACCCGATAACTTGTGTTTTTTTTTCGTATTTATAAGATAATTATGTAAAAACTGCTAAATAAAAAAATTACTAGAATATTGATAAACTATTCTTGAAGTTGAACTCATTATATAATCAAATTTTATACAGCCTGTCAGGCGAATAAATACTGGATCTTAACTCACTTATGAAAGACCCTAAATTGGACAAAAATATACAGTAAGTCAAGTGACGAGTTATATAAAACTGTGTAGGTAATAAATAATTTATTATTTAAAATATTTCGAAAATTTTTGTTCAAGTCTGTTATAACGATGCCATTAAAGCTATAAATAATGTTTAAGTAAGTTATTTTAACAATTCAATAAAGTAAATATTTTGTTTATGTTATTTATATTGTATAGCACCGTGATCTACTACTGGTACTATTTGTTTGTGCGGAATTAGTATTCCAAATAAAACGTCAAAGTACCTATATGTCAAATTAATGGCGTTTCTCAGAACCGTTTATTATTCTTTTTTCTAAATAATTTAATTGTAATTAAACAATATGCATTATAATTGGAGATTAATATTAGTTAATGTTCACAGGAATTGGACTAACATTAACTAACTAATATTAAAAGATATTGGACGCGAACATACACTGATCGAGTACTGATTCCTGTAATTTTTCTGTGATCGGGTATTGGGGTAACTAAATAATTATTTTGAAATATTAATTTTACTAACTGCTGTTGATTTATTATATGAAATTTTATTCATTTTTATATCTGAAACCCTTATTAATCAATAAAATAAATAAAATAAGGAATTTTAAAAGATATAAATATTTTATAGCTTTATTTCTTTTCACACGACAACATAATGATCGGGTATTGGGTCTTTTATCTTAATTCAAATAAAAATGAAATGAATATATTATCAAATAATAATAACTAAAAATCATGTTAGATTTAGCGTCTTGACATATTAATGTATTAAATAAGTGGTAATATTTAGCACTAAAAAAAGCGATTTACTTTAGACATACACTTGGCAAAAAATTACTTATAAGTAAATATAACTACAGATTTTTAATCTATAGCATAATCCTAAACTTCGCCGTTTAGTATTTCGCATATTACATAACACAGACAACAAATGTTTATGAAAGGTTATCATACCACAAAATACTATAACATGCCATGTTAATTATATCAATATCAATTATAACTATCTATTTGTAAATTTTAACAAATTTTCTTGATAAATAAATTTTTAACTGAAACACATGTAAACATTTTAAGTAATTTGAATATTTTTCTAGTAATGGGAATGTGTTCGA
Source organism: Sinopyrophorus schimmeli (assembly GCA_036325965.1). Classification (NCBI taxonomy): domain Eukaryota; kingdom Metazoa; phylum Arthropoda; class Insecta; order Coleoptera; family Elateridae; genus Sinopyrophorus; species Sinopyrophorus schimmeli. The sequence continues at coordinate 353,356 of JARFIZ010000202.1, forward strand.
CCAAGTGTGACAAATTGTCTAGGGGTACCCTATAACTGATATGTGGCGGTACCACATTTCGGCAAAAATGCAAGGCATTTCAAAATAAAAGTGTCGAACCGTGAAAGTGATTTATTTCTTAGGGTCTGGGAATGTAAGTATAATCACAAAGGTCTCACGATTAAGACTAACAAGTGTCAACGAGTCTTAGAATTTAGTTATAACATTTTAATTAACAAGTTTTATTCTTTACTAGAAGTGTATTTTAACAAATATCCTACTTCAGTTTCAAATTGTAGTAATTGGAGAATTTAATCTATTTTCTTACACAAAAATTAACAATATCTGAAGTATGCAGCTAATGCAGTGTTTTCCAACCTTTTTTTAACATGCCCCACCTAAAATTTAAATGCCCCCCTACGTAACGTAATTATTTTTGAAGTTATACTTTTTTTGGCGCTTTGAGAGTAAAATATTAGCACTGCTAACGAAAATTCGACAGTTGAAGTAAGAAAGTAAATTAATACTTGTGAATGAGGCTTAAAACCGAGTGTGCACGTTCGAGCTCAAAGTGGCACATTCCGATCTCGGGAAAATGAAGCGCGCCGCTCCGCGTCGCGCTTCATTTGCCTCCCTCGCTCGGAAATGTGCCACTTTTCGCTCGAACGCGCACACCCTCGTATTTATTGATTTTTGTTTCTGAAACTTTTTTTTCAATCAACAAATTTAATTTAGTTCAGTAGATATCGATTATATGTTCACAAAACGTATTTTTACCATAGCAATGAGTGGGAGCGAGCGAAAAGATACCACAAACTCATAAGTAAGAGTGAGAGGGAACGATTAAAATTATTTAACACATTTTTCGTTACGAAAATTATTGCGAATCATGCTGAAAACCGAGTGTGCACATTCGAGCTCAAAGTGGCACATTCCGATCTCGGGAAAATGAAGCGCGCCGCTCCGCGTCGCGCTTCATTTGCCTCCCTCGCTCGGAAATGTGCCACTTTTCGCTCGAATGCGCACATCCTCGTATTCATTGAATTTATCTACTTTATCCTTCGTTTTTTCAAATCAGAAATTTAAATTTACTTTAGTAAATATCAATTTTATGTTAGAAAAACATATTTACTATAGCAAATGAGTGGAAGGGAGCGAAAAGATACGATTAACTTGTCGGTGCGAGCGAGAGGGAACGATTAGAATTGTTTAACTGATTTTTTGTCTAATTTATTGGCTCAAATTATTGTGAACCATGCTTAAAACCGAGTGTGCACATTCGAGCTCAAAGTGGCACATTCCGATCTCGGGAAAATGAAGCGCGCCGCTCCGCGTCGCGCTTCATTTGCCTCCCTCGCTCGGAAATGTGCCACTTTTCGCTCGAACGCGCACATCCTCGTAATTATTGAACTTATCTTTGCACGTGATTATATTTAATTTAGTTACACCAAAGAAGTATAACTTCTAATGCGCGCACATAAGTACACGCACCAAATTTTTTAATTTTGTATTTAGAAATTGAATTATTCTATATTTGAAGCCTAATTATAAGTTGTTCAAGACACAAGATTTAGTTTTTAGAAAGAAATCACTTTGAAATTATTAAGAAAAAAACAATAAATAATTTTCAACTAAAAATCAAGTACGTTTTCAAATTAAATAATGATATTGCCCCCCTAAACCTTTAAATTGCCCCCATGTGGGACGTGGGACCCACGTTGGGAAACACTGATCTAATGTAGCTGACTTAGTATTTTTATATTTAACTTGATAAGCTCATTCAATGGAAATGACCACTTCTTAAAAACAGTGCGTTAATATGACGAAATAACAATTTTCGGAAACGTACTGTACACTTACAAAACTGTATTTACACATTAGTTAGTATTACATCAATGCCACAGGTGTGCTTCAGTAAGGAATCGCAAAAGGAAAACGTTCTGAAACAAAGTTGTCTTACAATTTATGACGCCTTCTACTCCCAAAGGATTTTAACTGTGATCAGAAGGGATTTATTTATTTTCACTAACATTTTTTGTTTGTTTTCGCCGCAAATTTATATATTCATCGTATCTTAAATCCGATTCGATTTTATAGCATTCGACTACATTTCAACCGACAAAAATCGGTAAAAACTATCACAACACGAGCAAATTTGTAATTCCTGTGCTTTGCAGAAATATAGCACTAATTAAAGGAATCTTCCGTGCACCTTTCTGTTTTAGTATTTAATTAAGGCAAGCCTTAAGCTACATTTTTACTACGGGTATAGGTAATATGCATTTAAACACAGTGTCAATTTACAAATGTTTATGTATGTTAATATGAGAAATCAAAAAAAAAATTCCATCTACCTACAGTGCTGTGAATAAGTCTTTAGAAATGCTTCCCAGAACAATAAAATCAGCAAAATAATACATAAAGTGTGTTTACAGTATTAAAACTTGTTTATTCGTTTATTTAATTTAATTATTTTGATTAAAATTTAGCTAAAAATTTAAAAAAAGTTAATATTGCAGATAAATTATTAGTGTAATATGTTTAATTCTTCTTCTTTATCTTCGTCTTTAATGCGATTGTTCCAACTGTTAGTTTATCAATATGTGATCAAAATATTTTTTTTATATTTTTCAATTATTTTATTATTAGCGTTTTTCTAACTGGATATGTAATTTCCGTTTATTTATTCACACTACTGTATATTAATTTTGTATGACGGCCCCAATGCCTATCAAAAGTAACAAAATATAATATCTGACAACACTAACAATTGTTTTCTAAAAATTGGTGAAATATAATTCTGTACTCTCAATTTTTTTAACCTTCCGCATACTAGGTGACTAAATGTCACAGTGGGGTTTGCCATACTCTGAAAATAAAATAATATAAAATCCACAAAATTGTACATTACAGTTAAATGATAAGAAATATATTTCAATAACCAAAAATGAATAAGTTTAACTAAAACACATATTTATTTATGCATTAGAATAAACTTTAATTAATAAAAATACAAAAACTTAACTTTTTCTTCAACTTATAAACTATTGAGTCTTTTCTTGAGTACTAAATTCCAATGACAAGTGTCAATTACGATACCGATAATTAAGAAAACCTAACAAGAATTTCATTCTTGCCTCCTTATTGATATACAAATTAATTTCACGGAAATTTCTTAATGATTCGCAATTATTTAGACCAATAAATTACACGCGTAAATTGAATAATTTTAATTGTTCCCTCTCACTTGCATTGACAAGATTATTGTATCTTCTCGCTCCCTTCCACTCATTGCTATGGTAAATACGTATTGCGCATATATAATCGATATTTATTAAATTAAATTAAAATTTTTGATTTGAAAGGGCTCAGTTTAAATTATACTAATATAATAATCACGAGGATGTGCGCATTCGAGCGAAAAGTGGCACATTTCCGAGCGAGGGAGGCAAATGAAGCGCGACGCGGAGCGGCGCGCTTCATTTTCCCGAGATCGGAATGTGCCACTTTGAGCTCGAATGTGCACACTCGGTTTTCAGCATGATTCACAATAATTTTGTGACGAAAAATGTGTTAAATAATTTTAATCGTTCCTCTCACTCTTACTTATGAGTTCGTTGTATCTTTTCGCTCGCTTCCACTCATTGCTATGGTAAAAATACGTTTTTTGAACATATAATCCATATTTACTGAACTAAATTAAATTTGTTGATTGAAAAAAAAGTTTCATAAACAAAAATCAATGAATACTAGAATGTGCCACTTTGAGCTCGAATGTGCACACTCGCTTTTAAGCTCGATTACATAAACGTCCCGTTTTACCAAAAAAAAATGATTTACATTAGTTATACCCCACCTAGTACACGGAAGGTTAAAAATGCCTCACTTAAAGAAATGTATGGTTTTGAAAACCACAAAAGAAGCTATAAGTTAATTCTCTCAATTTCAGATAAACGGTCTTAACGGCCGACATTTTTACATTTTGTAGAAGGTTCTTTTAAAAAATTCATCGTTTAAGGTGCATCCTAATAAATCTAATGCATAATGTATTTGCAATTCTTTTATGGCTTTGCCGTGATCGTAACTTTTTTGATTCACGATTCACTTTTTTTTCTTTTACGGCAGTAGTGTTTATTGTGAAAGGACGTGCAACTGACAGAAAAGCATGGAATAAACAAAATAATTCAGCAGACACGTTTTGTAGATGCTGCAATGTGATTTTTATTTTTCAGATCTCTATTTTGGTTTATCCTTTTCGACTAAGGTTTGAATTATAGAGGTTTACTGCTTGTTGTGCTGACAAAGGTACTCTCTTCCTTCCATGATTTATTAATTATTTTCTCAGCGCTCGCTAAGCGAATGTACACATTTTTGATTTACTAGCATAAGTATAAATAAAAAAAAATAAATAAATCAAATGAAAACCTACAAGATTTAAATATATATGTATAATTTAATGGAAACGAATTTTTATAAGTATCGATGCCAATTTTGCTCTAATTTGAAAAAAGAAGTCTGTTCGGAAAATGACCGAACTTTATTTAATTATTTATTAATTTTATAGTTTATTGCTCGTGTCGTCTTCAAAAAACTCCGTTGTCTTATTGGCACGTTTTTTCCAGCGGTATTTTCATTTTGCGAAGCAGTCCTGAATAGCTTCACTTGAGATGGTTAAGGTCTGTGATCGATTTTCTCTAAAAATAGCGTCCTTTCCAAAAACATAAGGTTACAAAAGGAACCCCCTTAAGTTAAGTGAAAGGCAGTGCCACCAACCGCATACCATTAAACATCTCCGTTGCCGCCTAAATCAAAATGCTCGCTTATTTTCTGAACGCACCTCGTACATTTAAAAGTTCTAAGAAACTACAAACAATTATTCTCGTGCCCAGTGCCGACGAAAACACCAATTTGCGTTATTACTGGAAATAATTTATTACAGATTAACGACTTAGGAACTTCGTCTGCATCTACCAAAAAATAAATTTTGAATATTTCGCGCAGTGGTTGCTGTTCTTTATTCGAAAGACCCATACTGCACATATATCTTATAAATAGAAAGACCCCCATGGTTCGAGTATAATTTAGTTTGAGACTGATCCAAGGTGTTCCTGCAAGGAAGTAATGTTTTCATAATGGAGTACATTTACACGAAAAATACATCGTCTTCGTGTGTGAGCCCTTTTGCATTAGGCAGATACATTTGATGAATTGTTCTTAGGAATTATGTGCGCTTTATTTTTTGAAGTTATACTTTTTTCGTCAAGTAAACGTAAATTTTAAGCCGTTTTGAGGCTTTGAGCAGACCGCGTTATATGGAAACAGCTGATCAGCTGATCAGCGAATTGCATGAGAACGACCGTTTAGCCATTTTTCAAAAATCTCGAGTTCTACACAATTTAATTTGGCAATTCTAAGAGTAAAAAAAAATATTTCTCTCTCTGATAGCTATGCTGCAATTTTTTAAACATTTTTTGGTGGTATAATAAATAATAATAAATAATTGTATCGCATGAGAACGGCCGTTTAATCGTTTTTCAAAAATCTCCAATTTTACAATATTTAATTTGGCAAGTCGTATAGAAAAAAGATATATTTCCTTCTTTGATAGCTACCCTGGCATTTTTAAAACATTTTTTGGGGTTATAATAAATAATTGTATAAAAAAGGAACGGCTGTTTTGCTATTTTTCAATCATCTCGAGTTTTAAGGTATTTAATTTGGCAATTCTAATAAGAAAAAAAATTATTTCCTTCTTTGACAGCTACCTTGGAATTTTTTTAACATTTTTGGGGTTATAATAAACAATAATAAATAATTGTATAAAAAAGGAACGGCTGTTTTGCTATTTTTCAATCATCTCGAGTTTTAAGGTATTTAATTTAGCAATTCAAATAAGAAAAAAAATTATTTCCTTCTTTGACAGCTACCCTGGAATTTTTTTAACATTTTTTGGGGTTATAATAAACAATAATAAATAATTGTATAAAAAAGGAACGGCTGTTTTGCTATTTTTCAATCATCTCGAGTTTTAAGGTATTTAATTTGGCAATTTTAATAAGAAAAAAAATGATTTCCTTCTTTGACAGCTACCCTGGAATTTTTTTAACATTTTCCGGGGTTATAATAAACAATAATAAATAATTGTATAAAAAAGGAACGGCTGTTTTGCTATTTTTCAATCATCTCGAGTTTTAAGGTATTTAATTTGGCAATTCTAATAAGAAAAAAAATTATTTCCTTCTTTGACAGCTACCCTGGAATTTTTTTAACATTTTCCGGGGTTATAATAAACAATAATAAATAATTGTATAAAAAAGGAACGGCTGTTTTGCTATTTTTCAATCATCTCGAGTTTTAAAGTATTTAATTTAGCAATTCTAATAAGAAAAAAAATTATTTCCTTCTTTGACAGCTGCCCTGGAATTTTTTAACATTTTTCGGGGTTATAATAAACAATAATAAATAATTGTATAGCATAAATACCCCATTTCTCAAAAATCTCAAATTTTACAATATTTAATTCAACTTCAAAGTGTTGCAGTCATTGCAAGACGTTCTGTTTTACATATTCTATTAAACGCCCTTTATTTATTTAAATTAACAACAATTACTATTATTTTTTAATTTTTGAGACCGAAATCGACCAGAAATAAGTTCTGGTTCGGTCAATTTTTCAAATCCCGCTGCAAATACGATTTAAAAAAATAAAGAAAAAAAAAAGAAATTGCCGTCTAATTTCGCCGGCGATCATGACTGAAAGCGCCCGGAAAAAGTGCCTCGCTCGGTCAACTTTTACGCACCCACGGCTTATACGGTTTCAAATCTTAAATATAAACTTCTCTAATTTAACAAAATTGACAAATTTTTTTCTACAGTATTGTTTTAAGTAATTAGAATTAGTGATCCATTTGAAAATCGGTCGCCCAAGTTTGACGTTGCGTTAATTAAAATGAATTAAAAAATCACAAGTCGAGGTCAGCGAAAAAATGATCGCGGCATAAATAGACCTTTCAATTTTATACAAGAGTGGTTGGACTTGTTCACCTCATAATACCTGAGAAGGTGTTATCATTGAGGCAGCAGGAATGCTGCTAGTCCGTCAGTGTTTGAGTGCGTATTCCTCCCTGACGGACATGCCAATGTGTACATTTGATCAGTTATGTTAGACTTCTCATGCTGCACTAATACTATCCAGCCCAGGATAATATAAGTTCACCGTGGAAGTCTAAATATGAGGTGACAAGTTCGAACATTTTGTTTTTTTTTTTCAAAAAAAAAAAAATCTTTCCAACTCGAGCTATATTCTCTGTGTACTACAGTAGACCCTCGCTTACTTTTTTAAGAGTTAGATTAATAAATTTTGCGCAAACTAATAAAATTAATTAAATGGCTTTTGTACACAATAAAAAACGATTAATTTTGCGTACTACAGTATACCCCCGATAATGTTTAAGTGTTAATAATTAAATAATTTCTCAAAAATAAAAACCACTAATTAGGTGACGCTCTAACGAAATGAAATATATTTCATTGTGTGTACTACAGTAGACCCTCGCTTACTTTTTTAAGAGTTAGATTAATAAATTTTGCGCAAACTAATAAAATTAATTAAATGGCTTTTGTACACAATAAAAAACGATTAATTTTGCGTACTACAGTATACCCCCGATAATGTTTAAGTGTTAATAATTAAATAATTTTCAAAATAAAACCACTAATTAGGTGACGCTCTAACGAAATAAAATATATTTAATTATGTGTACTACAGTAGACCCCCGCTTACTTTTTTAAGAGTTAGATTAATAAATTTTGCGCAAACTAATAAAATTAATTAAATGGTTTTTGTACACATTAAAAAACGATTAATTTTGCGTACTACAGTATACCCCCGATAATGTTTAAGTGTTAATAATTAAATAATTTCTCAAAAATAAAAACCACTAATTAGGTGACGCTCTAACGAAATGAAATATATTTAATTGTGTGTACTACAGTAGACCCCCGCTTACTTTTTTAAGAGTTAGATTAATAAATTTTGCACAAATTAATAAAATTAATTAAATGGCATTTGTACACAATAAAATACGATTAATACTGCGTACTACAGTATACCCCCGATAATGTTTAAGTGTTAATAAAATTAAATAATTTCTCAAAAATAAAAACCACTAATTAGGTGACGTTCTAACGAAATAAAATATATTTAGTTGTGTGTACTACAGTAGACCCCCGCTTACTTTTTTAAGAGTTAGATTAATAAATTTTGCGTAAATTAATAAAATTAATTAAATGGCATTTGTACACAATAAAATACGATTAATGCGGCGTACTACAGTATACCCCCGATAATTTAATTAAGTTTTAATAATTAAATAATTTCTCAAAAACAAAAATCACCAATTAAGTGGCGCTCTAACGAAATGAAATATATTTAATTGTGTGTAGTACAGTAAACTCCCGCTTACTTTTTTAAGTGTTAGATTAATAAAATTTTCCACAACCAAAATTGAATTAATTGGCATCTTTACACGATAAAATACGATTAATTCTGCGTACTACAGTATACCCCCGATAATTTAATTAAGTCTTAATAATTAAATAAATTCTCAAAAATAAAAACCACTAATTAAGCGGCGCTCTAACAAAATCAAATATATTTAATTGTCTGTACTACAGTAGACCCCCGATTACATTTTTAAGTGTTAGATTAATAAATATTTCTAAAACTAAAAAGTTTATTAATTGGCATCTTTACACGATAAAATACGATTAATTCTGCGTACTACAGTACACCCCCGATAATTTTATTAAGTGTTAATAATTAAATAAATTCTCAAAAATAAAAACCACTAACAAGATCTTACTGTATGTCGATGGTTATAAATTAAGAACAAAACGTGGATAATAATTTTATTTCAAATTTTGTTAATGATTTCATATAGAACTTACAATTAGAATTAGATATGTCCATCTACAATTGCCGATCAATTTTGCTGCTTATCTAAGGAAGTAGGTAAAAGTGCATATTTATCTGCATGATAACTTTGTAAACATATCATTATTTTATGACGTTATAAAATAAATCATACTGTAAATTTAGACACTAATTTTTAAATAAAAGCTTATATGGATATGCTCGTAAAGTATGTTTATGAGTACAATGTACATTGAATGTAAGTAACGTTTGCCCATAAATATGTCGGAAAAGTTTAATAATTTAATTATCGCGCTACTTTGTCTCATTATAAGCTTTTAAATTGATTTATTAAATATCATTATAGTCTCTTTCGTTGTGTTAATAAATCTCATTAATTTTCAGTTTTGGGCAGCCTACGTTCCTTGCGATTCGCAATACAAAGATGCAGTTCAACTTACTTTGGAACAAATAGATGTGATACGACGGTTAACTGAATTGTATCATCCGTCGCTAACATTGTGTACTTCGGCCGAAGGTGAGTCTTAAATAATTTAACATTCATGTCGAATTATGCTTAGAAATATCGCCGACAGTGAACTTTTGTTCATATAGCGATTTTATGTTGAATATAATTCAATTAATAAATGCATCTCTAAGAAACATTGTAGAAAAACTATATTTAACAAAAACGTTGCATGTAGTCAAAGAAGTTTATTTTAATAAAATACCTACATCCGGTTTGATTTTTGAAATGTTCTCATTGAAATCAAATGTTAATTAGGAATGTATGAATAAGAGCTTTTTAGTTTTTATAATTAATAGCTTTACTTATTTGTTTTTCATTTAATTGTAAGCAATTTTACATATTCTTGTGCATTGAATTACTTAACACGTTTGTTTTTTGCAGTTGTAAGCTTTTTATAGTTTTTCTCCTATTTTATGTTTATTTTTCTTTAATAGTGGTATTTTTAACTCTACCACTGATCCACAGCATTATTTAGTAGTTTTTACTTATCTGTGGGCATAAAACATTAAATAAGTTAACTTCATGATTCGGAAAATGTAGTATTATTTGTTCTCAAACATTCTTCTACAGTAGATACCGCTTAATGTGATCACTTTGGGAACAAGATAAAGTGATTACATTGACCGACTTATAACAATAAGCGCAAGACACCAGCAAAAAAGATAAAACATACGTTGTGAAAATTTTCGATAAAACTAAATAAATCAAAAACAAAAATACTTTGATTCACAAAAACAATAGTAGCGCTTTCATTTTCGATGCAATCATTACAAGCGAGACGGATTCGGAATTCTGAGACTTTTCTACATAAGATACATGTAAAATAATTGTAGGGCGCAACGTAAATTTTTCGAAAATTAAAAATCGCAATTTTTTGGCCTCATTTTGGCACGATTTTGAACTTTAAAAAAATTGTAGCGCCGTTATTTGTGGACGGATCTTTAAAAACTATTCAGATTCGGATTTGGCAGCCTTTTTGACTTCGAATAGGCCTAAGAAACCATAGGCGTGCTATTTGAAAGCTTTGAGAGAAACGTTTTTCTTTTTGAAAACACATGGATTTTAACCCATGTTTTTTTGGCAAAAAATGAAAAAAATAGAATTGCTTTATATTGCAAGGGGATGTTCCTACGTACCCCTAGCAACTATAGCCGGTGTCATAACCTCGCGCTTTCTCTCAAAAACAAAAATTTTCGTTTTTTTGAAAAATTAAATTTGGTTTTAAAATAAAACTTCAAAAATCTATAACTTTTTTATTTTGTAGGAATTCGCCGAAAGCGTTCATTTTTTAAAGTGTTAGGCCTTAATACGTCCGAAACAATTGCTAACTCAAAACCCCCAAAATCGGCCAAAATCGAGAAAAAACAAGGTGCACAATTCTCTTTTGGCAGAAGTAATTTAATTAAAATTATTACTCTTATATAAAAAGGCCTTAGAAATATAAGTTTTAAAAACTCATCAAGATACACCTGTAGCTTTAAATTACAAAAATCAGAAAATAATAACAAAGAAGTACGAAACACAAATAATTAAATTTAAAAAAATATATATTTATTATTGACGCTGAGTTTTGTCATATAAAATTAATTTTTAATTTTTTACTTTGCAATTATATAAATTAGAACAGATCGAATAATGTAATAACTGACAATTAATATATTTTTTACCTCTAATAGATATAATCACGGCTTATGGAAAACATCAATTATGTTCATTAATTGGCGTTGAAGGTGGTCATTCTTTAGCAGGCAGTTTAGCAGTCTTAAGAACCCTTTATCACGTTGGTGTTCGCTATCTAACCCTTACATCTACATGCAACACGCCCTGGTAAATAGTCCCAATACTTATTTGCTTCTTTTTGTTAACTGCGTTGATTTTTAGGGCGGACTGCTCCCACGAAGACCTACCTGGCAAAAAAGCGGAGCACGGCGGACTCACCAACTTCGGAAAGGTATCCATAAGTTGACAAGTTTCATTTTTATTGCACGCAATCTATCGAATTGAAAATAGAACCGAAGACGTAAAATAAAGTGGTATTAACAGAAGTAATCGATTTCAGAGCGTAGTTAAAGAAATGAACCGTTTGGGGATGATTGTGGATTTATCTCACGTATCAGTAAAAACAATGCGGGATGCTTTGGCCGTCTCTAAAGCTCCAGTCATATTTAGTCATTCATCTGCCCACGCACTTTGCAATTCAACAAGAAACGTTCCAGATGCTACCTTGCGAAAGCTCGCACTTAACAAGGGAGTTATTATGGTGAATTTCTATTCCCATTTTCTCACTTGCAAAGATGTCGCGACGGTAGCTGATGCCGTCGGTGAGTCTTTATTCTATTAGTTTCCTCAATTACTTTTCAAACTATTATTACACTTCGCAAACTTTAATTTTGCCTTATAAAATTTAGCAGGAACAGAAAAGTTTAAGGAACCTGGCAGTCATTTTCTTTTCCCATTTTTTTTTTAGAACTTTCTTCCATCTTAGTTCGTCCAGGATAGACGCTGCGAAAGGAATAAATTTGGAATGGGACAAATCCAATTGAATAATACCTGAACGCATTACAAAGCGTTTGTTTTTTCTAATACAGCAATATTAGTTTGTGTACAGGGTGTCCCGAATTAGAAACTGAAAAATATATTTTATTATTAGAAAAGTATCTCATACTTTTTTGGACATGGGATTTTTGGTTTATCCAATTCTTGCCTTTTGGGAAATTATGTTATTGAAATATGCACCATCTGATGCAATAAAGTCTGTTTGAAAAACTTTGTATAATGCACAACTTCGAATTTATAACTTTAGAAAAGTGTTTTGTTCATGATACCTCTTTGAGTCGAAATTTAAAGCCTCAATTTGACAATGTACATTAAATCAAAGGGTCTAAAATAGATTTTATTTTTATGTTAAAATAAGATCTATTTTGAACCCATATAAATTTTCATTTTCGCCACTATGGAGCCTAAATTTCAACTCGAGTCTCCTCAACAATTTCTACTTTTAAAATAGTATTAATATTATTCACTTATTATTGAATTACAGTCGAACCTCGATAAGTCGAAGTCGAAGGGAAACTAAAAATAATTCGAGTTATCAAAAAAAGTCGAGTTAAATACTTTTCTGTGTATATGTCATATATATATATACTTAACCTTTCGTGTACTAGGTGGGGTACTACTAACGTGAACAGTTTTTTTTTGTTAAAACGGGACGTTTGGTAATCGAGCTTAGAACCGAGTGTGCACATTCGAGCTCAAAGTGGCACATTCCGATCTCGGGAAAATGAAGCGCGCCGCTCCGCGTCGCGCTTCATTTGCCTCCCTCGCTCGGAAATGTGCCACTTTTCGCTCGAATGTGCACATCCTCGTATTCATTGCATTTATCTACTTTATCATTCGCTCTTTCAAATCATTAATTTAAATTTAATTTGGTAAATATCGATTTTATCTTCCAAAAACATTTTTACTATAGCAATGAGTGCAAGGGAGCGAAAAGATACGACAATCATGTCAATGGAAGTGAGAGAAACGATTAAAATTATTTAACTAATTTTTTGTCTAATTTATTGGTCAGAATTATTGTGTATCATGCTTAAAACCGAGTGTGCACATTCGAGCTCAAAGTGGCACATTCCGATCTCGGGAAAATGAAGCGCGCCGCTCCGCGTCGCGCTTCATTTGCTTCCCTCGCTCGGAAATGTGCCACTTTTCGCTCGAATGCGCACATCTTCGTGTTTATTATATTAGTATAATTTACCGTGCGCTCCTTTAAATCAAAATTTTAATTTAATTTAGTAAATATCGTATTTATATTCGAAAAACGTATTTACGATAGCAATGAGTGGAAGGGGGCGAAAACATACGATAATCTTGTCAATGCAAGTGAGAGGGAACGATTAAAATTATTCAATTAATTTTTCGTGTAATTTATTGATCTAAATTATTGCGAATCATTATGAAAATGCCGTGAATTTAATTTGTATTTCAATAAGGAGGCAAAAATGAAATTCTTAGGTTTTCTTAATATTCCGTATCATAATTGATATAAGGAGGGTGGCCTAAAGCGGGTAGGTAGCCCAAAGCGGGTAACGGCCCTTATATGGATATGTTATATATTAGCTGAAATTTATATATTTATTTACACTGCCAGTACCCAGCCTAATTGATGTCATACTACTTTTGACACCTAAGTTGCTTAATAACGTCAAAAAATTAAAAAACAAAAAATTTAATAAGTAAAATGTTTGAAATTAATTCAACTTCAATTGCTACTAAAACCCTTCACATTAACCCATTTTTTATAATGGGGTTTTCTTTTACAATAAACTAGTTTTATTATTTGACTAAATATTTTAAAATCCATCCATTATTTTTTACGTTAATGTATCAAAACTAAGAAATGTGTGTTTGGGCAAAGCGGGTAGGTACCCTCTTTGCTTGTACCAGAATGAGTAATTTTATTATAATTGATAGGAACTAGTTGATAGGAATAAATTGATATTAAAAATAAGTGATTTAAAGCGTTGAAGCAATTAAGGTTTAAAAACAATGGTAAACCGAAGTAATGTTAAGATTGGAACAAATTAGCAGTTATAATATGAAAATGCTTAATATAACTTAACACTAATGTTACTGTCAAGAACATGCCAAGTGTAGATAATTTTTTTCAAAGGTTTTGATTAATCCGATTGGTTTATGAGAGCCTACCCGCTTTAGGCCCCACTGTCGGGCAAAGCGGTTAATTTCTGACATTTTATATTTTTGAATTTATTTCTACAATTAAAGCAAAAATGTATTATTTTTTTTTAATAAAATTAAAGTTTAATAATTGTATTACGTAAATCTAGAAAGGAAACACTTTTTTAGCCGAAGTGGTTCATATTAATCGATGAACCTTAACCTACTCGCTTTAGGCCACCTTCCCCTATATATCATATTTATATTTATTACCATCTTTTATACAAAATAACCAAAATTTGTAAACAATTATTAACATTATTTATTGTTATTAAGTATTTAGGTAATATGATTATTTACATCTTATTTATTGTTGGTATGAAAGTAATCTAGAATTTTCTTTTGCTTCATTAATCCAAAATGTTAAGTTTCTACAAATTTTTCCAAAGATCTCCCGAAACCAGAATATTTTTACTTCGTGTACCTATACCAAAACCATTCAATCATAGCTTTCTCCAAGTTGGAAAAAGGACACTCCTTTAGCTTTTTTTTAATTTTCATTTAACTCCTTGTTGATCGTTAAATAATTTTAGAAAAAGTATTTAATTTTTTTAGATTTTTTGTTACACACCGTTATAAACTATAAACAACAAAAAATACATTTGATGTTACTCCTGCTCGACGAATAACGACCAGAACAAAAACAAAAAGGCAAAAATAGACCTTTTTCTTGTAAAGGAAACGGTAAAACCATCTTAAAATTCATAACTGTTGAGAAAGCATTTAAACATAAATTAGTATTTAATCCAATGGAAGTGCCGACGTCAAAACATCAGTCTTGTAGTAGGTTTTAACCTTTTCATCCTATTTTACAATAGCCATTTTGACCAACAATAACACCGAACAAACCCGTTCTTTAATCCTACCAGGTATTGTACTTTTATGAAAAGTTGTAAAATTTAACTTCGAGTTATCGAAATATTTACTAATGGAAACTCAAATTTAAGGAATAGTAAAATGCATCGACTAATCGAAAAATTCGAGTTATCGATATAAAAATATTAACGTTGAGAAAAGGCAAGTCCTAGGGAAGCAAGTTCGACTTCGAGTTATCAAAAATTCGACTTATCGAGGTTCGACTTATGGAGGTTCGACTGTATTTGGTAGTTTGATTTTTAATGAAACCTGCAACATTTTACTTTCTTAATTTATATTCCTAATAACAACAGAATTATTTTTTAGCCCACATAAATCATATACGTGACGTCGCTGGTGTGGACAACGTTGGATTAGGAGCCGGATATGACGGCATCAATTAGTAAGTAAAACCTCTAATTTTGTATTAAACAGAAAATTTGCCGAGTATAAGGAATGAATATCTTTCTTTTCCATAGTGTCCCAAAAGGTCTTGAAGACGTATCGTCCTACCCTACGCTGTTTGCCGAACTTATCGGTTCAGGAAGATGGAGTACTGAAGATCTAAAGAAGCTGGCGGGTTTGAACTTTCTGCGCGTCCTCCAAGACGTGGAAAAAGTAAGGGACGAATTTAAGAAAGCTAAAGTGCCACCCTACGAAGACGTTATGGTTCCTCGACCAAATCCGAACAACTGCAGTTCTCAAGATTTATTTTGATTATTGTACTTAGTAATTAAAAGTCTAGTTGTAGGCCGTTTGTACACATTCGTGCGTTCATTGAAAGCAGTTCTAAATTATTTTAATGGTAATTTATTGGACAAAACAAATGTGCTGTAATATTGGTAGAAAATAATGATCTACTGCCTGTTAACTTTAATAATAAAGGTGCTAATAGAAGTTTATGATATAAATAACAAAATATACTTATATATAGAAAATATAAACTTATTCCGCTTTTAATTAAACCGAACTCGATTTGTTTTAATGTGATGGCATTTAAAAAGAAATAAGTACTTTTATAATTTACCCCGAACGTGTTCATGTAAAAGTTATTAAATGGATATTCAAGTTTATAGCACAATTTAAAAATTGTTAAATTTTAATCTACAATTCCTAATCCTAATTTATAAAATAAAACCAAGCAAATATAATGTACATTAAAATATGGACCTTGTTATTAGACCACTGTGAAATTATTTAATTAATCAATGTCGAATTATGTTTTTAATATTATTATCAAAACCGAGAATTAAGTAAAATATATTTATAAATTGTTGTTTATTAACTAGTAATAATATGTTAAGACTTTTCACCATGATAAAAGCTTGTAAAATTACAAATAACTAATAACTGTTAATGTTTTCTAAGAATGTCCATTTTTACAATAACATTATTTGATTTCCACTTAATTTTCTATTAAATTATAAAAAACTGCTAATGCATGTGAGACAAGGAATTAATCAACTTGCTTGTGTTTATCATACACATTTTATTAAATGTACTAATAATAAATACAAGCAAATAATGTTTAAGAAAATATTTTAGGAAAACATTGTAATAAGTAACATTTTGAAGTAGTTAACGAGACCATTTTATTGTAATTTAAATCGACCGTTTTGAATTTTTGTACAAAATCAAGTTGGTTTATATTTTAGGGATATTTCCTACAGAAAGATATTGTTCTAATCAGTTGTAGAACTTTTGTACTTACCGTACAGATTTTTTTCATCGTTATGTAGTATTCCTTAGATTTAATATTTTAAAGGAGATTGATTAATTTTCAATTAGTTTTATTGGGTGTTTATAAGAAAACAATTCTAATAGATAAAAAGTTACTTTCGTCGTAAGTAATGTTTCAAAAACGATAGATTAAATAAAATAAGTACGCACTTGTGCACAAATTTATAGATACAGTTTTCTAAACGAGACTTGAATACATAGGTATTTTTGAAAATAAAATTTCCTAGTCTTAAGTAGTTAAATAGGTAAGCAAATGTTAAACAACAAATATGTACGTTACAGTTTTTATTATATTATTAGTTGTACATGACCTATTTTATAGTAATTTTGTATGTTTTTAATTATGATAAATAATTAAGAATACTTATAGTTATTTGCATTTAAACATTTCTATAAATATCAAAAAGAAATTGCTTGTAATCAATACGGCGTTTTGGCCTTTTTATAATTTGTTCGAAATGCTCATATTCTATTAGTTATATACTAAAAATAGGACCAATTTCTTACAATTTCTACATATTTATAGATCAAAATAAATGTATAACATATCATAGTATTATTACATAAATTAGCAAAATCAATACAGTGAATCGTTCATGTATTATATGTATAATTTTACAGTTTATTTAGTACTCAATAAAATTTTGTATGAAACTTGCATTATTTTAAATAGAAATAATATTTAATAACAAAGCACCGATCATTAGTAGGTCCATCGATTATTGTAATAAGACTTCTTTTCATCAGAATTTACATTTTTAATGCTACCATTCTTTAAAAGATTTAGCAAAATTTGAGATGTAATTTTCAAATTTTTTATGTTGTGTTAGAGAGGTTTTACTGTAAACCGATAATTTTATTTAAAATAATTTTGGTTCTTTTAGTTAGCCTTATCGCTTTTGATATCAGGTAGCTTAGCTTTGGGTGTTTACGGATATGAGGTATATCAGCACTTACATAAAACTTTCGATTTCTGAATCATTTTTCAATATACAACGAAGTCGAACGGTTGTGTTTTATTTATTATTATAAATTAGTGCATCTAATTCTCATTACAACTCTTCATTTAAGGTAAATAGTAATTCTAACAATTTCTTCTAAAATTCACACATATCGTAAAAGATTTCATCTAATAATTATTTCTTAAAAAAAAGCTTTCCAATTTAAATCACATTTTACATTTTACGAAATAATAAGTAAAAACAAAAAAAATTGTCTTCGAATTTTTTGATTGGGCGCTTAGGTTCTGAGATAGTTGGATTTAAAGCGAGCTACCCTTCATAAATATTCGACTCTAATTTTTTCAAAACTTAATGCAGCGTCACCTCTATTATTGCATACCACTTTGTAGACAAAAGATAGGCCTTTTTGTTAATGTAAAGCGTTCTTATCGACGTCGGATTACTTTTTGAGAAATAGTGCTTTAAATGGACCCCCAATTCTCATGTTTTCCCTTCTTATACAATCCCTTCAAAATCGTTATAAAACAATTAATTTCTCAAAAACGAACAAAGATCTTTAAACGCCTTTTTTACCATATTAAAACATAGACTCTAATCATAACTTTAGTAATGATGGCTTTCCGATATCTAAACCAATATGTAGAGTCTGGATGAAAGTAGCTTTATACTTATAAAGAAGCTGTTAAATTTCGTTTGTGAAAGTTATTAATCAGTTTATAATAATATATGAATTATTTTCATGTACTTGCAATAGATAAATAAAGGATTTTCTAAATTCTTATGAAAGAAAAAATATTCAAACTGATTAAAACTTTTGAAAAATTTGCACCATTTAGTTTGGTGGTACCCCTGATAGAAAGTTGCATGTTTTTATGAAGGTTAGAAAATTGGTTAAAAACAAGACCTTATTATTAACTTTGCTAGGTCGTAATTAAAGTTTTACAATGTATAGAAACATTAATAAAATAATATCGAAAACTTCAGAATGGAACTGGCATAATTTTAAAAACGTGACATCATATATTAACGTAAATAAGTTCTATACAGGTAACACAACTTAGAATCAAGTAAATCATCAACATTGAATTAATCGGTTATTTACAGAAGCCAAATTTAATATAAAAGATGAGAAACTTGTAGGTAGACCATTATACTTAGATGCACAAGCTACAACGCCCTTAGTAAGTCATTGCACAATTTTTAATTAAATACTATTCGTCTTAATTTAGGACCCAAGGGTAGTAGATGCAATGTTACCTTATTTAACTACATATTATGGTAATCCTCATTCACGAACACATGCATATGGTTGGGAGTCTGAAAAGGCGGTAGAAAAGGCTAGATTGCAGATAGCAGATTTAATTAATGCTGATCCCAAAGAAATTATATTCACTTCAGGAGCTACTGAAAGTAACAATATTTCAATAAAAGGCGTAGCACGATTTTATAAATCGAAAAAGAACCACGTCATAACTACTCAAACGGTAATAAATTCATTTGAACAAATCATTAGAAAATATATTGTATTTTATTGTAAATCAAAGGATCAATCTTTACATTCAAATAATTGTCTCTGTAGGAACACAAATGTGTATTAGACTCATGTAGAGCTTTGGAAGGAGAAGGGTTTAATGTAACATATCTCCCAGTACAAGAAAATGGTATAATCTCTTTAGAAGAACTTGAAAAAGCAATAACACCACAAACTTCATTAGTATCAGTAATGATGGTAAATAATGAAATTGGTGTAGTACAACCTATAGCAGAAATAGGTAAAATGTGTAAAGCCAAAAAGGTCTTTTTTCACACTGATGCTGCCCAAGCAATAGGAAAAATAAAGGTTGATGTAAATGATATGAATATTGATTTAATGTCTATCAGTGGTCATAAAATATATGGGCCCAAAGGCATTGGAGCTTTATATCTTCGAAGAAGACCACGTGTGCGAGTAGAAGCTTTGCAAAGCGGCGGCGGCCAAGAACGCGGAATTCGTAGCGGCACAGTTCCTACACCATTAGCTGTAGGAATTGGAGAGGCTTGCGAAATTTGTAAAAAGGAAATGGATTATGATCACAAATGGATGGAGAAATTAAGTAAAAGGCTTATGGATAAAGTATTTGCAAAATTGACTCATGTAATACGAAATGGCGATCCTGTTCACACATATCCCGGTTGTATTAATCTATCTTTTGCTTTTGTAGAAGGTAAATTAATTTCTAAGACAATTTTTAATACGAGCATCAAATTAACTAAACTTGATCATTTAAAATGTATTACAGGGGAATCTCTTCTAATGGCTTTAAAAGATGTTGCATTATCAAGTGGATCGGCTTGTACGTCGGCTTCTCTTGAACCTTCTTATGTGTTAAGAGCCATTGGAGCAGATGAAGATTTGGCCCACAGTTCAATAAGGTAATGAATTTTATTTTATTTCCATTAAACACTATCCAAATGGTTTTCAATATTAAAATTCAAAGGGCCAATTTTATTCACATAACTTTCAATTTAACAAACGTTGGACTTATACTTTATTTAAACTACAGTATAGACTTCGCCAATTATTTAAAAAAAAGGGCCCCATTAGAATACTGAAATTGCTAACTGGTATATTCAGAAAAATATTTACATTAAAATTATCATTAATTACATATTTTATAACAGAGGCGTCCCTTTAGGTATGTTTTATGTGGCAATGTTCCAAATCAATGATTATTATTAATTTCTTCTATGATGGTATATTTTTGAACCCCGTAGATAATATTTTTAAAAGTATATGAGCTCTGATCGACGGGCTTTAGTTTGGGTACTCCTGCTATAGAATATTACATTCGAACCTTTTTAATTATAACAAAAAAATATACATTTATTAACTCCTATAGATTTGGTATAGGCCGATTTACCACTGTTGAAGAAGTAGACTATACAGCTGAAAAATGTATCCAACATGTTTTACGATTACGCGAAATGAGCCCCTTATGGGAAATGGTACAAGAAGGTATTGATATAAAAAGTATTCAATGGTCACAACACTAAATAATTTTAGTTTTATTAAACACGATCATGAACAATTTAAAAATGTGATACGTTAAATGTAACTTAAAATTCAAGCAACTATAATGTAAATTGTTTTTTTAATAAACAATATATATTTTCCTTTGAGAATAATGTTTTTGCAGTAACTTTGATTTTTCTACATTGTTCAGTATTGAATAAAACACGCTATAAACTTTACTTCTTTATTATAATTGGGTTTAATTAATTCTTGTAAATCTTAATATACAAAACCTCAAGCACAACATAAAACAGATTAGCTACAGCACGTCTAAATCACTTAAATTTCATACAATATGTACATAATTTTCTTTTCTATAATCTAATTATTTTATTCTATTTGTAGTCTTTAAATGTCTCTATTACATCTAATATTATGAGCTTGAACATAATCTGGAACAATCTCATATAACCACTTATTTTCAATAGTGGTCAATGCTCTCAGATAACATTTACTAGTTTGAACAACTTCGGTAAATAAAACCATGTGCGGTTTCTGCCCATGTAAAACAGAACTAGGATGAATAGTTACCACCTGACGTTTATCCAACTATAAATAGGAAAAATGAATTTTATTCATCAAGATATTAAAATAACTATCTACTTACAGTGATATATTGCTTGTCCTTATGTAATTCTGCAATATTCATAAATAATCCAGTGAGCAAACACTTCCGAACTAGATCCATGTTATTTCCACAGGACGAAAGTGGTATTTCACATCTTCCACTTATTTCCAAAAGTTGGGCCCGAATTTGAGAAGCATATATTATATTCCTCATATTTATATAATGTTCGTGGCACCACGATCGCTGATTATTTGAACCCAAACGTTGAAACTCGCGAAAAACATTCAACATAGTTATATGATCGCCATAAGATGAGGAAAATCGTTGTCTGCACGCCAAAGCTTGCTCGCGCTTGCTAGGCGGATTTAAAAATATAGATTCGCCACTTAACATCGCTACAATCGTCAACATTTCTTCTAAACAGCCGTAGTTTTCGGAAGCAAGAAGGATTTTACTAAAACGCGGATCTAATGGGAACTGCGCCATTCTTTTACCTTCGTCCGTTAAATTTTGATTATCTGTACTTTCTATGGCACCCAACAATTTTAATTGTTCTAAGGCAGCTAATATCGAATCTTTTGGAGGCTTATCCATAAAATCAAAATGCATGACATTTATACCTAAGGCAAGAAGTTGAATTATTACTGAGGCCAAGTTAGCACGTTGGATTTCTGGCGTTGTACTTTTTTGCATTTGTTCATATTGTAAACGGGTGTAAATTCGGTAACAGAATCCTTCAGATTCTCGGCCCGCTCTTCCAGTTCTTTGCCACGATTGTTCTTGTGATATTCTTTGAACTTTTAGTAAGTCCAAACCAGTTGCAGGATGATAAGTACTATTTTAAAGAAATTTTGTTTATTAATTAAATAGAAGCATTAGACATTTTAAAAAGGGAAAAAAGAACTCACCGTGCTTTAACCATTCCACTATCAATAACGTAACGAATGCCACTAATTGTGACACTGGTTTCTGCTACGTTGGTGCTAACAACCACTTTTCTAACGTTATCTGGCGACGGTTGAAATACAGACATTTGTTGAGTAGTCGGTTGAGATGCATATAATGGACATACTTTTACGGAAGGACCTTCCACATCAGCATCTTTCGCCAACACACGTATTTGATGGGCAACTGCTTCAATTTCTTCTTGGCCAGTCAAAAATATCAATACTCCATGACTAAAAATAATAAATCGTTTAAATACTCCTTTTTAAATTAAAATAAAATGTCCAATAATGTTTAAACCCTTAAGTAAATGCCTTTAAGATCTGACATAAATGTTTATATCAAGAAATCAAAGCCACTGTCTTGAATGGAACATTTTTAGTGGTTTTTTTAAGTACTTTTTAGTACTGCGTCAAAAAAAAACAAGGTTTTGTTAACACTTAATATAGTTACAATTGATATATCTAATTTTATAAAAAAAAAATATTTAGTGTTATAGTTATACATTTTAGTACAATAATAAATTAATACAGTAGCAATAAATGATACCCATATAACAATTAATAAAAAAGCATTTAAAAATATTTCCTTAAAAGTGCATTGGAAAACTCAGTTTAAAAGACAAAGGGAGAGAGAAAACCTTGTTCAAGAAAATAATAGAGAATAAAATTCGTCTAATCACTCAGAATTTGTAACTCTAGAAAATTGTCTCTTTCATAGGATATACCCTTCATTCCATTTTAAATACGTACTTTGGTGGTGCTTCCTTATGAATTTTAAAAAATGTAGCAACACAAGCTGATTGGTAATCTTCGTGGGGTGTAAGGGTATAATAAACATTTACTGGATAGGTTCGCCCTTCCAAATAAACTGCTTGACAATTATTGAAATATTCTGAAAAATGATCAACATCCATTGTTGCAGACATTATTAATATCTGCAATATTTAAAATTAGATTAGTTAAATAAATACAAATGCAAAGAACATAAAACTAGATACACATACTTTTAAAGGTCTTATTTTTTTTTCTTCTCTAGTTTTTTGGGCCTGTTTGACAATCCCAAATAACACATCAGTGTGAATTGTTCGTTCATGAGCTTCATCTAGTATAATTACAGTGTAGTCCATCAACAAATTATCTGCCATAGCTTCTCTTAAAAGCATTCCATCAGTTAAATATTTAATTTTCGTTCTGTTACTTGTAACATCTTCAAATCTGACTGTGTAACCAACAATATCTCCCACTTCATTCTACAAAAATTAATTTAAAGAATTTATTTGCGTTTTAACATCTATGTGATTTCGCACAAGACTAACAGAGGCGCCATAAAAGAATCAATAAAGGTTTTAAAAAATTTATATATACCCCATCTCCCATTTCTTGAGCTACCCTCATAGCTATACTAATAGCTGCAACTCTTCTGGGTTGTGTGACAGCAATTTTTCCATTATTTTGAAGCCTTGCAGAATTAATATACTGTGGTATTTGTGTAGTCTTTCCACTTCCAGTTTCACCCAATATAATCAAAGTTGAGTGCCTCCTTATTAACTCGAGTAATTTATTTCGTTTCTCAAATATGGGAAGTCTTCTTTTGAATTCCTGAATAGTCGGTTTGTTCTTGGAGTTATTTAAATCTATATTTAAATTGGGTTTGTATGTGGTTTGATTCTTATTTCCAAGAGCAATCCGCTTGGGTAACTGAAGCCCATTCTTATTATTATGTATAAGTAAGGGAAGTTTCCGTTTAAATTGGAACTTGGTCGATTCCAGATTGTTCGTCAATAATTCATATTTTGATTCCATATTTACTTTCTGCGTTTTCGATTAATAACAAATCACTTTAAGGTTATACAGCACGTGCATTTTGTTGACACTTCTAATAAAGTATTTAAGTAACTCTGATTTAAAGTAAGCATATCGGAATGTACCTTAGACCTTTTTTACAGTAGTATCGTATTAAATTAGTTCACTTAATTTAATTAGAAAACACTAAACTCTGTTTGGATGCCGAATCATGTTAGAAATTCGATCTGAAGTTTGCTTTTATTTTAATTTTTAAGAATGGCTAAGTTTCATCTAACTTCATTGTGATTCAATCATCGTACTATCTAAAATGGCTCCTCGCAGCCGAAAAGTATGTATTTCAGTTTTTTGATTTATTTGAGAGTTTTTACGAATTGCAAGTGCATATTACGATGTTTAATAAGTCTTCCAAAATTATGAAGCAAAGGTAGATTGAACAATTTATATCAGAACCGTAGAATTATTTTATTACCTTAATATTTATCTTAAGACTAAAAGAATCTCAAATTTTATCAAATGGTTTGGTTTGATCAATAACTATAAAGAAACACTAATAAAATTTGAAATCTTTGCGAATTATATACATAAGATTACTTATAATGAACACAGAGAAAAATGTGTTGATACAGTTGCTCATTATATAAACAAAGCAAATTCTAGTGCTAAAAAAGGTTTTTTTTTAGAGATCATTGTAAGCCTCTAACAAGTTAAATAAGAAGAATATAGTTCAATTTTAAATGTTTTCCAATAGTGTGTGTGAAAACTTAAAAAGATCAAACATGGAGAAAATACTGGACGAGGATCGCAAAAGAAGGCTGAGGTTTTTGGAGGACCAAATTCAAGATCCAAAAAGCAAAGTAAACGTCGACTGTTTATTGGATACTGTACAGGCCTTAATTACCGATTGTGATTATCCAGCACTTAAGAAAATAAAGAACATTGAAGTGTACATGAATCGATGTAAGTATTCAGTATTACTTTGCTTGTTATAAGATTTGTTTTTGGGCGTTCTAAAAATAATACTTTGATCTTCTTTAATTTACAAATGTAATTTTATAAGTTACTAATTGTGTTATGCCATGCTGATAACGTAAATATTTACATTATGCTTATTTAGGACATCCCATAATTAACCTTCCCATGGATATTTCTAGAGTAACTAAAAATATTTGGAGAAAATTTGCTTTTACAAGTGTATGATTTCTAGTCATATCATAGATTATGCAACAAGTCGAAGTCCTACTAGTTTTCTTATTTTAAATATATCTCATTTATGATTTTTTTAGCACAGTTATGTATATAAATAGTTTATGTATCATCAAATGTAGAATTTTAGAGAAAATCATAAGACCTATGCTAAAAACAGATTGAGTATGATTTTGTCATTCTCTAGATCGTAATTAAAAGCGTTTGCTTTCATTTTTTAGACTGATATTTTGTTAAAAAGTAATAAGTAAGGTATTTTAAGCAATTTTCAACAGTGTTTATTAAATCTGAGCATTCAGTATGTTTATTTATCTGTTTTTAATTAATATTTTTATTTTTTGTTTGAAATTTTGGCCATCTGAGAAAGAGACTTTTAGCTCTCGGTTTTTGTTAAAGAGTTTTTCATTTTTTGAGATGGAAAAGAGTAAAAATGTCTGTAGATTTGAGATTACAAATTTATATTTTTGAAAATTAATTTTTTGACAAAATCTTACAAAGAATTTACCATATACTTAATTTATTAAAGTATTAATTGTTTTGCAAAAAGGTGAAATTAATTTCTGAAAAGGAGAATTTGCTTTACAAAAATGTCGATTTGTACTGCAAGACTTGTAACATTTTATTTGAATGTAATAATTAAAAAAAAAACTGCCCTAGATGATATATCATTAGTTTTAATCCTAATTAATTGGTTTTACCTTAGATTCAGTTAAATTCATTTAATTAAGGAATATATACTGCCTTAACTTAATATGTCTTTTAGAATAAGTCCTTCCATTGAAGTTTCTTATTTTTATAAGACTTCAAATTTCTTTTAACAATGATTTTCGCTAATGATATATTATTTCCGTTTTATTTTTACAAAACACAATATTTAATCACTTTGTTTTTAAAATTGTGTTTTTTTTTATGAATAACTATAGGAAAAATATTATTGACTCATAATTTACTTAACAATATTATGAATGCTTAAATGGACAGAAGAAAATAGAACTAAACTGGTATTTTCTAATAGAATTATTTTTTCTTTAGACGTTAAGAACTAAGAAGATTTACAAATGTAAGTAATGGCACAAAAAAAAAACTAAACCACTCAGCTAATTTTTATATAAACACAGTGCAGATCATCTCATTTTAATTACGATTTAATTTTTATTGTTTTTGATTTACCTTTCAAAAAAGATTTTAGATTAAAATAATGAGTGATTTTTTTTATAATAATGAGTATCTTAACGATATATATTTTTTGTTGTAGATGATAAGTTTGCAAGTGAAATCGTTCGATTGCGAATGAAAACCGACGACTACAAGCACATTAAAGTAATCGGAAGAGGAGCTTTTGGTAAAGTCCAACTCGTTCGCCATAGATCAACGAATCAGGTCTACGCTATGAAACGCCTAAGTAAAGCTGATCTGATTAAAAGATCGGATTCCGCTTTTTTCTGGGAAGAAAGACATATTATGGCTCATGCAAATTCGGAATGGATAGTTCGTTTACATTTTGCGTTTCAAGATGCCAAACATCTTTATATGGTAATGGATTATATGCCTGGTGGTGATATTGTTAATCTTATGTCGAATTATGAAATACCTGAAAAATGGGCAAAGTTTTACACTATGGAAGTTGTTCTTGCACTTGATATTATACACAAAATGGGTTTTGTTCACAGAGATGTAAAACCTGATAATATGTTACTAGATAAATACGGTCACTTGAAATTAGCTGATTTTGGCACGTGTATGCGAATGGATGAAGATGGGCTCGTGAGGTCCAATAATGTTGTCGGTACTCCCGATTATATATCACCAGAAGTGCTCCAAAGTCATGGAAAAGGAGTCTATGGCAGAGAATGCGATTGGTGGTCCGTCGGAATATTCGTATACGAAATGTTAGTCGGCGAAACGCCATTTTATGCAGATAGCTTATTGGGAACATACAATAAAATTATGTATCACGAAAACAATCTTACTTTTCCGCCTGAAGTGGAGATCTCATCCGAAGCAAAATCACTTATACAAGGTTTATTATGTGATAGAACTAAACGTTTAGGTAGAAACAGCGTGGACGAAATAAAAAATCATAAATTTTTTATTAATGATCAGTGGACGTTTGAAAATTTAAGAGAGTCGGCACCTCCAGTTGTGCCCGAGTTAACTGGAGACGACGACACCAGCAATTTTGATGATTACGAAAAAGACGAGTCGCCAGAAGACGTCTTTGCTGTGCCAAATAATTTTGCGGGAAATCATTTACCGTTTATAGGATTTACATACAATTCGGATTATCAACTTTTGTCTGGAAAGCCCGATAATGTTGATACCAGCTCAATTTCCAATCATATATCATCTGATAAAAGCACAAAACTTCAAGTTTGTAAACTTGAAAAGCTATTAGAGCAAGAGAGGAACACGGTAGAGTCTTTAGAATCGAAACAACGAATTTTGATCGCTCAATTAGATAACTTAGCACAACGCGAAATAGAAATGCGAGATGATATATCGAAATACGAAAAAGAACTTACTCTTTTGAAACATAATTATAAAGAAATACAACGTAAGGCCGAAATTGAAAGTGATCACCGAAGAAAGACTGAAAAATTATTATCCGAAGTCAAAAAGCGGTTGGAGGACGAACAAAATAAAAGGACTCGCGAGATGAATAACAATCAACAGCACAATGATAAGATCAACATTTTAGAAAAACAAGTTACTGATTTGCAAGACAAACTTAAAGTAGAAACAGAAAATTGTCAAAGACTTCGCAAACAGGCAGCTGAAATTACTATGGCTAAATCAGCATCCGAGCAAATGGCTAGCGAATATCAAACCATGCTTCAAGGGATGCAAATCCAACGAGATACTTTGCAAGCTGAAGTTGCTTCCTTACAGGGTCAGCTTAGTCAAGAAAAAAATTCGCGTTCTCAAGCGTCGGATCATCAGCTAGTTTTAGAAACTAAAATTGCAAGCTTACATTTGGAAATCGACCAATTGAAACACAGGGAAGGTAAAATGGCAGCTGATAATACGCAACTTAGCGAAAGAATATCGAACTTAGAAAAAGAATGTGCTGGATTGGAATTAGAACTTAAGGCAGCTCAAAATCGATACCAACAAGAAGTCAAAGCTCACGAAGAAACAGAACGTAGTCGAATGCTGAATAAGGAAGAAGCCAACTTAGAAGTTGTTAAAGGTTTGTTAACATTCAGACAAAATTAATAAATAAAATAAGTAATATTAAATACATTATAAAACTAAATTAAATTAATTTTTAGCTTTGCAAACAAAATTAAACGAAGAAAAGAGCGCCCGCCAAAAAGCTGATTTGAATTCGCAAGAAAAAGAAAGGCAGATCTCAATGTTGTCCGTTGACTATAGACAAATTCAACAACGCTTACAAAAATTAGAAGGAGAACATAGACAAGAAATGGAAAAAGTTAAAGCTCTTCAAAGTCAAGTGGAACAAGAACAGCAGAAAAAGACTATATTAAATTCGGAAATAAATCAACAATTATCGGAAATTGCACAACTTAAAGCGCGAGAGTCACAAATCGCTAAAGAAGTAACACAATTGAATGTAAATTAATCATCCCTCATACTTTTATTACTAAGTCATTAATTCAATTTTTTTATAGGAAGGAAAGAAACACATTGAAGAAGAAATGTTTAAAATAAAAAGGGAATGGTCTATCGAAAAATTACAAATGAAAGAATTGCAGGATTCTTTAGAAACCGAACAGTACTTCTCAACACTATACAAAACACAAACGAACGAACTCAAAGAAGAATTAGACGAAAAGAACAAAATCAACAAAGAATTCGAAGAAGAGCGTTTATCACTAAAACATCAGTGCCAAATCGCGCTTGCTAGAGCTGATTCCGAAGCCTTAGCCAGATCGATTGCCGAAGAAACCATTGCCGATTTAGAAAAAGAAAAGACCATGAAAGAACTCGAACTTAAAGATCTTCTGGCTAAGCATAGAAGTGAACTTGTAGCAAAAGAGACTGCTCTCACCGCTAACAAAGAGCGTGAATTAGAATTAAAGAAACATAACGAAGTATTATTAAAAGAAAAGGATGAATTAAATAGGCACATAAAACAATTACAGGACGAACTTACTAAAAAAGTGGATAACACTGAAGAAGTTGAAAAGTTAATTGCTAAATTAAAGACTGAATCATTACTTAAACAACAGGCTGTTAATAAATTGCACGAAGTACTCAATAGGAAAGACATTAGAGAAGGTAAAGGCAAGAGTAAAGATAAAGTTTCAAGTGCCGATTTAAGAAGGAAAGAAAAAGACTTAAAAAAATTGCAACAGGAACTTACTTTAGAAAAGGAGAAATTTAGTCAAGTTTCAGCTACTTGGCAAAAGAACATTCAAGACTTACAGGTACATAGGGTTTCCTATATTTTGAAAAATTTAAGACACAACTGAAAGATTGATTTGGTTACTTTATAATTTTTGTATATCCAATTAAACTTTACATGTATTTTGAATACATCTTCTTTTAGACTCAATTAAACGAAGAAAGTTTGGCAAGGCAACGTCTTCAAATGGAATTGGATAGTAAAGATTCAGAAATTGAACAATTGCAAATGAAATTGGCAACGTTAAACAGCGAAACAGCTTCTCTAAGTTCTGCTGACAATGATGGCGATGATTTCAATTCTGATTCGATGTTTGAAGGCTGGTTATCTATTCCTACGAAACAAAATATCCGTAGGCATGGTTGGAGAAAGCAATACGTAGTTGTTTCCAGTAGAAAAATAATTTTTTACAATTCCGAAAGCGATAAGCAAAATACGGATCCTGTAATTGTTCTAGATTTATGGTAACTATTCTATAGCATTTTAACGATTAATATTTTTTATGATAAGTTTATATTGAACCGTCCAGACTAATTAAATCAATTTTCAGCAAAGTTTTTCATGTACGTTCTGTTACACAAGGAGATGTTATTCGTGCCGATTCAAAAGATATTCCTAGAATATTTCAATTATTATACGCCGGCGAAGGAGAAGCACGAAAGACGGACGAACAAGGGAACATGTTAGATGTTAGTTCTATTAAAGGTGACGATAAACCTGGAGCTGTGATGCACAAAGGCCATGAATTTCTTCAAATTTCTTTTCATATGCCCACCACTTGTGAGGTATGTCCAAAACCTATGTGGCACATGTTTCGACCACCACCTGCATTGGAATGTAGACGTAAGTCCTTTATTTTGAAAACGCTATTGCGGATATCTATATACATTTGTTTTAGGCTGTAGAACGAAGATTCATAAAGAACATTTAGACAGAAAGGAAGACTACCTAGCACCATGCAAATTACATTATGATCCAACATATGCCAAAGAATTGCTGTTACTAGCACCTACCGTGGATGAACAGAAACACTGGGTCTCGCGCCTTAGTAAAAAAATACAAAAAAGTGGGTACAAAGCTAATAATTCAAATGCAGACTCTGCCAAAATATCTCCTAGGTGAGTCCTTTTCTTTTTATACAGCTGTAAGCTTCTACTGCATGTGCATGATTTATGTGTATTTATTTATAATTGCTTGATGTGTTTCATTTGAAAGCTATCTTTATTTTTTTTATATGGGTATAGCTCAATTATGTTTTGTATGTTATTGACTATTTTTGTTTGTAAATATTTTTAGTACTCATACGATTAATATACCCCTGTTTACCTCTTACTTATATAAGTAATTATAAATTAGGTATGTAATAGTATTTTTCTAAATTGCATTTATCATATTTAATTATTAGATAAATATGAATATATTTTAATCGTTTATTATAATATACGTGTACACACAAATGCACACACGATTGTAATGAATTTACTTTTATTTACTTTTTATTATGAATATTTTGTGTGAAAATGTTTAATATTTTGCATTTAGATATTGTAGTTTTGAGAAGAAAGGATAATGTTACACAGTTACGGTTTATAATTTAAATTTGGGACTATTCATACTATTACAACAATTTATATTATTTGCATTTTTTTAAGTATGAAGTATGAATTGACATTTTTAAAACTTTATGTAATTGAATTGTGTAAATCAGTACTTAAGTCACTATCTTTTTTCCATCAAAACACTTACAGAATACATAAGTTAATTGTATTTAAAATTTGAATAAATGTTTTTCTATTAGGCTTCGCATTGCTTTTATTGCAGATTGTAGTTTGAGATTTTTTTACTTGCTATTTTTTATATAAGATTTTGTTTGTTTTATAATTAAAGCTGTGTAATTAGATTTTTAGTGCTTTTATAGAAATAGTGTAGCTCTGTCGTTCCAGCTAGTTTTATTATTTTAAGTTGTTCCTAATGAATTGTGTGATACCAATAGGAGTTGTTCTTTTTGCAAGAAACGATTTTGTTGCTGATCAAAATTTTAATGATATTTATCGTTATATGTATGTGTTCAAAATTCCCGCTGCGACACGGTTGAAATAGTTTGATTATTATATTTTTTATTATTAGGGAGTCCACAC
Source organism: Sinopyrophorus schimmeli (assembly GCA_036325965.1). Lineage (NCBI taxonomy): Eukaryota > Metazoa > Arthropoda > Insecta > Coleoptera > Elateridae > Sinopyrophorus > Sinopyrophorus schimmeli. The sequence goes on from JARFIZ010000202.1 coordinate 385,152, forward strand.
GTTCATCTTTAAAGCCCTATATGAATGTTCCACAACGATCAGCTACGTTACCTGCTAATGCCTCATTAAATAACAAATAAAATTTGTAATTTTAAGGTACTAACTATAATTTATTTTCTCTTTGCATTTGTATTATTAACTACGTTTAAGAAAAACATTTTCGCTCCCTATAATTTGTAAACTTAATTTAAAAGAAAATCTTTAGATTATAGATATACATGAACAATTTTATTTACTTAATTTATAGTTGTACAGATATTCCAACTTTTATTTTTATTCTCATTGTCAGAAACAGGCTTAATTTTTGTTTATTTAAATATTTTAACTTGTGTATGAGCTAATTTTTTATTCCTGCTGTGAATATTTTAATATAAATCGTAGAGCACATTACATAGACTAATTTTAATAATATGCATACTATTCGATTTTTAATTACAGGTGCTATTGGTATCCGTTGATAACTGTTTATTAACTTGAGTTTGGTACATTCCATTAGTAAATAACATGTAACTTTATGTTTGCTTTTTAAATTAGCAATTAAAAAGATAGTAAGAATATGTGCTGTGAAGTGGTGAATTTAAGTTTTACATAAAAAGGGAACTTCCGGGTATTTTATGTACTCTGTTCTATAACTTTAAAAAACCGTGCCTTAGATTTATACACAATTATTTATTATGTAATTACTAAAGATGATACTATACGAATTTTTAATAAAACAAAGAATGCTTGATAATTCAAATTTCAAATAATTGTATGCACGACTATGGAATAAAGTAATTTTGAGTATCCTACTTTTGCTGTATATTTTTTAACATTTCTTTGATTGCAATATTAGCAACATTAGAATCCAATGAAAACCTTAAAATTTAAGTTTATTTCTTTTAAGAGGTTTTATTAGTTACATATTCTGTTAAATTCCCAACTTTGTTTAATGAAGAGCATTATCTTATTAATTTATTTATTGAAATAATTTAATAAAATTAATTTTATAAAATAGTTGTAGTACAAATATTATTAATATTATGATTAAAATAATTTATTTATTATAGTTACACTGTGAAAAGACGAATTAATGTTTTGTTACTGAATTTTCAAAAAAGTCCAACAGCTTTCTTTATTTCTTGCTGTTTCCATTTAGGTAAAGCCTCAAATTCTTGGTAGTTCATTTTGAATATTGATACAAAATCATCATGTGTAAGATGCACCTAAAATAATGAAATATTTGTAACGCACACCTAACTCACTCCCAACTCTTTACTTCTTTTCGTAATGGATCCACTTTCTGCGGAAGCTTATCACTGGAAACTGTTAAAGCACTAATGGCATATTTAACAAATTGATCGAAATGGCTATTTTCCATATTTCCATTTCGTCCAATGACATTTTCGGTGGTGCCTTCTATTTCACTTCTTATTTCTTGGAATGACTTATATTCCTAACATAAAAATGTAATAATTAAAATGGGCTCTCTATTTTTAAACTATTAGAGTATATTAATTTATACAGCGCATGAGGAAATATATGCATTAAGGGGGCATGTGGATTTTTTTGAATTAATTCTTTAGTTGTGTATGTTTTTAAAATTAAGGATATTAAATGGGAAGGTCTCAAATTGTCCAAATGATCTTTATTCAAAATCTGTAAGGAATGCTGAAGAGTCAGTGAAAACGAAAACTTCTAAATTTTTTTAGAAGAAAATTAATATATTTACACAGTTAATAAAACCTGATGAAATCATTTTAATTTATGGAGAATAGACAATGAAAATTATTCATGAAAGATACTTCAACTAGAAAAAACAAACTTTAATTTACATCCTAGTTGATTTTTATTCAATAAGTTTTTACTGAAATAAATTGTATTGAAAATCTCACAAATTTTGGTTTTTTGGGATTCAATAGTGACTTTTTTTAACTCGAAAGGTTTATAAGTTCTGTACGGGTTTTGATTAAAACTCGATTGGATAATGCGAAACCTTCCCTTGCTAGATTAATTTAAAGAGATTTACTTACTTGCCAATGCAAGTTATTCCACGTCGGAAAGAGTCCTGTGAACGTTGGAGGTTCCCAACCTTGATTTATTACTGCTATAGCTGTTTTAATATTCTTTCTAGAGGGATCTAAAAGAACCAACAGGATTATATTCCATTTGAAAATTGATTTCTAAAATACTCTTACCTCTTTGTAAATATTTCTGCGCTACATCGAATGCTAATTTTCTGTTATCGTTTAAACTTAATTTTCCAATCCAAATGTATACAATCGTTCGAGCATCTAATATCATTATGTCTTCAGGTATTAAATCGTTTTGTGCAAAATTAATGGTTTCTTCAACTGTAAATTTAATTTGTTCCACAACACTGCTTATTGAAGTAAAAATAATTTATTTTACTCACTCTTGAAATGTTCTTTTGTGTAACATTCAAATAATCTTGAAGATGTAAAAAAATCTTCTTGTGTTATTTTGTTTTTGGTATATTCACTTTTCCCTCCAATGTCGCGCCAAAATTCGGCAGACTCTTTTCCTGTTAATTAAAAAAATTGGTTAAATAAATTATTATCAGACATATTGAAAAGTACCTTCTAAAAGAATTTCGCTGTCTTTCCCAATGTAGCCTTTCGACATTTCTCGTTGATCGCCAGTAGAATGACTTCCACACCATATGTAATAATGTTTGTTTTTCTTTAACACGTAGCAGTAATTTGAATTTAAGGAAGAAGCATCGCAGACAACGTGCAGGGCTTTAGTAGAATAGGTGCTCGAACCGAATATCTTCAGTAAATAATGAGAAGGTACTTTATAACTTTTTCCGTGATCTTCGAACATGGGATAAATTAATGATGCTTATTTCAGTAAATAATAATTGGTAATCCTTACCGTCAATATCAGATTTACCGTTGAATATGATCATTTTTCCTTGGAAAATTTGGAGAAAATGTGGAGGTTCGTGATTTTGTGATACTCGAATTAAGACAGCAGTATCATTAAATTCTTTATTGATCTCATTTGCTTTAAAGGTTGTATATTCTACGTCTTCTGGTGGAGCATTCGATCCCTATTAAAATCGGAAAGATTCGTTAATAATGTATCTCTCGAGTTTTTATTAAAAAATCTTGATGGATTATTTAAAAAGAAAAAGATCACTAACCAGCCAATAATAGATAACATAATTAGTTGTTTTGGTCTCGTAACTGTATAAAATCACATAACAATCACCCGTAAAAAGAATTCCACGTTTGTTTTTTGATATCTCTATAATTTTGGAATTTGTAATTTTCCACACTTTCGTTGTACCAGAACCATCATCTATTAATTGCGATTCGGCCGCCAACAATGGTCGATCTTGCATCGTCAATGCGTCGAATTTGGGTATGACTATATTTGTTACTTTTCCTCCTGCAAGAAGTACTTTTTCAAAGCAGACTGCTTTTTGGTATTTATATATATTTACCTGAATTTGTTTTGTTGTTATTTATCGTGCGGGGTTTGTCCTTCCAATTTAGAAACAACATTTTGAACTCGATTGGTTCTTTGCCATCTATAACTCTGGTCACTTTTGTGTTCGTAGGATAGTTTTTCTTTTTAACAAATCCTCGCGCATTTCGCAAAGCCTCTATTCTTTCTTTTTGAGTTGCCATTTTCCCCACCCACACCCAAACCCCATTCATTCCATTATCAATTATAAATACATCCTAAAAAAGGTAACATAATCATTGGAAATATATATTTAAACAATTTAATTCATTTACCGTATCACTTAAATCTGTTTGCATTAAAAAACCCGATTTTACTTCCGTTACTCTATATTTTCCTGAATTTTCTGTACAACAATAGAGTTTCATATTTTCTTTTTCCTGGCTTTCCGAAATTTCATAAGCTTCGGAATAATCGGGCGGATTCACTACTCTTTTATCCAAAGGCAGGTATTTGTTGAATTCGTTCTTGCTATCGATTGGTAACGTTTTTTCGTAACCATCGTCCACGAAGACGATTTGTGAGATGTTGCTTTTGCTCTTAAAAACCAATGCGGTCTACAACAGAATTTAATAATAATTATTGATAACGACAAGATGTAAACCGTACTTCTGCCGCATGCCTCTTGTAGACATTATTGGCAGTTCGTCCAATCCAAACGAAAATTAATTTTTGGAGTGAGCACTAGGAAAACGTCTTCACTGCTGAAAAATGCCCAAGAGACGCTCTCCGTTTCAGTGATGACGGGCGTTCGTTTTCCTTTGATGTTGTACATTCGGGGTTCGCACCCGGGAAATCCATCAAAATGGTTTTTTAATATCCTAAAATGAATATGTTATAAGCCATCAGAAGAATATCAACAGCGACAACTGTAGATTACTTAAAGCAATTTTTAAAATAACTTCTGAATCTGACGCTTTCGTTCCCTTGCGCTTCCCTGTGTTGGGTGGCAATTCCTCCCAAATGCTCATCAAGCTCGACCGTTTTGTAAGCAGCTGCTCCCGACTTATCAGATGTTGCAGTCGATCCCAACCAGAAATGAACGTGATACTCTAGCGAATCGTCCCGGATTTCTTTTGCCTATTCAGAACGAATTAATTGAAAATCTGAAGTTGATGGTAAATCTACAGATGCTTACTACCGTCTCTGTGCCTGTCGTAGCACCAAATTGAGAAGCCGCATAAATGATGTAGCATTCGTTGGAATGAAAGGTGCCGTATTGATCTTTCGATAATAACACTGCTTCCATGTTCTGAATAAAGGTTGCGCACGTTAATTACGAAACCATAAGGATGCAATTAATAACTAATTAAATTGATACGGGATCTACGAAGGTGCTTAAACAGTGCAGCTTATTAAGAGCTTCTAACTTGATCAAAAAATCGATTTCGACAAAATCTTGATTAGCATTAATATTACTTATTAGTTCTATATTAATTTGTGTATATTTAACGTTATTGATAATAATCAATTTTTAATGGTTTTAATTCGAGAACGAATTAAATAGTTCTTTTATTATTACAGTTTGTTAAAATGAATATATTTTACTTCTTGTGTATTTTTGTGTCATTTTGATGTTTTAAAATGATCTAACATTGGTGTACACGAGGTGAATAACGTTGTGCTAACTTAAATACAGTGTTAAACTCGGTTATCCGGACTAATTATTGTTCCAGCTCGTTCGGATAATCGAAAATTCGCTTAATTGAATGTATAGGAAAAAAAACGAATTTTAGCTATATATAATGTGACATTTTGAGAGCGCAACTACGGTTTTAGAATTACTTGAATTTTTTTAAAGTAAATTGATCATTGTTAATCTTGGCGAAAAGTGGAGTGTGCACATTCGAGCTCAAAGTGGCACATTCCGATCTCGGGAAAATGAAGCGCGCCGCTCCGCGTCGCGCTTCATTTGCCTCCCTCGCTCGGAAATGTGCCACTTTTCGCTCGAATGTGCACATCTTAGTGTTAATTGGATTCGACTATATTAATAACAAATCAAGATTTTCTATTCGGAAAAAGTTTTCGCTCGAAAGTGCACATACTCCTTAATTGAATTTGCCTATCTTATTCTTCTGTCTTACAAATAATATTAATTAAATCAAACTGAACTAAATGTACCACTTCTCGCTTTTCTTTTAATTAAAATTGACAGTATGGTATTTGTACCAAAAACCACATTTCTAATTTAGTACTTTTAAACTAGACTACATGGGAGACTTCATCGTACATGAAAAAACAATATTTTAAGTTTTTCCAAATTTTGACTCTATTTCTCAACCTTTTTTTTAACATACCACACCCAAGTCATTCTAAAATTTTGATGCACCTCCCATGTAACATATAAATATTTTTTTATATTTAAAAATTGAATTAATCCATAAATGAAGTCGAATTACAACAGTGTCAACAAAATGTGCCTTAAAACTAATTTGTATATAATTTTCAGAAAAATGAAAATTACCCAAAATATTTAGAGACGCTACAGACTAGTTTGTGTCTTAATAAAATATTTTGGTTAGATTATTTGCAGAAAAATCGCAATGCCATTTGAATAAAAATGCCTTTTATTGAATGTGGTATAATTTTTGATGTTTTTATTTGGCAGACGTCCCAAACTTAGGCATTCAGGATAAACGTGACAAAAATAAGGATCGCATATAAATTGTTTTAAGCACTACTTATTTGAAATCATAAAGTTTACCCAAAAATATTTGGAGACATTAGTTTTGACATATAAACCTTCACCAATCTGCAAAAGATGATATAACAATCAACTAGTTGATTTTTAGTGGCCCACTTCAGAAAATTTGACTCACATACAATTTTAATTAATCAAAAATGCGAATTAGTAAACATTTGAAAGTAAGTACGTTTTCTTATTCATTTAATTTGTATCGAAAATTTTTATTTTAGAGGGGAAGCGCGGGGAAATGACACCGGTTATAGTTAGTAGGGGTACGTAGGAACATCCCCTGGCAATATAAAGCAATTCTATTTTTTTCATTTTTTCTCAAAAAGACATGGGTTAAAACCCATCGATTTTGAATTTTCAAAACGTTTTCCCAAAGCTTTGGAATAGCCAGCCTATGGTTTCTTAGGCCTATCTGAAGTTAAAACAGCTGCCAAATCTGAATATGTATAGTTTTTAAATATTGGTCCGTAAATAACGGCGCTACAATTTTATGAAAGTTCAAAAACGTGCCAAAATGAGCTGCTAAAATTGCAATTATTTATGTTCGAAAAATTTACGTTGCGCCCTATATTTTTTACATGTATCTTATGTAAAAAGCCTCAGGATTCGAATCCGTGTCGTTTGTAATGATTGGATCGAAAATAAGGGCGCTACGATTTTTTGTGAATCAAGGGGGACGTTTTCTTATTCATTTAATTTGTATCGAAAATTTTTATTTTAGAGGAAGCGCGGGAAATGACACCGGTTATAGTTAGTAGGGGTACGTAGGAACATCCCTGGCAATATAAAGCAATTCTATTTTTTCATTTTTCTCAAAAGACATGGGTTAAAACCCATCGATTTTGAATTTTCAAAACGTTTTCCCAAAGCTTTGGAATAGCACGCCTATGGTTTCTTAGGCCTATCTGAAGCCAAAACAGCTGCCAAATCCGAATATGTATAGTTTTTAAATATTGGTCCGTAAATAACGGCGCTACAATTTTTTGAAAGTTCAAAATCGTGCCAAAATGAGCTGCTAAAATTGCAATTTTTTATGTTCGAAAAATTTACGTTGCGCCCTATATTTTTTACATGTATCTTATGTAAAAAAGCCTCAGGATTCCGAATCCGTGTCGTTTGTAATGATTGGATCGAAAATAAGGGCGCTACGATTTTTTTTGTGAATCAAGGGGTACGTTTTCTTATTCATTTAATTTGTATCGAAAATTTTTATTTTAGAGGGAAGCGCGGGAAATGACACCGGTTATAGTTAGTAGGGGTACGTAGGAACATCCCTGGCAATATAAAGCAATTCTATTTTTTCATTTTTCTCAAAAGACATGGGTTAAAACCCATCGATTTTGAATTTTCAAAACGTTTTCCCAAAGCTTTGGAATAGCACGCCTATGGTTTCTTAGGCCTATCTGAAGCCAAAACAGCTGCCAAATCCGAATATGTATAGTTTTTTAAAAATTGGTCCGTAAATAACGGCGCTACAATTTTTGAAAGTTCAAAATCGTGCCAAAATGAGCTGCTAAAATTGCAATTTTTATGTTCGAAAAATTTACGTTGCGCCCTATATTTTTTACATGTATCTTATGTAAAAAGCCTCAGGATTCCCAATCCGTGTCGTTTGTAATGATTGGATCGAAAATAAGGGCGCTACGATTTTTTGTGAATCAAGGGGGACGTTTTCTTATTCATTTAATTTGTATCGAAAATTTTTATTTTAGAGGGAAGCGCGGGAAATGACACCGGTTATAGTTAGTAGGGGTACGTAGGAACATCCCTGGCAATATAAAGCAATTCTATTTTTTCATTTTTCTCAAAAGACATGGGTTAAAACCCATCGATTTTGAATTTTCAAAACGTTTTCCCAAAGCTTTGGAATAGCACGCCTATGGTTTCTTAGGCCTATCTGAAGCCAAAACAGCTGCCAAATCCGAATATGTATAGTTTTAAATATTGGTCCGTAAATAACGGCGCTACAATTTTTGAAAGTTCAAAATCGTGCCAAAATGAGCTGCTAAAATTGCAATTTTTATGTTCGAAAAATTTACGTTGCGCCCTATATTTTTTACATGTATCTTATGTAAAAAGCCTCAGGATTCCGAATCCGTGTCGTTTGTAATGATTGGATCGAAAATAAGGGCGCTACGATTTTTTGTGAATCAAGGGTACGTTTTCTTATTCATTTAATTTGTATCGAAAATTTTTATTTTAGAGGGAAGCGCGGGAAATGACACCGGTTATAGTTAGTAGGGGTACGTAGGAACATCCCTGGCAATATAAAGCAATTCTATTTTTTCATTTTTCTCAAAAGACATGGGTTAAAACCCATCGATTTTGAATTTTCAAAACGTTTTCCCAAAGCTTTGGAATAGCACGCCTATGGTTTCTTAGGCCTATCTGAAGCCAAAACAGCTGCCAAATCCGAATATGTATAGTTTTTAAATATTGGTCCGTAAATAACGGCGCTACAATTTTTTGAAAGTTCAAAATCGTGCCAAAATGAGCTGCTAAAATTGCAATTTTTTATGTTCGAAAAATTTACGTTGCGCCCTATATTTTTTTACATGTATCTTATGTAAAAAGCCTCAGGATTCGAATCCGTGTCGTTTGTAATGATTGGATCGAAAATAAGGGCGCTACGATTTTTTGTGAATCAAGGGTACGTTTTCTTATTCATTTAATTTGTATCGAAAATTTTTATTTTAGAGGGAAGCGCGGGAAATGACACCGGTTATAGTTAGTAGGGGTACGTAGGAACATCCCTGGCAATATAAAGCAATTCTATTTTTTCATTTTTCTCAAAAGACATGGGTTAAAACCCATCGATTTTGAATTTTCAAAACGTTTTCCCAAAGCTTTGGAATAGCACGCCTATGGTTTCTTAGGCCTATCTGAAGCCAAAACAGCTGCCAAATCCGAATATGTATAGTTTTAAATATTGGTCCGTAAATAACGGCGCTACAATTTTTGAAAGTTCAAAATCGTGCCAAAATGAGCTGCTAAAATTGCAATTTTTATGTTCGAAAAATTTACGTTGCGCCCTATATTTTTTACATGTATCTTATGTAAAAAGCCTCAGGATTCGAATCCGTGTCGTTTGTAATGATTGGATCGAAAATAAGGGCGCTACGATTTTTTGTGAATCAAGGGGTACGTTTTCTTATTCATTTAATTTGTATCGAAAATTTTTATTTTAGAGGAAGCGCGGGAAATGACACCGGTTATAGTTAGTAGGGTACGTAGGAACATCCCTGGCAATATAAAGCAATTCTATTTTTTCATTTTTCTCAAAAGACATGGGTTAAAACCCATCGATTTTGAATTTTCAAAACGTTTTCCCAAAGCTTTGGAATAGCACGCCTATGGTTTCTTAGGCCTATCTGAAGCCAAAACAGCTGCCAAATCCGAATATGTATAGTTTTTAAATATTGGTCCGTAAATAACGGCGCTACAATTTTTGAAAGTTCAAAATCGTGCCAAAATGAGCTGCTAAAATTGCAATTTTTATGTTCGAAAAATTTACGTTGCGCCCTATATTTTTTACATGTATCTTATGTAAAAAGCCTCAGGATTCGAATCCGTGTCGTTTGTAATGATTGGATCGAAAATAAGGGCGCTACGATTTTTTGTGAATCAAGGGTACGTTTTCTTATTCATTTAATTTGTATCGAAAATTTTTATTTTAGAGGGAAGCGCGGGAAATGACACCGGTTATAGTTAGTAGGGGTACGTAGGAACATCCCTGGCAATATAAAGCAATTCTATTTTTTCATTTTTCTCAAAAGACATGGGTTAAAACCCATCGATTTTGAATTTTCAAAACGTTTTCCCAAAGCTTTGGAATAGCACGCCTATGGTTTCTTAGGCCTATCTGAAGCCAAAACAGCTGCCAAATCCGAATATGTATAGTTTTAAATATTGGTCCGTAAATAACGGCGCTACAATTTTTGAAAGTTCAAAATCGTGCCAAAATGAGCTGCTAAAATTGCAATTTTTATGTTCGAAAAATTTACGTTGCGCCCTATATTTTTTACATGTATCTTATGTAAAAAGCCTCAGGATTCGAATCCGTGTCGTTTGTAATGATTGGATCGAAAATAAAAGGGGGCTACGATTTTTTGTGAATCAAGGGTACGTTTTCTTATTCATTTAATTTGTATCGAAAATTTTTATTTTAGAGGGAAGCGCGGGAAATGACACCGGTTATAGTTAGTAGGGGTACGTAGGAACATCCCTGGCAATATAAAGCAATTCTATTTTTTCATTTTTCTCAAAAGACATGGGTTAAAACCCATCGATTTTGAATTTTCAAAACGTTTTCCCAAAGCTTTGGAATAGCACGCCTATGGTTTCTTAGGCCTATCTGAAGCCAAAACAGCTGCCAAATCCGAATATGTATAGTTGTTAAATATTGGTCCGTAAATAACGGCGCTACAATTTTTTGAAAGTTCAAAATCGTGCCAAAATGAGCTGCTAAAATTGCAATTTTTTATGTTCGAAAAATTTACGTTGCGCCCTATATTTTTTTTACATGTATCTTATGTAAAAAGCCTCAGGATTCCGAATCCGTGTCGTTTGTAATAATTGGATCGAAAATAAGGGCGCTACGATTTTTTTTGTGAATCAAGGGGTACGTTTTCTTATTCATTTAATTTGTATCGAAAATTTTTATTTTAGAGGGGAAGCGCGGGGAAATGACACCGGTTATAGTTAGTAGGGGTACGTAGGAACATCACCTGGCAATATAAAGCAATTCTATTTTTTTCATTTTTTCTCAAAAAGACATGGGTTAAAACCCATCGATTTTGAATTTTCAAAACGTTTTCCCAAAGCTTTGGAATAGCACGCCTATGGTTTCTTAGGCCTATCTGAAGCCAAAACAGCTGCCAAATCCGAATATGTATAGTTTTAAATATTGGTCCGTAAATAACGGCGCTACAATTTTTTGAAAGTTCAAAATCGTGCCAAAATGAGCTGCTAAAATTGCAATTTTTTATGTTCGAAAAATTTACGTTGCGCCCTATATTTTTTTTACATGTATCTTATGTAAAAAGCCTCAGGATTCGAATCCGTGTCGTTTGTAATGATTGGATCGAAAATAAGGGCGCTACGATTTTTTGTGAATCAAGGGTACGTTTTCTTATTCATTTAATTTGTATCGAAAATTTTTATTTTAGAGGAAGCGCGGGAAATGACACCGGTTATAGTTAGTAGGGTACGTAGGAACATCCCTGGCAATATAAAGCAATTCTATTTTTTCATTTTTCTCAAAAGACATGGGTTAAAACCCATCGATTTTGAATTTTCAAAACGTTTTCCCAAAGCTTTGGAATAGCACGCCTATGGTTTCTTAGGCCTATCTGAAGCCAAAACAGCTGCCAAATCCGAATATGTATAGTTTTTAAATATTGGTCCGTAAATAACGGCGCTACAATTTTTTGAAAGTTCAAAATCGTGCCAAAATGAGCTGCTAAAATTGCAATTTTTTATGTTCGAAAAATTTACGTTGCGCCCTATATTTTTTTTACATGTATCTTATGTAAAAAGCCTCAGGATTCGAATCCGTGTCGTTTGTAATGATTGGATCGAAAATAAGGGCGCTACGATTTTTTGTGAATCAAGGGTACGTTTTCTTATTCATTTAATTTGTATCGAAAATTTTTATTTTAGAGGAAGCGCGGGAAATGACACCGGTTATAGTTAGTAGGGGGACGTAGGAACATCCCTGGCAATATAAAGCAATTCTATTTTTTCATTTTTCTCAAAAGACATGGGTTAAAACCCATCGATTTTGAATTTTCAAAACGTTTTCCCAAAGCTTTGGAATAGCACGCCTATGGTTTCTTAGGCCTATCTGAAGCCAAAACAGCTGCCAAATCCGAATATGTATAGTTTTTAAATATTGGTCCGTAAATAACGGCGCTACAATTTTTGAAAGTTCAAAATCGTGCCAAAATGAGCTGCTAAAATTGCAATTTTTATGTTCGAAAAATTTACGTTGCGCCCTATATTTTTTACATGTATCTTATGTAAAAAGCCTCAGGATTCGAATCCGTGTCGTTTGTAATGATTGGATCGAAAATAAGGGCGCTACGATTTTTTGTGAATCAAGGGTACGTTTTCTTATTCATTTAATTTGTATCGAAAATTTTTATTTTAGAGGAAGCGCGGGAAATGACACCGGTTATAGTTAGTAGGGGTACGTAGGAACATCCCTGGCAATATAAAGCAATTCTATTTTTTCATTTTTCTCAAAAGACATGGGTTAAAACCCATCGATTTTGAATTTTCAAAACGTTTTCCCAAAGCTTTGGAATAGCACGCCTATGGTTTCTTAGGCCTATCTGAAGCCAAAACAGCTGCCAAATCCGAATATGTATAGTTTTTAAATATTGGTCCGTAAATAACGGCGCTACAATTTTTTGAAAGTTCAAAATCGTGCCAAAATGAGCTGCTAAAATTGCAATTTTTATGTTCGAAAAATTTACGTTGCGCCCTATATTTTTTACATGTATCTTATGTAAAAAGCCTCAGGATTCGAATCCGTGTCGTTTGTAATGATTGGATCGAAAATAAGGGCGCTACGATTTTTTGTGAATCAAGGGTACGTTTTCTTATTCATTTAATTTGTATCGAAAATTTTTATTTTAGAGGAAGCGCGGGAAATGACACCGGTTATAGTTAGTAGGGGTACGTAGGAACATCCCTGGCAATATAAAGCAATTCTATTTTTTCATTTTTCTCAAAAGACATGGGTTAAAACCCATCGATTTTGAATTTTCAAAACGTTTTCCCAAAGCTTTGGAATAGCACGCCTATGGTTTCTTAGGCCTATCTGAAGCCAAAACAGCTGCCAAATCCGAATATGTATAGTTTTAAATATTGGTCCGTAAATAACGGCGCTACAATTTTTGAAAGTTCAAAATCGTGCCAAAATGAGCTGCTAAAATTGCAATTTTTATGTTCGAAAAATTTACGTTGCGCCCTATATTTTTTACATGTATCTTATGTAAAAAGCCTCAGGATTCGAATCCGTGTCGTTTGTAATGATTGGATCGAAAATAAGGGCGCTACGATTTTTTGTGAATCAAGGGGTACGTTTTCTTATTCATTTAATTTGTATCGAAAATTTTTATTTTAGAGGGAAGCGCGGGAAATGACACCGGTTATAGTTAGTAGGGGTACGTAGGAACATCCCTGGCAATATAAAGCAATTCTATTTTTTCATTTTTCTCAAAAGACATGGGTTAAAACCCATCGATTTTGAATTTTCAAAACGTTTTCCCAAAGCTTTGGAATAGCACGCCTATGGTTTCTTAGGCCTATCTGAAGCCAAAACAGCTGCCAAATCCGAATATGTATAGTTTTTAAATATTGGTCCGTAAATAACGGCGCTACAATTTTTTGAAAGTTCAAAATCGTGCCAAAATGAGCTGCTAAAATTGCAATTTTTATGTTCGAAAAATTTACGTTGCGCCCTATATTTTTTACATGTATCTTATGTAAAAAGCCTCAGGATTCGAATCCGTGTCGTTTGTAATGATTGGATCGAAAATAAGGGCGCTACGATTTTTTGTGAATCAAGGGGTACGTTTTCTTATTCATTTAATTTGTATCGAAAATTTTTATTTTAGAGGAAGCGCGGGAAATGACACCGGTTATAGTTAGTAGGGGTACGTAGGAACATCCCTGGCAATATAAAGCAATTCTATTTTTTCATTTTTCTCAAAAGACATGGGTTAAAACCCATCGATTTTGAATTTTCAAAACGTTTTCCCAAAGCTTTGGAATAGCACGCCTATGGTTTCTTAGGCCTATCTGAAGCCAAAACAGCTGCCAAATCCGAATATGTATAGTTTTTAAATATTGGTCCGTAAATAACGGCGCTACAATTTTTTGAAAGTTCAAAATCGTGCCAAAATGAGCTGCTAAAATTGCAATTTTTATGTTCGAAAAATTTACGTTGCGCCCTATATTTTTTACATGTATCTTATGTAAAAAGCCTCAGGATTCGAATCCGTGTCGTTTGTAATGATTGGATCGAAAATAAGGGCGCTACGATTTTTTGTGAATCAAGGGTACGTTTTCTTATTCATTTAATTTGTATCGAAAATTTTTATTTTAGAGGAAGCGCGGGAAATGACACCGGTTATAGTTAGTAGGGGTACGTAGGAACATCCCTGGCAATATAAAGCAATTCTATTTTTTCATTTTTCTCAAAAGACATGGGTTAAAACCCATCGATTTTGAATTTTCAAAACGTTTTCCCAAAGCTTTGGAATAGCACGCCTATGGTTTCTTAGGCCTATCTGAAGCCAAAACAGCTGCCAAATCCGAATATGTATAGTTTTAAATATTGGTCCGTAAATAACGGCGCTACAATTTTTGAAAGTTCAAAATCGTGCCAAAATGAGCTGCTAAAATTGCAATTTTTATGTTCGAAAAATTTACGTTGCGCCCTATATTTTTTACATGTATCTTATGTAAAAAGCCTCAGGATTCCGAATCCGTGTCGTTTGTAATGATTGGATCGAAAATAAGGGCGCTACGATTTTTTGTGAATCAAGGGGTACGTTTTCTTATTCATTTAATTTGTATCGAAAATTTTTATTTTAGAGGGAAGCGCGGGAAATGACACCGGTTATAGTTAGTAGGGTACGTAGGAACATCCCTGGCAATATAAAGCAATTCTATTTTTTCATTTTTCTCAAAAGACATGGGTTAAAACCCATCGATTTTGAATTTTCAAAACGTTTTCCCAAAGCTTTGGAATAGCACGCCTATGGTTTCTTAGGCCTATCTGAAGCCAAAACAGCTGCCAAATCCGAATATGTATAGTTTTAAATATTGGTCCGTAAATAACGGCGCTACAATTTTTGAAAGTTCAAAATCGTGCCAAAATGAGCTGCTAAAATTGCAATTTTTATGTTCGAAAAATTTACGTTGCGCCCTATATTTTTTACATGTATCTTATGTAAAAAGCCTCAGGATTCCGAATCCGTGTCGTTTGTAATGATTGGATCGAAAATAAGGGCGCTACGATTTTTTGTGAATCAAGGGGTACGTTTTCTTATTCATTTAATTTGTATCGAAAATTTTTATTTTAGAGGAAGCGCGGGAAATGACACCGGTTATAGTTAGTAGGGTACGTAGGAACATCCCTGGCAATATAAAGCAATTCTATTTTTTCATTTTTCTCAAAAGACATGGGTTAAAACCCATCGATTTTGAATTTTCAAAACGTTTTCCCAAAGCTTTGGAATAGCACGCCTATGGTTTCTTAGGCCTATCTGAAGCCAAAACAGCTGCCAAATCCGAATATGTATAGTTTTAAATATTGGTCCGTAAATAACGGCGCTACAATTTTTGAAAGTTCAAAATCGTGCCAAAATGAGCTGCTAAAATTGCAATTTTTTATGTTCGAAAAATTTACGTTGCGCCCTATATTTGTTTTACATGTATCTTTGGTAAAAAAGCCTCAGGATTCCGAATCCGTGTCGTTTGTAATGATTGGATCGAAAATAAGGGCGCTACGATTTTTTTTGTGAATCAAGGGGTACGTTTTCTTATTCATTTAATTTGTATCGAAAATTTTTATTTTAGAGGGGAAGCGCGGGGAAATAACACCGGTTATAGTTAGTAGGGGTACGTAGGAATATCCCCTGGCAATATAAAGCAATTCTATTTTTTTCATTTTTTCTCAAAAAGACATGGGTTAAATATGTTAATATGTTCCTAGTGATTTCTTGCTAAAACCTAAATCTTGTGTCTTGAACAAGTTGTAATTAGGCTTCATTTATGGAATAATTCAATTTTTAAATATAAAAAAATATTTATATGTTATATATTATATGCATCAAAATTTTAGAATGACTTAGGTGGGGAATGTTAAAAAAATATTGAGAAACACTGCTCTGCATATTTCAAAATATTTTAAAACTATTAATTATTTATTTTATGTTATTTGTGTATGCTCATAACAGTTAAGTTGACCAAATTAATAGTTTTTTTCGGACTTGTCATATTCGGTTTTTTTGTATGTCAAGGGGTTGATATAGGCAAATCGAATAAATACGAGGATGTGCGCATTCGAGCGAAAAGTGGCATATTTCCGAGCGAGAGAAGCAAATTAAGCGCGACGCGGAGCGGCGCGCTTCATTTTCCCGAGATCGGAAATGTGCCACTTTGAGCTCGAATGCGCACACTCGATTTTAAGCACGATTACAAAGCGTCCCGTTTTAACAGGAAAAAACTTGGTCAAATTGTTAGGTATATGTTTACAAAAAACGCAACAAATATTAATCACTAAATAAAACAGTCGCACATTATCTTAAAATCAACAGATCCAGATAATTGACGTTTTACTGTAGTAGGAAAACGCACGAACTTTTGGTTCGCCCTATTAACATTGATGCTTTACCTGTATTTTCCAAATTAAAAATGTTGTTTGTGTACGTTTAATATTTCTAAAAGTGCCATCGTTTGAAATGTACGTTGATCTATTGGATCCGTGACCGTCATCCTACAAACAAAATTAATTTTATTAAAATCCATTTAATTTAATATCGTCTTTTGAATCCAAATAAATTTACTCATTTCTGAATTCTTTAAAAAATAATTTCAATCAATTGCACACCAACAAAAAAAAATTATATTCTTTTAATATCTCAAGTTTTATTAAATTTGTCTTAGAAATATTTTCGTTTGATTGCAATTAATTAATTTAATGCATAGCATTAATAATATAATTCAGATAGAGTAATTTTCAAGGAAAAAATCAAATGTAAGGGATTTCTTTGATACTGTAGATTTTCAATACTAAGAATTACATAATCTGAAGAATGCAGTTCGAAGACTTTCATTGCGTTAACTCACTACACCGGAATTTGCACTGTGTTATTTGTATTTAAGATCCGCACCGTTTTTAGCACTTGCCTGGAAGGACAGCTTTAGCGATTTAACACAAAAAAAAAACTGTTTATAAAATACAATTTAAAAACATTCTACGAGTCAAAAAAAAAGATTCGTAAGCCAAACTGTCTCGGGAACAACTACCGGTGAGTACGTCTGTAGCACTACAAGAGTCTCTTAACAATAACTAGTAAATCAGAGCAAGTACAACGTGACTGACCTCTCACCTGGGAATGTTTCTACTTCTTATACTTTTTCATAACTAATTTTAAAAAAGCCCGCATAGTAAGTGCCAAATTCTGAGGTACTTTTGCCAGTAATGAAAAGTTACTTAATATGGCGCGCAAATTTTATCTGAAATTGTATGGGGGCTTTACTTTTTGATTAAATGTTAATCATTGAATTAAATGGTCCGATATTATTATCACGACAAGGAAATAAAACATATCGCAACTTGTTTTTATTAGATAAAAATAAATATATTACATTCGATATGCAGTACCTATTTGTTTACCGTTCGGTAAGGAGTGCAATTTGATAAAATGTTAAAAACGGAAACTTACGTTGTAAACTCGTCTTACTTCTTTCATTGTAATGTTTTCTAATTATATCGTACAAGTAATTAAACACGTTAATTTAGAGTGTTTTTCACAGAAGTGACTTCGGATAAAAATGCTCATAATACAATGTGTTCAGTTGCTGTCGCAGCGACTTCGTCGACAATGTCCATCCGAATTTCGGCGATGCGACCAAAGGAAAAACAGTTTTACGGTACGTATTTGTTATTATTTATTTAAATGGGTACAGATAGTTCTCGATTGTGTGTAAAACTTATTTCTAAATTGAAACCGGTAGCGGAAGTATGCAATAGTGAATCTTTATTGTTTCATTATATTGTTGTTCCAATGATGGACTGTATCGATAAAGGAGTACCCCAATGTGTAACGATTTGTTTGCAGAAAAATAAAGCGTTTCATATTCTAATGTTCCAATTTGGACAGTTGTTGTAAAGAAGCTCAAGGATTTTATTCGCCAACAATCTTTTTGAAGTTATACTTCTTTTGGCGCTTTGAGAGTGAAATTTTGGGTAACGAAATTGCGACAGTCTGAAGAAAGCAAATTGATTATTGTGAATCGTGCTTGAAACCGAGTGTGCGCATTCGAGCTCAAAGTGGCACATTCCGATCTCGGGAAAATGAAGCGCGCCGCTCCGCGTCGCGCTTCATTTGCCTCCCTCGCTCGGAAATGTGCCACTTTTCGCTCGAATGCGCACATCCTCGTATTTCTTAAATTTGTTTAATTTACTTTTGCGATGTAGAAAGAAAATAGTAATATATTAAAATAAAACATGTATTCACATTTTCTCGAGATTAATTGTAAAACAAAATATTTCGTCTTTTTGAAAAATTAAATTTGGCTATAAAATGAAACTTTAAAAACGCAATAATTTTTTTATTATTGTAAAGTAAGCGGAAAGCGTTGAGTTTCGAAAGTATTAGGCCTTAGTACCTCCGGAACCGGTGCTAACTCAAAACCCCCAAAGTCGGCCAAAATTGAGCAAAAACCTTATTTGAGGAAAAAAAATTTAATTAAGGCGATTTGCTTTAAATTTTTGCGGGACGTTCCTATGGACCCCAAACCAACATAGCGGGAGCCATTCTTTTCTGCTCCCCCTTCAATCTCTAAATTTTTCGATAAAACTAAATAAATAAAAAAAGATACACTTTGAATCACAAAAACAATAGTAGCCCTCTCATTTTCGATGCAATCATTACAAGCGAGACGGATTCGGAATTCTGGGACTTTTCTACAGAAGATACATGTAAAATAAGTATAGGGCGCAATGTTAATTTTTCGAGTAATTATAAATTGCAATTTTAAATTTCAAATCTTGTGTCTTGAACAAGTTGTAATTCGGCTTCGTGTATGGAATAATTCAATTTTTTTTAAATATAAAAATATATTTATAAGTTACATAGGGGAGCATCAAAATTTTTGGAATGACTTAGGTGGTGTATGTTAAAAGAAGGTTGGGAAACACTGCTCTACATATTTCAAAATGTTTCAAAACTATTAATTATTTATTTTATGTTACTTGTGTATGCTCATAACAGTGAAGTTGAGCCAAATTAATGGTTTTTTTCCTGAATCATCAAATTCGGTTTATTTTGTATGTCAAGGGGTTAAATATAGTTACGCCAAAGAAGTACAGTAAGACCTCGTTTAACGCTAATTCGATATAACGCAGTCTGCTCGAAGCTTCAAAACAGCTGAAAATTTTCGTTTATTCGACTTATCGCGGCATATCACAATGACCTCGTTTATCGCTGTTTCGTTTAACGCTTATACTCACTGGAACGTATCCTCCGCGTTAAACGGGGTCTTACTGTATAACTTCTAACGCATCGGTTTTTTTATATTGTAAAGTTACTTATTTTTTTTCGTTAGGCATAGCTAAACTTATTTTTAATACGCATTCTGAAGGAATGCGAAGCAATAATTACAAACAGAATAAACATATCGTTTAAGTTAGAAATTCTCAGGATTATTAAATATCTAATCTTCATTCGTTCTTAATTAGGTTCTTCTAGGTATACATTTTAACTAAAAATTATTTACAATCGATTTCAATTTTGAGCATTATTAATTTAGTAATGGTGTTTAGTTTGTTTTTTGTATGAAGATTATTATCATTAAACTATTTAAGCAGTTAAAGATAATTCGAAATAATATAACAAAGAGAAGCACTTGTCTATTATTGCATTTATGAATTATTCGTTTTTAAATTAGAACGATAGTAACAAAAAGATTGTTATAGTTCAAAACCTTACCGTGGGAATAATCTTAAAGAGCTTTTTACGAATCTTTTAATTGTACCTTAAAACGGAAATGAAAAATTACCGAGAGGCATGCAATCTAGAATTCTATTCGTTTAAAAATAATATAAATATAATCAGCTTGAGGCAAACGAAGAAGTAACATGTAGGGCAGTCATACCCAATACGCGGCCCAATTGACGATTTTTTGCGGCCCTTCTTCAGTCTGCATCTACATTTTCTTTCACATTTGTTCACTTTTCGGAAAATTAATTGGGTTTGTATTTTTTTTAATAACAGTAGTAAAAAATAATCACAACGAAGAAGACCGATTGAAATATGTTTTATAGGTTTTATTTCACAATGACCTTATGGTGGCCCGTATTTAGGGACTTCACTCTATATCAACGAAATGTGTTATAGTTATTCGTGTACAAAGTGGGGCCCTTTCTTAAACTTTTTTGTATTATGCGAGCCCCTAATGTTTTTGAAACGAAACAATTCAGGCTTAGGATGTGATTTCTTATGAACCTTTCAAAAAATAAAAACTACAATTTATAAAAAATATTTCAACTGGGAATGAAGTAGAAACACACACAGCATTGAATAGAAAAAAAACAATGATTTACCTTTGCATCGTTTGCGTATTTCTGGAAGGTATTTGTTTGAAATTAATCATAGTTACATACTACGAATTGAAGACGTTTACATCTTAAAGTAAAAAGGCAATCCTCAGACCTTCGGTATCAGAAATTTCAATTTAAATTGTTACATCAAAGTAAGGCAGTAATAAATTATTTATAGAAACCATTACATATAACAACTAGGTTTTTATTTCATTCGGTGTTTTCTAATGCATAAAATAAGATGTAATTCTAAAGGACATACAGTTAACTATAAATAGAAAATCCTTATACATGTCTTGCGGTTTCTGCATTGGAAATTATATATACAGTAAAACCTCAATTATCCGGACCTCAGTTATACGGGTTTGCGATTATCCGAATAATCAACCGCGTTCGGACTGGTTGCGAAAATTAAACCTCGGAATTTCTTACTAAATTTATTATTTTATTTTGTATTTCGCGCTAAACACTGTTTTTTGCTTTGTTGATTTTAAGATAATGTGCGACTGTTTTATTTAGTGATTAATATTTGTTGCGTTTTTTGTAAACATATACCTAACAATTTGACCAACTTTTTTCCTGTTAAAACGGGACGCTTCGTAATCGTGCTTAAAACTGAGTGTGCACATTTGAGCTCAAAGTGGCACATTCCGATCTCGGGAAAATGAAGCGCGCCGCTCCGCGTCGCGCTTCATTTGCCTCCCTCGCTCGGAAATGTGCCACTTTTCGCTCGAATGCGCACATCGTCGTATTTATCGGATTTGCCTATATTATTATTTTATTCTTCAATTTAAAATTTAAAATTAAAATTAAAATTTGAATAAATTCGATCTATTTTTTGTTTGAAAAAGGTTAGATATTTTATTCCTCTTAATAAGTTATCATGGTACTCTTCTGCACGCTTAATTGTAGCGATCTTGATAGAAATATTTTCAGGTGTACTTTGGAATGTTTACTAATTCGCATTTTTGATTAATTAAAATTGATTCAAATTTTCTGAAGTGGGCGACTAAAAATCAACTAGTTGATTTTTATATCATCTTTTGCAGATTGTTGAAGGTTTATATGTCAAAATTAATGTCTCCAAATATTTTTAGATAATTTTCATTTTTGTAAAAATTATAAACAAATTAGTTTTAAGGCACATTTTGTAGACATTGTTGTAATTACACTTCATTTATGGATTAATACAAATGTTAAATATAAAAAAGTATTTATATGTTACATAGGGGGTGCATCAAAATTGTAGAATGTCTTGGGTGGGGTATGTTAAAAAAAAGTTTGGGAAATAAGAGTCAAAATTCGCAAAAAGTTATAGTATTTTTTTTTTCATGTACGATGAAGTCTCTCATCTAGTCTAGTTTAAAAGTACTAAATTAACAATGTGATTTTTGGTAAAAAAAACCCTACTGTAATTTTTAATTGAAAGAAAAGCGAGAAGTGGTACATTTAGTTCAGTTTGATTTAATTAATATTATTTGTAAGAGAGAAGAATAAGATAGGCAAATTCAATTATTAAGGAGTAGGAGAAGCAGGGGGAATGGCGTTCACTTAAGGAAAACACGCTGTATTTTTTAAAATGTTGGTTTTAAATAAAAATTAAAATAATTAACAATGTCTTCAACTATCGAGTAATCAACATTTTAACATAAAACTTATATATCTTTGACTTTTTAGTGGTAGAAAAACTTTATAAAAAAACAGGTTTGAGTGTCATTACCCTCATTTCGGGTAATGCCGCTCAGGCTAAGGGTTAATGACGCTCCAACTTTTTTTTGGAATGGACGGTGTTATTTGTACACAAATTGAATCTAGGGGTCTTAAATTCACCTGCGTGGGTTTATCAGCCACTCTATTTTAGAATATAACAAGTGAGTCCATTTTCATTACAGAAATATGTGTGAGAGCAAGTGCGTTCTCCATTCGACCACCGCATCATATTCTATAATGCACAATTCGCAGTGTACAATAGCGGAGACTAGTTTTGATAAATTAACATAAACTTCTGGGGCTTGTCTTGTCGTAAGCCGAATCATTTCGAAAAATTTGAAGACGGTTTCGACAGTAATTTTTGATGCCCTATCGAATGGTGTGGTATTCGTTGCGTAAAATCGTGGGCAACTAAAAAGGTTCTCTTGTAAGAGGTAATGGCGCTCAGGTGAGCGGCATAACCCCAAACGGTCGTTTTGAATTTAACTTAAAATTTAAAAACATTCAGATACAATGGTTAAAAATTTATTACGTTATCACAAAATAGAATCGATGAGAACTAAGAAAAGGTAGATCAACAATTAAATAAGCATTAAAATTCTGGATTTACAGACAAAAACACCGAGCCGAAAATTGGATCAGCGTAGCCGTATGCAAAAAAACACACTTCAAGGTCGCATGCCGCAAGCTGACTTCTATACGAGTCGCTGCCTGAAAAGGCGCCCACTTCCCGCACTTTAGGTGATGCGGCATATTGCTATGCACTATTTCGATAGAGTTATAGAGGTGAGCGCCATTACCCGGTGAGCGCCATTTTCCCTGCTTCCCCTATGCGCACTTTCAAGCGAAAACTTTTTCTGAATAGAAAATCTGGATTTGAAGGATTTGTTATTAATATAGTCGAATCCAATTAACACGAAGATGTGCGCATTCGAGCGAAAAGTGGCACATTTCCGAGCGAGGGAGGCAAATAAAGCGCGACGCGGAGCGGCGCGCTTCGTTTTTCCGAGATCGGAATGTGCCACTTTGAGCTCGAATGTGCACACTCAGTTTTAAGCGCGATCACGAAGCGTCCCGTTTTAACAAAGAAAAACTAGGTCAAATTGTTAGGTACTAGTTTACAAAAAACACAACAAATATTAATCACTAAATAAAACAGTCGTACATTATCTTAAAATCGGCGTCCCGAATAATTGTTTGGGGACAACGGGACAAATGATCTAAAAACGGAACAATCCCATTCAAAACAGAAAGTATGGTCACATTATATATAGCTAAAATTGTTTTTTTTTCTATACATTCAATTAACCGAATTTTCGATTATCCGAATGAGCTGCAACAATAATTAGTCCGGATAACCGAGTTTCCACTGTAATTTTAATTTACGTTAAATAATTTTAGACAAATCGCAAGAGAATTGTGCAGCTACGCAATTAAAGGAATTTTCATCAGAATTCTAAAACCAAAATTAAAAAGCCATTCTAAAAGCATAAATTGTCGTTTTGCAAAAGATCCTTTTAGGTATAGTGCAAGGCATTAAAACACGGAGCGCCGCGACGCCCTTTGCGCTTGCTAAATCGATCTGTCACCTACAACGTTTACATGCCACATTTCTGCAATATATAAATCTGCATTTCGTCAAATTAAACCCATAAATCCTTCGCATCGTTACGATTAAGTGCTGCTTTTATAAACAATCTCTGTCGAGAAGACCGCTGAAACACTTACAAGTGCAATCGCAATTTGGAAGACATAAATTAAAATACGATTTCGACCTTCTGTAATTGAACTAATATCGTCCGTCTTTGTCTAACTGGAACGACGTCGTACGTTCTCATTTCGGTATCGCCTAGCTTTAAGATAAAACGTTTCCTCTGTCGCTCCTAATTAAAATTTGTTAACAATACATATCGTTGGTCTATTATTGCTTAAACGACATAAAAATGGGGAAACGATTGCAAACCGTCGCCGCGATGGCTTGCATGAAGAGTTTGTTAATGGTCTTCAATTTCGTATTTTGGGTAAGTTATCTGTTTCGCTGCAAATTTTATGTGTATAATTTATCTCTTATCAACCGAGCAAACAAGAAATTATGAAATTAAATTGTGCAATAATAACAATGTTGTTTTTTAATGTGTTAAGTTCTTTTATTAATAATTATAATATGCCTGATTGCTGTGTAGATGTCGGGAATAGGAATATTGGCGATTGGCATCTGGATGGAAGTTGAGTTGTACAAATACATGGAGCTGAGCACCGAATTTTCCGGAACGGCACCATATGTTTTGATTGGAACCGGCGCCCTCATTATCATCATTGGTTCTTTGGCATGTTGCTGCACTGTTAAGGGACAGCCGGTACTTCTGTACGTGGTAAAGTATCAATTTTTAATATTTTTTTAGGTGTAGAAATTATTGGTATTGATCCTGCTAAATTTAGATGTTAACTCCCTTTTGAACAGATGTTAACAAAGGACAATGTTAACAGTGATCGGATTTGCTCCCCTCTTTTTGAATTCAATTATTGTTAAAAAATGATTGTTTTAATAGACATAAAAAAATATTTATATAGTCGCAAAGAGTCGGGAACATTTTTTTTTAGCAGTCGCTGTGTAGTACTTGATAAATTAGAAGGAACTCTTCAGAAATCAAATCTATGGGTCTTTTTACAGAACTAAATATTAATTGTTCTAAATAATATTGATTATAAATGGGTTTTAAAACGCCCTAAAAAGAACTAAATGGGGCAAACTCTGAGAATTAAAAGTTAATTATTTTATTTCTTATGATATAGGAAAAAATCTTCAGGAATGCGTTCTACAGGCGATTTTACATAGAGTTATACTATTTGTTTATAACATTTTTTTGTTATAAACAATTGTAGTTACCTTAATTCTGAGGAATTTACAAAAATTTTGTTTAAAATGAGAAAGTTCGTACCATTTCCAGTGGCTCAAAATATTTAATGTGCTAAATAGAAAAATATTTTCCCGACGGTATATGTAAGGATTCTACAACTGTCACCGTCTTTCTTCCTTCGGCCAGTATTTCAATTTTTTTCGTTGTGCCAGTCGTTCTTTTGCATTCCTCTTCTTTTTAATGCCTTATCTACTTCATTGCTCTATGATCTTCATGGTCTTCTTCTCTTTCTTCTTCCGGTGGGGTTCCAGTTTGTTAATTTATTAATCCATATGTCTTCGTTTGACTTTCTCACATGTCCATACAATAATAGTCTTTTATTTTCTATATATTGGATTACGTTTGTTTCTGTTCTTCTTTTTCCTTTTTTCCTCATTTGTTATTCTTTCCATTCTCGTTACTCAACTACATCTTCTTCAATATTATATTACTGTTGTCCTAAATTTTCTTTTATTTCTTTTGGTTATCACCGAGACTTCTGCTCCGTATTTTATTATGTTCTGTACAATTGTGTTATATATTCTTATCTTCGTTGTTTTTATGATTTGCGTGTTTTATAATATTGGATGGAGTTTTCTAAAGATCTTTGTTGTCACAAACTGTTTTTTATTTCGTCCTCAGTGGTTGCCTTTTTTGTTATAGTGAGTCTCAAGTATTTAAACTTTTATTTCTATATCTTCTTCTATTTGTGAATTTTTTATCTCTTCTTGTGTCGTTGCTAAATATAAAGTTTTTTATAATTTATCCCTTGCCCTGCTTTCACGTATTCTTTGTTTAACTTTCTCATCATAAAACTGAAATCTTTTTAAAACACATTTCTAATAAGTGCTAATTTTTCTTTGTAACAACGATATTGATACAACATTTACTTAAAGAAATACTTATAGAACTGCTTCTTAAATAATTACATATAATAAATGTTTTAACACCTCGAACCACGCATATTCTAAACAATTTAACAAGTTAAATTTTATAATATAAAAATTGCCTTGTCAGAATTATTTAAACTACAAAATGTAACATGATTAAGTTAATTCGAACGCAATAACTGTGAACTGATAATTCGTTTTGTAGTAATGAATTTTATCTTCCTCTTATTATTTACGAGCGAGTGATTTTTTCCAACTCAAAGAGTTGAAAAATAATAGTAGAGGTACTTGAATGAAGTTCATTGTATTTGAAAAAAGAAGTACAGTTGGACGTCATTAGCGACCAGCTTGTATTTTTAATTTATTCGGATTACTATTTCTAAAATCATTTACTGATTTACTATACCAGAATATAATTTATTAAAATAGGTATCTTCATATATGTACAGTGGAAACTCGGTTATCCGGACCAATTATTGTTGCAGCTCATTCGGATAGTCGAAAATTCGGTTAATTAAATGTATATCATTCGGGACGCCCAAATGTCCCGTTTTCAAAAAATTGTCAATTACGATGTTAAGAAATTCTAACAAGAATTTCATTTTTGCCTCCTTATTTAAATACAAATAATTTCACCGCAATTTCTTTATGAAATAACTGAAAAACTATGAAAAATAAGGGGAACCCCAAGAAAAAATTTTGAGAGCGCAACAACGGTTTTAGAATAACTTGAATTAGGCGTGCAGAAAAGCAACTTATCAAAAGGAATAAAATCTATAACTTTTTCAAACAAAAATTAATCTAATTTAATTCGACTTTTAATTTTTTCAATTCAAGAATAGAAGATTAATATAGGCAAATCGAATAAATACGAGGATGTGCGCATTCGAGCGAAAAGTGGCACATTTCCGAGCGAGGGAGGCAAATGAAGCGCGACGCGGAGCGGCGCGCTTCATTTTCCCGAGATCGGAATGTGCCACTTTGAGCTCGAATGTGCACACTCGGTTTTCAGCAAGATTCGCAATAATTTTCGTGACGAAAAATGTGTTACACAATTTTAATCGTTCCCTCTCACTCTTACTTATGGGTTTGTTGTATCTTTTCGCTCGCTCCCACTCATTGCTATGGTAAAAATACGTTTTTTGAACATATAATCGATGTTTACTGAACTAAATTAAATTTGTTGATTGAAAAAAAAGTTTCATAAACAAAAATCAATGAATACTAGAATGTGCGCATTCGAGCGAAAAGTGGCACATTTCCGAGCGAGGGAGGCAAATGAAGCGCGACGCGGAGCGGCGCGCTTCATTTTCCCGAGATCGGAATGTGCCACTTTGAGCTCGAATGTGCACACTCGGTTTTCAGCATAATTCGCAATAATTTTCGTGCCAAAACCGTGTTAAATAATTTTAATCGTTCCCTCTCACTCTTACTTATGGGTTCGTTGTATCTTTTCGCTCGTTCCCACTCATTGCTATGGCAAAAATACGTTTTTTGAACATATAATCGATGTTTACTGAACTAAATTAAATTTGTTGATTGAAAAAAAAGTTTCATAAACAAAAATCAATGAATACTAGAATGTGCGCATTCGAGCGAAAAGTGGCACATTTCCGAGCGAGGGAGGCAAATGAAGCGCGACGCGGAGCGGCGCGCTTCATTTTCCCGAGATCGGAATGTGCCACTTTGAGCTCGAATGTGCACACTCGGTTTTAAGCACGATTACAACGCGTCCCGTCTTAACAGAAAAAAAATTGGTCATATTGTTAGGTATATGTTTTTACATGAAACGCAACAAATATTAATCACTAAATAAAACAGTCGCACATTATCTTAAAATCAACAAAGCAAAAAAACACTGTTAAGTGCAAAATACAAAATAAAATAATAAAAGATTTAGTAAGAAATACCGAGGTTAACAATCCGGATAATCGAGGTTTTACTGTACTTTTAATGCATTATGAAAAAAACCATAAATTGTTCTTCGAAACAAGGTAGATTTCAATTCAACTAAAACAAATTGGAGTTTGAATAAAGCAGAAGAGTATGCCATGTCAAATATCAGTAAGTCGAAAGAAATTGTGGCTTAATCTTTCATAAAATGTATGCAAGAACATAATTACTATTGTACGTTGTTTATTTCAGTACGGTGCTTTCTTGGTGATTGTATTAGTTTTGGAGCTAGGTGCTGGTATATCCATATTTGCTTATCGCACCAAATTAACAGCTGGATTTGACAAAGGCCTGAACCAAAGCATAATAAATTATCGTTCACAGTCAACAGCATCATCGGCCGACATTGATTTGATTCAATCCACCGTAAGTGAAACATCGAAATTAGATCAATCCGGTACAATGGTCATTTTAATTGAATTAATATTTGTTTATTTAATCTTACAATGCAACATTTCAACAATCGGTAAATTGTCATATGAAACCATTTTCAAATTTACTTTTGATAGGAAATGACTATTGTACTAGGATTTCGTCCAATGTATTCACAAAATAATACGGATTAAAAGGAATTAAAAGCTCAACAGTAAATACCGAAACTTTAATGTTGAAATAGTACATAAACTGCAAAATTATAACTAGGTCAGCGTCTGCCAAACTGTGCTGGGGATCGATATTTTCTACACAATGTTATCGCTGCCCGCCAATTGCTCATAACAAAGTAAAGGTGCCCATTAGGGATGGGCAATCAAAAAAAAAAATGTATTGATAAGTATCATTTCGATATTTTTGCCCAAAGTAAGTAGTTATCAAAAAGGATCCCTAAAATATATCAAAATATTCTAGTAAAATTCGGAAAATTAACGATTCACGTAGAAGTTTATAAAGGCGTTCAACAAAAGGCTTCGGGTGGCCAAAAAATTTTTTTGGTAATTTAGGGTTGAGCCAAAACATTAAAGTGGGAAATTTATACGATTTTGAGGTCGTAACATGCAAAGATAGTACTCAATTCTTTCATGTAAACATAGGTTTATATTGACCGTGCCAAATGCAATATTTTTTGAGACCCGGCATTTCTTTCCCGCGGACCGACAGTTTGGGAAACGCTAATCTGGTGATTAAAAGTTTAAAATACAATAGCCGGCGCTTAATAGCACCACGTTGGAACTAATAGTTTTGGTTCTATTATCCCCTAAACGATGATAAAAAGGATTAACCTAATTATTTTCTTTATACAAAATATTATTGACATAATTTAGAACGAAGACATAATTTTCATATATTTTATATTCAGCGAAAATCTTTTTTTTACTTTCGAATTGTGTACATAATACGGGAATAATTCATTCCAAACAAAACGAAGAATTGAAAAGAAGGGATTACTAAACATTTTTATGGAAATTCATCAATTTCCAACTAATCTTTTGTAAAAATATAATATCACGTGCCATCTTTTAATGTTTTTTTGTGAACTTTATCGAAGAGTTTTGTAATTCTTTTGACCGAATTTTCATTTAATTAAGCCAGCAAATACTGTTTTATTATATTTTCATTTGTACAAGCCATTGGAATTGGTAATGAGTAAATTAAATTTCCAATTCGAATAAGTAATGAACGTAATAAATTGCGACTGGCTATATTTATTAATTAATATATTCCAAATTCAATGTTTTGGTCTAATTTAAAATAACTTATAAAGCTTATTTTAAATAATTAAATATAATGTATACGAGTCCTTCAAATTATTGAATTATTATTTAGAAATTTGATGATAAAGTACAAATAGCAATTAAAAATTATTTAGCTGCACTGCTGTGGAAATCATAAGTATGTGGATTGGTTGGATATAAATCCGCCAGTACCGGAGTCCTGCTGTATAAAAGAAAACTGCGACACTTCGATTATAAAGGAAATATATACTCTAGTAAGTACGTTATTTTAAATGCTCGATTAAATTTAACTCATTTCTATACTTTTAGGGATGCTACGACAAGGTCATCGAGTTTTTGAATGCAAATATAGGAATTGTTGCCGGAGCAGCCATTGGGATAGCATTTTTCCCCCTGTTGGGGGTGATACTGTCTTGCTGCTTAGCCAACACTATAAACAAAGCTAAGTACGAGCAAATGGCTTAAACGACCATTCGAAAAAAACACTTTTATTTTACTCTGAAAAACAACGTTATGAAATTTATTTTTTTAATAATATATGTATTCTTTCAAATCTCTCAAATCTTTAATACGAAACTATAAATGTTGTTCAAAGGTGTTATACTATTGAAGTTAAACTATAGATGTTTGAAAGACTCATGACTACGCTAATGCGCGAAGGAGGAGTTATAAATCAGGAAAGAGGACGAGTGGTAAAAATATACTACCCAAATCAAAAAGTTATACTGAAGTTAAAATGCAATTGTCTTGAAAAAGACGAATTGTTTTTAAATAAACGTAAGCCAAGAAAAAAATCGAAAGAAGAAATGTAAAAAAACCACTATGCAAGATATCTTCACGCTACGAGAACAAGGTTAAAAATAAACCCATATTAAAGCGAATGTTTCTAGGTTGAAGAGTAGGTAGTTTCTTGTGTAGAAAGGGTAACCTTGCGTGTTTGGGTTCTTTGCGCAATGTTCATGAGTTTTTCAAACATCTATAATTGCATGATATTTTAAAAAATCTCGATATTGTCACAGTTTAGATACTTTTTATCGATAATACCCGTTTTTATCAGGTGCTATATAATTCGCTATAGTAGAATATACAGATACGCTTCTATTACCTTTTAATGTAAAGCAGTACTGACTTGTAAGTATATATTTATATACAGAACAAGCACAACGTTTTATAAAATCGATTTTTGAGAGTATAATAAATATATTAATCTTAAGAATGAGTAAGCAACAACAGGGTTTTTAATGCAGTACTACTTTATTAGGAATTTAATGTTTGTAAAGACTGAACATGTATTTTCTGACTGTTTAATATTTCAATCTAAGTGTCATTAAATTTTACTCTATACGTCTGTGATTGTTTCATTCTTTCTTAGGAATGCCAAGGGCTCTATTTATTGGTTCTGTTCTGTGATAAGTGCCATTGGGAAGTGGATGATACAAGTGCATGATACAATTAATTTAATTGGTTATTGTTCATCACTGTTAAACGTACATAATAAATATAATCTGCCAGTTAATACAATACATCTTAAAGAGTAGTATATAATAATGTGAGGTTTTTTCCTGGTAAAATGAATTAACTATTGAAAAGCACTCAAATGGGGGCCTATTTTACCACGGTTGCCTCTATATCTTAATGTTTAGGGATGTGCATTAAACTAAGCATTACTGTGCTATTTAAATGAATGTTTTTAATACTATTTCATTATTAGATGTAGATATTTAAAAGCAATTATTAATAATTTTACAAGTGGTATACTTTGTGATCATTTTATGAAGTCTAATTTTTACATAAAAAATCATCTAATAATTAAGATGATATAATATAAGTGTTTATAAACAATACAATTAGATGTTGATAAGATGATACTTAAGATTATTTTCATTCTTCTACGTCTCTCCTTAAAAAAACATGATAACACACCTGTTTAAATAATAATAATCAATGTAGCCCAAAGTACAATTCAAATTCTGATATAAACATAATTGGCTTATCATTTATTAAAATTAAATTTTATATATAATGAACAACAAGCTTTTCTACTAACATAATGAGTATTTTAATCAAAATAATATAGGATTGCAATTTTTTTAATTATAATCATAGAAAATTAGATACAATCGTCCAAAAAAGTGCAAACCACATTGTTACCATAATCAATAAAATAATTCAAACCGTCTGTAAGGTAATTTTCGAGGACCATTCTTATAATCGGCTTCACAAGTGGAGTTATCACTTCGATCAAAATATTTGCCATATCCCCAACAACACCGAAATCAAACCGGATAGAAACATCCTAAAATGAACAAAACTACCACCTTGTTGATTTCTTAATTTGACCCACAACTCACCCCAAAGAGTTCAACTTGAATTTATTTAATTTAGTTCTGATTCTGACCATATTCAAAGATAAGTCGACGGTAAATATGGAATCTGTTACATTGCCATTAACTGTGCCTCCAGGTCCCAGCCCCATAAATTTAGCTTCATAATGGTAATCAAACTAAAAGTCAACATTTCAATTTGCACTGAAAACAATTCATTTTAACTTACAGTAAGATTGGTGAAGCTGAGAGAAATGTGTGTTTGAAGATAAGGATATTTGTATTGCACTGTAGAATCTCCAATGCGCTTAAGAGTCGATAATCCTCTCAACCATCCCTTATCTAAAGCAATCCATCCTTTGAAAACCGTCTAAAATCTTAAATTAAATAACTACGTTTTTTTTTCAAAATTAAGTAACGTACCCAGCGGAAACTCTCCTCGAATCCAGGTAAACTAATGGGATCGTTTCCAGTTGCGTTTAACCATATGTTTAGATTATCAAGAACATCATCAACATATTCGTTTAAATATGCCACTTGTGGTCTCTTTCTATCCCTGACAATTAACAGAAAATTAGAATTAACCCGAAGTAAAATTTTTACTTACACATCATCCAAGATACTCCTTAATTTTTGAATATCTTTCCCAAAGAGTTGTAATACTTTGGGGTTTGATAAGTCGATGGTAAACTCTTTTCATCTGCTAACTCTTCAGCTCGGACGAGATAGAAGAAAGCCAAGCAGATGCACAACTTTGCAAAAGCCATGCTTTGACTTGAAAAATGTAACGGAATGAGAAGATCGATTTGTTTGCAAATTTTTTTATATGCGAGAGCTCAATTGAGATGATATCTGATCGAATGATTAGAATCGCGTCAATTATCACGTTTTTGAATTCTTTCTTTATCTAAAATTTTAAAAGAAAAGAGCAAATAAAAATTTCTTAAACAAAACATTAAATTTTTTTTAAGTGCTCTACATTTTCTAGATGAGAGCAATTTATATTTTTTTACACTAACAATAAGTAACTCGGATAGTTTACGATGCAATTTGTTTAATTGATTAATTATCGAGGTATTATTTTTATTATTTTTTTTTTCGATAAAGCACTTCAGAACTGAATTGATTCTCATGGCAACCATTTAAAAACGGTGTTTATTTAATTCACAATATTTAATGTTAAAAAACTTTGGGGACAATTATCTAAAACTTTACAAACGATACTGTTGAAGGCATCAAAAGAATTTTCTAAACATGTAACGATTTGGGTTTCCACAGCATTTTTAACAATCGGTTGCCAAACTGGCTGGACAGCTGCAACTAATAGACTTGCCATGCTGCCCATAATACTGCCATTCATATGTACGGAAATCAATCTGAAATATATCTTTTTTAAATTGAATTCTTATTAAAATTACAATAAAACCACCCCAAAGTGTTCAAAGCAAAATAGTCGACGTTTCCTCTGATGTAAACAGCATTTACATTCAGATCTGTTGTAAAATGGCATTTCTTAATTATTATCGATAAGATTCCTTTTGATTTTATTAGTAGGAAGCTGTATACGTAATTATAGTAAACCTAAAAATTAATGAAAATGATTATTGGACTTTTGAACGTTTTTTTGGTGCTACTTCGAGAAGCCCAAAACCTAAAGGAATGCGAATTTTAAAATTGGGATAAGCGTAAGTTATAATGACATTTCCAGTACGCTGAAGAGTTGTTAAACCGTGAAGTCGTCCTTCTGTTAGGTAAGCCTTGGTTTATAAAAACATAAATTAGTAGATGTCTAGTGAATTTTTCAAAATTTACAGTTTCTGACGGTCTTCCCGAGTCGGGTAGAGCAAAAGGGTCCATTTTGATCCTTTTATGACTATCCTTATTTTAACAAGCACTTCATCGATGTACTCGTTAAGAACTTTGATCTTTTCAACGGGATCGGCTCTAAAAAACGATTGTTTTAGTATTGTATAAATAATTTTGTCGATGTACTAACTCTTGGAGTTTTGTTATTAAATGTTTTAAGCGGGTTACATCTCTTTCTTCGTATGGCAAGAGCTTTGTTATGCTTGGCACATCGATTGGGAGCTTTGCTCTTCGTTCTTCGTCGACTAGACCAACTACAAAAAAAAATAATTTAAATGCGGTCAGGAATAGACTAAACCCATTACTTGTATCCATAACAAAATTGAGTCCATAATTCAAATAGCTTTCTAGAACGAATCGAATTATTGGTTGGACAATTGGAGTGACTACGCCGATTAAAATATTTGCAATGTATCCAATTAGGCTTCCACGAAATCTTAAGGTTATTTCTCTAAAAATTAATTGGTGTAAATTTTAATTAAAACATCGGTTTTGGAGCAAACATCGAATGAAATTCTTAATTTTGAACTCATCAAGTTAATATTTTTTTAATCGATAGCTTTGCTCAGCAAAAGTTTTAAGTTTTGATTTACCCTAAAGTGTTGAGCGTTAGTTGATCCCGATTTACGCTCATTTTTAAAACGTTGATTAAGAGCTTGATTGAAAACTGGCATGCTTTTATTTTACCATCAAAAATTCCTGCAGGACCCATTCCTAAAAGCTCTGCTTGGTATTTATAATTAAACTGAAAACAATTATAAAAACATGTAGTAATTCTAAAATGTTAAAATAACTTTTAAGCCAGAGGTTCTCAAACGTTTTATAGTCTAAATTTCAATAAACTCTAATTAGTCTTGTTCTATTCTTTTAATATAAATATTAATTAGGTTTATTATAATTTAATATAAATCTGTTAATTATTATATTAGTGGAAGTTTATTTTTTTAGAATGATTTACATATTTTTTAATCCAATTATAAAGTGTCTAAATGTCTAAAAATTTGGCGCATGGCGTACACTTTGAGAATCTTTGATTTAATAGGGCACTTTACAAACTTCTAGGTTTTTAAATTCCAAAGGGATGTAAATTTTGATTTCGGGGTACCCATAATGAACGATTACATTTTCGACTCTTTGCATCGTTCCCATTCCTTTTAATTGTCCACTGGTCAATATGATCTTCCCCAAAATGTCGCTCTGAATTTGAGATAAATTAATTATAAAAGCCAAAAGAATTAAGGACTTATTTTTAATAATGTGTTCTCTAGTTAAAGTGCTCATGGTGCATCAAAAGTGCGACCAACAGCGGAAATAAATAAATTAGTTAAACAAAGAATAAATATTTTTTCTACTTTAGTTATTAAGTGCTAATTACTTATTAAATTAATTGAATTATTACTTAAAATAATATTCGAACCCTATCAAACTGGTTACAATACAAAAAATGTTTTTTACCATTGCAAAAGTATCGTGATAATCGGGCAAAATTGTCGGCTCAAGCCCCATATAATAAATAAACTTATTTATTCTTTCGGTCCATTCATCTGTATAATCGTTGAGCAAATGAACCTGATCTTGCGGTGTTGCTCTTTGGGAAATTAACAATATTCAATAAGAATACTAAAACTTAATAATTACATTGTGTACCCCGCTAATTTAACCGAAATATCTTTCCAACGTGCCGTTTCCTGTTGCTTGAACTCCAGAGTGTTGTTTGTAAACAGCATATCTTTATTTGTAGGAATCTTTGAATTACTTTCAATGAAGTACATCAAATAAAACAACAAATGTAAATACGAAGACATTTTCACACAATTAATTTTGATTTTAAAAATCTACATTTAGAATTTATCTGTTCCCATAATTTTCATACTCGAACGTCATTACTTGTCACTTTTTTACAATTTCTCATTTTTCTCACATTTAATTAATTAATGATTACCTATAGGTGAACAGTATCAAAATAGCTTTTCGATTTTACATTTTAATTAAAAAAATAACTATTTTGGTTTATCCGAAATACTTTTTCTCCAACCATATTATTGTGATCGTGGAACCCGTGTCTTTAATTTTATTTTTGCAAGGTGCAATTTAAAAAAAATTAATGTCATGGATGATCGGTCGTCATTTTCAATGTTCACAAGTCTTTCTCATAGAGAAAAAATTTGGTTTTGTTTAGTGCTCGTATTGTTGGTGTTGTGTTTAGGATTCGCGACCTTCATGTTATTGATAAAACTGAAAAATATGCAGGAACTTGCTAATGCAGAAGGAGGCAAGTTTTTACTAATACATCTTTATTAAAGTACGCAATGTGATCTTCTCTAATTGTAATTCTTTTAGCAATAGTAATTCTTTCGAAAGGCTCAGAAAAATACATCATAGAATTACCTACAAACAAGAAAAACAATGAAAACTTCTCTTGCATAGGCACTGTTGTTGGAAGACATTACATATTAACTAGCAGCTTTTGTGCGAAAGCTATTGATACAATAACAGTATCGGGAAAAACTTTAAAAACGACAGAAATCCATGAATCAGAATTGGATATCAAGGAAAAACCTACTTACAACACAAATTTACAATTAAAACTTATTCGGGTTTCTTCTGATTTAAACAAATTGGGATTTTGCATTTAAACTTACCCTCATTAAATTATCCCATCGTTAATCATGAACAAGGTCTAATGCTATATTACAGAAAGGAAAATTGCACAAAGCATTATTGGATTTTATTTACCTCAACTATTGTCAAATAGCAAATGAAAAATTTAAGTATTCCATAGATTTTAATTTATTTATTTGTGCAATAATAAAACATGAAAAGTATGCACCAAAGATCTGCAGTCACGAATTAATTGGTAGTCCCTTAATTCAGAACGGCACGCTTGTAGGTATTTTAAGTTATTCTAAGATTCCAACTTGTGGTGATGTTGAAAAGCCTTTTATATTTATTAATATTATTCCATATGTTCAATGGATTACAACTTACAATATTACTAATGGTACATAAGAATGTAGAGCTAGTTGCTTATTAAAAAAGCATTGAGAAAACTTGTATAATTGTTTAGCTGTAATGATTATAATCAATTTTTTAAGTACGAACATGTAAATAATTTATTTTGAAGAGTATGATCCCTCAAACCCCATAAAAATAGTTCTTTAGAAAACTATTTGAAATTATAAAGAAAAGCTATTACAGAGATCTGTTTTATTTGGTGACGTAGTTGTATGATTTGTTGTATGGAGTAATGTTTTTTAGTTTATTTACATTGTTAAAACGACATGTTTACTAGAAAGGAGCAGATTGATAAAAAAACAGGTCCTAATGGGATTGGACGCTTTCAATACTTAAGTTTATTAAAACAAGAATTCGAAAAAACCAATTCTCCTGGTATGTATTACATATTAATAGTAATTTTTATGTTGTAACCTATGTGATTTCAGAAGCTCAACGTCAAGTTTTAGCTAACCTCACTAATTTCTCATATGATCCAATTAACTTCGAATTTTTAAGGGAATTAAACATATTAGAGATATTTCTGGGACAACTTTCTGATAACAATGAAGATTTGGTACATTTTTCATTAGCTGGACTTTGTAATTTGAGTCCAGGTATTTATGATAGTTCTTATCAATTTATTTGTTTATAATGCTTTTCTAATTATAGATCCTAAAAATAGAGATTATATTGTCCAAAGAAACGGCATATTTTCAGTTTCACAGTTGCTTCTACATAAAAACGTCGAAATTTCATTAAATGCTTTAGCAACTTTGATCTTTATGGTTTCTCCCGAGACTCAAGCAAGCATTACGAGTCCAGAAATAATTAACAAAGTTTTACATTACAAATCGAGCCAAAATCCACGTTTGAGGAATTTGGGCGAAGTCTTCTTACAAGAATATTGCACTGCTCAACAAATTAATTATGCAAAGAGTGCATCCAATTTGGATACAATAGATATTCCACTTCCAACATAACTATGGCAAACTTTAATAGAGTTGTAAAGGGACTTCTGATAAATAAGAGATGCTTTACTAATAAGTTGTCTCCCAAACTGTTGGAAGTTGGGAGTAACATTCAAGTAAGCAGAAAAATCACAAATGAGGATGTGGAAGAGTTTTGTAGGATTAGTAGCGATACGAATTCAATACATGTTGGGAATAACTATAAAAAGGCTGTGGTGCATGGGGCGTTTTTGAATAGTTTGGTTTCGGGGGTGATTGGGACCAAGTTTCCTGGTCCTGGCACTTTGGTTGTTTCGCAAAATTTAAATTTTCCTAATAAATGTTTTGCTGGGGAAACGGTTAAGATTACTGTTACGTTGATTGAAAATAGGAAAATTATGAAAGTTAACTTTTTATGTGAGGTGGAGGATGAGAACAAAATTGTTTTGCATGGAGATGCTAAATTAATGATGGACAATAAGAGTTTGTAAATGTTGTAGGATAGATTTTATATTAATGATCTGAAAGCAATATACGGTCAGATTATACAATAAATGTAAGATGTGATTTATATTCCGTAAAATTGAAACCAAATTCCACAATTACCAATTTTTTCCTAGTTCTCCTATATGCTAAATTTTTTTGATACATTGAAATTACACTTAATATCTTTATTTAATTTTGAAATCAAAATGAGGTAATCTATTCATTTATAAAATGAAACTGGTGTTTTCAATAGAATTCCAATAGATGAGGGATAAGAGTACTTTAAATGTTTAATAACAATTTTTAGAGTTTATCAAATTTCAACCTTGATTCCAAATATAATTGTATTTTGATTGTTCACGTTTAAACTATTTTCAGATGCAAAATTCTTATCTATACAGAGTTACAATATTTACATATTATTTAATTGTGTGATTTGTTTAATTTAAATGCAAATATTTTGACATCGTACATTGATTAAATTTTGTAATGTTTTGAAATGATTAATATCTATTGTTTTCTCATTTACAACGGCTTAAATTAAATTTATAAGTACACTACTTATTCGGAGCTATTTAAAAATAATTGAGTTAATGATTTGTAAAATTCAAATAAGTAAATGATTTTATCGTAGGAATTTAACTTTAATAATGTGGTAGAAAATTTGCAAATGAAGTGTTACGAATTTTCAAATCAACTTTCATAACAAAAAAATGTTTTTCTTTTGAGTTGCAATTTCCTTGGTGCTTAGTTAAAAATGATTCAGTATCAAATTATTAATAAAAAACAATTATTAACAATAATTTCTAATACCAATAGCCCATGTTCTCGTTTTAATAAATATGCGAGAAATTTATGTTTTGACTTATATTGTAAGAAAAAGTCGTATATTCTTGAATGCAATTAATACACTATTAAAGTAGTGCATAAAAATTAAATTAATGGATAAACGATGAACTCCTAATTGATTTATGGACAATAACATTCGATAAATCAAGTCTAACGCTAATTTTATTGCACTCTTTTTTTAACTATAAAATCAACTTACATTATATGCTTTTTATTTGGTTTAAATTACCTTTACAGATTCAAAAACTAGGATAAGGGACTATCTAATTTATGGCAGTACAATTGGGCATCAAATGACAACTTCATTTATTACAGGTAATCATTTTATATTTAACATTACTCTATAAAACCATAATGTAACAATACAAAATATTTTTTTTCAAATTTTACATTAGGCACCACTAGTTAATTTAACATTTACATATTTTTGAAATGTTTGTGCCTTTAAAAAGAGTTACCCAAATAGCGTAGCTTTTATTTGCCATAATAGTACTAGAGTTTCTAGAAACTCGCTTTTTGCCTAACTACGTCACACCTGCAATAAAGATAAAGAATTAAATTCCAGAATTTGTTTATCTGAAAGAAAAAATTTGATATCAGAACCGGCACTTCCTTTGTTGAAATTTGCAAAAGCGAGTTAGAAATGAGTCGACAGTCTCATAGAGTGCTTTCAATTGTGTTCTAAATAAATAATTATAAAACATTAGTGTATTTAAATTAATTGTGCATCGTTTAATTAACAAAACATAGATTTTGAAATGTACGTAGGTATCATGTATTTAACCCAACTCTATTCAACTAACGATTATATAGTCAAAAAAATAGAACATAACTAATAAATAAAAATAGTACATTTGGCATTTTCAAAAACTTGTTTTTTGGATACGTTGGATTTATTAAATATCTAATTCATGTCTATATGTAATGTAACAAATTTTTTTAATTATTTTCAGATGTAGCTTGGTCCTTCTAACTAAAATTTCGACTACATCTATGGGGTGAGTGATTTTATGATTAAAACACCGAATTTGCAATTTAGGGCTGGCACTTTTATAGAAACTAATTGCAAACGAATTGAACAAAATAATCAAACTTGTTGATTTGAATTTTTTTATCTAATTAGACAAAACTTTTCGCTCTAATGAAATTATTGAAGTGATACATTTTTTCTCATAAAAAAATTAATTACAAATTCATTATGATCACTTGACACAATTATTATAAATTTAATAAAGCATTTATCTGTATATAAATTATAAATGGCATTGCGTTTGGACATTCGGAAATTATTTTCACATAATAAAATTCAATTATTCGAAGCAGCCAGCCCTTCAGTAAAGTCACACACACGCACACACATTTTTGCATGTTTTTTTGAACTGTTTTATTTATATCAAATGTCGACGATTGGTAATGTTTAAAATCGAAAAGTTACGCAAAATACAGGGGTTGATTATATGAATATGCTCTTTGCAAGACGCAAAAATAAGCTACGTTAAATATGCAGAAACCAAATCAAAAAATCAATACAAATACAATAAATAAATCGTATTGGGTTTTATAAGTAGGTGGTTATTATTAAAAATAGATTAAAAGCAATACATATAGATAGGCAAAAAGTGCTAAATGGATGAGTAATTGTATATTTACATTCTTTAGTTTTCGCTTATAAACAGTATGCAACAACATAAAGGAATTTATAAACAATCAAAAACTAAGTTGCACATCTTACGATGCTCCAGTTTATTTTGGGCACATATTTTTTAATTATTCTAATTTTTTAATTTTAGTTTATTTTTAACACTAATAACTTCTCACATCATAAAAATTCTTCCATAGATTAAGAAACCAAATGTATTTAGTTAGGTGACTTCGTTAAAAATGTAATAAACGTTTCTTCCTTGTATTTCCTCATACTAAGCAAGACATAAAAACTTAAACAATTACAACATAATAAAACATTCTTAATATTTAAACAATCGTCGCCTCGGTTTGCGCTTAATTCGATTTATGTGTGTGATTAATAAGTGATAACCAAACAAACGTAAAGGTAAGAGCAATACCCAATTTGCAGATTGAAGATAATTTTTAAGTAAAGAATGAAGGCCCTTAAAATTATTTGTTTTAGATGCGTTCAAAGCTCTTAGCGATAATTGCTTGCACAATAATTTCTATAATCAACGAAAATGAGGGTAAATTACCTAACAAAAAAGAAAGCAAAAGCGTCTCGAAGAGTCTGGCCTGTCCATGCACCTGTGGTATATTTTTAAGTGGACAGTTTGTGAAGGGTTCTAAGCAACCCCCCAAAGGAAACCCAGCCCTTCTTCAGGAAATGGACAATGCTTTTATGAATAACGCTGTGGGAAACCGGCAGTGCATGAATAAATGTTTAGAACTGGTAAGAGGATGTTTTAGTTCACGCTGCATTGAATTATACCCTTAATGAAAATTATTCACCCTCTTTTTGTTGCCTCGCTCTTTGTCTGCTTTGATTTTTTGGTCGAGTT
Organism: Sinopyrophorus schimmeli; assembly: GCA_036325965.1. NCBI lineage: Eukaryota > Metazoa > Arthropoda > Insecta > Coleoptera > Elateridae > Sinopyrophorus > Sinopyrophorus schimmeli. Next base: position 426,761 of record JARFIZ010000202.1, read on the forward strand.
GTTAAAACTTTTCCTTTTTAAACCACAAAAAGGTAACCTCTTTTTGGCTCGCGAATCGATCTTCAACGTTCGTAATTAGGCTAAACTTAAATGAACATTTAATTAGAGCATTACTACAACTTTAAAAGTCATTTATGGTAATTTCTTATATAAACTGTTGTTAAATACGTCCTTTATATTTACATAACTAACTAGAAAAACGAGCTTACTCCTTGTGGAAGTAATAACTTTGATTTTCGTTCGACTTCCTAATATTTTTAGCTCGTTTTTTTACAGGCCATTATCTTCTAAAAATAGAGCTCAAGGTATTGCTTCAGATAAAAATGATTAATTTACATATAAAATTTGTTTTTACTCGAAATTGCGAAAAATGCACGGATTTATGGACACTCGAAAGCTTCACATAGTAAATTAACAAAAAAGTTACATTAAGATTTTTATATCAACTTTTTTTGGTACACTAAAAAGTACGTAATGAGGTTTCAAGGTTGCTTCATTATTAATTACAATTTGAATCAAAATTTACATTCTTGTTTCTAATTTAACATTTTTATTACGTAGAAAACACCCTGTCTAAAATTAAAATAATTACTCATATTAATAATTCTTTTTTCGTCCCGACGTTCTTATAATTTTTTAAGACGTAATTAACTTTACCAATTAGTTATTTAATTTTTGTATTATTTCCTTTTTGAATTTGTTTTGAAACGGAGGAAGCAGGGCCGTTTTTAGCTTTGCCTTGAAATGGAAGGGTAACATTTACTGTTTTCTTTTTTATTTCAATTAAAATAAATATTAATTAATGGATATTCGTGAGAAGACTAAAGATTATTATGAAATTTATTTTAAAAGAATCAACACAGAAGATTATGATTTTTAATCAATTGAATTTTATTTTAATTATTATTATATATTTTTTGAATTTTGTATCTAATATTTTTACATAGAAAAATCAAAATAGTTCCACAAGATTCTTACTCTTTCGTGTTAAATTAACTTTAAGGCTAGAAATGCTCAGTTTTAAAATGTTCAGAATTTGTTAAGCTTAATTAGATTCTCTTTTTAATTTAACCCTTCGTTAGTTACCTGGTCTACGATCGTAGACCAGCTCCATTGACTTAACATGGGACGATATTTGAGGTGACTAACGAAGGGTTAAGTAATTTTTTAACACAGGCGTGCAACCCCAAATCTCTGAAGAGCATGAAAAACTTTACTGGAAAACCGGAAATTATCAGCAGATTTTGAAATCGTTTCTTTACGCCCACCCTGTACATATGTATCGTTACTTTTGGATCTGCGAATAAGGAATTTTTTAGCCGCGAATACAAGAAGTGGTCGCGATTTTATCATTCGCGAATAATTTTTGTAAACCGTGTAAAAGCGTAATCGTGCAGAATAAGTAGCGTGTACAATCAAACTAAGAAGTAATCAACACCCTAGAACAGACCTACAGTAATTTTGTAATTTTAGCACCTTTAGTTCTAGGTACTAAATTTACAAAGATCAATCTTAATTGTTTTTTAACCATGCAGCGCCAGATTTTGTCTCTTGGAATAGTACGTTTACTGTAGGTTTGTTTCTAGAGTGTTGATTACTTCTTAGTTTGACTGTACATTGAAGTACACGTGTAGCGTTTTTTGTAGATTTCGGTTAAAACCCGAGTGTACAATTTAAAAACTCACAAAGTAATTTAAGCAAATTTAATAAATACGAGGATGTGCGCATTCGAGCGAAAAGTGGCACATTTCCGAGCGAGGGAGGCAAATGAAGCGCGACGCGGAGCGGCGCGCTTCATTTTCCCGAGATCGGAATGTGCCACTTTGAGCTCGAATGTGCACACTCGGTTTTAAGCACGATTCACATTAATTAATTCACCTATTACAAATTTGAAATAAAAAATTACAGAACGGTAATTATAATAGAAAAATCAAATCTCCAATTTAGGGCATTTATATTTATTAATAAAAGTAAATACTATAACTTTTTCAAATATAATATATTTACTGACAGTAATTTTAATTTGAAATAGAGAAGATTAATAGTTAACTTCAATAAATACAAGGATGTGCGCATTCGAGCGAAAAGTGGCACATTTCCGAGCGAGGGAGGCAAATGAAGCGCGACGCGGAGCGGCGCGCTTTATTTTCCCGAGATCGGAATGTGCCACTTTGAGCTCGAATGTGCACACTCGGTTTTAAGCGTGATTCTCAATAATTAATTTACTTTCGTGGATGGCTAACTTTACGCTGTCGAATTTCGTTAGCAGTGCGCGCGCAACTTCCGTTTCCTGCTAAATTTTGACTCTCAAACGCCTAAAGAAGTACAACTTCAACCTTTTGTCTATAATTAAATATCGAAATTTTATAAAAAAAACTTCCAAGAGTTCCATTAATCGAATTATTCAAATCTTCCTTTTATTGTAGTTTTTTTTCTAAAGGTTACAAACAATGCCTGAATTAATTTGTTGATTTCGTGTCTGAATCGAACGTCATCCTTAAATTAATGGTCCCTCAATAAAATTGGACGAACCAAAAAGGAAAACTCGCAAATTCTAAATTCGTAACAATTCGCAGATTGTCTAAATTTAAAAACGGTGCTCATAAATATTAATGGCTAAAATTTTGCCACTTACCTTGCCCTTTTATAAATAAACAAATCAAATTGAATTACCAATTTTATACACACCTTACTTGTGCACATTTATAATAATTTTCTATTTTAAAATTTGTGAGCTTTCTGTTGTTAACCAACTACAGTCGAACCTCGATAAGCCGAATTTTTGATAACTCGAACCTGTTTCTCTAGGACTAGCCTATTTCAACGATAATACTTTTATATCGATAACTCGAATTTTTGATAACTCGAATTATTTTTTGTTTCCCGTCAACTTCGACTTATCGAGGGTCGACTGTACTTTTTTGGCCAAAGACGATAATTAACATAAAATGATTTTCAGATAGTAAAACATCTCTCGAAGAGTGCAGACATCATATGTGCCAGCATAGACGAGGACTGCCACAAAGAGAGGGCCCATTTGTTCATAAAAAATTACAACTCCACTTGGATCAACACGAATCTATCGGCGGGAAGAGAGTTCTGCTGCAGGGACAATGAGCCGTACAAATGTCCGCGTTAGGAAGTAAAAATAAAGCTTTTCGTCCAAAATTTTTGCCTGTTTTCATTCGTCCATTGAAGAAACCGATTCGGCGGCAAGAAAATAAAGAGAAATATACGAGCGAACCGGTCGGTCGAAGGGGGATAAATTATACATTAGCGGAAATGATTAGCATACGTTATATGCAAAGGCGGTGACGGAGCAAATTGTTAAAAGGGGGGTCTTCGAGGGGCGCATTATGCAACATCGCGGCCGCGAGCGTTCGAGCCAAAAAGCAAGGTCAGCAAAGTACAACAGGTTGTCTTCTATTTTATGTTATGGTCAGGTGTTCGAATTTATTTGTAGTACTTGCAATGGAGTAGTAAGGATAAAAGAATAACTCTATTATTATTATTTAAATCTGTGGGCGCGTGGGACGAGCCGCATTTTTCCATATATTTTTGGGGACGGGGACATTTTGATTTTCGCCCGCCACTAAAGTGAAATCGCAACAATGGACGTGATGTAATTTTAATTGAAAAGCGTTACGTAATTTTAAGTCGTAACTTATGGACTTAATAAAGAGCAAAAGAAGGATTGATCCAGCTGTCGGATGCCGGCGGTACTTTTTATGTTCTTTGCGTTGCTTTAAAAATTAACGAAAAAAAAAACAACTCCGAAATTTTATGACGAACTATCGGTTTTACAACCACTTTCTTTGTTTTAGGGGACCTTTAACAACTCTTAAAGCGTTTTTTTTTCCTAAGAAAAGCGGCTACGATAAATTTATGACAACCTTCACCCCTTTTTAACATTTGAATTGAAACCTACGTTTTCTAAATGTCTTCGATTCTACGGTTTTATATGGTCTTTTCTCGATTGCGTAAAAAAGGTCGGTTTAGAAGACTTCCATCAACCCTCGATTTTTTTTAGTTCTAAAATCATTGAATTTATGTGTTAAAAAGGCATTGAAAAATAAAAATTTTGGGTACTGCTCTATGGCAAAAATGTTTAGATTTACAAAGTGCAATGTACACTTTGAAACCATACAAGTTTTCGAAAATCAAAGGAAATTTAATGTTTTTTTGATACAAAACAAATGGTTTTTTGATCGCCGCAATTCCTCAATTACGAAACCCCATAGATTTGGGAGAAAACGTTACTTTTAGTTTTTATTTGGCTCGATAAAGGTCTTTAAGCCGCAACCACTAAATCTCGCGTCGCAATTCGGCATTGAAAATGTAATTAAAGAACGATTTTTATTGATTATTTTGTGTGCTATTCGAAAAATAAATTAGAAAGGTATTTGTGAAGAGCTCAGGGTTAAAATTGTCCTTTCAAACTTTTCACGGAATCGGTTCAATTAAAATTCGAACTGATTAGTGCTTTGATTTCCAGCATTTCGAAAAATACTTAATGCGGTTTTAATGGTAGCGGAATTATTTAGGGGTTTTGTTTTATTGGGGCCGAAGGTCGTTTTTGTAACTTTCGGCCGTGAAGGCAATCGTATGTAAACTTAAGAAAGTGAGCAAACTTCAACCTTTAACTAATATGACCATTTTTTTTCTCTGTAAACGGGGCGCTTATAGTCCGTTCAAATTAGACATAAAAATAGTGGTCAAATAACAAAAATTCCCACAGAGCTAAATTTTGGTTGAGACCTTGGGTACACCATTAGAAATAAAGTGTCAAAAGTCCTCATTGATCACATGTGTGCTAAAAAAGTTATTCGGGGTTAAAGGTCAAATAGTTGAGGTTTTTTGGATTTTTTTTCGAAAACGGTAAGTTTTATTAAAAGAGTAGCTCAGACAAAAATTATAGAACTTAAAATTATCCATAAAAATGGTCCTTATACTGTTTTTTCTAAGAATCACCATTCGTGAGACATCGCGATTCTACACTAAAGGAAAAAATTAAAGGGCCAACAAAATTTCCTAAATCTTTTGGTGATTTTTGACAGGCTGTATTGCTTAAGATTGCGTGATAACGGTGGCTCCTAAAAATTTTTGACTAAACGATCTGAAAACTAGAATTTTGGAGCTTTAAAAGGCCTTTTTTAAATTTTAGATACGACCATTTTTCACTGAAATACAGCCTGTCAAAAATCACCAAAAGATTTAAAAAATTTTCTTGACCCTTTAATTTTTTTCCTTTAGTGTAGAATCGCGATATCTAGCGAATGACGATTCTTAGAAAAAAATAATAAGAACCATTTTTGTAGATAATTTTAAGATCTATAATTTTTGGCTGAACTACTTTTTTGATAAAACTTACCGTTTTCGAAATAATCCAAAAAACCTCAAATTTTGATCTTTGGCCCCGAAAAACTTTTTTAGCACACATGGGATCGATGGGGACTTTTGACAATTTATTTCTAATGGTGTAGCCAAGGTCTCCACCAAAATTTAGTTCTGTCGGAATTTTTGTTATTTGAAATGTTTATTTTGACCGGAACTATTAGTTTTTGTTTCTATTTAAATATTTGGTTTTTATTTTAGATGGGAGCATCATAATTTAATACGGTGGAGCTTTTCACAAGTTTCAATTTGTTAAATAATTTAATCTTTCCATTTCACTCCCATTGACATGATTGTCGTATCTTTTTGCTCTCTTGCACTCATTGCTATGGTAAAAATGTTTTTCGAAAATAAAATCGGTATTTAGCACACTAAATTTAAATTTATGTTTTGAAAGAGCGAATGATAAAGTATATAAATGCAATAAATACGAGGATGTGCGCATTCGAGCGAAAAGTGGCACATTTCCGAGCGAGGGAGGCAAATGAAGCGCGACGCGGAGCGGCGCGCTTCATTTTCCCGAGATCGGAATGTGCCACTTTGAGCTCGAATGTGCACACTCGGTTTTAAGCACGATTCACAATAATCCTGGCCAATAAATTAGACGGAAAATTATTTGAATAATTTTAATCATTTTCTCTCACTCCTATTGACATGATTGTCGTATCTTTTCGCTCCCTTCCACTCATTGGTATGGCAAAAATGTTTTTCTAAAATAAAATCGATATTTAGCAAACTAAATTTAAATTTTTGATTTGAAAGTGCAAAGGATAAAGTAGGCAAATACAAAAGATACGAAGATGTGCACATTCGAGCGAAAAGTGGCACATTTCCGAGCGAGGGAGGCAAATGAAGCGCGACGCGGAGCGGCGCGCTTCATTTTCCCGAGATCGGAATGTGCCACTTTGAGCTCGAATGCGCACACTCGGTTTTAAACACGATTCACAATGATCAATTTACTTTAAAAAAAAATTAAGTAAATATAATACCGTAGTTACGCTCTCCGTATATCTTCTTGTGGCTTCTCTTATTTTTCACAATTTTCATTAAGGAATTCACTCTGAAAATAATTTGTATTTAATTAATATTTATTAATATTCGGTATCGTAATTGCCAATTTTTATAAAAATAAAAATAAATAGATTTTACAAAAATCAATGCTTTCCAAATTTGAAAAATATTTCTTGTAATGTCAATACAAAAAATTTATTAATTATCAAATTAGACTACGTGTAGAGGGATCTGGAGTTTTGTAACCTTTTCTTGAAATGTTACATTTTTAGTGCTATAAACAAATTAAACGTCAGATAAATTAAAATTTTTTCCCACAAGATCTTAAAAATGATAAGAGCCAGATTAATGCGCCTCTGACATTTGATATCCATGAAGCATTACAAAATTATCTCATAAGGTAGATCGTTTCTTTTGGGTCGAGAAAAAAACGTTGGTCCAATTTGTAAATTACTAAATAATTATTAAGGACTCGTTAAAAATTAACGGGCACAGCCTTCATCTCTAAAATAGCATAAAATTAGACCTACTTTTTTGCAACCAAAAAGCGTACTTTTGTATTGGACATATGAAAATGGTCCCGAATAAATTTGTCACCCGTTTTAATCAATTTAATAAATCAAAACACCAACGCTTAATTAAAAAAATTTTGGTTTTACATAGACCAAGTAGGGGAGACCGGGTATAGTTGTCTCACGGGTAAGTTGTCACAAAAGCCATAACCGCAAACCTAATGAATTAATGTTGTTTACCCGTGTCAAAGAAGCCCGAGCACAATACCTCCTTGCGTACTTCACTTCAGTTCGCTCTGAATTACCGTATAAAAAATATATGCGTTCGTTTTTTTTGTACAGTGAAAGTAATTTTTTGTGAATCAGTGTTGAGTCTCGTAAGTATATTTAAATTTTGAATAGTGATATACTTTTTCGTGTATTTATGATTTTTAAGATATGCTTCATGATATCATTATATGGTTTTTTAAATGATCATTGATTTAAATTTATTTTGGGAGTTAATTGTCTAAAACTGTTTTCGGGAAAGTTGTCTCAAGTTAACGGGGGCTAGTTGTCACATGTGCAAAGCAACACCATAAATATGTGCGGCCTTTTTTATTAGTTTCTAGGGGTTTTACTACATAAACGATTGACTGTAATTATATTTGTGCATTTTTGTTAACATAACCTAAGTTCGTTAGATAGAAGTTACTATTCGCTCACAGCAAATATTTTTTATTTTTTTTAATTATGAATGAGATATTTTTCGTTTTTTTCTTAGGTAAAATTTCTTACAAACAACATTTTACCTTTAATAAAAATAGGCATTTGTTTTGTCGTTTTGTATTTTACCTTTTATTTAGTATGTGACTACTTACCCCAGACAAGGGGTTAAAAGTCACACTTCTTTTTTTTCATAAAAATTATAATATGTTCTCATTAGATAATGGTACAGAAAAAGTATTTATTTTTAAATTAAGACCATGGGCTCTATAAATCCAAAAGAACAAAAATTGTGACTTCTAAACCCGGTCTCCCTTTATATCTTCATTTACTGTAAATCTTTATTGATCATTTGACTTTTATTTCTGAATATATGTTTTAAACACACTCAATTATCGATTTTTGTATTCGCATTATCGAAACAGTAGTTGTGGACTCTCGTAGTGCCAAGTTATCGAGGTCGCACTGTATCATTGTTTTTAGAACAAAGCATCTTTTATAAATTCCAACTTGACGTTGCTCAAAAGCACACGACACACTCGATTCTCAAAATGTTTGTTTCATTTTATAGTGTTGACTATTTAGAACGGTATCGTTAATTAAAAATAAACAGAAGAAACGAACATAAATAAGATATTCGGTATTAAAAATTTATAGTAAATAACTTTATCAGTGTCTTTCTTGATAAGAGGTTCCACTTCGATATTAATACTTCTCAAAAAGCATATCAAGGGCAAAAAGCATAATAAGAATCGTCTATTTATTAAAGTGGTTGCGGGTTAAAAGCATCCTGTTTATTTTTGATAAGAGTCACCCCTTCGCGTATTCGAATAGCGCGTTTCTATTCCGCATTAGGATATTTCCTTTCCGTAACACTTTTCTCATTAAGATGTCAAGACGTGTTGCTAAATTAGAGTTAAATATGCGAGTTGTTAATTCGTATATTTAATAGCCAAATGGGGGTCGCATTGGGTGTTATTAGCTGTTTGCATCACAGAGGAGCGGTCTTTAAAGCCACCCACTCTCTCGTTTCGTGGCGCGTTTTTTTTCCTCTCCTCCTAACAACTTATCAAAGGTTTTTGTAAACCATAAAAATACGAAATGCGATTTTGTTTTATGTGAAATTGGAGCCGGGCCGAAGGTTTTTAAATTTCCAAAGACGACCAACTTCTCGTGTAACACTTAAAAAAAATCCACTTAAAGTTAGACAAACAGAGCGCTTACGTAATTGTCACACTTTGGATTTTACGAAAGGAATTTAGAAAAACACCGATTTTTATGTTATTTATTTGAGAAAATAAAAAGGCGGTAAAAGTGCTTTTTAACGATCAATATGTAAAACGCTTCGAGTTCTTTTCTTTAACAGTTAAATCACGTTTTTGGGGAACAAGAGCGAGCCCATACGATTTATCGAAAGGTTCAACCACCTCCGACAATTCGTTTTATAGAAAAGTCATATGGCAAAGTCACTTTGGGTTTTGGCGTTTATTTTTTTTAATGGGTAACTTAATTTCGTTATTTAAAAAAAATATGTGAAATTATAAAAATTGCAGATCTCGATGTTCTTTAAAAATATGGTTCATAGATTTTTTTCACGTATTAAGAAAGTCAACCGAGAATTTTTTTAAGTATTAGTTTAAATTAGAAATACGATTATTAGGAGAAATACGGTCCTGTAATTTATAATTATAATTTTTTTAAATGCAAAAATTGGCACTTTTCTGATGTCGGCGAAAATTACAGTTTTTGAATGCGTAATTTTTTTATTTTTTCATCACGTAAACGTCTACTGCGTTGACTCACGTTTTTCTTTCCCGGGCGGTTAAATCGTCGTGCGGTGAAGTCGTCGGCCGCTTAAGGGGGTATTTTGGTCTAGATCCCATCGGTGGTCTGAACTACAAAATGTAAATAATTCTTAAAGAATAAGCATGTTATTTTGGTTGAACGAGAAAGATTTGAAAAATAATTTTTTGGCAAAATGGGGACCATGTGAAAAAAACATTTTTTTTCTCCTCGTTTTTTCACTTTGGCTATTTTTAAAAAATAGTAAAAAAAAATTAATGGTGTGTTATACTTTGATTTTTTTAATTGGCGAATGCATGGTTTCAGGACCAATTTTTATCATTATAGTTTCCAAGATTTGTAAAACTGGTAGAAAACCTTCATTGAAAATACACACATGGTGTGGCTCCCGGCATGGATGTAAAAAAATGTAAAAAATCGATTCTTTTGAATTTCTAGATCAGAATACCCTCTTAAGCCGTCGGCCGCTAAAGCCGTCGGTGCTAAAACCGTCGGCCGCTAAAGCCGTCGGCCGCTATAGCCGTCGGCCGCTAAAGCCGTCAACCGCTGAATCCGTTGTCCGCCTAGTGCAAGGTTGTTTAAGAGAGATGTCGACTAAAAGCGATCTTTTGACACTTCTTGTCAGATTTTTAAAAAAAAATAATAATCATAATAAGCTGAATCTAAACAAGAATTTAACCTCCCGCATACTAGGTGACTAAATGTCACATGCCATACTAGGTGGGGTTTGCCATACCCAAAAAATAAAATGAAATAAAATCCACAAAATTGTGCTTTATGACAGTTAAATGATAAGAAATATATTTTAATAACAAATAATGAATAGGTTTAAGTAAAACACATACTATTTATTTATGCATTAGAATAGACTTATTAATAAAAATATTAAAACTTTACTTTTTCTTCAACTTATAAACTATTAGTGATTGAGTACTAAATTCCAATGACACGTGTCAATTACGATACCGAATATTAAGGAAACCTAACAAGAATTTCATTTTTGCCTCCTTATTGAAATAAAAATTAATATCACGGCAATTTCTTAATGATTTGCAATAATTTAGACCAATCAATTACACGAAAAATTAATTGAATAATTTAAATCGTTCCCTCTCACTTGCATTGACAAGATTATCGTATCTTCTCGCTCCCTTCCACTCATTGCTATGGTAAATACGTTTATCGAATATAAAATCGATATTTACTAAATTAAATTAAGGGGGTATTCTGGTGTAGAGGCATGAATTTCAGGTAATTTTTGAAGTGCCGTAAAAAAAAGGCAATCAAATTTTTACTATACAAACATTTTTTCATAAGTTATTTATTAACATTACAAGAATACAGAAAAAAGTTAAAAATTCAAAAAATTAGCAGCTGGAAAAGTGGAGGGTCTCAAAAAATTGGCACGTGACCATACCCACGATTCCAACCCTCCTAGCAATCTGAAACAAAAAAAAAAGATTATTAATCTAGAGCAGGGGTGGGCAACCTTTATAATCAGCGGGCCACTTTAAATTTTAAAATTTTTTGGCAGGCCGCACATATTGTAACACTTATTAATAATTTACAAAACTTTATTTATAATAAACATTAGAATAAAAAAATATAAATTTAAAAAAAATAAATTCAATTTTAGACATGTTGGCAGGCCGCATAAACATGTTTAACGGGGCACAAGTGGCCCGCGGGCCGCGCGTTGCGCATCCCTGATCTAGAGTAATGTAGCAATGTCTGGAACTACGGAAAAGTTGAAAAAAAAATTTTTTCACAAAATGGCGACTGCCTGAAAAAAAAACAATTTTTGTACCACTTTTTTTTAATTTTTCGAATTTTTTAAAAATAGTATAAATTGAAATTTGTGGATGAGGATAGTTCCAGATATAGAGAAGTCTATAAAGACTCTCAAAAATTTCAGGTAAATCGGTCCAGTAGAACTTGAGAAATCGTGTGTAAGTATCGTTTCGAAAAAGACAAATTCGAGAAAAACGCGTTCTGGAAATTTTACTCATAGAATGATACGCTATACTTACATATTTATAATAGCTGTAACTTTTTAAATAATTGAAATTTTGAAAAATCCTTTTAGCAGAATATTCTTCAATGTCTAAACTTCGGAAATATTAAAAAATTCTTTTTTTTAATTTCTAGACCAGAATACCCCCTTAAAATTTTTGATTTGAAGGAGCGCACGGTAAATTATACTAATGTGATAAACACGAGGATGTGCGCATTCGAGCGAAAAGTGGCACATTTCCGAGCGAGGGAGGCAAATGAAGCGCGACGCGGAGCGGCGCGCTTTATTTTCCCGAGATCGGAATGTGCCACTTTGAGCTCGAACGTGCACACTCGACTTTAAAGCACGTTTAAGAATAAATAAATTATTATCTCTAAACGTTTAATTTTAAAATTCCAGGGCCGTATTTCTAATTGGAACTAAATTTTTGATTTAATGCTATATTTAAACAAATTTAATTAAAAAAGCGCTATAGCTACTGCAATTTATTGAACTACAATTAATTTTTCGATTTGAAAGTGAGAAAATTAGTGTCAAAAATACAATAAAACGAAGATGTGCACGTTCGAGCGAAAAGTGGCACATTTCCGAGCGAGGGAGGCAAATGAAGCGCGACGCGGAGCGGCGCGCTTCATTTCCAGATCGGAATGTGCCACTGAGCTCGAACTGCACACTGACTTTAAAGCACGTTTAAGAATAAATAAATTATTATCTCTAAACGTTTAATTTTAAAATTCCAGGGCCGTATTTCTAATTGGAACTAAATTTTTGATTTAATGCTATATTTAAACAAATTTAATAAAAAAGCGCTATAGCTACTGCAATTTATTGAACTACAATTAATTTTTCGATTTGAAAGTGAGAAAATTAGTGTCAAATAATAAACAATAAAACGAAGATGTGCACGTTCGAGCGAAAAGTGGCACATTTCCGAGCGAGGGAGGCAAATGAAGCGCGACGCGGAGCGGCGCGCTTCATTTTCGAGATCGGAATGTGCCACTGAGCTCGAACGTGCACACTGACTAAAGCACGTTTAAGAATAAATAAATTATTATCTCTAAACGTTTAATTTTAAAATTCCAGGGCCGTATTTCTAATTGGAACTAAATTTTTGATTTAATGCTATATTTAAACAAATTTAATAAAAAAGCGCTATAGCTACTGCAATTTATTGAACTACAATTAATTTTTCGATTTGAAAGTGAGAAAATTAGTGTCAAAAATACAATAAAACGAAGATGTGCACGTTCGAGCGAAAAGTGGCACATTTCCGAGCGAGGGAGGCAAATGAAGCGCGACGCGGAGCGGCGCGCTTCATTTTCCCGAGATCGGAATGTGCCACTTTGAGCTCGAACGTGCACACTCGACTTTAAAGCACGTTTAAGAATAAATAAATTATTATCTCTAAACGTTTAATTTTAAAATTCCAGGGCCGTATTTCTAATTGGAACTAAATTTTTGATTTAATGCTATATTTAAACAAATTTAATTAAAAAGCGCTATAGCTACTGCAATTTATTGAACTACAATTAATTTTTCGATTTGAAAGTGAGAAAATTAGTGTCAAATAATAAACAATAAAACGAAGATGTGCACGTTCGAGCGAAAAGTGGCACATTTCCGAGCGAGGGAGGCAAATGAAGCGCGACGCGGAGCGGCGCGCTTCATTTTCCCGAGATCGAAATGTGCCACTTTGAGCTCGAATGTGCACACTCGGTTTTAACCTCGATTGCCAAACGTCCCGTTTTAACAAAAAAAAATTGTTCACGTTAGTTGTACCCCACCTAGTACACGGAAGGATTTAATTACAAAAACTTTTTGATCGAAAATATGCAGTAAGTGAAAAGTCAATGTTGCCATTAAATATGTTTTTTTCCGAGATGGGCAATGTGTGAGTTTGCGCTCCAATTAGCATACACGGCTTTTTATCATAATCCACATTCATCTATTGACTTTTAAAATTAAAAAATTACAGGACAGTATTTCTGTGAAAGACCAAATCGATGATTTGGTGCTTCAAAACTCGACATGACCCAAAACTTAAAAAAAAGTCAGAAAAAAATCGATTTTTATAACTTTCGACCCAAATATCAATTCTAACTGTTACGAAATCGTGTTATCAAAAAAAAAGCAAATAACTGCTACGACTTTTTCCGAACTCTGTCTTATTTTTCGCCTAAAGTGACCGAGCTAGCGTAGAATTAAACAAAACGGCAGGATGCCATTACGGGAACGATTTTAAAGTCAAATTATCCGCAGTTTTTTGCATTTATACTAATCCAATTCGCCCCCAAACCACAATTAAAATTCGGGCGAAGGCACGCACGCTTTTCGATCCTTCCTAATCGAAAAACGCAGCGAGCGCGGTTCGAGACGATTTAAAAGAAGAGAAAACGAAATGTAATAGAAAGATAACATTTTCCGCGTTCTTTGTGGTCAAACAGCGGTGACATCATAATGGTCGTCCTCAGTTTAGATCTTGTGCACGGCCGTGGGGTACCATGGGCTCGTATCTGGGGGTGCAGGGGGGAGAGTTACGCACCGATGGACCAGCGGGTCGACAACCGGGCAACCCCGTGTACCGACAAAACTATAGCGTAACTTTAAATAATCACATCCCTTTACAGGTTCTCACTTATTTAAATTTATTTGCATCTATTTTCAAATTAATGAGCCACATCTGTTTTGAATAGGCTCAACTTGTAGTTATGCTGTTTGTTTAAAGATTTTTTCTTCAACAAAATCGCCTAATCGAAAAACATTTATCTTTCGGGTTTAATTAAAATTATTTATACCTAAACTTCGAAGGAGTGTTTTTGTGCCTTTCTGGGATTTCGGAATGGGCGGCTCGTGAGACGCACGGATATGGGCCTGGGAGGTAGGGCCCTCGCATTGAACTTTTGGCATCGTCACTATTGTTTTTGGGGTCATCTTTGAACACAAAGTGATTGTTGAAAAATAGTACCACATTATTGGCTTATCAAGAAAAATCTTTCAATGTGCTTTTAACAAAAGGACTGACTTTCTCTCATAGAAGGCTGGGTCGTTACTCGTTAAATACTCATCTGCATGCGTCGGTAAAAGAAATGGTTTTGATTAAATCGGGTTCGTCGGTGGCATGAAATTTCTATTTATTGTTGTCCATGTTATTTTTGAATAAATTAAGTGTTAGCTTTTTAATTTATGGAATAAAAAGATAAGGGATGTTTTGGGTGTATAATCACTGTTGAACTGGTGATATACAAATACAGAAAAACCTCTCTTAACGGACACCTCTCTTCAACGGACAATATAGTACGTCCCGCGACTGTTCGTTGAAGAGAGGTTTTACTGTACACGTTTTAAAATACAGTATCACTATTTTAACAGTGCTTATACCCAAGGGCTTAGTGTAAAAAGGAGCAATGTACATTTTTTGGGAAATGAGGTGAAATCCGCTTTGTAGAAACAATGTCACCACAGAATGTCAGACGAATAGGTACCGAAACTTGTCCGGGTGAGATCTGACAAACTTATCTAACCAATAAAAATTTATATGCAATATGTCCTAAATCTAAAGAATTTCGGGAAAATGCATTTTGATTTTCCAGTAATTGATATCGTCTCCAAATACTTTTATATCTTTTGAAATCAATTTTTATTTTATTTGATGAAGCATCTTTGCACTATTCCATAAACGGCACAATGGGCACTTAGTAATAAATAGTAAATAGATGGCGTTTCTTGTATAGAACACTAATAGTATTTCTTTTATCACCGTTGAACACATTTTATTAAGGAAACGATAACTTAATTCAATTCTTGAAATATTATAAAAGATATCTACAATTTTATGACTCCAAATGCTATTTATAAATTATGGGTCTTTAAACTGAGATGCTTCGGTAAATTGAAGATCGCGAATGATTTAAATATGGTCCATTTACTAGGTACAACCTGTTAAATATGTACCTGCACTTTATTACTTTGGTCCGTTGTGTTGTTTTTAATGAGCGTTAAAATTGCTTTTTAAATTTTTTATTTGCAAATTTCATATTATGGTCTCATCTACAGAAATTAGAAATATTATATTTTTTAATAAATTAGAACCATTTGCGAAAAGTACTGAAACTTGTAGTTTTTCAGAAAATAAAACATTTGGGGAATAATTGAACGAGTGTGAGCAATAAATCCCTAAGTGACAAATATTTAAAAATCGATTTACCGCGAAATTTGTTTCTAAATGACCATTAAGAGCTTTTAAATAGCAATCTTTAAAACTATGAAAATGTTACGAAGTGATTTATTGCTCTCATCATCGATCTAGCACGAAAATCTATTTCTAAAGAACCAAAAAACTTTTAAAAAGCCATATTTTAAAACTATGCCAGTGTCACTTGAGCATATCCTGTTCTTGTCCTTTTAATTATTTACTAATTAAGTTTATACATTATTTTTATGAATATTAAAACAATAGTATTTTATTTTTAATGATATTGAAAAAATAGGAACACTTATCTAAATTATTTTAAAATTTCTTCTGGTTTCTCCTAATAATAAAAAAAATATTTTTCTGCACGTAGTACAGGCAAATAAATAACTTGAATAGAATATTGATAACAAAAATAACAAAAAACATCAAGCAAAAATCTAATGTAAGATTTACAAAAAAATTAAGGATTATACACTCCAGAAATTTACCATATCGCATTGGGTTACTATTTAAATGGTTATAACTAGTAATTTTACAAAATACATACACAATATGTAACTGCTTGCATACTTAGAATTATAGAAAAAAAATTATTCAATATTTCAATTATTACACAATTTATAAATTGATTTATGGTTTAACTCAGAGATATTTTTTAATTTTTTCGGACATCTTTGGAAAATTCTATGGGGTAGATTTGTTTGTATTAAATAGTTTATTATCTATGGGGTTGGCAAGAAAGTAATTTTGGTTTTGCTATTTACTTGCCAACCCAATATTTATGTTTGCTACAAATAAGCAAGGATCTGATAATAATCATGAACTTATTATGGTCATACTTTCTGAACCACCTTAACCCTCCGCATACTAGATGACTAAATGTCACATGCCATACTAGGTGGGGTTTGCCATACCCCAAAAATAAAATGAAATAAAATCCAGAAAATTGTACTTTATGACAGTCAAATGATAAGAAATATATTTTAATAACCAATAATGAATAGGTTTAAGTAAAAAATTAATTTTTTATCATACCGGGATCGAAAGTTCGCTTTCGGACCCTATTTTGCGGGTAGAAAGTGTCACATTCTGTCCCTGTTAAAGTATATTACTCACAATATTTTATTAATTGTGAATAAGTCGTTTGTTAAGTAACGTGAAAGACTTTGACGTACGCGATACAAAATTGAAACCATGTCTACTAAAAAAAAACATGTAACTTAACAACGAATTATAAATAAAATGAATAAAATTAAATAAGGAATTTAATAACGAGTTCAGATGAATTACCTGAAAATAAATTAAATGAAAAGAAATAATTCGAAATTTAAATGAAGAAGCTAAAATAATTAAACATGATTTACTTCCTACAAAATTGAAGGAACGATATGAATTATGTTATCAAAAATTTTTAAATGATCAATTCAGAAATCCTTTTCATAATATCGAAAAATCTGTGTAAAACAACTACCAAAATAAGTCAACAGCTAAAAAACGTATTAATGAATATAAAATAGCAAATATAATTATTTACTCTTTAACAAATGGCTTTCTTTGCATCATATTTAAAAACTGTAAAATAACTGAATTAATTATTAATAATAATAAAAAATTAATAAATTATTAATTATTAATATTAACTGCAAATAGTTAAAAATAATTTTTATTAAGTAAAGTTTTAATTTGGTCAATTATTATATACTTTTTAGTAAACACATATAATTGTGAATCAAATAAAAATCTATTTTACAAAAAATTTAATTTTAAAAAACGTTATTTTTAGTCAACCACTTAAAGCGGAAACCCCCAGACCCCAACCAGAGACTTATCTCCTGGACTCCGTATGCGTTTTGAGACTTATAAACTGAACAAAATCTATTAATTAATTGAAAACATTCAAATAATGACTCTTTTTAACCTAACCTAGAAATATTAAATTTGATTAATTTAATTTTGACGGAACTTTCGATCCCGGTATGATAAAAAATTGTATACTTGCCACGGGAAGTAAGTATGACATCCCGACCCGCATTTTTGTCACCCTCGCCTTCAGCTCGGGGAACAGTACTACGTGAGTCGGAAAGTCATACTTACCTCGCTAGGTGAGTAATATGTTATCACGGCTTTTTCGTAATGATTCGCAATAATTTAGACCAACGAATTACACGAAAACTTAATTGAATAATTTTAATCGTTCCTTCTCACTTGCATTGACAAGATAATCGTATCTTCTCGCTCCCTTCCACTCATTGCTATGGTAAATACATTTTTTGAATATAAAATCGATATTTACTAAATTAAATTAAAATTTTTGATTTGAAAGAGCGCACGGTAAATTATACTAATGTAATAAAGACGAGGATGTGCGCATTCGAGCGAAAAGTGGCACATTTCCGAGCGAGGGAGGCAAATGAAGCGCGACGCGGAGCGGCGCGCTTCATTTTCCCGAGATCGGAATGTGCCACTTTGAGCTCGAATGTGCACACTCGGTTTTAAGCATGATACACAATAATTCTGGCCAATAAATTAGACGAAAAATTAGTTGAATAATTTTAATCGTTTCTTCTCACTCCTATTGACATGATTGTCGTATCTTTTCGCTCCCTTGCACTCATTGGTATGGTACTAATGTTTTTCGAAGATAAAATCGTTATTTATCACACTAAATTTAAATTTATGATTTGTAAGAGGGCACGGTAAATTATACTAATGTAATAAAGACGAGGATGTGCGCATTCGAGCGAAAAGTGGCACATTTCCGAGCGAGGGAGGCAAATGAAGCGCGACGCGGAGCGGCGCGCTTCATTTTCCCGAGATCGGAATGTGCCACTTTGAGCTCGAATGTGCACACTCGGTTTTAAGCATGATACACAATAATTCTGGCCAATAAATTACACGAAAAATTAGTTGAATAATTTTAATCGTTTCCTCTCACTCCTATTGACATGATTGTCGTATCTTCTCGCTCCCTTCCACTCATTGCTATGGTAAATACATTTTTCGAATATAAAATCGATATTTACTAAATTAAATTAAAATTTTTGATTTGAAAGAGCGCACGGTAAATTATACTAATGTAATAAACACGAAGATGTGCGCATTCGAGCGAAAAGTGGCACATTTCCGAGCGAGGGAGGCAAATGAAGCGCGACGCGGAGCGGCGCGCTTCATTTTCCCGAGATCGGAATGTGCCACTTTGAGCTCGAATGTGCACACTCGGTTTTAAGCATGATACACAATAATTCTGGCCAATAAATTAGAGGAAAAATTAGTTGAATAATTTTAATCGTTTCCTCTCACTCCTATTGACATGATTGTCGTATCTTTTCGCTCCCTTGCACCCATTGGTATGGTACTAATGTTTTTCGAAGATAAAATCGTTATTTATCACATTAAATTTAAATTTATGATTTGTAAGAGCGCACGGTAAATTATACAAATGTAATAAACACGAGGATGTGCGCATTCGAGCGAAAAGTGGCACATTTCCGAGCGAGGGAGGCAAATGAAGCGCGACGCGGAGCGGCGCGCTTCATTTTCCCGAGATCGGAATGTGCCACTTTGAGCTCGAATGTGCACACTCGGTTTTAAGCTGTATTACCAAACGTGCCGTTTTAACAAAAAAAAATTTTCACGTTAGTTATACCCCACCTAGTGCACGGAAGGTTAATTAAACACTATTTTTATTTTTCTTCTTTTTCTTGGTGCCATTATTACCCTTGCGTTTGTGGTTTTTTGCTTTCAAACTAATACTCTTTTTATTTTTGAATCAATTAAGAACCACAAGAATTAAAAAAAATATGACACAGGTTCCTCGGGGAAAAATTTAAAACATAGAAATTGAATGATTGATCTGAAAAACATAGCAATAGTTTAAATTAAAAATAAAAAAACATGTGCCCGATGGAATTTAATTTTTATTTCACGCCTAATTGACTTTTCACCCCAATGCGAACGCCTCCCATTTACGCATCCGCGTTCAACAATCAAACTTTATCTAAAAGGGGTAATATAAAACGCTTCCGCCGAAAGGAAACAAAAGGGGAATTGTATCGATGGCCGAATTTTGTTATCGTTCGCTAATGAGTTCCTGCCCGTAAAAAAACCGACGTTCAATTTACCTCGTAAATATTTCAACACTTCTTCGGAGTCGAGGGTGCTCAAAAGTAAGAACGTCGAACGCGAGTACGTAGCAATATTTAAAATAAATAATTGATGAGGCGATCTTAAATGTCATGGCAATATCTTTCAAGTACAAAAAGAAGACGCGGGTCGTGCGTTGGTTAGAAGGAGAAGCAGTGCTAACAATGACATTGAAAAATTACACAACAATTATGAAAAATAAACCCACAAGAGCCGCGTATAATTATTATATTACCAAGCCCACCCCACGTAATTATCTTTTCGGCTCAATAGAATCGATTTTTTGGGTTTCGCTTCTGGAAGAACATTTTTCGGATCGCGCTTTTAGCGGCACCAGAGATGGTAATTATTCGTCCCACACTTTTTATGTAATGCATAGCTTAAAGATTGTTGTTGATAATCTCAAGGTTCGCTTTAGCTGAAGGATATTTAACATGTGTAGGAAATGATTCAATCGCAATCGACTCAATACCCATTCGATTTTATGTTTTTTTTTGCCATTTATCGAAGACGATTCTTCGGCCAAATCTTGCGATTTTAAGACGCAGGTCCCATTCGAAAGATCAAAATTTAAATACGATTTAGGCGAAAAAAGTTACGGCGCCGCTTATTATGTAAAATTTATTGCAAGAAGCGAGTCAACGCTGTATAAAATAATTATTAGGTATTTAATTGTAGGTTGCCTTTGGAGTAGTTTCGAGGTAATAATTGCAGTGGCACGCTCGTGGAGGAGCTCGGAAATGCAACCTTCTATATTTAAACACAATTAGGACAAAATGTCCAATGAATGGCCGATTTGAGGCATTGCGAGCTATTTCTATACGAAAAAGTAGTAAACCAATTAATAAATTAAAAATATTATTTTTGTTTATGATTTTTTGAATACATTGCAGTTCGGTCATAAACTTTGTAAAATTTAACTATAAAGGGTATAAAATGAGGAGTCCAGTAATTGACTACTTTCGTCTAAAGAATGACCGGGTATAGTCCAGTGCATGACCGATTAATTGATTCACCTATTAAAAACGAATAATTCATAAAATGATTTTAAACACTAGGTAATTAGAAAATATGTATAGGGTACTGGAGGGTAATAAAGCCCACTTAGTGTAAAATATTTTTTATTAAATAAACTAAGACAACTTATAACATAATATGAATTCTAAGTGATTTTTACATATTTTTTCTGAAAATAATGTTTATTTAAAAACAAAAAAAATAAAAACACATTTTTAAAAAGCAAAAACATATACACTGGTGTTTGGGCCTTATTATACGAACAGGCAGATAATAAGGCCCGCCTTAAAATACAATGGCAGATATTAAGTCCCGAATAGAGTATTCAATTCAGGGGTAGCAACTTTGGCATATAAAAGGTGCTTTGTCATCTTTTGTTAGTCCAACACATTCTTCGTGTACCCAAGTGTTACATAACGTACAAGATCTCATATCAGCCACAAAATCATGGTTGCGGATGGTACACATCCAAGATTGTTTTGAAGAGCCAGCAATATTGTATTTTTACGTAACCCTGATTTTGATTTTAAGTCACGACCCTCAAGCATTTGCCTTTTATTAAATATTAAGGCCCGGGCCTTATTACCTGAGTAGTACATTTTTTTTTTTAAGATTATCTTTTTTTCTGATTAAATAAATCAAGTCAACTAAAGAAGAAGTCAAAGAAGAAGCTTACCTCTTTTATAAAAGAAGTTTGATCTTCAATATTTTATTTAAATTGCCACGTTTTTCAACCAATTTCTTTTTTTAAACATTTACATATAAAGATACTACAGTTTTTTTTCAATTGCAACTCAATTTGGATTTCAATTTGGAGTTGGAACGTGCACATAATCGGATATTCGTAGGATTTTTCTACATTCATCTTTTCAGATTAAATTCAAAAAGAATTTAGTTTGGTTTTATTGAATTTTTTTAAATTTAAAGAGAGAAGATTGTATGTGCACAACCGAACAAAAAGTGGCACCTTTTCGCAACTGTGCTAGTTTGGGCTCGAACGTGCACGCTCGGTTTTAAGCACGATTCACAATAAATTAATTCATTTTCAAAAAATAAAATGTAATTAAAAATTATGAACGGTACCCGGGGACGCTGCCCGCCATAATTAATACAAATCGGCTGCGAGATCAGTTCGTAAATAAGAAAACTTTTGGAAAAATTTACCGAATCCCCCTTTTAAAAAAAATCGTGGGTGTGCCACTGAAATGTTACGTTCTTAAATTAAGGAAATTGGTGTTCACAAATTTAGCGCATAAAATTTCCCGTTTTGTAAATTCAAAGCGATTTTTTCACTTTTTCTTAATTTATTGCTTTCTTATAAGTCCCGTGCTTTTAAAAATAGACCTGTTCGGTGTCGTTCGAATTAAGTTAGATTTTAATTTATCCAAAATTATTCTAAGTTCTCAAAAATTATGATCAATAGAATAAGAAAAAAAATAGTTGGGGTATTTATTTGAGGTTGTTAAACCGCCAGCCTTTGTTTTGCGCTTTTTAAATTAAATGCGTCATTTTCAAGATTTGTTGTAAAATATCAAAATATTACATTTCCTGCGACTCCAGAAAAGCGGACTTTTAACAAGATTCGCATTAAAGATAACCATATTTCGAAGCACTTCAGAGACACATGCGGCAGCTGACTTTATTTTTGTTATAAACAATAATGAATACGATTATTAACCACCTGATGGCCAGCCACCACAGGCATTCCTTTCTATAATTGTGAACTTTAATGTCTAGTTTTTGCTCCGTCCGAGCTTAAATATTTCATGACCGAGCGGGAGAAGAAGAAGAAGAAGAAGTAAATAAAATTACCGACCATTTCTGTAAAAACTATTTCACAACTAACAATACCAGCGGATTCCATTAAAAAAAAACTTGTTCGAGGAAGTGAGTACGTAACTGTACCCTACAAGTTAGAAATCAAAGAACTTTGCCCTGGAAGTAGTAGCTGTAGAGAGAAACAAACCGCAGAGGACCAAAAAACTAAAATGGGAGGATGCGTTAGTAATACCGTTACCGAAAGATTAATTCGTGCAGTAATTACGTATTTCGTTGGACGTTTAAAAAGTCTTAATCGTTTTTTACTTAAAACAATACAAATTCGCCACGCTCCCATATAAAGCGGCTCTAAGCCGCCATTCAAGCTCCGAAGTCGACGAAACCACTTCAATCGCCCAATTTCAAAATAATCGACGTTTTGATCAAAATTTAAGGGTGGAAATCATAAATTACCATTTTAATATGTGCAAGAAGAGTTGCTCGTATTTTTAATATTTTTTTAATACTATATTTTAAGTAAATTGAACGCGTCCCCCTCTATTTTTAAATATTTTTGTGTAGTTAACAATTTATTAATATTTTTAAAAAAATTAGAAAGTACGAGAATTAAAAATCGCTTAAAGTAAGAAAAAAGGACCAAGGCATGTCCTATTATACTTATATATTTTTTCTAAGCCCACCATCTGCTTTTTTTAAATTATTATCTAAGGTTGATGCTCCTTCGAAATTTAAATTGTAGAGAAATTGAAGGAAACAGGGGGATTTAAAAAAACACACACACACCTTTGCGTGTCTTTGAACCGCACGATAAAATCTATTTTTCTAAATATTTAGTGTTGTGGTTGGTCTTTTAAATGACCATATGTCGCGGCCCCCTCCTTTTAAATGTCCATTAAAACTTTAAATTAAATTACGCAAACAAACAGATCAGGTGTTTCAGTTTTACATTTTGCAAATTCATTCTAAAGATTGCTTTTCTACGATAGGCTTCATCAAGCATGTACCCCTTTTTTACGAATTTAATTATTATTTTATGTACAGCGGAATAATTGTGTAGATCGTATAAATATATTACTTGGGGGGGTATTTTTGCGAAATTTTCGTGCTAGAAAACGTGTAGGTTTTTTGTGGCTCTGCGAGGGGTGCTTGAAGATATTTTTATTAGAGACAAGTATTTTTGCTTGTGACAGGAAGAGTTAAATGGGCAAGTCCGTCCACTTTTAACTTATCCGGAGTTCAACGGCCTTCGGTGGTGCTACGCCTCCAGTCGACCCCTTTATGGTATTTGTACTGTTGGAATCTAAAAAACTTACGTAACTATAAACGAAGAAACATTTTGTTTATTATTCGGATTAAATTCCTCGTTTAAGACATGAATTTTTATACTCGATTATACGAATTTGAAGTTCCACAAAAAAAATTGTTTATGTTTATATCACCATTATTTTCTATAATTAGATTTTTTATGTACAAACAAAGTGCAAAGGCTACAAATCAGAAAAAAATCCATTTAGTTCAAGTTTAAAATCTTTTTAAAAATAAATAAATTTTTTTAAAAATTTTAATCAAGGGTAGAATATTTTTAAAAAATATTTAATAACATTTTATATAGCTTATAACAAAATCTTTCTAAAATGATTTAGGATCCGAAGGAAAGCAAGCATAATGCGATTAAAAACCAAAATTTATGCTCTTTGTGATAAGTCGATGAGCCCCATAAAATTTTATTGCATTGCAAGAATTTTATGATTAAATAATAATAAAATTTACGATGCCTTCTCTAAGGACTTACATAAAACGTTTTAGTATATATAATCTCTTCTCCACCTTATAAAAAATCTGCTTTAAAATCAAAAATTCAACTTCCCGAGCCCCCATCGATATATTCGATTATCTCCGATTTTTATTGAGGCAGTAAATTTCCACTTAAACAATTAAAATAAAAGGGAAGCCCCCAAAGGTCGTACGGCGATAGAAAGTTTGACAATTAAATAATAATTGAAATATTTTAGATTTTGACTTTACCCCTAATTATTTTTTAATAGTTCGACTGCGATACGTAATCTTGAAAATGCCAATTTAATTAGGGGGGTCGTAAAATAATAATAACGATTTTTGAGTGAATTTTTCCCAACTTTTTAAATGGCGTTTTAATTATTTTTTTTTTCGAAATCGGGGGCACCTTGCTAAATAAAAATATACATACATCAATCACCGTTCCGAAGCGGAAACTTGGTGCATAATTGTTTTGATTGCCGTTTGTGCGTAATTATTAATTGTGTTTTAGACGATGGAGTTTATTTGTGAACTAAACGTGGTGCCCCGTATATTTTAACTGTAAAGGCTTTTAAAGTTCAATTAATGTAAAATTAGCTCCTCGCATGTCACACACTCTTTAAAATATGAATAAGCCATTAAATTAACGAGGGTTCTTTATTATTTCTAAATATTTGCATTAATGGCCCTTTAAAAAAATTCATTAAAAAAAAGGGGGTACAAGTGCGGCACTTCCCTAATTAGAATTTATCATATTCACCCTTTTCGATTAATAAAATACCAGTAGGGCTATAAAGATTAGATTAGATTAGATCTCCCACTATTTGTTGGAGTCGTTGGATTATAAAAAAATTGTAAAAAATTCGAATAAAAGATTCTCATAGAGAAAAAGACCTACCCGCTGTCATAGCTGACTGCGTAACTTTGTATGTAAAATGCATCTTCTGATATATACTTTTATCTTTTATTGGCACATAGTTTAATGCCCAGGAAGGGAGCGAGAAGACTACACTGTAACGTTATGTAAGAGTGTGTAATAACCCCCCATTTATAATGACGATGCCGGTCATCGCCCCTGCTCCGCTTTATGCATGGTGGGCCCGACTATATGAGATTTTAGTTTGTACACTTTGCTTTCATAGTTACACGTGCATAGCTCTATTACTGTAAGAATACTAGCCGCACACTATTCTATTTTTAGACGTATTTGTGGGATTTAAATTTTGAGCGAAATTTGCATGGACCCCCCACCCCACTCGATAGCCGGTATCACGCGGTACAATCGTCTATTTTCTTCGATGCACTTTCGGTTTAATCGAATCTATTCCTAATTAATTCCACTTAAATTTCATTACGACCAATAACATTCAATCTGTTTGGCAAAATTTTCAAGATTATTTATGAGGTTTTCCATGGGGGACCTTGTAAAAATCAAAATAATTTAGAATTTTGAAATAGATCAAAAAATAATGGGTTATTTAAAAAAATGTTGAAGGGTCGATTAAATTGGATTCATAAAATTATGTGACCAAAAATATGCTGTGGGTTAATTTTTTTTAAAGAGTTACCATGTGTATTATAATCGACGATGGTACTTCATTAAAAAAAAAGTACGATTAACGAATTTGTAAAAAAATTAAATAAAGATATGGTTGAATCTCAGCCTTCTGCATACTAGGTGACTAAATTTCACATGCCATACTGGGTGAGGTTTGCCATACCCCAAAAATAAAATGAAATAAAGTCTACAAAATTGTACTTTATGACGGTTAAATAATGAGAAATATATTTTAATAACCAATAATGAATGGGTTTAAGGAAAACACATAAGGTACTGGAGGGTAATAAGGCCCACTTAGTGTTAAATATTTTTTATTAAATAAACTAAGACAACTCATAACAAAATATGAATTGTAAGTGATTTTTACATATTTTTTTTAAAATATAAACTACAATACTTCAAGCTAAAAAAAAACAACTTTTTTTGAAGTTTCAATCCAACCCAGTGCACATTCGTCGTTTTATTTCTTTTCAAATTCAAAAATTAATGTAAAAAATTTTGTTAATACGAAGATGTGCGCATTCGAGCGAAAAGTGGCACATTTCCGAGCGAGGGAGGCAAATGAAGCGCGACGCGGAGCGGCGTGCTTCATTTTCCCGAGATCGGAATGTGCCACTTTGAGCTCGAATGTGCACACTCGGTTTTAAGCACGATTCACAATAATTTAGGCCAATAAATTAGACAAAAAATCAGTTAAACAACTCTAATCGTTCCGTCTCGCTCGCACCGACTAGTTTATCGTATCTTTTCGCTCCCTTCCACTCATTTGCTATGGTAAATATATTTTTCGAACATAAAATCGATATTTACTAAACTAAATTTAAATTTCTGATTTGAAAGAGCGAAGTATAAAGTAGATAAATTCAATGCATACTAGGATGTGCGCATTCGAGCGAAAAGTGGCACATTTCCGAGCGAGGGAGGCAAATGAAGCGCGACGCGGAGCGGCGCGCTTTATTTTCCCGAGAGCGGAATGTGCCACTTTGAGCTTGAATGTGCACACTCGGTTTTAAGCACGATTCACAATAAATTAGACAAAAAATCAGTTAAACAACTCTCATCATTCCCTCTCGCTCGTACCGACGAGTTTATCGTATCTTTTCGCTCTCTTCCACTCATTTGCTATGGTAAATATATTTTTCGAACATAAAATCGATATCTACTAAACTAAATTTAAATTTCTGATTTGAAAGAGCGAAGGATAAAGTAGAAAATTCAATGCATACTAGGATGTGCGCATTCGAGCGAAGAGTGGCACATTTCCGAGCGAGGGAGGCAAATGAAGCGCGACGCGGAGCGGCGCGCTTCATTTTCCCGAGATCGGAATGTGCCACTTTGAGCTCGAATGTGCACACTCGGTTTTAAGCTCGATTATCAAACGACCCGTTTTAACAAAAAAAAATTGTTTACGTTAATTATACCTCACCTACTACGCGGAAGGTTAAATTGATATCCCAATGGTACCGTGTTTTTTTTTTCTCAAAAAAGTACCATTTGTGCATTTACTTCTAATTAAAGGAAATGGCCCACTTTTTCGATAAATCAACAATTTGATTCCAAGGTGATCGTGATCAAATCTCAATATGGCCGATACGATTTTCAATGGGCGATTTTTTGGGAAAAATGGCACCGATTTTTTTTTTTCAAACCCAATCTGGCACAACATCGACAATTATCGTACATAATTATGTAAATAATGGCCGAAACGATTAATTATTAAGCGAAGAATTCGGAAAATGTAGGCTAACGATTGGCTTTACGAGAAAATAGTTATCCTAACAGTAATCCGGCTATAATGTGAGAATAGTAAGTTCGGTAAGTAAAAGATCTTGAAATAGTGAAGTATCTCTGCGGTAGAAATAGAGGAGAAGGCAGGTCGGTGGCTCCTCTCCAGAGCCGCTCATAATTTCCTCTTTGGAAAAGTAATAGAAATACGAGCGTGACGGCAAAAAGCGAAGTCAAAACAATCTGAATCATACCACACAAATGCTACCTGTTGCTCGGCCAGCAAGTGACTAATGTAGAAAATGGGGGCCCATTTGTTTAGTTTTTGTCCATCGTAAAAATCGAAAAAAGGAGAACCAGCATATGTTGCATTAATTACGTACAATAGCGACGCGATTAATCGTAGGGGGAAAATACAAGGTTTTTTAGATTTGTAATGCGGAGGGAATTTGTTATTTGTTTTCTGTTGTTGCCAGTCACTCTCCGATTTAATCGCTCCGTAATTTAGTTAATTACCCCTCATTATTTTAAATTTGCTTATCGCTAAGCGAGTCTTTGAACAATTTTCGAGAAAGTCCCCAAAAAAGGGTTGCGCATTTTCGACTTCCGCGCGACGCCTTCCGTGCCAAACGGTGCCGGCCCGTCGGGCCGAAGGGGGGGCGCCACGATCTAATGGCAATCAAAGCGTAGATAAATGCGTAAGAATTTGAATTGTTACACCTGTTGCGCCAACTTTCTAAAAATACGAAATCCACACCAACGAAGCGGGAAGCGCTTGTTTACCCATTACCAGTACAAGAAATGAGACCGTTCAAAACGAAATTTATTAGTTGAGTTTTCCACCCACCCCTATATCGCCGAACAAAAGCATACGGGCATCGTCAGCATTCTTCGAAAAAGTGTTACGAAGAGTCAAAAAGTCGTCCTCTTTTTAAGGGGGGTCAACCACCCCACGTCGACTTGCACGTGTCGGATCCCCGTCCAAAGCAACGGCCCTGCCGAACGGCGGAGACGCGGCCCCAAAACACACCCAGCTCGATTCCGCTGGACCGCTGCTTGAGCCCTCAATGTGAGAGCGCGCTCCAATCCCCCAAATAGTTTCTAAACCACGCCGAAGCCGACTTGAACACAGTAAACGCTTGAATTTCTGGGCATCCACAGCGCTCAAGGTCATTTTGGTCGTGGTGGTGGTATTCTGAGCCCGAGCTGCGCGGGGCTCGAGTTGGATTTAGTAACTCGAAGGGTGCGCACCACTTAATCGCCTTCTTTTCCTCCCCAGTTCGGACCGTGCCCAAATCAGGGTTGAAATGCTACGCGCTTTAATCTCGATGGAGCGGTGGTGATCGGTGGGTGTTCCAGGATTAATAAATGTGATTAAACGGGCGCAGTTCGCTCGTGGATTACAAGGACAACTTATTGCGTAAGTATTTAACTTATTAGCGATTTGCGCACACCCTCTTTTATAGCGCATGACATAATTTCTATGTTTGCAATTTCGTTTTGGACATATGCTGCAGGAAAAACCCCTGCGCCCGTCCGCATTTTTTTTCCCGAACGGCGGAAAGTGGGTTTCGGTCGTCCCGAATAATTTCACGCCGAAACCTCATTTCTGCGCACAAAAAACCCTCAACTGCGCTTTAAAATAATCTCGAAATAAACAGAACGCGATAAAAATATAAAGGATGATATGGTTAACGGGGCTTTTATTATATCCGGCCGAGAAATACGCGAGACCTGGAAAAACTTCGGATTTCGCGCTTCTTGGGATCGTTCGGCGAGCATAGGCGGGGTACGCTTTGGGGCTGCGAACAATTCGAAATCGCAATTTTTCGATTCTAATTACGCGAAAAACAAGACCGAACAAACTTCACCTTCGGCTTTGTTCGTCAAAAAATGTTGAGATTTTTTTTTAAGAAATTTAAATTACAAATTAAATTAGACACGTCCTTGTTAATAACAAACAAATCCTTAATTAAAAAGTGCTTAAGCGAGTTCGGTATTTCACTTAAGGACGTCGAAATTTTTTTTCAAACGATTTTACCCATTATGAAGGAATGCGTAGTTCGGGGGTATTTTCGAATTACGAAGAGTGCGAGAAAGCTGAAAGTTGGGTAGGTCGGCGCGTAATTTGTGGTATTTCGGATTAATTGTTCGTACAAAACTCCCCCTCTTAATTGGCCCATTAAAAACGTGGGTTATCGAAGGTGGAGGACGGGTGGCCGATTTAGTGTAGGGCGAGTGATTGCCCCTTGTGCTACGACGCTGTGTAGGCACCCCGAACAACCCGAAAACGACCGAGGTAGAAAAGAGACAGTAGATTGCTGACATGGCGCCTTGAGAGTTTAGTGGTGTTGAACTATCCTCTATAAGGATTCATCCCTCTTTGTTAAGTGGCACGAATTTGAAAAGGTAACGTTTCGCAGATTACTAAGTAGTTCCTCTAACTGATCAGATAGTTAATTTCGCGAAAACGCGCCGCGAAATCGTCGAGAAAAACAAATCTAATTTTTAATAGGGTCGACGACTTCGCTTACCCTAGCTTTAAAATCAATATATTTCTATAAATCAATATCGAAACCCCCATTGCACGCCCGCAGGATTACAATTGTAGTTTCCCCGACGCTCATTTAAAGCCGTTAATGGCGAAAATCGCGCGGAGCGGTACTTTCAAACATTGTTTAGTTTGCCTAACGGGGAAAAGGGTTGCGTAAACTGCGACTTCATGATATCACGGTAGGCGGGGTGTTGCGCCGCGATAACTTCGCTCTAAAAATGGCGTAGGGCTGTGCTCATTTCTCACGAGGGGTTGACTGTTTTCCTTTTTTTAAAATTAAATTATTGCATTTTTCCAAAGCAACGTTTCGGTTATTATTGTCTCTCCTCCGACGTGTTTGCTGCTTCGCCGAATGACCGCGCGTTGTGATGTAATCTTCGAGTGCTCAAGATTCGTTCACTCACACACCACCTGTGTGATTCATGAATTTATTATTTTTTTTTTTTAATTACGAAGAAACCACGAATCGTTCGTTTTTCTCTTCCGAAAGTTTTCCGGGAGTTCCTAGCGCGCGCTTTGTCGATTTAAATTTTGTCGAGCGAATCAAACGAGCAACCGAAGAACTTGCTTACTCTTAAAATAATTCGCACATGAAGCACAAGCAATGTCTAAAGACATAATTGCATTCTTTTATGCAACTCTGACAGTTCTGTTTCGAATCGTATTTTTCGTAAGCACAAAGTACGTTAACCTTAGATTTTCATTTGATGTTTACTTATTTGGGGGGTTGTTTTGATAGCTTCGTCGACCGGATAAACAATCTGTAAATCAAATTAGCTCGTTTCATATCGGTCTGTTTATTTATTTTAAACTTTCGAAGTTAATTCTGTGAAGCAAGGAATTTTCTACGGTTTACTATACAAAATGAAGAAGTGACTCAAACCCACGTCCGCTATTGACGTTGTCCGTTATTATTATTTAATTTTTTGTTTACACTATTCTAAGAGATTATTTGTTAAAGTTGTATTGAATTTTCAGCGCTGTGCAAAGAAATCATTCAAAATAGCGCCGTTGCCACCCATGTCAAGTACCAACTATCAATATCATCCATATCCGAGTCCAACGCAGATACAACTAGGGGTAGCAGCCCCAACACCTACAAACATGTCTTCCCAACGTTTTTGCTTAAGATGGAACAATCACCAGTCGAATCTATTATCAGTATTCGATCAGTTATTGCAAGATCAAAGTTTCGTCGATGTAACGTTAGCGGTCGAAGGCCAGCTCCTAAGGGCGCATAAGATGGTATTGTCAGCCTGCAGCCCATACTTCCAAGCGCTGTTTGTCAATCACCCCGACAAGCATCCGATTGTTATTCTCAAAGATGTACCTTATAGCGATATGAGGAGTTTATTAGATTTTATGTACAAAGGCGAGGTATCTGTTGATCAAGACCGTTTGACGGCGTTTCTAAGAGTCGCCGAAAGCTTAAGGATTAAGGGTTTAACCGAGGTAAATGAAGAAAAGTGTGATACAATAACGTCGTCGCTGATGCAGCAGCAACATAGTTTAAGTAGTAATCCCTTGCCTCAGTTGCAAAGGTTGCAGCAGAAGAGATTCATCGGCAATACGTTAAATATGCTCGGAAATGCATTATTACAGCCAAAGCGGAAAAGGGGGCGACCAAGAAAACTGTCAGGATGTTCTAATGGCGTCGACGATTACGACAGGCCGGATTCGCTCATACAAGGTAGTCCCGAAATGTTGGAAGTGAAAATGGGCATGGATGGGTTCACGGGAAACAATTCCGATTCCAGCAGCGGGAAACCTGAAGATAAGGAGAACGATAGCGATAACAAAATAAAAGGCGAACCCATCGCTGGTACTTCGAAGGAACAGTCCAACAATAACTCGAAAAATAACGATAATGATTATGCGTCTTCCGGTGAGTTTTTTTTTCAAGAATACACTTTTTAATTTATTTTCATACAATGCCCAAAGGCTCTTCAAAGCTTCCATTAATCCGTTTCTTTCTAGGAAATTACTGATTTGTAACGAAGCCCTTTTTAAAGAAAAAACAATGTTGAATTCAAATAGCTTTAAGATATCTCTTACTTACGCTTTGAAGAGTCTTCAGTGATTTATGTATTATTAAATTTATGCCTTTCCGACAGTTATTAGGCATTGACAATGCGCAAAAAGTAAGTAAGGATTTTAATTAACAGCATTGTTCCTCCCACTGTTAAAAGTCAATATTGTGGACCAAACAATCGTTTTGAGAATTCTTACTTACTGAAGTATTCATTACTCGAAGCAGTAAAATATGTAAAAGCATGTATCAGTTGCAATAAGCTGCTCATGTTGTTTTACAGTTCATTTATAAACAAGAAAAAAACCTTTTGCAATCATCAAACATCGACGTCAATCACAACTCTAATGTTTTTGATTTTTTTTGCAAAGCATCATAAAACTAAAAGAAAACAACCCAACTGCACTTTGCGTTCAAAGAGCAAAAGCATTGTTTAAATATTATTGTTGTGTTAGACGCTGTTATAATATTTAAAAAGATTTATTGTAGGTATGTTCTACTTTCGCACGAATTGTTCGGGTTTTTTTTCCTCTTTTAATTTTTGCGCCATCCACTCGAAAAATAAACATTTAAGCGAAAAGAAAAAAAAATAGTGAAGGGAAAAGCTATAGTGGCGCGTTTGCAAATCGGTGTAGTGAGAAGTTTTTAGTGCTGTGTCCTTTGATTTTGTTTTTTTGTTCCGAGGTGAGTTTTACAATACTTATTGATAAGGGAAGAGTTGTTAAGGAATGAGCCACTGTTTTTATTTTATTTTTTACAAATAATTCATACAGCATTCATCTAAAATGCAGTTGAATTTTATTAACACTGTTTGAACGCGGCTTATTCCCTATAGCTTTTCCCTTTTTAACATTTATTAATACTTAGCTTAAATTTTTATGATTAACAGATATTGGTTGGTGATGGTTGTGCATGATACCTTTTACGTTCAGAAAAGCGGTCAAAGTATTTTCGATAGTTCCGAATGCATTCGGTTTGGTTGATAAAAGTAAGGTCGTTCATTGAAATTAAACGTTGTGATTACTTTGATTGCTTTTATTTGGCATATGTGTCAGTTCAATCTGAATAATTTATAAATACGACAAATTCTTGGCGAAATTTTTTCTCATTTACTTAGAACTCAGTTTCTATTCACAATTTGAATTGTAGTGCCTTAAATAACGAATCCAATTGGTTACATTTAATGCGTAACGAATGGGATTTGTGCTTTGTATTTAAATAGCTGGAAAAGGTGTGCGAAATGGTACATAAGAATTAAATTTTAGGTGCTCCTGACGATAAACGACCCCCAACGAAAATCCGATCGATAGACTTCAATAATTCGATCAAGGAAGAGTATCACATGTTACATCATGACTTAACGACGGTTTCCGACGAAGAGGAAAATGAAATTGAAATATCCGAGTTGGATTCAAGTTACGAACCTTTGGATATTAAAATTGACCCAAGGACGTTTTTAGATACGGTGATCGAAAACAGTAATAATAGGAGTTCGAATAAAAAAAGGGAATACATCGATTTTGAGGACGATTCGAATTACGATATCATTCTCGAAGATCAATCTTGTGAAGCGAAACAAGGCAGATTCGAGAATTACACGAAGAAGATCTACGATCCCGATAAATCGGCTCGTGATTTTTGTGTGAGGGAAAGGGATAATCTGTACAGGTGTACCGTATGTGATAGGGTTTATACTCATATAAGTAATTTCTGTAGGCATTACATGACTTCACACAAAGTCGATGTTAAGATGTTTACCTGTCCAGTATGTTGTAAGGCGTTTACGCGTAAAGACAATATGTTGGCACATTTAAAAATAATACACAAACCACTAAACGTGTCTTAACACTTGCCTTTCCAACGAATATTTTTTCTGTAAAAGAAAGATTTTTATGAAACCATTTTTTAGATCGGAGTATGCGTAGTACAAATATAAATATTAATATGTCGAAGTCCGTTATGGATTTTCCTTTTTCCAAAAAAAAAATTACAAGTGGGCAGCTCATTCTGTAAGATACAAATAATTTAGATTCTCCAATATTCTAGTCAGATATAAAAAAAATATATACAATAGACGCAACGATTAATTTTTCGAAATCTTTCTTTTACAAGCTCTGCTGGCTGCGTTTCAATATTAATTTCAATCATTGATTTACAAGTTTGTTTTTTGAGATTATGCGACAAAGTTGATTTGTTTTAACTACCGTTTGATTTTATTTAGAATTCAACGAATGAAATTGGTGCTGAGACCAGAAATTGATTACCGATATTTAAAAACCAAATAATTTAGAAGTACAGATTTAACAATAGGAATATCTAAAGCTCCGCTTTATTAGTT
Organism: Sinopyrophorus schimmeli; assembly: GCA_036325965.1. Classification (NCBI taxonomy): domain Eukaryota; kingdom Metazoa; phylum Arthropoda; class Insecta; order Coleoptera; family Elateridae; genus Sinopyrophorus; species Sinopyrophorus schimmeli. The sequence continues at coordinate 461,314 of JARFIZ010000202.1, forward strand.
TTTAAGTTATCGAGGAATTGTGTTCAGCTAAATTTTGTTGGCTATTTTTAGGGTTGATGTTTAATTTATGGCGTTTTATTTTTTTAAAAAAGTAACTTTTGAATCAAAAAAGCAGTTTCGATGCCGAATAGAAGCACTGCCAATTTCGCACATAATAATTTTATTTTAGTTTTTTTAAAAAGAATTATTGGCCAACATTAGATAGGAATAAAATAATTGGGTTTTATTAATCAAATGATCTTCATAAACTGTTTAAGGAAAAAGATTAAGTTAGGTTACTTTTCCACGAAGAAAGGTTGTCGATGATTTTATGAACGATATATGAGACTGCAAGACAATAACAAATAATTTGATGCTCAACATTTATATATCGTAATCTTAAGAGTGAACACTATTTATGCATACGCGATATTGTTTAATGGAAACGAAATTTTATTCTTGTTATTCGTAAATAATCGATTTGATATTTTTTTATCAAAGTTAACAAAGTAGGGGAAGAACGTAGGATAACAGAAGTTAATATATAATCGGCTGACTTATCTCTAGTTGTTAAGGATTTATATTCTCAGGAAGAAAATTCAAATTTACTCCAATTAAGGTGCCTTATAATGATAACCGAAGATCGAATCGTTTTTGTGTGTTTTACACAGAGACACACATATTTTCTTAGCATTTTTCTGCCTTTATGCCAATGTTAATTAGATTAAGTTAATGGTTAAATCTATAATAATTTAGAAGTTAAATGTAAATAAAATCTATTTGTGGCAATAAATATTATATATTTTGTGTATAAGAATAATATAAAAATAATAGGGACTCTTGCCTTTTCTAAAAGTTTCTTGCAGACTTACGTTACGGAGGGATTACAAGGTAATTAACACAAATAATCGTTTCTTTTATTTTAATTATTGTCAGTAGAAATAATTAGATATTTATTTTGCACTGTTACATTTTAGTTACCTACCTGATTTTTTTTAATCATAGTTTTTAGTTGTGGTAAATAAATTTTACATTTATTATTAGATTATTTATTATTTCCTTTAGTTTGTGTTTCCTTTTCGTTGGTTAGTTTTTGATTTTGAAAGGACTGTTGAAATTTATTATGTATTTTTTCCTTTAAATCGTTTGATCTTTCCTTTTAGTGTGTTACATTTTAGTGGTAATCGTTTAGTTGCTCATTTTGTAATTTCTTTGCAGGATATTTTTACGTACTAATAATATTTTAATTTGTAGATCCAAATCAGTTACTAGTACCAAAAAAAGAGCTGACGGATTCATCGAATCAAAACACAGACAACTCTCAGATAAATGCCACAGATAATTTAAATAATAATTTACCAACGGCACCGTCGACAAGTGCACCGACGCCAAACGTGATGAGTGCACCGGCGACTCGTCAACCGGTCAAACGAAGAGCCAGACGCCGGGCCACCTCGCAGAGTCAAGATCCCGCAGAACAATTAACAGAGATGTCCGTTAGAGGATTAAACTTATTCCGATATGCCTCCATAAATGAAGGCGTATACCAATGCACAGAATGTGCAAAGGTGGATGTTCAAAAAACATTTAAAAATAAGTATAGTTTTCAACGGCACGCGTTCTTGTACCACGAAGGGCACCAGCGAAAGGTCTTCCCGTGCCCCGTCTGCCAAAAAGAGTTCTCTAGGCCCGACAAAATGAAAAATCACATGAAAACTGTACACGATTGCTTCATGCCGAAGGATTGCGTCTTTCCGATGGGCTTTTTTCTGCCCACGGAAAACATGCTTGAAACGAACATGTACACCCCCGACATGAAAATAGTTAAACAAGAATAATCGAAGGGCTTTTTGATTTGGTGCTCTATTTAATTCATGAAATCAAAAGCTTATAACATATATTTCGAATTGTAGATACTTTTCGCTTGTTCTTTATTTTATTATTTTTTTTAATAGCGAAAAGGAAGGTTGAAATTTATACCAGCCACAAGTACAATGAATAGTGCTAGTTTATAACAGAAATTGCTTGTGATTAACCCCTCGTGGTTAAAAATGACCTTAAAAAGGTTTGTAATTACTAGTTTAATGATTAACAAAATGACTGCTAAGCAGTGATTAATCCAAAATACAAAAATTCAAGATTTTACAAATCGGACTAGTTTTTTGTTTTCTTTAAATTTTATTTTAGAATTTGGTTTGGATATATAGAGTTTAGGGGTTTTGCAAATATATAGAATAGATTAAAACTACACAGTTAAACGTTTAAGTTGTTTATAACAAATGTCTAATGCATATATATTTTATTTATAAATACTTAATTTTTAGAAATATGATTAAAAAAAATAATGGACTGCACAAAGTAGACAATAATACTGTTATACAATTGTGTATCGGCCGTAAAAACGCACAACTGTAACATAGCAAATTATTTTTTTAACACAAAATAATTAGTAGGTGTTGGGGAAAAATGTAAAAATTGTGTTGTTAGTGAAAGAGTTTTTTTTATTCTTCAATTCAAGAACGACTATGTAGTTTATTTCGCTGTTTGTTTTTTATTTTCTATATCTTCTATTATAACATTTAATTTTTTGTTGTGATTTTTATGTGGTAAGCGAATGTGAATTTTGTATCGCGAAGAATGCTCGTTGAAATTAACTTGCACTGTTGCTATAGGTATTTGGGACCCGATTCCGAACTTCTTTGATATGCTGTAATCGTCATTAAAAGTAGTCTACTAAATTTAGAAGTTAATGCTCAAGTTCGAATGGGTTCCTGTAGCAAATTCATTTTTTAGAAGAATGTTATTTCTTTTTTCTTTAATAAGTATTTTAGAGATATTTAATATCTTCGAAGTTCAAAGTAATAATAATGATAATGCAATAGTTTATAGAGACTTTACAATTGCTGTGTAATAGTTTTGTTTAGTTTGTCTATTATATTATTTTTTGTTTAAACATTTATTAGGCCAAGGCCAGTTGTCACAGTTCTTCCACGTTAGGTTCGCACTGCCATAAAAATAAAGCAGTAGGGGCCTTAATTAAGAAAAAAATATGTAAGTGCAATTAATATAGAAATTTATGTACTAACAAAGTTATTTAGAGTTTAGATTTTTTCAATATATATGGCAAATTTTGAATTTGCTTAAATTTGTTATTAAAAATGAAAATATATTTGTATACGCGCATCGTCTACAAATTCTTATATTTACAAATGTTTATAAATGTTAACAACGTATTTAACAGTATATATTTTCAGAACACATCCTCGACACATATTTTCTACAAGCTTTTAAAGTTTACTTTGTTTTCGGACTTTGCTGTCCCTTTTTTAGACTGACAATTGTACCTCTGATCTTTTCGTTTTTAAAAATTTTTGATAAAGTTTAAAACTGTAAAAATGTGTGACTTGGGTAAAGAACTTGATTTCTTTATGTTTCTCTAAGAGTATTGTTTTTTTTTTAATGAAATTGTTATTGATTTTGAATCAAGTTTCCTGGGACCTTTTTCCAACCAAACTCTCTGGGAAGCTTTATTATTAACATTATTCCTAACACTATGTTTATGTTATTTCTGTAAGTTGTTTGTAATAATGGTGCAGATGTATATTACTGTATTTTCTTCCATTACAAAAAAAATCTATTATAAGTATAAATTTGTTTATGTATTTTTTTCGTTTAATAATAAATCTACCTCTAATTCACAAGAAATTGATGCGGGACTTTGCAAAATATTCGGGAAATTTAAGGATGTTTTATTATGACTTTTTAATATATAGTTTTAAGTTTATTTAGAGATCCTCTCTTTATTGCCCTAATCCTTTATTTGATTAATTGTTCTGCCAACTAACGCTAACATTTCATTTCAGACGATCAGTATTATGAAAGTGATAACCAAAGTCACACAAATCTGCCATCTTCCTTAACAGTAGAATTAATAACGACACCTCCAAAACACCAAGAATCCGTAATAATATCGACAGAATCGGCAAGGAACCTCTTAAAAGAGAAACTTCAGGACACAAACGAAGAATCGAATCTCGAAGCAGCAACGGGCGTACACTTCTTAACCGATAACGAAAATAGTTTACTGATAACATCGGAGAGTGGCGAAAATTACGAAAGGAAAAAAAGTGAACTCTTAGAGTACCTGACACGGCACGATGGAAGTGTTGTGTGCAAGCTCTGTGGTGAAGTTTTAGCGAGTAGAACGCATTGGTATAGACATAAATATAAGTTACACGTAAACAGTTTAGTAAATCCGGCCCCGCTATTTAAATGTACGCATTGTAATGTCTTCTTTAAAAGTCGGAAAGGGTATATGGGCCACATCTCGACGAGGCATTCGGAAAACATGGAACAGCAAGAAGAACTTAATATTAGTATTAAGGAAGAAATTGTTGAAACCGCCGAGTGTCCGAAGATGACGAGGAAAAAAGAAATTCGATCCGCCGACTGGGAAGAGCAAAGGGTGAAAGAAGAGAAATTAGTGGCCGATATAATAGACAGGGTTCGTAAAGAATGTGAAGCTCAAGGTGCTGCTGTTACGAGAAGAGGGTATAGTAGAAGATCTACTGTTATGATGAATTCTTGCACCAACTAAATTGTAAATTTTGCTACAAATTTGCCTATAGGAGGTTCATGGAAGTCTCTCTGCCTTTTTTAATATAAAGAATTGAAATAAATCTTTAAAAAAAACACTTATAAAACTATGGAAGGAAACAAATACCAATATACCTCACGTTTTCAATTTTCTACTTTACTTTTAACATTTGGTTGTTTTAACTTAAATAGTCAAAGAATTATTTTTAAAATAGAATAATATATTTAAGCAGAATTTTAAAAAAAAGTAATTCAGTTATTTAGTAAAGAAGATTAATGAATTCAGATGTCGTTCCATAGTTTTATAATTCATAATTCAGTGCCAAAGGTTCCATATAAAAGAAGAGGCTGAGAGTAAATATGATATATTAATATAATGTACGTGATAGAAAGTTTATTTTTGAATAAGATTAAGTCTTTTTAAAACTATTACAGATTATATTTTATACTGTAAACTATAAAAGGAATTCTAGGAGAATATCTTTAAAATTAATATACTTACCTAATGTTTATGCATGCCATAAATTTAATCATAGTACGAGAAACAAATCAAGCAATACTTATGGGTAATCTGTTACAAATACTTTATTCCTACTTGTTATTTAATTTTGTTAAAATTTGCAATGATGTGTGATTTAAATTAGGAACTAGTCAGTTTCTTTTTTAAAACAATGTTTACGTTACGATTAGAATTACCAGATTTGGGTTGTGGTATTTTCAAGTTTAAATTAATTGAAAATAGTTTGTGCCAATGGGGATTGATTTTATTTTAAAATAATCCTTATTTAACAGGTGTGATATTTGGAAATCTTAAGCTTCTGTCCATTTATAGTGTTAAACTAAAGAATGTAAATATTTGTAGCTCAAATTCGAAAAAGGATAAACCGAGGTGTGATCTAAAATGCCAAAGAACATTTGAAAAGCACTTTTGTTATTTGCACTTTATAAGTTGAAAACCTTTTGCTCAATTGTATTTAGACTACTTTTAGTGTTGTTTAGTTATTGCTTTTATTAATCTCGTTAGATTTAATAAAAAGTACAACGTGCCAAAACAAGAAACACACTTGCTCGAAAAATTATTTTACTTTATATTATTAGATGAAACGAACCTAATATGTTACCACCTACGTTGTTAATTAGTTGGTTAATTTAATTATTTGTATGTAATTATCTGAGTAATTGTGTCGTGAAAGTACGAAAAGAATAAGTGTGTGAATATGTAAAAAGATATTTTTAATAACTAACGTAGTAAGTTTTAGATACGAATATTCATTTCTTTACTGTATATTCTGACTCCAATATACGAAGGCTGAATAAAAGTAATACATTGTAAATTATTATAAAATTGATTTTTATAATAACTTACGTTAGACATAAACTGTAATATTTGTTTGTTGTAATTTAAAAGTGCAGAAATGGAACAGAAGACATAGTATCAAACTTTGAATTAGTTATGTTAAATTTTTAGTTATTTATTATTTATACTTCACTATTTTTAAGAATAATTTAGTAACAATGTTACAGCTATTTAAATTATCAAAATAGTTTAGAGTTGATCTTCGTCAATAGGGTGATGATGGTTTTTGGAGCATTTTCAAAAGAAAAATTATATTTGGGGTTTCTTTTAAGCTAGGCTTGTCCAAATCCAATTAAAACGTAAATTGATCATGGCAGATGTGCCACTTTTCTTGGGAATATGCACATATCTCCTATTAACTTGATTTATTTGTTTTCTTGGAATTTGTAGATGCTCATAAAGTAGAATCTGCGAAATTTTATTAATGAAGGACATTGGTATGGGGTGGTCAAAATAGCAGGTTCTTAAATAAAAACGTTTATTTTTATTTGAGTAAACCAAGTCTTTGAATATCACAATTATTTGGTTACGACTTATTCTTAGAAAAACTCAAAATGAGAAGGAAAAGTGATCCGAAGCACTTTGCTTGAACCACAAAGTTAGGGGAGAGTGACAAAGAAAGAGACATGCTTTGAAAAGAGTTGTTGTTTTCTGTTGGATAAAAATCGAAAAAAATATTGTGAAGCAGTACCAATCAAACCAGTAGGCTGAAATATTCATGTACAACAACAGATGGCACTACATTCATATTTATATATTTCAGTACTTAGGCGCCCGAAAGGCCCCATATTCTCACAGCGAAATCCAAAGACGCTGAGGTTCGTCAGATATTTATTATTATTAAAATAATAAAATTAAAAGAATATTGCGATTACTACAGAATTAAATTATTTTTTTAATTTTTAGCTAAATTAAAAAATCGGAATTTTACAGTGACTTTCAAAATATCTCTTTCGGTGCCACTTTCTTCTACATAGATACATAATTATTAAATTACTAACTCTTAGCAGACCATCAATAAATAATTCTTTCTAAATAAAACACAAGTTAAATGTAATTAATTTATTTAACATTTTCTTTTTAATTCTAGTGTATGTACACAACATTCATACATTTTTTTTTAACAACAACCGAAATATTTAAGGGTAAAACTCGTATATATCACATATTTAAATACACACAAAAACGAGATAGACGCCTTCAATTTAAATAATGAATAAAGCAAGCTTAAACGTTAATTACAAATTTAAAGAAACGTGTGCAAATTTAGTGGCTTAATATGTAAATTCCTAAATGATACCTTGTTTACTTAGGTGTGAGCAGAAAGGTACGAGGATAATTTACTGGGGGACCCATCCGAAAGGGAAAAGAAGAAGGGCGAAACGTCAGAATTTCTAATTATTAAAGTAGATGTTTTATGTGTGCGGAGAAAAACGTGCCACTTTTTTTCTAAAATTCACTTTGCTAAATCTCGGCGTCTGCTTGTTAAAATTTAACTATCCATAATGGGGGGATGACGTTGAAAAGAAATTTTAATAAAACCTAGCCGTGTCATTAATTTTATTTATAGAATATTGTGTCAGGAGTTTTTAAATTTTTTTTATTTTATGTATGAATGGACTTTGGCTTTAATTAATAGTTGCCCTGTAATCCATCATTTAAATTGCCTACCTCCACTTTCGGCGAAACTCATTTCGGCAATAATGGGAGAAAATTTAAGATTCATTTCCACCAAAGAAATTCTAACTGCAGCCGATTAAAAAAAAATTAGATTCGAATGGAAGTGCGTCGAGCAAAGAGCATATTAAATTTTACACGATATATTTTTCTTCGTTATTGTAACGTCGGTTTTGATTTCTTTTCAGATGGAAAACGCAAAGGTTTTTGCACGCGTGAAAGCCCGTGCAGGATTTAGAGAGTGGTTAACCCTTCAATTTGGATTACTTGCTAAATTTATGGGTAAATGGTAAGTGTATTTTATATTATTAATGGCTTAATTTATGTTAGAATATCCTATTGCGTTCTGAGGGATAGTTTCTGCGTAGAATTAATTAATAATGGTCAATGTACTCATCTCTATCTATTTTAATAGAATTAATCAGTCCATTTCCATCTCTAACTGATATCTGGTTCCAGCAATTTGTCTTATTAAATGATCACCAATCAATATTCGCACACACAGTTGGTTATTCAAGGTTTGAATACTTTTTTAGTTTTAAAATTTCAATTAAAAATTAATAAAATTCAACAGTTGTTTATATTTAGACTAACAATCAAAATAATAAATCAATTTTGGTAATTAAATTCATTAAATCAAAATATTATTAATTTTAAATTTGAGGAATAAAATCCTTTTTGAGTTGTTCTTTATGGTTGTATAGTGGGCACTTTAGACCTCGCTTGCTTGTACTACTTATTTTGGATAACATTTTTTTTATTAATTTTAAAAATAAGTCAAAAAATGCTTTGCTTTTTGTACTTTATTTAAATAATCATTCATTAAAATAATTTTTGGGAATTTAATAAAATTAAAGAACTTGGAACTGGGCTACATCTACTTCATATTTTGGAATTTATAATGAACATTTTTTTAATCAAATTACTAGAGTTTTAAGTATGTGACGAATTTCGTTCGTCAGACTTTGATAACAATAAATTGGATTTCATTAAACAACTTTGCAATAACAAGTCAGTAGCGAATCAGCTCTCCTACATATACAGTGAAACCTGGATAACTGGGATCTTAAGGTACCTAGCATTATGTTCAATAAAAATCTCGAAAACGAAATCTCAGACAAAGTAGTTTATTAATTCCTAGTAATAGAGGTATTTCGATGCCATAGTGTCATTGTGAACTTCTCAAGGAAACAAATGAAGGTGATATGCGTAAAAGTAAACAAATCTGGTTCCATTAGACTCGTCATCAAAAGCCATCGAAGAAAATATATAACAAAATTATATGTTATTTATTTAATCTTCATTGTCAAATGCTTACTCAAACTTTTTCAAAAAACTCAACCAAAATGTCGTTGGGATTGCGTCAAATTGAAAAGGTCTACAAAAAAGGCAACACATCTTTAATCTCATATCAAGATATTTTCTGAAAAGTGAGTATGGTAGAGAATGATATAAATCAATTTCCCATTAAAAATCTAGAAAAAAATCTTAGTACAGTTTATGGTCAATTTACATTTGAATAATTGAAAAATATTTATATCTTCCAAATGACAATTTTACAAAAATTAGTTTCGTGGGGCTAGAATTTTTAATAATACAGTAAAGCCTCGTTTAGCGCTTCGAACTTGGGTCTATTTTCCTCATAAAACGGACTGTCTCTTTTGAGTAAGCGTTTGACCATGAAGATGAAAAAAATCACATATATTGTTATATATTTTCGTTAATGGTTTTTGATGGCCAGTGTAATGACCTTAGTTTTATTTACTTTTACTCACATCACTTACATCCATTCCTTTGTCAGTAGTAGAGGTTTCTCTCTTACCCGGGGTCCACTGTAATCAATAAAATTAATTTAAATTAAACAAGTCGCTTAGTTAAACAAATTTGCAAGATTTCGTATCGGTTTCAAAGTTAATTAGTGTAACAGTAGATAACATTGTTTTTTAACGCTGCGTTTCGTTGAAATTACAAAAAAATTCGGCAACGTATAAAAATTTAATTTATTTTACAACAATGCGAGTTTGAATTTAAAATGCAATAATAGTTTAGTGACATTTCAACTCGAAATCATTAAACGTATGTAGGTTTTTTGCAAAAGTCGTTTCAATAAAGTCATGTGGGCTGGCATTAAATTATTGGTAACCGTCGGGCGAATATCAGTTTTCCATGTTTTTGTCGTTGTAGTTTTAAATTTTTTGGAGGAGTAATGCATAATTAAAATTTTAATTCATGATTTGCTAAATTATTGAACGTTTTTAATTGGCGTAAACAAAGGTTTCGAATTTTAGAAAATAAATGTCTGTTTATCGTCGTTGCTTATCTGGGCATTTTTTGCTGAATGCAATTTTGATATCAGTGCCGGTATTTTGTTTTATCGTACTCGCAGTTTTCAACAGACTTTTGTGAAGTGAAGAGTCTTACAAGGTGTTTTAATTTAAACAAATCAAATAATATTATTAATTAAAATCCAAATAAATAAATAGAATAGGTATTATTTAAATATATAGTGAAGTGCATTGCTTAATCGACGAAAAGGTAGATACCATTTTTTTAAATACCTAAATTGTTACTTAAATATTTATGTAATCCCAGTAGCGTAGCTTGGGGGCAGTGGAAGCGGCCCACCCTTGAGGTCACTTTTTGGAGGGTCGCAAAATTTCACAATATTTTTTGTATTTCTATAAATTTTGGAGCTTTTTGGATTTAAATCCATAAATAAGGCGGCGACTGAAATCCACGCTACGCCACTGTGTAACCCATTGTTCTTGTGTATCAATATGTAATTTCCTAAAAGCAAAACCAAAGGCTTTTTTATCATCACAAACGCAGACGTTCTGATAAAAATAAAATCCGTTAAATTAAACAACACAAACGCCCAGATAATATTTCAAATCAATTTATTTAAAAAACTGGGAATGTTGCAATAGTAAAATTTGATATTAGATTAATAGAATAACGATGGGGTGGGTGCTACCATTCTAAGCAAATATTATTTAGTCGACCATAAATTAATATTATTAATCTCAATTAATTGCTGGTGTAAAAGAAACTGTACAAAGAAATAATAATTTTTTAATGTTCAAAAGTTGGGCTCTTCAAGTTCCCCAGCAATCATTGTGGAAATGATTGCGACCATACGTTTGTTTTGGTCACACAAAAATAATAATTTAAATAAATTACGTCACAATATGTATACAATAGCGCGCAAATAATCCTTCGAACTTTTGATTCAAAGCGTAGTCTTTGGAATAATTAACGATATTGATGTACAGTGGACACTCGGTTATCCGGACTAATTATTGTTGCAGTTCGTTCGGATAATTGAAAATTCGGTTAATTGAATGTATAGAAAAAAACGAATTTTAGCTATATATAATGTGACCATATTTCCTGTTTTGAATGGGATCGTTCCGTTTTCAGATCGTGTGTCCCGTTGTCCCCAAGCAATCATTCGGGACGCCAAAATGTCCCGTTTTCAAAAAATTGTCAATTACGAAATTAAGAAATTCTAACAAGAATTTCATTCTTGCCTCCTCATTTAAATACAAATTAATTTCACGGCAATTTTGCAATGAAAAAAGTAAAAAATTATGAAAAATAAGCGAAGCCCAAAGGAGACATTTTGAGAGCGCAACTACGGTTTTAGAATTACTTGAATTTTTTTAAAGTAAATTGATCATTGTTAATCGTGGCGAAAAGCGGAGTGTGCACATTCGAGCTCAAAGTGGCACATTCCGATCTCGGGAAAATGAAGCGCGCCGCTCCGCGTCGCGCTTCATTTGCCTCCCTCGCTCGGAAATGTGCCACTTTTCGCTCGAATGCGCACATCTTCGTGTTAATTGGATTCAACTATATTAATAACAAATCCTTTAAATACAGATTTTCTATTCGGAAAAAGTTTTCGCTTCAAAGTGCACATACTTCTTAATAATTGAATTTGCCTATCTTATTCTTCTATCTTACAAATACTGTTAATTAAATCAAACTGAACTAAATGTGCCACTTCTCGCTTTTTTTTTAATTAAAAATTACAGTAGGCTATTTTTACCAAAAACCACATTTCTAATTTAGTAAGGGAGTGTACCCGGTTGTGAGACGGGTTTTGATTATGAGGCAAAATTTTTTACTGGTTAAATAAAGTCGGGTGTTCTATTCATTGTTGGAAAGGTAATGAAAATACACAACTTTTATCCGCAGAAAGTTTTGTGATTCCATTAACATGCAAAATTTTATGACCAATTTCCTAAGTGACAGTTTTTTGACAAGAAAAAAATTTGTACCTAGGTATGAGACACCTACAAAAATACATTAAAAAAAATTGTTTTCCAACCACATATTGGCCTAATCCAATATTGGATCGTAAAATATAAGAAAAACACTAAATGCTATACATTACACTTTTCTTTTTCAATTGATTTACATAAAAAAAATAACATTTTGAAAAAAATCAAAAACATTTTTAACCTGCAATTTTACATACGATGTTTGCAGTTGATATAAGCAATGCGTCGATTCATTTCAGTGTTAGTACAAAAACTCACTGATGACCAAAGAAGTACTTGACAGTAATCAGATCGGCCATATTGACATTGCATAATGAAAATAATTGACTGTCTCATAGCTGGAGCCTGTCTCATACCCGGGAACACTCCCTTACTTTTGAACTAGATTAAATGGGAGACTTTATCGTACATGAAAAAAAAATACTTTAACTTTTTCCGAATTTTGACTCTTATTTCCCAACCTTTTTTTAACATACCCCACCCAAGTCATTCTAAAATTTTGATGCACCACCTATGTAACATATAAGTATTTTTTTATATTTAAAAATTGAATTAATCCATAAATGAAGTCTAATTACAACAGTGTTTACAAAATGTGCCTTAAAACTAATTTGTTTATAATTTTCAAAAAAATGAAAATTACCCAAAAATATTTGGAGACATTAATTTTGACATGTAAACCTTCAACAATCTGCAAAAGATGATATAAAATTAACTAGTTGATTTTTAGTGGCCCACTTCAGAAAATTTGACTCATATACAATTTTAATTAATCAAAAATGCGAATTAGTAAACATTCGAAAGTACACCTGAAAATATTTTTATCAAGCTCGCTACAATTAGGCGTGCAAAAGAGCACCACGACAACTTATCAAAAGAAATAAAATATCTAACCTTTTTCAAACAACAAATAGATCTAATTTATTCGACTTTTAATTTTTTGAATTGAAGAATAAAATAATAATGTAGGCAAATCCGATAAATACGAGGATGTGCGCATTCGAGCGAAAAGTGGCACATTTCCAAGCGAGGGGACAAATGAAGCGCGACGCGGAGCGGCGCGCTTCATTTTCCCGAGATCGGAATGTTCCACTTTGTGCTCAAATGTGCACACTCGGTTTTAAGCACGATTCACAATGATCAATTTTAATAACAAGCGAATGTGTTCATAAAATTAATTAGTTGTTAAAAGCGGTACCAATACCCATTGCGGCAATTTTGATCATTCCCTCTCACTTGCACTCGTGGAATTTTTGTATCTCTTCGCTCTCTCCCACTCATTGCAAAAATACCAGTAAGAAATTTTAAATTAAATGCAATAAATACAAATATGTGCGCATTCGAGCGAAATGTGCCACTTTGAGCTCGAATGTGCACACTCGGTTTTAAGCACGATTACGAAGCGTCCCGTTTTAACAGGAAAAAACGAACGCGGTTGACAATCCGAATAATCGCGAATGCGTCCGGATAATTGAGGTTCTACTGTATATAGTAATTATTCTTGCGCAAAATTGATTTAATGATTCTCGTGGTAATGAAAGTGTTAAAAAGTTTGTTCGAAATCGTCGGAAGGGCTTGTTATTTTTATTGGGGCTTTTCCTCTCCCTAAACTTTATTGATTTCCTAATTCGAAATTTCTTGGGCGTAAATTCGTCGCCTATAATTTGATTGGAAAGTAATTGCAGCAGAGCGCTGTTCCAGACCATTACAATTTATTGGACCATATCTAATTAAGCACTTAAGCCTGAGTATCATCCCAGCAAGTAAAATTAAGGAATTTAGCGCTGCGGGCTTAGAAACACTTCTTATACGAATTTCACCCCAAAAATATATATAATATTTAAACCGATTCATGCTTTTCTTTAATATTTCATAATTTTCCTGACATAATTCAGGAAATTTAAAAATATTTCCCTATTCTACCGCAGCGCAGTAATTTAAAAATATAAAAGAAATATTTGGTCTTTGTTTCTTTAAATTGACTGTTAAAATTATTGTGCTGCGGCCTTTTTTTTTAATAGTTTCACAGTTGATTAGTAAATATAAACATGTAGTTTATAAATCAATTAAAAACGCAAGCATTCGTTTCGCAAAATTTTCTCTTTTCGGTTTTAGCAGAATTAAAATTAACGATTGAGTTCTTTCTCGATATCGCTACGTTTTTTTCTCCCTAATTCGACATAATTTCTTTTCCTCGCTTCATCAATCTTTTTGGTCATATATCCTTTTAGTGGTTTTTCTCTTATTCTTTGTCATTTGCGTGCGTTTGATGAAAAATTACAACCACGTTTTTATAACTCGGTTGTATTTTAAAATATAAATTATTGCCCTCGGATTTCTTTAAGTTCCACGTTTGAAAAATTTTAAATTGAAATTAATTTCTTAATTTTTTCGCCCGAACAATTGCGTAATTGGGTTTTTGAGTCAATTTTTTTTTAAATGACACTCGTTAATTCATTAGGGAGCTTTGCATTTGTTTTAAGAATTAATTGTTAAAACCGATTTTTACGAAATTAATGCTTGCCGTTTGTTTACCGCTCGAATTTTAGAAGGACCTAAAGGACTTTTTGTAGGCGGTGCTTTTATTGGGGATAAATTTGAGAAATCTACCCTTTACTAATATTTTTTATTCTGAAGCTGCTTTTGTGCGATTTACACTTTGGTTTAAGATTAGCTTAAAATTTGCAATTATCCAACGGCAAAAACTATAATTCAAAAGGAAACAATTTTTAAACTGGTTTTTTATTCGAATTAAAAAAATTGATGCAGAATTTAGGCATTTGACTTTACAAAATGAAATTAAAAAATAGATGAGGTAACGGACCCAAATAAGGCCCACCTTAAGTTTATAAAGCCATAATTAATAGCTTTTTGAAAAACATGCATCAATACTTCGTAATCAAAATGTTTATTGATATTAAACTTCAAAATAAAAGTAACAATTTTTCTCTTGTAACATATACGAGCTTTGACAATGATTCGAAATTTGAAAACTGGGCTTTATTGGGCACCGGGCCTTATGTGGATCAGTTACCTTATGTAGATACTCCTTTTTAATTATTTTCATTACGGACTTATTTATTTTTTAAAAAGTACAGGGAAAAAATGTATGGCGTTTGTTACCGCACTGGTCGTGTGCTCCTTATCATTCACAATTTTGACAGAGCCGGTTTAACTGTGAATGACAACTTGCCAAAATTTATTACGTTAATTTGGCTACCGTGGCAATAATAATAATAAATAAGAATTTCTGTTTTATCTACTGTCAAAATTCAAAAATTAAATGCATTGAGTGATCACCCTCTGGTGGATAACGGCAGACCTATAGGACTCATTGATACAGGATGCGATATGGAGTGTATAGAATGAGACCCATTTTAGAGATAGAGAAATTGAGCTGATTTTTGATGCAAATAAGAGGTGACGCTGTTGACCGTTGCGCTAAAATTTAAACAATTATTGCAAAAAGCGGAAACATGTAGCACTATCCTCTAATTGCGGTCTAAATTATCGAATTACCGAAAAAAATTCTTTTATTACATTTTTTTAAATTACACATAGCACAATTCTATTACACCCCACATTATTTCCGTTTTTGTATCTTACTAATTTTTGCAAATAATTTTTATTGTTAAATACACACTATTCCAAAAGAACTTTAGTATTTTTAGCAAACTTGTTTTTTTCCCTATTCTAATATAAAAGAAGGACGTATGTCGAATTTTGTTTAAACATTTAAGGATTGTTCGAATAGCTCTTTCGCTAACTGTACCCGTATTTGCTTCCAAAATTTGACCACATTTTGCACGCGCCGCCCATGAGTTGGGTCTCCTTCTTTACACTCCATAGTACACTATCATGTATGGTGATAAACGCCATAAATTTCTTTCCCTGCAGGTACTATTATGATATAGAGTAATTTTTTATGCATCACAGAGTTGTATTTGATAATAGTCAATAATTTTCGGTATTTATCAAAAAGTCGCAATAGAATTAATAATAACCTCTATTAAAAAGCTCATATCAACTGTATTTTTTATAAAGCCATAAAAACTTTGATGAAACTTTTGAAACAAATTTTAAATATTATTATTATTACAGAGCATAATTACTTGTAATATCTTAGGTACCGCCTGAGACTGGTACCATTTTTAAAACCATAAAAAATTGTTTTATTAAAATATGTCAATTTTAAATTTTAATTAAAATGTTACATTTGACCTTTCTTTAAAAGTTTAATCATTTTAAGCCACTTTTGGCCAAAGTGAAAATTTTACTCAGGGCAAATTAAAAAAAAAATAACTCCTCCAAGGGATGGGGTAGTTTCTTTTATATATCCTCTGATATTTTTACGAATGAAATTAGCACCAAAAGAAATTTATTAATGAGTTTCAACTTCAGTAATAATTTAATAACAATTAATTTACAGAGAAACACAAAATACATTTAGTTCTCGAAAGAGGTCCTTCTAACCTTCCTGCGGCCTAATTAAATCTAAATTGCGATTTTTTAAATTTCGATTACAAAAAGTCGTCGTCTTTGAACAACAGTCCCAACACTAAGAAGTCCGTGTGCTCGATTCATTTAATTACCTAAATAGTTCACGAATATCGAATAGAGATAAAAAAACCGCTTGAGCAATCCTAAAAAGTTATTGCAGTCCTTTAAGGATAATCGCCGCACAATTGCGTCACACCCGAAGCTCTTCCATTGTATTTTGCTTGCCACTATTTAGTTGGGTATTTTTTTTAGTCAAAGTACCTGTATTTATTAACTGAATGCTCTGCGTGTGAAGAAGGGGCTGATTTTCGTGCAAAGTGTTTATGTTCGGCTTTGAGTTTTTGGGCGGCGGCGGCGGTCGCGGAAGAGTCGTATTATTCTGCGGCAGATCCGCAAATTCGGGGGGCGGAAGCTGATGATGGGAGTGATGGTGGCCCAAAATCGTGGCCGGATCACTTTTAACGCCGAGAATGCTCGACTCTAGGTCGCCACAAATATTATTGGGCATTTGCCCGTTTTCGTTACGTTTCTTCGGCTGGCCGCCGTTCTCGTTCATTCGCGTCTTGTCCCTTTGGTAATAAACACCCGCGAAAATTAACACATTTAAGATTAACAAAGAGCATCCTATCGCAATCGTAACACTGAGAGCCGTCGAGTACGCCGCGAAGCCATCCTCGATCGAGTGCGGCGTCGTGCTTCCACCCCCCAGTTCTTCCACCCTTTCCGAGCCATCCGAGGAGCCGACCGTCGCCAAAAGAGACGCGTTTATGCTTGGAGAGGCCGTTTTGGCCAAATCCGTGGGCGATTCGGTCGTTATCAATTTTCTTGGATTCAGAGACGGAAGTTTCGGGGGCGGCGGCTCGTTATCTTGCAGCTCGTGGTGAGATGCAGGGACGTCGTCGCCGCCGGGCTTGTGCAGGTCCGGCACCAAGTTCAGCCAGAACGATAGGCGATGGGCTCGGTAGTGGTTCTTGAGCTTCGGCTTCGTATCTGAAATGTTGAGAATTTTTAGCGTTCGATTTTTGAGAAGGCAAAAGGTCATTCTGCTTCGTCACATGAAGGAACGAGGAATATTTGGAGCTCGTTTCGAGCTGAACTTATAAGAGGGGAAAATATCCTGTTTGATATTCTTTTCCTGTTCGATTTTTATCGTTTGTAATCAATACTTGGCAGTATTGCAGTCAGTCGTGCGTAATATTTGGGTAAAGAGCCACTGTTTTATTCTTATCCCACATGGTTTTTTCTATTTTTGTTCGGAGGTGGATTCTCTTCTAAAAATTGCCTAAGAGTTAGTACTTTTAATTTAAATAAAGAGATGAAAAGTTTAAACTATCTTTGATTAATTGATTTTTTTTAAATACGACTCAGAAAAAAGTGAAGTGAAATAGTTGCTTTGATTTACATTTAAATTTTGAACCTTTTGGAATTTTATTTTCAATAACGAGAAGTGGGTTATTTGTATTAAGGTTGATTTTTAAAAATTTAAAAGTTTAAGTTGGGGCTTGAAATTATTTAGTTTGTTTTCGAGTTATTTTTTGCGACGGATTTATTTGGAAAATTTTAGAAAATAATTTAGTACGCCTCTGACAAATTCAAATATGTTGCAGGATTTATGATTGGTTTTAGTGTTCTAATATTGATATGACTGAATTTAGTAACTTATTTGCATTCAAGCTTTGCCAGCAATCATACATACCGGGTGTTTCAAATTTAATAGACACATTTCAAATGCAATGTCACTGCGACGGCGTAAGGAGCACGAACGCCCTGTATACCAATCATTTCCCCAAATAAGAGGGCGCTAGTATTCCGTTTGTACCTAAACGGGGTATAAGGCGGCAGTTTAAATTCAAAAGCATATTTTGATGCTACAGTGGAAACTCGGTTATCCGGACTAATTATTGTTGCAGCTCATTCGGATAATCAAAAAATTATAATTTTTACAAAAATGAAAATTACCCAAAAATATTTGGAGACATTAATTTTGACTAGTTGATGTTTAGTGGCCCACAAATTTGAATCATATACAATTTTAATTAATCAAAAATGCGAATTAGTAAACATTCGAAAGTACACGTGAAAATATTTTTATCAAGCTCGTTAGAATTAGGGGTGCGGAAGAGCACCACGATAACTTATCAAAAGGAATAAAATATCTAACCTTTTTCAAACAAAAAATAGATCTAATTTATTCGACTTTTAATTTTTTGAATTGAAGAATAAAATAGTAATATAGGCAAATCCGATAAATACGAAGATGTGCGCATTCGAGCGAAAAGTGGCACATTTCCGAGCGAGGGAGGCAAATGAAGCGCGACGCGGAGCGGCGCGCTTTATTTTCCCGAGATCGGAATGTGCCACTTTGAGCTCGAATGTGCACACTCGGTTTTAAGCATGATTACAAAGCGTCCCGTTTTAACAGGAAAAAACTTGGCCAAATTGTTAGGTATATGTTTACAAAAATGAAAATTAGCCAAAAATATTTGGAGACATTAATTTTGAGATATAAACCTTCAGAAATCTGCAAAGATGATATAAAAAACAACTAGTTGATTTTAGTGGCTCACTTCAGAAAATTTGAATCATATACAATTTTAATTAATCAAAAATGCGAATTAGTAAACATTCGAAAGTACACCTGAAAATATTTTTATCAAGCTCGCTACAATTAGTCGTGCGGAAAAGCACCATGATAAATTATCAAAAAAAATAAAATATCTAACCTTTTTCAAACAAAAAATAGATCTAATTTATTCGACTTTTAATTTTTTGAATTGAAGAATAACATAATAATATAGGCAAATCCGATAAATACGAGGATGTGCGCATTCGAGCGAAAAGTGGCACATTTCCGAGCGAGGGAGGCAAATGAAGCGCGACGCGGAGCGGCGCGCTTTATTTTCCCGAGATCGGAATGTGCCACTTTGAGCTCGAATGTGCACACTCGGTTTTAAGCATGATTACAAAGCGTCCCGTTTTAACAGGAAAAAACTTGGCCAAATTGTTAGGTATATGTTTACAAAAATGAAAATTAGCCAAAAATATTTGGAGACATTAATTTTGAGATATAAACCTTCAGAAATCTGCAAAAGATGATATAAAAATCAACTAGTTGATTTTTAGTGGCTCACTTCAGAAAATTTGAATCATATACAATTTTAATTAATCAAAAATGCGAATTAGTAAACATTCGAAAGTACACCTGAAAATATTTTTATCAAGCTCGCTACAATTAGTCGTGCGGAAAAGCACCATGATAAATTATCAAAAAAAATAAAATATCTAACCTTTTTCAAACAAAAAATAGATCTAATTTATTCGACTTTTAATTTTTTGAATTGAAGAATAACATAATAATATAGGCAAATCCGATAAATACGAGGATGTGCGCATTCGAGCGAAAAGTGGCACATTTCCGAGCGAGGGAGGCAAATGAAGCGCGACGCGGAGCGGCGCGCTTCATTTTCCCGAGATCGGAATGTGCCACTTTGAGCTCGAATGTGCACACTCGGTTTTAAGCACGATTACCAAGCGCCCCGTTTTAACAAGAAAAAACTAGGTCAAACTGTTAGGTATATGTTTGCAAAAAACGCAACAAATATTAATTACTAAATAAAACAGTTGCACATTATCTTAAAATCAACAAAAAAAAACACTGTTTAGTGCGAAATACAAAATAAAATATTTAGTAAGAAATACCGAGGTTTAATTTTCGCAACGAGTCCGAACGCGGTTGCCAATCCGGATAATCGCGAATCCGTATAACTGAGGTCCGGATAATTGAGGTTTTACTGTATTTAAAAATTATTAATTAAATTAATCATTAAAATCAGCGAAGCTTTTAAAATTAGTAATAAATTACAACAAAGAAATTGTTTAAACCGGCAATGCTTTTAGTGTTAATCACTTTTAAACCCTTTCAGATTTATTTTAATATGTATAATAAGGGTAGTTTCGCTGTTTAAAATTTTAAAAGGCAGAAAGCCTTAATTGTTTTTAATTTTTTATTGCATTTTACAGGCGGTACTTTTTCAAATCGATCTGAAAAAAATTTAATGCGCCTTCAATTTTTGAGAATCTTAAAGTCAGTCGCCTAAAATTAATTTTGTATATTTAACTGAGTTTCATAATTTTTTTGTCTTAAAATTAAATCCTCACTTTGTATCCTATAACTTTTAGGGGTTGAATAATGCTAATTTAAAAGTTTTAAATTACTTTTAAAGTGTATTCTAAAATTTGTCAAACAATTCCATTTTTGTGTAAATTGTTGTAGTAGTCTTTCAACGAATGTTTTTTAATTAGTAATTGAAGTTCTTTGTAATCGAGTTTAGGATTTCATCAAAGGAGTCTTATCTTTATTTAGTGTTCAGTTCGAAATTCATTAAACGTATCAATTTATCAATAATTAATATGGAAGTCTCTTTTGAAAATAGCTTTCGGCGTGAGATGTTTTTAAATATTTTTAATAAACGTGGTACCTAAATTGCTCTATCTTTATTAATTATTAGCATTTATTTTGCGTCATTTCCACTTTGATTTTTGCGGAACTTAACGGCTTTTTAATGGTAACTATAAATTGTTTATAAAGGAATAATAGAAATCTAGCCTCATATGCGATCACTGGTCCCTAAAGAGTTAATCATTTCCATATCGATTTACATTTATTTTCGAATGCAATGAATTATTTAAATAATCATTGGACGTATTCGCCAATTAATAATTTTTTTATAAAATAGACTCATATGGGAAATGAAAATTTCAGAGCTTTTATTTTTTAACGCTTGAAACGAACCGTTGATTTGTTTTAATAATAAAAATTCGATAAAATTAGTAATAAAGTACATTAGTTTTAAATTGCTGATTCAGTATCGATATTTTAATAACCAAAAAATAATAACCAGTTGTAAAAAAAATTGTCTTAGAAACCAGATAAAGTAAATGTTTAAAGATTTAGTTCTCAAAATTTCGTTAATGGTGTATCAACAACATTCTCTTCATTCCAATTTTCTAAGGCGTTTAATTTTCTTAATGATATCAGAGAAATTATTAGTAAATTGCTTGCTAATTGCAAACTGACCATTATATTCTTTAAAAACCATAAATCTCTTGTGTAGTGGCAAACTGTTAAAATTAGTGGTTGTAATTTTGTAAATTTCATAATTTTTAGTTGGTCTTTTAGAGAAATTGGTTCAAACAGTCTAAAAATGTTTTAAATACAGCTCTGTGCATTTTATTTTATCGTTTTTTCGAGGCCACACTTTGATATCTCTAACTTTGCAGGTAACACAGCTGTTCGTAGTTCTATTCGGGCTTTGATAATGAACTATACATTTGTTGAAAATCAAATATTTATTTAGTAGCTGCTTCTAACTTAATTAAACATTAGTCGTTTATTAATAATTAGTGTGAGCGCCTTGGGGAAAACATCTTCGCGAAAAAAAATCATTGTGAGTTGTTTTAAAATTTTTTATAATTATTCCTGGCTTAGTTGTCTTATTTCTATTTTGACTAATAATAAACGTTGTTGGAGTATTGATTTTTTCACAATTTGGCGGTCGTTTGATAATTTTAAATAAATCACACCTTTGCCGTAGGAAGTTATATAAAAACGATAATAAAGGCATCCAAAGCCTTAGTCATTTTTGTATTCATTTAATTTTTAGTTTAAATAGGGGCTTAATTTTTGAAAAATTGCATCAACGTTTAAAAATTTAGAAACGCTTCTTCTTTGATTTTCTTAAAATTACAACCACCCTTTTTACTTCTTGTGATTTACAAAAATTATGATTCTTGTTTATTGCGTTCGGATCAATTTCATTCAGATAGATCTCAGAAATTTGGCTGTTTTTGTATTTTTGACATATAGTCGAAGCTCGTTATTCGCGGGGGATAGGTACATTCCGTAAATATGCCCAAGGCATCTTCAAAAAACAATAAAATTAAGGGTTGTGAACGCTTAATAGTCGTTAGCGTCTTTCCAGAAACGTTAAAAGCTGTTTAAATATTTTCGAACGCTCTGTATATTGTTTTATATTATCAATCTATTGTATTAAAATTTTTTGTTGGCTCAAAGTTGATAACAACGAGCTTGTAGATTACGCATCGACTTTCTACGTTAATTTTATTCCGACTTTTGCAGTGAACACAAGTTGTTTTATTGCGTTGAAATGCAAATATTTATTCAGTATTTGCTTCTAAATTAATTAAACCGTGATCATTGGCTAATAATTAGTGTCAGTGCCTTGTGGAAAGCATCCTCGCGAAGAAAGTTCAATGTGAGTTGTTTTATATTTTTTTTGAAATTATTATTGGCTTAATTGTTTTATTTCAATTTTGGTTGATAATAAAGCGTGTAATAATATTTTTGAGTTGTTGATTTTTCCACAATTTGGCTGTTGTTGGATTATTTTGAATGAATCACACCTTCGACGTAGGAAGTTATATAAAAGCAATAATACAAGCCTTGAAAGTGTTAGTCATTTCTGTATTCATGTAATTTTCGGTTTAAATAGGGACTCAGAATTTTATGCAAAATTCGTCAATGTTTAAAAATTTAGGAATGAGTCTGGGTTTCTTTTTCTTGAAATCAGAACCACTTTTTTTACTTCTTTTCAATTAAAAAAAATTATGATATGTGGTTATTGTTCTTGGACTAATCCGATTCACAAATTTAGTTGTTTTTGTATTTTTAAGGCATTTCAAAAACTAAGACGACATTTTAAATAAAATCTTTCCTATAGAAAAAAAAAATAAATCGGCTACTTAACTTTTTTGATCAAACAGACTTTACTTATGTACGACAAACCTCTTTTAGAATTTGTCACAATTAAATCTCATAAGGACATTTTTTTTTTAATTTTTGGAACGCTTTAGAAAATTAGTCAAGCTACAGTTTTTTTGAATTACTCACGAAAAGCGTAATTGAAAATGTAAAACGTACGATTTCTTCTGTCAATATTTTGCTACTATATAGGACACCTTTTATTACGTATCTCTCAAGCTCGAAATCTCAAAATTAAAATTTTTCAGAGTTTTAGGGATATTCCGAGTCGAAATTTAACGCTTCAATTTTTAAGAAGTGAGGTTCCACAGGTGCCATTGAAGACTCCCCAAGTCAGAGAACAATATAATTTAAGACTTCAATAGCGCCCCAACTGGGCGGCTTTTTGACAATTTGCACACTTGATACTTTATTAAGCACCTAATTTGAACGGACAGCTTCTTATTAGCACTTCAAAAGTCTCAATTGCTTTCAAATTTATTTTCTTACATTACATATGTATTTATAAATAAATAATAGGTTACGCTTATTGATATGGTACGTAATTAAAAAAAAAAGACTTTTGAGAACTTACCGATTTTTCAAAACAGACTTTTGAGGTGCTATTTAGGAGTTAAAATTCGAATAGGTCCTCGATTTTTTGACATTAAATTTAGTAATGAGCACTGTCAGGTATATTGAGTCGCTAAATTTCGACTCGGGATTCTTAAAAATGCATAAATTTAAGGGTTGTGAACCTTAATAGTCGTTACCGACTTTGCAAAAACGTTAAAAGCTGTTTAAAATTTTTGGAACGCTCTGTATATCGTTTTATACTTCGAATAAATTATATCAAATTTTTTTAACACTTTTTGTTAGCTTCAATTTCATAACTGCGAATTTGTAGATTACGCATCGACTTTTAACGTTAGTTTTATTCCGACTTTTGCAGTGAACACAAGCTTGTTTTATTGCGTTGAAATGTAAATATTTATTCGGTATTTGCTCCTAAATTAATTAAACCGTGATCATTAATTAATAATTAGTGTCAGTGCCTTGCGGAAATTTGAATGTGAGTTGTTTTCTAATTATTTTTAGGTTGACGGCGACTGTATTATCTTATCTCATTTCTGATTAATTTTTAATTGTAATTTTGGAACATTTCGGTATTGATTTTTGCAAAATTCCACGACAATTTAATGATATTAAATGAGTCACACTGTTAACGACGTTGGAAATGATATAAGAATGATAATTCCGGCCTCGAAAGCCTTACACATTTTTAAATCGATTTAATTTTCGCTTAGTTTTAATGTTTAAAAACGACTTCGAAATTTTAAAAAAATTAAACATTGGTTAGAAATTTAGAAAGGGGGATCCTTTTAGTTTTGTTAAACTATAAACTACCTATTTACTTTTAATGCATTTTGTAAAAATTAAATAATTTTTAAATATTTTTACTGAAGCAATCGCGCAAGGCTCAACCTCAGAAATACCTATACCTATTTTTGTATGTTTTGAGCTATCTCAGAAATTAAAGTAAGAAAGATACAGATTTTTGAAAATTTATTTTTTGCATACTTATGAAGGTAAACAAATCGACGCGAATAATAATAATTTAAAAAACATATTCTTGCAAATTAATTCTTTTGTTAGAGTTCCGAAGACTTTTTAAAAGTTTTGAAGCATCGTAGAAAATTAACCGAATCTAAGCTTTTTGAAAATTGTTTCTCAATATTATTATTAAATAGTAAGTATGTATCAAGAAAAAACGTATCGATTTGATTATAGTTTATTTTAAAAATTTCGCGGATGTAATGAATTTTTAATTACACTTTTCTAAAGCTGGAAAGCCCATGGATTTTTATTTTGGGATACGTCTTAATAAGCAGTTGATACGAAGCTAAACACTTGTGAAAATGTTACTGTACTTTTTGCAAAATGCATTTAAAGTTTTTTAAATATTTAAAATTATTATTCACGAAGTTGATATCTCCCTATTTGTAGATTACACATTATTTCTTACGCATGTTTTATTCCGACTTTCTCAGTGAACATAAGCGATTTTATTACATTCAAATATAATAAATATTTAGTTAGTATGTGCTTCGAAATTCATTAATCTGTAATTGTTTGAGGTAGTTTCTTGTGGAAAGTTTTGTTATTTAATATTTTGGTAGATTGATACCGGTTTATTGCTGTATTTCGATTCTGATTAATTAGTATTTGTAGTACACTGTACGTTGGTTTAAACTTGGAATGTCTTTATTTCAATTTTTTATACGACGCCCGAATTGACATCTCTGAAAATTTTGGGTAATGAATTGTTGCTTTAAATTTTGCTGGATGTTCCTATGGACCCCAAACCGACATAGCTGGAGTAATTTTTCCATTCTCTTCTTTCAACCTTCAAAATTTTTGATAAAGCTAAATAAATTAAAATAAATACAGTTCGATTCATAAAAACGATAGTAGCGCCCTAATTTTTGATTCGACCACTACAAACGACCCGGATTCGGAATCTTGAGCGTTTTTTCCATAAGATACCTGAAAAATCGGCATAGGGTGCAATGTTAATTTTTTGAGTACTTAAAGGTTGAAATTTAGCCGAAAATTTTTCGTTAAAAAAATTTTAGCGTTGTTATTTGTGAACGGATCTTTAAAAGCTTTACAGATACGGATTTGCCAGACCTTTTTACTTTGGATAGGCCCAAAAAAACATAGCTGTACTATTTGAAATTTTTGGGACAAACGGGTTTGAAGAGTCCGATCTGTAATAATTTTTTTTTTAATTTCCAATTTGAAAAATCGTAGCTCGCTTATTTGTGAACGAATCTTTAGAACCTTTTCAGATTCTGAAAGCCTGTTTATCGGAGCGTGAGAAGAGCTAAAAAAATTAACAGCGCCCAATGTTAACTCTAGGAGCAAAACGCGTTCGAATCTTTCAAAATGTAAATTTTTCTAAAATTTTTAATTTTCAAGATGCTGTAACTCCGCCGTCTTTCCGAATTTCGTCAAATCCTTTCATTTTTGAACGTTTTCAATCCCTACGCGTCGGAATCCGGTCCTAACTTAAAACCCCCAAAATCGCCAAAAATCGGAAAAAAACATGGATTAACCCCTTTGTTAAAATTGAGGAAAAAAATTTTTAGGTAATGGATTTGTTTTAAATTTTTTCGGAACGTTTCTATGGAACCCAAACCGACATAGCCGGAGCCATTCTTCCCTGCTACTCCTTTAACCCCCAAATTTTTCGAGAAAACTAAATAAATTGAAAAAAATACACTTCGACTAACAAAAATAATTGTAGCGACCTTAATTTCGATCCGATCATTAAAAACGGCCCGGATTCGGAATTCCGAGGCTTTTTTACATAAGATGAGTACAAAATCGGCATAGGGCGCAGTGTTAATTTTTTGAGTAATTAAAGGTTGAAGTTTTAGATTTATTTTTGTGGCACAAAAGTTTGCGTTAAAAAAATTGTAGCGCTGTTATTTGTGGACGGATCTTTAAAAACTACACATATTAGGATTTACTGGACTTTTTGGCTTCGGGTAGAACCAAAAAATCATAGCCGTGCTATTTGAAATTCTCGAGAAAAACGTGTTTGAAGAGTTCGACTTGTAATTATTTTTTTCTAAATTTCCATTTTGAAAAATCGTTGCTCAGCTATTTGTGAACGGATCTTTAAAACTTTACAGATTCTGAAATTCCGTTTATCGGAGCGTACGAGGTGCAAAAAAAAATCATTAGGGCCCAATGTTAAGTCTGGGAGAAAAATGCGTTCGAAACTTTAAATCGTGGTTTCCAAATTTAATTATATTGGGCCTCCTTAAAATAATCTATTTATTGCACCTCCCTACTGTAGATCTATTTTCCAATTTACACGGTAAATAGATTCCGGAGAAAACCTTTAAAATTGAAATCAATATTTTTTATATATAGGTATAAGCAAAATCGTGGAAAAAATAAGCCGTGCAAATTATGGTATAACTGATTTTGCTTAAACGTCGTGCAATTTGGTTTCGGGAAAATGAACACTTATCGGTCGAATGTGCACATGCGTTGTTTATTTGACTAGAATACTGTTTTCCCTTTAAATTCAAAATTTAATGTAAACAAATTTAACAAATCTATTAAATTTTTAAACTTTAAGTTTTAGCTGGAACTTCTCATATTTTTCTGGAAGTTGAAATTGTTAGAAATTGTATTGGTCTCTTGTAAAAAGAAAACAAACTATTTACTTGAATTCGTATTTAATTAAATTCTTGTAAAAACAGAATTAGGTGTACCGAAATACTTAAAAATACAATTATGAAAAACAGTCTATTCCTTTAAACATAAAACGACTTCCCTACCCCTTTTGCATTTTACGCAACTAAAATAACGTTTTTTCGAAAAATTCTTCCACTAACCCAAATTGTTTCCTCTTTTGAACCCTTTTAATTTCGAAAGACATCTCGACATTTATAAATAGTTAGATTTGTTTCAATTCGAAACAGTATACGTTCAGCACAAAGTGAAAATGCGGCTCCCAAAAATTCGACGCGAATCCGCAGTCGTCGCGATACCCATTTTCGATAGTTTTGCTTCGCCGAACACGAATATGGGATAAATATTTGTACAATAAACAAGGGAAGCTATTAGTTGAATCGTTTGCTTATCAAGTTTCGCATCTTCCCTCTATTTACAAACTTCTGATGGCGTCTCGTATTTAATTAACATAGGCCTGATTAACTTCTTAAAAGCCACCCATTATCCAATTACAATAACCGCACAACGAAAAAAAAATCCAAACTAGAAAATTAGATTTGGCCGGCCTTGATATTACAGTGGAAACTCGGTTATCCGGACTAATTATTTTTGCAGCTCATTCGGATAATCGAAAATTCGGTTAATTGAATGTATAAAAAAAACGAATTTTAGCTATATATAATGTGACATTTTAAGAGCGCAACTAGGGTTTTAGAAATACTTTAATTTTTTTAAAGTAAATTGATCATTGTTAATCGTGGCGGAAAGTGGAGGGTGCACATTCGAGCTCAAAGTGGCAAATTCCGATCTCGGGAAAATGAAGCGCGCCGCTCCGCGTCGCGCTTCATTTGCCTCCCTCGCTCGGAAATGTGCCACTTTTCGCTCGAATGCGCACATCTTCGTGTTAATTGAATTCGACTATATTAATAACAAATCCAGATATTCTATTCGGAAAAAGTTTTCGCTTAAAAGTGCACATACTTTTTAATAATTGAATTTGCCTATCTTATTCTTCTCTCTTACAAATAATACAGTTATACCCCTCTAACTTCACATTCCATAACTTCACATCTTCTCTAATTTCACAGTTTTCATAGGTCCCAAAATGGGAGATACAAATTATCCTATGGTTAACTTCACATTCTCTAACTTCACGTTCACATGATTTGCGTTGCAATTTTATACAGGTATAATGAGAGTTAACTTCACAATATAAAAAATCATTTTAGTAAGAAAGACAGAAAACTTCGCTTTTCTTATTTAAAATATGTTTCATGTTTAAAAAGAAAAAAATTATTTTAAATTTATTTTAAGTAACACTAAAGGAAAAAATTAAAGGGTCAAAAAAATTTCCTAACTTTTATTGGGATTTTTGACAGGCTATATTTCAGTGAAAAATGATCGTATCTAAAATATTAAAAAGCAACTTAAAGCTTCAAGATTCTAGTTTTCAGATCTTTTAGTCAAAAATGTTTAGAAGCCACTGTTATAACGCAATAATAAGCAAGAGTGCGCCTATAACAAATTGCAATTTTTTTTTTGTGTTCACGGACTTGTAAATTTTTTTTCAGCTAAACCGTTATATGAAACGGATAGCTTGTTTATTAAACTTCAAGTTTTTTTTTTTAAAAGGTTGGTACGATTATTATTCACCGAGATACCGGACGTTAAATAAAAAAAAGTACTTTTGTCATCAATTATTGATATCTCTGTAACCAATAATCGTTCGAAAAATTGCAATGTAGTTTTGGAAACTGAACAAAACACCCTACAAGAAACGGCTACAATTTTTAGGAATTTTTTTTCCATCGTAAACATGAATTTGAAAAAACATGAAAAAATAAGTAATTTATCGTTTTTTAGAAAATTGACGGCTAAGTTACAAATATTCATGAAATGGCTAATGTTAAACGTGATTTTTATAGCTGAATATACCCATAAAAACTCTGTGAAGTTACAATTCAATCTAGCCAACCGTTCTTTTGTTTCAAACAATCAAACTTTTGAAAAAAATAAAATGGTTGCGTTTATTCTCGCTGCACACTTCATAATTATGATTAAAATAGAAAAACATTTTTTTAGTTTTTTTAAGATTTTTACCGCAAACAACATATCGGAAAAATTTTTCGAAATAAAATCTTTTATTTTATTAATTAAATTTTCTTTGGTGTAAAGAAAATATTAAGTATGTAGTAAGGTCTAGAAAACAATCACGTATTACAAATTTTTTTAAATCTGCAAATAAATCTTACTATTTTAATCTTTTTCCCATAACTTCACATATTCTCTAAGTTTACATTTTTCCGCGGAACATTTTGTGTGAAGTTAGGGAGGTATAACTGTAGTCATTGAATCAAATTGAACAAATGTACCAATTCTCACTTTTCTTTTAATTAAAAATTACAGTAGGATAGTTTTACTAAAAACCACATTTCTAATTTAGTACCTACTTTTAAACTAGACTAGATGGGAGACTTCATCGTACATGAAAAAACAATTTTTTAACTTTTTCCGAATTTTGACTCTTATTTCTCAATCTTTTTTCTAACATACCCCACCCAAGTCATTCTAAAATTTTGATGCGCCCTCTATGTAATATATAAATATTTTTTTATATTTAAAAGTTGAATTAATCCATAAATGAAGTCTAATTACAACTGTGTCTACAAAATGTGCCTTACAATTAAAACTAATTTGTTTATAATTTTCAGAAAAATAAAAATTACCCAAAAATATTTGGAGGCATTAATTTTGACATAAAAATCTTCAGGAATATGCAAAAGATGATATAAAAATCAACTAGTGGCCCACTTCAGAAAATTTGACTCATATACAATTTTAATTAATCAAAAATTCGAATTAGTAAACATTGGAAAGTACACGTGAAAATATTTTTATCAAGCTCGTTACAATTAGGGGTGCGGAAGGGCACCACGATAACTTATCAAAAGGAATAAAATATCTAACCTTTTTCAAACAAATAGATCTAATTTATTCGACTTTTAATTTTTTGAATTGAAGAATAAAATAATAATGTAGGCAAATCCGATAAATACGAGGATGTGCGCATTCGAGCGAAAAGTGGCACATTTCCGAGCGAGGGAGGCAAATGAAGCGCGACGCGGAGCGGCGCGCTTCATTTTCCCGAGATCGGAATGTGCCACTTTGAGCTCGAATGTGCACACTCGGTTTTAAGCACGATTACGAAGCGGCCAGTTTTAACAGGAAAAAAGTTGGTCAAATTCTTAGGTATATGTTTACAAGAAAAGCGATAAATATTAATCACTGAATAAAACGGTCACATTATTTTAAAATTAACAAAGCGAAAAAACATTGTTTAGTGTGAAATACAAAATAAAATATTTAGTAAGATTTAATTTTCGTAACGAGTGACAATCCGGATAATCGCGAGTCCGAATAACTGAGGTCCGGATAATTGAGGTTTTACTGTATTCAAAGGAGGCCGCCCTCCGAGGATTTATCTTATAAAAACTTTTGTTGTTCGGAAGGAAATATGTTTCCTCTTATCTCGTTAAATTATATATAAACAACTCCGGCGAAGAGTGAACGAGGTCGAAATAAGAGAGGAAAATGTGGACAAACTGTTGCGAAAAGTAGACCGTTGAATAACCATGAGTCATCTAATTTCGATTCAAAAGGGCATCGAGCGAAACAGAAAGCAAAAATGGAGGGCCCCCCTTCAAATTAACATAAACAAGCGATAAAGATGAAGATTTACGGTCGAATTGAACGAATTTAAAACCAAGGTTAAAAGAGAGGACGGATGGATGGATGGTGCGAAAGTGAAAATGAAGGCATAGGCTGGCAATAATATTCGAGAGGGAGGTTATTTCGGGGGAGAACACGGAGCCGCCGCGACGAGATTAAACAAAACAGTAGATTGGAGCTGATTTATATGCGGAGGATAGGAGAAAGACAACTTGTGGGGTTCCGTACGGAAATTGGAAATTAGCAGTGGAAATAGCGCGCGTTAACACGACGCCAAATAAACTAAACAGGAACCTATTGGTTCTGAATGACTGAATTAGGAGCGTCTATTTGCACGCACCGTTAAGACACTTCTGCGAATGTAAATTATGGTTTAATAACTCTTAAACCCTTTTCCCCCGAATTTAAGCAACTATTAAATATTTGGTCTGATTAAATTATTTCCAATGGCTCTTCCGATATTCCGGCGAGATTTAAGGCTCCCCGCTTCGACTACAAAAAGCCCTTTCCATATCTCTCACCTTCGGGAACGGACGACCTATTCTCGTAATTGCATTTCAGTTTAGGCCTATTTCGGGAACTATTAGGATCTACCAAATATCGCACTTACTTTCCTCGAGGGAAACGTACAACCGGAGACGAATTTAAAATCAATTTAAAAAAAAAGCTGTTAATTTTTTCGACTTATGTTATTAAGAAAGAATAAACCACTGGAAGGATAAAAGAACTTTTAACTAGGGTAAAATGTCCAGTGAATGATCGATTTGTTCCATCGCGAGCTATTTTGATTTAGAAAATGGTAAACAAACTAATAAACCTATAGTTCAAATGAAATACTACTTTTGTAAAATTAATTATAAAGAGTATAAAATGAGGAGTCCAGTAAATGACCTTTTCGTCTAAATAATGACCGGGGTATAGCTCAGTGAATAACTGATTAATTGATTTGCCTATGAAAAACGAATAATTAATAAAATTTATTTTAAATACTATGCTTAGATGTGCCTTCGTGTAGTTTTTTAATTAAAGTTGTTTTTGGTATTCTATAAATCACAGGCTTTGGAGGTTTGCTCATAATTTTTAATTGTGTCCTTCAAAGTTTCAACATTGTGTTTAAATCTTGCAAACTGTAATATAAATTTAATTATTTTAGCTATAGGGAACCTGTTGTACCTTGGTCCTTGGGCAAATTTATTTTTTTAATATTTGCGGGCTTTCGTTGGTCATAATTTTCGATATTTCAAATGCCACATTGACATTAACGTAAAATTAGCAGCAACTGGCCAATGTACAGTCAGCCTAAGAAGTAATCAACACCGTAAAAACAGTACTTACCGTAATCGAGCTATTTCAAGTGACAGGTTTTCGTTAAAAATAGTGTTTAAGGAGATTTATGACGGCTTTTATAAGTACAACAAATAATTTTTTCTATTAATTGTTTAAAAATAGTACGATCACTGTACGTGCTGCTCTAGGGTGTTGATGACTTCTTAGGCTGACTGTACTTTGTTAATGTATGAGATCAATTGAAATTTTTAATAGAAGTTTAATAGAAGTTATACTTCTTTTGGCGGTTTTTAAAAGACAACGGATGTTGCGCGCATACGGCTAACAAAAATCCGACATAATGAACTTAGTCATCTAAAAAAGTAAATTTATTATTGTGAATAGTGCTTCAAATCGAGTGTGCACATTCGAGCTCAAAGTGGCACATTCCGATCTCGGGAAAATGAAGCGCGCCGCTCCGCGTCGCGCTTCATTTGCATCCCTCGCTCGGAAATGTGCCACTTTTCGCTCGAATGCGCACATACACCGCCTTCATTGGTTTTGATTACATTAATTTATAGAATAAAAAATTTGCTAATGAAACGACGTACATATGTGCACATTCGAGCGAAAAATGCATATTTTCGCGAAACCAAATAGTAGAGGAACCTGTTGTACCTTGGTCCCTTTGTACCTAGGGCTACTTAATTTTATTTAATATTTGCGAGCTTTCGTGGCCCATAATTTTCGATATTTCAAATGCCACATTGACAGACATTAATGTAAAGTTAGCAGCAGCTGGCCAATGTACTTTGTTAATGTATGAGATCAATTGTAATTTTTAATCGAAAAAAAGTAAGTTTTTTTATATTCTTTTTACTTAAATATCTTATTGATTTTTATTACCTAATAACAAATGACTCATCGTAATAGAAAGATTATTTATTAATGTTTGCATAGTAGTGGTCTGATTTTGGCACAGCATAATCTTTAATTTTATTTTTGAGTTTAAACATCAAGGGTAGGTATGTTGTACCTCGGTTACTGTCAATAAATTGTACCTTGGCCCTAAGATCAACGTGCAATAAGTAAAAATTTAGATATTCCTTTGTTATAAATTATTATTTTTTTTAAATTTTGCTTCGGATAATATGCTTCGCAAGTCTAACAAAAAATTTAAATTTTGCAAAGTTAACCATTAAGTATGTGAAATATTAGTATACGAGAAAAGTTTTGTTAGTTTTTGAAACAATTTTAGTGTCATCTCAAAGAAGAACATTAGTAGTTCTTATAATTCAAAAATAAATATGTAGTTTTCATAGAACAATAGGTTTTATTGTGCTTAATGTGAATAGAGCCAAGGTACATTACCTCTGTTGTACCTAGGCCATAGATCCACTAATTTTTAAATCTTATAGCAATTTGAGTAAACGGTTGGTAATGCTTTCAAATATTTTATGATGAATACCTTATTAGTGCCCCACTGCGATGCAATTTATTTTATCAACAAATTGTTACATACACAATTTAAAAAAAATTATAAGTGCAAAAAGAGCCAAGGTACAACAGGTTCTCTTACTTATAGGAAAGTTTTAGTATATAATTTTTAATCGACTTCAAAAAAATTAAAACAAAAAAAAGTTTAGCTATATTAGCTTAGTTGAATAATTTTAGTCGTTCCCTCTCAGTCGAACTGACCAGATTGTCGTATCTTTTTGCTCCTTTCCACTCATTGCTATGGTAAAAACGTTTTTCGAACATAACATCAATATTTACTAAATTTAATTTAATATTTTAATTAAGAGAGCGAAGGATAAAAATCGACAAATCTAATAAATACGAAGATGTGCGCATTCGAGCGAAAAGTGGCACATTTTCGAGCGAGGGAAGCAAATGAAGCGCGACGCGGAGCGGCGCGCTTCATTTTCCCGAGATCGGAAATGTGCCACTTTGAGCTCGAATGTGCGCACTCGACTTTAAGCACGATTCACAATAATCAACTCTAACAATAAGAACGATGAAAAGTGTTCATTAACACAATTGTTAATTAAAAATTTTACTAATACTTTTTAATATTTTTTATAACATAAAAATTACTTAGCTCAATATTTCATCAAATTGTTAAAGAAAATGGATTTGCTAGTAAATTCAAAAATAAATATCTAGTTTTCGTAGAACAACGTTTGTAATGCTTTCAAATATTTTATGATGAGTACCTCATTAGTGCCCTACTACGATGCAATTCATTTTATCAACAAATTATTACATATACAATTTAAAAAAAAAGTACAAATGAAAACAGAGCCAATGTACAACAGGCTCCTCTACACGTCTTTATTACTTTTCTATCTGGCACTTAAATGAAAAAGGAGACATACAAAAGATTGCACAAATAAATGTATCTTGAATTTTAATTGTTGCACATTGTTTCTCGTAGTGGTCATTCACTGGTAGGTGGTCACAGACTGGACGTTTTACCCTATAGATTTAAAGTTAGGGGGTGGGCGAACAAGAATTGCAATTTTAAATCAACGAATAAAATATTTTTCCTTTTTAAGTATTTTATCAATACAATTATGTAAAACCTTTTTGCCTTTTTCGGGAAAAATTTTGAAAAATGGGTTTGCCTTTCACGATATATTCCTATGTATCCCTAGTATTCACAGCCGGAACAATTTTTTCCTGTTACCCTTTCAACTCCAAAATATTTTAAGAAAATTAAAAATTTTGCAAAATTTACACTTTGACATGGAAATTAAATCATAACTCGCTTATTTTTGGTCTGATCGTTAAAACTAACCAGATTTGGGATTCTGAATCTCTTCTACATAAGACAGGACCAAAATGATCATAGGGCGCAAAGTTAATTTTTTGAGTAATTAACGGTTGAAGTTTTCGGTCGAAGAGTCGTACTTGTGTTTTTTCCAAATTTTTAGAATAAAAACTATATTTAACAATTAGAGCTACAAATGATCAAAGAACCCTGCCCCTAACATAACAT
Organism: Sinopyrophorus schimmeli; assembly: GCA_036325965.1. Taxonomy (NCBI): domain Eukaryota; kingdom Metazoa; phylum Arthropoda; class Insecta; order Coleoptera; family Elateridae; genus Sinopyrophorus; species Sinopyrophorus schimmeli. The sequence continues at coordinate 496,716 of JARFIZ010000202.1, forward strand.
GAATTTAATTTATATGGAAAAAAAATTAAATCGGTTGTTTGATTCCCTCGACGAAAGCTGCATCATTAATGTATGCAAGATCTTCGAATTTTATTCTTTGAAAACACATAAAAACCGTTTTCTGTAAATAAAAAAATACATACCTAGATTTAAGTACTTTTTATGCACAGCCTCGTAAGCGGTCCATTCTATATTTTTGAGTTTACTTCTTTCCTGTCGTCCTCCGTGCGATCCGTCCGCTTCGGGGGGCTCGTTGGGGTTCCTGGGCAAAACAAGAAGCGCGATAAATTAAAAGAAGAAGAAATTAAAATGCAATTTGAAGAGTTGAACAACTCGAACCCTTTCATTAACAATGAAGTTTGGAACACATTAGGAAGTGAGTGGTGGCAACTTACCCGGTCCTTGCGAAGTTGCTCCAGTAGATCATCGTGGTCTCAGAAAGTAGCACTTCAGACTTGGTGTAATTTCGGCCGAAGTGCATAAAACCACCTACTAAGGGAGCCCCGAAGAGATAGGGCAGCTCCTCTCCGTGTATACATCCTTGCCGCTGAAATGTCGGATTAAAAGCAACTTAGGCTCTGACTGTTAGTTGTGTTGTTAATAATTAATGGAGGGAAACGGACACAAATTCTGGGTTAACCGAAAACCATTTTATTTGAAGCTGCTTTACTTATCTTAATCTTACGGAACAAATTAACGGATTGCTCTTCTAAATTATTAATTATCTTTCTTGGCTTCTGCGGTTGCGAAATATGTGAAAATTAATAATGTAATTGCGGGCTGTCACAGAATGAAGTGCCATCTAAACGTGCCTTAGATTTCATAACTTTCATACGAAAATACTTTTTCATTACAATTTAATCGAGATTTTTAATTGCAATTAATGCCATTTGAAACGTTTGCTGCAAAATAGAGGGAGGAGGCGTTTTCGTAAACATGAACTTAAATTTTTAGATGTAAACTTAAAAATTTTTTATTTTGAGATATATTTATAAGCTTTATAGGTATATTGTAAATTTTTGTTTGTTTTGGCTTAAAATACAATCAAAAAGTAAGAGGCTCTAATTTCTACATATAGAGAAGATCGGGAGGTAAAACTATTTTGACGTTTTATTTTTAAACACTTAAAATTGTTTAAAATATCCATACATTTTATTTTTTCATGAGGTACGTGCACAATGCTAATCTTTAGAGTTATTAAGGCTTGAAGTTGTAGGTTTATTTTTGTAGCACGAAATTTTTTGTAACAGACTGTAGTGTAGAGAAAGAAGAAAATTTGACGTTAAAAAAATTGTAGCGCCGTCATTTGTGGACGGATGTAAAAAACTATACAGATTCGAATTTGCCAGACTTTTTGGCTTCGGATAAGCCCAAAAAACCATAGGCGTGCTATTTGAAATTTTGGAGAAAAACGGGTTCGAAGAGTCCGACTTGTAATTAATTTTGACTAAATTTACAATTTGAAAAATTGTAGCTTGGCTATTTCTGAACGGATCTCTAAAAACTTTTCAGAATCTGAACGTCTGTTTATTTGAGCGTAAGTTAAGCTAAAAAAGCCAACAGGTCCCAATGTTAAGTCTGGGAGAAAAAGGCGTTCGAAGCTTTCAAAATGTAAATTTTGCTAAAATTTTGAATTTTCAAAATGCTCTAACTCAGCCGTCTTTGCGAATTTCGTCGAATCCTTTCATTTTTGAACGTTTCCAGCCCCTACGCGTCGGAAACCGGCGCTAACTCAAAACCCCCAAAATCGGCCAAAATCGAGAAAAAACACGGATTAACCCCTTGCGTATTTTTGAGGAAAAAATATTTTAGGTAATGGATTTGCTTTAAATTTTTACGGGACGTTCCTATGGGCTCCAAACCAACATAGCCGGAGCCATTCTTCCCTGCTCCCCTTTCAACACCAAAAATTTTCCAGAGAACTAAATAAAACAAAAAAAATACAATTCGACTCACAAAAAAGACTGTAGCGTCCCCATTTTCCATCCGATGATTAAAATCGACACGGATTCAGAATTCTGAGACTTTTTTCCATAAGATCCGTGCAAAATTGGTATAGCGCGTAATGTTAATTTTTCGAGTAATTTAGGGATGAAGTTTTAGGTTCATTTTTGTAGCACAAAATTTGATGTTAAAAAAATTGTAGCGCCGTTATTTGTTAACCGATCTTTAAAAACTAAACAGATTCGGATTTGCCAGACTTTTTGGCTTCGGATGAGCCCAAAAAACCATAGCCGTGCTATTTGAAATTTTAAGAAAAACGGGTATGAAGAGTCCGACTTGTAATTAATTTTTTTTAAAACTCGTTCGTTTATTTGTCAACGGATTTCTAACCAAAAATTACAAAACCGAATTTATTAAGTAATAGTGCTTGTCTCACTCTTTCAATTGTCCCACTGTGTACTATTTTCTCCTTAAATTTAATTTTCTCAGACGACTCATTTCATGCCGTGTAATCGTCGTTAGCTGTGCGCACGAAAATTTCGCTACCTGTTAAAATTTTACTCTCAGCGCACGAAAATAAGTATAGCTTAAAAAACTTTAAATAGGACTTCGATTTAATTTTCCTTTTTCTAATATAATACATTTTTCTAGTAAGTCGTTTGATTTATACCTTTTTTTTGTCATGAATAAGGTTGGAAGTTACAAAATCCGTTTCCTGGGACTCTTCGAGATCATAGACCTCCTACCAAGGACTTCTTTTCAACCAATGTGTGCAACATCCTTATGGTTTCAACAAACGTAGATTTAATTCAGGTAATATTAAATAATTTCAAAGGATAACTTAGATCTGTTTAACACTTACATATATTTGTTTTCAGATGTTGATCGAGTTCTCTTTAAACAAGGAAGTGAAAATTTGACAAGCCTATCTTTTGCGAGGAAGCTAAGCGTCTCAGCTCCTGGACCTTTTGTGATAAATAAAGAGGAAATTCAAAGATTAGCATCTTCGAGCCCTGCTTTTATTATGCAGAGTAAGCTATATTATTTTCATACAAATGTTGATTTTTATACATTTATAAACCGATTTGGAAAAGTAATATTAATCACAATGTAAGATTTCAATTGTTTTCTTTTTGTAGCAGAATAAAATAATTGTATTTTATTTTTAGGATTAACTGTCAAGATGTATTTTATATGCAGTCTTAAAGGGATGCCGTATGGACCTCATCTTCTTCAACAATCCTCAGGTTTAGAGGCTTAGTGACTACCGACGGTGGACAAAATGCGCTAAGTTAGAACAATTAAAAAAAGTCTTATAGAACTTAGGGGTGAGTACTGTCGATAACTCGGTTTTGAATTTTGTCATAATTATTATTTGGTTGATGTATCGTTCTCTTATGTGTTCATCAAAGAAATGTGTGGTTTGCCTCGAATCACGTTAGTTCTTCGAATAATTAAACAATGCTTTTGATCTTGATTTTTCATTTTTGAGATAAGTTTGATTTGCACAAAAGTATTTTATATTTGGCGAATTAAATATTAAAGATATTTTACAAATTTCGTCTATTGATAAATCATTTAAATAATTAATTAGTAATTTTTAATGTAATTGTTTTTATTAGTTCATAATTAAAATTGAAACTTGAAGAATTATTTGGGGCAAACTTATTTTTTCAATTAAATCAGTACATTTGACTTTTACTGTGATAGTCATTGAAGTGTGTCTTATTTATAATAAAATCTAAATAAAAATCGTAGAAGATCTTCGTAATTTAACAGACATTGTTTCTTCGTAAATTTAAGGTAGTTGATAACAGTTGTGGATTTTTGTGCTGCGCACGAGGTCCCTGCTGTTTGACCCATTGTTTTAGGGTAGTTTTTAAGTTTCCAAACACACACACAACCACACACACACACCCATTCTAGCATTAATACTATTTTTGGCTTGATATATTTTGACAAAAATTAATGTTAGAGCTTTTAACTTTTTCAATTCGTTTTCAGTAATAAGTAAAAAGTAAATTAAACTTAAAATAATTTCACTTTTGTATATTTATAGCTCTATATCAAATAATTTGTCGGAGTCTTTTTCTAAATTAATTTCTTAATAAATTTAATTTAATTATAATTAAAAAGATGATATTACAATGGAAAACATATATACAAATATACACACATAGATTTAGACTTTAGCTGATGATAGTGTTGGTGTCTTGTGCTGTTCACAAACCCAAACTATTTGACTTATTGTATTAGGGTAGTTTATAAGTACACTATCCATATATATTTGGGGCACATTTTAACTTCAGCAATTTTTGGCACGAATTAATCTCAATCATTTGATTTTGCTCTTATTTCTTTATTAAATACACATTTTAAGATATTAAAAATAAATCAAAAAAAGTTTCTTTCGGGGTGTTATTTTGGGATACCAAGTATATTAATAAACTTTTCTGCTGGAGTTAACTTAACATATATTGACCTTTCTAAAACTTTTTTCGCTCAAGATTTAATTAAAATTTTAATAATACCACAATAACACAACACCTATTCCATTAATTTTAAAAGTTAAGAGAACTATTTAAATGTTTAGCGTTTAAGAGAGAAATAAAAATGAAACGGTCGTTTGATTTTAGTTTTAAGTTATAAGAAACAATGTCTGTAAAATTTGGAGATTGATTTAAAAACACATAAGGGAACGCGTCTGTTGCCCCACAAATTGTGGGGTAGGACGATCCACGAGAGTAAAGGTAAGAAGTAATTGTAAATTTGTTCTTTCGTGATATATATAATACACGATTACGCACATACAGACAAACACACTTTAGTATATTAGGGCTCTCATTCCCCGGTCTATTTTTTAAGAAGAATCGTGCGGTGCTAGAGAATATTCGAATTCAAATCAATAAATCCTGAATAACAGTAATAATTGGTAACCTGTAGTTAACAACGTCTTCGTCATGTATATTACCAAAACTTAGGGATGTATTTAACATCTAGGATCTTTGTAATCAATTTAAAAGGTTTTATAAAAGTTATTCTCTCTGAACGCATTACGCTTATAAAATTTTGCAATTACAGTATATCTTTTTGGGCTAAGAATAAACTTATAATTTTTTATCGAACTCCGAAAAGTTACTTGGAAAACGATTTTACTGTTAATTCTTTCAACCCAAAATATTTCAAACCTGAAATTTACACTTTGGCTTATTGCTAGCTCTCTTATCTTTTGGGCCAATTTATTAAAACTACCCCGATTTAGAATCTTGAGATATTTTGCATTAGATGCATGGCAATTTGGCGTAGGGCGTAAAGTTTATTTTTGCAGCAATTAAGGGTTGAAGTTTTGGTTCGTTTTAGCGATACGAAATAAAATATTAAAAGTCATAGCTCGGTTATTTGTAAACGGATCATTAAACACTGCGAATTTGGAATCCCCGGACTTTTTGGCTTCGGATGGGTTTAACCTTCGGGCGGGCGCGCTGTTGTAAAAAGTAAAAAAAGTAAAAAAAACGCGCGCCCGCTGATGTTATACCATAGTGCGCGCCCGTCCGAATGTTAAAGAGTCATAAGCGTGCTATTTGAAATGTTTGGAAAAATTGCTAATTGGCTAATTTTGCTAATTTTCGACTTTGAAATAACGCATTTCGGTTATTTGTGGAGATATCTTTATAAAATTTTTAAATTCTGAAACATTGTTTATTGGTGCGTAAGACTATAAAAAAAAAACATTGGGATTCAATGTTAAATCGTGGAGAAAACGCGGTGTAAGCTTTCCAAGTGTAAATTTACTGAAAAATTGTAATTTTTTAAAGGCTATACATGAGTCCGTTATCTTTGGGAATTTTCAAACATTCTTTTATTTCTGAATGTATTGAACGTATTGGAAACTGGTCTTAAATTTTTCAGAAAACCACAAATTTACACTTTGATACAGAAACTAAATTGTAGCTTCCTTATTTTTGGTCCAATAGTAAAAATCGACTTAGATCTGGATTACCAAATTTTTTTTACATAAGATACGTGCAAAATATTTACCGGATATAATGTTAATTTTTTGAGTAATTAGTGGTTAAAGTTTTCGGGTCATTTTGGCGACACAAAAATGAACAGTACAAAAGTTGTAACTCTGTTATTTGCAAACGGATTTTTAAAAACTTTGCAAATTTAGAATCCCCGGACAGGCTTAAAAAACCATGGGCGTGCGACTTGAAATTTTTTAATAAAATGGACTATTTAATTTTTTCGAATTTTTGATTTTGAAATATTGTAGCTCGGTTATTTCTGGACGTATCTTTATAAACTTTTCTCTTTTTTCCCTCTTTTTCCGGGAAAACAAAAATTGAGTGATAGATTTTTTTAAAATGTTTACAGATCGTTCTTATGTATTGTTAGTATCTACAGTGAAACCAAGTTTTCTCTGCTACCTTTTCAATCTATTTTTTTTTTAAACTAAAAATTGTTCAAAATTTACACTCTAACACAGAAATGGCGTCGTAGCTCCATTATTTTTGGGTCGTTCGCTGAAAACGACCCAGGTTCAGAATCCTAATGCCCCTTTCCATACGATACATGCAAAATTAGCGTAGGGCGCAATGTTAATTTTTTGAGTAATTAAGGGTTGAAGTTGATACATCAGTTTTGCGACCAAAAATTGAAAAAAACAAGGGGTAGCTCGGTTATTTATAAACGAATCTTTGAAAGCTTTACAGATTTAGAATCGTTCAACTTTTTGACTTCGTACAGGCTTAAATAATAATGCGCTTGTTATTTGATTTTTTGGAGCAAAATAGAGTTGAAGCTCGTACTAAAATTTAATTTTCAAATTTGTAGAGCTTTCGCCAAAAACGTCACAAATTCTGAATCCACGTTTATCTGAATAGTTAATGAAACTAATAAGATCCTTTGTTAACTCATTCAGAAAACGCCCCTGAAGTGTTCGAAGTGTAAATTTTTGGAAAAGATCAAAAATCTCTTATTTTTGAGAATTTGGCAAAAGGTAGTTCATTTGTGAACGAATGTTTTTAAAAGAAACAGTTCTTATGCTTGAAGACCCGTTTTCAAGTAGATATTATAATAACAATTTATATAAATAATTGCGCGGCTTAGGTTTAATTAATAATGCGCCGAAAATTCAAAAATTACAAAGAAAAGAGAGAATAACTTTTATTAATAAATTAAATCCTACACATAGCAACACCGACTTGTGAATATTTAAAATTAAAATACTTAGGGGGTTGTTTACGCCTGCATTTAGAAATCAACGTGGAAAATAAATAACGGGGCTTTAATAAACTGAAATTGAAATATACGACCTATCCGGAACGTCGTTTAGTTCTAACAAATTATCCGCATCTGTAGGTTTGATTAAGGTTTTTGGTCAACGGATCGCAAGCCAAAGTTAAAAATTAAGTTCGTAATGAAGTCTGAGAATCTAATGCGCGTTAATTTTAGAAAAATCATTTATTTCCATTACTTATGCATCGAGTTCTTTTTTTTTGGGGGCGTCCGCACAAAGCAATTTGCACTTTTTATTCTTTATGTTGTTTTAATGGCCGAAAGCTGATTTAAGTGTAAACCCTTATGAAAAATTTATGGTGTAATGGACTTTTGTACATCACTAAATGATTTTTGGTTTTATTTATTGTCTTTGTGGCTTTTCCTAATTTGCAATTTTTAAAGTCACGTAGGATAAAGCGTCCAGTGAATGATCGATTTGTTGCATCGCGAGTTATTTTGATATAAAAAAAGAATGACCGTGTATAGCTCAGTGAATGACCGATTAATTGATTTAATTGATTTTAAATCGTAAAATTTTGTAAAATTTATTATAAACACTACGTAATAGGTAATTAGAAAATATGTGTACTTATAAAAAAAAATTTGTTTCTAACATATTATTCAAATGACATTGAACATTGTTTTGGAATTAAGACTAACATCAAAATATGTTAAATTTAAAAATTGTGCAATTTTTTGAATTGTAATTTAATCTGGATATTTCTTTTTTCAGCTTCTAATCGATTTTTTCGTTTTCTTTTAATTTTTTTTTAGTTTTTTTCTTTTTGTTCCTACTTCTTCTAGTTTTGTTTTTTTGCATTACTTACACAATGTCCACAACAAATCAAAATATTAATATCTTAAAATAGTCGGTCATTTACTAGCTGAGTATTACAATAAAACATTCCATTGAGTTACCGATATAAAATTAATCAAAACTAATTTTTTAATAAAGTTAAAACTATTTAAACTCGATTTAAATAGTTATTAACTTTATTAATTAATCTTCTCAATAATCAAGTAACAAGCAAACTGCAATAAAAATGTTATTATTTTTGCTATATACAGTAGGCGTCGCTTAATGTGATCACTTTGGGACCTAGATAAAGTAAACTTTTGTGTTATAGAAATAAACTTAAAATTTCAACCTTTAATTACTCGAAAAATTAACATTGCGCTCTATGCCAATTTTGTACGCATCTTATGAAAAAAAGACTCAGGATTTTGAATTTGACTCGTTTTTAGTGATCGGATCGAAAATCAGGGCGCTACGATCGTTTTTATGAGTCAAAGTGTATTTTTTTTATTTATTTAGTTTTCTCAAAAATTTTGGAGGTTGAAGGGGGAACAGGGAAGAATGACACCGGCTATGTCAGTTTGGGGTTCACAGGAACGTCCCACAAAAATTTAAAACAAATTCATTACCTAAAATTTTTTTTCTTCAATACGAGCAAAGGGGTTAGTCAATGTTTTTTTCGTTTTTGGCCGATTTTGGGGGTTTTGAGTTAACACCGGTTTCGAACGTATTAAAACCCAATAGTTTCAAAAATGAACACTTTCGGCGGACTTCTAAAAAATAAAAAAGTTATTACGTTTTAAAAATTTCATTTTAAAGCCAAATTTAATTTTTCAAAAAAGCGAAAATTTTTGTTTTAGAGGAAAAGCGCCAGGAAATGACACCGGCTATAGTTGCTAGGGGTACGTACGAACATCCCCTTTGCAATATAAAGCAATTCTATTTTTTTCATTTTTTGCCAAAAAAATTAACATCCATGTTTTTTCCCGATTTTTGTATTGTTATAACAAATTTTTCCGGTAACGGTCATTCACCTGGCAGGTGGTCATAGACTGGCTGTTTTACCCTATTATTTGAACCTGCAAGAGCTGAACGAAATTCAATCTTTCTTTAGTAAACTGGGAATTTCTTAATAGGACGATTTGTCGATGTAAGAAAATTAACACCTATTTCAAAAAGATATCTTCAAAAAACAAACATGTAAATTTTATAACAGTATTTTCTTTGAATGAGGGAAAAATCCGTTATTAGATGCTGTAGGAGAAAGCTTTTTATAAAAATTACATTTGAGCTTTCAACTTTGTTTTCGCAAGCAACTTTAATCGGATAAAAAGCAATGCAATTGTCTCGCTTACATTGACTTTTCTGCTGGTTAACTTTTAATCTTTAACCATTTAATTTAGCACATGTTTTTACATCAAAGAAAAACAAATGGAGAACTCTCGGTCGAAGTACTGGCAAAGAATTTGATTACTTTCGCAAAATCGTTTCGAACTTGGGAAAATCGCGATTAATTTTAATTTTTCGCGGAGAACATGCGGACGGTTTCTCTTCCGAAATTTTTTAAATATCTATTTTCTAATTAGAAAAGTTTAGAGGGAAACTCATTTCATAGATCACTTATGTAATTTGCTAATAACGAGCCGAGTATCTTTGGAGTCATAAAACGCCCTTATAATAAAGTGCATTGTTATCTACAACCCTCTGCTCCTTTTATGAACATAGTTTTCTTAATTGCATATAAATTTTCTCCGACTATGAAACTTTTCACGTTGCCACTTATTTTAAACTCCAAAACGCTAAAGCGAAAGAGTTGAACGATAATTTCTATTTTAAAATTTCCTTCAGCTACTTGCAGTTCAAATTGAAATATCTTAGTAAGGGTGTGTATAATATAAAATATAAAATAGCGATTAAAATGCAAATTTTCCTGCCTCGAATTTTTACTACGATCACAATAAAGTGTAATCTGCTGTTTCTCTATTTTGCGCTTCCTGCTTAAATCGAGTTTAACGTTAGACTCCTGAAAAAAAAATCTTATTAATTTTTTCTTATCCTTTAAGTAAAAAAATCGAAGTTAAATGGCGTTTTATTTGATTAAATTAATTTTGTAAAACTAAGTTTTTATAGTTTTTAGTTTAAAAACTCTTTGCTTTTTTTGAACTATTATAGGTAATGGATTTGCTTTAAATTTTTGCGGGTCATTTCTATGAACTTCAAATCGATATAGTCGTAGCCCTTTTTCCTGATCTACCTTCAACCCCTAAAATTTTTGAGAAAAGTAAATAAGTCGAAAAAAATACACTTTGACTCATAAAAACGATCGTAGCGCCCTCATTTTTGATCCGTTCATTAAAATCCGTACGGATTCGGAATTCTGAGACCATTTTACATATTATAGGTGCAAAATTGGCATAGCGCGCAATGTTAATTTTTCGAGTAATTTAGGGTTGAAGTTTTAGGTTCATTTTTTTGCACAAAATTTTACGTTAAAAAATTGTAGCGCCGTTATTTGTGGACGGATCTTTACAAACTATACAGATTCGGATTTACCAGACTTTTTGGCTTCGGATAGGCATAAAAAACCATAGGCGTGATATTTGAAATTCTCGAGAAAAACGAGTTCGAAGAGTCCTACTTGTAATTAATTTTTTCTAAATGTCCACTTTAAAAAACCATAGCTCGCTTAGTTGTAAACGGATCTTTAAAAACTTTTTAGATTCTGAAAGCCTGTTTATCTAAGCCTAAGATCAGCTAGAAAAATCCACTTGGCCCAATGTTAAATCTGTGAGAAAACCGCGCTTGAAGCTTTCAAAGTGTAAATTTAGCTAAAATTTTTAATTTTCAAATTGCTGTAAATCAGCTGTTTTTGCGAATTTCGTCAAATCTTTTCATTTTTGAACGTTGCCAGCCCCTACGTGTCGGAAATCGCCGCTAACTCAAAACCCCCAAAATCGGCCAAAATCGAGAAAAAACATGGATTAACCCCTTGCGTATTTTTGAGGAAAAAAAATTTTAGGTAATGGATTTGCTTTAAATTTATACCGGACATTACCATGGACTCCAAACCGATATAGCCGGAGCCATACTTCCCTGCTCTCCTTTCAATTACCAAAATTTTCGAGAAAACTAAATAAATCGAAAAAAATACACTTTGACTAACAGAAAAAATCTCAGCGCCTTTAATTTCGATTGCATCATTAAAAACTACCCGGATTCGAAATTCTGACATTTTTTTCCATAAGATATGTGCAAAATCGGCATAGGTCGCAATGTTAATTTTTTGAGTAATTAAGGGTTGAAGTATTAGGTTAATTTTTGTAGGAGAAAATTTTACGTTAAAAAAATTGTAGAGCCGGTATTTGTGGACGGATCTTTAAAACTTTACAGATTTGGATTTGCCGGACTCTTTGGCTTTGGATAAGGTCAGAAAACCATAGGCGTGCTATTTACAATTTTCAAGAAAAACGGGTTCATAGAGTACGATTTGTAATTAAATTTTTCTAAATTTCTTCCTTGAAAAATCATAGTTCGGTTATTTGTGAACCGATCTTTAAAAACTTTACAGATTCTCAAAGTCTGTTTATCTAAGCGTAAGATGAGATAGAAAAATCAACTTGGCCCAATGTTAAGTCTCGGAGAAAACCCGTTTGAAGCTTTCAAAATGTAAATTTTGCTAAAATTTTTAATTTTCAAAATGCTCTAACTCAGCCGTCTTTGCGAATTTCGTCGAATCCTTTCATTTCTGAACGTTTCCAGCCTTTACGTGTTGGAAACCGCCGCTAACTCAAAACCTCCAAAATCGGCCAAAATCGAGAAAAAATATGGATTAACCCGTGGCGTATTTTTGAGGAAAAAAAATTTTAGGTAATGGATTTGCTTTAAATTTTTACCGTACATTACCATACACCCCAAACCGACATATCTGGAGCCATACTTCCCTGCTCTTCTTTCAACCGCCACAATTTTCGAGAAAACTAAATAAATCGAAAAAAATACACTTTGACTAACAAAAGTATATGCAGCGGCCTTAATTTCGATGAAATCATTAAAAACCACCCGGATTCGGAATTTCGAGACTTTTTTCCATAAGATATGTGCAAAATTGGTGTAGGGCGCAATGCTAATTTTTCGAGTAATTAAGGGTTGAAGTTTTACGTTCATTTGTGTAGCACAAAATTATACGTTAAAAAATTTGTAGAGCCGGTATTTGTGGATAGATCTTTAAAACCTATACAGATGTGGATTTGGCGGACTTTTTGACTTTGGATAAGCTCAAAAAACCATAGGCGTGCGATTTAAAATTTTTGAGAAAAACGGTTTCATAGAGTACTACTTGTAATTAAATTTTTCTAAATTTCCACTTTGAAAAATCGTAGCTCAGTTATTTGCGAACCGATCTTTAAAAACTTTTTAGATTCTGAAAGCCTGTTTATCGAAGCGTAAAACCCGTTAAAAAAATCAATAGGACTCAATGTTAAGTCTCGGAGAAAAACGCGTTCGAATCTTTCAAAATGTAAATTTTGCTAAAATTTTCAATTTTCAAACTGCCGTAACTCTGCCGTATTTCCGAATTTCGTCAAATCCTTTCATTTCTTCACGTTTCCAACCTAAAACACGGCGGAATTCTTAATTAGAAGAAAATAAGACGCGCCCCTTAAAAAAGACATACCGAAAGCACACATTTTCAGACTATCATTACCTACGAAAAAAGAGTAACGACTTAGAAAGCCTCAAACGATTCCTTCCTTCGATCCGAGCAAATTTTGTTGCAGCACTAATTAAAAATAGATTAGTCAAGTATTTCGAGGGATAATTTAAAAATGCTCATAAAATAAATCTGGCTTTAAGCGCGACCATCGGTTGTGTCACTAAAAATCAATAGTAAAACACGACGACGCGTTTTATAGCGTTTAGGGTAGATTTGGGATGAGTAAATTTGAATATCCATGGATTTTTAGTACACAGTAAAATCCTGCTGAAAGGTACAGCAGAGATTATAGGGAACACGAGCATACGATCATACATTTACGACCGTTATTGGCTCAAAATGTACATCAAAACGCGAAAAAATTTACATTCCAGATTATAAGCGCATGCAAATTGTTGTCTGGCTTTTATAACTTAATTTTTTTATTTTTAAAGCGCTTCGGATGTCGCGCGCCGTATTCAATAAGTATTCCTGAATACATTTTGGATAATGTAAACATATCAAAAATGGAATACATCCCCCTTTCTAAATTTTAGAAAGTGATTGTTTTCGTACAATTCGAAGTTGGAGATTAATTGGTTTCGCGTTTTCGTGTAATTTATACTGCGTTCTTTTCGCTCTGACGTTGTTATCTACAGGTGAAATTTATTGAAAAAGAACTAATTGATTGATAATCCACGATAGTCTTTGATTTTAATCAGTGACATAGACAGATGGGTCTTTTTGACGGGAGCAAGAAAAAGTAGAACAAAATTAATTTCCGAAACGCCCAAAATAATCTTATATAGAACACCTTACACTTTATTACTTTAGACAGTGTTTCCCAATCTTTTATTCGGGAATGATTTTTCATGTCCAACGTTCGCCGACCTGATCCTAAGTGCGATGGATCAGGGAGAGCAGTGTTGCCAGAATATTTTTCGAGAGATCACTAGTGGCGACTCTAAAACTACTAGCGCTCAGTCGAAGCTGAACTAGCTATAGTAAAACTGCTTTGTTGATTTTAAGATAATGTGCGACTGCTTTATTTAGTGATTAATATTTGTTACGTTTTTTGTAAACATATACCTAACAATTTGACCAAGTTTTTTCCTGTTATAACGGGCCGCTTCGTAATCGTGCTTAAAACCGAGTGCGCGCATTCGAGCTCAAAGTGGCACATTTCGATCTCGGGAAAATGAAGCGCGCCGCTCCGCGTCGCGCTTCATTTGCCTCCCTCGCTCGGAAATGTGCCACTTTTCGCTCGAACGCGCGCATCCTCGTATTTATCGGATTTGCCTATATTATTAATTTATTCTTCAATTCAAAAAATTAAAATTCGAATAAATTAAATCTATTTTTTGTTTGAAAAAGGTTAAATATTTTATTCCTTTTGATAAGTTATCGTGGTGCTCTTCCGCACGCCTAATTGTAGCGAGCTTGATAAAAATATTTTCAGGTGTACTTTGGAATGTTTACTAATTCACATTTTTTGATTAATTAAAATTAAAAAGCTCTGGAATAGCACGCCTACGGTTTCTTAGGCCTATCCGAAGCCAAAAAGCTGCCAAATCGGATTCTGAATAGTTTTTAAAGATGCGTCCACAAATAACAGCGCTACAATTTTTTGAAAGTTCAAAATCGGCTCAAAATGAGCGCTAAAAATCGCAATTTTTTATTTTCGAAAAATTAATGTCGCACCCTATACATATTATACATGTATCTTATGTAAAAAAGCCTCAGGATTCCGAATCCGTCTCGTTTGTAATGATTGGATCGTAAATAAGGACGCTACGATTTTTTTTGTGAATCAAGGGGTCCGTACTTTTAATCATTTAGTTTGTATCGAAAATTTTTATTTTAGAGGGGAAGCGCGGAAAAATGACACCGGTTATAGTCACTAGGCGTACGTAGGAACGTCCCCTCGCAATATAAAGCAATTCTATTTTTTTCATTTTTTATCCAAAATACATGGGTTAAAACCCATCGATTTTGAATTTTCAAAACGTTTTCCCAAAGCTCTGGAATAGCACGTCTACGGTTACTTAGGCCTATCCAAAGCCAAAAAGGCTGCCAAATCCGATTCTGAATGGTTTTTTAAGATCCGTCCACAAATAACGGCGCTACAATTTTTTGAAAGTTCAAAATCGGCTCAAAATGAGCGCTAAAAATCGCAATTTTTTATTTTCGAAAAATTAATGTCGCACCCTATACATATTATACATGTATCTTATGTAAAAAAGCCTCAGGATTCCGAATCCGTCTCGTTTGTAATGATTGGATCGAAAATAAGGACGCTACGATTTTTTGTGAATCAAGGGTCCGTACTTTTAATCATTTAGTTTGTATCGAAAATTTTATTTTAGAGGAAGCGCGGGAAATGACACCGGTTATAGTCACTAGGGTACGTAGGAACGTCCCTCGCAATATAAAGCAATTCTATTTTTTCATTTTTATCCAAAATACATGGGTTAAAACCCATCGATTTTAAATTTTCAAAACGTTTTCCCAAAGCTCTGGAATAGCACGCCTACGGTTTCTTAGGTCTATCCGAAGCCAAAAAGGCTGCCAAATCCAATTCTGAATAGTTTTTTAAGATCCGTCCACAAGTAACGGCGCTACAATTTTTGAAAGTTCAAAATCGGCTCAAAATGAGCGCTAAAATCGCAATTTTTATTTTCGAAAAATTAATGTCGCACCCTATACATATTATACATGTATCTTATGTAAAAAAGCCTCAGGATTCCGAATCCGTCTCGTTTGTAATGATTGGATCGAAAATAAGGACGCTACGATTTTTTTTGTGAATCAAAGGGTCCGTACTTTTAATCATTTAGTTTGTATCGAAAATTTTTATTTTAGAGGGAAGCGCGGAAATGACACCGGTTATAGTCACTAGGGGGACGTAGGAACGTCCCCTCGCAATATAAAGCAATTCTATTTTTTTCATTTTTTATCCAAAATACATGGGTTAAAACCCATCGATTTTGAATTTTCAAAACGTTTTCCCAAAGCTCTGGAATAGCACGCCTACGGTTTCTTAGGCCTATCCGAAGCCAAAAAGGCTGCCAAATCCGATTCTGAATAGTTTTTTAAGATCCGTCCACAAATAACGGCGCTACAATTTTTTGAAAGTTCAAAATCGGCTCAAAATGAGCGCTAAAAATCGCAATTTTTTATTTTCGAAAAATTAATGTCGCACCCTATACATATTATACATGTATCTTATGTAAAAAAGCCTCAGGATTCCGAATCCGTCTCGTTTGTAATGATTGGATCGAAAATAAGGACGCTACGATTTTTTTTGTGAATCAAAGGGTCCGTACTTTTAATCATTTAGTTTGTATCAAAAAATTTTATTTTAGAAGGGAAGCGCGGGGAAATGACACCGGTTATAGTCACTAGGGGTACGTAGGAACGTCCCCTCGCAATATAAAGCAATTCTATTTTTTTCATTTTTTATCCAAAATACATGGGTTAAAACCCATCGATTTTGAATTTTCAAAACGTTTTCCCAAAGCTCTGGAATAGCACGCCTACGGTTTCTTAGGCCTATCCGAAGCCAAAAAGGCTGCCAAATCCGATTCTGAATAGTTTTTAAAGATCCGTCCACAAATAACGGCGCTACAATTTTTTGAAAGTTCAAAATCGGCTCAAAATGAGCGCTAAAAATCGCAATTTTTTATTTTCGAAAAATTAATGTCGCACCCTATACATATTATACATGTATCTTATGTAAAAAAGCCTCAGGATTCCGAATCCGTCTCGTTTGTAATGATTGGATCGAAAATAAGGACGCTACGATTTTTTTTGTGAATCAAAGGGTCCGTACTTTTAATCATTTAGTTTGTATCAAAAAATTTTATTTTAGAGGGGAAGCGCGGGGAAATGACACCGGTTATAGTCACTAGGGTACGTAGGAACGTCCCTCGCAATATAAAGCAATTCTATTTTTTGCATTTTTTATCCAAAATACATGGGTTAAAACCCATCGATTTTGAATTTTCAAAACGTTTTCCCAAAGCTCTGGAATAGCACGCATACGGTTTCTTAGGCCTATCCGAAGCCAAAAAGGCTGCCAAATCCGATTCTGAATAGTTTTTAAAGATCCGTCCACAAATAACGGCGCTACAATTTTTGAAAGTTCAAAATCGGCTCAAAATGAGCGCTAAAATCGCAATTTTTATTTTCGAAAAAATTAATGTCGCACCCTATACATATTATACATGTATCTTATGTAAAAAGCCTCAGGATTCCGAATCCGTCTCGTTTGTAATGATTGGATCGAAAATAAGGACGCTACGATTTTTTGTGAATCAAGGGTCCGTACTTTTAATCATTTAGTTTGTATCGAAAATTTTTATTTTAGAGGGAAGCGCGGGAAATGACACCGGTTATAGTCACTAGGGTACGTAGGAACGTCCCTCGCAATATAAAGCAATTCTATTTTTTCATTTTTATCCAAAATACATGGGTTAAAACCCATCGATTTTGAATTTTCAAAACGTTTTCCCAAAGCTCTGGAATAGCACGCCTACGGTTTCTTAAGCCTATCCGAAGCCAAAAAGGCTGCCAAATCCGATTCTGAATAATTTTTTAACATCCGTCCACAAATAACGGCGCTACAATTTTTTGAAAGTTTCAAAATCGGCTCAAATGAGCGCTAAAATCGCAATTTTTATTTTCGAAAAAATTTAAAGTCGCACCCTATACATATTATACATGTATCTTACGTAAAAAAGCCTCAGGATTCCGAATCCGTCTCGTTTGTAATGATTGGATCGAAAATAAGGACGCTACGATTTTTTTTGTGAATCAAGGGGTACGTACTTTTAATCATTTAGTTTGTATCGAAAATTTTATTTTAGAGGGAAGCGCGGAAATGACACCGGTTATAGTCACTAGGGTACGTAGGAACGTCCCTCGCAATATAAAGCAATTCTATTTTTTCATTTTTATCCAAAATACATGGGTTAAAACCCATCGATTTTAAATTTTCAAAACGTTTTCCCAAAGCTCTGGAATAGCACGCCTACTGTTTCTTAGGCCTATCCGAAGCCAAAAAGGCTGCCAAATCCGATTCTGAATAGTTTTTTAAGATCCGTCCACAAATAACGGCGCTACAATTTTTTGAAAGTTCAAAATCGGCTCAAAATGAGCGCTAAAAATCGCAATTTTTTATTTTCGAAAAATTAATGTCGCACCCTATACATATTATACATGTATCTTATGTAAAAAAGCCTCAGGATTCCGAATCCGTCTCGTTTGTAATGATTGGATCGAAAATAAGGACGCTACGATTTTTTTTGTGAATCAAGGGGTCCGTACTTTTAATCATTTAGTTTGTATCGAAAATTTTTATTTTAGAGGGGAAGCGCGGAGAAATGACACCGGTTATAGTCACTAGGGGTACGTAGGAACGTCCCCTCGCAATATAAAGCAATTCTATTTTTTTCATTTTTTATCCAAAATACATGGGTTAAAACCCATCGATTTTGAATTTTCAAAACGTTTTCCCAAAGCTCTGGAATAGCACGCCTACGGTTTCTTAGGCCTATCCGAAGCCAAAAAGGCTGCCAAATCCGATTCTGAATAGTTTTTTAAGATCCGTCCACAAATAACGGCGCTACAATTTTTTGAAAGTTCAAAATCGGCTCAAAATGAGCGCTAAAAATCGCAATTTTTTATTTTCGAAAAATTAATGTCGCACCCTATACATATTATACATGTATCTTATGTAAAAAAGCCTCAGGATTCCGAATCCGTCTCGTTTGTAATGATTGGATCGAAAATAAGGACGCTACGATTTTTTTTGTGAATCAAGGGGTCCGTACTTTTAATCATTTAGTTTGTATCGAAAATTTTTATTTTAGAGGGAAGCGCGGAAAATGACACCGGTTATAGTCACTAGGGTACGTAGGAACGTCCCTCGCAATATAAAGCAATTCTATTTTTTTCATTTTTTATCCAAAATACATGGGTTAAAACCCATCGATTTTGAATTTTCAAAACGTTTTCCCAAAGCTCTGGAATAGCACGTCTACGGTTTCTTAGGCCTATCCAAAGCCAAAAAGGCTGCCAAATCCGATTCTGAATAGTTTTTAAAGATCCGTCCACAAATAACGGCGCTACAATTTTTTGAAAGTTCAAAATCGGCTCAAAATGAGCGCTAAAAATCGCAATTTTTTATTTTCGAAAAATTAATGTCGCACCCTATACATATTATACATGTATCTTATGTAAAAAAGCCTCAGGATTCCGAATCCGTCTCGTTTGTAATGATTGGATCGAAAATAAGGACGCTACGATTTTTTTTGTGAATCAAGGGGTCCGTACTTTTAATCATTTAGTTTGTATCGAAAATTTTTATTTTAGAGGGGAAGCGCGGAGAAATGACACCGGTTATAGTCACTAGGGGTACGTAGGAACGTCCCCTCGCAATATAAAGCAATTCTATTTTTTTCATTTTTTATCCAAAATACATGGGTTAAAACCCATCGATTTTGAATTTTCAAAACGTTTTCCCAAAGCTCTGGAATAGCACGTCTACGGTTTCTTAGGCCTATCCAAAGCCAAAAAGGCTGCCAAATCCGATTCTGAATAGTTTTTAAAGATCCGTCCACAAATAACGGCGCTACAATTTTTTGAAAGTTCAAAATCGGCTCAAAATGAGCGCTAAAAATCGCAATTTTTTATTTTCGAAAAATTAATGTTGCACCCTATACATATTATACATGTATCTTATGTAAAAAAGCCTTAGGATTCCGAATCCGTCTCGTTTGTAATGATTGGATCGAATGCGCACATCCTCGTATTTATCGGATTTGCCTATATTATTATTTCATTCTTCAATTCCAAAAATTAAAAGTCGAATAAATTAAATCTATTTTTTGTTTGAAAAAGGTTAAATATTTTTTTCCTTTTGATAAGTTATCGTGGTGCTCTTCCGCACGCCTAATTGTAGCGAGCTTGATAAAAATATTTTCAGGTGTACTTTGGAATGTTTACTAATTCACATTTTTTTATTAATTAAAATTGTATATGAGTTAAATTTTCTGAAGTGGGCCACTAAAAATCAACTAGTTGATTTTTATATCATCTTTTGCAGATTCTTGAAGGTTTATATGCCAAAATTAATGTCTCCAAATATTTTTGGGTAATTATCATTTTTCTGAAAATTATAAACAAATTAGTTTTAAGGCACATTTTGTAGGCACTGTTGTAATTAGACTTCATTTATGAATTAATTCAACTTTTAAATATAAAAAAATATTTATATGTTACATAGGGGGCGCATTAAAATTTTAGAATGACTTGGGTGGGGTATGTTAAAAAATAGTTTGAGAAATAAGAGTCAAAATTCGGAAAAAGTCAAAATAATGTTTTTTCATGTACGATGAAGTCTCCCATCTAGTCTAGTTTAAAAGTACTAAATTTGAAATGTGGTTTTTCGTAAAAATATCCTACTATAATTTTTAATTAAAAGAAAAGCGACAGGTGGTACATTTAGTTCAGTTTGATTTAATTAATATTATTTGGATGTAATTAAGCAATAACGTCTTAACCAACAAAATTCAAAAATCGAGATTTCAGCGAGTTTTTTAATTTATTTAATTTTGTTTTCTATGACAATAAACTTAACAATAAAAAAAATATTTTTTATTTGAATGTTGTTATTTCCTAGAAGAAAGAAGTACAAATTATTAAAATATCAAAAAAATCAAATGACTAATTAAAAAAACAGTTAATTTGTTTTTGCGTAAAGAGCGTACCTTGAAAAACGTTATGCAATAACGTCTTAACTAAAATAAAAATTAAACTCTAATAAATATAATTTTTAATTTCGGTTATTTTCAGTTAAATTTTTATAATTTTTGATTTTGATTTTGTTTCTAATTAAAATTGTTTTAACTATAATAAAAATAAATCAAAATGAAAAACAACAATTGAACAAATATGCAAATAGTTATTAATATTCAAGTTTCGTTCATTTCATCTTCTACTCCAGTTACTTCTATTTGAAAATCCAAGTCTCCATTGTATCCATCAACATCTTCTTCTATTGTATCGTCACCAATTAAATCATTGTAAAATTCATGGTTAACTTCAGGAATCAGATGCATATACGATTTTATATCATTTAATTTAGCTTGAGCTATAGATTTACCATTGGGCCATAATATCTCCAAATTATCAGAAAAAATATTCTTTACAAGTGAATTTTTTCCTTTTTTTTAATGTCAATTTTTTTATACTTATCAGTGTCATTATATGACATTTGAACAAAAAATTTGAAAGGCTCATCCTTGAAAATTTTTATTTGTCTTATGTTAAACCAATTTACTTTTTCCCTATCCAACGTTTTTTTTCGATTTGTAATTTTTTTTTCAATCGATTGAGTATTAACAAAATCTTCTTTTTGTAATGAATTAATAATGAACGGATTTTTTTCGACACTGGCTCATCACCTCGAGATAATCTTTCGGAGTATAAATTTTTTGTTGTCTTTTGAGTGCACATTCCACATCGCCAAAATCACTATTGTGTGGTAAATAGCTGTGACCTGATACTATAAATTTTAATTCAATACTTTTAAGCAATTATTATTCGCTAGAATAGATTTTAACATCAGTACGATTTTAATATTACGATTTTGTCCTCCACATGAGTCACTCCAGAGAATTAATTCTTTAACAGAAGTATCAACATGAACTTTTATATATTTTCTTAAACATGAACCTACTCAAAACGTAAATAAATAATTGGTATTGTTTTTGCGAAATGAGATTTTTGAATAACACTACAAGCAGTTACGACAATTGGCCAACAGATGGCACAAGGGTCGGTATAGCGGGAAAATTAAATATAATATATTTCAGCACAAAATACTAAGTACGTTCATCATAATAACTCGATATTTTAAAAAATGTTGATTAAGACGTTATTGCTTAATTCCATCCATTTGTAAGAGAGAAGAATAAGATAGGCAAATTCAATTATTAAGGAGTATGCGCACTTTCAAGCGAAACCTTTTTCCGAATAGAAAATTCTGGATTTGAAGGATTTGTTATTAATATAGTCGAATCCAATTAACACGAAGATGTGCGCATTCGAGCGAAAAGTGGCACATTTCCGAGCGAGGGAGGCAAATGAAGCGCGACGCGGAGCGGCGCGCTTCATTTTCCCGAGATCGGAATGTGCCACTTTGAGCTCGAAAGTGCACACTCCGTTTTAAGCACGATTTACAATATTACATTTACTTTAAAAAAATTCAACTAATACTAAAACCGTAGTTGCGCTCTCAAAATGTTACATTATATAGCTAAAATTCGTTTTTTTTTCTATACATTCAATTAACCGAATTTTCGATTATCCGAATGAGCTGCAACAATAATTAGTTCGGATAACCGAGTTTCCACAGTAATTCAAATATTGAAAAACAAAAAAAAAAGAAAGAAAAGCAAAAAAAGTCAAAATATTCAGATAAAAAAGTATTGTTTTTTTCTTTTTTACCATGTTACAATTATTTTATTTACTGTCTTTGGAGGATATTTAATACTAAAAAAACTACCAGCAACTAAAAAAGATTTTTGCCCGCTAAAGGAGGAGTAAAACTACTAAGTCGGCAACATTGAGGGAGAGATTGGCAAAGTACGTCCCACTTTGCTCCCATGGTCTTATAGTGCCTGTACAGTCTTACCTACTCAATGTCGCCAATGCAAAAACTTGGAGCATTGTGTCGGTGCGCAGGGTTCTACGGACTTATTATTTAAATACAGGTGGAGCACTCTTTAGATAATTTTATAATTGTTACGAGAGTAGGGCTCGCCCCTGTATTTAAACAATTTAATTAAATTGAATCCAATTGTAAAAAAAGTTGCAGTCCCAAGATTGACGTGCAATTTAAATCACTCTTAGTTTCCACGTTGGCCATAAGGTTTCATTTTAATTCAAAACGATAAAAACAATCGTAAGATATGCAACTTTTTATTATATTAAAACTTGTTTATTTTAATTAATTACCTAATTAATATAAATTATAAATATTATCGGAACACATAATGTTTCGTAAGGCTGTGAGGCCTTAAAACATACCTTTGTAAAAGTGTTAGGAAAGGGGGCGGCTTAAGACCGCGCACATTCAAATGCGAATGTCCGCTCCTTTGATCTGTTAACATAGACTTAGTTAGTTAAATTAGTTAAGTTAATTAAGTCCATTGGGTTGTAAAGGGGGACTGGGAAATAAATAAAATTATAATCTACCTTTTTATAGTATTAGTATATGATTATATTACATATTTACGACAAACAAACATAAACTTGGTAAGGAACGTTGTAGCTCAATGGGGAACACTGCCGTTTTGGATCGAACGGTCTATGGTGCGATCCTGAACCTAGATAAATTACGGTCGGCCGACTCGGCCGACCGTAACTTCGTTAAAAAATAAATTATTTGTAAGAAATCTTTAATTTAATATTATAGCAACTTGCAGTTTATAAGGTTTAAAACACAAACTTCTTATACGAACGCCATAGCTCACTTGGGAGAGTATAGGTTGTTTGTTCAAATGGTCTCGGGATCGATCCCCATACCGGTCGAAGAAAAATATTTTTAAAAATCTCTAAGAAAAATCCAACGAGCAACGAGCCGAACGAGACGAATGACGAATGACGAATGACTGTAGGATGCTCGTGATTTGAAAAATATTTTTAAAAATCTCTAAGATAAACCCTCGGCCGGCTCGGCCGACTCGGCCGACCGTAACATCGTTAAAAAATAAATTATTTGTAAGAAATATTTAAATTAATATTATAGAAACTTGTAGTTTATAAGGTTTAAAACACAGACTTCATATAAGAACGCCATAGCTCACTTGGGAGAGTATAGGTTGTTTGTTCAAATGGTCTCGAGTTCGATACCAGTCGAAGTTAAATTTTTAATAAATCTCTAAGAAAAATCCAACGAGCAACGAGCCGAACGAGACGAATGACGAATGACGAATGACTGTAGGATGCTCGTGATTTGAAAAATATTTTTAAAAATCTCTAAGATAAACCCTCGGCCGACTCGGCCGACCGTAACATCGTTAAAAAATAAATTATTTGTAAGAAATATTTAAATTAATATTATAGAAACTTGTAGTTTATAAGGTTTAAAACACAGACTTCATATAAGAACGCCATAGCTCACTTGGGAGAGTATAGGTTGTTTGTTCAAATGGTCTCGAGTTCGATACCAGTCGAAGTTAAATTTTTAATAAATCTCTAAGAAAAATCCAACGAGCAACGAGCCGAACGAGACGAATGACGAATGACGAATGACTGTAGGATGCTCGTGATTTGAAAAATATTTTTAAAAATCTCTAAGATAAACCCTCGGCCGACTCGGCCGACTCGGCCGACCGTAACATCGTTAAAAAATAAATTATTTGTAAGAAATATTTAAATTAATATTATAGAAACTTGTAGTTTATAAGGTTTAAAACACTGACTTCATATAAGAACGCCATAGCTCACTTGGGAGAGTATAGGTTGTTTGTTCAAATGGTCTCGAGTTCGATACCAGTCGAAGTTAAATTTTTAATAAATCTCTAAGAAAAATCCAACGAGCAACGAGCCGAACGAGACGAATGACGAATGACGAATGACTGTAGGATACTGGTGATTTGAAAAATATTTTTAAAAATGTCTAAGATAAACCCTCGGCCGACTCGGCCGACTCGGCCGACCGTAACATCGTTAAAAAATAAATTATTTGTAAGAAATATTTAAATTAATATTATAGAAACTTGTAGTTTATAAGGTTTAAAACACAGACTTCATATAAGAACGCCATAGCTCACTTGGGAGAGTATAGGTTGTTTGTTCAAATGGTCTCGGGATCGATCCCCATACCGGTCGAAGAAAAATATTTTTAAAAATCTTTAAGAAAAATCCTACGAGCCTACGAGCCGACGAGACGACGAGACGACCGTAGGTCGCACTGGATTCGATCCTCAGACAAATCAACGAAAAGAAATTTTTAAAAATCTCCAAGATAAACCTCTCGGCCGACTCGGCCGACTCGGCCGACTCCGCCAACCGTAACTCGCGATTTGAAAAATATTTTTGCAAATTTGTTTTATGCCCCTGTTACGAGTTGATACATTGCCCTTACATTTTTAGCGAGAAAAGAAACAACAAGTAGTAAATAGTTTTCTTTATTTTCCAATCTCCCCTTACATCCCTTTTACATCTAATGATTTATTTATTATTTATTACAGAGGAACTCAAATATGTTTTCATCGAAGTACAGCCCTTGATGGAATATTTTAAGACTACACAACCTTAAAACACCCCACCATTTACTGAACATTATGTCATCCGATGTGAAGAGTAATGAATGTTTACAACCGACGAAGGCAAAAATTTTAATCGAAAACAACCTCTTCGCATCGAAGACATATAATGAACATAAAAATTAATGTTAAGAGGAATTGAACTTTTAATAAAACAACAGTTGTTAAATGTGCACATTTAACAAGAGTTGTTTTATTAAAAGTCCAATTCCTGTTAACATTAATTAATATTAAAAGATATTGTACGTGAACATTATGATTAATATAATGAAGACTTAGATTAACTAAATAATATATACAAGTTGTTACAAATTTCAAAAATTAAAAATAATCAAAAAACTGCAATCTCTTTTATAATTATAAATAATTAAAAATTATAGTAAATAGACGTGAATAATACGTGTGGTCGAAAAGCTATATCAATAACTACGTTTTTTAAGAATAATTAGAAGTTAAGTGTGTTATGAAACGACTACAAAAACAAAGAGGAAGTGAAAAGGGAAGAATAAAAGGTAAGTATTTAAAACACAAAGATACGAAATGTTAAAAATGAACAAAAATATAAATAATTAAGGCGCAATAATGAAATAAAAGTAGGGAGGCTTTCATATTTTTAAAAGTAACTAAATATATAAATTAAAACTAAGGGTTCCTCTTTCTCTGGTCCAGCAGTATATTTCTTGGGTTGATCACTCGGTGAATTGAAGGTTGGCTCTCGATGAAATGATCTTTAAACTGAGTTTTAAAGTGTCTTTAAAGACACACATTTACATTATTAATAAACTACAAAAAATTAATTAACTTGAAATTAAAGAACAACAAATATTCATTTTTTTACAATACGCCTTAAATTATTATTGTAGCAAGAGCAGAAAATAGGAATAGGTAAGTGTGTAATCTTTTGTACAAGAAGTGCAGAAGAGAGCTGTTTGTATTTGTGTCTTATTAAAATATATTTTTAAAGTCACCTTCAAAGAGAAGACGGTAAGTAATATTTTAGGGTGGACTTTATAAAAGGGTAGAAAGTGATTGTAGCTAAAATCAATTGAAAAATAACTAATGCAATTAAAGTTTAAACAATACATAAATAATACGAAGGAAAGAACGAGAAATAAGTTCAGTTCAAATGTGGTAAAATATACATTTAACTAAAAGTATGAAGAACAAAGTAATTAAATAACGCATAATGTAACTATTGATTTTTTAAAATTTAAAAGAATAGCTAAGTAATAAATTATTTAAATAAAAAAAAATGATTGAAATAAAATGTAAGAATATGAAAATTATGTAAGTAATTGTCCGAACAATTGAATGATAGTTAAAACGTAAAAGAAAAATTTAATTGAAGCTAAAAGTTATTTCAAAGAAGTTAGAATAAATAACAAAAAAATAAATAATAAAGTTAAAACAAAAAGGGTAGAAAAGAAAGTAAATAATAAGAAAAAACTTGAAGAAATCATTATAGAGTAAGAACAGCAAAGTTATTAATAAATGTTTACAATAATAAAGAATTAAAATCAAAAATAATGTAAGTTTTAAACAACATAAATAAATTACAAAAGAATATGTAAAAATAAATAAATTAATAATAGGTGTTTGAAAAAAAAACAAAAAACAACTTAAGAGTAATCCAAGTAATCCAAGAAATTTAAATTTTAAATAATAAAAATAGAAAGACAATTTACTTTCAAAGAGACATCTTTAAAAGAAAAAGGCTATACAGTTTAACCCGCGAAGTGAAAAAAAAGACGAAGAAAAAGATATTTGTTAAAATAAACTGTAAATGAAGATGAGAATAATGAAATTCCAAGTATATAAATGTCTAAACAATTAAAAGAATGATAAAGATTAAGCTAGTATTTAAATAAAACAAGCAAGATAAAATTTAGAAAAGAAACTGAAATAATTAGAATTTAAAAAAGAATTAGTTTTGATAAAAGTATTATTATAGCAATTAAAATAAATAAAATGTTCAAATTAAAAGACAGTTTAACATAAACTTAAAGAGGAGACCGAGATATAATTAAAGACTATTAAGAAGTTTAAAAGCAATCAAAAAAGAATGTTAAAAACACAAAAAGTATAAGATAGAAATTTCGAAAATACAGAGAAAATAAAGTCCTATACTGATACAAAGTTTCGATGAAAATTTAAAAATAAATATAATTAAGCATTTCCATAAATTTTAAAAACTAGTAACAATTAAAACAAACCATACTTTTTTAAGTAAAAAATAAATTCTATAAGAGTACTTAAACAATGAAAAATTTAAGAAAAGTACATTAATTAAAAAAAGAAAGACTTTAGTACCTAGGTTAAAATAACTATAATAAAATTAAATTTAAAATGAATGAATAAACTACGAACAAATTAATAAAAAGCACAAAGTCAAAACAATTTAGAAGAAAAATTAAGCAAAGACCTTAATTTTCTAATATAAAATATCTATTAAAACATTTAACAATAAGAAAAACAATTTAAAAGATATACGGAAGACTTTTTTCAAAATTTTAAATAAAACCAAAAATAATTAATAAAATTCATTTGGAAATGCTTGAAAATATTTTGCCGATTAAATCTTTAAATATAAACAAAGCTACTCTTAACGACCAAAACCGAAAATTCTCAAAAGTCGATAATAATTTCCAATGTACCATAAACAACCCTACATATTAAGTGTGTTTGTGGTTGTGTAGGAGGAAAGATGTGATGTTGTTCAACAGTACCTTTCGATGATCGTTGGTTTTTTATCCCACATTTGGTGAGAGAATGTTCTTTTATGTGTGTCAAAAATATTCTCAGCATTTACTACACATTGTTTCTTACAACTTAATCATTAAAGAAAACAACCTTAATTCTATCATTGTATTTCATTCCTAATACAAATTTTCTTAATCATATAAGGATGTGTGTTTCTTGTTTAATTTTGATTTGAATTTTATAAATTAGTAGCTATTAATAAAATTTTTGAAAAGATGATTATTATTAATATTATTTGCCAAAAAAAAAAAATCGGTTTTCAATTATTAATTTGAAAAAGTAAATTTGGACAAGAAATTCAAAAGCAAATGTTATTAATTTTTGAAATAAATAACGTAAAAAAGAGCAGAATTGTATCAAAATGTGTGTCCGTGTGTGTTGGTGAAATTAGATTTACGGTAACATGAGATGAGCTAACTTAATTCTATTAAGAAACAATGTGTAATAAAATACGAAGAACCTTTCATAAATCGATTTCCTTAAATGTTATTTTTTCTTTTACTTAAATAAAACGCCCTTGCATTGAGGCCTCTTTAAAAAAAAGGTCAGTATTTGAAGCGAATTAAAAAAAAATGGTTGCATCGATTCCTTTTTCATGTTTCGCGAATAATCATAATTATTTAATTTAATGTGTTGTATAACTTTGTTAATTGAAAGAAAAAACTAACATGAGAGACGAAATTGGAATTCGATTTTAGAGAATCGAATCTTAAACTGAAAATGTCAAAGAGATGAATGTTACAACAAAAATTAATTAATTTTTTTTTAAACTAAAGTTAAAATTGTAAATGTAAGCAAGGAAATTAAAACCAAAGTAAATGTACTAAAGTAAACTAAACCGCAAATTAATTAAAAATCTAAAAAGGAACTTGAAAAATAATAATTTTCGGAAAGTTCAAAAATAATAATTGAAAAAATTAATTTAAATCTTTGAGCCTTAATAATTTTAAACAAACTTCTCCTATCAATTGGAATTTAGACATAAATTTATGTTTGACAACTTTAAGACCATATTAATTTTTTTAAAAATTTAAAAGGAAACCGGGATATTTTAAAAGCTTCAAATTTCATCTCTGTTGTTGACCAAAAACAAAAATCAATATATTATGGACTTATAAACAAATATACCAAGTTGAAATATGACTAATACTTTTTTGAACTTTTCAATTAACATAAATGTACAACATAAAACATAAAAATATTTTAATCTTATTCAAAGTTAAAGAAAATAAATGTTTTTAATAAATACAATTTTGTGAACTTCTATGTTTTGCTTGTAATTCTATAAAACAAATAAAATCTGCAAGGGTTCTGTTTGATCTGTTCGTTGGCATTACATTTTATTTTAATCGATCTAAAAAATCAATTTTCAAAATTTCGAAATCGTGTTTTTTCTTTAAAATGTGATCATTAAATAAAAAGTTGAGTGGATGACGATAATAAATAAAATAATTGAAAATTAATACATTTTAAAATCAATATCTTCATATGAATATTAGTTTAATTTAAAAAATTTATCAGATAATTTTAAATAAATACATACTGTGACCAGTCAAAAAAAGCTCATTTACCACTAAATTACAAAAAATTTAAGCAAAATTTAATACGAAAGATTGAAATTAATTTTAATTTCTATGTAGAAAAAAAATTAAATTATTTTCATATTCATGTATGATCAAAACAACAATTAAAAATCAAACCGTAGACTTTGTAACTTAACATAATCCAATTAACTTTTCATCTACAAAAATGTTTGTCAAATAACTTTAAAAATCCCAAACAAAAAGACCAAACGTAAAAGGGTACTTTAGATTATTAAAATATAAATAAATTCGAAGTTAATCCCGAATTAATAATTTAAAAAAAAATAGTAATCGACGTCAACCAACGTAGAAGTGTGTTTAACTTCTGTTATAGCGTTAACTGGCTTTTGTGTATGCTTATTTTCGTCGACTATACATAAAAGAACAACGACTGGATTGTAAAACAATATTTCATACAAAAATAACTAAATCTAATTCTTAATTAACATAGTTTTTATTACAAAAAATTTCATTTATCTATCGTCACTTTAAGATATGTCTATTGTTAATTTTATTATTTCTCAAAATATTGATTTTATGTTGCCATAATGTACTGCAACAGCAAATTAAAATGAATTAATTAATAAAGATGAATTAAACAATTTAAGTGAAACTGTAAACCATATAAATCTAAGTAATTCTTTCGTATATTAATTGCTTCAAGATTAATTAATGAAAATTTATAAATAAATAGAATGAACAGTACATATTCTTTTAGATTTTCAACAATATTAATTTTGTGACTTAAGAACTTTGTTTTTATATCTTAAAGTGTCGATTTTTTATATTTATTAATTACACTTTTGTTTGTCTAGATTATAAAATCAGCCCAAGTTATATCTTTTAATTGGTATCTATTTAATTTTCTATTTGTTTATTATTAAACGTATGAATTCATTGAAATAACTCAAAACTTTAATTTACCACCAAATATTTCATTATTTTTAATTGAAATTGCTCATTTAATCAATGAAATTTAAGAGACACTTGTCATCAAGTTAAAAGGTATTAAGTTTAACATTATAAAATTTACAATACTTAATAAAAACTTGTTACTTTTATAAATTTGAAATGCGTTACTATAATTTTTTTTGTGTCATATTAACATTTATAATTATTTAATTGTCGAAAGAAACCTGGGATGCTTTTATAAGTCCAAAACATACACAAATAAAAGTACTGACAATTTTTGTACCCTTTTTCTTAAATTTCTCATTTATAATAAACCATTTTGGTTTACATGTTGATGTCTTGTTTGTAATCGATGTCTTCAGCGTCACTCCAGTGCTGCAGAAGAAAATCTCCAACTGTGGTTCATTAGAAGTTGAAGAATTGTAGAAGTACCCTTCTTGTAAGGTTCCCAGCATGGTTCCTGTGCCGAAGTTCGTAGGTGAAGAATCCTTCACTTCCACTCACCATAGTTTATTTATTAATTTCATACTAAACAAATAATAATTTGAATAAAACTGAACTTAAATTAAACGATTTTTTTTTTCAAAATAAAATAATAAATAATAGTTACTTAGCCGTTTCAACAATTCCCCTTTCAATGACTTGGAAGAGGAACACCAATGGAGCCCTTTTTGTGGTGTATAATTAAAAACTTTCGTCCTCTTCTGTTTTTTGATTGTGTTTGCAATTCTTCGCGGTCACCAAATTTTTATTTTTCAATTTCCAAACTAAAAACATAACTATTACATTAAAATAAGAGAAACAAAATCAATTTTAAATAAATAAAATTGTAAAAAAGGAAAATTGCATACATCTTGAGTTCTTCCTCCAGAATTGTGAAGAATATTTGTCTTTGAAGCTGGGACAGAAGAGGAGAAGACGTCCAACTCTTGTTCATATTTTCTTTTGTATTTTTTTCGGAGTACCACTCGTTTTCACAATGTTATTTATTTAACAAATATAAACTAAAAAAAAATACAAAATAATTAAAATTTAAACGTAAATTAAACAAAAATGAAAAGTTAGTTTTAATCTTAGGTTATTCTTCAATCACTTTCGAAAACAATCGAAACCGCATCCCATTTTAAGACTCATGTCTTAAAATAGGTTTTATAATTTCATAACAATCGTTTCCCGTGTTATCACTTTCACAACGTCGTCTATCTGTTAATATTCAATTAAAATGTTAATAAATTAAAAGCAATAATACAAGTTTCAATTAGAAGAACGATAACAAGAAGTAAATTAAAGTTGTTAAATGAGTTTGAAAAACAAGAGCAGCGTTATTTTAAGCGCCTTATGTTAATCACGATTTTGAAGTTATACTTCTTTTGGTGCTTTCAATAGACAACGGGTGTTGCGCGCGTACAGCTAACGAAAATTCGACATAATAAACTTAGTCATCGAAGAAAGTAAATGAATTATTGTGAATTGTGCTTAAACCGAGTGTGCACATTCGAGCTCAAAGTGGCACATTCCGATCTCGGGAAAAGAAGCGCGCCGCTCCGCGTCGCGCTTCATTTGTCTCCCTCGCTCGGAAATGTGCCACTTTTCGCTCGAATGCGCACATCCTTGTATTTATTGAAGTTAATTAATAATCTTCTCTATTTCAAATTAAAATATTATATTTGGAAAGGTTATAGTATTTATTTTTATTAATAAATATAAATGCCCTAAATCGCAGATTTTGTTTTTATAGTATAAATACGGTCCTGTAGTTTTTAATTTGAAATTTTTCATAGGTGAATTAATTAATGTGAATTGTGCTTAAAGCCGAGTGTGCACATTCGAGCTCAAAGTGGCACATTTCGATCTCGGGAAAATAAAGCGCGCCGCTCCGCGTCGCGCTTCATTTGCTTCCCTCGCTCGGAAATGTGCCACTTTTCGCTCGAATGCGCACATACACCGCCTTCATTGGTTTTGTTTACATTAATTTATAGATTAAAAAATTCCCTAATGAAACGACGTACATATGTGCACATACGATCGAAAAATGCATACTTTCCCGAAACCAAATAGTAGGGAAACCTGTTGTACCTTGGTCCCTTTGTACCTAGAGCAACTTTATTTTTTTTTTTAATATTTGTGGGCTTTCGTAAGCCATAATTTTCGATATTTCAAATGCCACATTGACAGACATTAAAGTAAAGTTAGCAGCAGCTGGCCAATGTACTTTGTTAATGTATGAGATCAATTGAAATTTTTAATCGAAGAAAAGTAAGTCTTTTTATATTCTTTTTTACTTAAATATCTTATTGATTTTTATTACCTAATAACAAATGACTCATAGTAATAGAAAGATTATTTATTAATCTTTGCATAGTAGTAGTCTGATTGTGGAACAGCATAATGTTTAATTTTATTTTTGTGTTTAAACATCAATGGTCGGTGTGTTGTACCTCGGTCACCGTCAATAAATTGTACCTTGGCCCTAAGATCAACGTGTAATAAATAAAAATTAAGATATACCTTTGTTATAAATTCTTATTTTTTTTTATTTTGCTTCAGATAATATGCCTCGCAAGTCGAACAAAAAATTTAAATTTTTGCAAAGTTAACCATTAAGTATGTGAAATTTTAGCATACGAGAAAAGTTTTGTTAATTTTTGAAACAATTTTAGTGTCATCTCAAAGAAGAACATTAGTAGTTCTTATAATCCAAAAATAAATATACACTTTTCATAGAGCAATGAGATTTATTTTGCTTAATGTGAATAGAGCCAAGGTACATCACCTCTGTTGTACCTAGGCTATAGATCCACTAATTTTTAAATCTTATTGCAATATGAGTAAACGGTTGGTAATGTTTTCCAATATTTTATGATGAGTACCTTATTAGTGCCCCACTACGATGCAATTCATTTTATCAACAAATTGTTACATATACAATTTAAAAAAAGTTACAAGGGGAAAAAGGGCCAAGGTACAACAGGTTTCCCTACATTTCAATTTTAACCAAATAAACACTACAGGTATCCTCGATTTAAGCGCCACTTGTTTTACACGATTGCACTTATACACGGTTTACAATAATAAAATTTCTAAAAACGAAAACTATTTTTTGAGTTTGGGCGTTTCTCTGCGGAACCCAGCAACCGTGTAAATCGGGGTATTGGTGAACAACAGGGCGGCGGAGCCCAAGATCAGATTTTTAAAAGAGGCGCAAAAAAATTGATCTAGTTATACACAAACGCAAGGTACCCAACATAACACATAACTACTTATATTTAATTGATATAAGCCAAAGAAGTATAACATCGCGCGCGCCGTTTTTTGTATTTTTAGTGATTTTTAAGACAACTCGATGGATGATACTTATATTATAGCCAAGAATATAAGAATTCTTTTTATTATATTATTATATTACCAAAAGTAATTTATCTAGAATACTCTTAAACTTTGTTTTACAGTGAAGATAAGTTTCTTAGAAAACTGTAAATCGAAAAACAATTACAATGTGGATAGATAATTCTGTGTTAAGCAAAAAAAAAACTTAATGTCTAAAAGGAACTGACCAATTTAAGAATATTTTGCCTTTTGTTTAATTTCATAGTTTTTACATACAAAAAATTATGATTTTGATTTATACGGTTTTATCTGGAACCTAATTGTCGTGTAAACGAGGGATAGGTGTAGCACTAAAAATGTTTAAATATTTTGTGATCAGTAAATAACAATAAAAATCCAACGAAGAATTTCGCTAGTCCTACCGACCTTAAGACAACGAACGTGTCGTTTGCGTCGAGTTGATTTAGAGCAATTTTAACAACCGAAACGGTCAATCCAAAGAGAAACGAGACGATTTCGAGTTTAAATCGACCCCTAAGCTCTTTACATAAAAAGACTTGAGAATTAAAGTCCGGGGCTTGGTTCGTGCCTTTGACATTCAAACCGTTCCTGTAAAATGCAGATTACAAACGAGGATGCCGAGTCCCAGGGATACTCCATTTAACTACTGGATACTTCAGAGCTAAAACGTTCGATCGCGAATATTGATGAGTATGCAAAGCCAAAATGACGTCGTTCAAAACTTTCCTTTTGTTTTCGAATTTTAATTTATCATTTACATGGGAATTATTATGGAAATTAAACTCGTTTATTTCCACAATAAGATTCCAATATTATAACGAGGGGCGGAAGTAAATTGGTTTCAAATCCAATTACATTAAGGACCATCCGATTAAGAAATTTAACTTAAATTGCGTTTCATTGTCGTCCTTCTAATAAGTCGGCGGCAATTGAAATTTATGGTTTCGCGAAAGAAAAATAAATTCGAGCAGTTTGAAGTGATAGAGGCAAACTACCAGCACTTCGCTCTTATCCTTAAATGCGAAACTTGAGGAGACTTCGGAAATTTGGTTGACCCTTACATTACATAACTTTGGTTTATCAAAGGGCTGTCAAAGTTTCCTATAAAGTCTCTTATCATTCAATGGTTTTCATGTTAGCTCTATCTAATAAAGGATTTCAGTTGTCAAAGTTATAAGTTTGCAAAGGGTTGACCAAATTACTCCTCGTATTCCCACGTGTATCGCCAACACGTTTTGCCCTTCTTGACCTTTTTAACGTTTAATAATACAAAGCGTTAGGGACTCGAGGTTTTCCTCAAATCTCGCATCTTAAATTATTACTAATACCACTTTGTTCGAATTTCCTACTTGGCTCCTTTCAATAATAAATAAGATGGCTAAGAAACGTCGTTTCGAAGTAACATAAAAATGTAACAATTCGCATTTCAGGTCGCGGTTAATTATTTAACGTTTTTTAATTAAACGACGCGAAGCAAGAAGAAGACAGGTCCGATTTAATTGATTGAATACATTGCTTCACTGCATGTTGTAAATTAAAGAACTTCGCCGCGTTTTTCTGTCGTGCCGACTGTCTGTATAGGATAATCTCAGAAACTACCTTTGGACTTTTAATACGATTTTTATTGGCAGATAGGCTGATTCATGAGAGAAGATTGTGTGTATAATTTATCAATTTTGTGCAAATTGGCTGAGCTATAAAGATGAATGTCGATTAAATAAAAAAAAACGTGCTTCTTGAGAGGTTTCTTGACATACGCAGCTTTAATAGTTTAAGTTATATGGAATCGTATCAAAATCTCTAGAGTAGTTTCTAAGATTAGGTTATGCAGAAAAAACCCACCGAAAGGAAGATGTTAATTTACACTGGGTCAATAAAAATGAACCACCCTGAAAAGTTGATGCAACACTATTGAATATTTAGGGCATGTTGAACAACAAATGATGACACTTTGAAGCCAATCGGTTAGTTTAAAGTGTATTTTCTGGAAATTATATTAGTTTATTGTTATATTTCGTTGGAAATTTCTGGATTCATAAACTAACAATTCCCGCGTAATTACAAGGCCCTACGTCAAGTTCTGCAGGGTGGTTCATTTTTATTGAAACGCAGTGTATAAAAAGTCGTTCGGCCGTAGATACTTAAAGTATTCGAAAAAGAACAGAACTTGAAAGAACAGAACATGAAAAACCGAATTATGAAAAAACAAAACAAGGAACAAACAAGTAATCTCATATTTACATTTGTCTAATTTCAATTGATTAACCCATTTCGACCCAGTGCTATTTTTTTCTCGTTGTATGGATCTGTTATTTAGAAGTAATAAATATAGTATTTCATATAAAAAAAATAATTTTTGTTTTATTTCAACCCGTGGGATGATATGGGTTAAAGAAAATACAAGATTTATTTTTTAACTATTTAAAGCAGGAGTTCTCAAACTTTTTAATCAGCGGGCCAAATATTTCAAAAATACTTTTTAGCGTGCTATAATTTTTTAAAAAATAATTATCGATACCCAAATATACAAAGTGCAGAGCGCCATGTCATCAAAGAGAATACACACCTTTGCATTTTCGTCGCACATTTTGGATGCATACATATTTTAATGAATTAATAAATTCAAAAAATTACCGATAATATTTGAGAGCTTGAATCAAGTTCGAGAGCCCAATTTCAATAGCTTGCGGGCCGTATTTGACCCGCGGGCCGCACTTTGGGAACCCCTGATTTAAAAGAATAATTAGAGAAATAGTTGTTCCTGTATTTTCTTATTTTTTCATTTTAGTTCGTTTTTGTATAAATACTAAATTAATCATCTAATGTCTATAGATAGAAAAATTAATTATAATTGTATTATATGGACAAGTATTCCTCTAATTATTTCCTTCAATAGTCAAAAAATTAATTCTGTATTTTTTTTAATCAATTAAAATTAAAACATTTTTTATTTTTTCCTTGTTCTGTTTCGTCAGAATTCTGTCTCGTCGTTGTTCTGATTTTTTATTGTTTTGTTCTTTTGCTGCCCTATTTTTTCAGTGTTCGGATTTTTTAAATTCTGTTCGATCATAGAACCGATACTAGGTGCTACCCCGGCATAGCAGGGGCGGCTCGCTAGATTTTGTATAAAAATATACAAAGCATTACAAAATTCTTTTAGGTAAAAAGTGAACTTGTATTGTTCTTGCAACATACTTTTCAATTTTACTAATTAGTCATATGACTAGTATTTCCTTTGTTCAAGCCGTAAATAAATTCAAGGTTTTTAATTTAACAAAAAGAAATTGCTATCTCGAACGCCGCAAGAAATGCGATAGATCCCAATTCGAAAACATCACGCCTTACTCACAATCATTTCATAACACAAAAGTAATTGCAGTTCAACAACATTAATTATCGATATATTAATAATTATTTTTAAAAGCCAAAGTATAATAAGAAAAACGTTGCCTATTTTTTTCTGTACACACCCATATAAACATTTTTGATCCACCATTACTTTTACATAAGAAAATTCGAAAAATTAAATAAAGTATCTAAAAAAAGACTTACAATTGTTATTTTTGCATAGGGGGTGCCCCTTAAGGGTAGGAATCTTCCGGCAAACACCAACACTTAATGCACAGAAATAATAGCAGTTTTAAGAAAAATTTCGAAGAGCATTGCAAACGCTGTTAACGCTTCGGCAGAGCTTTCACAACTGATATGCGTGTGTGTATGTGCGTAGGTAAAAACTATTGCGATAAAAGTTATCGCTGATATATATTCGAATTTAACTGTAATGGAAAAATTCCAGAAAATGGTTCGATTACCTCAATTAATTTTCAACAATTAATTTCAATAAAATCATTAAACATTGTTGTTAATTTTTACTCCAAAAAATATTAATTTTTTTGAAACTCCCCAAAAGTCCAAAATCGATTAAAGTCAGTTTGGTCCTCCACCAGAAAGGCGTTTAAAGAATTATTAAAGTTATAAATTACATTTTCATAATTTGTCGCATGTTTAAATTTTCATGTCGAAATTGGGGCGTGTCGCCAATAACTATTTTACCCCAAACTCCGTAAAAAGTCGGCCCCGCGAAAAAAAGCAGTTTTATAAAACTGTACATGTTCAACTTTGAGCTGTAATCGCGAAATGGAAATCTAATTAGTATAATAATTAAAAATGAGACGTTGATTGATGTCTGTGTATATTTAAAATGTTATTAGGTAAAACAAGTTGCCATTTTTAATATAAAACTCTTGCTTTATGCCGTGTCATTCAATTAAACTCGTCAAGGGGTTGAAAATTCGAGACGAGATTTACAAGCATAATCCTACAATGCATTGCAGTCGTACCTCGCTTTAACGTCACCTCCGATAACAAAACCGCGCTACACCAAAGTCTTCAAAATTCAAAGTTAAAGAGACTATTGACAATATTTAGTGTTTTTGAAAAAACGTCTTGCTTAAATGGAATTTGGACAAAATATGGCCCCAAGTGGTCTTCAAGAAGAAAACATAGAAGAACTTAGAAAAACACTTATAGGAAAATCTATTGTACCTTGGCCCTTTTTTTACTTGTAATTTGATGAAATATTAAGCTAAGTATGTTACTGTATGTTATAAAAAAAATAATAGTAAAATTTTTAATTAACAATTGTTTTAATGAACACTTTTTATCGTTCTTAGAGTTGATTATTGTGAACCGTGCTTAAAGTCAAGTGCGCACATTCGAGCTCAAAGTGGCACATTTCCGATCTCAGGAAATGAAGCGCGCCGCTCCGCGTCGCGCTTCATTTGCTTCCCTCGCTCGAAAATGTGTCACTTTTCGCTCGAATGTGCACATCTTCGTATTTATTAGATTTGTCGATTTTTAAGCTTCGCTCTCTTAATTAAAATATTAAATTAACTTTAGTAAATATTGATGTTATGTTCGAAAAACGTTTTTACCATAGCAATGAGTGGAAGGAGCAAAAAGATACGACAATCTGGTCAGTTCGACTGAGAGGGAACGACTAAAATTATTCAACTAATGTTTCGTCTAGTCTAATATTTAGAATCTAATACAGCTAAACTTTTTTTTCAGTTTTAATTTTTTTGAAGTCGATTAAAAATTATATACTAAAACTTTCCATAAGTAAGAGAACCTGTTGTACCTTGGCTCTTTTTTCACTTATAATTTTTTTAAAATTGTATATGTAACAATTTGTTGATAAAATAAATTGCATCGCAGTGGGGCACTAATAAGGTATTCATCATAAAATATTTGAAAGCATAACCAACCGTTTACTCGAATTGCTATAAGATTTAAAAATTAGTGGATCTATAGCCTAGGTACAACAGAGGGGATGTACCTTGGTTCTATTCACATTAAGCAAAATAAAGCTTATTGTTCTATGAAAACTACATATTTATTTTTGGATTATGAGAACTACTAATGTTCTTCTTTGACATGATACTAAAATTGTTTCAAAAATTAACAAAACTTTTCTCGTATACTAAAATTTCACATACTTAATGGTTAACTTTGCAAAAATTTAAATTTTTCGTTAGACTTGCGAGACATATTATCTGAAGCAAAATAAAAAAAAATAAGAATTTATAACAAAGAGATATCTAATTTTCTATTTATTGCACGTTGATCTTAGGGCCAAGGTACAATTTATTGACAGTGAGCGAGGTACAACACACCGATCCTTAATGTTTAAACTCAAAAATAAAATTTATAGAATATGCTGTGCCAAAATCAGATCACTACAACGCAAACATTAATAAATAATCTTTGGTACTTGTAACCCTCAATGATTCATCAAACGCGCATTCGCGCGCTTCTAAAAATTCTCGTTTCGGTAACTCCTACTAACAGTTGACCAATAAAGTAGTCAAAGTTTCTATTTTCTTAATGCCACCTCTTTTATTATAAGCGCGCAATTCAGTTTTCATTAAATTGAGTTATGTACTTGTTAACAACTCTAAATTAATAATTATATTTTGTTGAAATAACTATATAAATGTTCTTAGTCATAGAGGAAATTATTTTATTAATATGCGTACTTATAATACATTTTGGAGTAGAAATAAAGGCACGGTTTTCCCGAAAAATGTTGGTATTTTTGATAAAATTGCCAGAATTATTGTTGGATTTTATAACTTGCAAGTATCGCTGTTTATCTAAAATCACAGTAACATAATATTAGTAAATTTTATTTAAAATTGATCTCTTCAATATTAATACGTGTGAAAATAAAGTAATTTTTTAATAAAACAAAATAATACATATTTTATACTTTCAAAATCAACTTTCTAGGTTAAACTCAAAATACAGCTGTATTTCACTGACTTACAATATCCGAGCCATAAAATCGCTAAAACTTTCGTTGACGCGCATAAATTCAAAATTGTTTCATTGAGGGTTACAAGTACCAAAAAGACTTACTTTTTTTCGATTAAAAATTTCAAATGATCTCATACATTAGCAAAGTACATTGGCCAGCTGCTGTTAACTTTACGTTCATGTCTGTCAATGTGGCATTATATGCATTATATCGAAAATTATGGGTCACGAAAGCTCGCAAATATTAAAAAAAATAAAGTTGCCCTAGGTACAAAGGGACCAAGGTACAACAAGTTTCCCTACTATTTGGTTTTTGGAAAATATGCAATTTTCGCTCGAATGTGCACATATGTACGTTGTTTCATTAGGGATTTTTTTAATCTATAAATAAATGTAAACAAAATCATTGAAGGCGGTGTATGTGCGCATTCTAGCGAAAAGTGGCACATTTTCGAGCGAGGGATGCAAATGAAGCGCGACGCGGAGCGGCGCGCTTCATTTTCCCGAGATCGGAATGTGCCACTTTGAGCTCGAATGTGCACACTCGGCTTTAAGCACAATTCACATTAATTAATTCACCTATTAAAAATTTCAAATTAAAAACTACAGGACCGTATTTATACTAGAAAAACCAAATCTCCGATTTAGGGCATTTATATTTATTAATAAAAATAAATACTATAACCTTTCCAAATATAATATTTTAATTTAAAATAGATAAAATTAATAATTAACTTCAATAAATACAAGGAAAATTAAAGACCACTAATTTTTGAAAACTGTTTAACATATATTGCCAACATTTGAAAAATTCTTACCTTGTAGGTATAACGAAATTTCGCACAACGAAGTGACTTTGCGAAACACATTAGCTTCGTTAAACGAGGCACGACTGTATTTCGTTAAACTTTCGATGAACTTTTACGTTTCTGATTAACGCTAACTGCGAAGTTAAAACGCCACAAATTTCGCATTATTTTTAAGCGAAAAAGAATCGTAAGCGCTATATTCATACGCGTCCCCACCTACCCCCCCAAAGATAAAATGCTTATTTCGAATGAATAATTTGTGGCGGGATATAAAAAAGTGCTTTATTTTTGTACAACCCTTCTGATAAATAGGGGTGTTACTTGAAGGTTACGAGCAACTTATCAAAGTAGGTTCCCGCTAACAAATTATCTTTTTATCGTTTTCCATAATTCTGAAGCAAAACGCGCGTTAAAAGTTCGCATGTGTCGGGGGATGGAAGTATTAATACATAAAATTAGGATAATTGATGT
Organism: Sinopyrophorus schimmeli; assembly: GCA_036325965.1. Classification (NCBI taxonomy): domain Eukaryota; kingdom Metazoa; phylum Arthropoda; class Insecta; order Coleoptera; family Elateridae; genus Sinopyrophorus; species Sinopyrophorus schimmeli. The sequence goes on from JARFIZ010000202.1 coordinate 537,965, forward strand.
ACTGTCACGTAAACTGCTTAGCATTTGGGGTGAATATAAACAACCCCTGGCGGACAGCTCTTTAAACAACTAATAGTATTTCATTTGTATTATTCAAATGGCATTTCGGTCACGCCACTTTAACAAACAAGTTGTTTTTAAGACGCGAGCCCAATTAATATCGAAAATACAAATTTGAAAAGTCTCTAGTGATTTTTATTACTAACAGTCAGATCACGTCAAGTGGACCCCTCATTTTCCACTTGATCATGGAATACTTGTCCAAATATATTATTTTAAAGTAGTTATTACTAATAATCATCCCTTAAAAAAGTTTTTGAAAATTTCGAATTTAACAACAATTTCTTTTACAATGAAAATTTTCTGTACTTTTAATTAAAAAATTAATTGTTAAAAAGCTGTTGGAGGTAACTTAACGAAATTTTCAGAGCTTATAGTAATATATTTATAATTTCATAAAAAAATTAGAAAACAAATTCATTTGTTTGTTATCATACTTTTTATTAACATTTAAATAAACAAATGAAAATTTTAATGAGTTCTCTGTACGATTATCGAATTTTTTTAGTTTTATGCGCGCCCCCCATTTTGGCTGCTCTGGCTGTAGATCGCTACATATTACACATTTTAATAACTATTTCTTATAATTAATTTAATTTAATATTGATGCAAAATGGAATATTTTTGCCACATCTCATGGCAAAGGTACATGTAATGGTTTGGGAGGAACTGTTAAAAAACACGCATATCGCACTAGTATTTAACGTATTCACTACAGCACAGTTACTATTTGATGCGGCCAAAAGTTTCTTCAAAAATATAAATTTCGGTTTTTGTACACAAGAAGAACATGATTCCCATGAAACAAAATACAAACCGCGGTATGAACAAGCCATTACTATAAAAAATATGCGGTTTTAGAATTACTTGAATTTTTTTAAATTAAATTGATCATTGTTAATCGTGGCGAAAAGCGGAGTGTGCACATTCGAGCTCAAAGTGGCACATTCCGATCTCGGGAAAATGAAGCGCGCCGCTCCGCGTCGCGTTCCATTTGCCTCCCTCGCTCGGAAATGTGCCACTTTTCGCTCGAATGTGCACATCTTCGTGTTTATTGGATTCGACTATATTAATAACAAATCCATCAAATTCAGATTTTCTATTCGAAAAATGTTTTTACTTGAAGGTGCGCATACTCCTTAATAATTGAATTTGCCTATCTTATTCTTTTCTGTTACAAATAATATTAATTAAATCAAGCTGAAATAAATGTACCACTTTTCGCTTTTTTTTTAATTAAAAATTACAGTAGGGTATTTTTACCAAAAACTACATTTCTAATTTAGTACTTTTAAACTAGACTAGATGGGATTTTCCGAATTTTGACTCTTATTTCCCAACCTTTTTTTAACATACCCCACCCAAGTTATTCTAAAATTTTGATGCACCCCCCATTTAACATTTAAATATTTTTTTATATTTAAAAATTGAATTAATTCATAAATGAAGTCTAATTACAACAGTGTAGGAGAAGATGGGGTAGCCCCGGACACTTGAAAGAATTAGAAATTAAAAATATAAATAAATAAATTTATTTATTTTTTATGATTTAAAATGAAAGTAGGGACTTTTAAGTTTATACTAATTAAAAATTTGTAATGATATATTTGTTTTTTTTAGGAAATATGGTCAATCCAATTTGACCTTATTTTTTGGCAATACAAAAGTGGCGGGTAGCCCCGGACTAGTACTTATTGGTGGCCCAATCGTTTTTTGACCTTATAGACATCACAAAAATAATTAATATTCAAACAATTTTTATGTGCCCAGTCTTTGCACTCATAACATTGAATCCAGTCTTCATCAAAAGTTTCTTTGCATATGATGCATTCGGTTTCTTTCTCCCGCTCTTTTTGGAATATTTTTAAATATTTTTGTCTGTTTTCAATATTTTTAGCAATTTTTTGTGTTTTTGTTTTAATTTATTGTTTTTAGTTTTCTGCTTTTCCTCTAAATTTTGTTTAAATGGAGATGTTAAAATATCGCTCCTATGGATTTTTTGAGCTCCGTTGCTAAATGTTTTTTTGATGCATCAGGAAATCGTAACAGTTGTTTTAATAAATGTGCTGTGCTGATTGAAGGCACCGGGTCAGTATAGATGTTGACCACCGTTGCGATTCGTACTGAATGTGAAAAATACACAAAGTTGACTAAAGTACAGTAATTTAACCACTATTTATTATCACAGTAAATAATAAAGCAGCGACAAGTTATTTATTTCAACTGTAGTATAGAGTAACTTTTGAAAAAGATTATCAATTAAGCTAAAATAATGTCCGGCGATACCCGACATTATAGTGTCCGGGAGTACCCGATTCTCAATATTCAACATTTTTATTCAGAGCTCCTAAGATGTAGTAGAAATATTTCAAATACTATTACAAAGTTTAAATATAATGCATTTTCTTCAACTTAAAAAAAAATAAGTATTCACACTTACGTTTTCTAGTTGATAACTTGAAATAAAATCTGACGAGCGCGATGAAAAATTTTTATATTTTACAAACTACTCCTTAAATTGTAACAGACTCGGTGTTTACGTGACAACTAAATTGCATATGTTTTTACTCTAAACGACGCCTGTTTTAAAGAAAATTTTACCAATGCAACGTGATTAGGTTCTTGGAACTTCTTATGTCCGCGGTTACCCGCTGTCCGGGGCTACCCCACTTTCCCCTATACAAAATGTGACTTAAAACTAATTTGTTTACCTATAATTTTTACAAAAATGAAAATTACTCAAAAATATTTGGAAACATTAATTTTGAAATATACACTTTCAACAATCTGCAAAAGATGATATAAAAATCAACTAGTTGATTTTTAGTGACCCACATCAGAAAATTTGACTCATATACTATTTAAATCAATCAAAAATGCGAACTAGTAAACATTCGAAAGTACATCTGAAAATATGTTTATCAAGCTCGCTACAATTAGGCGTACGGGCACCATGATAACTTATCAAAAGAAATAAAATATCTAACTTTTTTCAAACAACAAATAGATCTAATTTATTCGACTTTTAATTTTTTGAATTGAAGAATAAAATAATAATATAGGCAAATCCAATAAATACGAAGATGTGCGCATTCGAGCGAAAAGTGGCACATTTCCGAGCGAGGGAGGCAAATGAAGCGCGACGCGGAGCGGCGCGCTTCATTTTCCCGAGATCGGAATGTGCCACTTTGAGCTCGAATGTGCACACTCGGTTTTAAGCACGATTAGGAATCGTTCCGTTTTAACAGGAAAAAACTTGGTCAAATTGTTTGGTATATGTTTACAAAAAACGCAACAAATATTAATCACTAATTAAAACAGTCGCACATTATCTTAAAATGAACAAAGCAAAAAACACTGTTTAGTGCGAAATACAAAATAAAATAATAAAATATTTAGAAAGAAATACCGATGTTTAATTTTCGCAACGAGTCCGAACGCGGTTGACAATTCGGATAATAGCGAATCCGTATAACTGAGGTCCAGATAATCGAGGTTTTACTGTATAAATATTTTACTATAAGCTCTGAAAATTTCATTAAGTTATCTCCAACAGTTTTTTCACAATTAATTTTTAAATTAATAGTACAGAAAGTTTTCATTGCTAAAAAAGTTGTTAAATTCAAAATTTTCAAAAACTTTTTTAAGGGATAATTATTAGTAATAACTATTTTCGAAAAATATATTTGAACAAGTATTCCATGATCAAGTGGAAAAGGAGGAGTCCACTCGACGTGATCCGACTCTAAGCTTTTGAATTTAAAAGGGAAGTAGTTGGATAGACGTTTGTGGGTTAACTAAAATAGTGCGCAATCAAGACTTAATAAATTTTCCTGTCTACTTTAAGACAGTGCCTAGTTAATCTTTAAAAGTACCTCGTGCATCACCCGAATTAAATCTGTTAATTTGTTCCAGTAACGACTACTCTAAAATATTAAAACAAATTACTCACCTGCGGATAATCCCCGGATTTAGTTTGATAGTCGAAGACGTAGAGGTAGGAGTTCCTGTGCTCGGCGGAATGCAGGTCCGCCGTATGGACGACGGGCGCCACGTACTGGGCGTCGGAGAGGGCCTCCAACGTTTCGTCCCTGATATTTATCGGATGCTGGACCGGACGTTCCCAATCAGTGTATTCGTTAACAATCGTCGCCAGAATTTCGGATAGATGGTAGCTATAAGTGTTTCGCACAAAAGTCCTTAAAATCTTCGATCTTCTGTCAGCTTCAATGCCGTATTGGACGTCTTCGCCGTTAAAGGCGAAGTAGGCTTCAGCTTTCACTACACCCAGCAGGAGATCGTATCGCGAAAGTTTGGAAATTACTGATTTTCGCAGGAGTACGTTGTTCAGGATATTAATGGCGTTCTGCGGCTCCGATTTTTGGGGCTTACTGCTATCGAATTCGTTGTAGTGTTGATTATCTGGAAATGCAGAGAAGTAAATTATAGGAAAAAAATTTACAGATCTTGCCTCGTGCACAATTATTGCAAACGCATCGAAAAGTATCGAAAACGCAGCTTTCATTGATGGTAATCAAATGCAACGAACGATTAAATTTTGTTGTTTCTAAATTAAATACATTATATTTTATAAAATGTTTTTGTTTTGATTTTCAGTGGCGTCCATTTTAAAATATTGGTTTAAAAGTCAATATATCAAAGACATAAAAGTCCCAGTCTTTAGTACTAATTTTTTCGAAAATATCAAATGGTACATCCATGGTTTTTAATTCCCACCCATTCGAAACCAAAAAGTCCAAGGGTTATAAACGAAAAATGTTTTTAAAGATGTGTTTAAAACTAACCAAAGTAGAAATTTCTTTTAATGTTAAATTCTGTGTGGCCAAAAATAAACTGTAAACTTCAACCTTTAATTACTCAAAAATTAACATTGTGCGCTATGGTGATTTTGCACCTATCCATGTTTTTTCTCGATTTTGGCCGATTTTGGGGGTTTTGAGTTAGGACCGGATTCCGACGTGTTAGGGTTGGAAACGCGAAGACATAAAAAAGATTTGAGAACATTCGCAAAAAGTCAACATTTTGAATATTAAAAATTTTAGCAAAATTAACATTTTGAAAGATTCGAGGGTGTTTTTTCCCCAAGTTAACATCCGGTCCTGTTGATTTTTTACCTAATCTTATGCTCCGTTAAACGGGCTTTCACAATCTGAAAAGTTCCTAAAGATCCGTTCACAAATAACCAAGGTACAACTTTTTAATATTAAAATTTTGAAAAAATAATTAAGTTGGGCTCTTTGAACCCGTTTTTCTCAAAAATTTTAAATAGCATGAACATGCTTTTTTAGGTCTATTCAAAACCAAAGAGTCTGGCGAATTCGAATTCGTATAGTTTTTAAAGATCCGTCCACAAATAACGGCGCTACAATTTTTTAAACGTAATGTTTTGTTCTACCAAAATAAATCTAAAATTTCAACCCTTATTTACTCAAAAAATTAACATTGTGCCCTATGCCGATTTTACATGTGTCTTATGGGAAAAAGTCTCAGCATTCCGAATCCAGGTCGTTTCTAATGATCGGATCAAAAATGAGGGCGCTACAATCGTTTTTGTGAGTCAAACTGTATTTTTTTAGGTTTATTGGTTTTCTGAAATATATTGGGGGTTAAAGGGGGAGCACAAAAGAATAGCTCCGGCTATGTCGGTTTAGGGTCCATAGAGATGTCCCGCAAAAATTTAAAGCAAATCCATTACCTAACATTTTTTTTCTTCAAAAATACGCAAGGGGTTAATCCATGTTTTTTCTCGATTTTGGCCGATTTTGGGGGTTTTGAGTTAGCACCGGTTTTCGACGCGTAGGGGTTGCAAACGTTCAGAAATGAAAGTATTTGACGAGGTTCGCAAAGACGGCGGACTTACAGCAATTTGAAAATTAATAATTTTAGCTAAATTTACACTTTGAAAGCTTCAAACGCGTTTTTCTCACAGATTTAACATTGGGCTCTATTGATTTTTTTGGCTGGTCTTACGCTCAGATAAACGGCCTATCAGAATCTGAAAAGTCTTTAAATATCTATTCGCAAATAACCGAGTTACAATTTTTCAAATTGGAAATTTAGAAAAAATTAATTACAGGTCGGACTCTTCAAACCCGTTTTTCTCAAAAATTTTTAATAGTACGGCTATGGTTTTCTGAGCCTATCCAAAGTCAAAAGGTCTGGCAAATCCGAATCTGTATAGATTTTAACGATCCCTCCACAAATAACGGCGCTACAATTTTTTTAACGTAAAATTTTGTGCAAAAAAATGAACCTAAAATTTCAACCCTTAATTACTCAAAAAATTAACATTGCGCCCTATCCAAATTTATTACATATCTTATGGGAAAACGTCTCGGATTCTGAATCCAGGTTGTTTTTAATGATCGGATCTAAAATGAGGGGGCTCCGATCGTTTTTGTGAGTCGAAGTGTATATTTTTCATTTTATTTAAATTTCTCAAAAATTTTGTAGATTGGAAGGGGAGCAGGAAAAATGGCTTACGTATATGTCGGTTTAGGGTCCATAGAAACGTCCTGTAAAAATTTAAAGCCAATCCATTATCTAAAATTTTTATTCCTCAAAAATACGCAAGGGGTTAATCCATGTTTTTTCGCGATTTTGGCCGATTTTGAAGGTTTTGAATTAGGACCGGATTCTCACGCGTAGTGGTTGCAAACGTTTAGAAATTAAAGGATTTGACGAAATTTTCAAAGACGGAGACGTTACAGCATAATGAAAATTAAAAATTTTAGCAAAATTGACATTTTGAAAGCTTCAAACGCGTTTTTCTCCCAGATTTAACATTGGAGCCTTTAGAGTTTTTTAGCCGACCTTACGCTCGAAAAAAGAAGCTTTCAGAATCTGGAAAGTTTTTGAAAATGCGTTTACAAATAACCGAGGTACAAATTTTCAAATTGAAAATTTAGAAAAAATAATTACAAGTGGGACTCTTTGAACCCGTTTTTCCGAGAATTTCAAACAGTATGGCTATGGTATTTTGGACCTATCCGAAGCCAAATAGTCTGGTGAATCCGAATTTCTATAGTTTTTAAAGATCCGTTCACAAATAACAGCGCCACAATTTTTTTAAAGTAAATTTTTGTGCTACAAGAAAAATCTAAAACTTAAACCTGTAATTACTCAAAAAAATTACATTATGCCTTATACCAATTTTACACGTATCTTATGGGAAAGGGTCTCAGAATTCCGAATCCGGGTTGTTTGTAATGATAGGATCAAAAATGAGGTTGCTGCGATCGTTTTTGTTAGTCAAAGTGTATTTTTTTCGATTTATTTAGTTTTCCCCAAAATTTTGAGCAGGGGAGTATGGCTCCGATTATGTCGGCCAGGGGTAATTAAAAAAGTTCACAAAAATTACACAATACATCTCATTTTCCAAAAAAAAAGTACAGACGAATCGCGAATAAAAAGAAGACGGTACATACCAGGTGGTTCTTCGGTGTCGATAACGACGCCGTCCACGCTGGGCCCAAAGGCAAAGGCAAATTCGGGAGCAATCACAGGTGTGGACATTAATACTTCCAGAGGTTTCTCTCGAAGGCACTTTAGGAGGTGCGAATGCGGCAGTTCTGGCGAACAATTAGCGTGGACGGCCACCTGCGCGGCGTATCTCGAAGGGTCCTGGACCAGCGCCCACGGAGACAGAGCGGATCCGGACATCAGGATCGCTCTATGGAATAATACACCTGAAAAGGAAAAAGGGGATAATGATTGATGTGTAAATACGCTTAAGGCGTTCGAGTTCGAATGAAAAATGCGAGTTGCTTTCGAGTTTATTCATATTTTTCCAATATTTTAAACCGAAGTTAGCATAAATCGGCCATAATATTCAAGTCGCTACCTCTAAATACATATCTATATTCAAACCAAATTGCGAAACCTCTATCTGAAGATTATAAATCAAACTGCTGGGCGTCTTGAACCTTTGCCAACTGGCATTGTCCGGACCGAACCCTGTAATTGACTTATTGGCCGGAAGTGAAGTGACAACTCGCGATCAATAAGAAGGCCCGTTCTTCGAAATGACGCCCTTAAGAAGTCTGTTTAAGAGTATGGATTTCTAAATTGTTTTATAATGAAGTTTCCGCGAACCTTAATAAGGCCAGCTTCGAACTTAACGCGCAGCCACTTTACTTTTATTTCTTTAATTGCCTCTCGCTCGGCTCGCAAAGTCGTACCTAATTTTTAACTAAATCTATAAACTAAAATCTACGACCCTTTATTTATTGTTACGACGATGATAAAGGCCGAAAATTACTTTACGACTCTCTTTAATTTATCGCCAAAATTAAGTGGAACCAAATTTAAAGTTCACATCCCGTTTTTGTGACAGATGAAAAATCTTGCCGATTTATTTCCATTCGTTTCGAGAAGACCTACGACCGACTTTTTGGAGGAAATAAAATACATTTCTTTCACTACAATTAGTCACAATTTTAAACGACGATTAGTTGAATAAATGGCACAAAAAGCGATGTTGTTTAAGGTTTTGATTAAAGTGATTCGAATAAAATTAACCGATAGTAAAATTTCCATAGTAAATAAAACTAAAAACGAATTAATGTGCTTCGGTTAATTTAAAAATAAACGAAAAGGTTTTTGCACACAACTTGAGTGGAAGAATAGAAAAGATAAACGTAAAACAATAAATTATTTGTTATATGTAATGTAAGAGATCCAGTACCCAATCACTATTTTGTCGTGGTGAACAAAATAAAGCGACAAAAATATTTCTATCTATTAAAATCCCTTTTTATGTTTTTTTATTAATTAATAATGGTTTTCAGATATAAAATTAATAAAATTTCCAATAATAAATCAACAGCAAGTAGTAAAAGTAATATTTCAAAATAATTACTCGAGTACCCCAATACTCGATCACACTAAAATCAAGAGAATTAGTAGTCGACCAGTGTACCCGGTCGCTACATATTATTTTTATAAAATATTATTATCAATCACTTAATTTAATAAAGTAAATAACTAAATAAATTGATTTAGGTACAGACCTATAAAAACAATTTAAAAAAGTAGTAATATCTTCGAAAAAAATAATAAAATATTTAGTGCTGCTAAAAGTGCAAATAAAACTATGCAAAATTTAATAACTTTGAAGAGAGACATAATCTTCTAAGTGCCAACATTTTAATTTGAATAAAATGTTAAAGATTAACCCTACGCATACTAGGTGACAACATGTCACATGCCATACTAGGTGGGGTTTGCCATACCCCGAAAATAAAATGAAATAAAATCCACAAAATTGTACTTTATGACAATTAAATAATAAGAAATATATTTTAATAACCAATAATGAATATGTTTAAGCAAAACAGATATTTATTTATGCATTAGAATAAACTTTTATTAATAAAAATACAAAAACTTAACTTTTTCTTCAACTATTTTTTGGGTACTAAATTCCAATGACACGTGTCAATTACGATACCGAATATTAAGAAAACCTAACAAAAATTTCATTTTTGCCTCCTTATTTAAATACAAATTAATTTCACGTCAATTTTTTAACGATTCGCAATAATTTAGACCAATAAATTACACGAAAAATTAATTGAATAATTTTAATCGTTCCCTCTCACTTGCATTGATAAGATTATCGTATCTTCTCGCTCCCTTCTACTCAATGCTATACTAAATACATTTTTTGAATATAAAATCGATATTTACTAAATTAAATTAACATTTTTGATTTGAAAGAGCGCACGGTAAATTATGCTAATATAATAAACACGAGGATGTGCGCATTCGAGCGAAAAGTGGCACATTTCCGAGCGAGGGAGGCAAATGAAGCGCGACGCGGAGCGGCGCGCTTCATTTTCCCGAGATCGGAATGTGCCACTTTGAGCTCGAATGTGCACACTCGGTTTTAAGCTCGATTACCAAACGTGCCGTGTTAACAAAAAACAAAAATTGTTCCCGTTAGTTATACCCCACCTAGTACATGGAAAGTTAAACTTTTTTGATATAAATATTTTCTAATTACCTATTACCTAGTTTTTAAAATAATTTTTTCAAATTATTCGTTTGTAATAAGTGAATTTATTCATTGGGCTATACTCGGTCATTTTTTAGACGAAATAGTCATTCACTGAACTCCTTTTTATACTCTTTACATACAAATAATACCGCAAGTGATCGGGCATTGGGTCTCTTACCTTATTATTTGTTTTTCAATCACATAAAACCCAAGTAAGTTACCAAAACCAAAAAACACATTTTCGTTATGTTTCTCTTAAACGATATACAAAGTTTGCATGCAAATTTATCGATTTTTTTTAATAGTGGAGCGTTCTTATTAAAACTATCGTTGTGAGGTATCAACCCTTAAAACTTTTCTACTTCGGATTAGGGTCAAGGGGTATCAGATTAAGCTTTCTATTACATCAGATAATCAACACGATAAAGCAATCTTGTTACTTAAACCTGACGTTTAAGAGTATTTGAGTAACTCTCATTAATAGCTTTAATTAATTAAATCAATGCTGCCGAAATGAAACTAAAGTTAGCTATTTAAAGTAATATGGGGCCGCGTTTTAATTAGTTTTCAAATAAAAGAATTTCTGCACGTTTTCAATTAGCGTATTGGTTGCTATTTTAATCAAAAAGTATAAAAAAAAATTAACAGTAATTAAAGCAGACGCGTGCTACGGTTTCTTCTTTTTGATTTTTTAACTTTGATGTGCGATATCAAAGTCTAAAATTCAACATATTCAATAAAGACAACGCAGCACAAAACCGTGGAGTTCCAAAAAAAAAACAAACAAAAATTCGTTCAAATTAAAATTCTAATAAAAAAAAGAAATTAAAGAAAACCGAGTGATTCCCCAGCCATTTAAAACGCTACATTTACTTTTTTTTTCGGTATGAATATACGTTTCTTTCCGGATGAAATTCAGCAAGAGTTGAATTTGCATATAGGAATACATTTATATTAAAAAAAGGTCTTTTTTAATAATATTTGGCTTTTTTAAATGGGTTCGTGTTTTTTTTTATTCGACGTCTTGTTATTTCGCCGACCTCTAGACGAACGAAATCATATTTCGCATTTAATTAAATCGATCAAACTTTTTTTTATGGTGCCTTTGTCGTGACCCAAGGCCGCGTTTAATGCAACTGATTTAATCAATTGACCTAAAATTATTAATTTGACAAATTTTACTCGAATTCATAAAAAGTGAAATTTATTAACGTTTTATTTTTAAGAACACTTTTATGTGACTCGATTTCGTAGCTATATATTTCTAATTTTATTCGAAAAAGAACAGAATGGTTCACAAGAGAAGTCAAAGAGCCAAGTAAAGAGAAAAGAAAAACATTCTTAAAATACAATATGAATAAAACACCATGTAGGGGAAACGGTATAGTTATTGGCTCCTATACAGTTATTGGCCATTTCAACTTTGATGTTAAAAAATTAGCAACACCCTAGATAAATGGTAGATTTAAAACAACATCAATGGCAACACTTTACTTATCTGTCAAAAAGTTTCAACAAAATTCTGCTAGGTGGATTGGTTCTTTTCCAATTTGTGATTTTTTGCCGGAGGAACAAACGATGAGCTTTCTGACTTTATATGCCATAACTGTTTATCGTTAAATAATGATTCTGAACCTTCTGAAGATGAACATTATCATGAAGACATGAATTAGTGATTATAGAATGTCAAGTTATTGTTCAAGTTTCATTTTATATTTTATTTTTTGATTTGGCTAATAACTGCAATAATATGGCCAATTACTATAACTTTATGTTTTATTTTTTTATGTTAACTTTATTCCTAAAATGTGTAACAAAAGTGTATGTAAGGTGTCTTAACTAATAAATACATTCATATAAAACCATATGGCATAACTTTTATTCATTTATAACTGTTATATTTATTTTTACTTGATATTTTCGTTATTAAGGTCGCTTAACTGGCCAATAACTATACTGTTTCCCCTAATTTATAAAAGTTAAAAGCGATATTAGAAAGATTAAAAAACATAACTAGAAAAATTTTTCAAGGAAACTGCAAAATGATATCTATGGCACCTAGAAATGAGTGTGCAGATTAATAAGATGTAGGTACGGCCGATATAAAAAAGTATGTAGAAATGACTCGGAAGAATAATGTCAATGGCGCATTAACAATTTTTGTAATTTCGTAAATATAAATTAATTAATTAAATAATAATTTATGACAATGATAATAATATCGTAATAATATATAAATATAAATTAAAAAAAAAAAAAATTTCCAAAGTTAAATATAGTTATTTCTTTGGGGAGTTTTTAGGGGTACATAAACTTGTGTTTGGGGGGAAAAATTTTCAGGAATTGGTAACCCTGGGAACAACCAGATTCAGAGGATGAATGAAGATCGGATAGTCGGGGTTGCAAGACAGAGATCACCATACCACTAAGAAGATGTAAACACTCACTAGAATGGTAGAAAAGAAAAGAGAAACGACTCAATAGAAAAGAAAGAAGAATAAGATTTTATTCCAACAAGCATTGAATTTTAATTTCAATTGAACTAATTATTTTATTCATCAAATAGGAGAACCTGTTGTATCTTGGCCATTTTTTCAATTCTATTTTTTTTTAAAGTGTATATGTAACAATTTGCTGATAAAATAATTTGCATCTTAGTGGGGCAGTAATAAGGTATTCATCATAAAATATTTTAAAGCATTACCAACCGTTTACTCAAATTGCTATAAGATTTAAAATTTAGTGGATCTATGGCCTAAGTACAACAGAGGTGATGTACCTTGGCTCTATTCACATTAAGCATAATAAAACCCATTGTTCTATGAAAACTATATATTTATTTTTGGATCATAAGAACCACTAATGTTCTTCTTTGAGATGACACTAAAATTGTTTCAAAAATTAACGAAACTTTTTTCGTATACTAAAATTTCACATACTTAATAGTTAACTGTGCAAAAATTTAATTTTTTCGTTAGACTTGCGAGCCATATTATCTGAGGCAAAATAAAAAAATCCAGAATTTATAACACAGGTATATCTAAATTTTTATGTATTGCACCTTTATCTTACGGCCAAGATACAATTTATTGACAGTGACCGAGGTACAACACACCGACCCTTGATTTTTAAACTCAAAAATAAAATTAAAGATTATGCTGTGCCAAAATCAGACCACTACTATGCAAACATTAATAAATAATCTTTCTATTACGATAAGTCATTTGTTATTAGGTAAAAACAATCAATAAGATATTTAACTAAAAAGAATATAAAAAGACTTACTTTTTTTCGATTAAAAATTTCAATTAATATCATACATTAACAAAATACATTGGCCAGCTGCTGTTAACTTTACGCTTATGTCGGTCAATGTGGCATTTGAAATATCGAAAATTAAGGGCGACGAAAGCCCGCAAATATTAAAAAAAATTAAGTTGCTCTAGGTACAAAGGGAGCAAGGTACAACAGGTTCCTCCATTCTACTAATACAATAAGAAAATAATAAATTAGAGTTGAAAAAATTTGTAGCTACTTTATATAATTATACTGACTACTGAGTTTGCACATTGGGGCTCAAATGACAGATTTTCAATTTCGGGAAAATGTGCCATTTTGTGGCGATTCGCTAGTTTCTATCGATTTTCTTTTTTTAAATTAAAAAAATAATATAACTGGAATATATTAATTTTGTTTAAATATAAGAGAAAATATTAATGTTGACAAATTCAATGAATACGAGGATGTGCGCATTCGAGCGAAAAGTGGCACATTTCCGAGCGAGGGAGGCAAATGAAGCGCAAATAAGGTACAAGTTGTAGTTTATAAAAAAAGAAAAAAAATAATTAATATCTTGAGATGTCCCACTAATTTTTGAAATTGATAATGAATTAAAATTTTTGGTTTTAAAACAAGAAAAAGAATTTTGGCATATAAACATCTAAAAATTGCCGAATATGATCATTTTCAACTCAATTTTGACTCTAATCAAAAATAGAAGCATTTTATTTTGTTAAATTACTTTGTAAATCACAATGGTGATTATAAAAAAATATTTATTAATATTTTATTGACTTTAAAGAGTACACTTTGCAGTTTTTAAGCCAAAAAAAGTTTTTCTTTTAAAATTATAAATTTTAATTCATTATTATAATTAAAAATTAGTGGGACACATCAAGATACTAAAAAAGGTTTTTCTAATTTAAATTAATTATATAAACTACAATTTGAACACTCAAGCTAAAAGAAAACAAATTTTTTTAAAGTTTTAATCCACCCCAGTGCACATACGTTGTTTAATTTCTTTTCAAATCCAAAAATTAATGTAAAAAATTTAGTTAATAGGAAGATGTGCGCATTCGAGCGAAAAGTGGCACATATCCGAGCGAGGAAGGCAAATGAAGCGAGACGCGGAGCGGCGCGCTTAATTTTCCCGAGATCGGAATGTGCCACTTTGAGCTCGAATGTGCACACTCGATTTAAAGCATGATTCACAATAAACAATATACTTTATTAATAATTTTAAATAAAAATTAGAACGCTATACCGAGTGTGTAATTTAGTCTCGGAAAAATTTGCATATATGTTGTTTTATTGTAATATCGCAAATTATGGGTCACAAAAGCCCGCAAATATTAAAAACAATTAAGTTGCTCTAGGTACAAAGGGAGCAAGGTACAACAGGTTCCCCATTCTACTAATACAATATTAAAATAATAAATTAGATTTGAAAAAATTTGTAGCTACTCTATATAAATCTACTGACCACTGAGTTTGCACATTGTGGCTCAAATGACAGATTTTCAATTTCGGGGAAATGTGCCATTTTGTGGTGATTGGCTAGTTTCTATCGATTTTCTTTTTTTAAATTAAAAAAATAATATAACTGGAATATATTAATTTTGTTTAAATATAAGAGAAAATATTAATGTTGACAAATTCAATGAATACGAGGATGTGCGCATTCGAGCGAAAAGTGGCACATTTCCGAGCGAGGGAGGCAAATGAAGCGCGACGCGGAGCGGCGCGCTTCATTTTCCCGAGATCGGAATGTGCCACTTTGAGCTCGAATGAGCACACTCGGTTTTAAACAAAATTCGCAGTAATTAATTAACTTTTCAAAAATTTTCAACGAAAGATTACAAGACCGTATTTATACCAGAAACCCCAAAGCACTGATGTATTGCAAAATTATGGGCCAGCCCGCAAATATTAATAAAAGTAAAGGGACCAAGGTACAACAGTTTCCCCATACCATTAATCTAACATTTTAGGTGTAGGTTGTAGGCAATTATTTTTGAATGACAGCTTTGCCGTTTTGACAAAAGGAAATGAGAAACGGGTTTGCGATAGTTTTGGCTTAATTTGAAAAAAAAAATCCCGACCCTTTGTGCGTATGAAATCCCCAACTAAAACTAAACAGTTTGAAAAGCGAAAGTTAAACTTTTGTCCTATCAACTCATAACTGTCATTCCTCGTTATAATACAGGAAATTTGGAATTTAGTTTGGAGATTATTAAAAGGGAAATAATAAGCACGTGTAGGATAATTTAGAATGGGGCAAAGGTCAACAATATATATTAAGTTAGTTGTTGAAACTTTTCTTACAGAAAGTGCCAACTAATTATTAATTTGATAAGCGTATTACAAAAGCTCTTGTGTTCGAAAACTTTCGCTTTGGCTGGGTGGTAGGTGATGGTAGCCGGCAATTTAACACTTTGCGGTTTCGCCCTTAATATTGTGTTGGCAGTTTCAAAATTATCGCATAAGCTGCAGTGGATTATTAATTACTTCAAACAATATGGCAGTGGTTCAAAATTAAATGCAAAAATTATTAATTAATTATTCCGCAAGTTCCTTCGCCGGGATGTTTGCCGAGAAACTTAAGGATTCGGCGAAAGACTTAATCAATCCCGGCAACACATTATTAAAATGCATCCCTACGCTTGGGGTGTGTACGCGAACATAAATCGCTGTGCAGAACGTCATCATATTTGTGCATACATTTGCATGAATCAAGATTAACCGCGTAATAAACAATGTTTGTCTTCATCCTAAGTTGTTTTATCAATAATGAAGCAAAACGAATCCAAAAGCTCCCTCAGTGACGGTTGTACTTGGTACAAACTTGCATTGTTTGCAAAATCTGCACGTAAATCTTGCTGTTCGTTTTTAAATTAATTTTTAATAAACATTCAAGTAATAAATTAGCGAAACGTCCTAATAAATTTTTAGTTTTATTGAAATTAGAAATTTTTGCAGGAAAATAATAATAACGTCTGCAGTCTGGTCGATTGCTAAAAGCGATTAAATTTTAGCGAAAGACCATAGATTTGCGAAATATGCATACTTGTGCCTATTTATTATTAATTTAATTTTTAATGAACATTCCGCCAATAAATTAGCCGAAGCATTTTAATTAATTTCTAGTTTTATTTATAATGCAAATTTTGTAATTGTGTTTTGGAATTTAGTTAAAATCAAACTGAAATCTACGATCGGTTCGATGAACAAATATGGTGAAATTTTATTCAAAAGTCAGATATTCAAAATCTGCACGTAAACCCTTCTGTCGTTTTTTTTAATATACAGTAAAACCTCAATTATCCGGACCTCAGTTATACGGATTCGCGATTATCCGGATTGTAAACAGCCTTCGGACGTTTTTTGTAAACATATACCTACCTAGCAATTTGACCAACTTTTTTTCTGTTAAAACGAGACGCTTTGTAAATGTGCTTAAAGCCGAGTGTGCACATTCGAGCTCAAAGTGGCACATTCCGATCTCGGGAAAATGAAGCGCGCCGCTCCGCGTCGCGCTTCATTTGCGTCCCTCGCTCGGAAATGTGCCACTTTTCGCTCGAATGCGCACATCCTCGTATTTATCGGATTTGCCTATATTATTATTTTATTCTTCAATTCAAAAAATTAAAAGTCCAATAAATTAGATCTATTTTTTGTTTCAAAAAGGTTATATTATTTATTCCTTTTTAATGAAAAAAGTCACTTCCATAGACGTCACTTCCGTGAATCTGTGGATAACAATTTACACATGGTAGTTGATTTGTGTTATTTTTTTTTTATTGTTATGAATGTTAAGTTAATTGAGGTAAATAAAGATGATGGTACAATTTATTTCCAAATTTTTATCGTCCATGGAATTGACTTTTTTTATTATTATGAATGTTAAGTTAATAAAAGTAAATAAAGTTGATGGTAAAATTTTTTCCAAAAAGTGTCACCTCCTTGTAGCATGTCATCCCCATGGATTACATTAATGTAAGAAATATCAAATCAACGAATATGAGGTCACTACTACCATGGAGGACATTTTTTCAAACCCCTATAATTGTCTAAATTGGGGGCTGCAAGCTTGGTGAATATTTTTCCCTTGAAGAAAAAGACCAAAACTATTAAGATCCATCGTCACTTGTATTAGAAAGACGTTTTCATTTTATTACATATTTTTCTAATAAAAAATGAGAATTACCCGTATATGAGTCAAATTTTCTGAAGTAATTCTAATGAAGTAATTCTAAAACCGTAGTTGCGCTCGCAGAATGTTACATTATATATAGCTAAAATTCGTTTTTTCTATACATTCAATTAACCGAATTTACGATTATCCGAATGAGCTGCCACAATAATTAATCCGGATAACCGAGTTTCCACTGTAACTTTTTAATAGACATTCAATCAAAAATTACTGAAATATTGAGTTTTATTTTGAATTGAAATTTTTGGAACTAGGTTTTTAAAGTTAGGAGACAATAATAAACCAGTTTTTGAATAAAATTGTTAAAAGAACCGATTAGCACATAAATTTTTTTGTGGATTTTGCAAATCTGTTTTAATGAACATTTAAAAAGGAAATTATTAAAGCAACTTAATAAACTTTGGAGTTTTATTTAAAATTTAAAAAAAATGTAATTGTGCTTTTAGATACAGCAAAAACCACAAATAAAATTATAATTTGGTCGTAAAACATTATTAACTTAAGAAGTAAAAAAAGTGGCATCAAATAATACGGTTGCAGAATGCCCAAAATCTTCAAAAAATTATCTTCACGTTTTTCCAACTCAATTTTAAATTAATTAATTACTATAGCAGTTTCAGAGCCGGCCCTGTTCTACAATATAATTGCAAATGTAATAAAATATTGCAAAAATATTACTGTCAACGGTGATAGTTAATTATTCAATGTAATATTAAAGTTCAATTTTAATATTGGCTTTTGAAAAACCTGAAAATATAAATAGTCCACGAAGCGATAGTTTTAATACTGAATTTGAAATGTTGGGTTGACAAAAAAGTAATTTTAGTCTTCGCAAATCGATGACGTTACAATTTTTTTGGATCACTTCGGGCAATGTTTTCACTTGAAGGTGACCAACGTTCTATGGCGCTCAATTAAAGATAATAATGATCAAAGTCATAATTAAAGCAAATTATCGTATAGCTGTGTGAAAAATTTCAAAGAGTCCAAATGTATCACACACAACAATCGAAAATTATTTAAAATGTTTTGGACTTGTTAAGGAGCTCGATATTTGGCTTCTAGATAAATTGAAAGAGATTCATGTACCACAATGACGAATCAGTATTTGTGATATGCATCTCAAACAAAACGAAATCAATCCGTTATTAAGACGAATCATCACTGGTGATGAAAAATAGACTCTCTACCATAACATTAATCGAAAACGGCATGGTCCAAGCGTGATGAGCCAGCCCAAGCCACATCAAAAACTAAATTGCATCAAAAAAAGATCATCCTTTAAGTTTGGTACGATTATATACGTTGTGAACTGCTTCCGCGGAACCAAACAATCAATTCATGAGGTTAACACCTGATGAAATTGAAAAAATCAATTTAAAATAAATGGCCATATTGTTCAACCATGACAATGCACGACTTCGCACATCTTTAGTCACTCGTCAAAAATTATTGGAGCTTGGTCGAAAACTGATGTCACATCCACCATACAGTCCTGACCTTTCATCATCAAATTACCATTTATTTCGTTTATTACTAAACTCTTTAAATGGTCAAAATTTCATTAATTATGACGACTTGAAACCGCACTTGACGCAGTTACTTGCTGATCAGGACCACAACTTCTACGAACATGGAACTTACAAGAAAGACGGCAAAAAGTCATCAAACCAACTGGTACATTTATAGTTCATTAAAATCCGTTCTTTATATAAAAGAATCGAGTTTTATTTCAAACTAAAAAACCGAAATTACTTTTTTTGCCAGCCCGATAGTTCGGGTAAAAAGTAATCGCTGATGCCGGAGTTTATGAAGATTTGAAATAATAAAAAATTAGCATTGCAATTACGGTCTTTTAATTGCATTCTGAGCGCAAACTTGCTACTATATTTGAAGTTTATTGCTCCATTTAATTAATTCAACGCTAATTGTTAGTAATTAAGATGCTTCAGCTAAGTTCTAATTTATATTTAATGTTTGCAAAGGTAAATAAAAGAGTGGCCGATTTTAATTACCCTGCACATTCGCAGATTTTAACTATTAAATGGTTCTTCCTACCTTCAGGAACGGCGCTTGACGTAAGCAGGAAATTAACACAAGCGGCTCCGGTTCCGTGGCCGACGACGGTCACATTTGTTGGATCGCCGCCAAAAACCGCTATGTTTTCTTGTATCCAGTGCAAAGCTGCTATTTGATCCATCAGGCCATAATTTGCAGGTGACCGCGAATATGGATCGGTGTTGGCGTTCAGGAAGCCTGCAAAAATATACAAAACAATCTTTACATCTTATAAGGGCTCGGAAAAAATTTAGCATCTTATCAAGTTCAATTTAAGAGAATCGATAGGAGTGTCTAAAAGTTCTTAATTTACTAGCAAATCCATTTTCTTTACTTTGATGAAATGTTCAGCTAAGTATTTTTTATTTTCTAACAAAATTATTAAAAAAGTATTAGAAAATTTTTTAATTAACAATTGTTTTAATGAACACTTTTCATCGTTCTTAGAGTTGATTATTGTGAATCGTGTCGAGTGGGCACATTCGAGCTCAAAGTGGCACATTTCCGATCTCGGAAAATGAATAAAACCGAACTTCAAGTAAATTAATTTTTTTTTCAAAATAAAATAATAAATAATAGTTACTTAACCGTTTAAACAATACCCCTTACAATGACTTGGAAGAGGAACACCAATAGAGCCCTTTTTGTGGTGTATAATTAAAAACTTGAAATCGCGGTACTATAATTTGTTTTGTGTCATATTAACATTTATAATTATTTAATTGTTGAATTATTGAAAGAAACCTGAGCTGCTTTTATAAGTCCAAAACATACACAAATAAAAGTACTGACAATTTTTGTACCCTTTTTCTTAAATTTCTCATTTATAATAAACCGTTTTGGTTTACATGTTGATGTCTTGTTTGTAATCGATGTCTTCAACGTCTCTCCAGTACTGCAGAAGAAAATCGCCAACTGTGGTCCATTTGAAGTTGAAGAATTGTAGAAGTACCCTTCTTGTAAGGTTCACAGCATGGTTCCTGTCCCAAAGTTCATAGTTGAGGAATCCTTCACTTCCACTCACCATAGTTTATTTATTAATTTCAAACTAAACAAATAATAATTTAAATAAACTGAACTTCAAGTAAATTAATTTTTTTTTCAAAATAAAATAATAAATAATAGTTACTTAGCCGTTTAAATAATTCCCCTTTCAATGACTTGGAAGAATAGAGCCCTTTCTGTGGTGTATAATTAAAAACTCTCGTCCTCTTCTGTTTTTTGATTGTGTTTGCAATTCTTTACGGTTACCAAATTTTTATTTTTAAATATCCAAACTAAAAATAAAACCAGTAAATTGAAATAAGAAAAATAAAATCAATTTTAAATAAATCAAAATATAAAAAAGAGAAATTGTATACATCTTAAGTTCTTCATCCAGAATTGTGAAGAATATTTGTCTTTGAAGCTGAAGCCGAAAAGAAGAAGACGTCCAACTCTTGTACATATTTTCTTTTGTATTTTTTTCGGAGTACTACTCGTTTTCACAATATTATTTATTTAACAAACATAAACTAAAAAAAAACACAAATTAATTAAAATTTAAACGTAAATTAAATAAAAATTAAAAGTTAGTTTTAATCTTAGGTTATTCTTCAAACACTTTCGGGAAGAATTGAAACCGCATCCCATTTAAGACAAAACTTCACAACAATCATTTCCCGTGTTATCACTTTCACAACATCGTCGATCTGTTAATATTCAATTAAAATGTTAATAAATTAAAAGCAATAATACAAGTTTCAATTAGAACAATAACAAGAAGTAAATTAAAGTTGTTAAATGATTCTCAAAAACAAGAGCAGAGTTATTTTAAGCGCCTTATGTTAATCACGATTTTGAAGTAATACTTCTTTTGGCGTTTAATAGACAACGGATGTTGCGCGCGTACACGTTACAAAAATTCGACATAATGAACTTAGTCATCTAAGAAAGTAAATTAATTATTTGAATCGTGCTTAAAACCGAGTGTGCACATTCGAGCTCAAAGTGGCACATTCCGATCTCGGGAAAATGAAGCGCCGCTCCGCGTCGCGCTTCATTTACTTCCCTCGCTCGGAAATGTGCCACTTTTCGCCGAATGCGCACATTCTTGTATTTATTGAAGTTAATTATTAATGTTCTCTGTTTCAAATTAAAATATTATATTTGGAAAGGTTATAGTATTTATTTTTATTAATAAATATAAATGCCCTAAATCGGAGATTTGATTTTTATAGTATAAATACGGTCCTGTAATTTTTAATGTCAAATTTTTAATAGGTGAATTAATTAATGGGAATTGTGCTTAAAGCCGAGTGTGCACATTCGAGCTCAAAGTGGCACATTCCGATCTCGGGAAAATGAAGCGCGCCGCTCCGCGTCGCGCTTCATTTGCTTCCCTCTCTCGGAAATGTGCCACTTTTCGCTCGAACGCGCACATCTTCGTATTTATTAGATTTGTGTATTTTATGCTTCGCTCTCTTAATTAAAATATTAACTTAAATTTAGTAAATATTGATGTTATGTTCGAAAAACGTTTTTACCATAGCATTGGGTGGAAGGGGGCGAAAAGATACGACAATCTCGTCAGTTCGACTGAGAGGGCACGACTCAAATTATTCAACTAATTTTTCGCCTAATCTAATATTAAGAATCTAATACAGCTAAACTTTTTTTTAAGTTTTAATTTTTTTGAAGTCGACTAAAATTACATACTAAAACCTTTCCATAAGTATATAGATTAGCCCAGTAAAAAAATCAAAAAATTGGTTGTGTGGTTTCTGAAAAAATGAAGCACATACAAACATACATAGTTTGGACAAAATTGGGGAGTCAAACCTACAATTATTCATTGACTATATACTAA
Source organism: Sinopyrophorus schimmeli (assembly GCA_036325965.1). Taxonomy (NCBI): domain Eukaryota; kingdom Metazoa; phylum Arthropoda; class Insecta; order Coleoptera; family Elateridae; genus Sinopyrophorus; species Sinopyrophorus schimmeli. The sequence goes on from JARFIZ010000202.1 coordinate 560,447, forward strand.
GATGGTATGCATCAGTGATATGGTGGCATAAATACGCAAAAACAGTGATAAGTATTAAGCTAGGCAAATTGTAAAGACTTTCATGCCTAGGAATAACGGCGGCTATGTCAACAACCCCTAGAGCAGCCTTAAAAACGCTAATTGACCTGTACAAATAGTGATGGAGCACGAGGTCATGATGGAAGCCCACAGTCTAAGATAAAACGGAAAGGGGAAGTAATCTGGAGTAATCTGGTTACAAAAATATAAATATTCAAAGTTGATTTTATATAAAACAATACAGGTTTAGTTTGGCAACACTGTGAGTCTTCATGCTCTATGTAGCAATTGACCATGATCAAATTATTAATGTTTTTAATAGTAACACGTATAAAAGAGCACATATACACAAAGCATAATTTATGTACAATACATCTATGTATAGAGCAGGGGTGGCAAACCTGCGGCTCGCGAGCCACATGCGGCTCTTTGAAGAATTATTTGTGGCTCTCGATAAATGTACCCCAGTTCCTTTTTCATTTTTGTGCTATTATATTTTAAAAAACTATTATCGTTCCGTATGTGTTTCAAATTACTGGCAACAAATATAAAAGTAAGTGCCACGTTGTAACAATTTTTTTTAAAAAATTTAAGAACAAAATTTTAACATCTTTTTTACATACCTTTTAAATACGTATTTAATTGCGGCTCGCGAAAAATTTCAAATTTTGAAATATGGCTCGGACTATCAAGGAACTTGGCCACCCCTGGTATAGACATTGTCAGCGTTGCCACATTTCCGCAGTGCAATTCTATCAGTACGTTCTGTATGAAAACGTTTTTATGCATCGAATACAGTCTTCGACAAAAATCAAATATTTCCGAACTTTTGTATCGACTTTTAGGTGCGATTGTCACGAGCGAACTAACTTAATAAAATAAGATACTATCCAACAAAAATAAATAAACAATTCGCTGTATGGATAATTAAATTTTAGAACCTTTGTAGTTCTGAAAAGCTTTCAGTATTCCGAACTCGTAGATTTCTCTGGAGATTGTTAACAATTTTTTTCTTGAGTTTTATTTACTTATGTAATTAATGCAAATGGGATCTCCTTCCTTTATTCTTTCTTCTAATTTAAGAGCTTAACTTTTATTAATTAATATGTATATTTATTAATTATTAACTCGAAACTGGAATAAAAGCTCTCGGAGCTTCATTTATTAATTTTCATACAAAGCCTCTTTAATAAAAAATCGACAGAAAAAATACGAAATTTAATTAAAAACGATATTACTATGTAGTTTTGTGTTATGGCCGACGCACTGATTCACTGAATTTATACATAATTGCCCGTTTTATTGTTGATTTTATAATAAAAGAGTTGGAAGTTAATTTTCCGATTATAATTTAGAGAGCAAATGCATTTTAAAGTATGAAGCTTATGATAATAGTGGGATATTACAAAAGCGATCTAATTTCAAAGGACGTTACTTTATTTACAAAGTAGATGGCGATTTGTTGAATAGTAATTGCGTTAGGTTTGATAAGTGGCTATCGTAATTACATCAGCTAATCCCCCATTATAAGTTTGGAAATGGCTAATGTTCTTTTAATTCTGTTGATTATATAGGAATAACCTAATAATCCGAGCAGCAGATAAACCAATTTGCTTTTAGTAATCGAAATGGCTGTAAACACTCTTAAATCGTTTGAACAATAACACTCAGGGACCCTACTTAACCCTTATAAATCCGAACCATAATTCTGGATAATTACAATTAGTCTCCATTCAAAATTAATATTTAACTAGCTCTTCTTTTTGTCCTATTATTTCGCCTCTTACGTGTCTTGGGCTCCCGCACTAACGACTTTACTTGTCTTAGCTTCACAAAGCTCGTTGAACTTATTATACTTTTTTTTTGCGCTACGAATAATGCGAATTCGTCTCTTCGGACAAGGAAGATGTGACCGATTGATGTACAAGAAAATCTCTGTTTAATATAAATAACCCACAACAACTAAATTTTAAAACTTGAAACTGTGCAAAAAGAAAACAACGTTTAAAAAAAATTCAAATTATAAATGGAAGTTATTATGAGAAAAATAATGGGGTAAACTTTTAACAATTTTTTGCTCTTACTTATTGTTTCCATTTAGAAAAGGCATTTTCGATAGGATTAAGAATTGAACAATAGCGAAGAAGGAAGTGAATAGAATGACTAAAAAAATTGGCGAAGATGATCAATTATAGGTGAAATTATTTATAATTAGTTCGTTGTTTTTTAAACGTAAGGAAGTCATCTATAAATTACGTGACACGATACTTAAGATTTCTAGACCCCTCCCGCCCACATGTCACTGTATAATTTAATAATCCGTGGAAAAATTTGCTTTTACAATTAATTTTTTCTTAAATTAATAGATATATTTATATATCTATTATGACTTGCTAATATAACATCAGTACAACGGAAAAAGTATCGGATCATAGATCCATGATTCAAATACAGTCGAACTTCCATAAGTCGAACGCCGATAAGACGAATTTTTGATAGCTTGAACTCGAACCTGTCTCTCTAAGAATTTCCTATCTCAACGTTAATATTTTTATGTCAATAAATCGAATTTCTATAAATCGAATTATTTAATAAGTCGAAGCATTTTACAATTCTTTAAATTCAAGTTTCCATTAGTAAATAGGTCGATGACTCGAACGAGAATTTAGTGGATGAGAGTGAGAGAAAACGATTAAATTATTTATTTAATTTTTGTATAATTTATTAGCCTAAATTTTGTGAATGGTGCTTAAAATCGAGTGTGCACATTCGAGCTCAAAGTGGCACATTCCGATCTCGGGAAAATGAAGCGCGCCGCTCCGCGTCGCGCTTCATTTGCTTCCCTCGCTCGGAAATGTGCCACTTTTCGCTCGAACGTGCCCATCCTGGTATTTATTTACATTTATGATTTTACATTTAATTTAGTTATGCCAAGAAGTATAACTTCTCACGGGCGTGCATAAGTACGCGCACCTTTCTTTAAAATGTAATAATTGTTGTAAATAAAATGAACATTTTCAGCTTAACCACTTTAATAAATTTTATGTACAGTTTACTTTTCCACAACTCGAATTCTTTGATAACTCAAGTTGGAAAGTGTTTCTCGACAAAATGCCTATTTCAAAAAGGTAGAATTGAAACTATTCTAATATAACTATGGTTACGAAGTGATTAACCTTTCTCATTGGTCAATTAGCTAACGGCCATAATGGTGTATCAAAAATGAGCCAATCACAATGACTTATTTAAAGCGGGATTTTTAAAGTATGCTTTAAACCACTTACAGTTCTAATTACGTTATATAAAATACCATTTCACATAAAAGATATATACATACACAAATATATATTTAATTTTTAAGCTTTATTAATAACTCGAATTAATTTTGGTGTCCCTTCGACTTTGACTTATCGAGGTTCGACTGTATATTTTTTAAAAAATTTAACTTTGTGACATCACAATATTTAAAATCATGTTAACGAATAACTTGTTATTAATTTTAATTTTTTTCTTCTAAAAATAAAAAGTAAATAAAATGGTTTTTTTAATTTTTTAAGCTATATGTAACAGACTTGAGCTCTTTCACATTTGATAACAAAACAAATTTTTATTTTGAAAGTGACCTAATTACTTTCAAGGTAAGCAAGGACATATTATATACTTAATAATAGCGATTTTTTAATAGGAATTATAAAATTAACTCTCTTAAATACGATTTAGCATTGCGAGTCAACCATATACCTTACGTATATTTTTAATTTTGTAAAAACGCAAAATCTTAAATATTTCAAATTAAAGATAAATGGACCTAGGCCACTTTCAAAATAAACGGCTCATATATGTGTATTACTATGTATAGCAAAAAAATATATTATTTAGCACAATTTGGTACATGAAAAAAACAAGATTTTTTAAAGAATAATTCAAAATTGTTTTTTTTTAAATTTAACAAACAAAAATAATACACGAAAAAAATTAAATATTCTTCAATTTAATTCTAAATTTAGAAAATAAATAAGTAATATTCACCGCTAATTTTGCAAATTATTGAGTTCTCGAAGGCACATTTTCCACACACATACAAATCTTTATAGGTATTACATAAATCTTTTTACGAGTCAAACGACCCGTTGCGGTGGGTAGAGCACATTAAATATATTTCTGGGTAAAAAAATTAACAAGAGAGATGTAAATATTGAAAAATACATTTGATGTATTTTTTAAGAAAAGTAGTAAAGCAAATAACAATGTGATAATGTTATTTTCAAGAAATTCTGACGAAAACTTTAAAATGGGTCATTTGACCCGTCATGGTAGGTTTACTGTTAATGTGTGACGTAATTTATGGATAGCCCCTAAAGAGTGTAATTATCTAAACTAAAATTAAAAATTTGAACATATACAGTAAATTTTAAATATATCTTTTTGTACCTATAAATACATATAACTTTTGGACCTTCGGATGTATAATTTAGAATCTTAAGATCCGATACTTTGATCAGGATTCCATTATTATTGATTATATTTACAAACGGAGACTTTTTTCTTACTCTGCACATTTGATAATTTATTTATTTAAAACAAAGCTACGATGTAAATAAATATAATAAAATTAATAACATAGCGGTGCGTTTACTTATATAATTGCGTCAGAAGTTATACTTCTTGAGAGGAGACAGTTAAATTAATTTTAATCACTTCCTCTCACTCGAACCGACCAGATTGTCGTATCTTTTCGCTCCCTTCCGCTCAGTGCTATGGTAAAAATGTTCTTCGAACTTAAAATCGATATTTACCAAACTAAATTTACATTTATGCTTTGATAGAGCGAAGGAGAAAGTAAAAAAAAGCCAATGAACACGAAGATGTGCACGATCGAGCGAAAAGTGGCACATTTCCGAGCGAGGGAGGCAAATGAAGCGCGACGCGGAGCGGCGCGCTTCATTTTCCCGAGATCGGAATGTGCCACTTTGAGCTCGATCGTGCACACTCGGTTTTAAGCACGATTCACAATTATTAATTTACTTTCTTAGACGGTTTTCTTAAACTGTGGAATTTTCGTTAGTTGTGCGCGCGCAACTTCCGTCGCCTGCTAATATTTTACTCTTAACCCGCCAAAAAAATAAATTGTTAGTGCTCACATTTTTTTTAAAACTTATATGCAACCATAAAAGCGCGTAACGGTTTCAAAAAAAATTAACACGACGAGATACACATGGGGAGATAAAGTTTTCAGCTCCGCCACTGTTGAAAGTTCTCGAGTTCTGGTATTTTACTCGAGCGGGTTAATTTATTAATCCCAACCAGGAAACATTGCGGAAAACGATTACTTCCGGCGCTTAGTGATGCCGCTGTGTAAGGAGGTCACCTCGGGGCAAAGGAAGCTGGCAACGGGGAAGGCAGTCTGCCATAAAAATTATCTTAGGAAAAATTATATCCGCTTATAGATCAAGTTTAGAAAGAAAAATTACAAAGTTCGTTTTTATGGCGAAATTGCGAAAGATCAGAATCGGTTTTAAAGAGTTTCCTTAAAACGGAATCAATTTAAATGGCTCAGAGGGAAGTTAGACTTGCCTTAACGATCATCGAATGCCTTCGTACCAATTTCCTAAGACGTTTAGAATTAAATTACGGCCTTCCGTTACACAAGCGAGAGTAAACATGTATACCGATTGAACATCCCCGAATTCTGATCAGAAGCCTTTGTTTACGAATTTCGTTTGAAGTTGCCTTCTTTTCGCCCATTTCAATGGCCGAGTATAAAAGTATTACGTTTCGCTTTTATATTAAGAATTACCTCTGGCGTTACCAAAATTTGATTCTTCCCACGCCGCGCAAGAAAAAAGTAAATAACTTGCAAGAAAACGCCTCGGTAAAGTAAACAAAACGATATCCGCGAGCTTTCGCCGCGTTCCCGAAAGAAATTTTCGAAAATTTATAGTTTCTGGTTAGTTGTAAGCGGCGAGGCGAATTCGCGTCAGTTTCGAATAGTTGCTCGCCGAGCCGCGAGGCGACGTCTCAAATTTATATGAGGCGAGCTTCCGAAGAGCGAAATTTTTAAGGTACAGTGGAAACTCGGTTATCCGGACTAACTTGCAGCTCATTCGGATTATCGAAAATTTGGTTAATTGCAAATGAAAAAAGTCAAAAATTATGAAAAATAAGCCAAGCCCAAAAGAGACGATTTTAGAATTACTTGAATTTTTTTAAAGTAAATTGATCATTGTTGATTGTGGCGGAAAGTGGAGTGTGCACATTCGAGCTCAAAGTGGCACATTCCGATCTCGGGAAAATGAAGCGCGCCGCTCCGCGTCGCGCTTCATTTGCCTCCCTCGCTCGGAAATGTGCCACTTTTCGCTCGAATGCGCACATCTTCGTGTTAATTGGATTCGACTATGTTAATAACAAATGCTTCAAATCCAGATTTTCTATTCGTAAAAAGTTTTCGCTTGAAAGTGCACATACTTTTTCATAATTGAATTTGCCTATTTTAATCTTCTTTCTTACAAATAATATGAATTAAATCAGACTGAACTAAACGTACCACTTCTCGCTATTCTTTTAATTAAAACTTACAGTACGATACAGTCAAACTTCCATAAGTCGAACGCCGATAAGCCGAATTTTTGATAGTTCGAGCCCGAACCAGTTTCCCTAGGACTTGCCTATCTTAACGTTAATATTTTTATGTCAATAACTCGAAATTTAATAAATCGAATTATTTAATTAGTCGAAGCGTTTTACAATTCATTAAATTCAAGTTTCCATTAGTAAATACAGTGGTACCTCGATATACGAGTGCCCTAACATACGAGTGTTTTGAGATACGAGCCGCCGAGCGAGCGATATTTTGCTTTGAGATGAGAGCAAGATTTGAGATACGAGGACAGTTTTTTTAAACAATCTGCAAGTAAAAATGAGCAAAGCGTGACGAAAAAAGCAAAAACCAGTAATGAAAATTAAGCGCTTCCGTAAGCACTTCACTTTTTTTTATTATGTTTTTATAGAAGATGTATTTGTTATTTATAAACATTATAAATGTTTCTTTTTTTTAAATACATTTTTCTTATTCAAAAACACTTAAGGTAAAAACAACTGAGGTGATATTTTGGGAGCTGGAACGGATTAATGGCATTTCAAATAATTTCAATGGGGAAAATTGCTTTGAGATACGAGAAATTTGACATACGAGCAAGGTTACGCAACGAATTAAACTCGTATGTCGAGGTACCACTGTAGGTCGATGACTCGAAGTTAAATTTTACAACTTTTCCAAAAATTTCTCTACCTAAGAGAGGATTAACGACGGCTTGGTTTGGTGTTATTGATGCTTTAAAAGCTCTATTGTTAACTACGAATAAAAGGTTTATACTACAAGAATGTTTTGACGGCGGCACTTCAATTGGATTTAAAAACAAATTTATGTTTAAATGCCTTATGAACAGTTATAAATTTTTGAAATAGTTTTACCGTTTATTTTACAAAAAAAGAAACTATTTTTGCATTTTAGTTTTAAATTTGCTAGTTATTCGTCGACTACGAAGACTAACAAATGTGTTTTACGTTCTTTATAGTTTGTAACACAGTATAACAGAAAATCCAAAAAAGTTTAATATTTTTTCTAAAATTATTTACGTATTAACATGGAGTGTAAACAAAAATTAAAAAGTTTAACCATAAGGGAGGAAATTAATCTTTAAAAGAAGTGGAACGTGGGCTCAAAAGAAAAAAGGATATAACTAAAGCTTTTGGTTTGTTCCACAAACACTTTATCAACCATTTTAAAAAACAGAGACCTAATTGTAGCTGCTGAAGATACAAATGACAAATGTCAACGTTGATAAAGATTTGGAAGTTGCTGAAATTCCTAGCGATGAAAGCATTATAAGTAAAGTGCTAGAAGAAAATAAGAAAAACTGTGAAAGTGAAAGTAAATATGAAAGTGATACAGATGTTACAGTAAACATCGCTTCAACAACTCAAGTTTACAATGCAATAGATACTATTTCTCTATTCCTATGTGCTCAAGAAGATGTTCCTACAAATATATTATTATCGGTAAGATCATTGGAAAAATTTATAGAAACGTAACATTTTGGAGCAATGAAGCAAAAGACAATTTTAAATTACTTTCAATTTAACAGTAAATAATATGTAAATAACTATATTTTTTAAGGTTTTAATAAAAATAGATAATGTTAATGATTTTAGATCAATTTTGATTATTTTGTATAAAAAATGAATGATATATATATACGGAAGTATTTAACTGAACTTCTTTTGGTAACTCGAGTTTTTGATATGACGAATTATTTTTGCTGTCCTTTCGACTTCGACTTATCGAGGTTCGACTGTATTTTTACCAAAAACGACAATTTCTAATTTAGTACTTTTAAACTAGACTAGATGAGAGACTTCATCGTACATAAAAAAAATACTTTAACGTTTTCCAAATTTTGATCTTATTTCCCAACATTTTTTTTAAGAAATCCCACCCAAGTCATTCTAAAATTTTGATGCACCCCCTATGTAACATAAAATATTTTTTTTTAGATTTAAAAATTGAATTAATTCATAAATGAAGTTTAATTACAACAGTGTATACTAAATGTGCCTTAAAACTAATTTGTTTAACATTTTTACAAAAGTGAAAATTACCCAAAAATATTTGGAGACATTAATTTTGACATATAAACTTTCAACAATCTGCATAAGATGATATAAAAATCAACTAGTTCATTTTTAGTGGCCCACATCAGAAAATTTGACTCATATACAATTTTAATTAATCAAAAATGCGAATTAGTAAACATTCGAAAGTGCACCTGAAAATATTTTTATCAAGCTCGCTACAATTAGGCGTGCGGAAGAGCACCATGGTAACTTATCAAAAAGAATGAAATATCTAAACTTTTTCAAACAAAAAATAGATCTAATTTATTCGACTTTTAATTTATTGAATTGAAGAATAAAATAATAATATAGGCAAATGCGTTGAATACGAGGATGTGCGCATTCGAGCGAAAAGTGGCACATTTCCGAGCGAGGGAGGCAAATGAAGCGCGACGCGGAGCGGCGCGCTTCATTTTCCCGAGATCGGAATGTGCCACTTTGAGCTCGAATGTGCACACTCGGTTTTAAGCACGATTACGAAGCGTCCCGTTTTAACAGGAAAACACTTGATCAAATTGTTTGGTATATGTTTACAAAAAACGCAACAAATATGAATCACTAAATAAAACAGTCGCACATTATCTTAAAACCAACAAAGCAAAAAAACACTGTTTAGTGCGAAGTACAAAATAAAATAATAAAATATGTAATAAGAAATACAGAGTTATAATTTTCGCAATGAGTCCGAACGCGGTTGACAATCCGTATAACTGAGGTCCGGATAATTGAGGTTTTACTGTACATATTTTTAGTGGAACATCCTATGGTTTCAATTATTGTAAAGATGTTAGGCAAGCAGTGAAAAATTTAATATTCCGGAATCAGCTCACACACCTCAGGTATTTCAATAAGACGTGCAAAATGGATTCTATCGGGAAACGTCTCGGGCTTCGAGCTCGTTTTCTTCGTTTAGCAAATTTACCAAGTTGGAAATGTTTGATTTTGTTTGAGAAAAATGTTAATCAAACAGAACTATGTCGGTAATGATTGATCTGGTTATATAGTTTCGACGATCTTATTGAATTTTAATTATACAGTAGACGCCGCATAATGTGATCACTTTGGGACCTAGACAAAGTGATTACATTAACCGACTGATGACAATAAGCGCAAGATATAAGCGAAGAAGGATAAAACTTACGTTTTGAAAACTTCGAACGCGTTTTTCTCCAAGACTTAACAATGGGACGTGTTGATTTTTTTAACTGATCTTACGCTCCGATAAAGGGGCCTTCAGAATTTGCCAAGTTTTTTAAGATCAGTTTTCAAATAACGAAGCTACAATTTTTCAAAGTGGAAATTTCGAAAAAATTAATTCCAAGTCGAATTCTTCGAACTCATTTGTCTCAAGAATCTTAAATCGTACGCTTATGGTTTTTAGGCTAACCCGTAGCTAAAAAATCTGAAAAATCCAAATCTGTATAGTTTTTAAAGATCGGTGCACAAATAACGGTGCTTCAATTTTTTTAATGTAAACTTTTGTGCTACAAAAATGTATCTAAAATTTCAACCTTTAATTACTCAAAAAATTAACATTGCGCCCTATGCTGATTTTGCATAAATCTTATAGAAAAAAGTCACAGAATTGCGAATCCGGGTCACTTTTAATAGTCGGATCAAAAATGAGGGCTCTACGATCACTTTAGTGAGTCAAAGTGTATTTTTTTTAATTTATTTAGTGTCCTCAATAATTTCGGGGGTTAAAGAGGGATCAGGGAATAGTGGCTCCGGCTATCCCAGTTTGGAGTCCATCAAAATGTCCCGCAAATTTTTTTTTATAAAAATAGCAGATATAAATTTATAATTAAAAATATTGCCAAGAAAATAGATCAGTTTAATAGGGTGTTCCAAAAAAAATCAATACCGCAGAATATTTGAGTTTGTTAAAAAAACACTTAATATTGCAATTAAGGGCTGTGTACCTATTGAATAGAATTTTTAATTCAAAATATTTTGCGATATTTTCATGTGGTAGTAAAGAAAAAAATAAGTATATCGATTTTTTTTTGGAACACCCATATAAATTGTTTTTCAAAAATTTCACAAAACGCATAATGTAATTTTGGTTTTAATTTAACTCTTGATTTTCTTAATAAATTTAAGGTTGTAAATTTTAAAAAGGTAAAAATAAATCGATATCTGGAACGCTCAGTAAGAAATGCGATAAAGTTAAATTCGAAAAGACTGGTCATCGCACCTTTACGTAACACGAAAATAATTCTACCCAAAAATGTTAATTTTGGGCTTTTTTATTAATTTTTTGAAAATCTAAGGTGACAAAACGATTGTCTAATTTATTCTGAACACATTGGTCTAAAAATGTTGGATCCACAATTATTTTCATATAAGTACCTTAAAAAACTTGTCAAAAAAATAGGTCCATGGTTATATAAGTTATTTTTCAAAAAATTTCAGAAGGCCCATAAAGTCATTTTGATTTCAATTCAGCTCTTAATATATTTGTACTTGTCTTATTTATTTCGTTAATAAATTCAAGGTTTTACATTTTAAAAACGCAAAAACAAATCGATATCACGAAGGCTCAGTAAGAAATGCGATAATGTTAGTCGAAAAGACAGGTCGCACACACACGAAAATAATTGTACTCAAAAATATTAATTTTGGCCCTTATTACTAATTATTTTGGAAAGCCAACGTGACAAAAATGTTGCCCAATTTTTTCTGAACACGTCGGTCCCAAAATTTTTGTTTCACAATTATTTTCATACACAGAAATTAGAAAAAATTAAATCAAACATCAAACAAAAAAACTTACAATCATGATTCTGGTACAAGGGGTGCTCCTTAAGGGTAGGAGCCTCTTGGAAAACACTATCACTTAATACACAAAGAAAATCAGTAGTTACAAGAATAATTTAGACGAACGTTTTTCACGACGTTAACGCTTCGGCAAAACTTTCACAAATGAGGCTTGCATTAGAAAATCGCCTGGAATTTACAAGTGCGATAATACTTATCACCACCTGTTCAAATTTAGATATAAAAATAATCGAAAGAGTTCCGGTTATTTTGATTAGCATTAAATAATTAATTTCAATGAAATTCGAGTACAAAATGAATTAAATTTTCTTCGAATTTTCCAAAAATAGATAAATCATTTTCAACTTAAGTTAGCTTTCTCCCAAATCAGAAAAGCTAAAAAAAATTTCTAAGCCAAGCCCTAGCAGAGTTAGAAAACTACAAAAGGTTCTACAAAAAAATTAAATCGCAAAAATTTGCTTTGAATACCGCCAACTTTAAAGCGACATTCAACTATTTTTATGGCATTTGTAAAAAATTTAATTCCGAAGCCGCAAAATATGATTCGAAGCCAAAATAAAAGCCGCGTTGTTATGAAGTGCCCAAGATGTATGAGGGTTAGCCGAATAAAATGAAAGCCGCGTTTTAAATATAAATCTTTCGCAATTTAAATGTTCCCAGCCCTAAAATAAGCATTGGATTGTTTTATTAATTAAGAGAATAATTGTTAAAGTAGCATTTCAGGTCACGCTGGTATAAGCCAATCTGATTTTCCTTTAGTTCCACCCTTTTCCTGCTTTCATAATGAAACAAAGGAGTTATTAAAGAAGCAAAAATTTTATTGCAAATTGGGAATTTTCCTCGGAATAATAGCTCGATTTTCTGTTTTATTCTAAGGCTTTTATCAAAGGCTCGCGAGTATTCGCCGCGCGGTAAAACCACTCGATTTTTCCTCAAAAAAAAAATTAATTATTTAAGTTTTATAGTAGATAGGTTGTTACCAATGTTTAAATTGTTTTTTTTTTAATTTTTAATAACCATAAACCAAAACAAAGAATAATAAAATTGCGCAATAAATAAATAAGCAACAGAATTAAAAAATTTAATGTTGTTCTAATTAAAAAAATCAAATAAAAACCATTAAGAAATTTAATGTGTTACAAGTTATGTGAATCAGCCCTATCTATGGAAAGTTAATAAGGAAAGCAACAAAAAAAAATCCTTAATATCTATGTGGTCCTTCGAGCCGAATACATGTTTAAGTTTTATACTATCTAGGCTGTTGCCAATGTTTAAACTGTTTTTTTTAATTTTTAATAACCATAAACCATAAAAAAAATAATAAAATTGCGCAATAAATAAATAAACAACTTTAAAAAATTTAATGTTCTAATTAAATAAAATAAATAAAAAACATTTGAAATTTAATGTGTTACAATTTATGCAAATCAGCTAATAAAGAAAGCAACAAAAAAATTCCTTAACACTTTTGTGGTCCTTCGAGCCGGATCTATGTTTAAGTTTTATACTAGATAGGTTGTTACCAATGTTTAAATTATTTTTTGTTAAGAATTAAAAAAACAATTTAAACATTGGTAACAGCCCATCCAGTATAAAACTTAAACACTAATCAATGGCATCGGTACAAAGTTCTACGTAAACTCGACATTTTCTAATTAGCATAATTAAATTTTATAACGGCAATTCAAAGTACTCAGTCACCCCTTTGAAAAACAAAGGGAACGAACCGACCGAACGCTGAAAACTCGACGCTTTAAAAACAAAGAATCAGAAAATTGCTTTAGATTTCAACTTCTTAACAAGTTTAAAAAGTTATCGGAATACAATTAAACGGTAGAAGGCTCGTGAGAATTTCGATTAAAAAACGGTTTATAGTTTAAAAGCGGAAGTGGCTCTTAATTCCCTCTTCGCGAATTTTCACGCATCTTTGCAGCGCATTACCAAGGGGAAAATGATTTTTCTCGATTTTTTAACTATGCCAGAAAGTGAAATATGCGTTTTCCCCAGCTTTAGGGAATAATGTCCGGATTTGTGCACACCTGAGCTTCAACACTAAGCGAGGGGCGCGCGGCGAGGGACGGGCGTCGGGGTAGGAAATGGCGTCGTTCGTCAGCACACTTTGTAACGACCCCCTTTACGCGTGTCGTTATGTACGTGCAGATCTGCAAGGGATTTGTTACGAATGATGCGGATTAGCGGGGAAACCGTTCCTCGCGCACCCCCTTTTTTTTATTTTAAAGCGCGAGCAAGGCGGTTTTATTAAGGAATTCCTATTAATTTTCGGCCGAAATTAAATTGTGCAGATTTCGGCCGGCTCTTTTCGAATGTGAGCGAGCGATTTGTCAAAGGAGGCGACCATTCGTCCTTGTCTGCGCTCGCTAAACAATTCGGGGGGTAGGATCTCGGGGGTTGCTGTTATCGACACGGCCATTTGTGGCGTCATTATCGCCCCCGTCGGCAAAGACATCCCGTACGCGTTCGGCCGACAAGATATACGTCCGCCAACGAGCTTTCAATTATATTTTATGCGAGTGCCGATCGGTTCTTTTTCTTATTTCGCGAATGCGATTCGATACAGAAACTTCATCCCCTAATGTGTTTATCGTCCGACATTATGTAAGCGTTAGGGTCCCTCCGCTCTTCGGGAATGGATGTTTCCCTCTCATTAGGAGGACAAAAACATCCTTCGACGTCACAACAAAAGATATAAGTGAGAAATGCGAGTGGAGATTGCAGCTAAACAATTTGACTCGAGTTGAGGGAAAAGTTTGCGTTAGATAAATGTAATTACGAAAATATATTGGGTAACAAAAACTACTATCGGATCCTCTTTATCTTAAAATTGGCTCCATTGGCGCTCTAACAACTGCCTCTAATGTCTGCATTAATTTCTCCGACCGAAGGCAACTTTCGAACTCTCGAATTCGCTGCCAATATTTTGTCAACAACGACATTTAACATTTTTCGGAGATAAATTGAAAGGGATCTTTGGTCGAGCTTTTTCCTTCGATCGTTCGTACCTCGCAAATACGCGCCCTTTTGAAGCCTCAATTTTATCGTTTTTGTTATTAGTATTACGATTTTTGTGGTTTCATAGTAAATCATTAAATTAATTAGTACATAACAAATGGGCTTCAATAATTAATAATTTTTGATTGAAAATTTCAATTAGGGGAGACCGGGGTTAGAAGTCACCATTTTTGTTCTTTTGCATATATAGCGCCCATGGTCTTAATTTGTCAATGACATTTATATATCAATAGATAGTGTATTTATTCTAGTTTAAGAAAAAATAAATACTTTTTCTTTAACAGTATCTAATGAGAACATATTATAATTTTTATGAAAAAATAGAAGGGTGACTTTCAACCCTGTGTCTGGGGTAAGTAACGCAATTTTTGAAGATTTTGACCCCCCGCGCATGTAACGCGCCGTAACGTTTTTCTGTTATGGCTTTTGTGACAACTTACCCGTGAGACAACTATACCCGGTCTCCCCTATATAATTAAAAACTTTTTAAATAATCTGAAAATGAGTTATACTATTCAAAAAATATTGCTTTTAGTTCTTTTCAATTGTATTATAAAGAATTTTAATTAAAATTTATTTTTTGAAAATTAAAAGATATCGTTTAGTTCAGGAAAGATTGGGCTTACGTCATAAAATTATTTTCAAGTTGCGCAGAACGTGGCATCTCATGTTTTGAAGGTAGAGAGAGAAATACAAATTTTTTCAAAGTTAAATATAATAATTTTTTTGAGGGCATTTTTATGGATATATAAACTTACTACGGGTACTCTTTAAATTACTCAATGTAGAAAAATGTACTTTAATTAATTTTCACCAACACTCAATTAAATTTTCAAACGATTTCGAGTTCTTTATTAAATTCTAACAAAGTTTGCAATTTCATTTGCCACAAAATAGGGGTAAATAGTACAGTTGTTCGCCAGTCGACAATGATTGGCCATATTTAGAAAATTGTATAATAATAAATTTATATTGCCTAATATATGTTTTCCAATAAATAGTTCGTTTTTTTTGCTAATTTAATATACCTTATTTTAATTATAAAATATTGGCCAATCACTGTAAATTCACTGGTCAATTACTATACATGTTTATATGGCCAATAACTATGTTTGTTAATAAAAGGGCCAATCACTGTACTGTTTACCCCTAATATCAAAAAGTAAAATAATTTAAGAAATTCTCTTTTTATATTATAATCAGGATTACCATGGTTACGTCGTAAATATAATTAAATTAATAGCATAACAAACAAGGCATCTTAAACTAAAGGTTGTGATATGTAACTAAGGTTACTATTTTAATTATCCAATCATAAAATTAGATTTTTAAAAATTTAAAAAAAAATTAATAAATCTTGATTAAAATTTATTTTGTAAATAAAAAAAATAAAGACAAAGGTAAAAAAAGTACAATGCCTTATAAAGCGAAGCCTTGATTTTGTAGTATTGTTATATTATTATTAAAATTACCATAGTAACTTAGTAAACAATTAAATTAATAACATAATCATGGTCTCTCTAATAAAAGGTTTTGATTGGAGAATTTTATATATAACTAAGGGTACTTTTTAAATTATCTAATCAAAAAAAGTTATGCTTTAAATTAGTTGAAAACGCACTCTATTCGCAAAGTAAAACTTTTGAACATTTTAAAGTTTATTAATGATTTTGTAAACAAAAAGATATTTATTAATATACTTAGAGTAAAAGTACCAGTTTTGAACACATTAGACCCACTTGAGTAATTTTGATAAAACAATTTGAAAAAACATCATTGATGTTTCTATTGCAGTTAAAGATACATTAATTACACTTATAGCACAATCGATAATTTCTATGTTTCAAATTTGTCAAAATAAAGTAGAAAATGTCCACAACTGGTACAGTGTCCAAAACCGGTGCTTCTACCCTATATATATATATATATATATATATATATATATATATATTTAATAGTTTTCATAAAGCGGCAATAAATAAAAATCAGTGGGAATACATTTCACGTTTTCCTTCGATTATTCCTTTAGTATTTAAAAAATAAAAATTTTGATACTATACAATTATATAGTGCGCTTAAAATTATAACTAAAAGAGAAAACAAGACTTTAAAAATAGTGTGGTTGAGAAAATGTTGGGCAATGAACCCAAAAGCATATTTAATGTAACAAACCGAGCGAAACCCACGCCGTTCAAAAAGAGCGTAAAAAACATATACATTTTATTAAGGGAAAGTAAAGTAGATCGCCAATATACATAAAGTTAACCTTCGTTTTAAATAATTAAGTTAGATATAAAATGGTGGTTATGTGTTAGAGCTTTTTAGTGCGCTACACTTAAAATCTGCTAAGCAGTGCTTTTAGCGAAGGTAAAATTTTGCGAATATTAAGTTAGTTTTACGGGATACTTTGATGTCCGTATGTTTGGAGTTGCACGAAACTTGAGTAATTTAGCAGAATTTCTCCTTTATAACTATGCCTCTTAGCTCATGAGGAATGATACAAGGAGTAATAACTTTTCAAGTATCTGATAAACGTCTTGTTTGAAACCTTTCGCTCTTTGTCCGAACTTTCGACGTTTCCCATTTCAAACGCGCATCGCCCCAAAATTTAATATCGCCAAGTCGGGAGGTATTCGAATTTATCGAAAAAGAAACGGTCCGGCTTTAGTTTTATGCAAATTCGCCAAATGCAAATCAGTGCAGTTGAAGCTAATTTAAATGTTAATAGGCAGAGAGAATTAAACAATTATACATCTAACAAGACTACCCTCGTGCAATTCTCGCTTGTTAAATGTTCAACGTTTGTCAGTAAACTACTGATTAATATCGCAATACACACCCCGAAACTCTAATACGTTTAATTGTTTATTTTAACGTACGTTTGACTACGGAAATAATTTCAAATCGAAACCGCCAACGATTTTTAACCTTCCGTGTACTAGGTGGGGGTATGATTAACGCGTACAATTTTTTTTGTTAAAACGACATTTTCGGTAATCGAGCTTAAAACCGAGTGTGCACATTCGAGCTCAAAGTGGCACATTCCGATCTCGGGAAAATGAAGCGCGCCGCTCCGCGTCGCGCTTCATTTGCCTTCCTCGCTCGGAAATGTGCCACTTTTCGCTCGAATGCGCACATCCTCGTCTTTATTATATTAGTATAATTTACCGTGCGCTCCTTCAAATCAAAAATTTTAATTCAATTTAGTAAATAGCGATTTTATATTCGAAAAACGTATTTACCATAGTAATGAGTGGAAGGGAGCAAAAAGATAGAACAAACTCATAAGTACGAGTGAGAGGGCATTATTGAATGATTTTTCGTCCCCAAAATTATTGTGAATCGTGCTTAAAACCGAGTGTGCACATTCGAGCTCAAAGTGGCACATTCCGATCTCGGGAAAATGAAGCGCGCCGCTCCGCGTCGCGCTTCATTTGCCTCCCTCGCTCGGAAATGTGCCACTTTTCGCTCGAAAGCGCACATCCTCGTCTTTATTATATTAGTATAATTTTCCGTGCGCTCCTTCAAATCAAAAATTTTAATTTAATTTAGTAAACATCGATTTTATATTCAAAAAACGTTTTTACCATAGCAATGAGTGGAAGGGAGCGAAAAGATAGGGCAACCTCATAAGTACGAGTGAAAGAGCATTATTGAATGATTTTTCGTCCCCAAAATTATTGTGAATCGTGCTTAAAACCGAGTGTGCACATTCGAGCTCAAAGTGGCACATTCCGATCTCGGGAAAATGAAGCGCGCCGCTCCGCGTCGCGCTTCATTTGCCTCCCTCGCTCGGAAATGTGCCACTTTTCGCTCGAATGCGCACATCTTCGTCTTTATTATATTAGTATAATTTACCGTGCGCTCCTTCAAATCAAAAATTTTAATTTAATTTAGTAAATAGCGATTTTATATTCGAAAAACGTTTTTACCATAGCAATGAGTGGAAGGGAGCGAAAAGATAGGACAAACTCATAAGTACGAGTGAGAGGGCATTATTGAATGATTTTTCGTCCCCAAAATTATTGTGAATCGTGCTTAAAACCGAGTGTGCACATTCGAGTCAAGTGGCACATTCCGATCTCGGAAAATGAAGCGCGCCGCTCCGCGTCGCGCTTCATTTGCCTCCCTCGCTCGGAAATGTGCCACTTTTCGCTCAAACGCGCACATCCTCGTGTTTATATATTAGTATAATTTACCGTGCACTACTTCAAATTAAAAATTTTAATTTAATTTAGTAAATGGGTGATTTCATTCTAACTGTGATTTTTTGTGTCCTATACTGTTTGCTCTCACTGGTCATACATTATAAATCTATTAATGAAGTTTTTGTATCAATACGATCATCATGAACATATTTCATCACTTTTCTTGTATAATATAAGTCGCAGTTCAAAGAAAACTTGCAATATGTCACTTAGGTAAATGTCATTACCGTGTCATGTCCTTTTCTAGAATTTACCTATAAATCGGTTAGTTTTTTTTTGTTGCAATAAGTAATTCAAAGCAATTAACTTTCAATTGTCCTTTATGTCATCCTGCATCCTTTTTTTTGAATTTTTATAAAAATAGCAATATTTTTTTTCGAAAACTTTTTAAATAGAATGAGTGGAAGAGGAAAAATGGCAAATCTAAGTACGAGTGAGAGGCTTTTAATATTTTAATTAAATACTTAATTTAAATAAGTATAAGTTAAAAAGTTATTTTAAAAAAAAATTTTTATTTAACTAAAAAATTCAAACAATAATTCAATTTTTTTTTATTTAAAAATTTAAAATAAAACAAGTTTCAACAAACATAATACAATTTTTTTAATTAAATTATAATTTAAAGTTTTAATTATAAAAATTAAAATTAAATTTTATAAATTAACGATTTTTTAATACATCAATGTGTGATTGAATTTTGGCTTAATAACTTTTGTCCTCAGATTTGAGCAAATTTTTAAATTTGAATTTGTATGACTCGTGCGCCATTTACCTCGAAATTAATGAAACAACTAATAAGCCATATTGAAATTACGTTAACTGAGTTATGTTTACAAACATAACACAAGTGAAATTCTCAAGCGAGTTTGTGTCATTTTAAAACTCAATTTTTAAAAGATGATGTCATAAATTTACTTGTCAGTACCGTGGTATTGGTAGACTTAATTAACGATTAATTTTTTCCCTCATAAATAATGAATTTCTGTACTTATTACGAACCTAAGTTATAGGGTAAAAGGATATTACCAAATTCATAATCAAAAAATTACAGTTGCTATTTTAATTTAAAATGTCAGTACTGTGGTGGTCAGTACCGTGTCAAAAAAATAAAAATATATTTAATTGTTAATAAATAATATTGACTTCACTGAAAATTAAAGTAGGTACACTTTGAGGCTAGTAGAGTACAATTTTTCCAAATTACCAGACAATAATAAGCCTTTTGTAAGCACAATGAAAGTATATACGTGGAATAAATTACAACGTAATTGTATTTTATCCAATCCGTTAAGTTGCTTTTATTGTTCTAATAAGAATGTATGCAGATACTTTTCTATGAGAAAAATTGATTATTCTTCAAATGATAAGGTGGGAAAAATAAATAACAGAGTGACGCAAAAAACAAAAAAATCTGAGAATTCATCGCAAGAAGTTCAAAAATTGCCAAAAATGACTGAAACTGTATCACTGTGTAGAAGTTTAAGAATTAAAAATGCTGTGATGAAAACCAAAAAAAAATTTTGTAAGTTAATTTTTGTGAAATGTGTTAGATTTGAGTTGATTAATGTTTGATATAAATTATAATGTATTTTTTGTTATAGATAAGTTACTATGGATTATTAAAATGTTAAATAATCAATAAAAAAGAGTTTTAAAATGTTACAATATAATTCATAAATAAATTTAATAATTTTTCTGAAAAATGTCTACCAAATTTATTTTATGTCAGTACCGTGGCATGGAAATTATAAAATATGATTCTCATTCTCGATATTTTAAGTTGTAGCAAAATCCTCTCGCACTTTCATTTTTACTATAAAATAGAGTAATAATATGCATGAAAAACAAAAATTGTTCAGTTATAGAATTCAAAAAAGGCGATGCTTTTTTTCTGAAGCGGTGAATAGTTGGATAATAATAGTTGCGCTTAAATCTGCCCGGAACAACATAATTTTGTTGTTTTCTATGTGTTAAGTATTAGTTTTACAAACAACTGAAAATCACTAAAACAATTCACAATATTCGGAAAATTCAATACTAATATTTGCGACAAAATTTTCCATATTTTAATTTTTGCGAATGCGCCATCTATTAGAATATAATCAAAGTTAATAGCGACAGAACATAACCCAACAACTAACATATATCGTCGTTTGAGTTCTAACACCACCTATGCCAAAAATAGAAACTTTTCAGGCAAGTGAAAAAACTACATAATTTTACATAGACTCTATTCCAATACCATTTTATAATTTGTGTACACATCATAATAGATTTATTAAATATAGAACCATTAGTTTTTAGTAAAAATTTGTAATAAACCCGAATATTTTGACATGCATGGCATCAAAATGCCAAAACCGCCAAAAAATGACATACAAGGTGTTAGAACTTAAACGACGCTATGGTGGCTCGCCAGTTCCATTTCCAAATTGTTATAAAATACTTGTCAGCAACAGTTTTGCAGGAAGTGATACACAAAGGATGACCCTACAGAGTGACATATTTCAAATTAAATAAAAATCTTTAATTTTGTAAAATAATAGTATAACAAGTTTACTTGTTAGCCCCTTAATGTAGGTATGAATTCAGCCACTTAGCAATTTTTTTAGAATATATATTATCAGTTTTGGGCAAAGCATTACATGCCCCCTTGTAGTCCTATATTCCGTGGGTTTATTTCTATTTGTTTTATAATACAATTAGTTGTTGGAAAAAATAGAAATGGAACTGCGAAAGGTCTAAATTCTCATCGATATTGAGTAGCCCACTTCTCTTCAACTGCGGACTTAAGCACATTTTCCCGCAGCTCAATTAAAAAAAATTACGAGCACCTTTCTGCCTCCAAAGTTCAAAAGTTAACATTTTGAGAATTGCCATTGTGTTAAATATTAAATACGGGCGCCCTCCTTTATAATAAAATAATTTAGCTACTAGCTTTGTGTATCACGTCTCAACAGGTCACATTAATTACTTTTACGAGAAAAGTTTTAATTAGAAATAAACAAAACGGGAATGTTAAAAGTTCCGTCCAAAAACTTGCCTCTTCCTTATTACTTTTGCGAAAAAAATAAAATTTAAAAATAAATCGAAACGTGGAGGAGGAGATAGACATAAATAAATAATTCGTCGACGTAAGGAGAAGGGTTGCAAAAAAATCCTAAGTGCTGATGGTTGTAATAACTTCGGTTTACGACCGGTGGTTGAGAAAGTTCGGTCGGGAATTATCCTTTTGGATACAAACATCCAATAAAATAATGCTGTTGCTTTTAATTGGAGGAAAGACAAGGGTTGGAAAGGTTGGCTTCTTCAAATACACATGTATGGGCCAAGAAACTTGCTCGGAATTTAATTTAGAAAGTTTTTCGCAAGTTCGAAGCTTCGAATTAAGTTTTGGGTAAATTGAACTAAAGGAACTATTCAGAAACTTATTTAGAGGATTTTCTTCTAAACCGGTAAAGCTTACAGTTTTCTAATCTCTTATTTATTTTTTGTTTTGAGGGCTCG
Source organism: Sinopyrophorus schimmeli (assembly GCA_036325965.1). Classification (NCBI taxonomy): domain Eukaryota; kingdom Metazoa; phylum Arthropoda; class Insecta; order Coleoptera; family Elateridae; genus Sinopyrophorus; species Sinopyrophorus schimmeli. Next base: position 582,685 of record JARFIZ010000202.1, read on the forward strand.
ACATTTTCGGATAATTGATATTGGGGGCGTTTTTAATTCGAAGTGCACTGCTTTAAATTTCTAAATAAAAACATTACGAAAAAAATATATGATCAGCTTTGAAGATAAGTTACTTTCAAAAATTTTATTAATAATATCTGCTTTTACATCTACAGTGTATGCATGTAAAAGAATTTTGGCTTTTAAATTAAAATTATATTACGAACGCAATAACAATTAAATTTGAAAAACATTTTAATTATTTAAATAAAGTCAAATTGCAGGTGTATGTATCGAAAAAAATTAAATTATTTAAATTTAAAATCTTACAATTATTGTATTGGTTGGGGATGGGATATATGTCTTCGTTTTACAGAATTTTATTAAGAGGCATAGTTTGTGAATTGTTTAGTTTCGCAAAGAAATCTTATTTTAATTTCAATTTTTTAATTGCAATGGATTTTAATAACATTTTCTCATTTTTATTGCAGTCTAACAAAAAGTTGCCTTATTGTAGGTATAGCTCCACAACTTTGGAAGCATTTTTAAGGGGCGTGTCTGGCGTTTTTGAAATCGAAAATGTACACTCATAGAAGTTTTTCGGCGCGAATATTTAAAATTAATTTGTCACATTGTAGTCACAAAACATGTAAAAAAATGTTACTACAAATAATATTAAATAAGCACTTTTGAAAGAAATTTAGTAAATTTCAAGTTCAAAAGAAATTTATTTAGATATACACAAAACATTAAAATATTAACAGAAAAATTGTAAGTTAAGAAATAAAAGCGCATTCTAACCTAAAAGGTTCTTACCAAATATGTTCAATTAAACGAAGTAAAATAATAATAATCTGTAGACCATAATGCTCAAATATAAATAACACGAAAATTAATAACACAAGCCAACCACGAAAAATGTCAATATTTGCAATGATTTGTAGCATTTAAAAAAAATGTACTTAACGTTTAATTGTTTCATTTAAATATTTATCACATTAGGTCGCATATTTTCCGAGTAGTTCCAGAGGGGGATGGAGCTATACAAAATACCACTTGTAACGGTAGCATAAGTCGCATAAATGTTTAATTTAAATACAAAAGAATTTAAACGTATATTTAAGAATATTTTTTTCGATTTATTTATTTCTCAGAGATCAAATCTCATGTAAACATTATTTTAAAGAATTTAAATATAGCCAAGAGGCATAGATATCGATTGATTTGATTTTGAAATTCTATCTTCGCATAGTTTGAATTGAGAACTACGTTTTTATTTGCACGATATATATTTGAGATGGAATATCACAATTCAAGAGACTTCAATAGATCCATAGTTATAAAGGAATATTCTGCTTTAAACGTAGATAATAAAATCTTTTGCATATTGTTGAAGGTTTATATGTCAAAATTAAGGTCTCTAAATATTTTTGGGTAATTTTGATCTTTGTAAAAAATATAAACAAATTAGTTTTAAGACACATTTTGTATACATTGTTGTAATTAGACTTCATTTATGGATTAATTCAATTTTTAAATGAGCCGTTTATTTTGAAAGTTGCCCAAGTCCAATTTTACCTTTTTTCAAGTTAACTGTGTGACATTTATAATTTATGCTGAACTATCAAAAAAATAAATCGACATTGAAATATATTTAATACATTTGAAAATTTTGTAACACGTACATTTTCATAATAATATAAATACTAGAAATCATAATGTTGAAAGTGACCTAAGTCCACTTTTTATTGATAATGTCAAAAAGTGCGGCCCAAAATCTTGAAAGCAGTGATGAAGGTAAATTAAATTGCATTATAATATTGAATTAAATTTTAAAGAATAATATTTATTTAAAGAAATTATTAAACCCATGGATAACATAACAAGATTTCTTGATTCTGAAAGTGAAGAAGAATTAAAATCATACAACAAATATAGAAAAAGAAAGAAAATTTTAGAACTTCATTCTTCAACAGAGGAAGAGGAACTAATTAAGAATGAGAATTTACAAAACAACAGCTTCAGAGAAGAATTCAGAAAAAACAGAAGTGATACTTATATTCAGAAACTTCGTAAAATTAAACGAAAATCGGGGAAAAGATACAATACACAAACGGGAAAAATTATACCTGCCAAAGTTTTTCAAAATAAAGATTGCCAATGTCGAAAAAACTGCTTAAAAAATATATACCTCCGGAGCACCATAACTACTTAAAATCCCTTCCACATACTGAGAATGTTAACGAATAACTTGTTATTAAATTTAATTTTTTTCTTCTAAAAATATAAAGTAAATTAAATGGTTTTTTAAATTTTTTAAGCTATGTGTAACAGACTTAAGCTCTTTCACATTTTATAACAAAACAAATTTTGATTTTGAAAGTAACCTAAGTGCTTTCAAGGCAAGCAAAGACATATTATACACTTAATAATAGCGATTTTTTTAATAGAAATTATAAAATTAACTCTCTTAAATACGATTTAGCATTGCGAGTCAACCATATACATTACGTATATTTTTAATTTTGTAAAAACGCAAAACCTTAAATATTTCAAATTAAAGATAAATGGACTTAGGCCACATTTATTCTTAAATTAACCGAAGCACATTAATTCGTTTTTAGTTTTATTTAAAAACTTTCAAAATAAGCGGCTCAAATATAAAAAAAATATTTATATGTTACATAGGGGGTGCATCAACATTTTAGAATGACTTGGGTGGAGTATGTTAAAAAAAAATTTGGGAAATAAGAGTCCAATTTCGGAAAAAGTTAAAGTATTTTTTTTTTATGTACGATGAAGTCTCCCATCTAGTCTAGTTTAAAAGTACTAAATTAGAAATGTGGTTTTTGGTAAAAATACTGTAATTTTTAATTAAAAGAAAAGCGAGAAGTGGTACATTTAGTTCAGTTTGATTTAAGTAATATTATTTGTAAGAGAAGAATAAGATAGGCAAATTCAATTATTTTTCAATTATTCGAATAGAAAATCTGCATTTGAAGGATTTGTTATTAATATAATCGAATCCAATTAACACGAAGATGTGCGCATTCGAGCGAAAAGTGGCACATTTCCGAGCGAGGGAAGCAAATGAAGCGCGACGCGAAGCGGCGCGCTTCATTTTCCCGAGATCGGAATGTGCCACTTTGAGCTCGAATGTGCGCACTCGGTTTTAAGCACAATTTTTGCTATACATTGAATTAAACGAATTTTCGATTATCCGAATGAGCTGCAACAATAATTAGTCCGGATAACCGAGTTTCCACTGTAAATCAAAATCGAAGAATTTATCGAATTGCTCAATTAACCAAAACAAAAATCTTGAGCTTTGCCCAATTTTAAATAATTCCAAAAAATTTAAAAATTCCATCATTTGAAAAAGCAGATATTTTTAATTAAAAACATAACCCTCCCCCTTCAACTCGAGTCGGTAACAAAGAACAACCAGAGGAAACCTTGTAAGCTCCGGAGAATAATGTAAACAGTTCTTCATTCACGAAGTTCACTTGAATTAATCGAACATAATTAGCAATAATGGTATCGGCTTCCAACCGAATTATAATGCACGCGGAAAACCGAAGCCGAACTAATTAAAATCTTATTATGCAGCATTCAAAGTGCAATACCTCGAGGGTATGCAAATTTCGAAGGATCGCAATCCATTGTGCCGCTCGTCGCATCGTCCACTCTTGCCAAATCGAACGAAAAGTTAATTACACAACAATCAACTCCTTCGGACTCTTTCACGCGCTCAAAAAGAAGCAGAAAAAGGACTCACCCAGAATTCCAAGGCGATAGTTAACGGTAACCACCACGATACTGCCATAACTTGCAAGAACGCTGCCGTCGTAGGGATTCCCCGAATTCCATTCGTAGCTCTCCCCGTGGATAAATACTATCACCGGGTATTTCGGAGATGCGCTTCCCTCACGAGTTCCTGCTACAAACAAACGAGATATTAGAAAAATGTTTAATAAGAAAGCGTACACCATCTTCTGAAGAAAGGCCATTACGAAAATTCCCAATGCAAGTATTAAGTTTGGCTCGGGGAAAACAAAACGGGAGGAGCATAGCCGGATTCTTGGATGGAACAACCGACTATTGTCGCTTTTCCAAATCCAATTTGTATAAAATGTTTGGATGTAAACGTCTCGAAACACGGAAAACTCGCAACTTTTTACCGATTCGGAAATTTGCAAAATTTAATCATCGGCTCTAAACTTCCCCCGCGTTTTATGCCTTCCGCGTCGGACGACGCGCCGCATATCATTTTTTTTTGTTAAATTAATTTATGCGCAAAAGTTGGTCAACAACACAGGTAGATGATACAAATCCGTGGCGATAAGGCCAAAATCCGAAAGTGGACGCAACGTTTGCAAATTTATACAAAAACGAAATCCGTTATTAAGTGGGCCCCGGTCTACGTTTTTGCAAATTAGTAAAACTTTGTTGAAATTTCATTAAGCTTTAGAGCAGAGAGAAACAAGCAAACAACTTGGATTTCTTTCGGCTCAGCGAGAGCTAAAATAAAAATGCACGAATGTGGGACAGTTTTTGCATAAAACGGAGGGGAAGCGCTTCTTCGCTTTTAATTAAGAAAAACATACGAGCCCGACCTCGTTCTCGGTAACGGAATTTTCAGCTTTTCTTAATTATACCGGACTTTATCTGTTTCAGCCGAAAAACGGACGGAGAGAGCTTGTTCGGCCGGATTAACGCTGAAAGCTAAAAATTTTGATTAAACCGCAGCCGAAGACTTAATCTGCTCTAACTTAAGGACTACCACCACCTTTTAAAATTTAAAACGTCAAATTCCTTCCGATTTTAACCTTCCGTGTACGAGGTGGGGTATAACTAACGTGAGTAATTTTTTTTTTGTTAAAATGGGGCGTTTTGAAATCGTGCTTAAAACCGAGTGTGCACATTCGAGCTCAAAGTGGCACATTCCGATCTCGGGAAAATGACACCGGTTATAGTCCCTAGGGGTACGTAGGAACGTCCCCTCGCAATATAAAGCAATTCTATTTTTTTCATTTTTTATCCAAAATACATGGGTTAAAACCCATCGATTTTGAATTTTCAAAACGTTTTCCCAAAGCTCTGGAATAGCACGCCTACGGTTTCTTAGGCCTATCCGAAGCCAAAAAGGCCGCCAAATTCGATTCTGAATGGTTTTTAAAGATCCGTCCACAAATAACGGCGCTACAATTTTTTGAAAGTTCAAAATTGGCTCAAAATGAGCGCTAAAATTCGAAATTTTTTATTTTCAAAAAATTAACGTCGCACCCTATACATATTATACATGTATCTTATGTAAAAAAGCCTCAGGATTCCGAATCCGTGTCGTTTGTAATGATTGGATCGAAAATAAGGGCGCTACGATTTTTTTTGTAAATCAAGGGGTACGTATTTCTATTGATTTAGTTTGTATCAAAATTTTTTATTTTAGAGGGGAAGCGCGGGGAAATGACACCGGTTATAGTCACTAGAGGTACGTAGGAACGTCCCCTCGCAATATAAAGCAATTCAATTTTTTTTATTTTTTATCCAAAATACATGGGTTAAAACCCATCGATTTTGAATTTTCAAAACGTTTTCCCAAAGCTCTGGAATAGCACGCCTACGGTTTCTTAGGCCTATCCGAAGCCAAAAGGCTGTCAAATCCGATTCTGAATAGTTTTAAAGATCCGTCCACAAATAACGGCGCTACAATTTTTGAAAGTTCAAAATTGGCTCAAAATGAGCGCTAAAATTGAAATTTTTATTTTCAAAATTAACGTCGCACCCTATACATATTATACATGTATCTTATGTAAAAAGCCTCAGATTCCGAATCCGTGTCGTTTGTAATGATTGGATCGAAAATAAGGGCGCTACGATTTTTTGTGAATCAAGGGTACGTATTTCTATTGATTTAGTTTGTATCGAAATTTTTATTTTAGAGGGGAAGCGCGGGAAATGACACCGGTTATAGTCACTAGGGGTACGTAGAAACGTCCCTCGCAATATAAAGCAATTTATTTTTTCATTTTTATCCAAAATACATGGGTTAAAACCCATCGATTTTGAATTTTCAAAACGTTTTCCCAAAGCTCTGGAATAGCACGCCTACGGTTTCTTAGGCCTATCCGAAGCCAAAAGGCGCCAAATCCGATTCTGAATAGTTTTAAAGATCCGTCCACAAATAACGGCGCTACAATTTTTGAAAGTTCAAAAATTGAACTTTTTCGAAAATTTTGAGCGTTAAAAATTGAGTTCTTATTTGTCAAAAATAGTCGCAAAAATCCCCATAATATTATCATATTCTTACGAAAAGACGTCAGGACTTAAATTTCGGGTTCTGTTGATTGGATTGAAAATAATTCGTTATCATTGAACTGTCATAAAGTACAATTTTGTGTATTTTATATCATTTTATTTTCGGGGTATGGCACACCCCACCTAGTATGGCATGTGACATTTATTCACCTAGTATGCGGAAAGTTAATATAATCCGCACAATTTCACTTTCTTCCGCCCCTCTCGCGTTCTACGGCGAGCGCCCCCCAAAAAGCTAATCGCAACGCAAAAAATTAAGAACGACGTCTTTTGAAAACAGCCCTTTGATTAAAACTCGTCGAGCCGACTCGAAGATTATGGAGAGAAGAAAAAAATTCAAATATTTGGACAAAAGTCGAATAAGGGAAGCGCACCACCATTTATTCGTACCTAAAAATAGACCAATAATAATTGGTAGAAGGCAATACATTTTTCCTCGTATTTTATATACGCTTCCCCTTTACATAAAATAATGAATTGTTTCCGATACCGATTTCAAACGTTCTGAATCGTTATTAAATCTACCGCTTCACATGTAGTCGAAACATGATGGATGCTCGCAAAAAAATGCCGCATAAAATATTTCTCCTCCGACCGAAAAAAACGGGGACATAAATTTGGGTATTTTGTTGTGCGAGCGCAAAGAGTACCTCAGAATCAGTTATCAAATTCTAGAGAGGACGTCACGACCTTAAATTTGCGGGCCTGCGTGATTGGTTATTAAAATATATTTCTTAACATTGAACTGTCATAAAGTACAATTTTGTGTATTTTATATCATTTTATTTTCGGGGTATGGCACACCCCACCTAGTATGGCATGTGACATTTATTCACCTAGTATGCGGAAAGTTAATATAATCCGCACAATTTCACTTTCTTCCGCCCCTCGCGTTCTACGGCGAGCGCCCCCCAAAAAGCTAATCGCAACGCAAAAAATTAAGAACGACGTCTTTTGAAAACAGCCCTTTGATTAAAACTCGTCGAGCCGACTCGAAGATTATGGAGAGAAGAAAAAAATTCAAATATTTGGACAAAAGTCGAATAAGGGAAGCGCACCACCATTTATTCGTACCTAAAAATAGACCAATAATAATTGGTAGAAGGCAATACATTTTTCCTCGTATTTTATATACGCTTCCCTTCACATAAAAATAATGAATTGTTTCCGATACCGATTTCAAACGTTCTGAATCGTTATTAAATCTACCGCTTCACATGTAGTCGAAACATGATGGATGCTCGCAAAAAAATGCCGCATAAAATATTTCTCCTCCGACCGAAAAAAAAGGGGGACATAAATTTGGGTATTTTGTTGTGCGAGCGCAAAGAGAAAAGTAGGATTGTCGCTTCACCTACGTCCTTAAAAATTTTCCGAACGCAATTTGGTTTATTGCTGCGCCCCGCAAAGAAAATAGTTTCGGGAAACTTAGGAAGGAATGTTGTTGGTTTGCTACGATTTCCGGGAGTTTTAAAGCGGAAACTAAATTCCATTAATGCATTTTATGGGGAAAATAAATGTTTGGATGCCAACAAATCAATCAGAACAAGCGAACCGAACTATGATTTAAAATCTGGATTTCTGTTTGGTTTATCGTCGACGAAAATATTATATTTTCTTTGCTTTTAGCGTTGATTTGTTTTCATTTTCGAAGGTTTCCGCGCCTGTACATGTTTTCCGATCGCTTTTAGATGGCCGAGGAAATCGAATTAAACTTTAAGTGCCAAGAATAATAATTATCGGCGGAGGAAGTTCGTCGGATTGAAATCCGCAATTTGAGATGTTCCGAATATTACTGGAAAATCTAGTGTTATGCGGAAGAGAGACGCTTGTGGGTATTTTCCATCAGTTTACAAAGAACGAAAGCCGGTTTGACCTGAAAACTGCCCCTAATAATGGAAAAATTTATGACTAAGTTTTTTGAAAGAGCATCAAAAATCAAGTGGAGTAGTAAAATAATTTTTCTTATCGGATAATGGGAACATTGTTAAAAACGCGTTTGAAAATCATTCTAATAACCTAACTTTTGGGCTTTCAACGCTAATAAAATTATATTATAAGCGAAACCAAAACAAATAATAAAATAATTATTGAAGAAATGTAATAAGGATTAAAAAAATTATTATATTTATATTTATTTGCATAAAAAGTCACTTAAAAAACTTTTCAAGCGTTTAGATGCAGCTCAATTTTCGAAGTCGAAAAACTCCATGTTCCCAATACTTTTATTAACTTTTTTTTCGATAGAAATGATCAGCATGGTCTTCTGAACGAAATAAGTAGGGTTACAAATTTTTCCGAAAAATAGACAGTTTTCAGGTCAAACTGGCTTTCGTTCTTTGGGATAAAACACATAAAATTTTTTTTTTTTTAGAAAATTAATTCAATTATTGTTAATCGTGTTTACCACCGAGTGCAAATTAGGATGGGTTAAAAATTTTTTGAAGGTACAAATTGTACTATATAAAAAAAAATATTTCTTTTTAATATTTAGAGGTTTCCCAGTGAATGACCGATTTGTAGCAACGAGAGCTATTTGGAGGTAGTTGGAACGAGATATCATTGTGGTTTATGAATTAATGAAAACATTATACCAATTTGTTCATAAATTTTGCAAAATTAATGATAAAGAGTATAAAATGAGAAGTCTAGTGATTGACCACTTTCTTCTAAAGAATGACCGGTTATAGCCCAGTAACTGACCAATCAATTGATTCGTCTATTAAAAAGAAATAATTTTTAAACTAGGTAGTAGGTGATTAAGAAATGACTACTTTTGTGCTAAAAATGACCACTGAATGACTGATTAATAATTTCGCTTATTAAAAACGAGTAAATAAAGATTTTGTAAAATTTATTTTAAATCTTAGATGTACTTTCTTGTAATTTTTTTTATATTAAAGTTCTTTTTGATATTCTTTATATCACAAGTTTTTTAAATTGTTTTAAACATTATTTCTCGTAACGGTCATTCACTGGTCATTGAGTGAGTTTCGCCTAGATTTAATTCTATAATCTTTTTTGTTATCTTTTAGTAGTTCTATACAAAGCTCTAAATTACTTCGGATAAAACCATTTCGTAAATCTGGACTACAAACTTTCAATGATGCCACAGTTGTTTTTTTACACGTCATTCGACAGCTTGGGTATGACAAAGATAACCACATACATTAAATTCTAAGCCGTTTTCAATTATCGAGCTTAAATTGTGTTCTTCTAAATCCCGTGTTAACGGTGCTATGATTGTAATTAAAAATTAAAAATAACATGCCCTTATTTTTGATTAAAATCAAAATCGAGTTAAAAATTTCCATATTCGCCAATTTTTCTAAGATTCTAAGCCGCAATTAAATTTTTTCTTAAAAACAAAATATTTTAAAAAATAGTGGGGCACCTCATAATAATTTTTTTTCAAAAAATTTTTCTTCTTATAAGCTACAATTTGTACCCGCAAGCTGAAAAAATTTTATGACCCACTTTAGTGATTTCGGAAATGTGCCACTTCTCATTCAAAAACGTGCCACTTCTGGCTCTAATGTGCACATAACACTCGTATGCGCCTGAATTCTTCCACATTAATCTTTTCGTTTAATATTAACCCCTTGAAATACAATGACGTCTAGGAGACGTCAATTGTTTAGGGTGTCATTGTAGATTTTGACATCTCTAAGACGTCAAGAACTGTATTCAATTTTATGTTCCGAAAAAAGTTTGTTTTCAACAAAAATTTTGTTAAAATGCATAAAATGGGCGATTTGGGAATTTTGTTATTAATATATTTCTGTAATATTTAATTGCGAATTGTCAGAGAGCAAATTAATTCTTGTAAAGTGTGCTTAAAGCCGAGTGTGCGCGTTCGAGCTCAAAGTGGCACATTTCCGATCTCGGGAAAATAAAGCGCGCCGCTTCGCGTCGCGCTTCATTTGCTTCCCTCGCTCGAAAATGTGCCACTTTTCGCTCGAACGCCCACATCTTCGTATTTATTCAATTTGTTTAAATTACGTTTTGGATTAAAAAGAAAATAGCAATGTATTCAAATAAAACGACATATGCGCAGTAACATATAGTTTGATAACCACTGGTCTAGCTATACACAAGCGCAACATAGCGCGTTGTTATATTTAATTTAGTCGCGCCAAAGAAGTATTACTTCTAACGTGCGTACATAAGTACATGCACCGGTTTTTTTACATAGAATGAAATTCAGTTTTAAACATTTAGCAAAATTATTAAAGTAAACTCGAAGAATAAATTATTTTAAGTTTTTAGACAACTCAAATTAAATAAATTAATAACTTGGAAAATTTTTTAAATTATATTTAAGAAATTTTTAAATTTTTAATTACCAATTTTTTTGTATAACACAAATTGAATAAAACAAAACTTTATTCGGTAAATTTAAAAGGAAATTTTGATGAAAAAATTATTATGTATTTTCAGAAAACTCAAATAGAGTAAATACAGAATTTGTGGTTTTTCAAAAAACTTTGAAGATCATTAATTTACGCAAATAAAATTAATATTGAGAAAACTCAATAAATAAATTATCTTAATTGTTCAGAAATATTAAATTTATAAAATTAAATACAGTCAAACCTCGATAGGTCGAAGTTGAAGAGAAACTAAAAATAATTCGCGTTATCAAAAATTCGAGCTATCGATATAAAAATTTTTTTAGTTTATGTTTTTAAAATTTACTTTTTGTTTTTTTTTTCTTAATAATTTCCTAGTGATTTATTGTTAAAACCTAAATTTTATGTCTTGAACAAGTTGTAATTAGGCTTCATTTTTGGAATAATTCAATTTTTAAATATAAAAAAATATTTATATGTTATATATTATATGCATCCAAATTTTAGAATGACTTAGGTGGGGGGAATGTTAAAAAAAGATTGGGAAACACTGCTCTACATATTTCAAAATAGTTTAAAACTATTAATTATTTATTTTATGTTATTTGTGTGTGCTCATAACAGTTAAGTTGAGCCAAATTAATAGTTTTTTTCGGACTCATCAAATTCGGTTTTTTGTATGTCAAGGGGTTAATATCAAAATGTGAATTCTCTTAAAATTAAAAAATATTATCTCATTATTGTATTTCGAGCTTTAGCTAACTGACTTTTATTCGGATTCGGATCAAAATATTGCGATTCAGTTTTAAAATAAAATTGAGGTAGCTTTTTTTCATCCCTTAATTTGAGATGAAAATATTCAAGATCAGTTTTAATCCTGAATGCAACTAAATTCTCTTTACCCACAAATACAAAAAATAAAGAAGTTATTTCAACGCAATTCATGTCTGATGGTTTTTGGCGGTTAATTTAATTGCCAATTAAATTTTCTTTTTAACTCAAAAGAAGGAGTTTTCCTTTTTTATTTTATCATGAAAAGTGTATTATCTCAATTATGATATAAACCTGTAATTAAGGTCTAGACAGAGGAAGGTAATTATCGTGTACTCTTAGAGGCTTTTTAACTTCCCCATAAATTACACTTTTTTCTCTAAATTATCCCCCGAAAGCCTTCCGCTTTTCTTTATTAGTTTCTTCTTTTTAAATTAATCGCGATCGCAATTTTGTAATAAGTACCATAACTTTAATTTATTTCTTCTCCGAGAAAATGCGAGGAAAAAAAGCGTTTTCGTTGGGGGATAATGTTAAGTTTTGCTTCGAGATATAATTTCAAATAATTATCGAAATTTATAAATCGAGAGCATTAATTCGGAGCGCCATATGGCAAAATTTTGAAGGGGCCGTTAATATCAACAACAACCCCGTGTTTTCTCACCCTTGGAGAAATATCTCGCCGATAATGTAAGCTGCATCTTGAACTAAACAGAATGTTACGACTTATTTATCTTTACACACCTTTTGTCTCGACTCGTTTATTTGCTTTGCAGGATTCAGAATGAAAAACTAATTAAGGAGCTCTCGAAATTAATTGTGTCGATTATTCCTTTAGATTAGTCGTGTTACAATCGAATGTGAAGACGAATTAAGCACAAACGAAATTTGACTAAAGAAGTAAAACTCATTAAAATTGTTTTTATCCTTTATGTATGGTATCACTGCTTTAGATCAGTTTTTTTTTTACGCGCCTCGCCACTTTTACTTTTACATGTTTTCTAAATTATATGTTGATGGGCCTTATCTTCGATTTACGCGGTAGCTAGGTTCCGAAGAAATCCGTGTAAATTAAAATTATAATTTTTTGTATGGGAAACCGTGTAAATCAAAAACTAAGCAAAATTGGCATAAATTGGTCATTTACTTTTAAAAACCAATTAATTTTTTTTATGTAAAACAGTTGTACCTTTTTTTAACACAGCCTTTCACCAAAAAAATAGTTTGTATCTATGGTATATCGATGCTCTCAGTAGAAAAGTGTCCAACTCCACTTTTTTTCAAAAATCGTTTTTTTGTATTTTCTGTTCAAAAATATAATTTTCCATATGCCCTGAATTTGGTAAGCGCATAATTGAAATTTTGCAGTTCGAAAATTAAAGAATAAAATAATCAATGTTCCAGTATACTACGTTGATGTATGTAAAATTGCAACAAAGAAAGCATACACAGTCGAGTACTTGAATTTCAAAAATTTTAAGTCATTTAATAAAATAAAATATTATTCTTCAATACGCCCAGGAAACAAAACAGGTGATCCAGTTGTTACTAATATACGAGGACTAAAATATACACCTCATGGTGATATTTATTACAAATTAAATTTTTCGAATGAGTGGACTTTACTACATCAGAGAAAAAATAAAATAAAATCCTGTTTGACTTTTCAACAACTACCCGGTCTCTATCGCGCCAGACTGAAAATAAAGAAAGAAAATATGAAGATTTGCAAGAATTGAAGAAAACATTGCCCATTGACTATCATCAATTTTATGATAATCTTTCTTAGGAAAAATAAAACGGTCAATTGTTTTTTTACGCATTATTAAAATTATAATTAGATTATTTAATATAAAATTGCAATCATAATACGATGTTGAAGCTAATTCAACCAAATATTACAAATTTACTTTGCCAAATATTATACTAAAGATTTAAAATCTCGTTTAGACTCCATTTTGTTGAGTATTAAAGAATTAATGTACAATATAGTTTTACTATAGTTAACGTTACTGATATTTATAAACCTACCTATTTATAAAAAGTTAACCTGTTAAAAAATTTTAATTTAATAAATATAAAATATTCCAATTGATTTAATTGACTATTTTAACTCATATCTACTTTTTAATTTCAGAATGCAAATTGTCTAACTCTTCATATAATTTTAGAATTTCAGGAAGAAAATTATCTAACTCCAAAAAAGCTTCTTAGCTGATATTTTTTAGTACGAAGACATATTTTTATATATGTACTCAATAATAAACATATTTTTAACAATAGTCAAATTTTTTATTAATTATTTTATCATTTTTTTATTAATGACACGTTTTTTGACTCTCCTGAAAAATTTACAAACATGGAGTTAGACAATTTGCTAATTAGAGCGTCGCTATCTAATTCATTCAAAAATATATTTTTTAATAGTTTTCATTCTTGGAAATTAACGTAAAAGTCGAGTGTGCCATTTGGTCTCGGAAAAATGTGCACCTTTACCTCGAATGTGCAGATACGTCGTTTAATTTGGGAATATTTTTAAATACAAAAATTAGTGTAAAAAAATTCAATAAATACGAGGATGTGCACGTTCGAGCGAAAAGTGGCACATTTCCGAGCGAGGGAGGCAAATGAAGCGCGACGCGGAGCGGCGCGCTTCATTTCCCGAGATCGTAATGTGCCACTTTGAGCTCGAATGTGCGCACTCGGTTTTAAGCACGATTCACAATAATTTAGGCCAGTAAACTAAACGAAAAATTAGTTGAATAATTTTAATCGTTTCCTCTCACTCGTAATGACACGATTGTCTTATCTTTTCGCTCCCTTGCACTCATTGGTACGGTAAATCCTTTTTTAGAACCTAAAATCGTTATTTACTAAACAAAATTTAAATTTATGATTTGAAAGAGCAAAAAATAAAGTAGGTAAATCTAATGAGTACTAACATGTGCGCATTCGAGCGAAAAGTGGCACATTTCCAAGCGAGGGAGGCAAATGAAGCGCGACGCGGAGCGGCGCGCTTCATTTTCCCGAGATCGTAATGTGCCACTTTGAGCTCGAATGTGCGCACTCGGTTTTAAGCACGATTCACAATAATTCTGGCCAATAAATTAGACGAAAAATTAGTTGAAAATTTTTAATCGTTCCCTCTCACTCCCATTGACATGATTGTCCTATCTTTTCGCTCCCTTGCACTCATTGGTACGGTAAATCCTTTTTTAGAACCTAAAATCGTTATTTACTACACAAAATTTAAATTTATGATTTGAAAGAGCAAAAAATAAAGTAGGCAAATCTAATGGGTACTAACATGTGCGCATTCGAGCGAAAAGTGGCACATTTCCGAGCGAGGGAGGCAAATGAAGCGCGACGCGGAGCGGCGCGCTTCATTTTCCCGAGATCGGAATGTGCCACTTTGAGCTCGAATGTGCACACTCGGTTTTAAGCATGATTCACAATAATTAATTTATTTTCACCGTCGGCCAAACTTAAAAGTGCGCACGCAACTTCCGTTGCCTGCTAAAACGTTGCTCTCTGCGCGCCAAAAGAAGTACAACTTCAAAAAGTAATTCTGCTGTTCAAACTCTTAAATCTAATGTTTAATCTCAATTAAGCATGTCTGAATCTTAGGATTCGACAAAAAAATTTAAATCATTCACGTCGGATTTTAAAAAACCGAATCCATTTGCATAAGTAATACAATAAAATGCGGAGTCTCGGGGACGAAACGCAAATAAACTTAACAACTTCTTGTATTTTGATTGTAACGATTCATTCTTCGATGCTTTGGGTTATTTACGAATTTATTTTCGGCTCGTCGGTTTCCTTTCTTTTTTTTTTTTGATATAAAAATATTGACGATCGTAAACGGACGTTAAAGCGAAACTCAATTAAATATTAAATACTTGTAAAATAAAAATGAAATATACAGTCGCCACCCTCGTCGGCGAAATTTACATACATTTCCATTTCCATTTGGGCCATAAAAAGTGATTAAATGATATTTCGTACAAGTAAACGTTTTAATAATTTCGCTATTATTATTTTTTTCGGATAAAACTGTATGGAGGGCCCGAGGCCGCCGAAAACGTAGAAAATGAAGAGGCGAGAGAGGAAGAGAAGAGCTGGAACTAAAAATGTGTTGGTTTAAAGTTCCATGTAGCGGAAAGCATTCAGGGAGCACATAAAAAGGGCACAGCACATACAAATCATCTGGTAACCGCAGTGGATTAAAAAAAGTAACAAATGCGAACTTCGTGTTTCGACTTTTATACTAACAAACCCATTCTAAGTTCAACTTCCTACATGAATAACATCAAATTGATTGATTTACTTAATCTTAAGATTCTGTTTGATTTTCCGCACCTTTTATGCTATTGAAACGTTTTCCGTTTCCCTACGTTCTTTATAAAATCTAAACTCTTAAACTTTTATTTATTATTATCCGATAAATTATGGAAATTTCTTTCTGCACACCTTTTTTCCGCCCTTTTCTAATAAAATTTATGCGTTGCAGTGCTGTTAACTAACGTACAAAACATGGGTTAACCCTTTTGATATTTTTAAATTCAAAAAATTTTGACTTGTTTTATTTTTCAAGGGGACGTTTCTATGGAGCCTTAGTGTTCATAACCGGGAGCCTTTTTGCTCTGCCACCACTTTAAAGCAAACTTTTTTGTTTGTTATTGGGTTGTAAACCGACACAGCCAAGAAGACTTTGATAGATATTGATTTAAGATCAATTTGTTCAATTATTCAATAATGTTTTTTAAAACGCTATAACTTTATTATTTTTAAGAAGTACGCGGAAACCTTTTATTTTGAAACGTATCAGGCTTTAGTACGTCCGAAACCGGTGCTAACTCAAAACCTGCAAAATCGGCCAAAATCGAGAAAAAACATGGATGTTAACCCATGTTTTTTTTGATAAAAATGAAAAAAAAATAGAATTGCTTTATAGTGCAAGGAGATGTTTCTATGTACCCCTAGAAAGTAGAGGCGATGTTATTTCCCGGCACATTCTATCTAAAACAAAAATTAACTTCTTTGTTTTTTTTTTGGAAAAATTGAATAAAATAGATTTGATTTATATCTTAAGGGGAGATACCTGTGGGCCCGTAGTGCCCTTAGCCCAAACCATTTTGCTCTGCACACCCTTTAACGCATAAAAAATTCGATATTTCAAAGCGTCAATTAATTTTTAAAATGAGAATTTAAATTGCTCGAATTTTTGTATTTTTGATTATTTTTCAGAATTGTTTTATATCCAAACGTATTGGATCTTATTCTATCGGAAATCGGTGCTAACTCAAAACCCACAAAATCCAGAAAAAACATTGGGTTAATTCCTGTGGTTTTTTTTAAATTAAAAAAAATTAACTAGTTTTATTTTTCGAGGGGACGTTTCTATGGGCCCCTAGTGTTCAGAACGGGGAGCCTTTTTACTCTCCCTCCACTTTAACGCAATTTTTTTTGTTTGTTATTGGGTTGTAAACCGACACAGCCAAGAAGACTTTGATAGATATTGATTTAAGAACAATATTGTTCTTTTAATTGTGTATATTAGTTACGTTATTTTTCTGAAAATTTATTCCTGGATATCTATTCTTGATATGTTTTAGTTTTTTGTATTCTACTAATACAGTATTAAATTAATAAATTAGAGTTGAAAAAATTTGTAGCTACTCTATATAAATCTACTGACCACTGAGTTTGCACATTAGGGCTCAAATGACAGATTTTCAATTTCGTGGAAATGTGTCACTTTGTGGCGAATGTGCACTCACACTTCGTGTTGTTAAGTTTCTATCGATTTTCTTTTTTTAAATTAAAAAAATAATATAACTGGAATATATTATTTTTTTTTAAATATAAGAGAAAAGATCAATGTTCACAAATCCAATTAATACGAATATGTGCGCATTCGAGCGAAAAGTGGCACTTTTACCCTAAGTATATTAATAAATATCTTTTTGTTTACAAAATCATTAATATACTTTAAAATGCCCAAAACTTTTACTTTTCTAATAGAGTGCGTTTGCAACTAATTTAAAGCATAACTTTTTTTGATTGGATAATTTAAAACGTAACCTTAGTTATATATGAAATTCTCCAATCAAAACCTTTTATTAGAGGGGCCATGATTATGTTATTAATTTAATTGTTTACTAAGTTACTATGGTAATCTTAATAATAACATAACAATACTACAAAATCAAGGCTTTTATTTACTATTTTACTTTTTTACCTTTACCTTTATTTTTTTATTTACAAAATAAATTTTAATTAGGGGTAAACAGTACAGTTGTTGGCCAGTCGACAATGATTGGCCATATTTAAAAAATTATTTAATAATAAATCTATATTTCCTAAAATATATTTTCTAATAAATGGTTCGTTTTTTTTGCTAATTTACTATATCTTATTTTAATTAGTAAATATTGACCGATCACTGTAAATTCACTAGTCAATTACTATATTTATATGGCCAATAACTATGTTGATTAATAAAAGGGCCAATCACTGTACTGTTTACCCCTAGGATTTATTATTTTTTTTTAAAATGCCTATAAATCTAACTTTTTGATTGGACAATTGAAAGAGTAACCTTAGTCACGTATCAAAATATTTAATTTAAGATGCCTTGTTTGTTATACAATTAATTTCATTATTTACTACGTATCAATGGGAATTTTAATATTATAAAAATAAATTTTCTTGAATTATTTTACTTTTTAATATTATTTTGTGGCAAATGAAATTGAAAACTTAGTTAGAATTTAATAATGAACTCGAAAACGTTTGACAATGTAATTCTGTGAATCGAGTGTTTATAAAAATTAATTAAAGTACATATTTCTAGATTGAGTGATTTAAAAAGTAACCATAGTTGCACAACTCATTCATAATGATAACAATAAAATTGAGGGTTCCACAACATAAAGTAATTCAAAAATTATCTGTGCAATTCAGGAAAGATTAAACTTACGTCTTAATCGATACGAGTTTGAAGTAAGCGCTGGACGTAAGTCTGAGATAAGGTTACCAACTCTTAAAAAAACCGGTGAGTGTGCTTTTGTACGCGCGTTAGAAGTTATACTTCTTTGGCGTCACCACGTCTAAAAATTAATGTAAATAAATACAAGGATGTGCGCATTCGAGCGAAAAGTGGCACATTTCCGAGCGAGGGAGGCAAATGAAGCGCGACGCGGAGCGGCGCGCTTCATTTTCCCGAGATCGGAATGTGCCACTTTGAGCTCGAATGTGCACACTCGGTTTTAAGCATGATTCACAATATTTTAGAGTAATAAATTAGACGAAAAATTAATTGAATAATTTTAATCGTTCCCTCTCACTTGCATTGACAAGATTATCGTATCTTCTCGCTCCCTTCCACTCATTGCTATGGTGAATACGTTTTTCGAATAAGAAATCGATATTTACTAAATCAAATTAAAATTTTTAATTTGAAGGAGCACACGGTAAATTATACTAATATAATAAATACGAGGATGTGCGCATTCGAGCGAAAAGTGGCACATTTCCGAGCGAGGGAGGCAAATGAAGCGCGACGCGGAGCGGCGCGCTTCATTTTCCCGAGATCGAAATGTGCCACTTTGAGCTCGAATGTGCACACTCGGCTTTAAACAAAATTCACAATAACAAATTAATTTTTAAAAAAATTTCAACAAAAGATTACAGGACCGTATTTATACCAGAACCCCTAAAGCACTGATATATTGCTTTTAAACGCTCTCATTTAAAAAAATCGCTATGGCTTTCTCCCCATATAAAACATAAATTTATTGGACTTTTAATTTATCGATTAATATAAAAAAAATCAATAAATTCGAGCATACGCATATTCGAGCGGCGCGCTTCGTTTTCCCGACCACTCGATTAAAATTTTATTCCGCAACGATCTGCTCCCCACTTTTAACCTATTTTTAAAAGAGAAAAAAAACACAAACAAATTTAAAATAAAGATTGAAGAGACTCATAATTTTAGGTGAATACAAAGTGATTTCGTAAAATACGTTTGTTTTAACAACTGCTTTCAAAAGCATAGGATATTTCCCATGCGATTTTTATTTTCAATTGAGTTATAAATTTTTAAGACTCGCCATATTCCCCGGGGACGAGACGAGAACGTATTGCGTTTCTGTGTTTTCATATTTTCCGAATCAATTTCCGTTATAACCGAACGAGCGAAACGTCTTTGACGGATTAAAAATTTCGGATCGGGAAGGAGCGCGCCGGCCTATATTTTTGCGAGCTCCCTCAAAAATTGTTTGTTTGGAAATTCGAAAGTTTAAGCCGGGATGCCGTTTGAACGGAATAAAATTTACGTGTATAAATTTCGGGAAGGGAAAAATCAAAGGCCGGGGGATTTTGGGAGCAACGAAATTGTTATTGCGAAGAAGAGGTCGGTTAGACATTACTCCTCGAAATGGTTTCGCCCTCGATTTTCAGGCAAAGCCCTAAAGAGAAGTAATTTACTATAATGTAAATACAGATCACTAATTATCTCTTAAGCTTAAGCCTATGCCCTCCGGTTAGTAACTTTGTCGAAGCCGTTCCTCGTTATTGAGTCATCCCTTCTTCGCCCTCTTTTCTTTTGTTAGAAAATTCTTTTTGTGATTTATGCTTTAAATACATTTATTACGAGTTCGGTTCTTATTTTATGCTAAAAAAATCGCTTCGCCTTTGATGTTTCTTATTCGTATTTTATTAAAATACATTTTTTTTTAAATCGCATTTTTCCGCCCCAAATACTGTAACGCCATTTTTCGCATTTCAAGCGTCCCAATTAAAAATTTAACTAGCATAAAAAAAAATTTAAAGTCGAATGCTTTAAATATTTGGAAGCCCGAAAAGATAACAGGACGATAATAACAAACGTTCCGGCCAAAAATTGTTTGCCTATGAATCTTCAAGGGACGAATTAAAAATTTAAACGCAAACAGAAAGCGGGGCGACCGAAACATCACAGGCGGAATAAAGCCCCAAAAATGTTGCGAAAAATTCTTCTTCTTTAAGCCGTGCAAATAAGTTGCCTTTGATGTTGCGTACACTTTACGAATTGTACCGAGGTTAATCAAGATATTATCGAACACGGAAATGTGCCCAAAAAATCGATTCGTAGAAATATGTATTGAATGCTCAGTTTTTAATAAAAGTTGTTCATTATGCAAAATACAACGTAAAAATGAGTTTCATAAATCTAATATCAATTAATCAAAAAGTAATTAATAATTAATAGAACTTACATTAATTTTTCGAAAATGTAGCCCCAAAATCAATTATTCACTTTTACACAGGTAATGAAATGCACTGCAAAACGACCCGTTCAATACTAACAAAAATGGACTACTTTCTAATATATTATAATACCGGAACACCATTCAGAGTAAGCGTCGCCCATTTAAAAACGAAATATGTGCTTCCGAAATAGAATAAGTATAAATATACCGCCTCCTTAAAATGCTGAGCTGGTATTATGCGATAAGATACCGGTGCACCTGGCTTTATCGCAACAATTTCGTTTTGCAGTGCAACGATGTTTAAAAACACTTCAAATTTCAACTTCCCATGATGTCACTAAGCGCGTTGTCTTTAATGCCCTTTCATGTAATAATGTTAATTATAGGTACAGCGAGGCTCGTTTGGCGCGTCTTCGATCAATGCTAATTCGATATAGCGCGATCCGACCGAAGATTTAAAAAAAAAGCCCAAAATTTACTCACAGTCAACTTATCACGATGTGCCAAAATTACCTCGTTTAACCTTCCCCGTATTAGATGGGGTATAACTAGCGTGATCAATTTTTTTGTTAAAACGGGACGTTTGGGAATCGAGCTTTAAACCGAGTGTGCACATTCGAGCTCAAAGTGGCACATTCCGATCTCGGGAAAATGAAGCGCGCCGCTCCGCGTCGCGCTTCATTTGCCTCCCTCGCTCGGAAATGTGCCACTTTGAGCTCGAATGCGCACATCCTGGTATTCATTGAATTTTGTAAATTAAACTTTCTTTCCAATCAATAAATTTAATTTAAATATCGATTATATGTTCGAAAATCGTACATTAGATCTAAGAGTTTGAACAGCAGAATTACTTTTTGAAGTTGTACTTCTTTTGGCGCGCAGAGAGCAACGTTTTAGCAGACAACGGAAGTTGCGTGCGCACTTTTAAGTTTGGCCGACGGTGAAAATAAATTAATTATTGTGAATCATGCTTAAAACCGAGTGTGCACATTCGAGCTCAAAGTGGCACATTCCGATCTCGGGAAAATGAAGCGCGCCGCTCCGCGTCGCGCTTCATTTGCCTCCCTCGCTCGGAAATGTGCCACTTTTCGCTCGAATGCGCACATGTTAGTACCCATTAGATTTGCCTACTTTATTTTTTGCTCTTTCAAATCATAAATTTAAATTTTGTTTAGTAAATAACGATTTTAGGTTCTAAAAAAGGATTTACCGTACCAATGAGTGCAAGGGAGCGAAAAGATAGGACAATCATGTCAATGGGAGTGAGAGGGAACGATTAAAATTTTTCAACTAATTTTTCGTCTAATTTATTGGCCAGAATTATTGTGAATCGTGCTTAAAACCGAGTGCGCACATTCGAGCTCAAAGTGGCACATTCCGATCTCGGGAAAATGAAGCGCGCCGCTCCGCGTCGCGCTTCATTTGCCTCCCTCGCTCGGAAATGTGCCACTTTTCGCTCGAATGCGCACATCCTTGTATTTGTTGGATTTAACTATTAATACTGTCGCTGTCAAATTAAAATTAGTGCAATAAAAACTTTAAATTTGGAAAAAGTTATAGTATTCATTTCTATTAGTAAATTCAAATGAGTCAAATCAGAGATTTGGTATATGTAATATAAATACGGTCCTGTAATTTTTATATTCAAATTTTTAAAAGGTTAATTAATTTTTGTGAATCGTGCTTAAAGCCGAGTGTGCACATTCGAGCTCAAAGTGGCACATTTCCGATCTCGGGAAAATGAAGCGCGCCGC
This sequence comes from Sinopyrophorus schimmeli, assembly GCA_036325965.1. NCBI lineage: Eukaryota > Metazoa > Arthropoda > Insecta > Coleoptera > Elateridae > Sinopyrophorus > Sinopyrophorus schimmeli. The sequence goes on from JARFIZ010000202.1 coordinate 605,119, forward strand.
TCCGCGTCGCGCTTCATTTGCTTCCCTCGCTCGGAAATGTGCCACTTCGCTCGAATGCGCACATCTTTCTATTTATTCAAAACGCAAAGTCTGCCCCATTCAGTCATTTATTTCAATGTTAATTAGATGTACAGTCAAACCTCGATATTATGTACATGTTTGTCCATTTGCCTCCCTCGCTCGGAAATGTGCCACTTTTCGCTCGAATGCGCACATCTTCGTATTTATTACATTAGTATAATTTACCGTGCGCTCTTTCAAATCAAAAATTTTAATTTAATTTAGTAAACATCGATTTTATACTGGAAAAATGTATTTACCATAGCAATGAGTGGAAGAGAGCGAGAAGATACGATAATCTTGTCAATGCAAGTGAGAGGGAACGATTAAAATTATTCAATTAATTTTTAGTGTAATGTATTGGTCTAAATTATTGCGAATCATTATCATAATCATTTAACTGTCATAAAGTACAATTTTGTGGATTTTATTTCATTTAATTTTCGGGGTATGGTCAACCCCACCTAGTATGGCATGGACATTTAGTCACCTAGTATGCGGAGGGTTAACGCTGTTTCGCTTAATATTTTTCGATTTTAATGAATTTTGATTCGATTATTCAATAGATTGATCGGAGCTAAAAATACAGATCTACAGTGAATACCAAAAGTTTAATATCTTCAAAGGTGGAGCATTTTATTTTTGTGAGAGAGTATACTAATAATTAAAAACTTTTATATACAGAACACACTATTACAATAGCACTATTAACTCTTTGCACTCTGTAGGCGCCGCTATTGCGCCATTAGTTATGAGTACGCTATTTTATTTGCACCCCGAGTCGAAATTTAAATTCTTCTTACAATCTAATAACACCCCTTATTCGTATATTTCACAAAAGGAATAGATCCCTTTCTATACCTAACAAGTGTTGCTTATTTCCATTTTCGACTGTTAAAAGGTGGTATTAGGATTACTTTGAAAACCCAAATAAGACCTTTTGATTCGTATTGTATATAAAAAAATATGGCGGCAAAATGCATTTTCAAATATTAATATTATTTCTCAAATTAATTAAAAACTATATAAAAAGAAAGTTATTTGTTTTGAGCGATAAAATTTTTTTATTACAATTGTACATAACATGACTAAACAGGAAACTATTTTAATAAAATTTAAACACATGAATTATAGTTAACTTGATATCATTAATTATGATGGTTTATCTTTCAATTTTTGTTTATAATTCCCCTTATTACACATGCATTTATTTAAATATTTAATATATTCCTTGGTTGTAATGGCTTCTCCAGGAACACGATTACACCATTCTAAAAGTAAAACATTTTTATTAAAATTCATTAATATCTTTAACAATACATACCATACAATCCGTAAAATAGCCGATATTTTGCTTCGCTTTCCTGTTGCCGAATAATTTTTATAAGTTTTATATCACTGTCTATTGGTTGAGTATAATTAAATTTTGATCTGTAGAAAATATTGGTTTCTTTGATACTGTTTTATTTTGGACTCGTCTTTTGTTTCATTTTGTAATACTTTTTGTAATTTGATCTGATTATCGAAGCTCTTTTTCTTGTAAAACAGAAGCTGAAAAACGGTATTCGATGGCTCTCTAATCTCACCTTTATTTGTTACAGTTATTGCAACTAATTTTTTTATCATCTGGAAAAAGTTATAATATAGGTTTTGTCGTCAATTAAATAAATTAAATTATTTCACGAACAAATTACACTTATTTTATAAAATATTTAATACTGAAATATTTAAAACTTTACTTTTGCTTCTTAAATAACAGAAGAAAAAAAATTTATCACTAAGAACCGCCTAAATATATTTATTCTTGTTATTTAAAAACCAAAAATTAAATTTAAATATTAATTTAATTTACATCACTTTTTGACATTTTTCTTTGTCTATTCTTTAAGTAAGTAAAACACATAAACTATACATACTGTCTATTGCGAGGATTTTTGCTTCCTCTTCGACTTTTTGCGGTTTAAGGATTACATCCTGCCAACATAGTTTCACAACACTATTTACATGTCTTTTCTCTTTAGGAAAACAGACAACTCCACCACATCTGAATGATCCGTATTGACCCACCATATAATATCGTATAATTTGTTTTTTTCTATAAACCATATTTAAGTGTACTGCAACAGCGCTGTAATTAATTTTATTTGAGTTTTAAATATTTATTGTAAAATATTTTAACACATACCCTTAAAATGTTTCTATTTTTTATAATAATTTTCTTAAGCTGACTACCAAAGCTTATTTCAAGAAAATATATCAACGATCACTACACCACCACAATAGTTCTGCGAAAGCCAAAAATATTTCAAGCTTTACACGAAGTGGCTGAATACTGCGACGCAGAAGCTTTACCTACGTCTACCTGCAATATCTTAATTCTTATTTCTATGCACCCCATGCCGTTTTCTAAATATTACAATCCTCGTTTTGGGACGTTTCTATTTATGTAACCGTTATTTTCTAAAATTATAATTCGGCGAAAGCCTTTTCTCAGGTATTAGCACCGTTTGACTACAAATTCCTGTTTTATTTCATTGTGATAACAATTGCTAATGACCATTTTTCCAAACATACAACTATAAATACGTTGGTTTTTATCTACTTCCTTTATTTTTAATTTCATTTATTATAAATATAATTTGAAATGTTTAAATGTTTGTTTTATAAATAAAGCAGGCGCTGTGTCAATTGTTAGAAATATTTCTCCTTTTAACACACACTTTTACCTAAAACAAACAAGGGGTGATTAGAGAGTGAATATTGTATTTTTCATTTCAATAAGAAATAATTCTTTATTAAATGTTTTACAGTTTTGCACAAGAAATCAGCGACGAGTAGGTACATAAATGGCAATGAAACTACAGAAGAGGTGCAAATAACTGATAGTGAAAGTGATTCTGATATTTTACGAGAAGTAATAGACGATGAATGTGACGATATAAATATAGAGAACAATACAACTAATGTAGAAAAGAATGAATTATTGTACAAAGGAGCTACGTTAAATGTTGCTGATGGTATGCTGTTAATATTGACAATTTTTCTGCACAACAATGTCATTTTAACATGTCTTGCAAATATTATTGGCGTAATTAACTTACATTGTCTTATAACAAATTTAAAAAAATAGAGTGTATAAATTTCAGCAATATTTTCCTATCAGTTCCAAGCAAAGGTTTTTATTGTGCTACGTGTACGCGAGCATTAGATAATGAACAAGATATTAGCCATCATGTCCAAAAAAAATGTTCATATTATGTCCAATTTCCATTTCTAGATCAATTGAAAGAAATGTATATATAAAACAACTGCACCTATTAGATTTTAAAAGAATATATGGATCTAATAGTTTTTAATGGGATCCATCCGATTCTCAAAATGGTTGATAGGGTTATAATTCCAACTCGGCTTAAAAATGGCAGTATCTACACGGTTTTAAAAGGGTTCTTAGAATTTAAAAGTTGCTAATGGGGTTCTTTCCTGCTCTAGAAGGCATTGTGCGGGACTATTTTTTCGACTCGGGACATCAAGAAAATATGAATCTCACTGAAAATTTACATCATATTATGCGAAAAAATTAATTCCATAATATTCTTTTATTCTCAAAATATTTTTATTTACTTTTTCTTTTTTGTAATAAAAAACACGACAAGTACTCATAACTAATGGCGCAATAGCGGCGCCTACGGAGTGCAAAGGGTTAAAGACTCCCTTGAACTTTTGAAAAAGCTGCTACTCAAAAAGGTAATAAGATATGTGCAAAATCGGCAAAGGACGCATTGTTGATTTTTCGAGTAATTAAGGATTGAACGTATTGATTCATTTTTTAGCATAAAAGTTTAAGTTAAAAAAATTTTAGCGTTGCTATTTGTGGAAAGATCTTTAAAAACTATTCAGATTAGGATTTGCCAGGCTTTTTGACTTTGGATAGGTTCAAAAACTATAGGCGGGCTATTTGAAATCGTCAAGAAAAACGGGTTCAAAAAGTCCGACTTTAATTAATTTTTCTAAATTTCTACTTTGAAAAATCGTATCTTTATTATTTGTAAACAGATATTTAAAAACTTTGCAGATTCTGAAAGGTCGTTTATCGTAGTTAAAGATCAGCTAAAAATATCTATAAGTTCCAATGTTAAGTCTGAAAGAAAGACGCGCTTGAAACTTTCAAAATGTATATTTTACTAAAATTTTTAATTTTAAAAATGCTGTAACTCAGCCTTTTTTGCAAACTTTGTCAGGCCTTTTCATTTCTGAAAGTTTTCAACCCTAACATGTCGGAATCCGGTCCTAACTAATATCGAGAAAAAAATGGATTAACACAGCGGTTTCCAAACTGTATGTAACCGCGTTTCTTGTAAAAATCACAAAATTTTAGCAATCATTTCGCGCCTCCCAATTTGGAAAACGCTGGTCTAAAAGCTCTTAACATTCCTAAATTTCCTCCCCAATTTAAATATTTTAAATTAATACATCAATAACTAAATTCTAAAAAAATATACAAAAAACTAATTCGAAGGATAAAATTTAAGGCCGTGGTAAAAAATAAATGAGAGAGGCTCATTCGGTCTTAAAAAAAAATGAAAGAGGAAGGTGCTTTATCATGTTTTTCTTTCGTAACATCGAAATTCAAAGTAGAATAGAAATAGAAAAAATTCAATAAACACGTCATAAATAATGAGACGCGTCAGTGGATCTTATCCTGGCATTCCGGGTCACTACTTTCCTCACATTTGTTTTCGCAAAGTTGTTGTTCCTTTGAGCATTTGAATTTCAAAACTTCTGTTTTCTGTGCGATAAGAACGATATAATGCATTTCGAATTTTAAACGAGGGATTACGCCTTCATATAAAATTCTGCACGAAAAATTCGGTATAAATAAAACGCGATGCGCTTTATTTTTCCGTCGGATATCAGCGAAAGCTCCCGGGAGCACATAATTAAGTGACCGGAATTACTATTCCGATCTAACGTCACAATCTGTTGGACGTGGTTCGCGGTCCGCTGGGAATTTTATAACTTTATTACCCTAGTTTAGTTTTTTTTTTCTTTAAATATATAATACTGCAACGCGTTAGTCGCGGGTTTTATGAATTCAGATAATTCTTTGGCAAAAATCGCAGATGCTTCTCTCGATTTTTGCTTTTACCGTTTCACATTTAGTTATTCCGATTTGAAAAAGCACGAGATAAAAAATTTAGATAATACATTGTTTTTTTTTCTTTAATTTTTACAAGGATGCTTTTGTGTTAATATAAATTATTTAAATAATATAATAGGGAAACGTGTTGTGCTTTGACCCTTTTTTCACTTGTAATTTTTTTTAAATTGTAGGTATGTTTAACAAATTATTGATAAAATAAATTGAACCCTATTGGGGCATCCATCATAAAATATTTTTCAAATTGCCATAAGACTTAAAAATTAGTGGATCAACCAGGGCGATGTACCTTGGCTCTATTCACATTAAGCAAATTAAAAGCATATTGTTCGATAAAAACTATATATTTATTATTTATTTTTGAATTATAAGAACCACTAATGTTCTTCTTCAGATGACACTAAAATTGTTTCGGAAATTATGAAAATTCTTTTTTATACTGAAATGTTACATAATCGATAGTTAACTTTACAAAAATTTTAATTTCTTGTTAGATTTGCGAGGCATATTATATGATACAAAATAATAATTAAAAAAAATTTATATATGTATAAAATATTTCTACATTTTTATTTATTGCACGTTGATTCTAGGGCCAAGGTACAACTTATTGACGGTGACCGAGGTACAACACACCGACCCTTGATGTTTAAACACAAAAAGAAAATTAAAGATTATGCCGCGCCAAAATCAGACTACTGCTATGAAAACGTTAATAAATAATCTTCCCAGTACAGGGGTCGGCAACCTGTGACTCCGGAGCCGCATGCGGCTTTTAAAAAATTTTGGAGCTCTCTGAATATCAAAAAATTCTGTATAAAATCATCCCAAATTTTAGATGCAATATTTTTTTTTTTCAATATAGATTTGGCTCTTTGTCACCGAAACGTTGCCGACCCCTGTCCTAGTACGACGAATTTAGAATCAATTGTCATCTGATGTTAAATTAAAAACTTATCAAAAATTTAGGACATATTGTTATTTTTATTTTTTAGAAAAAATTAAATATAGAATATATGTAGAGTTGATATTAGTTATTAGTTTATTATTATTATTTTGTATAGAAGTAACATTTGCTAATTATTATTATTATTGTTCTTATTGTTTTTTTTAATTTTGTATTTGTAGTTTCATTTTCATTTTATTTTACATGCACTGTATATATATTAATATTAATTGTATTCACAGCTCTTAGGGAACATATGTTTCAGGGTCAAAAAACTGTATTAAATAAATAAGTCATTTGTTATTAGGTAATATAATACATAAGATATTTAAGTAAGAAGAAGATAAAATAGCTTTTTTTTTTCGAATAAACTTAACAAAGCACATCAGCCAGCTGCTGCTAATTTTAGGTTAATGTCCGTCAGTGTGGCATGTGAAAATATTAAAGCCTGTAGGTCACAAAAGCATACAAATATTTAAAAAATTAAAGTTGGCATAGGCACAAAGGGATCAAGGTACAACAGGTTCCCCTATATATTTACTATATCTTGCATATTTTAATTTAAATTAAGCAAATACGAAGATGTGCACATTCGAGCGAAAAGTGGCACATTTCCGAGCGAGGGAGGCAAATGAAGCGCGACGCGGAGCGGCGCGCTTCATTTTCCCGAGATCGGAATGTGCCACTTTGAGCTCGAATGTGCGCACTCGGCTTTAAGCACGATTCACAATAATTAATTTACCATCTATTATAAAAACTATAGCATAAAACGTCCAGTAAATGACCAAATTGTTGTCTGAACAGTTATTTTGAGACAAAAAAAAGTAAATAAAATATTAACCCCAAAACAACCGTTACGTACGCCACTGCATTATTTTCGCTCCCTTTAACTTCTCATCTACTGTTTTATGTATGTATGAAGATTTTTTGACTTTCAACGTAAACTCGAAACAAAATTATCTTGCGCAATTTAAATTAGAAATTCTCGCGTTGTGAAATTAAAAGGGGGGCGCCGATTTAAGGGACCCCGTGTTTACCGAAATTTAACGAGCGTTATCTTTTGCCGAGCAAATAGAAAAACATAAGACCGAGGTTTGTTTTTGAAATAAACTTGGGGGAAAAATTCGCTCGTCATGCATGTATTTGTACTCTTTTAACACCTCTTTCGCTGTCGGGCGGAATTTAATTGAAGCCTATATTGGCTTTGTGCAAATAGGGAAAGAGGGGTTGCGAATTTAAACATTTGTTTAAATAATAATTTTTAACTATGAAACCGTTACGCGCTCAAATAAATGGAAGAGGTGTTTTTTTAAATGTAAATAGGCACTAAGATTAATTTTTTCTGTGTTTTTTATGATAATTAATTTTCTTAATTTAAGCAACGCTGCGCTCTGAAATAATGTGCTTCGTGCTTGACTATTTAAAATTAATGGAATATCTAATTTTCATCGAGGTATTGATTACCAATTTCCTATTGTTTTCCACCAGTAACTGCACATTATTAAATTATAAAACCAATATTCTGTTAGTTTGCGTGATTATGGTAAAACGTCCAGTCTGTGACCACCTGCCAGTAAATGGGCGTTACGAGAAATAATATTTATTACAATTAAAATAATTAATTTATGCTACTTCACGAGATATTTAATTATCCCATCTTATATGTTTCCTTTTTCATTTAGGTGCAAGATATAAAATTAATAAACGAGTGTAGAGCTAAAATAATTAAATTTTAGTAACGAAGCACACGTAGGGTAGACGGTTTTGGACACTATGCCGTTTGTGGACACTTTGTTCTTTTTTTAATATATAAAAAATGGTACAAATATTATTATTATAGTAAGTGTACGAACAGCGCCCCCAAACACATTCGAAATACCATTCGATATAAAAAAAATTAAATTAAAAATCCAATAATCAATTTTGAGTAATTCTTATCATAGGCGTTAAAAATAATCTGAGTAAGTAATTAATTAATTATTTTGATTAGTTAAAATTAATATTTTTTAATTATGCATTACATATAAATTTAAATATAATTATCAGCTCAAAATGTATTTATGCCAATATAACCTAATATATTAAGAAAAAAATGTTCTGTCCACAAATAGTAACAACAAAAAATAGATTTACTATATTTGGACACAATGTAGTTGGTCGTAATCTTTTTATGTCAAATATTCTAAAATTATTTTTATTAATAATTGTTCTTAATCCTGACCTATATCCTTTGGGTGACTTCCCGTTTCAAAATTCTATCCTAAAAGTTAATAATTCCAATGTTACTGAGATTCTACAAATAGAGAATGATATTGTATTGCCTGTCGCTACAAAACCTTTATCCCAGTGGTTTCCAACCTTTTTGTACCTGCGCCCCCTTTAAAAAAAAAATGTGGCGCCCTCTTAATTTTTCTAACAATCTAATTTCATAAATACTCAACTGATATTATAATGTATTTAATGGGCTACAAAATAATATACAATATTATGTAAAAATATACATAAAATTTTTTTTATACTTATTCGACTTTTTTGGTTTGAAAATGATATTTTGGAAACAGCTGCATGCCCCCCTTGCAACAGTCTTGCGCCCCCCTAGGGGGGCGCGCCCCACAGGTTGAAAACCACTGCTTTATCCAATGAAGAAATTGAATGTCAATCATCTAATATTCTTATACAATCAAAATCAGTTGACGAAATATTTAATAAGTTAACTTTATGGCAAAAAAAACATCCGAAAAGAAGCGTAAAGCTATTGAACATTTACTTTTAGTAGTAACTGTTGATGGATGGTTGAAGGTTATGGAGGCCAAAGATAAAGAAAAAAGTAATAAAAAAAAATAATAAAATTTAGAGACTACTGGAGGCAGAAAATAATAAAAGATTGAAAGGAGAAAAACGTATTAAAAAATCTAAAAAATTTCAGTCAAAAAGTTAAAAAATCAATAGAATGAATAAAATAATTATTTTCCTATGTTACCCCGTTATTTTTCATATGTTTAACATTATATTTTATATTTTTTTGAAGTACTTCTAAAGATAATAAAGTACAATTGTTTTCTATAACGAATTTTTTTAAAAATTGATATTTTGAATACTTGTGTCCAAAACTAGTATTTATCTTGTCCAAAAGTAGTGCAAAGAATCCAAAAACGATGCAAACGGGCAATTTTATGTAAATATGTTATTTTTTAAATACTGTGTCTGAAAAACACTTTGTTAATGCCATTATCACTTTGTTTATATATTTGTGCTTTATATTTAAGGAAAAATACTTTAAATTGCGAAAAACTTTGAAGTGTCCAAAACCGGTATTTCTACCCTATTTGTACCAACTTAAAAAAAAATGCTTATTGCGCTACAAAAAAAATTAAGTAAAACGTAAACCCGATAATCCAAGACAATAAATTTAGTAACAGGTGTTAACTGTAGATTGGACTATTTTACAATAGCTTCTTCCCAGGCAAATGTGTGTGGGGGCCCCATCTAAAATTGCTAACGATTTTTTTGAAAATCCAACTCGTAAATTAGTAAATCGACGCGTCACAACAATAAAAATTAAGACGGGGCGCGTTAAATGCTGACGCAATTTAATTGCGACGAGCTCGAAATAGTGCAAAGTCGATATTTAGCATAAATATAAGCCTCAACACATTAAAGCTTTTATTGGCATTGCTAATTAAACGCTACATTTGTGTGTTAATTAGCAGAACGTTTATTATTATTCTACATTTGTATGTTTTCGTAAATGGTGAACCGTGACTTGTTCGAATTTTCCCCGTTGACGGCTTTAAATTTTAAGCCCGAAAACGAGATAACTAAGTAGGGAAGACTCTTAGCTTCGCTCATTAATAATGAGAAAGAGGCATATGTACATAACTTGTAGAGTTCTCTTCGGTTATACGTTAGATCTCAGAAATGTGTAGTTTTGGGACGACGCGTAAGCCAAAAGCACGATTTAAACATCACCCTCTCACCCAATCATTAAGATAGAAATCTATGGCGGCATGATGTTGGAAATTAAACTTCCAACCCTTCGATTCGAGATAAAATTAAACTGTACAGAATTTACTTGTATAACGATTGTTAACACATTGTAGTTAACAATATTTCCTCGTGTCTCATTAATATCCATCACGCAAATTCCGGTTCGGTATTATTGAGGGACGGGGGCTCCCCGAGCTGGGGGATTTTTGGAAGGTTGAGGATCACCTACAACTGTACTGAATATTATGTTGAGTAAAATAAATGAACCCCAATTCATTTGGAGGGTGCACGCACTATGAATATTGATTTTGTAACTAAGCATCTGGCGTTAGCAGTTTAGAAACTATCTCACGACTTGCTCACGAACGGCTTCTCGGTTCCTCCATGCTTCTTGTGCTATCGAGGAGAAGGTATGTTTGGATCAGCTTTAATTAAGAATCAAGAGACTCTATTTATCGGAATTTTAAGCATCTCGTTTCTGTTCCCTCATTAGGCTTTATTAAATACATCGGAGAAGCTGTTAATTCTGGCTGTTCTCCGGGGGAAAACTACAGTCGGGTCTCAATAGCGCGCGGCTCTGGAGAAACCGAAAAGTGATACTCTCTTCGACCAGAAATAAGTGTTCAATTTGGTGTTTTTTGTTGGCCATAAATAATTGTTCATTTTTTCAAAAATAATTTATTACATATAGCTGTAATTTGAGCGTTTTTTAAAATATCAATGAAGTCTATTAGTATGGAGATTAAACTAATTCTACTTTTTGAACCTTTGTCACAAAACGTATGTCATAATTAATAGTAAAACGAAGGTTTTTGAAAGATGATTTTATTACTTACTACTGCCCCATCATTTAATGGTCGTTTTCTTCAGTGTTAAAGCCTGATGATAGTTTTTTTTGATACATTTTTATTAGTGATGAGCAAAATTGGTCTTGGTCTTGCATTTTTGCAAGACCAAGACCAAGACCAAGACCGAACGAAAAAGACCAAGACCAAATACGCAAAACTAAACCAAAAATTATTACTTCCGGTGAATTTATGAATTAAACTATTCGAAGCAACTTTAATATATTCTTTTCTTTGAACAAAACATTTTTTGTAGTAAAAATTTTCAATTAGCTTTACCATATTTTAACACTAAATATAAAGCAACTTTACCACTGTATGACAACAGGAATTTACAAGAATGTGCTCGGAGTAAGAGTTCTCTGTTCCTATGTCTGGATAACACATGTTTGAAATATAGAGACAAACTAATTTTTTTTCAATATTTTCCCTCCTTTCAAGTACCTTGGACAATTTTTTCGCTAAAATTACATAGGGTAGAAACACCGGTTTTGGACACTGTACCAGTCGTGGACATTTTCAACTTTATTTTGACAAATGTGAAATATAAGAATTATCGATATTGCTATAAGTGTAATTAATGTATCTTTAACTACGATAGAAACATCAATGATGTTTTTTTCGTATTTTTCAAGTTATTTTATCAAAATTAATCAAGTGTCTAAAACCGGTACTTTTACCCTTATGTAGGTACTAGTTTTCTTTAGTGTTTTAATATAAAGGGTTTTAAAACATGTAAAAAGAACTCACCATAAGGAAATATCTGGGTTGAAAATAAGTTCCACGTACCTGTAACAAAAATATTAATTACAATCTTACATTACCTCCAACACTTCTAATAATGAGTAAAAATTAAGTAAAACTATTTGATTCCAAGGCCCAAAAAATAATAATCAGTAATGAACTGCTTTTTTTTACCTTCCCAAAAATAAAATTAAATAAAAACCACAAAATTTTACTTTATGACAGTTAACTGATAAGAAATATATTTCAATAACCAATAATAAATAGGTTTAACTAAAACACAAATTTATTTATGCATTAGAATAGAAAAAAAAAGAAGAAATTAAGAGAAGAATCAAAATGGGATGGGTGGCATTTGGAAAGTTATCGTTTACTTTAAGAAACAACAAAATCGAGAAACACCTAAGAACGAGAGTGTTTGATCAGTGTGTTTTGCCGGCAACGACGTACGGAGCAGAAAATTAGACAATGACAAAACACAACATAGAAAAGATTAGAATAGCTCAAAGAGCAATGGAAAGAGCCATGTTGCATATCACGAGGGCAGACAGAGTAAGAAACGAAAAAATAAGGCCGATAACGAAGACAACAGATGTAGGTGTCACAATAGCAAAACTCAAATGGAATTACGCGGGACATGTGGCTAGGCTAGAAGAAAAAAATAGATGGAATCGAAAAATCAGATTGGAGACTATACGAACACAAACGAGGATGAGGAAGACCACCTATGCGCTGGTACGACGATCTTAAGAGAACGGCCGGATTGAACTGGATTCGGATGGCACAGGACCGTGAACGCTGGAGGCAGTTAAGGAAGGCCTATGTCCAAAAATGCATTTCAACAGGCTTGGGAGAAGAGAAGAAGACTTTCATTAATAAAAATACAAAAACTTAACTTTTTTTTTAGTTTATGCTATCGAGTCTTTTCTTGAGTACTAAATTCCAATCACACGTGTCAATTACGGTACCGAATATTAAAAAATCCGAACAAAAATTTCATTCTTGCCTCCTTATTAAAATAAAAATTAATTTCACGGCAATTTCTTAATGATTCACAATAATTTAGACCAATACATTAGGGGGAAAGTGGCATGAAACAGCCAGTTTTAAAAAGGATAAATAATATAGAAGGACATAAATAAATCAATTTTTTTAAATCTGTAATTGTTCATGCATTTGTGTACGTAATGTCATAAAACATTTTCAAAATTAACGATATTTTCGACTTCTAATCATTTATAAAAAATAAAATTTGGCTTTTCATAACCTATAGGTATTGAAACAGCCAACCCAATTTTGAAAAAGCCATGTTCTTATTACAAGATTAAAACTGCACATTAACGAATATATTATTTAATAATAATCTTAAGCTATAATTTTAGATCTTATATAATTATAAAACGTTTTAAATAACGCAAATTCTGGATAAAATATTTACTTACATAAATCTAAGAAACTGTCAAAATTTGACGTTTGAGATCAATCATTGCAAAAACTTAAAAACGTTTTTAGCAAAAATAATGCAATTTCCTTTTTACGCCACAGGATTTATATGCCCAACCATTACAATTTTGCATCGGTACCACTCTTGATTGCTGTTACTACAATTATTATTGCATTTTATGCAATTAAAAGGTGGCTTTTTCATTACACTGCAGTCCGGCTATTTCAAAACATATTCTCTCAAGAAACAAAATCTCGAAAATTACTATGAAATCAAAGATTAGTCTACAAAATATATACGTTATTAGAAGGCCTAATATATCTATAAAATTATAGTGTAATCATATTATTATTAGTTTTGTACGTATAGGCGATAGAAAACAAATAAACTGAACTCAAAACCTTACTTTTGACGACAAAATCTTCAATACGTCGTATCGGCGCCGTTTATTGACGGTGAACGGTCAAATTTTGTGGGGATATCTGGCTAGTGTTGCTATCTTAAAATAATAATACATGAACGATTCGTATGAAAACTACCGCGTAATTGATAATGGCTTTTTCAAAACTTCGCTGTTTCATACCACTTGCCCCTACACGAAAAATTAATTGAATAATTTCAATCGTTCCCTCTCATTTGCATTGACAAGATTATCGAATCTTCTCGCTCCCTTCCACTCATTGTTATGGTGAATACGTTTTTCGAGTAAAAAATCAATATTTACTAAATTAAATTAAAATTTTTGATTTGAAGTAGCGCACGGTAAATTATACTAATATAATTAATACGAAGATGTGCGCATTCGAGCGAAAAGTGGCACATTACCGAGCGAGGGAGGCAAATGAAGCGCGACGCGGAGCGGCGCGCTTCATTTTCCCGAGATCGGAATGTGCCACTTTGAGCTCGAATGTGCACACTCGGTTTAAAGCGTAATTCACAATAATTTTGGTCACGAAAAATTAGTAAATAATTGTTATACTTCCCTCTCACTCGTACTTATAAGTTTGTCGTATCTTTTCGCTCGCTCCCACTCATTGCTATGGTAAAAATACGATTTTCGAACATATAATCGATATTTAAATTAAATTTATTGATTGGAAAGAAAGTTTAATTTACAAAATTCAATGAATACCAGGATGTGCGCATTCGAGCTCAAAGTGGCACATTTCCGAGCGAGGAGGCAAATGAAGCGCGACGCGGAGCGGCGCGCTTTATTTTCCCGAGATCGGAATGTGCCACTTTGAGCTCGAATGTGCACACTCGGTTTTAAGCTCGATTACCAAACGTCCCTTTTAACAAAAAAAAATTGTTCACGTTAGTTATACCACACGTAGTACACGGAAGGTTAAAATACGATTTGAGCTTTTAAAAGCCATAAACTTTAATTAACCGTTGAAAAATATTTTCACTGGCTTACGTTGAAAATATTATCAAACATAATTACAATGTGAACCAGCAAACAACTAAAATCAAACAAATAGAAAATGCGGCTGCGAGCTCAAACGAATTCCAACTAATTATTATTGTTGTCAAAATTTATTATTGATAAATATACAAAGCAAACGTCGGCCAAATCACGATAAAACAAACCGGAGTTAATAATAATAGGAGTAAATATGTACCTTCGTAAAAGCTACAACTGTACCGGCGATGGAGAATAATAAACGATATATGATTTATGAGATGCAAGCAGGACCTTTCGCACTAAAAATAAAAATCGACAGGTCAAAAACAATTCGCCAGCAAATGATCAGATAAAATTTACGATCCAAAACAATCAGATTCCAAACAATACAAAATTACAGTGTTGGGGTATCGATTCCGTATTTCGAATTTACGACAAATATGGTTTGCGTTTGATCGGCCAAAAGCAAACCTTCCCATGCAAATTTGATCTATCTAACATTTAGATCGCGATGCAAAACAATGTATTCGTTTTGTTGCCGGAGACATTTTTTATTAAAAATCTTTAGCAATTTCAAAAATAGCAAAAACAAATAACAATCAGAACGGAATCGCTCGAGGACCCCTAGAAATGTTTTGTTGTAAGAAAAATTTAATCCAAAAGTGAGAAAACGCGCCAGGAAGTCCAGAGCTTTCAGCAAAAAAGCATTCCGTGCAATTCCCAAAGCAAACGCCCCCGTTAAATAAAAAGTTAATACAACGAATTAAGAACTGTAAACAGTGTGCAATTTGAGTAGAGCTTTTAGTTCGTTTATTACAATGTTTACCTTTAAAATTGCACGAAACATTATTGTACGCCCGTTCTACATGTTATTAAATCAATATTGTACACTTGAATGTTATTAAAAAAATAACTTCCCGCATCGAGCTAAATAATACAGTAGTACTTTTTGTTACGGTAAACAAATAACGAACAAACTTCGAAAAGCCAATTTGCCAAAAATAAAATTATTAAAAAGTGAACTGAACTTTTAATTAAATCTAAAATAAACAAATTGGGAGCTTTTCCATTTTTGTCCAGGGCCAAACTTTAATCTGAACAAACTTTCAAAATCAAAAGCCGTCAGTTTTCGTATGCTAATCCTTTCTCATATTGCAGAATAATGAAATTCGAAACGTGTGGACAGGACCGGCTGGACGACAATTTTTGGCTGTACGGGACAATGCAATTCTACCCTTCGCCGTTCTTTTGGGCAACCACACGGAAAAAATTTCAAGGCCTTTATCACCATAGTGGTATGTTATTGAGACAGATACTAAAACAGTATTCGAAATATTGCTATACAGTGTTGCAACGTGTCCCATAAGTATGGCGTTATTTACTATACTATATACCAGAGGTTCCCAAACTATGTTTCGTGGAACATGAGTGTTTTGTGGGGCCTGAATAAGTGATCCGCCAAAATTTGGAGTTATTTTGTCATAAGAATTACCCAATCTAAAAAATAAGCCTGATGTTTCGTTATAATTTCCGAATTTGCAAATTGTTCCATTGCAGAAAAAATTTTGGGAACCTTTGGTATGTTCTATATTGTATAAAAATTTTTGCATTCGCGAATATAAAAATTATCTCTTCTTCTTCTTCTTCTTCAGCCCGTATTCATCCATTGTTGGATAAAGGCCTCTTCTTTCCATTTTGCTCTGTTTCTAGCAGTTTTTAGCCAGTTCTTTCCAGCAACACTTTTAATATCATCAGACCATCTTTTCTGTGGTCTGCCCAGACTTCGCTTTGTTTCACTCGGTCTCCATATTGTCACTCTGCTTGTTCACCTTTGGTAAACTCAGTCACATCCTTAAAGATAAAAATATACCCTTATATTTAAAACGTCAAGTATACGATACTTGCATACCTCCGGTAGCTACATACGGTCTGAAGACAATGGCAATGACTAAAACCATGGCAGAAAAACTAAGCATTAACCAAAGAGCCATGAAACGAGCCATGCTAGAAATTAATCTTAAAAAAATTATATAGAATTGTAAACAATTAAATATAATTTATATAATTATAAAAATAATAATTATATAAAAAAATGGCCCGATAATTAATTAAAAATATTAATAATAGCGTATGATTAATTAATTATTAACATTACCGCTATCCTATTCCTTTGGGGCTCAATCTTCAAATATTTATGAACAATACATATTTGATTGAAACAAACCCATTTTTTTTTGTAATTAAATTATCTTGATACTCCAACCTGGGTGCGTGACATTACTAAACTTAAAGACATAGCTGAAGCTGTAACCAAATTAAAATCGAGATTTGCTGGACACGTAGTTCGATACCAAGACGAAAAATGATCCCACACCATTTTAAAATAGCCACCATACGCCGGTAAAAGATTCAGAGAAAGACCACCCAGTCGTTGGTCAGATAATTTAAGGAAAACAGCGGGTTTGACTTGGATGAGAAAAACTCAGAATCGAGAGGAACGGAGAAGGATGATATGTCCAAAAATGGACCAAAACAGGCTAGATAATGATGATGATGCTTCTTCAAAATTAGCATAAGTAACTTTACAAAATTGAACATGGTTATCTACCAAAAGTATTGTGGATACTACACCAAGTAGTATAGTTTTGACGCCCATACTGACATGGTCCCATCTGTCATAACTATTGTCAATGTTATCATTCCTCTAACAGTCAAATGACCTGTAAAAAATTTTTTTAAGCAAATAAAAATCTTCGCTACAATACAGTATGACCATAACACCCATGCAGCAAAAAAAATATCCTTCCGTGCACAGTTCACAAATGCGAAACATGCAGAACAATTTCCGGTTGGCCAAACATTCCACTAGTCTTTTCTTTTTGGTGGAAAACCTACAACCACATTGATGTGTTTTGACAGTTTTTTTTCTTCTGTTATTAAAAAGCGCCTCCGTTTTTGTCGGGCCGATCCTGCATATAAAATCCGTAAAATATTTAACTTGCATGATTTCAAATGCATCAAACGTATTTCGCTCAGTTTTCCAATTTCATGCCCCGTAAACATTTGCAGAACTAATTTAGGAGTACGCTCCTCATGTAACTTTTGCATATAAACTAAATCCTAACTTAAAAACAACATCTGTTGAATTTATACGTTTTCTAGACTAATTTACTTATTTCCTCTAATAAAACGCGCAAGCTACCCTCGCGAATCCGTTCCGAAATAACAGATACGAAAAGAAGTATTATTACAAAGTTACAAATAAAAGGTTCGCGAAAAAAGAACGACCCAGAAATGAAATATAAACCTGCCCTCTATCCCCGAGCAACTAATTTTACAGGAAAAATGATGCCAGAAATTTTTACTATCCTTCAAACTGCTCGAGGACATATACCAAATGGCAAAACCACCAACATCTTTAATTTCAAACCAAAAGGAAGAGAATCCGGAAGATAAATATATATGAACTGCATTGTTGGTTTATTTGTTTGCTTTCTTAAAAAAGCGAACCCTCCCCCACAACAGTCTCGAACTGCTTCCACGAAAAGAAAAAATAAAAGCTGCGACGTGAAATATTTTTGGTTAAGAATGAGGGATGTTTGGATTTACATTTGAGAAATTCTGAGAAAAAGAGGTGATTTAACGTGCCCAAAAAATTAGGTTTGGATTAAAAAAGAAAAGGAGAAGCGGAATGATGAACGACACGAGCAACTTTTAAGCTTAATGTACTTGTCTTACAAAGTAGTCTCCTTTGAATTAATTTTATTGGCATTTATTGATCGAAGCTCGGAGATGTTTGATGCATGAATGAGCCTCTTCTATCGCTGATTGGCAGGGAGGCTGCATGCATATACATCAGTGAGCTCTCTCAAGAGACGTTGTTCATCTGGTTAATAGCTCCAAGCTCAAGTTTTATGAGGAATTTGCTAGATATTCAATACCAATTTTACTACTAATATCAACACGTTTAATTCCCGGCTCGAGTGCATTTCTGCCATTTCTGTTTCGTCCCTTAGATTACGCCGTAATCTTTTTACTATTCGCGACGAACGAATTGATCTTGTAATAAAATCAAAGCAATTGAGGACATTTTGAGTTTTATGTTTCGAGTAAGTGTATACGTTAGTAGTGGTAAAAATAATTCTCAACAAATGTATTTTCATCCCGACTACCATTATTTTTGAAGTTATACTTCTTGTGGCGCGTTGAGAAGAAAATTTTAGCAGGCAACCGAAGTTAGCCCACCTTCGCACTGATAACAAAAATTTGTTAGTATGAAGCTAGCCATATAAAAAAGTAAATTATTTATTGTGAATCATGCTTAAAACCGAGTGTGCACATTCGAGCTCAAAGTGGCACATTCCGATCTCGGGAAAATGAAGCGCGCCGCTCCGCGTCGCGCTTCATTTGCCTCCCTCGCTCGGAAATGTGCCACTTTTCGCTCGAATGCGCACATCCTTGTATTTATTGGATTTAACTATTAATACCTTCGCTGTCAAATTAAAATTAGTGCAATAAAAATTTTAAATTTGGAAAAAGTTATAGTATCCATTTCTATTAGTAAATTCAAATGCGCCAAGTCAGAGATTTGGTATTTGTAATATAAATACGGTCCTGTAATTTTTATTCTCAAATTTTTAAAAGGTTAATTAATTATTGTGAATCGTGCTTAAAGCCGAGTGTGCACATTCGAGTTCAAAGTGCCACATTTCCGATCTCGGGAAAATGAAGCGCGCCGCTCCGCGTCGCGCTCCATTTGCCTCCCTCGCTCGGAAATGTGCCACTTTTCGCTCGAATGCGCACATCCTTGTATTT
The DNA here is from genome assembly GCA_036325965.1 of Sinopyrophorus schimmeli. Lineage (NCBI taxonomy): Eukaryota > Metazoa > Arthropoda > Insecta > Coleoptera > Elateridae > Sinopyrophorus > Sinopyrophorus schimmeli. Next base: position 624,523 of record JARFIZ010000202.1, read on the forward strand.
ATTGGATTTAACTATTAATACTGTCGCTGTCAAATTAAAATTAGTGCAATATAAATTTTAAATTTGGAAAAAGTTATAGTATTCATTTCTATTAGTAAATTCAAATGCGTCAAATCAGAGATTTGGTATATGTAATATAAATACGGTCCTGTAATTTTTATATTCAAATTTTTAAAAGGTTAATTAATTATTGTGAATCGTGCTTAAAGCTGAGTGTGCACATTCGAGCTCAAAGTGGCACATTTCCGATCTCGGGAAAATGAAGCGCGCCGCTCCGCGTCGCGCTTCATTTGCTTCCCTCGCTCGAAAATGTGCCACTTCTCGCTCGAATGCGCACATCTTTCTATTTCTTCAAAACGTAAAGTCTGCCCCATTCAGTCATTTATTTCAATGTAAATTAGATGTACAGTCAAACCTCGATATTATGTACATGTTTGTCCATACTAACTAGGAGTTTATAGTAACAGTCTACAATACTAACGAGGCTTGTTCTATTGTTTTTTAAAATTAAAATTTTTCAATTGCATTTATTCCACAATTATTATCTCATTTAATATCTCATTTAATGTTAAAGGCCGCGGAGAATAAATATGGAAAAAGGGGCACCGTGTTTTTTGCAACAAATTGGACATATTTTGGGAACGTATTAAAATACATGTTCCTTAAAATGTTTTAGCTACTTTTCCAATTTGGTATTTGTCACATAAGAATTATATTTTGTTAATAAAAAAAAATTTCATTTTTTATTGATTAAACGAATTGATTTCTAAAACGTTTTTTTTGCGAATGCAGGCATTAACACGAAAATTGTAATTCTCAAAATGGGATCGTTTCTAAAATAATCTTTGATCACAATGTTTTTCAAATACCCCTTAACTAGAATTTTTGTAAAATTAATTTTAATAGTTTTGGTTTTTTATAGTCTTTTATTCTTACTATTTTCCAACTAGTTGTATTAGGGTGGAGCGAAAAAAAATTTTTTCTCAGCCTGGGGCTAGAATTTGAGGCTTATAAAAAATAAACATTTTAAAAAAAAAAAAATTTTTACTCAACATCTTGAGGTGGCCCGGCCCACTCATTTTTTAAATTAAATTCAAGTTAAAATTCTTTTGTAACAAAAAAAAAGTGTTGCAGAAGCTGCAAAGTGTCCTCTTTCTTGCCCATTAACAACTATTAAATTAAAAAAAAATTCTATCGCCATTATTGCAGTTTTCAAAAATATTCCGAAACAATAACATACTTTTCTTAGGCATTAAAGTGAATTTTGAGTTAGAAACGATCAAATTTGTTCATTATTAGATAAATTTAACGATTACAAGCCAAAACATTTTTTTTTGTTTCCAAAGAATTTAAACTTGATTTTAATTTAAAAAATCAGTGGGCAACCTCAAGATGCTGAGTAAAAAAAATTTTTAGTAGGGTCCCTACTTAAAATACCAAGCTTGGTGCAGAAATGGGGGCTAATAATGTCCCAACAATTTTTTTGCCATTATCATCGTAAAGAGCGGCCCAAAGTGCATTAAAAGGTTTTTCGAAAAATTAATTTATCTTATCTAATAAGAAAGTTAAAAATATTGAATTTTCGTAAAATTAATAATTTTGTTTCTTTTGTGAATAACTCCGTTTTTTTCTTAAAGTATCTCCCTACAATTACACATAGTTGAAATCGGCAAAAAATTCATTTTTTATTTCTGCAAAATTATAATGAGGTACTTATTTAAAATAACAAAGTTGGTGCCGAAATGGGGACAAATAATGACCCAATATTTTTTTGAGTTGGCCCTCGTAAAGTAAACAAAAAAGTGTCTAAATAAAGTTTTTACAGAATGCATTTATCTCAACTAATAAGAAAGTTAGCAAAAAGGGTTTTCCGCCCTTAAGTGGAAACTTTTACCGTTGCGAATAGTTTTTTCTAAATATCTCCGTTGTTTTTCGAAAGAAGATTGTCCATACGAGGACGTTAAATCCCCCCGATTTGCGCAGAAATTTGATTACAGAATAAAATAAAAGCATAATCAGTTAGTTTAAAAATGGTTTAAGAAAAGATTTAGGACATCGGCAACATGGTGAAAAAATGCATTGAACATTTTTCAAAACAATAATTAAAAATAACTGAAATGATTAAAAATAATCTGAATTTAAAAAATAAATTAGCAAATAAAAACGAAAATTTCATTTGCTTATCGGAAAGTAGTAAAATCAAAAATTCTGGCAGTATTAAATGTAATTATTTATTGACTTCTAAGTGGAAAATCACTATGTTTTCGTTGTCGTAGAAACTTTTTGAAACCACTGGTGAACACCTGAAAACGAGTTCTAACATAATCAATGTTCAAATTTTTGCGCAAATTGGAGGATTTAACGCCGCGTATGAACAATCCTCTTTCCTAAACTCTTTGGTATCGTTAGAATCGTAAAAAAAAAGCTTTTTAATGAACCCAAAATAATAGGCATTGCCAACTTGATTTAACGAGGTTCGGACCGATACCGGCGCAATTAACACTCGGGAATAAAATCTATGTTTACCATCGTAAAGAGCGGAAAAGTGCCGCAAAAAATTGTTTGTAGATTTAATCAATTTTAAAAAATAACAGAGTTACAGTTATTCAAATGTTATTGCGATTGAAAACGGGACATATCCAACACCGAGAAATATTTTTAGCCTTTAGTTAAGACTAATTTTGTCTTCATGTAATTATATGCGGACGATAATTTTTATAGTTGGGAACCAAAAGACTTAAATCAAAAATTAGTCGTCGAATGACGACTGAACTCAATTTCGAGGACAAAAACCGAAGCTATTTTTCGACTCGGGACACTTCCTATAAATATTCTTTGTCTGCGAAAACGTTTGTAGCTGAACAAAAAGTGCTTACCAATTTGAATTTCTTAATTGATTCAGCGTTCCTGCACAAAACTGCACGAGTAGCTATATCAAGATTTAAATAATTAACAAAACAGTAATTGGAATGCATAAATTCGATCAAGACAACGGCAGAGGTGAAACGAAAACAACAAAGACGAATATAAATTAAACAGATTAGTCGGAAAGAGAAGGTCGTGCTTGCGACCAATTAATTTGTCCATTTATCATACGTTATCACCAGAATTCACTGTGGCGTGGAATTTTCGCATATAGAGAAATTTATATCGCTGTGTGAGCGAACACACATTGTTATTATCTGTATTTGGCTTGGAAACGGAGTTTTTGGTTTTGTTTGAGTTTTACGGGTCTTCGTTTGGTATTTTAAGCCTGTGCCGCGTTGTTTTTCTACGCTCTTTCCCGCCTCACCCTCGATCGATCTGTTATTTCGGACAGATTTTTGCGCGAATCAGCACCGATTTTTCGAAAAACTTTTCGGACGTCTCCCGTTTCCGGCTTTAAATAAATTACGACGTTAATTACGCGTTTTCTTAGGACTCGAAATTTATGGCCCGCCGACGGGAGGAGTTGGCTAAAAATAAATTTTATTAAAATAAAAATCAAAAATAGTGTCGCGCCGCGCCATCCGAGCGCCTTTTAAAGTTGATATTAAAGTTTCCTACGCTTCCGCGTAGGTTGTTAAAAATGGATAGAAGAAGCGCTTTAATAGCCCAGATAAAAACATTCTATTAGTTGGCACAATAAACACTTTGTAGTTTGTAGGCGAGGGAAATTGTCCTTTAATTAATTTTCTCGCGAGTTTTCCGATTTTGTGTGAAGTCGATGTAACTTTTAATTTACGAAAAAGATTTAAATCTCGAACTCTTTGATCTACTGCACACCATACACACCTACCTCTTAGCTCATTATTTTGCAAAACTCCAGCCGGAAAGACAAAGGGAAAATATAAAAAGAAAACGAAATGAATGACACAAAGATATGACCGACACAATGAGAAGAGAATCGTTAAAAATGCATTTTTCATACAATAATAATTACGAAAAAAGCTCAAAACGTAAAATAAAGCATTTTTATTATTTATACGTATCGCGTTTGATATTTATTCCATTGTCTTTGTTACGAGTCCTTTCTCGAAATTACGAATCGGCATAAATCTTTTTTGCTAAAAGAAGTGTAAATAAAAGTATAAATGTTGATGATCTGCTTTTCTCCTTGTTTGACGAATTTAAAAATGCCGAAAGCAATATAAATTCTAATTTATTCATAAATTAAAATCAGAAGCTTTTTTTTATAACTCTGTTTATGTCAGTTATTAACGTTAAACTTTTCCAAAGAAATTTTCCCCGGCCAAGATAAATTGAGCCGCAACCGCGACGACCATTTTTTAAAGGCCCGTTCAGAAAGGCGAAATAAATACAAGCTGTCATAAAGCATGAAAAAAAGTTGCAAATAAAACTAAACTAACTCAATCTTATTTCAATCTTTGTCGGTATCGATCCGCAAAAGCTCCGTTGTCACTCCTTCGACCCTTTTCAATCACTTTGACCCACCACTGTCTAATATTTTACATGGCAAAGGCGCCCTTTTAGAAAACGCTATTTTCCTTCACTTTTTTTATTAGTTTTTGACTTTGAGTTTTAATGAAGGCGGAAATTCGCTTGCGAAAGGGACGTGTTTATTACTTTTATTGATCAATCAGCATTTATCGACGTTTTCTTGCAGGGATTTGGGCGTTGTAAAGAGCCGACAAATTAACTAAATTAAATTAAAGATTCCGTTTTCGATTTATTAAAATTGGTTGGTTTAGATTTTATATTTACACGAAGGGCATTTTTCCCAGATTTGTACAAATCGAAGAAAATAAATGGCAATATATGTTTTTGCCAATCTACTGCAAAATACAAGGGTAATAAGTAAATAGTAGATGAGTAGTGGAGCTTGTTGTACCTTGGTCCCTTTGTACCTAAGGCAACATTATTTTTTTTAATATTTGCGGGATTTCGTGACCCATAATTTTCGATATTTCAAATGCCACATTGACAGACATTAACGTAAAGTTAGCAGCAGATAGTCAATGTACTTTGTTAATGCATGAGATCAATTAAAATTTTTAATCGAAAAAAAAGTAGTCTTTTTATATTCTTTTTACTTAAATGAACTTATGCCCCTAGTACACGGAGCGTTTTTACTTGCGTCAACACTTACTTGTCGGATTATTTTTAACCGGTTTTCGTTATAGTTTTTTTAATCTTTAAGGTTTTTCTATCACACGATACATTTTGCTTAACTAAAACATTTTAAAAAATGTATCGCAAGATGTCTCCTTTACGTACAATGATTTAAATATATTTTACTACGTCTTATTTTTTCATTTCTACAACACGAGTGACCACGTGCGTGTATAAATTAACAATATCGATTCCGTTGATTTAATTTGAATAGCACAAATTGTAAAAAGCAAAAAATTAATTATATCGATGCTTTTATTCGCACGGATTTTTAGAAATTTTATTCACGTTTAATTTTATGTCAGCATTTTGAAAATTTTCGCAAAAGTGTGGACAAAAACGTCTGTGATATTTTCTCTAGAATTACAAGACACATAATGAATAATACGAAAAGTATTAGCTAAAGACAATAGTCAAATTATAGATAAATTTTATTGTGAGATTTAGTAGATATATTTAAATAAAATTGTGTTAACTTTTCGGATTTCAAAGCAAGAAGAATTATAGAAAATACCCAACGCATTGTTAACAGTCAAAGTATTTATAGTATTTTTTGTTGTTTTAAAAAAAGTATTTCAATCTTAATTCATTATTTAAATAACATACATTCGCCGAACAATAAAAACCAAAATCCCCAAAAATACTTTTTTTAAATTTGGGATTAAATGTAATTTTAATAGACCATTGCCTATTATCTTTTTTTACTTCTAAAAAAAATGTATTACAATTCATAAAACAGTTTTATCAACATATTGTGCTTGCACAGTGGGTAATTTAATTTTTAAATATTTATTGTTGCTTAACGCTTGGTGTTAATTAAAACATTATATTTTATTACTTAAACGGTTATATATAAAAAACATAAATAATATTTTTTAGATACATACTTGACGTTTTTCATTTTTATTCGTGAATGCATTATGAACGGCTCTATATCAATGTTTTAACAGTCACGTGACGCTAAACTCGTTTTTTATTGGTCATCTGCTATTTCAAGCAACAAAATACGTAGCACAATTAGGACCTGTTCTATTTCTAAAATTCAGTGAACAACACAATGTAAGGGTGGATTTTTACATACCCCCACCGCGCCAACCAAATAGTTATCCCACAAGTAACACTTTACGCAGGTAAAAACGTTCCGTGTGCTAGGGGCATTAGTCATCTAAGAAAGTAAATTAATGATTGTGAATCGTCCTTAAAATCGAGTGTGCACATTCGAGCTCAAAGTGGCACATTCCGATCTCGGGAAAATGAAGCGCGCCGCTCCGCGTCGCGCTTCATTTGCTTCCCTCGCTCGGAAATGTGCCACTTTTCGCTCGAACGTGCACATCCTCGTATTTATTGATTTACCTTAAATAATCTTATCACTTTCAAATCAAAAAATTAAAAGTAAATATGAATTTTATGATCAAGAAACGCATTTACTATAGTAATGCGTGGAAGTGAGCAAAAAGTTACGAGAATTTAGTAGATGCAAGTGAGAGAAAACAATTAAATTATTTATTTAATTTTTTGAATAATTTATTAGCCTAAATTTTGTGAATGGTACTTAAAATTGAGTGTGCACATTCGAGCTCAAAGTGGCACATTCCGATCTCGGGAAAATGAAGCGCGCCGCTCCGCGTCGCGCTTCATTTGCTTCCCTCGCTCGGAAATGTGCCACTTTTCGCTCGAATGCGCACATCCTCTAATTTATTAATGTTAATTATTAATCTTCTCTATTTCAAATTAAAATTACTGTCAGTAAAAATATTATATTCGGAAAGGTTATAGTATTTATTTTATTAATAAATGTAAATGCCCTAAATCGGAGATTTGGTTTTTCTAGTATACCTAAATACGATCCTGTAATTTTTAATAGGTGAATTAATTGATGTGAATTGAGCTTAAAGCCGAGTGAGCACATTCGAGCTCAAAGTGGCACTTTCCGATATCGGGAAATGTGCCACTTTTCGCTCGAATGTGCACATACACCGCCTTCATTAATTTTGGTTACATTAATTTATAGATTAAAAAATTCCCTAATAAAACGACGTACATATGTGCTCATTAGGGTGTTTCAAAATAAATCAATATTTTTTTTTTCGATTCCATGTAAAATTCTCATTTTACATGTTACAAAAAAAATTTGTTAAAATTTCAGCCCTTAATATTAATTTTAAAAGGTCCATCATCAAATTTAAAGTTTTCCCATCTATTTAACACAGAAAAATGATCTTTTAACCTTTATTTCACCTGCAAACTATGTAGAACGTTTTTTCCGAATAAACAACCACAGATCCTTTTTCAGCATTAAATTCTCTACAAAAAAAGCTTATGGAGTCGAGTCTCTAGATTCAACCCTCTTTTTCTATTAACGTTTAAAAGTATAATTTTTTAAAAATTCGTTAACTGGTAAACTGTTAATCTTGGGGCAAAATGTAGAGAATTTAATACTGAAAAAGGCTATGTGGTTGTTTATTCGGAAAAAAAATGTTCTACATAGTTTGCAGGTGAAATAAAGGTTAAAAAATCATTTTTCTGTGTTAAATAGATGGGAAAACTTTAAATTTCATGATAAACCTTTTAAAATTAATATTAAGAGCTGAAATTTTAACAGAATTTTTTTTGTAACATGTAAAAGAAGAATTTCACATGAAATCGAAAAAAAAATATTGATTTATTTTGAAACACCCTAGTGCTCATTTGATCGAAAAATTCATATTTTCCCGAAACCAAATAGTAGGGAAACCTGCTGTAACTTGGTCCCTTTGTACCTAGGACAACTTTATTTTTTTTAATATTTGCGGGCTTTCGTGACCTTTAATTTGCGATATTTGAAATGCCACATTGACAGACATTAACGTAAAGTTAGCAGCAGCTAGGTAATGTACTTTGTTAATGTATGAGATCAATTGAAATTTTTAATCGGGAAAAAGTGAGTCTTTTTATATTCTTTTTACTTAAATATCTTATTGATTTTTATTATCTAATAACAAATGACTCATCGTAATACAACGATTATTTATTATTGTTTGCATAGTACTGGTCTAATTTTGGCATAGTACAATATTGAATTTTATTTTTGAGTTTAAACATCAAGGTCGGTGTGTTGTACCTCGGTCACTGTCAATAAATTGTACCTTGGCCCTAAGATCAACGTGCAATAAAGAAAAATTTAGATATAACTTTGTTATAAATTCTTATTTTTTTTTATTTTGCTTCAGATAATATGCCTCGCAAGTCTAACGAAAAATTTAAATTTTTGCAAAGTTAACCATTAAGTATTTGAAATTTTAGTATACGAAAAAAGTTTTGTTAATTTTTGAAACAATTTTAGTGTCATCTCAAAGAAGAACGTTAATAATCCAAAAATAAATATATAGTTTTCATAGAACAATGGGTGTTATTTTGCTTAATGTGAATATAGCCAAGGTACATCACCTCTGTTGTACCTAGGCCATAGATCCACTACTTTTTAAATCTTATAGCAATTTAAGTAAACGGTTGGCAATGCTTTCTAATATTTTATGATGAATGCCTTATTAGTGCCCCAGTACGATGCAATTCATTTTATCAACAAATTGTTACATATACAATTTAAACAAATTACAACTAAAAAAAGGACCAAGGTACAACAGGTTCCCTTATAGAGGAAAAGATATAACTATGGGCTACTATTTATATTATTAACCATATTTCTCACCCAATTCCTTTTTTTTTGTAGATTATTATTAAAAATTTGAAGGGGCAAGTGGATGAAGAGGTTAAAAAAAATTTTAATTTTAAATAGCTTGTGGTGGATGGAGGTTATCTATTTAAGAGTAATTCAAATATACAATATATATTACATTTCAGAAAAATCACCATACATTTGTCTATTTTTTTTTTTGGCGCAAAATTCAAATCATGCGTGAATTTCGGGACACCCTTTACAAAGTGACAGTAACATAAAACGCAACTAGAGATTACCTCTGTAATATTTCTAAATTTATTTCGGCTTATTTCGAGCGCTCAAATTGGAGACACAAATCAAACGAGAGATTCGACTAATGAGTTGATCTTAAAAAGTGTTACAATTCAAATTAGGATTTGGACATAACAGCCGTTCGGATGATATATAGAAAACCATTAATAGGTTTTGGCAGAATATCACTTGCAACGGCAAAACGTAAACGAGAGATATTAATGCAAATTTATTATCGAATATAATTGCACTAATGCTCTATAAATCTGTTTTGCGACTGCGAATTCGTTTCGAATATTAAACGAGTGCGATACAAAGCATCCTTTTGCCACCGAACGCCATACGTCATATTTAAACTTTAATTCCTAATCTAAAACTAATTATTTTTCATAAATCTCGCCGGCAACCCGTTTACCCGGCTCCTCGTGCAAATCCGAATTAAAATTTCACTCGAGGAGCAGGTCTCCCGGGCACTTAATAAGTTATTTTTCTTCGGATTCGTTTAAAATCTCAAAATTTCGGTTTTAGGGGTTAAATCCAATTAGCGTTTTTTAAACGAACTTAATTCGTAATAAATTCCGAGATTAGAGTTGGAAAATTTATAATTAGGGACATTAGGAATTAATTCAGAAGCGGTTGTTGTAGAAATGTTTGCAAACACTTAACAAGTTTCCAAGTTGTTACAAAGTTTTGATGAGTAGACAGAACTGAACCGGAAACTGGACTCATTTTTTTCCCGCCCCCGAGATGTGTGATTTGCGCTAAACGTTAGCCGCAACTTTCTTAATTTATTTTATTTTTGCGAACGCGAAATTAATTATGTCCCTGCCGAAATCAAAAAGGAAGAGGGAATCACATTTTTCCTCTGATATTTATATTAAATTCTTATGGCGTTTATCGGCCGAGTGTATCCGAGGCCGTAAAATTCACGTGGTAATAAAATTTCGGCACGTGCACGGAATCTTTCGCCCAAATTTTCTGTTTCTATTTTCTCCCGAAATGTTGTAGGCAAATTAAATGGGTCCTCGAAGGATTAAAGTGGAATAAAATGTGTAGGGGGCTAATGATTAAAATTTAAAGGTCGGAGCGTCTCGGGAATGCGATACATTCTTTTAAAAAGTCCGAGCCAAAGTTGAACTGTAAGTAAAGCAGGAGAAGGTTTATAGTATTTTTATGTCGGGCATAAAGTGGACGATTGGTAATAACTGTATAGCCCGGCAAGGACAACGTCTGAAGCTGAATTGTGCATTTCATGTGGAAATTTTATGTTGTGTGTCTACCTTTCTGCAAATTGCAGATAGTTACAATTTAAACATATTGTTTCAGAAATCTTTCAGCCGGAAAATCGTTCTTGAAACTCAATTTAAAAACCAACTTGCACAAAGCACTTTTCCATATAAATATATTGTCGTTCGAATTATGACAAGTTGCGCACTGGTATGAGGCCGACATAAGGGTGATTCTACAAAAGTTGGGTAACTTGATGTCATCATTTAATAGTGAAAGAGTTTTATCATTTTTTGCAAATATTTCATTGCATTCCAAAAAACCAATGGTCCTTTTGCTTGCTCACCCAATTTAGATGTATTTTTTTAAAGGCGAGTTTGTAGAATAACACTTTAAATGTTCAAAACGTCAGTACCTTGGCGTGTCACAACTCCCGAATTCCATAATTGAGTGATTGTATGTTAAAATATATTCAATTAATTGTAAATTTTACTATTCTACTATAAATTATGAAGTATTAACTAATTAATTTACCATATTTTATCATAAAATCGAATACAGTAATTTAAAAAAAATGATGAACTCTGTGTTCACTTTTATCGGTTAGTCCTGTGTCCAATTTTAAAATTTGAAATTGCCCCCAATTATAGAAATTCAAACGTTAAATCTTTATTCAGATTTTAATATTGGTAGTAAAGTTAGCTAAAAAGCACTCCTTTATACGACAGGCATTTTGAAAACAGTGAAAACGGCGTTATTATCGTGTAAGCAAGTGCACTTCCAGACAAAATGTCAGATCTATGGCGAGTAATTATTTCTTTACGTAGATATATTTCGTTGTGATTTATTTATGACAAAAAGGGATTTGTTAAAATATATCATTCTATTAATGGAAAATCCGGTAGAAATTTTACTTTTAATTATAATCTTAAAATTGTGTCTCATTCATCAGTTCCGTGTAGTCAGTTCCATGTCCGAAATTTTGACAGAAGACGTATTACCATGGTACTGATATTATAGTACATACATTCATCCATTAATTTTAATACTTCGTAATATAATTAATAATTCTTTCTAATATGATTTTATTCATAAAAATGTGTGCATTGTAAAATTTTAAGATAGTTGTATCAAAGTTGCAATAAATTTTGATATTTTGTAATAAATGATACATTTCATTTGTACCCTGGTAACCTCATCAGTTCCCTGGGATTCAAATTTAGAAAAATCCAAATATCTCAAAAATTGTTTGAAAAAGTGACTGGCCCTGTTTGAAACAGTGTATTTATTAGATTACCTATATCTTTTCACCTAAAACTATACAAACAAAATTAGGTTCAAAAGTTGCCCAACTTTTATATAATCACCCATACCTTTCGGTTCTAAGCAAATATCAATAGCGAGGTTATGTTTCAAAGGGGCGCTAAATTAAACTTGTGCTTCATTGGGGTTTTTGGGAGAATAATTTTCTGTGGTTCTGCGACCTTGTTTGAAAGAAGTATTTAAAAACTGCAATGATCAATATTTTATTTTGTTAAAAATTTCAATTGATCTCATAGTACATGGGCCACCTGCTGCTAACTTTACGTTAATGTCTGTCAATGTGGCATTTGAAATATCGAAAATTATGGGTCACGAAAGCCCGCAAATATTTCAAAAATAAAGTTGCCTTAGGTACAAAAAAGACCAAGGTACAACAGGTTCCCCTACTTTATGACTCAATAAAAATATTACAATTTTTAATTAAAAAGCTGTGTTTTCTATCAAAATTACATCTTGCTGGAACTTTGGGACACCCTTTATATCGTTTTTGAAATACGTCGTAAAAGTTGTCGCGCAAATGTTCAATTCTTTTGTAAATCTTTCGCCGTCGAAGACTCTCGTTTTTTTTATTTTTCCCACGATCGAGAGGACTTTAAAATCTTACATTAGCTTAGGAACAAGTAGATTAAAGTTCCTCCACTATAAACTTTTGTTTTAAGTTCCGTAATCCTTTTGTGCGCTGTAAAAGCACTTTTAAAAGCCGGTAAAATTAAAAAGGCATTACTTCGAACAATCTAATTGATTGACTTATTCGACTAATCGATTATTCAGCATAATTTTGAGACGTCCTCTCGCATTCAATTAAAAGCACAGTTCAAAATGTCGCTTCGCCTCTCGTCACGTCGTTTTTTTTTTGCACGAATTTGCAATTTCGTGAGAAAATCAAATTTTAATATTCAATCACTAATTTTGTTAAGTGAGAACTTAACTTCGGTAAACTTTATTTTAAAAGTTCGATAAGTTATCTTCGTTTTCTTGCCAAACTTTCTTAATTAAATAATTTTCGGAACGTATCAAATATCTTTTTCAAATCATTGTTGGATGCAAAAAAAACTTGATCCCTTCGGTAATTAGGAAACAAGGTTTTAAAAATAGCGAAGAAGTATTATTGCCAATAAAATGTCTGTAACTACGGATGTGCCAATAGAAAAAGAGGCAACGATTAGACATTCCATTGAGTAGACAAAGCTAAACTTAAGGCCGTGTAACACTATACAATATATCTTGTACAAGATTTGATTCTATTTCTTGCCCAATGTGACCATTTTTTTTCGTTAAAATGGAAATATTGGCAATCGTGCTTAAAACCGAGTGTGCACATTCGAGCTCAAAGTGGCACATTCCAATCTCGGGAAATGTGCCACTTTTCGCTCAAACGTACACATCCTCGTATTTATTGAATTTGTTTATATTATTTTTTTTATAATGAAATCATAAGTTAAGCCCACAGAAAAAAATTTGAGTTCACTATTGCCCTTTTCGAATTTTTCATTAAATATTTTTAGAAAGATTATTAATTATTGTGAATTGTGCTTAAAGCCGAGTGTGCACATTCGAGCTCAAAGTGGCACATTCCGATCTCGGGAAAATGAAGCGCGCCGCTCCGCGTCGCGCTTCATTTGCTTCCCTCGCTCGGAAATGTGCCACTTTTCGCTCGAACGTGCACATCCTCGTATTTATTGAGTTTGTTTATATTAATATTTTTACAATGAAATCAAAAGCTAAGCCCCCAGAAAAAAAAATTGAGTTCACCATCGCTTTCTTCGAATTTTTGATTAAATATTTTTAGAAAGATTATTAATTATTGTGAATTGTGCTTAAAGCCGAGTGCGCACATTCGAGCTCAAAGTGGCACATTCCGATCTCGGGAAAATGAAGCGCGCCGCTTCGCGTCGCGCTTCATTTGCTTCCCTCGCTCGGAAATGTGCCACTTTTCGCTCGAATGCGCACATCTTCGTTTTATTGGATTTGTCTACTTTATGCTTTGCTCTATCAAATCAGAAATTTAAATTTAGGTTAGTAAGTATCGATTTTATGTTCGAAAAACGTATTTACTATAGCAACAAGTGAAAGAGAGGAAAAAGATACCACAATCTCGTTAATGCGAGTGAGAGAGAACGATTAAAATTATAAAACTGATTTGTCGTCGAATTTATTGGCCTAAATTATTGTAAATCATGCTTAAAACCGAGTGTGCGCATTCGAGCTCAAAGTGTGGCACATTCCGATCTCGGAAAAATTTGCCTACCTCGCTCGGAAAAGTGGCACTTTTTGCTCGAATGTGCAACTTCCGTTGCTTCCTAAAATGTTTCTCTAAACTCGCCTAAAGAAGTATAACTTCTAAAATCTTTTGACATGTTCCTAAAAATCCCCCCAAAAAAATTATTATATGGAACGTATGGTCAGATTATTAAGTGGATCCCTACACCTGAAAAATGAACGCAAATCGTACCTCCGTAGTCCCGTTAAAATCACTTCAAAAAAGCGTTTTGTTCAAAAACAAAAAAGTGCTTTAGAATTGCAAGAGACAGATCTATCCCGCTCTAGTATGTTTTTTTCCAATTTTTGTTTCTAAATATTGAAATTTTTATGCTAAAGTAGTCCAATTTAGATCATTTTTCAAATTATAAAATTTCTATGATAAAATCAAAAACTCAAAAAATTGGTACTAGAGAGACATAGATTGGTCTTTTCTCTTTCTTGTGGTATATAATTTATTTAAAAAATTAATTTTTAATCAAAATTTTTGAGAACTACGGAAGCCATGCAGTAAATCGTCTTATAAATTAAAATAAAACAGAAATTGTTTGGAAAAATAGCACATATTCTATTTTCAAACAATTTCTTGGGTTTGCGCATATCTAGTGAGTACATAACGTAACTCAAACAAAATCGAAATAAAATAAACATAAACATAACCTAAAGGCAGCTTTATACTACACAATTTCTTGTACAAGTTTTGACTCTATTTCTTGTCCAATTATATTGCTTAACGTAATGCTGTAAATTATCATAGAAATTAAATTGAATGAGAAATTGTCTGAAAATATATTTTATTTTCAATTCAAAAACAATCGAAATCAAATAAACATAAACTTAACCTAAGTCTTAAGATTCGTCGTTTTATACTATTCTTAATGACAAGTCAGGTTTGCCAGATTGGGCGATATATCGCGAATCGGGCGATTTTCTTCATGCGTACGCTACTTTAATTAAACTTGGGCGACAAATCGCAAATTAAGCTCTTTGGGCTCTTTTCATTCTTTAACATCGGCAATCATCTCAAATCATTTCATTGCAACGATAACTACGAAAAATCGCAATGATTCTGAAATTACCTTACAAAATTGTATTAAAATACATTTTAAATTACGCGGTAAATTCAAGTTTACCTATTGAATTTTTTCTAGCTTACGATTGGGCAACTTTTCATAATATTTTGCGACTTTCGACCACAGAAGACTTGAAGAAAAATTTCTGGCAACCCTGGACCAGGGAACAGGGAGGTCAAGAATGGACAATTATCAATCAATTTATTTTCTGCCATCTGGTGTTCCAAAGAGCATACTATATTTAAGTATTTTTAAAAATACAGAAATCCTTTATAATTATGAAATATTATTATAAGATGGAAATGCTATCGACCAACATATGCAGCTTCTAATTGGACCTTTATGTTTTTAGACATTTGCTGGTAGTCTGTTGTCAACATAACCTCCATTACATAATTTTGAATTGCACGTGTTTTTTTTTAATATGGGTTGGAAAAAGTGTTGTATTAAAATTTAAGGCAGAGGACTTTGGATTCTTGCCGGATTTTATGATTTATTTAAATTGAATACTCATTTAAAACTAATTATTTAAAATGTGGTTGTTGCCGCCTCTTTGTTTTGCATACAGCTGCCAAATTAAAGAAAGTAGACCAAAAAACAATATTTTATAAAGTAAATATCACTATTAGTTAGTCACTAGCGCCACCGTGAGCCAAGGAGCAACTATTCCATTAACATGTGGTCGTTTTCTTACATAGAAACTGCATAGGAGTGTCCATTCTTTATATCTCTGTTCCCTGCCCTGGACAAGATTAAAAGTGACATTGTGGTCAGATAGTTTGATTTTACCATTCAACGCGCAAAATCTCATTCTAGATCTTGTTCAATATTTTGCCTTGCTTATACCTAACACAATTGTAACTAACAGGCTTTGAAAACCATAGATTTCTTGATTCAAACATAGTACAAAAACTAGAATCGAATCTTGTACAAGAAACTGTGTAGTGTAAAACAGCCTTTACATATAAAACCGAATCAATTTTTAAATCGCGTTTTGGGGCGAAAAACAGCAATAGTAATGATACGAGTTAATTAATTACATGCGCTGGAATGTCTGATAAATAATGTTTATTGCTCACGAACCCTTCCACTTTATTGATGAAATAAGGGTTTTGGGAAACCGAACGTATTGAAATCGACTGTCCCTAATTCAGTAGGATAATTCAGACATAATTTCATTAAAACGGCTGTTTGTGTCCCATCATACGTTTGTTAGATTATTATATTGAGTGGAAATTGACATGATCTGCTTTGACTTGTACTATCCCTATCGATTTAGTTATCTATTTATTTCCAAACAACCCCTTTGGCCTTAAACACGAACCCGCGCATTAAAGGCTGAAGCCCTTTATCCGACTTGTTGTTGTCCAAATTTATAACCATTTTTTTCTGTCGATTAGAAATAGAACCAACAATGGCTGCGTGCGCGAAATCTCGACCTTCGAAAAAGAAAGAAATTTTCAAAAGAAATCCCCGATTCGAGATTGAATTAAGTTTTAGCAGTTGCGAGTTGCGGGAAAGCCCCGAAGGCCGTCTTTTATAAAGTTTGGGGCTCTGATTGTTTTCAAGTTTGTAGGCTCTCGATTACTAAATTGTGGCTTGATTAAATTTTATTTGCGATTGACTTTTTTATATTTTATTACGGGCGAAGGTTCGGAGATTAATAAGTTTATTATCGAAGATCTCTCTCAGTCTACAGGATTTATATTGCAACGTAAAAAGTACTTTTCTTTAAATCGTTAAAAGCTGTAATGGCTTTTTAAAGCCGAGATTTTAATACTGGATCCACTAAAATTCTTACTTTATAAAGTTTATTTTTGCAACATTTTATGCTACTAGCGGAGATTTAGTTGAGAAGTCGCAAGAAATGCATTAAATTGGTTCTTTTTAATTTCTTAGGATTTTTGGGCGTTCGTTTGGGTACAAATTTAATTATTGGAACACAACAAAAAAGTAAAATGAAAAAAACAAACCGGTGCGTGCGTTAGAAGTTATACTTCTTTGGCGTGGCTAAATTAAATATAGCCATGTGTTATGTTGCGTACTTTGTGTTTATGTATACAGTCGCGAGCAAATATGTTCGTCCACACAGATTTGTAATAATAAAATGATTAAAATAAAGCATAAGACATAAGAACACAAACTCTAGAAATTTTGGAACAAATATTTAAACTTATAGGACAGGGGTGGCGAACCTGCGGCTCGCGAGCCACATGCGACTCTTTGAAGCATTATTTGTGGCTCTCGAAATTTTAAAGAATTACCAAAAGAACTGAAATAAATGTGTTTAATTTTTAATACAATCGAACCTCGATAAGTCGAAGGTCAAGGAAAACTAAAAATAATTCAAGTTATCAAAAATTCGAATTATTGATATAAAATATTAACGTTGAACTATTTCAACGTTAATATTTGCCTATGCAAGTCCTACGAAAACAGGTTCAAGTTATCAAAAATTCGGCTTATCGAGGTTCGACTGTATTTAAATTCAATACACATATTTTGTACTTTTATTTATGTTTTCAATAAATATAATTTCAGTAAAAAAATTTTTTTGAATACCATTTTAAATACGTATTTAATTGTGGCTCGCGAAAAATTCCAAATTCTGAAAAATGACTCGAACTATCAAGCGGCTTGGCCACCCCTGTTATAGGATAAATGTATTGATATTAATTCTTTAAAGCTGTACATTTGACTGTAACTAGATCAGTGGTTTCCAAACTATATGTTACTGCACCTTTCTTAAAAAAATCGAATCTTGGCCTCTCCCCAATGTACACCTAATCTCCGATTTACACGGTAACTATGTTCCGAAGAAAACAGTGTAAATTCGCACCATAGCAAAATATGCATTAATTGGTCAGTTACTTTTAGAAATTAAATAATTTTTTTACGTGAAATATTTCGAAGTTTTTTTAGTGTATCTATTATACAGTCAAACCTCGTTATTACGTGCCCTATAATTATAAATTCCACGTTACTATGAACAAAACCTTCCAGACCAACATGTTCAAATATCGAGGTTTGACTGTATTAAAAATTTATAACTCGAATGCTTGTAATATCTTAAAAAACTTTTGGTATTTAGAACTCTTGACTTTTTGGCATCAATTGGGATCTTAAGAACATTAGGAAGACAAAAAAAAATTGAGAAAATATGGCAATTGCAAAAAATGCATTTATCAAAACAAAATAAAATTTTTAAAATATTATGAAAGAATAAATAATTTGATTTTTGAATATTTTGAAGAAATTTTGATATTTGGTATCATCCTTAAATTCTTTAAAACATTAAATGAGACCGTAAGATTCCTATATGCTGCCCATAATAATTTTGGAATAATTATAATTAAAAATTTACATTTTTTAAAATTAAAAAAACAATACAGTCAAACCTCGTTGATATTGAACCCTATTACTACGAACTCCCCATTAGTATGAACACAACCTTCCGGACAAACACGTTCATAATATCGAGGTTTGACTGTACATTTATTTTACATTGAAATGAATGACTCTCATTTGCATTGACGTGATTGTCGTATCTTTTCGCTCCCTTCCACTTACTGCTATGGTAAATACGTTTTCTAACATAACATCGATATTTACTAACCTCAATTTAAATGAATGATTTGAAAGAGAGAAAAGGATAAAGCAGACAAATCTAATACAATGAAGATGTGCGCATTCGAGCGAAAAGTGGCACATTTCCGAGCGAGGGAAGCAAATGAAGCGCGACGCGGAGCGGCGCGCTTCATTTTCCCGAGATCGGAATGTGCCACTTTGAGCTAGAATGCGCACACTCGGCTTTAAGCACAATTCACAATAATTAATAATCTGTCTAAAAATATTTAATCAAAAATTCAAAAAGAGCAATAGTGAACTCAATTTTTTTCTGGGGGCTTAGCTTTTGATTTCATTGTAAAAAAATTAATGTAAACAAATTCAAGAAATACGAGGATGTGGACGTTCGAGCGAAAAGTGGCACATTTCCGAGCGAGGGAGGCAAATGAAGCGCGACGCGGAGCGGCGCGCTTCATTTTCGAGATCGGAATGTGCCACTTTGAGCTCGAATGTGCACACTCGGTTTTAAGCATGATTCACAAACATTTAGTCAATAAATTAGACAGAAAATCAGTGGAATAGTTTTAATCGTTCCCTCTCACTCGTATTGACGTGATTCTCGTATCTTTTCGCTCCCTTCCACTCATTGCTATAATAAATACGTTTTTCGAACATAAAATCGTTATGTACTATACTACACCCGGTTTTAAGCATGATTCACAACAGTTAAATTACTTTCTTAGACGGCCAACTTCATACTGTCAAATTTTTGTTTCAGCAGTGCGCGCGCAACTTCTCTCCCCTCCCAAAAATAACACTCTCAACGCACCAAAAGAAGTATAACATCAAAAGCCCATTTGAGTAAGTCATTTATTAAGAAAATAGGCGATTACGATAGCATCAAAAGTCATAAAACACAACTTAATCCCATTAAAAGTAATTTTTTAAAACAAATATTATTCAGTTGCTGATTAAGACATAATTTATTTCTCGCGAGGCAATTAATAACCAAATCTCATGTGTAAAATGGCGTGACTTATATGTTAGACAAGAGGTAACAATAAAGTGTTGCTGATAGAAACAATAACTCAGTGCTAAATTATTAGACAGCCTAAAATATTGCCGAATTTCCCCAAAACCGAATCGTAAATTCGCTTATAAATCATATTCGTAGTTTCTGACGCGTTCGAAAATTTTTTTTAAAGAAATATAAATTAGCGGCCAAGGTCCCGAGTAAGCGCGCGCTCCCAAACGAAAGAGAGGACGTCGACAATATCTGAATGGGAGAGCATCCGAAAACGCAATTACTTAAAATATTTAAGGCAACACCAAATAAATTAATACAAATTGAAATTTGTATGATTAATGTCTTAAGCCAACCCCCTCGAGTTAGTATCGGTGTTAAGGAATTGAATAAATTTACGAATTCCGGAATCCTATTTGAATGTTTAACTTATAAGCAATTTCATTATGGAAATTAGACAAAAACTGTTACTGCGAATAGAATTCATAATTTACCTAACAAGGAAACGGTCGAATGGGAAAAAAATGTATACCGAAAAAAAAACTAAATTAAGTAAACCAGAAGAACTGTTCAATTTAGCTCGAGTTCTCCCTAAATGGCCGTTTTAAAGCTTCCCAATGGAACACACTGCGAAATTTATTAAAAGCGACCCGGAAACTTGGTTCCAACTTTTTAATTTGTTTATCTTCGATTAGGCGTTATTGTTTTCGAATTAAAACCGGCTCTTAAAGTTGGCACATTCAATTACAGTCAAACCTCGATTATCCGGACCTCAGTTTTATCCGGATTGTCAACCGCGTTCGTTTTTTCCTGTTAAAACGAGACACCACGTAATCGTGCTTAAAACTGAGCGTGCGCATTCGAGCTCAAAGTGGGTCATTCCGATCTCGGGAAAATGAAGCGCGCCGCTCCGCGTCGCGCTTCATTTGCCTCCCTCGCTCAGAAATGTGCCACTTTTCGCTCGAACGTGCGCATCCTCAAATTTATTGAATTTGTTTATATTAATTTTTTTACAATCAAATCAAAAGCTAAGCCCCCAAAAAAAATTTGATTAAATATTTTTAGAAAGATTATTAATTATTGTGAATTGTGCTTAAAGCCGAGTGTGCACATTCGAGCTCAAAGTGGCACATTCCGATCTCGGGAAAATGAAGCGCGCCGCTCCGCGTCGCGCTTCATTTGCTTCCCTCGCTCGGAAATGTGCCACTTTTCGCTCGAATGCGCACATCCTCGTATTTATCGGATTTTCCTATATTGTTATGTTATTCTTCAATTCAAAAAATTTAAAGTCGAATAAATTAGATATATTTTTCGTTTGAAAAAGGTTAGATATTTTATTCCTTTCGATAAGTTATTGTGGTGCTCTTCCGCACGCCTAATTGTAGCGCGCTTGATAAAAATATTTTCAGGTGTAATTTGGAATTTTTACTAATTCGCATTTTTGATAAATTAAAAATGTATATGTGTCAAATTTTCTGAAGTGGGCCACTAAAAATTAACTAGTTGATTTTTATATCATCTTTTGTAGATTGTTAAAGGTTTATATGTCAAAATTAATGTCTCCAAATATTTTTGGGTAAATTTAATTTTTCTGAAAATTATAAACAAATTAGTTTTAAGGCGCATTACACTTCATTTATGGATTAATTCAATTTTTAAATATAAAAAAATATTTATATGTTACATCAAAGCTGTAGAATAACTTGGGTGGGGTATGTTAAAAAAAAGGTTGGGAACTAAGAGTCAAAATAAGGAAAAAGTTAAAGTATTTTTTTTGCATGTACAATGAAGTTCTCCCATCTATAGTTCATTTTAAACTAAGAGGAGTGTTTTAAATTATACGCGCTAAAACCTGGATCTGTGATTGGTTGCTTTGCAGATAGGTTTACACAGGCGAATGCGAAATATTCCAATAAATTTGACGTATTGCTGTCAAACGCTCGATTCCATTTTTGCATGTGTGTTTTCTTCGTGTTTTCATTATTCTGTGCATTCTGTTGCTCTTCCATACATAAAAAAAACCGTTTTTTTTAGAACGACTAAGTGCCTGCTAACTTCTAAGATACATTCTTATTGTTCCTAATCTAGTGATTTTTCTGATAATGTTTGCTGTGTAAATGTGGCTTTTCCATTTACTCCTCTTAGTTGAAAAACGGACTATAGTCTAGTTTAAAAGTACTAAATTAGAAATGTGATTTTTGGTAAAAAATATCCTACTGTAATTTTTAATTAAAAGAAAAGCGAGAAGTGGTACGTTTAGTTCAGTTTGATTTGATTCATATTATTTGTAAGAGCGAGGGAAGCAAGGGACACCAATCATTATGGATAAATACAAACAAAACATTGGAAAATTAATAAGTAGATGTAAAACACTTTGCAATCTTCGAAGCATAGAAGATACCAAATTTTCTAATATTTTATTATGTATTTTTAATTATTTTCATTTGATATGCGCATTACTGTTGTTTATTTAAAAAAAGGTTTTTTGTATTATTTTTTTAAAATATGTTTACAAATATACAAATGATTCAAATTTCAAATATTTCTAATGTAACTATAGTTACAAAATAATGAATTTTATCTGATTGGCTAATTAATTGGCGGCCATTGTAGTGAATCAAGAATGAGCAAATCACAGTGGCACATTTACAGCGGGATTTTTAAAAGTCAATTTTTGTGCTTTTTTGGATAACTTGATGTCGGATTTCGACTGTATTCGACTGTATTTATACATAGCCCACGAAACATAGTTTGGAAACTGCTGTTCTAAAATACATAATAGAACTACTCCCTCCAATCCTCAAAAATAAAAATCAAAGCAAAAATGGGGAGCAATTTAATTCAAAAAAACACTTGAAAAGAAATACTTTTTTGGCGTACCTGATTTAAATATAAATAAATTTCATAAATACGAAGATGTGCGCATTCGAGCGAAAAGTGGCACATTTCCGAGCGAGGGAGGCAAATGAAGCGCGACGCGGGCGGCGCGCTTCATTCCGAGATCGGAATGTGCCACTTTGAGCTCGAATGTGCACCTCCCCTTTCGCCACGATTAACAATGATCAATTTACTTTTAATTATATCTAAACATTTTATGATTCTATTTGGTATTTTTTACTGTTGATTTTATAATTAATACTTATTTGTTTCGATTTTTTTGTAAATAAATACCTAACAAAGTAAAATTGTTTTTTTTCCAATTAATTAGTCCAAATAATCGAGTTTCCACTGTATTTCCGAAGTTCAACGAAACGTTATATTCGAAAGAGAAAATGTGACTTACGGTTCAAAAAATCCCGCCACCGCCCAGAAGAAGAGGCCGTAAAATCTTACCTGAAACGAAGAAACAAAGATTAGTACGAGTTTAGAAAATTGTTGCGGCTTAAGGTAAATTACGTTCGTCGCATTAATATTAAATAAATTCTAATTAGGAATAAGTCAGCTACGACGAACAATTAATTATAAATGAATTTGCAAAGCGAGGTAAGGCACTGTGTGTATAATTTTAATAAAGCGAAACGGCTTTGTTGTCCTTACACGTTAAATTCGTACATCAAAGGACATTACCTTCAAATTTACTGAACTGCTTAGGTATACAAACGAAACACTTTTGGTGCAAGCTCATTTGCGATATTCCGAATATGCTAAATAAATTTTGGGTTTAGCTATGTTTGTTTCCCCTCCCTCAATCAAATTTTGGATTATCAAAATAGATATATTACTTTATTTATTCAAACTTCAAAGTAATGACTGTCCTATTTTGGAACCGAGTAATAGCTTCAGCTAAACTAAGACAAATTTAAATATAATGTTATGGTACCTATGGGCCCGTAGTGTCCATAGCCGGAGCCATTTTGCTCTACGTCCCCTTTATAGCAAAAAATTCGACATTTCTAAGGGTTTATTATTTTTTAAAATGAAAACTTTAAATTGCTACAACTTTAGTATTTTTGATTATTTTCCGAAATCTTTTTATTTCCAAACGTACTGGACCTTATTCTATCGGAAACCAGTGCTAACGCAAAACCCCCAAAATTCACTTAAATCGAGAAAAAACATGTGTTAAACCCTTCGTCTTTTTTTGGTAAATTCCAAAAATAGATAGGTTTAATTTTTTAGGGGGACGTTCCTATAGGCCCATAGTGTCCATAAGCGGAGCCGTTTTGCTCTGATTCCCCGTTAACGCTCAAAATTTTCGATATTTCAAAGCGTTAATTTTTCTTACATATAAACGTAGATAATATAATAATAATGATAATAAACGCACATTGTAAAGAAATACATAACACTAAAAATACAATATAAAAAATATATAAATGTAAATAAAATAAAAAAAGATGAAATTATTAAAAATTATTTATTTTATTAGTGCGATATTTGTTTTTCCACTATTTCACTTAGCTTTTGCTAATCGATCTCCATTTGGGTATTTGTACATCGTAATTGGTTAGCGTCCGTTATGTTTGAATCAAAATTATTTTTTTCTCATAATTTAGACAGTTAATTTTTAAATACATGTATGAACAATTAATGTATTTTTTTAATACATTGCTTTTCACTACTTTGCTCATTATAAAATAAATATATTCTGTTAAAGTGTTATGAATCTCGCGGGCCAAAAAAATGTTCAAGGCGAGCCGCGGGTTTGCCACCCCTGTTATATTATTTATTATTATTTATTTTTGATATGTTTTAGTTTTTTGTATTCAACTAATGCAGTATTAAATTAATAAATTAGAGTTGAAAAAATTTGTAGGTACTCTGTGTAATTCCACTGACCGCTAAGTATGCACATTGGGGATCAAATGACAGATTTTGAATTTCGGGGAAATGTGCCACTTTGTGGCATATGTGCGCGCATACTTCGTATCGATTAGCTAGTTTCTATCAATTTTTTTTTAATTAAAAAAATAATTTAACTGAATATATTAATTTTTTTTAATGTAAGAGAAAAGATATAAAGATATATATAAGAATAAATGGGAAGATGTGCGCATTCGAGCGAAAAGTGGCACATTTCCGAGCGAGGGAGGCAAATGAAGCGCGACGCGGAGCGGCGCGCTTCATTTTCCCGAGATCGGAATGTGCCACTTTGAGCTCGAATGCGCACACTCCGTTTTAAGCACCTTTCACAATAATTAATTGACTTTCTTAGCTGGCTAACTTCATACTGTCAAATTTTCGTCAGCTGTGCGCGCGCAACTTCCATTACCTGTTAAAAAAAGTACAACTTCAAAAATAATAAATTAATTTACTCTCTTAGACAAATTTTTGGTAGGGGGGCGCGCGCAACTTCCGTTACCCGCCAATATTTGACTCTCAACGCCTCCAAAAGAAGGATAACTTCAAAAATTCACTCAATTAAAATTTCCATATAGCCACCCAAATCTATTTTCCACAAATAAACAGCAGAGCATTTAATTGCAAGCATTAAAGCAGTCGACGCTTTGAACCTAAGTCTACAAATGCGAATTTGCAAAGAATTAATGCGAAACGAGGATATCACCTAAACGCGAACAATTCGCAGTTTAAATGCAAGTCGAAACATAATAGAGGATCCGTAATAAAGCGAGGCACAAAGTGCATAGAGAGGAACGCGAAGGAGTCAACTTTGCAACAAACAATGCACAGGAGGAAAACTGGCGTTAAATGCAGAAAGAGGAAACGCGAGTACAAATTCAGCAGTCGAAATTAATTTTCGTCCCATTACCGCTGGCGAAATTAACAAGCATGTGAAAAGTAAAGGTGAAAAAGCTCTCTTCCCGTTAATGGTGAGCACATATTGCAAAGTAAGATTAACGAGGCGAGCCCGAAACTTCACGGGGAAGTTATAATTTAGAATTGTAATAAGCTAACATTTGCAGACATTCAACATTCTGCATCTGGCAGTGCGATACAACATTAAGGCCTCTCCACTTCTTGCGTTGCATAAATATTCAGATCGCTGCATAGAATCAACATCGCCCGCCCGTTTTTTCCTCCCCTCGGAAAATATTCCGGAAAACTTAGATTTTAATCCGATTCGACTGCAGGAATTTATATTCGAATTTCCTTCTTGGGGAAAAACGCTACAAAATCGTCTTTCGGTTGCATTTAAGTCGACCAAATGAAAAGAAAAAAATTAGAAAAACCCACGACTTCGCATTAGCGTTTTTCCCTTCGCTTCGAACGAAGAAAAAACGTCCCAGCAGTACCTGAAAAATCGACCGCGTCTTTTCCAGTTTGATTTATAAATTTGTCTTGCCGAAACTTTCGTCCTACTTCGGGCGAAGCTCTCAAAGTAAATTCCGACGCGTCGAAAATAAAACATAATTTTTCGATGGTTGTTTTCGCGGATTGAATTGTTCGAAAGAGGAGAGCGACGGCAACTCAAGACAAAGTTTAACATTTAAAACGGAGATTAATGTGGTAGTAATTTACTGGGAAACGTAAGATTTTAATCACGCAAACTCATTATGTGCATTTTCGAGAGAATGGAAATGTCGTTTAAGACCTGCACTCCTCTAAAATGCAGGTTATTAAATTGTCTAAAGGAGAAATTTCAATTAAGCTGTTTATGCTTCGGCGAAAATCTTAAACGGCGAGACAAAGTCTTTAATTGTTGAGCGTTAGCGGATTCGGTTGTGCCAAATTTGAAGGTGTGCCCATTAAATTTTCAACTTGCTTTCGTGGAGGGGTCTAATTTTCTTAGAGCTACGCGCAAATTTAATTAATCACTCTTCCGCAACATATTTCGTGGTTGCACTTGCGATTAAAAAAAAAACGGTGCGTGTGCTTATGTACGCGCGGCAAAAGTGATACTTCTTTGGCGCGACTAACTTACATGTAACCAAGTGTTATTTTTGGCGCTGGGAATAGAATACAAATTTTGAATACTCGAAAAGGACATATTTTTTGATTCACAATACTTGGATATCAAAATGTTCAGAATAAATAATTTTGTGGACGGCTAACTTTATACTGACGAATTTTCGTTAGTAGTGATGACCAAAATTGGTCTTGGTCTTGGTCTTGGTCTTGGACATATATTTTTGCCAGATCAAGACCAAGATCAAGACCAAACGAACAAGACCAAGACCGAGTATGCAAGACCAAGATGAAATCTTCTTCTGCAGCCTATTCCATCCATCGTCGGATGTAAGCCTCCCTTAGGTTTTTCCACTCTTCTCGGTTATGTGTTTTCTTCATCCAATCGTGTCATATCATCTTCTTGATGTCGTCTGTCCACCTGGTTTGGGGTCTTCCTCTAGATCTCTTGTTTTCTCGAGGTCTCCATTCTATAATTTTAAACGTCCATCTATCCCCTTCTATTCTTCCTCCGTGTCCCGCCCAGTTTCATCTTAGGAAACAGAGTCGTTCCACTGCGTCAACCACTTTTGATCTTCCACGTATCTCGGTGTTAGGTATACGGTCGCGTAACTTGATCTTCAGCATTCTTCTCTCCATTGCTCTTGTGTTACTTGGAGCCTATGTATGATGCCTTTGTTTAGAGCCCACGGTTCAGTGCCGTAAGTTAGGACTGGCAGACCAAATACGCAAAGACTAAACCAAAAATTATTACTTTCGGTGGATTTATGAGTTAAACTATTCGAAGCAACTTTAATATATTCTTTTCTTGGAACAAAATATTTTTTGTAGTAGAAATTTTCAATTGGTTTACTAGATTTTAACACTAAATATAAAGAAACTTTACCACTGTTTGACAACAGGAATTTACAAGAATGTCCTCAGAGTAAGAGATCTTTGTTCCTATGTCTGGATAACACATGGTAGAAATATAGAGACAAAATAATTTTTTTCTAATATTTTCACTCCATTTAAGCACCTTGGACAATTTTTTTCGCTAAAAGGTTTGACAAAAATATTCAGTATTTAAGATAATTGTTATATCGGTAAAATAGTTTCGGCTTTGTTTATAAATACTATTAATTCCAATATCTGTGCGTATTGTATACTTTCTTATTGACTTTTACCTATAAATTGAAGTATAATTCGGTAAGTGTGTAGTCTCTTTTCTATTTAAACAAAAACAATTTCAAAATGAGTGAATAAGTAGAAATCATTAAACTCTATAGATAAGATCACTTTTTGATATTATTCGATTGTAGAAAAATAAAGTTTTATGAATTAGATATAAATTGTACATAATTTTTAATTTATACCTATGTATAAAAGATCTGAAAAATTCGCCAAAAAGTTGCATGTATTAGGCTAAATGGTTGAGACCAAGACTGAATACGCAAGACCAAAACCAAGACCAGTAACATTTGTGCAAGAAAAAGACCAAGACCGAATAAGCAAGACCAAGACCAATACCAAGACTATTACAGTCTTGGTCTTGGTCTTGCTTTGCTCATCAATACATATATCAATACATTAAAACACGTGTTATGTTTGGCGCTGGGAATAGAATACGAATTTTTTGAATATTCGAAAATGACAATTTTTTGATTCACATTAGTCGGATATCAAAATGTTCAAAATAAATAATTTCGTGGACGGCTAACTTTATACTGACAAATTTTCGTTACTAGTGATGAGCAAATTGGTCTTGGTCTTGGTCTTGCATTTTTGCAAGACGAAGACTGTCTCTATGCTAGCAAGACCAAGACCAAGACCGAACGAACAAGACCAAGACCGAATATGCAAGACCAAGACCAAATACGCAAAGACTAAACCAAAAATTATTACTTCCGTGATTTATGAGTCAAACTATTCGAAGCAACTAAGAAGTATAACTTCAATAATTTTAATATTAAGTCCCAAATACACATTTCAGCGGCGAACGATCGCGATCAATTTTCGGCAAGTGGCAGCAGTTTGACCGTTCAAATCAAAATAAAGTCGGCCGCAACAAGAAAAGGGTTTGCCGTGATCTTGGAATTTAATTTATAATTGCAATTCGAGCAGCTTACATGGAACACCCTCGGAGACATTAAATAATTAAGCTATCTCGGAAAACAATTCGATAAACCCCAGAGACCAATTTGCGAAGGATCGTAACGAATGTTAATTTCATTTCTGATTTTAAAAACGTGTTCCCCGAAATAAATATGCGCAAGGCAAAAAAGTCGAAAGGAGGCGCCCGGATAATTTAATTAAAACTAATTGAAAATCGAACTTACGAGATGAACTCGTTGCCGCCGCTTTTTGCCCTTCTTTTTCTGGGTAAAGGATGGCCACCTCAAGACCGAAGCCATTCATCTTAGTTGGCGGAAGAGTAACACGGATCTTCCATCAGCGGTCGGACTTGGACGTTGTCCACCATCGTTTATGTATGAGATCCGGCCATGATTTACGCAATTTCTGTTCCCATAAGGTCCTTGTTCCTATTTATGAAATTTTATATTCTATACCTGAACGCAAGTGCGTGTTTGCAATATTAAGCGGCGCGTTAGGACCCTTTCGTTTTTTTCGTTTTTCGAACCCCTTCAATGTAAATTTTTTTAATTGCCGCGCACCAAATTTTAATCACGCCGAAATTTACTATAGTTTCGTGTTCAAAATTTTGGAAACTCCATCCGCGTTAGTTGAATAAATCATATTCAACGAAAATGCCTGTCTTCAAAGTGCGTTATAAATTAAATTGTTTGAGGTCGTCCCTTTTTGGAGTTGCGAGCGAACACAAAGGGTGCAATTTTATATTTTCATCAAGCACAAAGCGCGCCTAATGGCGTTAGATTTTTAATTCTGCCGTGCGACGTCGCCAACAACAATAATTTGCAAAAATTTTTCGCCGAAGCTCGGACGAGGGCGAAAGTCGGTCGCGCGGCGTATGTTCCATGTGGGACGTTGAAAGCGTAACGAGGTGATTAAGAAAATGTTATCTTCGAATACGTTTCCGTTTTAGTCGCTTATATTACTTCTATTAACGTTATTAAAGCTCGTATTCGAGATTTATCCTGGCGTGACCGAATATCATTTCGAGTTTAACCCAACATTGAGGTGTTCATTTTCTTGTACCAATCTCAGAAATTCAGCTTATTATCCTTGCGAGCTCCTTATAAATAGTCTACTAGAAGTAGAATACTAACACCTTCATTATGCTTAGAAAAGCTTATCCTTTGAAATAAAGTTAAATTATTGCGCCCGTCTTTTCATCGAAAAACAAAAACTCGGCGCCGAGCTTTAAGCTGAATTTCGGATTATGAGATTAACTCTGTTTTTTCTTTTTTCTTTTTCATTCGAGAGAATTAAGCGGCGTCTAATTAACCATTAAAAGCAACAACCGAACGACTTTTAATAGTTTAGTAATTTTTAAGTGCGGAGGAATCGAGAGTTTTGAGAACGTGCCGCCATCTTTTGGATGGTCGGTGAAATTAGATTGTTTACGCACTTTTTCCGATTGTGTTAATTTGGGAAAGTAAATAAATTATGACTACGAACATTCTTAAGCTTATACGTATTAATGCAATGAGTGGGAAAAAGCGAAAAGATACAGGAATCACATAAGTGAAAGTGAGAGGGAATGATCCAAATTGCTTTAATAAGTATTAATAACATTTTGTACTGCTAATTTTTTATGAACATATACGATTGTTAATTATTGCAAATCGAGCTTAAAACGGAGTGTGCGCATTCGAGCTCAAAGTGGCACATTCCGATCTCGGGAAAATGAAGCGCGCCGCTCCGCGTCGCGCTTCATTTGCCTCCCTCGCTCGGAAATGTGCCACTTTTCGCTCGAATGCGCACATCTTTGTATTAATTGGACTTGTCAACAATAATCTTTTCTCTTATATGTAAAAAAAATATATAATCCAGTCATATAATTTTTTCAATGTCAAAAAAAAAATTGATAGAAACTAGCCAATAGATATGAAGTGTGGGCGCTCATTCGCCACAAAGTGGCTCATTTTCCCGAAATTGAAATTGTTATATAAGGTAGAAGTACCGGTTTTGGACACTGTACCAGTTGTGGACATTTTCCACTTTATTTTGACAAATGTCAAATATAAGAATTATCGCTACTTTCTATAAGTGTAATTAATGTATGTTTAACTACGATAGAAACATCAGTGATGTTTTTTTTGTATTTTTTAAGGTATTTTATCAAAATTACTCAAGTGTCTAAAACTGGGCATAACGTGTCCAAAACCGGTACTTTTACCTTATGCTAGCTACAATTTTTTACAACTCTAATCAATTAATTTAATATTGTATTAGTAGAATACAAAAAATATAAACATATCAAGAAAACTTATTACGATATTAACCTTTTACTATCTTTTGATAAATTATTTTTTTTAAGAAATCTCTAACATTAAAGACGTACTGAAAGTGGCAGTAGAGGACGAAGATCTAACAAAAATTGCACATTTTATTTACAAAACAAAATCTTTCTAATCTGCAAAAGTTATTTTCTGTAGTTGTATCCATACCGATTTCAAATGCTACAATAGGAAGGCCTTTTTTTCGATCAAATATAAGTTGGTCCGAGAAACGAAATCGATTAACTCTTGAACACGTAAAAGCGGAAATACAAATAGAAATTAATTTTAATTTTTCGATTAGTGAATGGTATAATTATGCATTAAAAAACAAAGCGCTTCTTAAAATTGTGAAATGTCGCTCAAACTATAATTTTGACAGAAAAGAATAATTTTACAAGTACAGTAAAACCTCGATATAACGGACTAATTGGGGGGAGGGGTTGTCCGTTAAAGCCGAAAGTCCGTTATATAAAAATACGTTTAAAATAAATCAAAAATCTTTTTTTTTTAAAAACACTGTATTTACATATAAATATAACTTACGCTAAATACTAATATACGATCGCTCCGGCTAGGTGCAGTCTACGAGCAGGACAGCATTATGTCTCAAAATCTAGTGGTAGACGTGTGACGTGAGTATCATGGCCGCTAAAAATTGTTTGCATGCGGCGACACTAGAATTTAAGCATGTATAATATTAATAAGACGTTTTTAATTCTTTTACATTTGACCGGATTTTTTGTCCGTTATATCCGAGGTCCGTTAAATAGAGGTTTTACTGTATTGTATAATACAATAAGACATTACTATTTGGAGACTAGAAATATAGAATTTTGGGGTTTGAAATGGTATTTTGCAATTGTGCTTGTGTGAAAGTAAGATCCCACAATTATAGTGACATTTTTAATAAATTAGACTTGTATGATTTTTTCATAAATAAATAAATTGAAGTAAGAAATATTTGAATTAGTTATAGCCATTTAACGTTTACGCACTGTTATATTTAAAAAAAGTTTATCAATGCTAGTTACCTAATAAGTAGGAGAATCTGTCGTACCATGGTCTTTTTTACACTTGTAATTTTTTTTAAATTGTCTATGTAACAATTTGTTGATAAAATGAATTGCATCGTAGTGGGGCACTAATAAGGTATTCATCATAAAATATTTGAAAGCATTCCCGAGTCGAAATAAATAAAATAAAGTTGCTCTAGGTACAAAGGAACCAAGGTACAACAGGTTCCCCTACTATTGCAATTTTAAAAAGTTGACGTTATTTGAAAAAATTTCCTAATGATTTAATATTTAATGAAAAATCCAAATTTTGAACCGAAGAAGTAAAACAAAACAAATAATTTAAAGTTATTGTAGAAATAAAAGATTAGCGTTGTAAATAAAAAATTATATTATTCTATCGCATACAAGATATAATATTAAGTAATTATTATCAAATCGTTTCGGTATTCGGCCTCGTTCCGGTATTGGGTCATATACCTTATTTGCGCTTTTTTATTTTACGATTCCTATTTGCTTTAGAGATGGGGGAGTAATTTTTAAGAACGTCTATTAGAATTTTTAAAAATATTAAGAACAAAAGTAGAATGCGGTACACACAATAATATTTTATGAAAATGTAATCAAGTTTCCCAGCATGTTTTTGACATGCAAAACATGAAAGTAATATCACACAGAAAGTCCCGTTATACAAAATTGCACGTCATTCAGCTAGAAAATGAAACTGAAATATCTATAAAGCGTTGCAAGGAGGAAAAATAGAGTCGATATTCAAAGTGGAAAGGACAGTTTGTCGCAAATGACCCTTGACTTTCGACCATCAAGATCTCCCACTAAATCTGCTTTCGCATAAATCTTAAGGCCGCCCCGAAAATTCGTTTAAAAACTTGTCCTCTTAAATTTTATCGAACAATTTCATTATGTTCGAATTTTTACGAATTTGCATATTTTAATACGACCTTTCACATATAAATTAAACCCTTTATAAACCTCCGTAAACGTGTGTTATATTTTATTATCATCCCTTTTTCTAAATCGCGTTTCTTCGGAAAAAGAAAAGAGGAGGTGCGAGCGCGAAGTTTGTTCTGAATTATTTTGATGATGATGTGTTTTGATCGAAATTTTAAACAGGCACTTTTCTATAACGAAAAGCAATTTTCTGCAGTCATAAAATTCTTAAAGAATATGACATTGTGTTATCAATTTGATGTGTAGAGTAACGAGTTCGAAAACGAGCCACCTCTTTTTAGAAGGAGCTTTTCACGCAATTTTCTACACGTTTTCACATTATAAACACTACGGCCTTCTCCTATTTCAATTCGCGCTTTTACATCTTCGCCCAGCTCTTCGAAATTTCCGAACCGATTAAAAAAAAAAATGCAAAGTAAGCAGAAATCGATTTCGCCATAAAAATTAAGTATGGCGAATCGATCGACGCCTAATTTTCGAATGGAAAAGCGAGCGACGATGCGAAAAGCATTACCAACAATATTTATTAATTCATAAACAATTTTCTCCTTTTTAAGTTGAACTTAATTAAAAAAGCTGCGAAATGCGAGAAAAGGGGTTGTAATTTAAATATCCACTTCGGTTAATTCGGCGCGTGGTAACAAAATTGTTCGCTTTTGCGAAAAACGGCTTCTCTTTCGGTTTTTCGATAAAACATTAATTTTTATAAAACAAATTCCCAAAGTTCACTATACTTAATCTTCCGCATACCAGGTGACTAAATGTCACCTGCCATACTAGGTGGGGTTTGCCATACCCCGAAAATAAAATGCAAAAATCCACAAAATTGTACTTTATGAAAGTTAAATGATAAAAAATATACAGGGTGTTTCACGACCAGCTTACACCATCTATATATTGGAAACTACTTACACGATTTTTATAAAAATTGGTATAGAGGGATAACAAGTAATGGCGAATTCAAGGAAAATATTTTGACAAACATGCCACTTCAGGTTATACCGGCAGTGAACAGCAACTTCGTTATTTTAAATAGAAAACACTATATGTTATTAACTTTTCGGATTCTACGTTAAATTTTAATATTACTTTATGTAAAATACCCTATGCCTAAAATGTATACTTTTCGAGATATTAATTTTTTTAATGAATAATTGTCAGTTTCAGACCCTTATATTAAAAATTTTATGTGAACAACCCCTATACGAAAATAAAATAAGTCTTGTTGGGTTAACGAGTAGGAAGATCAAGCTAATTGGGGACCTGTCCAAAATTGCTTTATTGTATACAGGGTTGGTAAAAAAGGTGTAGAAAGTTCAACTTCAAAAAAGTCAAATATCTTAATTTTTTTAAATCAAACTACCATTTTTTTTCTATTTTACATTTTCTATTTACATTTTTATTTTCTATTTACATTTACATATTTTCTATTTTACATAAAGTAATATTAAAATTTAACGTAGAATCCGAAAAGTTAATAATATATAGGGTGTTCTATTTAAAATAACGAAGTGGCTGTTCACTTCCGGTATAACCAGAAGTGGCATGTCTGTCAAAATATTTTTATTGAATTTACCATTACTTGTTATCCCTCTATACTAATTTTTATACAAATCGTGTCAGTAGTTTCCAATATATAGATAGTGTAATCTCGTCGTGAAACACCTTGTATTTCAATAACGAATAATGAATAGGTTTAAGTAAAACACATATCGTCGGCGATACGGCAATACCGCGTAACTAACTTTTTCCATAGAGACTAACATTAAATGTAATAAAATTGAAAATTCGACTTTATGAGAAAAGCTAGTTACGCGGTATTGCAGTATCGCCGACAATATCTATTTATGCATTAGAATGAGCTTATTAATAAAAATACAAAAACTTAACTTTTCCTTTAACTTATAAGCCAGGGGTCGGCAACCTGCAACCCGCGGGCCGCATGCGGCCCTTGGTAACTTTTTGTGCGGCCCGCCAAAGCACCAATATAATTTTAGAAAAAATGCGAACAAACATTTTCAAGAATGCATTTCATAAAATCAAAATATAGAACGAGGTTGACGGATAAAATTTTACAAAACTTGTTGAGGATCTCCATATCCCAAACACAACCGGACTTATCAAACACTATTCAAGAACAAAAAGCGCTTTGAAATTTAATGAATGAATAAAATGAAAGATAAACTATTTTTGCCTTAATATTTTATATTTATACATATGTAATTGGAATTGTGTTTTCTTTTCTTCCCTTATAAGAATTGTAAAATTTTTGTTCTCTGACATTATTGTTATTATAGCATGTCAATAAAAAATAAATTTTTTCTATATTTATTTTTAATAATATTTATACTCGTATATGATATAAAAGCCTTATTTAAGTTACATTTGTATATGCGGCCCGCATAAAAAAAAATATTTTGAAAATAGCCCACCATCCGAAATAGGTTGCCGACCCCTGTTATAAACGATTGAGTTTTTCTTGAGTACTAAATTCCAATGATACGTGTCAAGAATTTCATTCTTGCCTCTTTATTGAAATACAAATTAATTTCACACCGAGTTCTTAATGATTCGCAATAATTTAGACCAATCAATTACAAGAATAATTAATAAATAATTTTAATCGTTCCCTCTCACTTGCATTGACAAGAATATCATATCTTCTCGCTCCCTTCCACTCATTGCTATGGCAAATACGTTTTTCAAATATAAAATCTATATTTACTAAATTAAATTAAAATTTTTGATTTGAAAGAGCGCACGGTAACTTATACTAATATAATAAACACGACGATGTGCGCATTCGAGCGAAAAGTGGCACATTTCCGAGCGAGGGAGGCAAATGAAGCGCGACGCGGAGCGGCGCGCTTCATTTTCCCGAGATCGAAATGTGCCACTTTGAGCTCGAATGTGCACACTCGATTTTAAGCTCGATTACCAAATGTCACGTTTTAACAAAAAATTGTTCACGTTAGTTATACCCCACCTAGTACACGGAAGGTTAAATACAAATCAACTGCAAGGTTAATTGGCTTGGAAGAAAAAATTAATTTTTTTAAAATAACTGCCGTTTCTTTCCCAAATTGGTGGGGCGCCATTATTTCAACTTCATAAGTACACACATTCATCGAAATTGACTTTTGTCCCCCAAAACGGGACAGCCAACCCGCTGTATGTGCCCCCCCCCGGAACCTTCCAATACGTAACGAAGGTAACCGAACGCATAAAAGATATCTGCTTCCTATCTCCAACAAAATTAACATCAAAGACATTACGACCCTCGAAAAGTACATTACGCAGATGTTCTTAGAATAACGCGAAAGAAGCGGATTGAAAAATTGCTATCTGAATAAAGAAATAGTACAGAAGCTGTCAGAAAACTGTCATATAAATGTTAGATGTCCCCGTTTTTTTTACATATACAGATATATAAAAAAAAGCAAGAATAAAATTACTTATTCTATTATTTTTTTTTCTTTGCGAAAAAACACAATCCGTATCCACACTTACTCTGATTTATTGTGGGCTTTCGAAGAGGTGCTTTTTGTGCTTTTCTTTTAATTTCTGAAAGCACAACTTAAAATAATTATTATTAAGCATAATTGTACGTTAAACGCAATAACATTTTTTTTGTTGTAGATAAAAGTCAAGCGTAATTGATTTATATTTTAAATCGAAGAAAGAGCTTTGATCATTTTAAATAAAATTTTCATCGTACAACAAAAGGAGAGTTGGCGCAGGGGCCTTGGCTCTTTGTCCATTAAATACATAAAGTGAGCAACCATTTCATAATCCGCTTCGTTGACTATTGAAGATAAACACAAATAATTTGCAGAAAATGCAGGTGTACAAAGTTTATGTTTGAGTTTTGCGATTTCCATTATTTACTCGCGGACCCAAGAAAGATTTTCGTTTATATTTCGCGAACGTCTGTAAATAAAGTCGTAAAAAAGTTGTTAAAAAGTGCATATAAATTTTGAATTGCAGTTTTATTGTTGGCTTTGAAGCCCGGATTTGAAGTTGTTGCTTTTGTATTTCGATTTGAGCGCTCTCTTTTGCGAAAATCAATCACTAACAAATCCGCTTCTCAGAAATGGAATTAAAGGAGGCGTTGAATGGTTCGTTCGATGTTATAAGGGCATGTGTCGAGGGAAATGCGGCGATTAAATTTTAACGATGTCGAATTATGTAAAAAAATGCGAATGATTTTGTTTTGCGGTCAAATTTGTTAAATTTGCAGCACAGACACCGATAATCTGCATGGAGAGGGTTGTAAAATATTCATAGCCAAAAATTGCGCACGCCATGTATTATTAATACGCATACACTCGTTCGAGACGCGAATATTACATATTTCGTCGTGTTAGCACATTTCCACTTTTTTTTAATGTCGCATCGGTAATTTTTCCGAAACATAAACCACCGCAAAATATTCGATAATAAAAATAAATCATCTTCGAACAGTGTTTTCGGCCATAAAATTAAGCATTATATTCGTTAAAAAAAAAATTAGAACGGTGCCGCTTAACATCGCCATTTCGACCCCTAACAACAATGCACGAAGCGGCGGAAATATGATTTTGAGCGATGTCCGCTTCATTCAGGGGTCGGCAGTGTGTATTCCGTTTGGTCACCCGCGCGGGGGTCCGTTCGCCGGATCCGGAACTACAGTGAACATTTCTCGCCCTACCAGACACTTGCGTTTCTGCAAAACTAATAATAAACTCTCGCTTACAATGGGAAATGGTTGCCTTTTAATGTTTTTCCGGCATTTTT
Source organism: Sinopyrophorus schimmeli (assembly GCA_036325965.1). Taxonomy (NCBI): domain Eukaryota; kingdom Metazoa; phylum Arthropoda; class Insecta; order Coleoptera; family Elateridae; genus Sinopyrophorus; species Sinopyrophorus schimmeli. The sequence continues at coordinate 662,025 of JARFIZ010000202.1, forward strand.
CGCCCTTTCGTAACCTTCCGTCACATTTCTGTTATGCCTTTAAAGCGAACGTTTTTCACCCTACAAAAATTAATAAATAATTAAACAGTTTTATTTATGCATCTCTATTCATTTTGCTATTATTGTATCAATTTTATCCGCAATTGTATTGAACTGTTTATACGCATGCATGAAAAGTTAGAAGTTATACTTCTTTGGCGCGACTAAATGAAATATGGCCACGTGTAAAAATCAATATAAATAAATTTAATAAATACAATAATGTGCGCATTCGAGCGAAAAGTGGCACATTTCCGAGCGAGGGAGGCAAATGAAGCGCGACGCGGAGCGGCGCGCTTCATTTTCCCGAGATCGGAATGTGCCACTTTGAGCTCGAATGTGCACACCCGGTTTTAAACATGATTCACAATAAAATACACAAACAATTAGTTAACATCGTTCCCTCTCGCTCACACTTACGTAATTAACGTATCTTTTCGCTCTCTTCCACTCATTGCTATGGTAAAAATACGTTTTTCGAACATATAATCGATATTTAAACTAAATTTATTGATTGGAAAGAAAGTTTAATTTACAAAATTCAATAAATACAATGATGTGCGCATTCGAGCGAAAAGTGGCACATTTCCGAGCGAGGGAGGCAAATGAAGCGCGACGCGGAGCGGCGCGCTTCATTTTCCCGAGATCGGAATGTGCCACTTTGAGCTCGAATGTGCACACCCGGTTTTAAACATGATTCACAATAAAATAGACAAACAATTAGTTAACATCGTTCCCTCTCGCTCACACTTACGTGATTAACGTATCTTCTCGCTCTCTTCCACTCATTGCTATAGTAAATAAACGTTTTATACATAAAATCGATAACACCGCCTACCGCTTCGTAAATAAAAATGTATGTACATATATTATTTAAACTAATACCGGGCAGTGTCATTTTATTTCGAATATTGAACTTAAATGTATAAGGCATATAACTCAAAATAAAATTTTGGAAATCGTACAGAGAAGTCATTAAAATTTTCATTTGTTTATTTAAATAAAAAGTATGATAATAAACAAATGAAATTGTTTTTTTTTTTATAAAATTATAAATATATTACTATAAACTCTGAAATTTTCGTTCAGTGATCTCAAACAGATTTTTCACAATTAATTTTTTAATTAATAGTACAGAAAATTTTCATTGTAAAAAAAATTGTTGTTAAATTCAAAATTTTCAAAAACTTTTTTAAGGAATGATTATTAGTAATAACTACTATCGAAAAATAAATTTGAACAAGTATTCCATGATCAAGTGGAAAATGAGGGTCCACTTACCGTGATTTGACCCATATACAATTAAAAAAAAATTACAAGTGAAAAAAGTGCTAAGATACAGGTTCCCCTACTTCTTATTGTTAGAAAAAAAATTCTTATCAATATAAAATTTTGGCAAATTTACTTAATTTCATTTACTCTAATAGGTAAACGTTTATTTTATATGGTGGGACAAATAATTTTTTTTATACACCATTGTGATATTAGTAAAATGATAATAATCAGTCATACGCCTTTCATCGTTCCGGTATTGGGACATACGCCTTAATTTTTTGTGAAAAAAGAATTGACCGATCAGAATTCGTGCCGAAGAAAACCGAAGAAAAAACGAATAAAGTCGTGTGTTCATTTTAAACTAAAACAATTTTTCTTCGAACGAAAGAAAATTGTGTTGTCGATTATTTCTCTGTTATCCTAACATCATTTTAACGAAATTAACGCCGAAACCGATTCGCTCGCCAAAACACAAACACATGCGAAGGTAACTGTTTATGTTCGCCTTAGATAAACAGCGACCTTATCTCCGAAATTGACTTCTGTCCTCTTATTTTTCTTCCATGTCGAAACTGGCGAGCGAGTATTTGCTTATTTTCTACGGGCGAAGAAAAACCGCCGCGTTTACTTAAAACTAATTGCGAGCCATGGGGAATTTTCACACTTTTGCTATTAAACAGTGCGCGCCAAATTTTAAAAAAGAAGAAAAAAAATAATTTTTCATTTTTAAAACTAAAAAATTTTCTTGAAAAAAAATTGGTTTTTGATTATTTCATCTTTTCCAACATCATTTTAACGAAATTATAGGAAACCTTCGCTCGAAAAAAAAACATGACAAGGGAATTTTATGTTCAGTTTGAAAACAGCGACCACTCCGTTTATTTGTCCCATTTTTTTTCCATTAAAAAAATTTTTTCCAAGAAAAAAAGCCCCTTTTTAAAAATAACAAGGGGGTTTTCCACTTTTTATTAAACAGTGCGCGCCAAATTTACTTAATTTCATTTACTCTAATAGGTAAACGTTTATTTTATATGGTGGGACAAATAATTTTTTTTATACACCATTGTGATATTAGTAAAATGATAATAATCAGTCATACGCCTTTCATCGTTCCGGTATTGGGACATACGCCTTAATTTTTTGTGAAAAAGAATTGACCGATCAGAATTCGTGCCGAAGAAGACCGAAGAAAAAACGAATAAAGTCGTGTGTTCATTTAAAACTAAAACAATTTTTCTTCGAACGAAAGGAAATTGTGTTGTCGATTATTTCTCTGTTATCCTAACATCATTTTAACGAAATTAACGCCGAAACCGATTCGCTCGCCAAAACACAAACACATGCGAAGGTAACTGTTTATGTTCGCCTTAGATAAACAGCGACCTTATCTCCGAAATTGACTTCTGTCCTCTTATTTTTCTTCCATGTCGAAACTGGCGAGCGAGTATTTGCTTATTTTCTACGGGCGAAGAAAAAAAACCGCCGCGTTTACTTAAAACTAATTGCGAGCCATGGGGAATTTTCACACTTTTTGCTATTAAACAGTGCGCGCCTTTGTCGAGGTGCGAATTTCCCAGCGGTTCCCGTCTCCGCTTTTTTCGTTCGCTAATTAACTCGGGAGGAGTTTGAAGGAGGCGAAATTTTGGGCGAAAGGATAATTTTCGAGTGGATTTAAAGTTAAATATAAGTGCTCTTGCCGGCGTATAGCGTTTCTGCGACGTGAATGATTCGAGCGCTTCCTGGAGGATTCAGACGATTTTCACTTCTACGAGTTTCGTAGCTGTTTTGCATTCCTGATTATGGCGTTTCTGGACGAGCTCGAGTGTTGTTCATGCTCCGAGCTGTTATTGCGGAAGCTATTTTAAAATACGAATGTAGAAGATGAACTCGATCTAAATGTAGATTGCAGAGTACACACTCCAAATTTTCTATCCTTATTGCTAACGCTAAACAAAATTCATTTCGAAAAATAAATCAGTTTCCTTTTAGGCTTCTTTGATTCGCCGAATTTATTATTTTGGGGCGTAATGCGAGGGGGGCTTATTTACGTGCGGTACCGTTGGATAATGTTCTTCCACTTCTTGCACGTACTGCTTTCGACGATGGTTTCCCAAAATGCAACAATGGAGGCGCCTAAGTTTTGTAATTACTAATATCATATATGGGAGAAAAGGCAAAAAAAAGATATGGTAATGAATCTATGTAAAATAAAATAGACAAATCTATTAAATGCGAAGATGTGCGCATTCGAGCGAAAAGTGGCACATTTCCGAGCGAGGGAGGCAAATGAAGCGCGACGCGGAGCGGCGCGCTTCATTTTCCCGAGATCGGAATGTGCCACTTTGAGCTCGAATGTGCACACTCGGTTTAAAGCGTAATTCACAGTAATTTTGGTCACTAAAAATTAGTAAATAATTTTTATCATTCCCTCTCACTCGTACTTATGAGTTTGTCGTATCTTTTCGCTCGCTCCCACTCATTGCTATGGTAAAAATACGTTTTTCGAACATATAATCGATATTTAAAATAAATTTATTGATTGGAAAGAAAGTTTAATTTACAAAATTTAATAAATACGAGGATGTGCGCATTCGAGCGAAAAGTGGCACATTTCCGAGCGAGGGAGGCAAATGAAGCGCGACGCGGAGCGGCGCGCTTCATTTTCCCGAGATCGGAATGTGCCACTTTGAGCTCGAATGTGCACACTCGGTTTAAAGCGTAATTCACGATAATTTTAGTCACTAAAAATTAGTAAATAATTTTTATCATTCCCTCTCACTCGTACTTATGAGTTTGTCGTATCTTTTCGCTCGCCCCCACTCATTGCTATGGTAAAAATACGTTTTTCGAACATATAATTGATGTTTAAATTAAATTGATTGATTGGAAAGAAAGTTTAATTTACAAAATTCAATGAATACGAGGAAGTGCGTATTCGAGCGAAAAGTGGCACATTTCCGAGCGAGAGAAGCAAATGAAGCACGACGCGGAGCGGCGCGCTTCGTTTTCCCGAAATCGGAATGTGCCACTTTGAGCTCGAATGTGCACACTCGGTTTAAAGTGTAATCATAAGTAAAACGCAACTAATAATAATGTTTTTAAATTTATTATATAAAATAGTGTATTTGCGTTGGACAAATTTAATGGAACAAGTATAGATAGCAGAATTAATCACTAAATAATTTGACAATTGGGTTAAAATAAGATGTGTTTAACTAACCCAAAACGTCTTTTATTTACATGTGAATTTATTTATATTAATTATGCATCCTAAACAACTTATTAAAATTGTAAAAGACCTTTATGATCGATATCTGAATTACCGAAAAGTGTCAGAAATTAGTGGTGTATCGTTATCAACAGTGCATAGATTTATCAACAAAGATGAATCTAAGGTGAAAAAGACTCTAGACCAAAGCCTAAGCTCACACAACGAGATGAATGACAGACTCAACTAGTTGTGCACAATTGCAGCGATGAGTTAAGGCGATGTACCAGTCGTGTATTCAAAATAAAGCTTATTTAAATCATGTCTCCACTAGGACAATTAAAAGGAAGCTTAATATATTCAATTTTAAATACAAAATCTTAACCAAACAGATTCAACACACGCAAGGACATAAGGTAAAGCGATATAAGGCTTGTCGCACCTGGATTCAAGTTTGTATTGATTGGAAAACTGTTATATTTATCGATGAAAAGCGATTTTCCTAGATGGTTCTGATAATTGGTCGACGTATGTTGATCCTGATTGCAAAATGTGAGAGATAGAGTTTGATGTGGGGAGGCGGATACATGATCTGGGGCATGATGATTCAACCGGACTATTTTGGATTAAATTTTGAAAGACAAGTTAATTCTACTCAATACATTGATGTTCTCAAGGAAACCAAGGCTATTCTTGATGAACAATTTGGTGATGAAAATTATGTATTTCAACAAAATAATTGGTCAATTCATAAATCTCAACAAACAACATGACTAAAAAATTCCAATATTGAAGTCTTAGAATGGCCCGCGAAGAGTCCTGATTTAAATATTATTGAGAACATGTGGTCACAGTTAAGTCAGAAAGTGTACGCTACAAAAGTTAAGTTTAATTCAAAAAATGAATTAAAATTTGCTATTGAAAAGGCAGTATTTGAAATAAATCATACAGGGTCAGAATATATTGATACTGTGTATATGTCCATTAACAAACGTCTACTTGACTGTTTTGAACGAAAAGAAGGTTTCATCAATTATTAAATAATAATGCTAGTGTAAAAATGTATTAAAAATAGCTTGTTCCAAAAAAATTGTCCACCTAAATTACATTAATTTCATTAATTTAAATTTAATTACTTAAGTTAAATATTTGAAGATGTTGTATTTTGAATATCATAATATACGAATATTATATACCAAGTTTGGCCAGAATCTATTCATTGGTTTTTGAATTATAACATGTTCCATTTTATTTGGCCAGCAGTGTACTATCGAAAAATAAATTTGAACAAGTATTCCATGATCAAGTGGAAAATGAGGGGTCCACTTGACGTGATTTGACCCATATACAATTAAAAAAAAATTACAAGTGAAAAAAGTGCTAAGATACAGGTTCCCCTACTTCTTATTGTAATATAAAATTTTGGCAAATTTACTTAATTTCATTTACTCTAATAGGTAAACGTTTATTTTATATGGTGGGACAAATAATTTTTTTTATACACCATTGTGATATTAGTAAAATGATAATAATCAGTCATACGCCTTTCATCGTTCCGGTATTGGGACATACACCTTAATTGTCAGTGAAAAAAGAATTGACCGATCAGAATTCGTGCCGAAGAAAACCGAAGAAAAAACGAATAAAGTCGTGTGTTCATTTTAAACTAAAACAATTTTTCTTCGAACGAAAGGAAATTGTGTTGTCGATTATTTCGCTGTTATCCTAACATCATTTTAACGAAATTAACGCGGAAACCGATTCGCTCGCCAAAACACAAACACATGCGAAGGTAACTGTTTATGTTCGCCTTAGATAAACAGCGACCTTATCTCCGAAATTGACTTCTGTCCTCTTATTTTTCTTCCATGCCGAAACTGGCGAACGAGTATTTGCTTATTTTCTACGGGCAAAGAAAAAAAACCGCCGCGTTTACTTAAAACTAATTGCGAGCCATGGGGAATTTTCACACTTTTTTCTATTAAACAGTGCGCGCCTTTGTCGAGGTGCGAATTTCCCAGCGGTTCCCGTCTCCGCTTTTTTCGTTCGCTAATTAACTCGGGAGGAGTTTGAAGGAGGCGAAATTTTGGGCGAAAGGATAATTTTCGAGTGGATTTAAAGTTAAATATAAGTGCTCTTGCCGGCGTATAGCGTTTCTGCGACGTGAATGATTCGAGCGCTTCCTGGAGGATTCAGACGATTTTCACTTCTACGAGTTTCGTAGCTGTTTTGCATTCCTGATTATGGCGTTTCTGGACGAGCTCGAGTGTTGTTCATGCTCCGAGCTGTTATTGCGGAAGCTATTTTAAAATACGAATGTAGAAGATGAACTCGATCTAAATGTAGATTGCAGAGTACACACTCCAAATTTTCTATCCTTATTGCTAACGCTAAACAAAATTCATTTCGAAAAATAAATCAGTTTCTTTTTAGGCTTCTTTGATTCGCCGAATTTATTATTTTGTGGCGTAATGCGAGGGGGGCTTATTTACGTGCGGTACCGTTGGATAATGTTCTTCCACTTCTTGCACGTACTGCTTTCGACGATGGTTTCCCAAAATGCAACAATGGAGGCGCCTAAGTTTTGTAATTACTAATATCATATATGGGAGAAAAGGCAAAAAAAAGATATGGTAATGAATTTATGTAAAATAAAATAGACAAATCTATTAAATGCGAAGATGTGCGCATTCGAGCGAAAAGTGGCACATTTCCGAGCGAGGGAGGCAAATGAAGCGCGACGCGGAGCGGCGCGCTTCATTTTCCCGAGATCGGAATGTGCCACTTTGAGCTCGAATGTGCACACTCGGTTTAAAGCGTAATTCACAGTAATTTTGGTCACTAAAAATTAGTAAATAATTTTTATCACTCCCTCTCACTCGTACTTATGAGTTTGTCGTATCTTTTCGCTCGCTCCCACTCATTGCTATGGTAAAAATACGTTTTTCGAACATATAATTGATGTTTAAATTAAATTGATTGATTGGAAAGAAAGTTTAATTTAAAAAATTCAATGAATACGAGGAAGTGCGTATTCGAGCGAAAAGTGGCACATTACCGAGCGAGGGAGGCAAATGAAGCGCGACGCGGAGCGGCGCGCTTCATTTTCCCGAGATCGGAATGTGCCACTTTGAGCTCGAATGTGCACACTCGGTTTAAAGCGTAATTCACGATAATTTTAGTCACTAAAAATTAGTAAATAATTTTTATCATTCCCTCTCATTCGTATTTATGAGTTTGTCGTATCTTTTCGCTCGCTCCCATTCATTGCTATGGTAAAAATACGTTTTTCGAACATATAATCGATATTTAAATTAAATTTATTGATTGGAAAGAAAGTTTAATTAACAAAATTCAATGAATACAAGGATGTGCTGCATTTTCCCGAGATCGGAAAGTGCCACTTTGAGCTCGAATGCGCACACTTGGTTTTAAGCATGATTAACAATAAAATAGACAAACAATTAGTTAACATCGTTCCGTCTCGCTCACACTTACGTGATTAACGTATCTTTTCGCTCTCTTCCACTCATTGCTATAGTAAATATACGTTTTTATACATAAAATCGATATTTACTAAACTACATTAAAATGTTTTCATTGGAAATAACGAAACACAAATGTGTTATGGTATAATGTGTGGAAAGAAATGAAACAAGAGGATTGCATCGAGGATGACTGTTGCCTGTCTGTGCAAAGCAAAGGCTGGCAACACCCCTAGTGTTTCATCCCATAGCATGCCCCAAATTTTTTATATTTTCTGCATTAAAATTAAGAGTTTAAATATATATTTTAATCTTGTAAAAATGGCAACTGTCAAATTAGTTAATCGTTAGAATAATAATTAATTGAACAGGCAAGTGGATGAAGGAATTAAGACACATGTTTCAAGTTTTAAATTGTTTGTCGTGGATGAAGGTTTATATGTAAGAGAAAATTCTTAAACTCTCAAAATATACGGTATATGTTATATTTTACAAGAAAACGAATTTATAAAAAGGTTAAGTAACATAACATTTAGGAAATACTAAAGTTAAATTTGTTCTTTTTTCACAACTACGTTTTTTGACACATTGCCCCTTCATTTAGTTGCCCTTCAATTATTAAATTTGTAATCAACAAAAACTATTTTGATACCGTTGAAATAATTCTAACGTCATTCAGCGGGCAAAAAGTAATCGTTTTCTGCCCTAGGGCAGAATATGTGATTAAATATGTTTCTCCCAGACTTAACATTGGACTCCGTTAATTTTTTGCAGCTGGTCTTATGCTACGATAAACGAGCATTTAGAATATCTAAAATAACAAATAACTGGGCTACGATTTTACAAATTGGTAATTTTTAAAAAAAAATTAATTACAAAGTCGAACTCTTCGAACCCATTTTTCTCAAGAATTTTAATTGGTACGGCTATGCTTTTTAAACCTATCTGAAAGCAAAAGGTCTGGCAAATCACAATCTATATAAATCAGTCCGCAAATAACAGCGCTACAATTTTTTTAATGTGAACTTTTGTGCTACAAGAACGAATTTAAAACTTCAATCCTTAATTACTCAAAAAATTAACATTGACCGCTATACCCATTTTGCACGTGTCTTATGGAAAAATGTCTCAGAATTCTGCATCCGGGTTGTTTTTAATGATCGTATCGAAAATAAGGGCGCTACGATCGTTTTTGTGAGTCGAAGTGTATTTTTTTCGATTAATTTAGTTTTCTCGAAAATTTTGGGTGTTGAAGGGGTAGCATGAAAGAATGACTTCGCTATGTCGGTTTGGGATCCATAGCATGATCCCAAAAAAATTTAAAGCTAATCCATTACCTAAATTTTTTTTCCTCAATTCGAGCAAAGGGGTTAATCCTTGTTTTTTGACCATTTTTGGCGATTTTGAGAGTTTTTAATTAGAACCAAATTCTGACGCGTGGGGATTAAAAACGTTTAGAAATGAAAGAATTTGGTAAAATTCGCAAAGATGGTTAGGTTAAAGCATTTTGAAAATTATAAATTTTTGCAAAATTTACAATTTAAAATTTTGAACGTGTTTTTCTCCCAGACTTAACATTGGGCGCTATATATGTTTTTGGCTGATCTTATGCTCCGTTAAACGGGCTTTCAAAATCTGAAAAGTTTTTAGAGGTCCCATAACAAATAACCAAGTTACGATTTTTCAAAGTGGAAATTTAGAAAAAGTTAATTACAAGTAGAACTCTTCGAACCAGTTTTTCTCGAAAATTTTAAAAAGGAAGACTATGGTTTCTTGCGCCTATCCGACACTTAAATATCTGATAATTCCGAATCTGTATAGTTTCTAATGATCCGTCCACAAATAACAATTCTGCAATTTTATTAACGTCAACTTTTGCGCTACAAAAATTAACCCTTCATTACTCGCAAAATAAACCTTGCGACATATGGCAATTTTAAACGTATCCCATGGAAAAAAGCACCAGATTTCCGAATCCGGGTCATTTATAATGATTGGATCGAAATTGGGGGCGCTACGATCGTTTTTGTGAGTCAAAGTGTATTTTATTTATTTTTAAAATTAAAATTAAGTCGCGGTTACGTAGAGTTTGGAAACCGCTGGCCCAAAGGAAATATTTCTTTAAAACGCCCTTACGTGTACATAAAACAATGTAAAATTCAACTGCAAGTAATTAAGGACGCAGTCAAGTTTAGTACTTAAGTTTCTTTTTAAGTGAAGCGGTTTGAAGGCACGTAAAGTTTAATTAGTAGCGCCTAATTAGTGCTTATAAAGTTGTTAGAATAGCCCTAAGTTTAAGCCCTGTTAAGTATAACATTTACTAAGCTTTGTAGCTTCAAAGTGCTCGCTACATGCTCCTTTAATTCGTTGGTCAACCACAAAACGTTGCAGTCTCACTACCAAAATGCATATTACTAGAATCATTATACAACCGATCGGTTTTAGCTGAATTATTTAGAGCGGAAATTTTTCACATCGCTTATTCGGCAGTTCGCAAAAGCTCACTTAAAGTAATTAGTGCCGTTCGGATCGTGCATTAAAACAGTTTTCGAAAAAAAAATTATCGCGAATTCTCCCATTGGACTTCGAAACGTAAAGGATAATCGAGATACAGGAAATCAGAAAATCCTTTGTCCAAAAAGCTAAAAATAAGGGTTGAGAAAAGAGAGCGAGCCATAAAACGTAATCAATAAAAAGTTGCGTTAAGCCGGTCTTCTAATTTTCCCCCCCCGACAGGAAGCGCTCCCATTCTAACCTATTTTCGGCCTATTTTACAATAAAGAACAATTCAAAACCGAAAACGCCTTCATCGCAATATTCCATCATTACTTCCAAACTCGAGTCGGCTTGATAACTGCTTCCGGTCAGTTTCTCCGAACAATGCGGTTCACCTCATCCACAGTTTCACTTCCGCTTTGTTTAGTTCTCCCACCAAACTCATTGGCTTTGATTTGTAGCTAAACTTTGGAATTGTGATTTTCGAATAATTCGAATCGTAATTTTAATATTTTTGAAGTTGTACTTTTTTTAGCAGGTAATGGAGGTTGCGCGCGCACAACTAACGACAATTTGACAGTATGAAGTTAGCAATCTAAGAAAGTCAATTAATTATTGTGAATCATGCTTAAAATGGAGTGTGCACATTCGAGCTCAAAGTGGCACATTCCGATCTCGGGAAAATGAAGCGCGCCGCTCCGCGTCGCGCTTCATTTGCCTCCCTCGCTCGGAAATGTGCCACTTTTCGCTCGAATGCGCACATCCTTGTATTTATTGAAGTTAACTATTAATCTTCTCTATTTCAAATTAAAATTACTGCCAGTAAAAATATTATATTTCGAAAGGTTATAGTATTTATTTTTATTAATAAATATAAATACTCTAAATCGGAGATTTGGTTTTTTTAATATAAATACGGTCCTGTAATTTTTAATTTCAAATTTGTAATAGGTGAATTAATAAATGTGAATTGTGCTTAAAGCCGAGTGTGCACATTCGAGCTCAAAGTGGCACATTCCGATCTCGGGAAAATGAGCGCGCCGCTCCGCGTCGCGCTTCATTTGCCTCCCTCGCTCGGAAATGTGCCACTTTTCGCTCGAATGCGCACATCCTTGTATTTATTAAAATTAACTATTAATCTTCTCTATTTCAAATTAAAATTACTGCCAGTAAAAATATTATATTTCGAAAGGTTATAGTATTTATTTTTATTAATAAATATAAATAGTCTAAATCGGAGATTTAGTTTTTTTAGTATAAATACGATCCTGTAATTTTTAATTTCATATTTGTAATAGGTGAATTAATTATTGTGAATTGTGCTTAAAACCGAGTGTGCACATTCGAGCTCAAAGTGGCACATTCCGATCTCGGAAAATAAAGCGCGCCGCTCCGCGTCGCGCTTCATTTGCCTCCCTCGCTCGGAAATGTGCCACTTTTCGCTCGAATGCGCACATCCTCGTATTTATTAAATTTGCTTAAATTACTTTGTGAATTTTTAAATTGTACACTCGTGTTTTAACCGAAATCTACAAAAAACGCTACACGTCTCCTTCAAAGTACACCTTACTTATTCTGCACGATTACGCTTTTACACGGTTTACAAAAGTATTTGTGAATGATGAAATCGCGACCGCTTCTTGTATTCGCGGCTGAAAATTTCTTTATTCGCAGATTCAAAAGTAACTACACGTATGTACAGGGTGGTCGTAAAGAAACGATTTCAAAATCCGCTGATAATTCCTGGTTTTACAGTAAAGTTTTTCATGCTTTTTCCATGTATTAAAAATTTTATTTGTTTTCTTAAGATATTTAGAGTTTCTCTTTAGGATAGTTTTTTTCGGAATCTAGCGGGATATGTATGTACAATATATAAATCGAATTACTACGTATTCCTCAATGGTTTTGAAATAAATTGAAAACGTTTGAACTAAAATTAATGCAGCTTGATTTTTATTTTAATAATATTTTTTTAAATATTTATACACAATAAAATATTGAAAATAACATTAAAATATAACTATTATATATTTTCACAAAAATATAAGATAATTATAATTATTAGTGTGACAATCCAAAAAAAAGAGGTAATAATCTATAAAAATATATTATTATGTTCTACTGTTGATTATTCTAATATGTAAATTTATAAGTTAAAATACACCCATACCTCGCTTTACGGCCTAGATGCGTTACACAAAACTTGACCGCAAAGCGAAAAGCCGTATAAGGAATCAATTATCCTAATGCAAATTCATACAAAATTACATCAAAAAAATTTTTTTTGCCGTTATAGCGAAACATTTTAGGCCGGAAATCCAAAACGTGCCTTAATTGAAGAGGGCCGTTATACGAAATGCCGTATAAAGAGCAGCCGTATAGCGAAGTATGTGTGTATTTAATAAGAAATTTCATGATTAAAATAAATTCAAGTTGTATTAAAAAATTTCGAAGTTTTGAATTGTCTCAATAAAATTCCCGATACTTTTTGAAATTCTCTGATTTTTCTATATTTTTCGGTTGCATTAAATTCCCTGATATTTTCCTATATTCCCAGTTTGTGCCACTTTGATATTTTTAATGCCGCAGCTGAATATTAATCCGAATTGAAAGACCTTTTAAAAGCGGCAAAACAAGAAAAAAATACTAAATTCTTTAAACCATTGCCTAAGCCCTGATAATAATAATTAATATTGTTAAAAAATCTCTCATTATGTTGATTTTATTGTAATACATTTTTTTTAATTTTGTAGTCTTCCAAGATTAAAGCATTAAATTAATCCCAAAAAAATTACCATTCCGTATTAGCGGTTTCTGTATTCGCGGAATATTTACGGAACGTTTCCCCCGCGAATAAGGAAATTTGACCGTACAGTCGACCCGCGGTAATCCGACAAAGGCCTTGCACGGCGGTGTAGGACTATAGAGTGCTGCCACTGGCCCCTTGTAGTCCGGAACTTTTTAAAAAGTAGTGCCTTGCAATCCGACAAATTAGAAAAATGCTGTGATAAATCGATACTTTACGTCATGGAAATTGGTCAATTAAACAACACAATAGATAATACAAAGATTAATTATAGAATTAACGTCATTAACGAATTGTCCATAGCAGTTATAAAAAATAAAGACTAATGATAGTACATGTTGATGTAAATTAATACATATGTATTTATGTATAATAATTGACTCGTCCGATTACAAAGGGCGCCGGATTACCACGGGTCCACTGTATTTCCAAACCAAGTTGGGATAAGTTCTGTAGTAAAATTACCATAAATTTTTTGCAATTTTCCAAAACAAACACATTACAAATTTTTTGTAAAAACTACAATGCCAAATTTAATATTGCAAAACTGCTTAGGAAAAAACCATTTTTACAAAATTACAATAGAAATTTTTAAGAGTGTACACTCGCGCGCACTAAAAAGAAGCGGGAAGCCGGCAAACGTCGTAAAATATAATAACGCGAAAATTCATGTGTGCGCAAAAACGCGTCGACGTGTGTAATTTAAAAAATTAAACACGTTTTTAAATTTGTTTTATGGGCTCGCGCCGGTGGCGGCTACAATTGCTATGCTGGCCCGGCGCCGAAAAATAAAAATGGAATGTTTTTAATAATGGTAATAATTTAAAAAAACGGGCCGCGTTTAATAATTTCGCAAATTATTTTCATCGAGGCGCTCGTTAATGTCTCTAAATTAATTCGCGAGTAAGTCGAATTAATTTTGCCTAAGCTTTTAGTGGATGATTTCGAGATAAGTAGGAAAACTGTTGTAATTTTCAGCTAGAATTTCAGAAATGGCTTGCTCAAAGGATACACAAGGATGAAGGGAAGGTGTACGATAATATTCGAAGAGACGACTAGGAAATACGCCTTTCTCATATAAAATGGATTACGAGCAGCTCGGAGTAACTAAAGGATTTCCCGAATTAATTCATAATTAGTGAAGGGTTTTACAATAAACTAAATGGAAATCATTTTAATAAATGCCTTCTCGATACCCTCCTCTCAATTAAATCCGACCGCTTTGTTTTTGAAACGCTTTAATCCGGCCCGAAATTATTTTGTAAACATTCGGCACATGCCAGCCAACCTACGACTTGCTCTTATTAATTATGCACATAAAACGGAGTTATGAATTTTAAGTAATCCAAAACACAGTCCTTGAAGTAAATGTTAATTTGCTTAATCGATTGCACCCGAAAAAAATTTCTAAAATAAACTTGTTTACCGCAGAATTGTAAAAGCTGAAAATTTTAGTCTAAATTTCCACCTAGAGCGACGCAGATTTTAAAAAAGGGCAAATTTTGTAGTTGATTTTTTCGCTAAATTTGTGAAAAGCTTTTTAGTCCTTATAAAATACATAAAAACCTTTAATTTTGATTTTTAAAAGTTTTTATAGATTAAAGAAGTACGTGTTAAATTTCAAAAAAATTAAGAATTTAATTTGTTTATTGTAAAACTACCCGAGTCGAAATTTGGTACGGCTGGTACCAAATGGAACTTACTTTGAGACCGTTCAATCGTCGAGGTTCTATGCAAAACCTCGAGATACTATATAAGCGCTATTTTGAACCCTCGAGTCCAATAATAAAAACTAAGATCTACTTTCGTCTATTTAAATACTCAAATAAATTTATATTAAAAAAATTAAATTAAATTAAATGGAAAAACAAAAAAATGTTAAGATTATAAATGAATACGATTTTGCAATAACCGTAGATTAGAAAAAAAATCTGTTTTATGAACTAAAATATATTTGATATAATTATTAAAAATTTATTTCGTACGTTAATTATATTATGTAAAAATGTGGGTCCAAAATAAGGAAAAATATTTTGATTGTTTATTATAATTTACTTTAGACTCCATAGTGGCGTAAAATTGTACCACCCATGGGTTCAAAGGAGATCTTTTTTAACATAGAAATATAATCTATTTTAGACCCTTCGGTTCTATTGAAATACTCAGATTTAGCCTCTATTCGGGGCTTAAATTTCCACTGGGGTAATTTTAAAGAAAATATTTTAAATGAAAAACTAAAAATCTATTTTTATAAAGCAGGAGTCAAGTGGTACTTCATCAATTGCAAAGAATATGGTAGATTAGGGGGTCCGTTATTTTCCAAAATAATATTTTTTTATCGTAGCGCCCCCCAAATCATAAGTATATAATATTATATTTCGAAAGGTTATAGTATTTATTTTTATTAATAAATATAAATGCCCTAAATCGGAGATTTGGTTTTTCTAGTATAAATACGATCCTGTAATTTTTAATTTCATATTTGTAATAGGTGAATTAATTATTGTGAATTGTGCTTAAAACCGAGTGTGCACATTCGAGCTCAAAGTGGCACATTCCGATCTCGGGAAAATGAAGCGCGCCGCTCCGCGTCGCGCTTCATTTGCCTCCCTCGCTCGGAAATGTGCCACTTTTCGCTCGAATGCGCACATCCTTTTATTTATTAAAATAACTATTAATCTTCTCTATTTCAAATTAAAATTACTGCCAGTAAAAATATTATATTTAGAAAGGTTATAGTATTTATTTTTATTAATAAATATAAATACTCTAAATCGGAGATTTGGTTCTTTTAGTATAAATACGGTCCTGTAATTTTTAATTTCAAATTTGTAATAGGTGAATTAATTAATGTGAATTGTGCTTAAAGCCGAGTGTGCACATTCGAGCTCAAAGTGGCACATTCCGATCTCGGGAAAATGAAGCGCGCCGCTCCGCGTCGCGCTTCATTTGCCTCCCTCGCTCGGAAATGTGCCACTTTTCGCTCGAATGCGCACATCCTTTTATTTATTAAAATAACTATTAATCTTCTCTATTTCAAATTAAAATTACTGTCAGCAATTATATTATATTTGGAAAAGTTATAGTATTTATTTTTTTAATAAATATAAATGCCCTAAATCGGAGATTTGGTTTTTCTAGTATAAATACGATCCTGTAATTTTTAATTTCATATTTGTAATAGGTGAATTAATTATTGTGAATTGTGCTTAAAACCAAGTGTGCACATCCGAGCTCAAAGTGGCGCATTCCGATCTCGGAAAATGAAGCGCGCCGCTCCGCGTCGCGCTTCATTTGCCTCCTCGCTCGGAAATGTGCCACTTTTCGCTCGAATGCGCACATCCTTGTATTTATTGAAGTTACCTATTAATCTTCTCTATTTCAAATTAAAATTACTGCCAGTAAAAATATTATATTTAGAAAGGTTATAGTATTTATTTTTATTAATAAATATAAATACTCTAAATCGGAGATTTGGTTCTTTTAGTATAAATACGGTCCTGTAATTTTTAATTTCAATTTGTAATAGGTGAATTAATTAATGTGAATTGTGCTTAAAGCCGAGTGTGCACATTCGAGCTCAAAGTGGCACATTCCGATCTCGGGAAAATGAAGCGCGCCGCTCCGCGTCGCGCTTCATTTGCCTCCCTCGCTCGGAAATGTGCCACTTTTCGCTCGAATGCGCACATCCTTGTATTTATTGAAGTTAACTATTAATCTTCTCTATTTCAAATTCAAATTACTGTCAGTAAAAATATTATATTTGGAAAGGTTATAGTATATATTTTTATTAATAAATATAAATGCCTGAAACCGGAAATTTGGTTTTTCTAGTATAAATACGGTCCTGTAATTTTAATTTCATATTTGTAATAGATGAATTAATTAATGTGAATTGTGCTTAAAGCCGAGTGTGCACATTCGAGCTCAAAGTGGCACATTCCGATCTCGGAAAATGAAGCGCGCCGCTCCGCGTCGCGCTTCATTTGCCTCCTCGCTCGGAAATGTGCCACTTTTCGCTCGAATGCGCACATCCTTGTATTTATTGAAGTTAACTATTAATCTTCTCTATTTCAAATTAAAATTACTGCCAGTAAAAATATTATATTTAGAAAGGTTATAGTATTTATTTTTATTAATAAATATAAATACTCTAAATCGGAGATTTGGTTCTTTTAGTATAAATACGGTCCTGTAATTTTTAATTTCGAATTTGTAATAGGTGAATTAATAAATGTGAATTGTGCTTAAAGCCGAGTGTGCACATTCGAGCTCAAAGTGGCACATTCCGATCTCGGGAAAATGAAGCGCGCCGCTCCGCGTCGCGCTTCATTTGCCTCCCTCGCTCGGAAATGTGCCACTTTTCGCTCGAATGCGCACATCCTTTTATTTATTAAAATTAACTATTAATCTTCTCTATTTCAAATTAAAATTACTGTCAGCAATTATATTATATTTGGAAAAGTTATAGTATTTATTTTTTTAATAAATATAAATGCCCTAAATCGGAGATTTGGTTTTTCTAGTATAAATACGATCCTGTAATTTTTAATTTCATATTTGTAATAGATGAATTAATTATTGTGAATTGTGCTTAAAACCGTGTGTGCACATTCGAGCCCAAAGTGGCACATAAAATGGAAAAACAAAAAAATGTTAAGATTATAAATAAATACGATTTTGCAATAACCGTAGATTAGAAAAAAAATCTGTTTTATGAACTAAAATATATTTGATATAATTATTAAAAATTTATTTCGTACGTTAATTATATTATGTAAAAATGTGGGTCCAAAATAAAGAAAAATATTTTGATTGTTTATTATAATTTACTTTAGACTCCATAGTGGCGAAATTTAAAATTGTACCACCCATGGGTTCAAAGGAGATCTTATTTTAACATAGAAATATAATCTATTTTAGACCCTTCGGTTCTATTGAAATACTCAGATTTAGCCTCTATTCAGGGCTTAAATTTCGACTGGGGTAATTTTAAAGAAAATATTTTAAATCAAAAACTAAAGATCTATTTTTATAAAGCAGGAGTCAAGTGGTACTTCATCAAATGCAAAGAATATGGTAGATTAGGGGGTCCGTTATTTTCCAAAATAATATTTTTTTATCGTAGCGCCCCCCAAATCATAAGTTTATAGGTTAAAACTTAGGTTTTTTGAAGTAAAAACTTTAGACTTAAAAATTTTTTTTTGCGATTCCTTTAAACTGGGACAAAATCACATTAATGTTCTTAATTAAAATATTGCCTCATTGTAATAATAGTGTGCTTTGTAGGTCTTTATGGTTATTATATTATATTTTTGATTTAATAATATACCGTTATTAAAATGATAGCTAAGTGTAAAACATCCCAAAATTAATTGAACGAGAAAAAAATATTTTTCAAGTTTTTCTTTCATCATTCTGTTTTGTTTCGAACCTTTAAAATAGCTTCCGCAAATTAATTCTTTGTCGTAAATTATTTGTTTACTCGAATTATTTCTAACAAAGACAATTTATTATTTGTTTATAATTAAAAGGCCGCTTACGTGACCAACAGAAATCGGCTGATATCTTTATCGCTGGTTCCACTCGAACATTTTTAAAGCTATCGCATTCACGACCTTCTAATTTTCAATTGTTTTTTTAAAAATCATTACAAAAATTATATAAAGTACACGTATATTTAAATAATTGTACTATGTATACATATTAATAAATAGTTAATACTCAAAACACACGTATTCTGTAGCAAAAAAACCAAATTATTTGTATCGATTAAAATTCAGCTATTGTTACTTGAAAAAAATTGTTGTATTTGCTTTAAATGAGAAAATGTGTGCTTTAAGTAATTTAATGGAAAAATCCTACCTTATTTAATAAAACTTTCAGCTTTCCCAAGTATTTTCAATGAGCACTTTAATGTCACACACTTCCCACCTTTTTAAATTAATCACCACCAATTTTTTAAAAATAATTTTCATAACTGGTCGTTAGACGTTTATGCATCGACGATTGCCACAAAACTGGTTCAAAAATAATAATAAATACGCATTTGCATTTTTATCGTAATACCGAACACCTGATTATCAATTCGGGTCCGTTTTTATAAAACGCGATTACAATAGGTAGTAAAAATGCATTTCAAACAACATACAGGATGCGTATTAATATTATGCCTCTCTGGTCACATTAAATTCGAATTTTCTAAACCGTATTTTGCAAATCAAGTAGAATGTCTTATGATTTTGTGTGTTTTTGTAACTACCTAACATTGTCGAACTAAAAAAAATTTAAAGTATATGTCAAAAGCTGTTTTTTTACATTGTCAGTGTTGCCTACTACAAATATAACTTCAAAGTCCACGTTTAACAAAATTTTGAAGTGAAACTTCTTATGCGAAAATAAATCTAAAATTTTGGCACGACAAAATGGTATACCGTGAGAGGGTATATATATAAAGTAAAAGACCAAAAAGTCTCAAAAGTTTCCAAACAAATTATTGACCAATCTGAATTAAAAAGAAAATAAAACACGATTACTAAAGCCAAATCAAAAACTAAAAATCTACGTACCGAAAATTTTACTTCGTGGCTCTAACGCAAAGTTTTCTGAGACAATTTGAGTTTTAAGAAGAGCCCAAAAAAGCAAAAAGGTACAAAATAAAATAAATAAAATGAAGTGACTTTCTCATCTGAATTATATTCTGTAAAAGTGATTAATATTGTAGCAAACGCAATAGATTAATGTAAGATTAATCTAAACACGCGCTCGAGAAACATCTATCTTATAAAACGTTGAATGTTGGCATCGTCAAAGATGAGAATTATCTCGTTCTTTCTGGAAGCACTGATACCGATACTGAGGCACACATATAAGCACAGCCGACTCCCGTAATAATCAATCTAAGACCAAGTTTCGTTTCGTTTGGTCCAGTGCTCTCTACTCAGCTGGTTCTCGGTGAAACTCAAGGTAATCAAAAATAAGTAAACATTGTAAATAAGTACGAGTGCAAATCAATTAGTTTACGGCATTGAAAATTTTTAAGTGAATTAAAATTAACTTTTTTAAACACCCTTAATTGCTTTTTATTAGTACGATTAAGGGCTGAGTCGAATGTTGCACAATCAACCTCCCTCCTTCTACCTTCTTCCTAATATTCCCTAATTAAACGTCGATAATTATGTTAGCTTAACAAGAGCAATTTATCAAGCGAAATTTTTCTATTCAAAGTGGAAGAGATAACAAAGTTTAGGGGATTAATGAAATATTGCATAAACTCCATGTCGGAGAGAAGAACCCCGAGGAATCCAGAACTTAACTGCCGTAATTAAACGGGAAGTAAAAGGATCTTATTAAGTTTAAATATCTTAAAGATGTCGACCGTGCAAGCTAATCGTAAATCAACAGCTTCTTATCGTGGCAATCTTGTCAAGTCTGCACGTACTTTGAGGTGACGTACTTAAGGGATCTTTCTAGCTGCTTTGTCAGGTCACATTAAACTGTCCTTTATAAATCTACTGGGTCAGTATTGGGCGTATCAAGATGGCTTCTTAGCTCATAATATATTTCGGCTCGCACCTTTTGCAAGGGCTGCGAAGCGGCTCGCTTCTTGTTGCGCGAAAAAGGGAACTCTTCGACGAATCGCTTCGTCCCTTAATTGATAGAACAATAGCTAACATCATTTTAAATTTATCGAAGAAGAGATTCATTTATTTCAATAATAATGGAGCTTCTAAAACAATAACACGCGTAGAAGATGACGGTGAGTTAATGCCTGATATTAGCGCTTTGATTTATTATGGTAAAAGGTAACTTGTGGCAGCCACCGGTTCATTAGATCGTCCCCCGACTCCGTCCTTGTAATGATAAACACTTGATATAAATTATGTTTAGTAATTTGCCAAAGCGAAAGCTCATTAAAGTCCTTCTTAATGCACATTAATTTTAGAAAAGCCATAAACACCAAATTTATTCCAGCTTTATTTATGGTCCGAAGAATTATCGACGATTATTTCGTTGCCTCCTCATTAATCCGGGCACTTTTAATTTTTTTTATGGCCCGCCGAGATGTATTAATCTTTGCGATTGTGTTTCGGGTCACCGAGAGCGTTCTAGTTTTGTTTTTTTAAATAGATTTTGATTTGGTCGTTTTTGTGAAGTTATACTCGTTTTGGCGCTGTGTGAGCAAAATTATAGTAGGCAACGGAAGTTGCGCGCGCACAGCCAACGAAATTTGAAAGTATGAAGTTAGCAATTTAAGAAGGTCAATTAATTATTGTGAATCGTGCTTAAGACCGAGTGCGCACATTCGAGCTCAAAGTGGCACATTCCGATCTCGGGAAAATGAAGCGCGCCGCTCCGCGTCGCGCTTCATTTGCCTCCCTCGCTCGGAAATGTGCCACTTTTCGCTCGAATGTGCACATCTTCGTATTTATTACATTTATTTACATCAATCTTCTTTCTTTAAAATTATAATGAACTAATTTGAAACTAATCGCAAACAAAAGATTTGTTTTCCGAGTATAAATTGGCCCCTTTTAATAATAACGATTCAAATAAACTCACCCCGACTTACATCGTGATAGTAGGCCATGGATAAAGGAAAATTCCACATACCTGTAACAAAAATGTTAATTAACAACTATACCAATTTAAGATATTATATTGTTTAAATAGTTATTATAAACTAATAGTAAAAGAAACAGCTTAAGGTTATGAAAATATTCACTTTCAAGCAAAAAATGGCTCTTTTTGATTATAAGAAAACTTTTGTCAAAATTAAAAATGTACCACTTCTGGGATTTGTCCTGCAAACTCAAACTTTCTACGTGGACAACACATAATTCAAACATTTCATAAAATATTTTATTAAAAAAAATTAAATTCATACCTATATTATAAATTAATGTACAACTCATATATCAATTAGAAAAAAAAATCATATAAAAATAATCATTTAATTAAATACAACTTCATAATATTTATTAATGAAATTTAATTCTTTTCAGTCAGATCAAAAAATCAAACTTTAAATTTTTTAACTTTAATAATTACGAAATGCAAAAAAGCGAATTTGTATTAAATTTTAAAGGATGTTGCCATGTAACCCTATTGTCTATAGCCAGAACGATTCTTCCCTGCTAGCCTTTAATACACGAAAAAGTTAAACATTTTAAAAAAGATAAATTTTCAGTAAAATCAAAAAATCAAACTTTAAATTCCCCTAACTTTTTTATCTTTAATAAATACGCGGAAATCTTTTCTTTCCGATCGTATCGGACCTTAATACGTCGGAATTTGTTCCTAACTCAAAACCTTAAAAATCGGCCATGATCGAAAAAAAAACTTGAGTTAACCCCTTTGCTATTTTTCGAAAAAATGCAAAAAAATGGATTTGTATTAAATTTTAAGAGAATGTTCCTACATATCCCTAGTGTATATAGACAGAACAATTTTTCCCTGCTAGCCTTTAAATTGATATAGTCAACATTTTACGACCTACAAACTTTATTTCTTCTGCAATTAAAAAATCTTGTAACAACTAGAATTTATTATAGTTTTACGAAATTATATACAATATATTTAAGAAAGAATTACGTTTGAGGGTCTTAATATGTTGACTATATGCAGTTAATGAATTTATTATTGAGAATATCTCTATAAATATGAATTTAATGGAGAAAATTAAAAAGACCTTTTTGTAGAGAATTGAATTTCCTACAAAAAACTCTAATTTTATCAAAAAATGAACTTAAATTGTCTTGCGGCACGTGTTATTTATGTTAAAAAAATGTTTAAAAAATTCATCCGTATTGTTTCATCAAAAGCAAAGTTTTTTTGGGCCGTTGGAAAAAAATTAATTTTTAACGACCACCCTAAAGTACCTACGTCTTTTTATTTAGATACATTATTTTTAAATTCAAAAATGAATGTAAACAAATTCAATAAATACGACGATGTGCACATTCGAGCGAAAAGTGGCACATTTCCGAGCGAGGGAGGCAAATGAAGCGCGACGCGGCGGCGCGCTTCATTTTCCCGAGATCGAATGTGCCACTTTGAGCTCGAATGTGCGCACTAGATTTTAAGCACGATTCCCGATAATTTTAGTGACGAAAGATTAATAAATAATTTTTTCATTCCTCTCACTCGTACTTATAATTTTGTCGTATCTTTTCGCTCGCTCCCACTCATTTGTTATGGTACAAATACGTTTTACGAACATATAATCGATATTTTATTATGTTTTTGGATTTGAAACAAAGTTAATAAGACGAAATTCAATAAATAGCAAGATGTGCACATTCGAGTGAAAAGTGGCACATTTCCGAGCGAGGGAGGCAAATGAAGCGCGACGCGGAGCGGCGCGCTTCATTTTCCCGAGATCGGAATGTGCCACTTTGAGCTCGAATGTGCGCACTAGTTTTTAAGCATGATTCACAATAATTTTAGTAACGAAAGATTAATAAATAATTATTTCATTCCCTCTCACTCGTACTTATAATTTTGTCGTATCTTTTCGCTCGCTCCCACTATGGTAAAAATACGTTTTTCGAACATATAATCGATATTTTATTATATTTTTGGATTTGAAACAAAGTTAATAAGACGAAATTCAATAAATAGCAGGATGTGCACATTCGAGTGAAAAGTGGCACATTTCCGAACGAGGGAGGCAAATGAAGCGCGACGCGAAACGGCGCGCTTCATTTTCCCGAGATCGGAATGTGCCACTTTGAGCTCGAATGCGCACACTCGGTTTTAAGCACGATTCACAATAGTTAATGAACTTTCTTAGACGGATATGTTCATCTAATGGAACAACGCATACAGGGTTATTCAACCATATCAAAAATCGAACAATTTTCAAAAAATAAATAAAACATCATAAATACTTAAATTTAGAATAAATTCTTACTAACGTTTTAATCTTAGAGAAGTACTTTTTAAGCACATTACGAATCCGCAAGGCATCGATTTCGAATTCGTTTGGCGATATGGGAGAATAAGGGGCGCTTCATAACTCGAAATTAATGGAATAGTGGGTGGATTTGAAAACAAGACCATAAACATAAAAGTTTAGGAAGAGTAATCATCATATTTCGTGCAGATATAAACGCCCGATATGTGCATAATATCCATCGATTGCCTTTCAGGCCGATACGCGAAATTGCGGCCAACCAAAAAATATTTAAAAAGAATTATGGCGGCGAACCGGGCCCCGTTTTCGAAGCGGCCCCGATTTAAAATTCAGCCGTTACAACGGCAGCGTTACATCGACAAGGAAAATTTTATTTCGTAGCCCCAGCCAAATTATCTCGTGATATTTATAATTAAAATCGTTTAAGTCTAAAATAAGGTAGGGGCCGCTCGTGTTGAATGTAGACATCCTTGTTCCTTCCTCCCTTTAGTTTATTGCACGAAGAAAGAGCAGGGTATAGGATTGCAGGAAACGCAAACGGAATGATGAGTAAGCTAACTGTTGTTGTATTAATTATTCTTTCCTCGTAAAGAGCAGCTCTTGGCGGCAAAGTGTTAATTTTATATCTTCGCTGTAGGTATCTCGAATAATAGAGTAATAATATTGCATTGTGCGCTCGGTAATGTTTGTAAATATTTCAGTTTTCACATTCTCGGTCCCGAGAGGAATTCCTATCCCCGTTTTAATTGAGAATTTTATACGGCTTACTCAGATGCGCGCTAATCTTAATGAATGACAACGAAATGGACAACTGTTGATTACTTCCACTTTTTACGGGTATCCTTTCATTTTTAAGGTCTCCACGTCACGCCCAAAGACTTTCAATTAAATTTACAAATTGATAATGACAATTAGAAAACCCAAGACGCGAAAGTTCGAGTTAGACGATTTTCTTCCCTTCCTTGTATTGTTCTGAGTTGTTCAAAATTTTCGGAGTGGTACGGTGTTTGCAGTAGTCTTTATTGTATTATATCGTTATTCAAAGTTAATCATAATGTTAACGTCCATATCTTTAAATGATGTTATTCAAAGTAATTCAGAGTTAAAAATCAAAAATTAATAATAAATATATCGTTTAAGGAACTTTGAGGGGGGTGTACAGTTGTGTACGCCCTGATTTATGTATAGTTTTGCAAAAAGAAAAGTTGCACTAGAATTAGACAGTTTTGCTGTAACTTGTTGTATTGTTTTCGTATTTTATTAAATTTATTCTTGCGATTATACTTAATATTTAACGGTGTAGTCTTCATCATCATCAACCGGCCGCATTTTTCAAAATATCTAAAATTTTTGGGGATTAAAGGCTAGCAGGAAAAATTGTTCTAGCTATACAATTAAGGATACGTAGGAGCATCCATTTTTTTGCATTTTATCGAAAAAATGCAAAGGGGCTAAGCCATGTTTTTTCTCAATTTTGGCCGAATTTGAGGGTTTTGAGTTAGGACTCGATTCCGACTTATTAATGTCTGATACGATCTGAAATTAAAGATTATTAAAGGTAAAAGACAATTTAAAATTTGATTTGACTGAAAATTGAACTTTTTCAAAATGTCCAAAATTTTTGGGGATTAAAGGCTAGCAGGGAAAAATTGTTCTGGCTATAGACACTAGAGTTACGTGAGAACATCCCTTTAAAATTTTATACAAATACATTTTTTTGCATTTTTTCGAAAAATAGCAAAGGGGTTAACCCATGTATTTTCTCGATTTTCGCCAATTTTGGGGATTTAAAGTTACGACCGGATTTTGACGTATTAAGGTCCGATACGATCGGAAATAAAAGATTCCTGCGTAATTATTGAAGATGAAAAAGTTAGGGCAATTTAAAGTTTGATTTGACTGAAAATTTAAATTTTTCAAAATGTACCCAAAATGTTTGGGGATTAACGACCACCCTAATAAACATGGGTTTATAAAGAGACCCCCTGATCCGTGGATGCTTATTTATGAGAGCGTCCAGCCCTGAAGATGCAACCTGAAACGTTTACGAATGCCGATTATAATGTTAAGTTCATCATCTCGGTCAATATTAAAAGTTCCTTGGAATATATAATAAATGTTGCACTTCATCCTTTCAAAAGTTGTTATGTGGTCAATGTTACACCTTCCCAACGAGTTATTTACGACGCAGTAAAAACCGTACTTGCAATTAGTAAAAAATGCTCGAAAGGGCGAGCCGATTTGGTTTAATTTAATTAGTTTTTAAATATACTATTTTGGGACGTTATTCCAAAACGCATACATAAATTATTAAGTTGTGCTTCCACTGACGTCAATGTAATAAACAAATATTTACACAAGACTGGTTTAGTTTCAAGGACCACCATTATTGACACCGATTTTTGACTAAGAATTGTCTTTCTATGTTAATCGAACTGGTTGCAATGGGAAGTCCGTAATAAAATATTGTTGCAAAGAATAAAAAAATTGTTTACGGTTTGAATTCTATCGGAATGGGTATGTTGAGCTCAAAGGCAAATTGAATGATTTCAAAAAACAATGGTAGTTCATATGTATTAAGAAACAGATAAAATTACTCATTTTTATTGATTTTGGTGAAGTGGTTTATTTCAGTTAAAAAAACAGTTTGTGATTTCTTCAAGCGTTAAATTTTTAAATAAATATAAGTATGTATCATTAGTTTTTTTTAATGTTATAAATACTTATTAGAAGTAATAAATGATTAGTTATTATGATTATATATCGTTAGCTCTTAATTACAAAATAATTATCAACTTAAAAATTTATCATTTTATTTTTAATTTAAAAAAATTAAATCTTCTTTTTATATTAATGTTAAAATATTTCCTTATTTAATACAATCTATTTATGCATACAGTTGAACAATTTTTACAAAATATATAGGTACTGATTTCATCTCACGAAAAGAACTCCAATAATAATATTAATAATACGAAAATATATTATGTCTTCGAAAAGAATATGATGGAGAAGCACCTACTTTAGATAAAATCGCGGGCACTTTAAAAAGATAAATGTTATAATTTCGATTTAATTTGAAAAATTGCAGACGACCGATAGGCAACAATTGAATCACACAAAATCGATTCACAAAATGCCAACAGTACGTTTGTAAAGATTTAAAGACTTACAGCGAAAGCAAATTTTTTAAAGCTCAATGACATTTTAGACAAAAAAAAATAGATTAAATAGGAAAACATAAATAATGTAAAAAAAATTAGTAATAACAAAAACGAAAAAAAAATTTTTATAGACGAAGGTCAAAGTTTTTGATTGTTGATTGGTCGTTTCTCAACAGCAGATAGGTTACAAAAGGCAAAAATACATCTCTCGAACAAAAAAACTCAGCGGAACAACTTTAGGAAACCCAACAATTTTTTCTCTACTAACGTGTTATTAAGAAAAGGCCACATTTTTAATTTGAATATCTATAAAATAGTTAATTATTAATTAAAGCTTTAATTTAAATTTGGATTTTATTATTGGTTGCTGAATATATGACAAATAATGCTTTAAATTTCTTATTTTTAATTCCTAAAAAAATACTTATAGCAATTCTTAATAATTATACGGGTGTCCCACTTACAAATGACTCTAAACCAAACAGAAACATACCCCAAGTTAAGCGACTTTATGTGTAATACTTTTGAGTTATGGTATCGTAAACTTTAATTAAAAATTGTGTAAATAAATAACTTATTATTTAGAATATTTCAAAATTTTTTGTTAACCCTCCGCATACTAGGTGACTAAATGTCACATGCCATACTAGGTAGGGTTTGCCATATCCCTAAAATAAAATGAAATAAAATCCACAAAATTGTTCTTTATGACAGTTAAATGATAATAAATAGATTTTAATAACCAATAACGAATAGGTTTAAGTAAAAAATATATTTATTTATGCATTACAATAGATTTTTATTAATAAAAATACAAAAACTTAACTTTTCTTCAACTTATAAACTATTGAGTCTTTTTTTGAGTACTAAATTCCAATGACACGTGTCAATTACGATACCGAATATTAAGAAAACCTAACAAGAATTTCATTCTTGTCTCGTTATTGAAATACAAATTAATTTCACGGAAATTTCTTAATAATTCGCAATAATTTAGACCAATCAATTACACGAAAAATTAATTCAATAATTTTAATCGTTTCCTCTCACTTGCATTGACAAGATTATCGTATCTTCTCGCTCCCTTCCACTCATTGCTATGGTAAATACATTTTTCAAATATAAATTCAATATTTACTAAATTAAATAAAAATTTTTGAATTAAAAAGGTGAGCGGTAAATCATACTAATATAATAAACACGAGGATGTGCGCATTCGAGCGAAAAGTGGCACATTTCCGAGCGAGGGAAGCAAATGAAGCGCGACGCGGAGCGGCGCGCTTCATTTTCCCGAGATCGGAATGTGCCACTTTGAGCTCGAATGTGCGCACTCGGTTTTAAGCTATATCACCAAACGTGCCGTTTTAACAAAAAAAAATTGTTCACGTTAGTTATACCCCACCTAGTACACGATGCCATTAAAGCTAAATGTAATTTTTTTTCATAGGAAATACATATCAAATATGTCAATTACAAATATAGCACGTACTAAATAACTTCACTTTCTTTTATAAGCACATAATAAGAATGCTGCCATTTGCTGAAAAATTAAAATACATTTTTCTTTAAATTTTTTACATTTGCCACATATTGTATATAAAGTTTTATTGTTTAGATTGGTGTGTGGCATCACCCGGTTAAGTTCCAGTAGCTATTCGTCCGACACCCGTACAATAACAATTTCTAAAAAAATTACCTTTAAGAAAACTAAACGGTCCTTCTTTATAAAATTGTTCTGTTGTAGATTTAGATCACATTTTTGTTAAATTCGGTAGCTAAAATTCTAACACGGCTAATCTGACAGTTCAATGAAAGGCGCCCAAAATAGAAACGATCAACTTCCCTTATAAATTCAATAATACTAGCTTTATCGCAATAACGAAGAATTTTCTAAATTTAGAGAAAAATAATCCTGAGTCACTTATATCCGTTTCTGTTTGTTGTTTTGATTTATTAGTTTTTATATCGCTCTTAATAAATAAGATTAAAATAAAATTAGAGCAATCAAAATGTAATGCGTTTCAAACAGTTCAAAAAAAAATTATAAAAACACAGATAAGAAAAGAATCGATGTACGGTAAACAAACCCGAACAAAAGGTTCGACGAAAAGCCTAAAAAACTATCTAAACCTTACATCCGTAAGATTTTGCCCTGAATTAGATCTCATTAAAACTATCCGCCTCCGAACATTTAGAATTGATAATTTTTTTTCATTGTGAAATACTGGTATGGGAGCAATTAAGAGAGAGCACTGCACATCCCACTCGCATTTGCGATTAATTTCAAAAGACCTTTACTCTCGTTTCCAGCATCAGTTGCGAAATCTTTTCCCAACTTAAAGAACACTAAAATCGTGCGTCTTGCAAGCGCAAGGTAGCCCACTCCATTCGAGCCGGTATTAAGTGTTACGGTACCCCCAACGAAGCGTGCGCTACCGAAGAAAATAACGGACACAACATGTTGCTACGCGGCCTGCCGAAGGAGCTGCAAGAAAAGGCGGAAAAAGAGCTGAACGAAGTTCCGGAACGGATCAAAAGCGACGTCGAGTTCATCCAAAAATGGCTCCAGAAGCAGCCGTTCCTCAACGCCAAAACGGGTAAGTTCGTATCGCATAAATTTGATCGAAGCTAATCGGGGGCCCGTTCAGAGCCGCAGTGGATCCTCAACTTTTTGAGGGGCTCGAAATTCAGCCTGCAAAAGACCCAGGAGAAACTGTACATGTACAACACGATAAGCTGTTGGGCGCCCGAATACGACGCCCTCGACATCTTCGCCCCGCAATGCGAGAGCTGCTCAAGAACAGGTAAGGCGCAAAGCGGCGCCGATTTTTTACAAAATTCGTTTAGAGTTTTTTCCCCATTACTTAAGATGCAGAGGCCTACGGAGCCGGGCGTCGTCCTAGTGCGATGGAACAAGGTTGACCCGAAAACGATGACCTACGTCGACATCATTAAGCTGATTTTGTTATTTGGCGATTTCGTCATTAGCGAATTGGACCATCTCACTGTGAGCGGAGGAATAGTTCTTATCGACATGGAAGGATTCACTTACAGCCATCTAGCGCTTATTAATCTATCGGCTATGCGGAATGCCATGCAATACATTCAGCACGTCGCTCCGATTCGAATGAAAAGATTATTGATTTTGAATGCGAATTCCTTGACACAGACCGCGTACGACTTCACGAGACCCGTTGTCTCGAAAAAAATTCACGAACGAGTAAGTAGCATGTTTTGCTTCGCTCTATAGCTGTTTTGCTTTTTACCTTCAAGCAAGGAACTATTTAGATATTAATTAAATTCTTCGTACGTCAATAACACAACTTATCAAGTTGTTCGGTGTCAAGGACGATCTATAAATGTAAATTCATAATGTTCACTACTTCACATAATAAATTAATTTAATTTAGTTTATTATGCAACAGTTACGAAGCTATAAAACAAAGAAAAAAGTCCTTGATTGTGCTAAGTTGATAACAATTTCACGTAATTGCCGTTAGAAATAATTAAAAAAAGTATTACTGCATTTTTGACAGAAAGTGAAAAAGCAGAATATGTGATGTGGCCCTGACAAAGAATTATTCGAGGTTGTTTAGTGGTTGACCGTGCCAAAAAAAGGATTTTAGGACCAGTAGCGCACACAGATTTTTTTTTTGATGTGCCGCCGTTATTTTTAAACCGTTCCAAAATTGTGTTGTTACATAACAAATAAACCTCAAAGTTTATTTATATTTGATTATGGCTGGGAAAAATACGGTACTTTATTATTATCTAATTTTTTTTTCAGACAATAAATTAACTATTATGGCGAAAAGTCGAGTAAGCACGTTCGAGCTCACAGTGGCACGTTTCGATATCAGGAAAAAGTTCGTTACTCCACTCGCTCGGAGTGTGCCACTTTTTGCTCAAATGTGCGCGTCCTTGCATTTATTAGATTTTTTACATTGATTTTGTTTTCTTAAATTAGAAGCTCAATAAATTTTATAATGGGAGGAAGTCATGGCGATCGTTTTTTTAAATAACTGTTTTTAAAGGCAACCATTTCTGGTATAAATAAGGTTCTAGAATTTGATGTTAAAAAGTTTTAGAAAGCGAATAAGTTATTGAGTCAGGATATTTTGGATCGGGATCTATTGATTTAGGAATTTTAAAAAAAAATATTTATTTTAATTTTAGGAGCGTGCAAAATTCATAGTAATTGAATTTTGAATCCTGAACTTCAAAAACTGTCCATTTGTAATGATTCTTTAAATTATATTATTTTATCATTTTTAAACATAATGATACGATTGTCCATAGCAATTATAACAGAGTTGAACATACACATATCTCGAATTCATTAGACTTATTTATATTAATATTGTTGCCTGCAGATAAAATTTGTTTCCCTCGCTCAAAAATGTGCCACTTCTTGCCCTAATTTTCACATAACTGGTCTTATTAAATTTGTTAAAATAAATCTTTCAGTCTCCAATCAAAAAATTAGATTTAATTAATTCTTAATAAGTTTTTTTATTTGAATACGGAAAATAATATAAATAAATCCGCACCTTCAAGTGAGAAGTGGCATATTTAGGAGCGAACGAAAAAAATCATGTGACTGAGCCAAGGGCATCATTTTTCCAAGAGCGGAATGTGCCCCCTTTGGGCCCAAATGAGCACACTCAAATTTAAGCAAGATTCGCAATAATTAATTCACATTCGAAAACTTTGAAACGTAAAATTACAGAACCGTATTTATACCAGAAACACAAAACCAATTGATTATTTCTTTTAAAAATAGTTATTTTAAAAAATGATCGCTATGACTTACTCCCAATATCAAACTAAATTTTAGTGGATCATTAATTTAGTGAGACAAAACAAATTTAAAAAGATTTAATGAACACAATGATGTGCACATTCGAGTGAAAAGTGGCACATTTTCCCGAGATCGGAGTGTGCCACTTGGAGAAAGAATATTCACACTTTAAACAACAATTTATAATAATCAATTTATTTTTCAAAACAATTTAATTAAAAATTGCAGAACCGTATTTATATCTGAAACTTGTACTCAATTAATTAATGCTTCAAACAAAGTTGCTAAAAAATAAGCTCTATCATATCTTCTGAAAATGACGTCTAAATTGATTACACTTGTAATTTAATGAGAAAAGATCGTTAAGAAAATATTATATGTAGTATGCGATAACTATAAAATAAAACCATATTTGTTACTATAACGATACTAAAAAGAAAGAAAATACCTAAGTCAAGAATTAAAAATTTTCTATTAATTTTCTTTCCAGAATTTAACAAGTATAAATATTATACCAAATATATATAGCACAATAAATTCTCCTATTTTAGCAATTCTCAAAATTTATCAGTTATTTGAATTAAGTTTCAAATTAACATTTAATCAAAGTTTTACAGCTGGTCCTTCGAAACATAACAATTAATCACAACCAAAGATTAATGTAGATAAATCCAATAAATACAAGGATGTGCGCATTCGAGCGAAAAGTGGCACATTTCCGAGCGAGGGAGGCAAATGAAGCGCGACGCGGAGCGGCGCGCTTCATTTTCCCGAGATCGGAATGTGCCACTTTGAGCTCGAATGTGCGCACTCGGTTTTAAGCATGATTCACAAACATCTAGTCAATAAATTAGACAAAAAATCAATGGAATAGTTGTAATCGTTTCCTCTCACTCGTATTGACGTGATTCTCGTATCTTTTCGCTCCCTTCCACTCATTGCTATGGTAAATTCGTTTTTTAAGCATAAAATTGTTATGTACTTATCTAAATTAAAATTTTTGATTTGAAAGAGTGAAGTATAAAGTAGATAAATAATATAAATGCGGGATATGTGCGCATTCGAGCGAAAAGTGGTACATTTCCGAGCGAGGGAGGCAAATGAAGCGCGACGCGGAGCGGCGCGCTTTATTTTCCCGAGATCGGAATGTGCCACTTTGAGCTCAAATGTGCACACTCGGTTTTAAGCATGATTCACAAACATCTAGTCAATAAATTAGACAAAAAATCAATGGAATAGTTGTAATCGTTCCCTCTCACTCGTATTGACGTGATTCTCGTATCTTTTCGCTCCCTTCCACTCAATGCTATAGTAAATTCGTTTTTTAAGCATAAAATCGTTATGTACTTATCTAAATTAAAATTTTTGATTTGAAAGAGTGAAGTATAAAGTAGATAAATAATATAAATGCGGGGTATGTGCGCATTCGAGCGAAAAGTGGCACATTTCCGAGCGAGGGAGGCAAATGAAGCGCGACGCGGAGCGGCGCGCTTCATTTTCCCGAGATCGAAATGTGCCACTTTGAGCTCAAATGCGCACACTCGATTTTAAGCACGTTTCACAAGAATTAATACACTTTCTAACAGTTTTCAAAGTAAGATTACAGGACCGTATTCATACCAGAAACCCCAAAAAATGAATTATTGCCTAACACTAATTTTTGTCGCAAATTAATTCATTTTTTTTCCAGATTATAATACTTGGAAGCGATTACAAAAAAGAACTATTGACGCACGTTAGGAAAGAATCGGTTCCCAAGGATTACGGAGGAGATGCACCGACCGCGGACGAAATCGCAGGTAGGCCTTTCGTAATTTTTTTTTCGGCAAATTCTAATTTAAATTTATATCAAAAAATTACAGACAGTTGGAACGCCACGATAGAGTCGTACAGGGATTGGTTCGAAGAGAATAAAAAATACGGTTGCAGAGACTTAAAGGCTTACCGAGAGAATAAATTGTACAAACCGCAATCGAATTTAGAAGGATGTTTTAGGAAATTAGAGATTGACTGAATAATTTTAAATTCGCATCTTGGCTAAGGAGACCTTAAAAAAGCGAGGCACTAAATTTTTTTCAACGGTTTTAAATTATCCAAACGGCCGACTTTTTATTTTCGAAGGTGAGCGTTAGAATGCTGTACCTGTAATTATTTCAATCAATGGCGAAAAACGTCATTGTAAGTCGGCGGCAAAATAGAATTGACTATAATGATTAGTGAAAAATCTAGTTAAATAAACAATGAGCTCGTTTTGGATCAATTAATGTTAATTAATTTTTTAATAAATGTAAATTAATAACGAAAAGTTTTTAATTAGTATTAAAAAAACTGTATGTTTTAATTTAAACTTTTGAGATGGAGTTTTGATTAAATTTAAGTATTGAAATTTTTATTTTCTTTTAGCTTTATTGTATAAAGAATCAATAAAGCACGATGTCAAAAATAGCTCGATTTTGGCCCATTACTAAAGTAAATTATTTAAAAAAAAAATGACAAATTAAGACAAATCGTATAAATAATATTTGCGGAAACAGTCAAAAATGTGTTTCTCTTTTACAACATTCAATTTCAAAGGTGGTCATCAAAGACCAGAATATTTAATATTATTAAGAAGAGTAAATGCCAATTTTTTTCCAATTTTTCAATATTTTCAAAGATGTGAAGGAAACTAACGAACATTCTGAAAATTATCGGTAGAGTAGTTTCAATATCTTGTGGCACGCAAGTTAGACGCGAGCTGCGCGAAGGAGGAGCCCAAATTCTACGGAAGGGCAACTTCGGCCAATATCGAACGAAATAGACACGAGAAATGCTGTCCTAAAAACATCAGATCTGGGCGCCCGATGTTTTATCGTTTATATTTACTTTTCGCTTCGAAAGAATAATAATTCAGGGGCTTGATATAGCCCTTATTTTGTACATAAACGAATACCACGAATACGTAAACAAACTACCAAAAACCACAAAATAGGACAGCACCTTCAAGCAACCACAAAAAGCAAATAAAAGAATGTGACTGTTATGCAGATCAGGTAGTTCTTCTGTACGTATCGAAAGAGTGCCACGAGATATTCAAACTACTATACCTATAAAAAATTTCTAAACTCATTCGATCTTTCGATTGGAATAAATATCGTTTTTTTTTCGTTTAACTAAAAATTCTAGTAATAATCTCATTTTAAATAAAAGTGTAGAATATCTTTATATAATTGAATAGAACCAATAAAGGGCTTTTCAAAATTATATAATAAGTTACCGTTACTTTTCAAATTATGAACTAACTTTAATAAAACACCCTTGCTCTTCCAAAAAATAATACTAATATTCTTATAAATTATTTATCGGTCAAATGGTAAATTGTTGTGTACTTTTGAGGAGCTCTATGGCAGCTCTATTCAATTATGATAAACAAATATATTTCAATGTAAAATAAGAAAGTTGCCTTTATTTCAGGGTAAACCAAGAATGCGAAAAAACCAAATATCGAATAAATACAAAAAAACTTTCTTAATTACACTTTTTTTGTAATGTCCATTAGTTTTCAAGCTATAGTACGTTAGTGAAACACTAGGCATATCAATACAATTATTTTGGGGTGTTGTATGATAATCGTCATACCATTGAAAATTTCAAAATATTGGCATTTACTCGATTTATATATTTCTGGTAATTCAGGGTGTTTCTTTTTAACATTAAGGACGTTTTGAATTTGGCGCCATACTAATTTATTTTTATGTTGGAAGCACCAGATGATGCTAGTGGCTCTCGAATAGGAATGAACAATTTCATATTAATGATTTTAAAAAATCTATTTTAGTAGAATAATCGCAAAAAACACAAGTGCAGCTACAAATATCAAAAGAACAAAACGCTTAACCCTTTAGAAACATTGACAAATTGACATTTGACAGCAAAAGTCACTAGATTCTGACAATAAAACCGCTTTCAAACTGTGAAATGCACTAAAAAATTGGCGCCAAATTCAAAACATCACCAATCTTGTAAAGTCACTCAATATTTAACATGCTGGTCGTGGGTGACCCCTAGGGTGGCGCAACAAAACCGACTATTTTTTTTTTTGAGTCCCGAGTGAAAAAATGTTAGTTTTTGATGTTTTAAGAGCTACCTCCTAAGGACAACTCAAAAAAAAAATGTTAAGAGGTCGCTCAAAATTTTTTAAAAGTTCAAAAACCGTCAAAAATCGATTTTTTTTCGTTACTTTATAATTTTATAGACAAACAAAAAATAAGTTTCTGAATGTTTCAATTTAAAATTTGAGTTTTAAAAGGTCACTCAGAATTTTTTTTTATTTATTAGTACATCACTTTGGATTTTTCGAGTGACATTTTAATATTCGAATTAAAATTTTATACATTTTTTTTCTATTTTTTTCATTTTTAGTTCATCTCGTGGTGAATTTTTGTTGATTATTTTACTAAATAATAGAAAAAAATGTATGAAATTTTAATTTAAATATAAAATGTCGCTCGAAAAAATCCAAAGTGATAAATAAATAAAAATTCTGAGCAACCTTTTAAAACTTAAATTTTAAATTGAAACTTTTTTTTGTTTGTCTATAAAATTATACTGCAACAAGAAAAACAATTTAAAAAAATTTGAGCGACCTCTTAAAAATATTTTTTGGGCTGTCCTTTGGAGGTAGCTCTTAAAACATCAAGAACTAACATTTTTTCACTCGAGGCAAAAAAAAATAGTCGGTTTTCTGCGCCACCCTAGTGACCCCCTTAAAATACGAAAAAAACCTCGGACCATTAATTTTTGAATATATTTAATTTTTTTTTTAACTATAATTTACTTTTGTAAAAAGGACTAAAAACAAGTTATTTTTATCATTGGCTTTAATCGATTTGTTTTTAATTTAAATATAATCAACTTTTTAGATAGTTTTAAGTTCTCTACGCCAAAATCGAATAGTAAGGATTGCACGTTAACAATTAGTGCCAAAATGCGGCCTTGATTAAATCAAAAGAAACCACGACCTTCTCGCAATTAAGAACCGGAATCGAAAAGTTTTGTTTACAAAGCTCGAGCAATAATTATATACTTCATACAAGGCAACAAAACTTATTTAAATGCGTCTCGAAAGTCACTAAAAAAAAATTCAATTGTGTCTTCAGACAATAACATAATATTAATAAGTAAAAAAACGGCGATAAAAATTTTAATACACTTAGCTTTACACTCAGTTTAAGCATTATAAAGGTAACCGTATGTAAATTATTTCGTCCTAACTGACCGTCCCTTATCCATTATAAGTTTCTCCATTTAACTCGCAGGATTCTGAGGTACGTTGCAGTAAATCAGCAAAACAGCCACGATTATTCTACACAATCTCTTTGTGAAAAGCTCTGGCCGACTACACTTCATACAATATTAGCGAAAATTATATTTGCGAGCGAAATTCAGGAGAACGGCGCGCGCCCTGAATACAGAGAAGCGTATGCTTTAAGGTCCGAGAAATTTTCTGTGACAAGCGGGAGAATTATCGGTTTTAATTTTCATAAAACGGGCGGCAACTCTTTTCTCGAAATTAATGTTGTTAAATATTCGAAGCGTTTTTTGACAAATATTAAATTATCGCGCCCGAGCCGGTCGCAAATAAAAGCGCAGCTTTTCCGGAAAAATCGCGCATTAAAAAATTTCCCCCTTCGAAATTCGCTTTAACAAAATAATAATTAATTTCCAGCGGAAATTGAATTGGTTATGGATTTTTCTTTTTAAAAAGTAACTAGGGCAAGGATAGCGGTTTTTTTTTGCTTCGTATCTTTGTTTATGGATTTTCTCTCGGAAATGTGCCTCTTTTAATCGCTAAGCCCTCTCGAACGACTCGTATTGCTGAGAAAGTGATTATGAGTGAAGTGGAAGATGGTGGGCGACGCCCATCTGGGCACGAGTTGATTTCTTAGGTCCGCGTCGCTTTCTGAGGACAAATTTAAAGTGCCCAAAGTGTTTCAGGGATGACGGAAGGACCCAATTTGGGGGTCATATACGGGGTATACCCATCTTGGCACATGGTCCATGCACAAAACAGAAAATAATGCAATTGTAGATATCTGAACTGGGCCCAGTTGAAAATATGGGAAGGTTTAATTTAAAAAAAAGTGTAAAGCTTAAAAGCACTAAATTAAAGGTTTGGTGTAAAAATACAGTTTTGTAATTTTTAATTAAAATTATTAAGAAAGTAAATTAAGTGTTGTGAATCGTGCTTAAAACCGAGTGTGCACATTCGAGCTCAAAGTGGCACATTCCGATCTCGGGAAAATGAAGCGCGCCGCTCCGCGTCGCGCTTCATTTGCTTCCCTCGCTCGGAAATGTGCCACTTTTCGCTCGAATGCGCACATTTTGTATTTCTTAGATTTATTGACATCAATCTTTTTTCTTAATTTACACCAATATTTAAATTCTGTATTCGGCAAAGATTAAACTTTCAATTTTTTAAATTACATTGTTGCCTGTACAAATACGGTTCTTTAATTTATAATTAAATTATTTTTAGAAAGCAAATTAATTATTGTGAGTTGTGCTTAAAACCGAGCCCAATGTGGCACATTTTGCTGTTTTCTATTGACACGGTTCCCATACAAACAATTACAATTTCGATAATCGAGGAATAGGTAAATAGTGGAGAAGTGCCAAAAATAGATTTTTTTAAGGTGCAGTAACGTATCGTTTGGACACCCCTGGTCTAGCTATACACAAACACAAGTTAGGCAACATAACACGTGGTTATATTTAATTTAGTTACGTCAAAGAAGTATAACTTCTAACGCACGTATCGATTTGTTATATAAGTGGCCTTAATATTGCAAAGAAACGGGGTGCGATGTTCATATTATTTTTTTTTAATAATTAAAACTTATAATTTGTTTTTTTTTTTAAAGTTCGATAAAAGATACACCTTGCAGAATACTCTGATATTTTGAATTTTTTAAAAAGTCATACAGAGTATAGAATACTTTTTATGGAAAACTTTTAGCGTCAAACCCAAAACAAATTTGAAAATTTTTTTCTCATTGACCGCAATATTCGAAGAAATTTTTCTTTGTAAAAATCTAGCTGTCAAAAGATAACAATTCTTTCTAGATACACAAGCACAAGTTACGCAACATAACACGTGGTTATATTTAATTTAGTTACGCGAAAGAAGTATAACTTCTAATGCACGCATCGTTTTGTTATAAAAGTTGCTTTAAACGGGGTCCGATGTTCATATTATTTTTTTTAATAATTAAAACTTATAATTACTAGGAGTGTAGAAAAGAAATAAAAGTATAATTTTAAAAAGTAATTTGTATTTCATAAAGGGCTCGATAAAAAATACACCTTGCAGCGTACTCTAATATTTTGGTTTTTTAAAAGTCATACAGAGTATAGAATACCTTTTCTAAAAAAGTTTTAGTGACAAAACCAAAAAAAATTTGAAATTTTTTTCTCATTGACCGCAATATTTCAAGAAAATCTTAAGTATTTTTTTTTTGAGAATGTGTGATACAATAATATTTTCTTTGTAAAAATCTAGCCGACAATAGATAACAATTCTTCTCTAGATTTGAACTTTATTTTTTTCTCCAAACTCTTAAAATTTTTAATTTGAAATTCTACCAATTGCCAAAACTGATCTTTAGAAAAAAAATTGAATAAAATATCTTCTGAAGTTAATTTCTCATTCCTATTTGGTCATAACTCTTAAGACACTGATGCTCTATTTCGTAATCATAATAAAATATTTTGGAAAATAATTAAAGATTTGTTTTCCTTTTAAATATAATAATTTAAAAAAACTCACCCCGACTTGCATCATGATCGCGTGCCATGGACAAAAAAAAATTCCACATACCTGTAACAAAAAAGTTAATTAAAATATGGAAAGGTGTAATTAAAAAAAAATATTATGTGCCGAGATGGCCCCCCACTCAAAGTAAATCCCTCTACCCTGATGTTTCAATAAACAACTCCGAAAATTAGTTCCTAAAATTAAGAACCATTTTTAATTATGGTATCGCGTCACAAAAGCGTTCAAAAGAAAAAAATCCGCGATTTTTAATAAACAAAATCATAATTGTTTCTGGCAATCGAAATAAAGGATATGAAATTCAAATTGAAATCTCTGAACGTGTAATTTAGGAGCGTTATAAAATACAAACGAACAGTAAAACAAAGGATTAATGAAACTTTATATAAACAAAACGAATTAAACTTGGACAAAATACAGAAAGTGTAGTTATAACACGGCCGGAGGATTAACGTTGTGTTTTAGCTAAGTTAACATTATTGTCTTTCTGCAACAACACCGGAATTTTAATCTGCATTAGAATATAAAACCAAAAAAAGCGTGCCTCACCCATATAAGCACCCGAACAAAGTGAAACTTGTTTGATAATTCGTACTGCTCGAATTTTTTAAATAGCTATATTTTCACACGTGGATCTAGTTTGCTACGGCTGATATAATAGCGTCGACAAATTTCGACGCATGCGCCAAGTACTACAGACGTATGCAATAACTACACCGTGCCCAACGACTCTCCCCACTCTTTCGAAATATTGGGCTTGGTGCTAAAACATTTCCCCTTCTCTTTTCATTCTGGCCTTTACTTTATACTTCCCCTCTCCCGCTATAACCCCTTTTTCATGACAAAATTTCATATGTATTTACCTTCGCATAAGAAGTTTCACTTCAAAAATAATAATAACGCATAGGTATATAGTACGCGAAAAGCTCGCCTAATTAGTGGAACATCCCTCCAAGATCGTTTAAATCCGATTTACACGAAGCGTTAAAAATTATAATTTTAGTCTTCTTATAAATAAAATGAAAGTGTGCAAACGTTTATCACGTTTTAAAATTTAATGCACTTCTGTGGAGTTGTTTTGAGCGAAATTTTATTCGGAAGTGAATTATGATATAATTAACGCAACCGCTTTTCATATTTCAATGCAATTTTGTACCTGTTGGAATTTTCATGGCCCTACATCTTATTAAACATTAAATAGAACCGTATGCACCGCGTTCTGCAGCGGAATGTAGAATGTATTAACCCCTTCTTCCCGTTCGTGTTATTTACTATTCTGCAATACTCGGGAAAAGTGCTGGATTATGCAGAAATTTAAGCGCTTCGGAATTTAATCTCGACGTTTTGTCAGGTCAAGGTTTACATTGGGATCGAACGGAAAAGGAGTAAGTCTAAGAGAGATTTATGTAATTTTATATTCGCGAAGTTGGTTTATTTAATACCGCCAATTAAGATGTCCGACTTAACGAGTTTTATTTATTTTCGGGAAAAGTTTGAGTTCACTTCGTACTTTGTTTCGCCGTAATTCGTTAATTGATGTCCTGCGAACAAAGTTCAAAGAAAAGGCAAACTTCCTAATTTTATTTGATATGGTCGAGAAGTAAAATGTAGAAGTTTTGGGATTTAAAAATTTACCGTAACTCGATCAATTTATGTTTTCTTTCGCCTTGAACATTTGGAAGGCTTGACGAACGATTTTTTATCTGAACAGACTATGACAAAAGGGGGAGGATGCTAAGCCAATTTATTCTTTCGAAGTGTATAATCTTCCGAAGCATGTTAGCAAATTATGGAAAAAATTTCCAAGCGTTTCTTTGAATATACAGGTGTCTCGTTTAAAGTGCTACATGCTTATAATTTCCAAACTAATGAGAAACTCAAAAAAAGTACAAGTACAGAAGTTCCTTTAATTCATAGGATCTATCCACTCGCACAAATATCAATTTTGTGCCACTTCCGGTTTAACCAAAAATTCTTAAATAGAAGATTTTTTTTAAATATTTGACACAGTCCATTTAGAGTTTTTCCTTTTTTTTTATTAGTTTCCATAATTGCAAGCATGGAAAGATTATATGGAAAAATTTTGTATAACAAATTAGAAAAAAATATAGAGAACAAAGTCGTGGAAGACCAAGCTGTTTTTCCAGCTGAAAGATCAAGTATAGATCATATTTACACAATAAGACAAACCATAGAAAAAAGAAAGCCAAAAAATAGAGATACGCATTTGCAATTCATAGGCAGAAGAAAAGCATACGACTCAGTACCAAGAGAAAAACTATGAACAGCAATGGAAGAAAGTGGAGGACAACAGGAATGAATTAAGGCAGTGAAAGAGCTATACAAAGACAATTCCGTAGCAATAAAAACAAATGGGAAATTTACAACAAGGTTTAAAACAACAAAAGGTCTCCTACAAGGATGCCCGACATCTCTAACACTTTTCAAAATATACCTGGAACAGGCATTCAAATATTGGAAGAACACGCTAAATTTCGCTAATGACCAAGTAGAAATAGCCCAGGATGAAGAAGATCTAAGTCATTTGTTAAGGAAGCTAAAAAAAGAATATACGAAAGCTGGCTTGGAGATAAACATAGAAAAAACGAAATATCTAACAACGAAAGAATACATAGAAGAACTAAAAATCGAAGAAAATACAAGCATCAAAGTAATAGATAGATTCAAATACCTTAAAAGCGTAATAACACAAAATACAACATCAAAAGTAAGAGTAAGACAGACCAGGACATGTATAAAACAATTAAACTCAGTTTTCTGGGACAAACATAACAAAAAATAACAAAATTAGAATATATAAATCGATTATAGAAAGTATTATGAAGTATGGATCAGAAACCTGCACAATAAATAAAAGATATAGAACCAAAATGAATGCAGTAGAAATGCAGTGTTGGAGGAGCTACTGTATGGTCACCAAACTGGATAGAATCGCGAACGAAGAAATTAGACAAAGAATGGGTATAGAAAAAGATGCGATTAGCACATTAGAAGAGAAAACAATGGAGTGGTACGACCATATAAGAAGAAGCACATACAACATATGAATTAAAAAGATTACAGAATGGAGCACCATGGGTAGAAGAAAAAGAGGTAGACCCAGAAGATCTTGGCGAGACGAAGTTGATGAAGCCGTGGAGAAGAGAGGATTGGGAGAAGGAGATTGAGAGGAAAGACAAGAATGGAACAAAAAGCTGAGAGAAGGAAGACAGCGTCAGCTGTATAAATCTTTTTTATATACAGTAGCGGACAAAATAGTTAACACTTTTTTTAATTCTCTTTTGGTTGATTTTATTTGCATAGTTTCCTGATGATGATTATAACTGGCCGCGATAGTCGCCACATCTTATTCCCATTGAAAACATTTGGGGAGAGATTGAAAGAGCATTGAATGGAAAAAAGTTTAAAAAATTCTAAGTTTTGTACTTGACTGTTTCAGAAGTTTTTAAATAGTTTTATTGGTAAATTGATTGATTCTATGCCGAGACGATATGATGCACTGCTAAAGACAAAAGGAGAGACCACTAAATATTGGTTAATTTTAATATTATTTGGTTATTTATTGATATTTTTGAAAGTGCTAACTTTTTTGTCCGGCTTATTTCCCGGTTGTTACGATTTGAGCTATTATAAGAAGTTTTTTTGTTGATTTTGTGTAATTATGAAAGTGCATTAATTTTTTTATAAGAAATAGTACTTACAAAATAATAAACTTGAAAAATCACTCTAATAAAATCAACCAAAAGAAAATTAAAAAAAGTGGTAACTATTTTGTCCGCTACTGTATATAGTTAAAGGCTTATGGCACTTGGGTGAAACATTTTAAAAATCAGTTAAAGGTAAAAAAAATTCTCATTAATCAAAAATAATAATAATAATAATTTAGCGCAAATAATAATTAGTCTACTATTAATTAAATCTAAATCGTCGAAAAAGTTCTTATGGTGAGTACAACGTTAAATAATTCTATGCTTTGCTAGAAGATTTTTGAATGATATAATTATATATAATAAACCATATGGGAATTTTATTTATTGTTAGAAATTCCTGAATCGATTTACTGAAATATTGAACTGAAGGGTTTCACTTGACACGATACATTCCATATACAATTTTAATTGATCAAAAATGCGAATTAGTGAGCACTCGAAAGTACACCTAAAAATATTTTTATCTGGCTCGCTGCAATTAGGCGTGCAGAAGAGCACCATGATAACTTATGAAAAATAATAAATACAGTAGACGCCGCTTAATGTGATCACTTTGGGACCGAGATAAAGTGATCACACTAACCGACTGATAACAATAAGCGAAAAATACCAGCGAAGCAAGTAAAACTTAAAAAAACACTTTATGAACTAAATAGTGTGTATTCA
Source organism: Sinopyrophorus schimmeli (assembly GCA_036325965.1). NCBI lineage: Eukaryota > Metazoa > Arthropoda > Insecta > Coleoptera > Elateridae > Sinopyrophorus > Sinopyrophorus schimmeli. Next base: position 706,427 of record JARFIZ010000202.1, read on the forward strand.
TTAGATTCGTTGATATACACATTAGGAAATACAAATTTTATTTAACGTATAATGCAATTTTTTATAAAATTTACGTTAAAAATAACTTATTTTAAAACAAAACAAAATAAAGTATTAAAAACATCCATAATGTGTTAGAGGTATCGGTATCACTGTAAAAATATCCATATAACGCACAATTCAAAAAGGTCTTATTTTTTTGAAATAAATGTTCAATTGTTAGTTAAATTTGGGATTTTTTTAATACATTAAGTATTTTTTAAAACAATACAACTTAAATAAAATTTGACAAAACGAGTACACAACGATTCAAAAGACGAAAACATACTAATTGTAAGCTTGACTACGTTTTTTGTTACTACAATTAGGGGATAAATTTATTTTCTGAGAAAAATGGATATTCCTTGAAACAGCATCGCTAGTTCCAGTCGTGCTTTGTTCTCAAAAACCATAAAAGATAGTCTCTCATTGTCTAACGGACTGAACTTTGATCACAATAAACGAAATATCGATAATAATAACCGAACAAATTTTAATGCTTTTGTATTGTGTCGGTTGGTTCCAAACCAGTTTGATCACACTCAACGGTTGATAACATTAACCGTGATCACATTAAGCGGCGCCTACTGTATTATTAAAATCTATAACCTTTTTCATACAAAAAATAAATATAAATTTAATCAACTTTTAATTTTTTGAATTGAAGGACAGAAGATTAATATAGGCAAATCCAATAAATACGAGGATGTGCGCATTCGAGCGAAAAGTGGCACATTTCCGAGCGAGGGAGGCAAATGAAGCGCGACGCGGAGCGGCGCGCTTCATTTTCCCGAGATCGGAATGTGCCACTTTGAGCTCGAATGTGCACACTCTGTTTTAAGCACTATTACCAAGCGCCTCATTTGAACAGAAAAAAATGGTTGACCTTGGTCATACCCAAATTTATTTTAGTCTATACCACCCTTACTACAGTTTTTAGTGTTAAAGCAAAAAAAATATTTAATAAAAATTATTACTTTAATTTTTTTCTAAACCGAATACTTTAGAAGAAAATATATTTGTAAAATTCCTCTGGGGGTTCCCCTATATATTTTTATTTTAATCGCCTTGTATACTTTGAAGCAGGAGAAAGAAAATGTAAAAATCTAAGCTTTATTTGTTCCTCATTTCTCTAACATGGAAAAGGAATAAAAAATCTCTGATTCATCACTACTTGTCACTGGACCGATACGCTCCATTTCTTGCCCGAAGGAAGCTTTAAAATTCTCTTTTGTTGTTTTAAGGAAAACTTTACGGCGCACCGACTTTTCATCAAGTTAAAGCGTAGACGTTAAGCATTCGTCCGTCGAACGCGGCACCAAATAATTAATAAAAGACAAATTGAATTTTCGATTGATAAGAGGAGAATAAAAAATAACGGAGAACAATTACAATTATATTCGAGCTCATTCAGCGGGCGTATTGCTTGTCATACAATCACATTAACTTAAAATTAACGAACAGTTGGCAGTAGTTACAAGCCATTAATAATTAAAATTTAATTAAGGCATTGTTTCGAGCCGTGCAGACAAGCGCCAATTACGGTGTTCAAATTATATTCATAAACAATTCTTTCGCGGGCATAATAAACGATAGGAAAAAAATGGCCTAATCGTTTTATTTCCGCTCAAACGCGAAATTTCGAATCGAAAAAAAAACCGGTGCGTGTACTTATGTGCGCCCGTTGGAAGTTATACTTCGTTGGCGTGACAAAATTAAATATAACCATTTGTTCTGTTGCGCACCTTGCAATTGTGTATAGCTAGACCAGTGGTTTCCAAACTATGTTTGATTAAAATGAGCTTCAAGAGTCATTTAGATAAATTACTTTTTGTGTGTACAAAAATAGAAAGAATTGCTTTGCTTGGCCATAATATCGGTGCCATTCAACGACCAGGGAAAAACGAATCGTATATGGCCATATATAATAATTGACAATATACATATAATATTTTATAATTGCACTCTAATGTTTAATAATTTTTTGGAAATTATCGTAAAATAGTATTATTAAAGTGTGACGGAGGTGTATCAGACACCTCCGAATACTATACCACGATAATTTTCTAAAAATTAATATAAAAAAGAACGCAATCCTAAGATGATAATTGTTTTAAATAAACAACCAACCATTAAAGAGAAGTGGCACATTTCCAGCGAGGAAAGCAAATGAAAAGCGACGCGGATCGGCGCGCTTCATTTTCCCGAGATCGGAAATGTGCCACTTTGGGCTCGAATGTGCACACGCGGCTTTAAGCACAGTTTACTTCAACTTTAAAAACAATCGTATACCGAGTGTTTCATTTAAAGTGCCACGAGCTTATAACTCGTAAAATAATCAAAATTTCATTTTATAATTGGATAGAGCCCGTCAAGAGCTTTTCAAAAATGTATAACAAATTCTCGTTTGATTAATAAATAATTTCAAAAAAAAATAATTTTTATTTCAAATTGTAGGGTTTCAGTAAAGTGTCTCAAGCTTATAACTTCTAAGCTAATAAAAATTTCAAAAAACCTGCTAGTAAAAAAGTTTTTTTAATCTATACGTTCTATGTACTGAAAAAATGGAAATTTTGTTTCACTGCCGAGTTAATCGAAAAAAGTGTCAACTTTCTTAATTTAAATAGTAAGGTATTAATTTTTTTCTGTAAAATGTATGACAAGTTATCATGGAGTTGATAAATTATTTATAATTTTGTCATATTGCTACAAATTTCAGAAAAGGTAGGTATATGGTTAAATGTTTTTTTAATTTATTTATTCCGTAACTGGATAAATATCATATTTTGTTCTAGTTTTGTTTAACTGGATATTTTGGAAATTTTCTTATCATAAACATAAAAAAACAATTTTATAACAATTAAATAGTTTTTAATACCTTGGCACAACTGTATAACAAGTTACTATATGGTCCACAAATAAGAAAACAATCTCTGATATAATTTTACGTTTACGCTATACGTTTTCCTTCTATTTAAGATAAGAAAGTTGACACCATTTCCGGTTAAACCGGAAGTAATACAAGTAATACAAGTGCATAGATCAAATTAATAAAAGAAACTTTTGTACTTGTACTTTTTTTGCAATTTTAATTATTTTACGAATTATAATATTGTGGCACTTTACTGTAACACTACATTTTGAAATAGATTAACTTTATAAATTTTTTTTTTGAGAAAATAGTCACTTGTTATACATTTATGGAGAGCTCTCGACGAGCTGTATCCAATTATACAAAAAAATAAATACCCTTCTATTTAAGATAAGGAAGTTAACCCCGTTTGCGGTTAAACCGGAAGTAAAACAAAATTTATACTTATGCCATTGCATAGATTAAATATATTAAAGACACTTTTATACTTGTACTTTTTTTGAAATTTGGATTATTTTACGAATTATAAGCTTGTGGCACTTTACTGTAACACCCCATTTTAAAATAAAAATTAATTTTTTTTTGCAATTCTTTTTTGAAAAAATGGTCACTTGTTATACATGTTTGGAAAGCTCTCGACGAGATCTATCCAATTATAAAAAAAAATAAATACCCTTCTATTTAAGATAAGGAAGCTGACACCGTTTCCGGTTAAACCGGAAGTGAAACAAAATTTATACTTATGCCATTGCATAGATCAAATAAATTAAAGACACTTTTATACTTGTACTTTTATTTGAAATTTTGATTAGTTTAGGAGTTATAAGCTCGTGGCACTTTAAATGAAACACCCGATATATTCATAAAAATAAATAGTAGTGCAAAACGTTACTAAAACTTCCCGAGCAAATTTTGATATTTTTTCTCTCACTTGCACTCATGGGTTCTTGTATCTTCATGCTCTTTCCCACTCATTGCAATAATTCAAATAGGAACTTCTATGAATTCACAAAAATTAATTTATTCAAAAATCCACCAAAGTTTACAGAACCATATTTCTACTATGAACCAAATCCCTAGCGAAAATGTCCATTTGAAATCGTTTATTTTCAAATTTGTAAACCGCGTAAAACAAGCATCGTGTAAATGGTGTTCATAAAATAAAACGGCACATTTTTAAATAAAAGAAATGTATTATTCCAAAAAAACTACATATTTGTTGAACTTTTTGCGGCCGTCTCCCGCTCTAGTCCTCGACACGCGCCCCCCACTTTTTCAAATCGCTGCCCTTACAAGTTACTTTGTTGAATCGGAAAAATTCGAACAGGAAGTGCGCGACAGGTATTTGCATCTAAAAAACTACGTGCTTCCATTGCACAAATCGGGCTTTGAAAGCTGTAAGCGGACGCGCGGTATTTTCAAAGGGAAAGCTTCCGATTCGCCATTATCGCACGTAAACCTCGCAGTTAGGGCGCTAATTTTTTTCATTAAAAGCAAAAACAAAGCGCATTAAAACGCGTTGTTTACCTCCTTGCCCTAAGGAAGATATATGCTTTTTAGACGGATATCCGCTTAGTCTGCGTAATAAATAGAGTACGTCTGTATTTGTGACAGGGCCTAGTCATAAAATTCAACGGTAAAAGATAAAATACGGTCCTATTGAAACACTTTTCTATAGGGCCGACCTATTGAAAAGTAGGAAATAAATCAGAGCACCGACTACTACTTTACTGGCATATTCGGGGTGCTTCATCGTTTTCGGGGAAAATTATCTCGGTAATTACAACGAAAATATGGAAGCCTTCCAAGATTCTGATTAATACGAAATCATTTCTTTCTTTTATTCTTCTCGCCGAGTCGCTTAGAATTTTTTTTTCTTCGCGAAGAGGAAACGGGCGATATTTATGTTTACGTTTTATCGAAAGGGAAATTTATTTATTTAATTTTCTACGTTTTTTTTTCCTTCTGTTTTTACTATTACAACAACATCAAAAGCTAACAAGATCTCGTAAACATTGACAATGCCATCAATCTGCAAACTGTTGATATTTATCGTTTCCTAAAGCCATAAAGAAAGAGGGTAACAAAATAAGGACTTTTACTATTTATCCGTTTACATGTGCGCGAAGCCCGAAATTTTAGAGCCGATGCGCTCTTTACGGTTTTTGACGTTATACTTCTTTTGGCGTATTGAGAGTAACATTTAAGCAGGTAAGGGAAGTTGCGCGCGCACAGCTAGCGATAATTCGACGGTGAAAGCAGCCCGATCTCCGGAAAATGAAGTCAAGAAATTATTTTACTTCACTCAAGAATTTTAATTTTAATTTTTTAATGGTGCCGCGAATAAGCGAGGACACAGCGCGCGAATGTCGAATTTTTCTGCAATTTACTAATCGCGAATAATCGAAATTTGCGAACATCGAAACCGCGAATGTTGAGGGATTACTGTAATTTAAAAATATTTCAATTGTATTATTGCAATGAGTGGGAGATAGCGAAGAGATATAGGAATCCTGAATGTGCAAGTGAGAGGGATTGATCAAATTTGCTTTAATAGATTTTAGTAACATTTTAAACTACTAATTATTTTTATGAACATATAAGATTGTGTTTAAAGTTGATTATTGTGAATCATGCTTAAAACCGAGTGTGCACATTCGAGCTCAAAGTGGCACATTCCGATCTCGGGAAAATGAAGCGCGCCGCTCCGCGTCGCGCTTCATTTGCCTCCCTCGCTCGGAAATGTGCCACTTTTCGCTCGAATGCGCACATCTTAGTACTTTTTACAGGGGTTCCCAATCTTTTTTATACTGCGACTCCCTTTACAAGTTGTAATTTTTTTGGGACGATTTTAGAAGCCTAAAAAATATATTTATTTATTGCTCTAGCAGATATTAATATTAATTTATTTATTTGTCGTTTAAAAAAATGTTTTAAAGACTTGAATATTTTATTTCCTAATTTTTCTTTGTAGTTCGGTCAAAATAGACATTTCAAATAACAAAGATTTCGACAGAGCTAAATTTTGGTTCAGACCTTGGGTACACCATTAGAAATAAAGTGTCAAAAGTTCCTATCGATCCCATGTTTGCTAAAAAAGTTATTCGGGGTCAAAAGTCAAAATTTGAGGTTTTTTGGATTATTTTCAAAAACGGCAATTTTTATCAGAAAAGTAGTTCAGACAAAAATTATAGATCTTAAAATTATCTACAAAAATTGTCCTAATTCTTTTTTTCTAAGAATTACCATTCGTTAAATATCGCAATTCTACACTAAAGGATAAAATTAAAGGGTCAAGAAGTTTTTTTAAATCTTTTGGTAATTTTTGACAGGCTGTATTTTAGTGGAAAATGGTCGTATCTAATATTTAAAAAAAGCTTTTTAAAGTTCCAAGATTCTAGTTTTCAGATCTTTTAGTCAAAAATTTTTAGGAGCCACCGTTATCACACAATCTTAAGAATATAGCCTGTCAAAAATCTCCAAAAAATTTAGCCAATTTTCTTGACCCCTTAATTTTTTCCTTTAGTGTAGAATCGCGATATCTCACGAATGGTGATTCTTAGAAAGAAATGTATAAGGACCATTTTTGTATATAATTTTAAATTCTATAATTTTTGTCTGAACTACTTTTTTAATAAAACTTACCGTTTACAAAATATAAATATGATAGGGTAAGTGTAGGTATTACTGCGGTTTTTAGGTAAGGCTTTACTTTGGAAGTATTTTTTTTTATCTATTTCAAAATATCGATAATTTTTTTATTTTATATCAGAGTTTCTCTTATTTTGAACTTAAAAAAAATCAACAGCGTGACAAATTAATATTTTCTTTAATTAATAAACATTTTAAAGAAGAGTCTCCATGCATGTATTACTGCGGGTGAAAAAGTAGTTTGCTCCTATTACGGTGTGGGAATTACTGCGAATGATCCTGTTACTGCGTGGCTATTACTGCGGATAACCGAATATAGCTGTTGAGCTTTAAAATTGCATTAAACATGGTAAAAAACTTGTAAGCAAGAGAGTAGGTATTTATATTGGATTTATTATTAACTTTGCCCATTATTTATTTCTGTTCACGAATAATTTAGCTACTGCATAATTCTTATAGGTTAGAATGAGCGCATTTGACATCCACAGTAATACCTACATGCACATGAAACTAGCGACGTCTCTATTACTGTGGTTGATTTTAACCCTCCTATATTTAATAATTAATAATTAATTCAATAATTGTCATACATGTAAAATTAGTATGTTTTTATTATTTTAGAAGCGTAAAATATTATTCATATTTTGTTTCAAATTATACAAACTTATATATCATTTATTTATACTAAAAATAAAAAGATCTGCAGTAATACCTACACCCGCAGTAATACCCACTCTTACCCTAATTACTTATATTATCAACAACAATTTTATAAGTTTATTAAATTACTAAATTAAATTTTGATTATGTTGTGCCGAGCATATTTTTGCCATATCCGCTTTCTTTCTTTAATCCATATACAGGTACTATAGAATTTCGATTAAAAAAAAACTGCACTTTAAATGATCTTATTTTATTACATAGGAACGAAGTAAAAGGGGATAAGTAATAATAAATAAAAAGGCACCAATAGCTGATATTTCTATAGCTGCCAAAAATTATAAGTTTGTTCCTGCCTAACTAAACTTTCAATTATATGTAAGGTAGAAGTACTGGTTTTGGACACTGTACTAGTTGTGGACATTTTCCACTTTATTTTGACAAATGTCAAATATAAGAATTATCGCTACTTGCTATAAGTGTTATTAATGTATGTTTAACTACGATAGAAACATCAATGATGTTTTTTTCGTATTTTTTAAGGTATTTTATTAAAATTACTTAAGTGTCTAAAACTGGGCTTAATGTGTCCAAAACCGGTACTTTTACCTTATATTATACGATTAATACAGAGGAAAAGAAAAAATATCATATTGATATTAATAAAAAAAAATTAAAACAACCGAAAAAATTCAAATGGTACAACAGATATTCTACTGGGGCATCTCGCCCAGCGGCCCATCTCTCCCAAATTTACCCTACATATTTTTTGTGATAGACAGATGCACTAAAAAAATTAAACGTAAAAAAACAAATTAATTTTATAATTTATGCGCATTTTGTTTTATTTTCGACTTACACGGTTTCCTCCGGAACCCATCCACCGTGTAAATGGAAGGATATCTGTACGCTGGGCAGCCGCCACGTATAATTTTTTTTTAAGAGAGGCGCAGCGACATGAATTTGGCAACCACTGTTGTAAGGCGAAAGCCGCTTAAGAGTTTCTGGGAAACACAGAGGGGTTCGTCGATTTGCGAATAGATGGTAATGTGTGGCGAATGCGGAAGATGCTTAAATAGAGCCGTTAAATATTTTAGAGGAGACACTTTAGAAAGGCGTAATATTTAAATAATTAGTAATTTAGATGTGTTCCTGGAAGCAGTGCTAATTAACGGGGACAATAACTTAATATGCATATGAAATGTCGGCGGATAAATTCAGAAACTATAATCCCGGCGTGAACAGGGTTTGCTGTTTTCACATAAGCTTACTGTTATCACTTCAATTCAAAGCAAAGGGGTAGATCGTTAATCAAATTATGTGCCACGAAACTACAGCCAGTTTAGAAAATGTATTGTCAAGGCACTTCGTGATAGTCTAATAACTTACTGAACAAAGCCCGACGGTCTCCATTGAGATTAAACAAATTACTAATATAACACACACAGACGCACACAGGACCACCTCCAAACTATCCATCCACCACATCAATCCTATATTCAACAATTAACCTACATCCCTAAAAGCATTATTTCCTAAGTTTCGATAAGTAATTGGAATTATCTTGTTTCGCTTTGTTCGCACTTCTTTGTACATGAGGCGAGCTTAAACGATTAGGTATGCCCGCGACTTCGAAAAAACCATAATTAATGTTTAAAAAATATTTTGCCCTTACAAAAGCAACTACCTTTTAATTACTTTTTTTTTTGTTGTATTAAATTTGGAGGCTCGAATTTATCGTTTTTTGTCAAAAAATTAATTCGCCACTTCAAGTAAAAAAATTAAATAAAAAATATTAGGTAGAAAGTACACGGAAAGAAATGTATGGCGTTTATCACCATCCTAGTCCATACTCTCGCACCGAGTCCCATAAGTATGGGGTTAGAAGAGACCGGGTATGGTTGTCTCACGGGTAGGTCGTCACAACAACAATAACAGAAAACCTAATGAATTAATAAATTTGTTTACCCGTGTCAAAAAAGCTCGAGCACAATACCTCCTTGCGTACTTCACTTCAGTTCGCTCTGAAATACAAAAAAAAAGATTTGCGTTTGTTTTTTTTTGTACAGTGAAAGTAATTTTTTGTGCAACTGTGTTAAGTCTCGTAAGTATAATTAAATTTTGCATAGTGATATACCTATTCGTGTATTTATGATGTTTAAGATATGTTTCATGATATCATTATATGGTTTTTTAAATTATCATTGATTTAAATTTATTTTGGGAGTTAATTGTCTAAAACTGCTTTGGGGAAAGTTGTCTCAAGTTAACGGGGGCTAGTTGTCAAATGTGCAAAGCAACACCATAAATATGTGCGGTCTTTTTATTGATTTCTAGGGATTTTTCTTCATAAACGATTGACTGTAATTATATTTTAGTTACCATAACCTAAGTTCGTTAGATAGAAGTTACTATTTGCTCATAGCAAATATGTTTTATTTTTTTTAATTATGAATAAGATATTTTTCGTTCCTTTCTTAGGTAAAATTTCTTACAAACAACATTTTACCTATAATAAAAATAGGCATTTGTTTTATCGTTTTGTATTTTACCTTTTATTTAGTATGTGACTACCTACCCCAGACACTGTGACAACCATCCCTGACACAAGGTTAAAAGTCACACTTCTCTTTTTTCATAAAAATTATAATATGTTCTCATTAGATAATGGTAGAGAAAAAGTCTTTATTTTTTCTTAAACTAAAATAAATACACTATCTATTGATAAATTAAGACCATGGGCTTTATAAATACAAAAGAAAAAAATTGTGACTTCCAACCCTGGTCTCCCCTATTTATAATGCAGAATAGTGTATAGTGCGAGAGTATGCGAGAGTATGGACCAGTATGAGGATAAACACCATACATTTCTTTCCGTGTAATGTTAGTGATAAAATATTTGAAATTTAAATTTTGCATTTTTAAATATTTTTGTACTCAAAAATGTTTTTTTATATTTTTTAATATTCTTCTCTAACTCAATAAACACACAGCAACTCATAAATACGGTAACAATTCTTATGACATATACGTACTAGAATTCAAATTTCAAAAAATGATTTCTATATAGATTTCGAAACATCCTATATATTTTCTTATGAGCATTTTAAAATCTATTCTATTTAATATAATTATTATTTTAAAAATATGGTTTCAATGAATGACATAAAAATAGCAAATTTTGTTCTTAGAAATTTTTTTCAATAAGACATTCCAAATAATTTACTCAAAACGCAATTATTTTATAAACATAAGAGGTCCTTCTGAGATTAATAAAAATAATAGAATAAACTAGCAATTACACTTCGTACAACGTCATTTGTGAATGTTCCGAGTAGAAAGCTAATAAAATTATTATACACAACATAAAATTATACAATGTTAGGAAAATTGCTTTTGTACCCTCATTTTAATGCCCACTCAACGTAAAACTACATTTTAAAAACTATTTCAAAAAAAAGGAAATTGTTTTTGTAACTTGCCCGCTACGTTCTGTTACATTAAATTTTTTTCGCGTAAAATAAATTTTAACGGGCCGAATTCGCAAAAGCGCCAGAGCGCTTCGCACGAGTTGACTTGTAATTTTCTAAAAAAAAAAATCCGCTTGTTTAAATAATGAAAAACGGGGCGCCTTTGTGTTCATACGTCTCCTCGTTCCGTTTCGAAATCGTTGATCCCTAACGACGTTAATTCGAAAGATATTAAAAAATGTTTAATATCGAAATTATTTCAAATAGAAAATACTGCTCAATGCAAATAAAATATTCATCATAATAATAATAATAATAAAAAGTTTAATTTTACGTAAATGGTTTTTTTTTTGACAATTATGTCATTTTAAATCTTAAAAGTATCTACCTGTGCGTTAAATAAGCGTTTAACAATTTTTATAAAACTATATCTAACAATTTTTAGAAAAAAAAATCGGTGCGCGTACTTATGTACGGGCATTAGAAGTTATACTTCTTTGGTGAATCAAATCAAAATGTCAACGTGTAAAAATTAATAAAAATAAAATCAATAAATACGAAGATGTGCGCATTCGAGCGAAAAGTGGCACATTTCCGAGCGAGGGAGGCAAATGAAGCGCGACGCGGAGCGGCGCGCTTCATTTTCCCGAGATCGGAATGTGCCACTTTGAGCTCGAATGCGCACACTCGGTTTTAAACGTGATTCACAATATTTAATTTATTTTGTAGGTGTCTAACTTCAAACCGTTAAATTTTCAGCGTTATTGAAAATTTTTATTAAAAAAAATACACGCTATACCTTTCCGAATGTAAGGCTATAATAAATTCGATAATTTATTTAGAAGAAAGAAGATTAATATAAACAAATGCGTCGAATACGAGAATGTGCGTATTCGAGTAAAAAGTGGCACATTTCCGAGCGAGGAGGCAAATGAAGAGTGACGCGGAGCGGCGCGCTTCATTTTCCCGAGATCGGAATGTGCCACTTTGAGCTCGAATGCGCACACTCGGTTTTAAGCGCGATTCACAATATTTAATTTACTTTTGTAGGTGGCTAACTTCAAACCGTTTAATTTTCAGCGTTATTGAAAATATTATTAAAAATATACACTACAGTTTTTCCGAATGTAAAGCTATAATAAATGGGATCATTTGATTTAAAAAAGAGAAGATTAATATAAACAAATGCGTTGAATACGAAGATGTGCGCATTCGAGCATTCGAACATGGTGTTGAAAAACTGTTACAAAAAAACAAATTGAAATGTTTTACCACGTTTAATTCTCCAAAATTTATTAATTTCAGTTTAAATTATTAAAGTGGTGTTAATAAATATTGATTATTAAGGAAAAATTTCGAAAAAACCAATTCATCAATTTTTAGTAAATTTCTTTTTGCAAAATTTATTAACACTGTGTTTTGAAAACAAATCTCAACATAAGAAACTAATTTTAAATCATTATCCTGATATTCTCAAATTAAATAAATTATCATAAAACTCTACGAAAAACTGTTGGAAAAAAGAAATTGAATATTTTTTACAAGGTTTTATTTTAAAACTGCATAAACTAGATGAATCTAAAAACCTACATTTTCTAACATGAAATTAAATTAAAGAACATAGAGATAAACATGGTGAAATTGCCCCCGGGGAATATTTAATTGCCACTTTGGGGATATTTAGTTACTGATGAAGTTTTTCCGAAAGAATCAAAAAATAATTAAAAATATAAAACAAAATTAGACTCGGGATCGAGCGTAATCAAATCTCACGACAAAATAGCTATCAAGAGAAAAAAAATTTTCACAAACTTTTTTTAATATATGATTTGAGCAAAATGAAGCGTATAATTAATATAAATAAATTCAATAAATACGAAGATGTGCGCATAAAATATTAGGTATAAGACATAAGATATTAAAAAACATTTAAGATCGAAATTATTTCAAATACAAAAAACTGCTCCATGCAAAATAAATATTCATCATAATAATAAAAAAAATTATTTTACGTAAATAGTTTTTTTTTCACAAATATGTCATTTTAAATCTTAAAAATATCTACCCATGCATTAAATAAGCATTTAACAATTCTTATAAAATTATAACTATCCATTTTTAGAAGATAAAAAATTATACGCGCGTTAGAAGTTATACTTCTTTGGCGTAAATATATTAAAAATGTTAACGTGTAAAAATTAATATAAATAAATTCAATAAATACGAAGATGTGCGCAATCGAGCGAAAAGTGGCACATTTCCGAGCGAGGGAGGCAAATGAAGCGCGACGCGAAGCGGCGCGCTTCATTTTCCCGAGATCGGAATGTGCCACTTTGAGCTCGAATGCGCACACTCGGTTTTAAGCACGATTCACGATAATTAATTGACTTTCTCAGTCGGCTAATTTCAACTGTTAAATTTTCGTTAGCCGTGCGTGCGCAATTTCCGTCGCCTGCCAAGATTTTACTCTCAATGCGCTAGAAGAGAAAACAACATAACCTCAATAAAATGAAAAAAGATAGATACAAAGTGCAGGTAGATTTTTTTTACATGGCCGATTATTTATCCGATGTAAAGCGAGGCATTCGACGAACAAAGCGGATTAAGGACGGAGAACTTAGAAAACTAAATAAAATTGAGACTGGCGGTTGAATGGCATAATTGCTTGTCAGTTGTAGCCATCTGCTCTCTGAATTGATTCTAACATTTCACAAAGTGTTAATTAAAGGTTTAATTTGAAATTCTTTGATCAAACTCCAATATGCGTTTTTATATTAACTTTCTTTTATTGCTTCATATTCTCTTTGATACTCGGCATTAAATTAACTTCGTCCCTTACAAAATACGGCCTTCCGACTTCAAACAGTTTGATTACAAAAAAAAAGCCCTGCATCGTTTTTTTTCCGTGCGCGATTATTTAGAATTTTTCGGGACGAGCGCTTTTTTTTCTGACGTCGCGACTTGTTAAAAGGTCGGCAAAATTATAAGGTGAAAACCGCAGTATTGACGACGGAGAGATGGTGCTTTCGGTGAGCGTAGAAGAACGCAGAAAATGGGGGTAACGATGAGAATGCCCGGATCGATAGTCCGGACCCGGAGCCGCCCTGCCGAGGCTGATCGCTATCACAGCATCCGCACAAGAAATATGACGCTGTAGCACCTTTCGCGATGATGGCACTTCGCGTAAAGATGACGACGGAAAATGTTACGGCATAAGGAAGTGCATACGAGGTGCGATCAAAAAATACGAGAAGTTTTTAGGTTTTGCAGAGAATTTTTGACGTTATACTTCTTTTGGCGCGCTGAGAGCAAAATTTTAGCGGGCAACAGAAGGTGCGGGTGCTCAGCGTAAGACAATTAAACAGTAAAGCCATCTGTTTCAGGCCACGAAAGTTGCGCGCGCACAGCGATCAAAAAATCGGCAGTTAGAGTTAGCCGTCTAAGAAAATAAATTAATGATTGTGAATCGTGCTTAAAACCGAGTGCGCACATTCGAGCTCAAAGTGGCACATTCCGATCTCGGGAAAATGAAGCGTGCCGCTCCGCGTCGCGCTTCATTTGCCTCCCTCGCTCGGAAATGTGCCACTTTTCGCTCGAATGCGCACATCCTCGTATTTATTGTTTTTTTTACATTAATTTTTGCATATTTTGCAATGTTTTAGATTTACACAGATTTGCATACAAAAAATTATGATTTTGATTTACACGGTTTACCGTGTAATTTAAGAAATAGGTGCGCAGTGGGAATGCGCAAACACTAAATTTTTTTAAAAGATTGGCAGTAACATTTAATTTGAAAACCGGTGGACTAGCTATAAATAGACGCAAGATAAACAGCATAACACGTGATTACATTTAATTTATTTACGCCAAAGAAATAAGGGAACCTGTTGTACTTTGGTCCCTGCGTACCTACGGCAACTTTATTTTTTTTTAATATTTGCGGGCCTTTGTGACCCATAATTTTCGATATTTCAAATGCCACATTGACAGACATTAACGTAAAGTTAGCAGCAGCTGGCCAATGTATAGTAAGACCCCGCTTAACGCGGTTTTATTGGAACTAGGATTCCCCGAAAATTTCATGCAGCATTGGGGGCTCCCCGAAACTCAAAGTAGTTTATCTGCATTGTTTCTTGCCTGTAGTGTTACACAAACGTATTTTTATTATTTCAAACATTTGCTGCTGTTATTGCAAGTATAAATTTTTGTATTATAATGACTGATATAGTGATAAATATGATCATTTTTAATTTTTAATATGGGTGTTAATAAAAAACACGAAAATAAAGCGACAAGAAAAAACATTTCTCTAGAAACTAAAATGCAAGTGCTTAGAAGATTAGATAGTGGTGAACGTCAATGTCAAATTGGTGTTGTATTAAACTTGTCAACTTCGGCAATAAGAACAATTCTCAAGAATAAAGAAAAAATAGTGTCATCGGCAAATACAAATGACATTAGATACCTTCTTGATAAAAAAGCAGAAAATTGAAAATGCATGATCTCAAATATAAATAGTGACTTAGAATTTAATAATTTTTATATACATATTCATTTGTTGTTTCTAAATTTGTAAGAAATAAGTTTTTGTTGTTGCATTGTAATAAAAAAACATATTTAAATGACAAAATACTTAAACAATTTTTCAATTTTATACCTTTTTTTCCCCTAACCCCATTATTTACATGATGAGATGACCTCGCTTAACGCTATTTCGTATAACGCTTAAATTCATTGGAACGTATCCCCCGCGTTAAACGGGGTCTTAGTGTACTTTGTTAATGTATGAGATCAATTAAAATTTTTAATAAAAAGTATGTCTTTTTATTTCTTTTTTACTTTAATATCTTATTGATTTTTATTACCTAATACCAATGACTCATCGTAATAGACAGATTATTTATTAATGTTTGCATAGTAGTGGTCTGATTTTGGCACAGCATTATATTTAATTTTATTTTTGAGTTTAAACATCAAGGGTCGGTGTGTTGTACCTCGGTCACTCTTAATAAATTGTACCTTGGCCCTAAGATCAACGTGCAATAAATAAAAATTTAGATATACCTTTGTTATAAATTCTTATTTTTTTTTTATTTTGCTTCAGATAATAACCCTCGCAAGTCTAACGAAAAATTTAAATTTTTGCAAAATTAACCATTAAGTATGTGAAATTTTAGTATACGAGAAAAGTTTTGTTAGTTTTTGAAACAATTTTAGTGTCATCTCAAAGAAGAACATTAGTAGTTCTTATAATCCAAAAATAAATATATAGTTTTCATAGAACAATGGGTTTTATTTTGCTTAATGTGAATAGAGCCAAGTACATCACCTCTGTTGTACCTAGGCCATAGATCCACAAATTTTTAAATCTTATAGCAATTTGAGTAAACGGTTGGTAATGCTTTCAAATATTTTATGATAAATACCTTATTAGTGCCCCACTACGATGCAATTCATTTTATCAACAAATTGTTACATATACAATTTAAAAAAAATTAAAAGTGAAAAAGGGCGAAGGTACTACAGGTTTCCCTATAACGTACAAGGCACGTACATTTGTCCCTGACATTGGTAAGCCATATTGGATAGTTATTGAATATTTGCCTGACGATAACGTTATACATGTATAGACTAGCGTGAAGAAAAAACAAAGTGCATAAACCGCTAAAAATGCCGCATTGGTGGCAGATGTCAAAAGTAGTCTTATTAAATAGAAAATGACTTGAGGTAAGAGATCCAATAACCGATCACTTCCGGTATTTTTCATATTTATAAAACAATTATTGTGAAAACTGCCACATACAAAAATTACTATAATATTAATACCGTATAAAATCGTGATCTAGTAGCAGTGCCATATTTTTTGTGTGAAATTAGGACTCGATCAACCACAAAACAAATAAAACGTCAAAATATATTATGACACATAGAATTAATGTTTTTCAGACATTATTGTATGCCAAAGGTTAAACCCATTATTTTTTATTCTGAATAATTTCATTGTAATTATACATATACCGGGTGTTTCATTTAAAGTGCCACGAGCTTATAATTTCCAAATAGTAAAAATTTCAAAAAAAGTACGAGTATAATTTTTTTTTAAATTTATTAGATCTATGCACTTGCATAACTACAATTTTTGTAGTACTTCCGGTTTAATTGGATATCGACTTAACTTTCTTGTACTAAATACTGAGGTATTAATTTTTTTCGGTAATTAAATAGAGCTCGTCGAGGGCGTTCCAAAAATGTATCACAAGTTACTATTTGACTAATAAATAATTTTAAAAAAAATTATTTCTATATAGGTATACATTATCCAAAATAAAAATATTTTTTTCAAAATTATTCTTTAATCAAATGGTAACTTGTTACATATTTTTATAAACCCCTCGACAAGCTCTATCCAATTATGTAAAAAAATAATACCCTTCCCTTTAAATAAAAAGGTTCACACAATTTCCAGTAAAACCGGAACTAGAACAGATCTTATATTTGTGCCAGTACATATATTGTATAAATTAAAGAAACTTTTATACTTGTACTTTTTTCGAAATTTCTATTGCTTTAGAATTAATAATCCCGCGGCACTTTACTGAAACGCTTCGTAATCCAAAATATATTTTTTTAAATAACATACATATTAATTTAAACAAATAAATAAAACATGGCCAAATACCTTCAATCGTACGCCGAAAAGCGTACTCCGAAAGGACCGTCCACGAAGAGCCCATCCGCAAGTCCGGCCAAGAAAACGTCGCCGCTCTCGAACACGACACGATCACTTCCAAACTTTCGCGATACTAAGTTGCCAATTAAGTACGTTTCTAGGAAACGGCAGCGTCGCGGCGACTTAGCCAATCAGAGAGCGAATAACAAACAAGCGAGTGTGGGTTAAGATACGAGAAATTGAAGCCTTTTCACCGATTCTAGCGTTGTTAATAATTTTCGTTCGCAAGGAGTGGGAGCGAGAGGGAAATACACCCCGTCGAATTTCAATAGCGAACTCTATTCCTGCACTCTTCCAACGCTCGAATATTAAATCGAATTGCTTGGAATGATTTTTAATGTATTTAGGGCTTTGAGGACCATCCAATTAATTTCGGAAATAAATTTTTGGGGCTTGCTTTAATTCTTTGGCTATCTTTCGGTATTAAGGATGCACAATTCGGGAAAATTGGAGGTTATTTGTAAAATTTTTGATTTTGGGGCTTTGTTGACTTTGGAAATGTCAAAGACAAGTATGAATATTAATAAAATATATAAGCTATGCATTTTGAAGTTAGATTTCCTAAAAAATGGTAAAAAAACGCCTTCTTTTATGGTCGTTTCAAAATTTTTAAAGGTGTACCACCGAAATTACGTGAAATATGTATATTTAAAATTTAAAATTGCGTTTTGGACATTTGTGTTCGTTTAAATAAATTGGTCGATTTGGTTTTTTGAGACTGGTATTAATATTTTTACTCTCTTTCATTAATAAAGTGGTACAGTTAAGCTAAGCTTGAAAATTAATTGTATTATTTTTAATTTTGGGGCTTTCTTGTGTTTGGAAATAATAAAATCAATTATAAAATAAAAACGTTGTAAATTTTAAAAATAGATTTTGGGAAAAAATAAGGAGAAGAAGTCTTCCTTTGTAGTCATTCGACAAGTTTTAAAGGTGCACTATCAAAATTTCATGCAATATATTTTTTTGAAAAATTTAATAAAAACTATTTGAAATGGATAATGAAATTAAGCTACTATTTTTTATAGTCTTATAAAAACACTAATATTATATCCCAAAACCCTTATTTAACAATAAAAAAATGAGCTTCAATAGATAATATTATTTTTATTGGTTTTTTTTGTTCAACACGACATAATAGTGATCGGGTATTGGGTCTCTTACCTTCATTAGCCTAATTATGCACATATTTTATACAAAAAGATTCGGCATCATAGTTCAAAATTGACTCAAAGTTGTGATTAAAAAATCTTCAATTGTACCGTGTATGTCTATCTGAACAAGTTCCTTGCAATCATCTTAATAATAAACAGTTTGAGCACCAAGCAAAACGTGTAAAAGTTTGGGTCAACTTTTAACGATGATGCCCAATTGATTTCAATAAAATTTTTGCATAACAATACTAATTTTGCAATTCTCTATTGAATGCGGGATTTTAGCTGTTTTTGGGCCTTGGCCTTTTACAGTATATCTCAAAAAAGTATCACCAATTGTTTAACAATCTAATTTTGTGATCAAATGGTATAAAAGACCCCGATAGTTTACAAAAAAAATTAACTAAACTTTTGAAAAAAAGAAAAGTTGAAAAATTCGACTTGTTAATTTAGTATTTAATATTTTTCACAGTGATGTTCTGATTGCTAAATGGGATAATACCATTTGACTAATAAAAAAATCATTTTATAACAATCTGAGCAAAGATAAAATAAAAATGGGCCAAATTTTGACAGATGAACAGCGGAGCTTTAGTTAAATTAAAAGAAATATCTGCACAGCTGTTCTCTCATCAAAATTAGAACGAACCTTCATAACAGTGCTTTGCAACAATTCATAACAGCTTCGACTAATTTTTTTGCGTAGACGATTTTTTGGTTTTCCCAAAAACTTGAATCAATAGATTTACAAAGTCTTTTAACTGCGTCATATTCACTTGGTGACACTTGGAATAACTTGATATCCATAAATAATTTTTTGCCAAAAACCAATACTTGCATTTTTTTGATCGAACCTCGTACACACCCTTTCCGAGCACACCAATTCGACCCCTCACATTTACAAAAATTGAGACGCCCAAGATCGACGTATAAAACGACAAAAATGTAATTAGATCCATCTCGAGCATCCACGCAAGTTGGGGGAAAATTTGTAGCATCCTTTACGCGAGGAAGCCGAGTAATTCAAGGGTGAATAAATCTTAGGGTAAAATTTAGAGGCCATAACACAAACCACTAACTCATGTAACATTAGCGAAAATATGATTGCATCCGTATAATGTGGAAATAACCTCAAAACATGCCGCGCGTGTTTGCGCCACCGTATTTGTACTTTAAAGGGAGAATCTGAAATTGTCCAAATATTGGCTTTTCGACGCGCAGTAAGCCAATCATCAAAGACTTCTCTAATGAACTGATTAATATTCCTATTGGAGGCTAACAACAGAAAGACATATCTGCAACTCTGCCGAGGGTTTGTTGTACATAAATAGCGGGCGACCCCATTAAAGACTTCCACTAAATCACGGCCTGCAGATTGCCCTTAAAATTACGTAACGTGTTTGTACAGCCAATACCTGCTTCCTGGTATAGATTACTCTCACCGAATTAATTACAAGAGTCGCATTTCTCAAGTTAACCAGCAAGCAATTAGAACAAGTTCAATCGTAGGTTTCCATAAAGTTTGTTTGCGGTCTCTTCGCAGTTTACGTCTTCGCTATGCCGTTTGCCGTGCATAAACGGCGGTTGAGATACGACCCGGCCGCATGACCGGGAATGCATTACGTAAACTGCATAAGAGCGCATAAACCAAAGCAATTTCGGCTAATTTAACGCGCAATTTATTGCGACTAATGCCTTTCTTGTGTAGAAAAGAAAAGGGAGCTCGGTCTAGAATTAGGAATGCGAGTTGGAAAGTGGCAGTCGCATTTCCTCCGTCCCTAATTCGCCTGCAAACAGTGGGAAATTCTCCAGATAGTGGCAGACCTCTTTGCGTGAGACTGGTGCACGGTCCCTGGCGACCGGTTTGCGTGTTATCCTACAGGATTTCGAGGATTTAGGATTCAGAGACGGGATTCCTAATAATCCCGTCAGTCACCCTATACACCCTTTACGAAACAATACGGATTCTACGTTTTTATTTCGGAAAAAGGGATAATTAAATCACTACCGGACCAATTAATGTTGCCGTAGCCGTTCTAATCTTTCAAATCATTTCCCGCGGCTTTTCTTTTAATTGTTATCGATTCGTGTTATTCTTCGGATTCGTTTCCGGCGCGATTTTTAATTTCGTTTTTGAAGTTATACTTCTTTTGACGTGTAATTTCAGTAGGCCGCGGAAGTTGTGCGCGCACTGCTTATGAAAATTTGACAGTACGAAGTTAGCCGTCTATGAAACTAAATTAATTGTTGTGAATCATGCTTAAAATCGAGTGCGCACATTTGAGCTCAAAGTGGCACATTTCGATCTAAGGAACATGAACAAAATGAAAAAAATCTACATGCTGTTTGTATCTATCTTTTTTTATTTTATTGAGGTTATGTTATTTTCTCTTTTAGCGCATTGAGAGTTAAATCTTAGCAGGTAACGGAAGTTGCGCACGATCAGCTAACGAAAATTTGACAGTTGAAGTTATCCGACTGAGAAAGTTAATTAATTATTGTGAATCGTGCTTAAAACCGAGTGCGCACATTCGAGCTCAAAGTGGCACATTCCGATCTCGGGAAAATGAAGCGCGCCGCTCCGCGTCGCGCTTCATTTGCCTCCCTCGCTCGGAAATGTGCCACTTTTCGCTCGAATGCGCACGTCTTTGCATTCATTACATTTGTCTAATTTATCTCAGGCTCCTTCAAATCAAAAATTTTAATTTGGTGCAGTAAATATCGATTTCGTGTTCCAAAAACGTATTTACCATAGCAAATGAGTGGGAGCGAGCGAAAAGATACGACAAACGCATAAGTACGAGCGAGAGGGAACGATAAAAAATTATTTACTAAATTTTTGTCGCCAAAATTATTGCGCATCGTACTTAAAACCGAGTGTGCACATTCGAGCTCAAAGTGGCACATTCCGATCTCGGGAAAATGAAGCGCGCCGCTCCGCGTCGCGCTTCATTTGCCTCCCTCGCTCGGAAATGTGCCACTTTTCGCTCGAATGCGCACATCTTCGTATTTATTGCATTTGCCTGCTTTATCCTTCATTCTTTCAAATCAGATATTTAAATTTAATTTAGTAAATATCGATTTTACGTTCGAAACACCTATTTACCATAGCAATGAGTGGAAGAGAGCGAAAAGATACAACAATCTTGTCAATGCGAGTGAGAGGGAACGCTTAAAATTAATTTAGTTATGGGTCAAGTCACGTCAAGTGGACCCCTCATTTTCCACTTGATCATGGAATACTTGTTCAAATCTATTTTTCGAAAGTAGTTATTACTAATAATCATCCCTTAAAAAAGTTTTTGAAAATTTTGAATTTAACACCAATTTTTTTTACAATGAAAATTTTCTGTACTATTAATTAAAAAATGAATTGTGAAAAAGCTGTTGGAGATAACTTAACGAAATTTTCAGAGCTTATAGTAATATATTTATAATTTCATAAAAAAAATTTAAAAAAATTTAATTTGTTTATTAATATACTTTTATTAACATTTAAATAAACAAATGAAAATTTTAATGACTTCTCTGTACGATTTTTGAATTTTTTTTTTAGTTATATGCGTTATACATTTAAGTTCAATATTCCAAAATAAAATTTCATTGCCCGACATTAGTTTCAATTATATATGTAGATTTTTATTTACGAAGCGGTAGGCGGTGTCAGTGCAGCGCGCTCCCGATTTTGGCTGCTCTGGCTGTAGATCGCTACATATTGCACATTTTAATTAGTATTTCTTATAATTAAAATAGTTCCATATAATTTAAATTTTTTTAAATTTATTTTAAATTTTAAATTTTAATAAATAAATAAATTTTAAATGTTTTTTAAACAACTCATATTTAAATAAAAATTAATAATAATATTAAATTTTTCTGTTTTAAATCAAGTAGCCATGAATTATCAAAGAACAATAAAACAGCATAATACAACCCAACGTCATTATATTTATTTTTTGACTAATATTGTAAGTTTTTTGAATAATAATAATTCATATCATCATACACCTAATTAAAAGGAGAGTAATTTTGAAGAACGATTCGCATCGATAATAAATGTTAAAAGTTAACAGTTACGCCCCATAAAAAAAAACAGCACTTAAAAAACATAAGTTTTAACTGACCATAGGTTGGTTAGGGCAAAGCTTAGCCTGAACACAAAACTAACAAGAACAAAAAGGGAGAGAAGACAGAAATTCGATTCCGCCAAAATAAAAGAAAATATAAACATATATCAAAGTGAAATTAAAAAACAGATAGGAGATAAGAACTTAGAAAACATGGGAGTAAACGAAATAAATAAAGTATTAACATCAACAATAAGAAAAGCAGCAAAAGAAACCTATACCCAAGGAAAGAAAACCACCGAGTCCTTATCGGCTAATAATAATTATTGCCTTATAAATAATTCAAAATGGCAAAGTTTTAAACTGACCAGTATGGTATGTTTT
Source organism: Sinopyrophorus schimmeli (assembly GCA_036325965.1). Taxonomy (NCBI): domain Eukaryota; kingdom Metazoa; phylum Arthropoda; class Insecta; order Coleoptera; family Elateridae; genus Sinopyrophorus; species Sinopyrophorus schimmeli. The sequence goes on from JARFIZ010000202.1 coordinate 729,457, forward strand.
TACCTACATTAAATGTTACTAAAGCTCCTGCGTTGCTGCACAAACATACTTTAACAGTTTTCCAAAATAATTCATGGCTACTTGATTTAAAACAAAAAAATTTAATATTGTTAATAATTTTTTATTTAAATATGAGTTGATATACATGGTTGAAAAGAGAAATAAAAATTCTATTTAACTATGTAAAAATCCAATATGGCGTTCATTTAAAATAAGAAAGTTGGTATCAATATCTTGGAAACCGCCATTTTGAATTTAATTTTGATTTAATTTCTATTTGTATTTTATAAAACCTAGTAATTTTTATACTAAACTTTTTTTTCTAATTTTTATAATTACAAAGTTATTTGACATTAAACAAAAATGACGATTTTTCAGTTTTTTTACGATAACTTCGGAACTTTTCAGAATTTTAAAATTTTCTTAACAGAATCTGAATGGGCACCTAAAACTGCAAAACATTGCCATTTAACCAAACTTCTATCTTCACTAATAAGAAAGATACCCATGTTAGCCTACTCTATTTGGGACACACTGTATACGAAAAAAAATTAATCGGTTGTTGCAATGCAACTTCCGTCGGATATTTTCAATGCGTTTATGATACTTGCGTAAGATGCAAGATGCTTGATTTTTTTTAAACTTCCCCATTGCCCAAAATGACACTTGAATTTCTCGAGGTAAAATTGCATTGAATTACTAAACAAAACGCAAACATAGTAGGACGTAAAAAGATACTATTTTTAAATTAAAAAGCAAAGCACACATCTCAACTTTTCAAAGAGTAAACAATTTAAAAACAAATTTCGCATAATTTAAACAGGGAAGTTTGTAACTACTTCAAAACTCTGTTTGGAAAGTGGTTTCGAAATAAACCGCTCATTTATAAAGCTCGACTACTCTTCAGTCAGGTATCAATTTTAGCTCTTGTTAGATTTTTTAACGGTCACGTATATTTCTTTGTTTCGGTGGCATTTGAAATTTCCCTTACGGGCTTTTCGCAGTACGTGCCGCTTTTACTAATAAATGTCGAACCGGCGCGAAAATATGTATGCAAAAAAATCGCCCTAATTGAGACGTGCGTCTTTAATTGATTCGTTTTATTAGCGAAGGCGACGCGGGGCCGCCGATAAAAAAAACATAACGTAATTGCGGCTATATTGAATTATAAGATGCCATATTTTTAAAACTACCCCCTATAGTAAAAAAAATTCGCAGAAGACCGTAAATCGAAATGGTCGTGACATAAATATATTGTTTAGTGGCGGGTTTGTTCACGATGTAAAAAACATCATAACATTTTACATTCGGAGGGCATGCAGAAGCGTGTTACATGCCCCGTGTGAACGGATGTTGTATTATAAGGATTTATTACCCTCGGAAAATATTATGAGTATATGAAGATTTTGTGACCAAAAGGGATATATTAGTTTTTTACAACTTTTCCCAACTATATTTTGCAATAAAGCCAATTTCTTATTGCATATTTTAACCCAACTTTCCGCAAAGAGATCGCTTTATGCGCCGCACGCTTTTATGCATAGTTAAATTTTTCAGTTTTTAATTTGCTTTGCGAGCCATTGCAAAACTTTTCAGCTCTAAACATGGTTTTAAGAGAACCGTCGAGAATAAGGACGAAAATCTGCTCGCGGATTAGTTTTCGAAAAGGCGATTATAAATAGAAGAAAAGAGCGATTAATTTTAATTTAAAAATATTCGATGTGATTGGATGCCCGTTTGAGAAAAAAAAGTATCCTGCATAAAGCACGTTTCTGTTTTGTGTATGTTAGGGCTATAAAAAGTTCCCTGTTTAACGATCTGGAAAACGTTGAAAATCTGGGGCTGTCAGACGTTTTTTTACGAGTAAAATGAAAAATCTTTGTATGTGCTCTTTGAACAATTTTAAACATCGAACCTGACTGAACGTCGCCGATCTCTAATTCCTGCATTTTTTTAATAAAAACAATTACTTTTTTGAGCGCGTTAGAAGTGTAGTTACTAAATTAAATATAACCACATGTTATGTTGCGTACCGCGCGTTTGTGTATAACTAGACCAGCGGTAGCAAATCTATGTAACGCGTGCGACAGGTGGCACGTTATCGATTTTTAAACTCAACCATTTTAGATGCAATTTTCAGTGATGTATTGAGATAAGCTTGGGCTAAACATTTAATGTTTGTTTCATTTAAATCGGTCGACAAATAAATATCCACATGCGCCGAGTTTTTAAGCTCAAGTTAATTGTTAATAAATATTAACTGTTAGGGAAAAATTTCGCGAGAAAAACAATTTATCAATTTTTGGTAAATTTAATTTTGCAAAATTCATAAACACTGTTTTTTGAAAACAAACCTCAACATAAAACACAGATTTTTAATTATTAATCTGATTTTCCAAAACTATAATCAAAATATCCTAAAATTCTAGGAAAAAATTTTAGGAGAAAAGCATTTAAATTTTTTTTATAAGGCTTTATTTTAAAAACTACATGAACTCGATAAATCTAAAAACCTACATTTTTTTAGAAAAACACGTTGAGTTAAAAACCTGAAACTTTCTGGATCTTAGTATTCTACCGGTTCAGGTAGCCCTCCTACAACACGCCATCCTATAACACGATTTCGCTCTAGCACGATACGAAAATTGCAAAAACTTTTGTAAAAACTGTAGTACCTACTGCAGCACTGGATAATATAATTTTTTAATAAATTATTTAAAAACTAAATTACCTTAAAAAATGACGGGATGGAAGAATAAACTATAGTGCCTTTACATAAAAATCAATTAGAATTTACTCATTTATATTGGTTTTAATAGGTTTTCGAAACGTAACTCCCCTTTTGTGCTGGCTCTGAGTCTCATATAACACGGTTTCACACAAAACTACATTTTTTAGAAAACTATCTACCGTGTTATTTTGGTTACCTGTACCTACATACATATCTCCAAACGGGTTAATATATATACACCGGCGGCAATGTAAACAGGCTTTAACATGCTTTAAGTGGCAAGAAAGACGATAGTTCAGACTGTAATTGTACAAAAACTAAAGAATTTTATCAAATTTGAAATATGCTATGCTGTAGAGGCATCTTTTGTGTATATATTGTTAGAAAATTGTAGTGAAAAGTCATTAACAACAATTTGGTAATTGAAGTGCCGAAGCATTGCTTTTGATCTCGCTGGGCATGGTTATGTTATGATTTATATTGCGGTTCCTCGTCTTCGCTAACCAAAACTTTGACCCTTGTCCGTTCGAGAGTAATAGCGCTGAAAAGTTGTATTTGAAAATTCTACTCCTCCAAAAGTTAGTCAAGGTCAAAGTGGAACCTACAAAAAATTCAAGTTTTTTTCATTTCTTGGCTGATCTATCAAACTTTTTGCCAAATTATGCTTTTAACGATATTTTTTGAAGTCATGTTTTTCTGTACAAATATCTAACGGTAAAGTGCCACCTATTGATAAGTGGTTAAATTTTATGTTGCCCCTGGCAGATTTAACTTGATTCAGAACGAAACTATTATTATTTAACTATTCACCGCTTCAAAAAAAAAGCAGCACTATTTCGGACCGCGGCCTTAAGTAAAACACATACAGTCGAACCTCGATAAGCCGAATTTTTGATAACTCGAATTATTTTTAGTTTCACTTCAACTCGAACCTATCGAGGTTCGACTGTATTTATTTATGCCTTAGAATAGACTTTTATTAATAAAATAACAAAAACTTTTTTTTCTTCAATTTATAAACTATTGAGTCATTTTTTGAGTATTAAATTTCAAGTTCATTGCTATGGTAAATACGTTTTTCGAATATAAAATTGATATTTACTAAATTGAATTAAAATTTTGGATTTAAAGGAGCGCACAGTAAATTATTCAAATGTAATCAATACGAGGATGTGCGCATTCGAGCGAAAAGTGGCACATTTCCGAGCGAGGGAAGCAAATGAAGCGCGACGCGGAGCGGCGCGCTTCATTTTCCCGAGATCGGAATGTGCCACTTTGAGCTCGAATGTGCACACTCGGTTTTAAGCACGATGCACAATAATTTAGGCCAATAAGTTAGACAAAAAAGTATTTGACTAATTTTAATCGTTTCCTCTCGCTTGCACTGACGAGATTGCCGTATCTTTTTGCTCCCTTCCACTCATTGCTATGGTAAATATTTTTTTCCAACATAATTTCGATATTTACCAAACTACATTAAATTTTTTGATTTGAAAGAATAAAGTAGACAAATATAATAAATATGAAGATATGCGCATTGGAGCGAAAAGTAGCACATTTCCGAGCGAGGGTAGCAAATAAAGCGCGACGCGCCGCGTCGCGCTTCATTTTCCGTGATCGGAATGTGCCACTTTGAGCTCGAATGTGCACACTCGGTTTTAAGATATGCTTCATGATATCATTCATATGGCTTCTTATATGACCATTGATTTAAATTTATTTTGGGAGTTAATTGTCTAAAACTGCTTTGGGGAAAGTTGTCTCAAGTTAACGGGGGCTAGTTGTCAAATGTGCAAAGCAACATCATAAATATGTGCGGCCTTTTTTTTTGATTTCTAGGGGTTTTACTACATAAACAATTGGCTGTAATTATACTTCGGTCATATTTGTTACCATAACCTAAGTTCGTTAGATAGAAGTTACTATTCGCTCACAGCAAATATTTTTTTTTTTTAATTATGAATAAGATATTTTTCGTTCCTTTCTTAGGTAAAATTTCTTACAAACAACATTTTACCTTTAATAAAAATAGGCATTTGTTTTGTCGTTTTGTATTTTACCTTTTATTTAGTATGTGACTGCTTACCCCAGACACGGGGTTAAAAGTCACACTTATCTTTTTTCATAAAAATTATAATATGTTCTTAATGGTAGAGAAAAAGTCTTTATTGTTTCTTAAACTAGAATAAATACACTATCTATTGATATATAAATGTCAGTGATAAATTAAGACCATGGGCTCTATAAATGCAAAAGAACAAAAATTGTGACTTCTAACCCCGGTCTGCCCTACACGGAAGGGTAAGACAAAAATATGATAAACGATACACCCACTAAGCTCTTTAATAAACATTCTAATTTATAATTGAAGATAAGTTCAGGATTCAGATGACCCATCAACAACACGAAAACCTTCTCAAAATATTACTCTTGGGATTACATTTTCCTTTTCTTTGTTTACAGAGTACGGCAAAAAAGAATAGAAAACGGTTTTATTAGAGATTTATCATTTTTATGCGAGAATAATCATAAATATTGCTATAAAGCGGTTGTCGATCGATTTTCAATCCACGAATTGCCTTTCTTTTAGAGTTAATTCGATGCGTAGGTTGATGAAACATTAAATTCTTTTTATTGCGTAATTGGGCAAAAGCATAACGTTATATTGGAGATAGTTTTTTTCCCGAAGCTTGCTGTTTGCGTCGCTTTTTCGATCGAAACGTGTAATGTAAGTATGTAAATAGTGAATGAGCGGGCTACGGGTCGCGATTATTGGATATTGGGCGGCAGACGATGGGCGATATATCAATGATATTAACAACAGAAGCATCCAAGTGAGACATTCTATCACCAACTAAGCGGACCATTGAATACATTGTAAACCTCTGACCAGTTTTACTCCGATAATGGAGTAATTACTGAATTGCACAAAATTATTCATTATCATTGATTTGCGGTTTTATCAAACGTTTGTTTGCTTGGGTGTCCATTTCGATGCGGAGCTAGAAAATATAAATTATAAACGTCCATTCGATATCGGTTAATCTTTTTAGACCCGGTCTATGTGGCAATGGAACGATTCGCTATTAATCGAAAATCATCCGAAATTGTTCGAACGCACCGCTGTTTGGCATTTCCGAGCCCGAGTTCCGGTACGTATTTGTATTTACCTACTAATTGATGAAGTGGTACTTCATTATGCGCGTTGAGAATAAAATTTTAGCAGGCAATGGAAGTTGCGCGCGCCTCCTCCCAAAAATTTATCGGTTTGAAGTTAGTCATCTACGAAAGTAAATTAAATATTGTGGATCACGCTTAAAACGGAGTGTGCACATTCGAGCTCAAAGTGGCACATTCCGATCTCGGGAAAATGAAGCGCGCCGCTCCGCGTCGCGCTTCATTTGCCTCCCTCGCTCGGAAATGTGCCACTTTTCGCTCGAATGCGCACATACCCCGTTTTTATATTATTTATCGACTATATATTTCACTCTTTCAAATCAAAAATTTTAATTTAGAAAAGTACATAACGATTTTATGCTTAAAAAACGAATTTACCATAGCAATGAGTTGAAGGGAGCGAAAAGATGCGAGAATCACGTGAATACGAGTGAGAGAGAACGATTAAAACTATTCCATTGATTTTTTGTCTAATTTATGACTAAATGTTTGTGAATCATGCTTAAAACCGAGTGCGCACATTCGAGCTCAAAGTGGCACATTTCGATCTCGGGAAAATGTAGCGCGCCGCTCGCGTCGCGCTTCATTTGCCTCCCTCGCTCGGAAATGTGCCACTTTTCGCTCGAATGCGCACATACCCCGTTTTTATATTATTTATCGACTTTATATTTCACTCTTTCAAATCAAAAATTTTAATTTAGAAAAGTACATAACGATTTTATGCTTAAAAAACGAATTTACCATAGCAATGAGTGGAAGGGAGCGAAAAGATGCGAGAATCACGTGAATACGAGTGAGAGGGAACGATTAAAACTATTCCATTGATTTTTGTCTAATTTATTGACTAAATGTTTGTGAATCATGCTAAAAACCGAGTGTGCACATTCGAGCTCAAAGTGGCACATTCCGATCTCGGGAAAATGAAGCGCGCCGCTCCGCGTCGCGCTTCATTTGCCTCCCTCGCTCGGAAATGTGCCACTTTTCGCTCGAATGCGCACATACCCCGTTTTTATATTATTTATCTACTTTATATTTCACTCTTTCAAATCAAAAATTTTAATTTAGAAAAGTACATAACGATTTTATGCTTAAAAAACGAATTTACCATAGCAATGAGTGGAAGGAAGCGAAAAGATGCGAGAATCACGTGAATACGAGTGAGAGGGAACGATTATAACTATTCCATTAATTTTTTGTCTAATTTATTAGCTAAATGTTTGTGAATCATGCTTAAAATCCAGTGTGCACATTCGAGCTCAAAGTGGCACATTCCGATCTCGGGAAAATGAAGCGCGCCGCTCCGCGTCGCGCTTCATGTGCCTCCCTCGCTCGGAAATGTGCCACTTTTCGCTCGAATGCGCACATACCCCGTTTTTATAATATTTATCTACTTTATATTTCACTCTTTCAAATCAAAAATTTTAATTTAGAAAAGTACATAACGATTTTATGCTTAAAAAACGAATTTACCATAGCAATGAGTGGAAGGGAGCGAAAAGATGCAAGAACCACGTCAATACGAATGAGAGGGAACGATTAAAACTTTTCCATTAATTTTTTGTCTAATTTATTAGCTAAATGTTTGTGAATCATGCTTAAAATCGAGTGTGCACATTCGAGCTCAAAGTGGCACATTCCGATCTCGGGAAAATGAAGCGCGCCGCTCCGCGTCGCGCTTCATTTGCCTCCCTCGCTCGGAAATGTGCCACTTTTCGCTCAAATGCGCACATCTTCGTATTTATTGAATTTATTTATATTAATTTTTACGCTTCATTTTGCTCAAATCATATATTAAAAAAATTTTTGGAATTTTTTTCTTCACTTAATAGCTATATTGTCATGAGATTTTATTACGATCGAACCTGAGTCAAATTTTGTTTTATATTTTTCATGATTTTTTGATTTTTTCCAAAACACTTCATCCCTCAAAACTGGCGATTAAATATTCCCCTGCTCTTTAATTTAATTTCATGTTAGAAAATGTAGGTTTTTAGAATTATCGAGTTTATGCAGTTTTAAAAATAAAACCTGGTAGTTCTGTTGTAAAGACGGTCCTGTAATCTTTAATTATTTATTAGAAAGTAAATTATTCATTGTGAATCGTGCTTAATAGCGAGTGTGCACATTTCTTGGGCCGAAGAAGTAGGTATACCTTATAATGCGGGTATATTTATTTATGGTATTTATTTAATAACTTATGTTACCTAAGGGCCGTACATACAATTATTTTCAATTTTAAATAAAAATAAAACTACAAATAAATAATTCTAAAAAAAAAATTAAGAAATAAGGACTATAGGTAGAAATAATAATAATTGACTAATAACTATTCCCAACTCTATATTCCACATTGACGTTTTTCCAAAAAATAAAAGTAAGATAATTTTCTAAATTTTTGATATCTATTTAATGCATTTTTTTATGCGCGCGAAACTGCGAGCGGCGATAATTTATAACTAGAGAGCTTCGAACGCGCTAGAAATGATAAAGCATAGACAATTCTAATACCGTCCCCCACTTTGCGGTGGATATTGTTGGCCACCTCCGAGGTCCGACGGTTTAAACAGATACGTTACGTCTCCAAAGTTTCGTAATTAATTGCATTTTTAGGATTTAGAATGTTGGCAAAATGATATATATCATTGGGCCATTTGTACGTGCGGTCTGTGTCGGGAATATTTCCCCTTATTGTTCCGTTTTGAATAAACTTTGGATATAAATATAAAAATTGCGCGTTGCTGTTCGGTAAGTGTCGCTTTTAAAATTGTGTAAAACTTTGCGCTTTCAAAATCGATTGCATCGGTCGCTATGAAAAGGGCATATATTTTATAAAATTGCATATCGTGCAACATAATTGTGACTATTTTTGGTTTGCGTTTAAAATAGTTTGGATCAAACAATTTTAGCAGTTAGTTGTGTTTATACGTGTAAGTGGGTTTTAAGTTAATGGTTTTATGATTAAAAATAATTAATTGTTTTTTAATGTATGTATGCAAAAGAACGACATAGCAGGCAAATTCAATAATAATTGTTCAAACATGGATAAATGAGAAATATACGGCGCACCCCCATAAGCAAATGCTCTTTTCAAAAAAAAAAAAAACTACACAATTCAGTATTTAAATACATTACTTGGTCTTTTCGACATTTTTATATAGCGGTACTCTACTGCCCGCCTTCGTTGGTCACGCCGCGGGGAATCGCCGCGATATTAATTTTCTTACAAAAGGCGGTCAAGTCCATATTTACTTATTTGTCCATAATATTAAAATGTTTTTCTTTTAAACAATTACGCTGATGATAACTTGTTTATTTACAACCGAAAACATGCACATCCTGCGTACATACAACTCATCTGACAACGACCATATCGGTTTTATTCATTTTAGTTTTGTGGATATATTTCGAAACGTCGGAAGTAAAATTTTATTACCTAGTTTGGTCGCGCTACTAGGGAATCGCCGCATTTTCTCGATCTTTCAATATTTATTACTTACTACATAATTACCACAAATAATTATATATTTAAAAACTTTTTTATTAATTGCTAAAAAAATCAAAGAATTAATAGCTAAATTGTTGAAATATATATTTTTTTTATTTATTATGTATACCTATTGCTGAATTAAAAAAAAAACGAGAAATCGCTTATAGCGCGACCAACGAAGGGTTAATTTTAATGAATTCTTTTTTTGATTTTCTTTTACTAAACTATATTTACATAGTGAAAGAAGAAAAAGCAAACAAAAACACTGATTAATAGAATATTAAATACAAAGACCTTAAATGACTACATATATTAACAGTGCACATAAGAACATTTCTGTAAAAGTGAGAATTGCGGTTTTCTCGTTGAATATGTCATTCATAACATAGGCAAAAAATTCGAAAAAAACGCATTTTGTAAAAATATCTCCAATGTCTGTTTCAAAACCACATATAGAATTAAATTCAAATTATTTTTAAAAATTATTAATTTAAGTGGAATATCAATTTCATTTACATCAAAGACCTGTGTGTAGATGATTTTTTTTTCGTGATTCATTGAGGTAGTTTGGCTATATAATAACAAACGGTTAAATGGGCTCTTTTGCGATATGCGATAATTTACACACATCTATATAAGCGTATTTTATGAAAAGTATTTGTTTGTAAGGATTTTGTCTAATATAATTCGCGAAGCGAATTTTGTTGGTAATTTTTTTATAAATAAATATTTTATTCATTCGTGTGGGCGCTTCGTCGTCTCGATAAACCCTAATGAAATCATCCAAATGCACGAATCCGCAAACACATTTAATAAAACACAGAAAATGAAATACCTACATAGTTAAAATTAATCCTTGTGCGTCTCCCTTATTGTTGACAAATCCTTTGCACTATCCCTTGTTGACAAGTCCAAAAGTACATAAAACCGTCCACGCTCAAATTAAATTAAAATAGTCACTTGTACCGCTAGAATTATTCACAATTAACCCTCGTTAAATAAATAAGGGCCACGAATGTATCACCGCAAATATATAACCTTCGTTTGCGGTATTCTTTACGGGATTGCGAGTTTGAAGGCTTTGATTTAAACGTAGGATCTTCCAGACTGGAAACAAGTCGGCTTTATTTTTCTCATAATTGAAATTTTGGGCGAATTGAATTTTGCGTTCGCATTTATTAGGTTTTCGGTTTTTGTGGAGGGCTTATTAGAGCATCTTTAATGTTGCTAAAGCGGATGGCGGAATGTTTGTGTCTTGGTCTAAGTTTGCAGCGTCGTAATTCGATTGCGCCAAATTTGTCTTGTAAATTGTAACACAAAGCTGAATTGCTTCACAGAGGAAATATTTGTACACTAAATAGATTAGCTTTTGCATGAGTAGATGTAAATACGAGCATCTATGCAACACTGGATTTCGTATATGGCGAAATTCTACATTCTTAGCATTGAAGTGCGGAAAGTGTACGTTTCTATATCTCCGAAAATTTACCGGGCTTCGTTTTCTAAATATTCATTTCGCATAAATTTTCGTTCTTATTATTATTTCTAACAATAAATCGTGGAGACTACGGCAGGAGCATAAACTCGGTTTCCCAAAAAAAGAGGGCGCCAGTGTTCCGTTTGTACTGAAACAGTGGTGGGGTATAAAGCGGCAGTTTAAATTTAAAACCATATTTTTATGTTATTTGACAATAATTATTTAACCCGGCTAGAATGTGGTGAAACGTAGGAGTGATTTTTAAAGATTGAGGACGTTTTGAATTTTCCGCCACAATTTTTAGTATATTGCATAGTTTAAATGTTGTTAAAGTGTACAGATCTGGTAATTTTTACCGACAAACGTTGAAGTCCATTCGTTAACGTTATTAAAGTGTTTTACGTTTGGTTGTTTTGATTTTCGTAGATGTACTTGTATTTTGTGTTTATTTTCGTTTTTAATTTTGCTGTTTTTTACATTTTATATGAAAACAGTAAATGATCTTAACCAGCGTATTTTTAATTAGTTATATGGTATTCTAATTCGAAACGCCACTGCAACTCGCGTCCAATAGATGACGTCCAGTACTACCAACATTAAATTAATTAGTACGGCGCCAAATTTAACATGTCTTCAATCTTAAAAAATTACCCTGCATAGCGAATAAGTTGTTCACAAATAAAATTTGCTTGAAGCAATATCTTTTACAACTAACGTAGTCACTCGAAATACAATATAAATCAAATATGATACGTCTCTCAACGATCAAGAAAGCTGTAAATCGTTTATAAAAAAATTCGAATTAGAGGGAGATAAATTGTTGCCTATTATTCCGCATTTCTTTCGTTTTATATCTAATAATTGAAGCCAATTGAAAACTGCATAAAATAGAAAACTCGCTGTGCTTTTGTACAATTAGCGATTTAATAAAATTTTATCTCCGACTCTGTAAAAAAAAAACGAATGGTGCTACTAAAGCTTGGAAAAAAATTTATTAGATTTTAAACCGTTATAATTGCATTGCACAAATGCATTTTTAATGAAACTTTATAAAAATTGCCCTGCTTTTTTTCCAACTTCATTCGAATTAAATTAGAAATAAATTAAATTGTTTTTAGCCTTTGTAAATGTTTGTAGTCTATAGCTGTAAACTAGAAAAATTGCAAATAACATAAAGTTAAATAAGGTGTTGAAAAACTGTTAGAAAAAAACAAATTAAAATGTTTTACCACGTTTAATTTTTTCAAAATTTATAAATTTGAGTCTAAATTATTAAACTGGTGGCAATAAATTTCGCGAGAAAAACAATTCATCAATTTTTAGTAAATTTCCTTTTTGCAAAATGTATAAATACTATTTTTTGAAAACAAATTGCGACAGGAGATACAACTTTTAATTGATTATCCTGATATTCTCAAATTATAATCAAAATATCATAAAATTCTACGAAAAAATTTTGGGAAAAAAACAATTGAATATTTTTATTTTTATTTTAAAAACTGCATAGGCTCGATAAATCTACAAACCTACATTTTCTAACATAAAATTAATTTAAAGAACATAGGGGGATAAACATGGTGAAATGGCCCCCGGGGAATATTTAATCGCCACTTTGGGGCTATTTAGTTACTGATGAAGTGTTTTGGAAAATCAAAAAATTATGAAAACTATAAAACAAAATTTGAGTCAGGTAATAAAATCTCATGACAAAATAGCTATCAAGTGAACAAAAAACAATTTTTTATGCAAAATGAAGCGAAAAAATTAATATAAATAAATTTAATAAATACGAAGATGTGCGCATTCGAGCGAAAAGTGGCACATTTCCGAGCGAGGGAGGCAAATGAAGCGCGACGCGGAGCGGCGCGCTTCATTTTCCCGAGATCGGAATGTGCCACTTTGAGCTCGAATGTGCGCACTCGGCTTTAAGCACGATTCACAATAATTAATTTACTTTATAAACAATTTCAATAAAAATTACAAGACTGCATTTATACCAGAAACACCAAATCCTCAATTTTGCGCTTTTAAACACTTATTTTAAAAAATTTTAACGCTACAGCTTTTTCCGACTAAAAAGCCTGAATTATTAATTCACTTTCTTAGACGGCTAACTTCATACTGTCGAAATTTCGTTAGTTGTGCGCGCGCAACTTCCGTTGCCCGCTAATACACATTTGACTCTCGGCGCGCCAAAAGAAGTACAACTTCAAAAAATCGATCGATCGCAAACAGTTTTCCATTGTGCGCTCCCTTATTTATATTTTCGTTTAATTACCAAAAGTTTGTGTTTTTCGTTCGGATTTACGGACGGGGCTTTGTTCGATCGAACAATTAAAACGTGTCCATCTACATTAAGAAAGCCGATGGCAATTTCCGCGCGCTTATTTATAATTCATAATTCACGGTTTGCGTTTCTAAAGGCTTCTTCGGAAAGATTAATTCCTGAAAGGTGATTATTTCTGCCGAGAAAAAAATCCTTTGTATGGGAAGCTAACGCATTTCGGATCTACGATGGCAGTTAGAACGACTGTAAGCAAGAAAACACAATAACTACAGCCAATTTGGTAGCATCGCAAACTAGAAACGGCAATTTCGAAAAGAAAATTTCGAACAAAACCAAAGGCCGAATAAGAAGCCGGGGCGTCGTCGAAGCAGAAAACCTAGAACGTGAATATTATGTTGAACTGCGGGCAAAAAAAGTTTCGGAATAGAATTCGATATTTCCGAGTTCTTTTCGATAATTGCGTTAGGGCTTTTCGCGCACAATTCGAAGATTTTCGGATTAATCGAAGCTCTCCGGTGAACTTGTCGCGTTATTTGAATGCGGTTCGTGAAATTTGCGAAAAGTGGTAACAATGAGCACGAACCGCGCGCGGTCCTTACAAAAAAAAGTGGCAAAAAACTCGATGTTATTAAAAATTATAGCGGGCCCAAAGAATTAGGGCTGCGATCGATGTTTTCCTGGAGGAAAGGACTCGAAGGGATATCAAAATTTACTTTCGCTAGTTTACGATTGGCGAATTCGTCGATAGCATCATCAAAGTTTAAGGACTTTGACAAGATCTGTTTGGAGTGATTTTATTGTTGTCCGAATCCGTATTTTATTGGGTAAAAAAGATAGGACTTATAAGGAGAGTTTACGCGGAAGTACGATGCCCTACTAAAAGTTAAAAAGTGCAACTCAAAGTACGAGAAGTATCTACACTGTTAAAAATTTTTGATAAAATTACAATATTTTAAATGTATAGTAAAATTACATAACTTCCTTGTCAAAATAACAATAAAACAAAAAACGCTATGGCGTTTTACTACAAATGTTTGCAATTTGATTTATCACAAACAATGGTAAAATCACAAAACAATATTGCAAATATAAATTTCAAAAAAATTGCAAGAAACTTGCAGGAAACTTACAAATCATATTTTCTTCAAAAAATTTTTTTGCATTGCAATTTTATCAAATTTTAAGAAATGTGAATTAATAATTGTAGCGTGACCATTTCGGCAGTAAACGAGTAACTACGCGCTTGCCCTCAGCGTAACTTTAACGCGCTACCGCAAGATGACCGCTGGATATAAGTCGCCACTTACATCCACGACGACTCTATATAAAAACAGTATCGCATTTGTGCTATAAATTCATCTCTACGTTTATTTACTTTTCTTTGTAATTCTTTTTCTTGTAACCGTTTTTGGTTTAATTTATGGCGGTCAATCTAAGAACTATTACATAATAAATTTTAAAAAATCACTAAAGAACTTAATAATGAACAAAATTGTGTGAAGTATTTAGTAATATTGTAACAAATGTTTTGTAAGATTTCCAAAATGTGTTGAGATAAGTTGTGTAGTAAAATTACCATCAATTTTTTTGTAATTTTACAAAAACATACATAGTACCAGATCTCACCGCCTTTTTTAATTAAACTGCAATTAAATAGATGATTATTAATAGAAAATTACGTTTCTGCCGGGTTGCCTATCAAAATATGGCAGCAAGTATTTTTAATTAAAATTTTGAAAACTGTTTTTTGTTGAACTACTGCGTTCACTTGTTTTTAGGAAGACTTATAATTTATTCCATGTGAAGAACTTAAAAAGTTTGGTTTGCCTGTTCTCACAAAGCCGCAACCTATCGGCAACCATGTGTAAATAGATACTTTTCTGTTTAATATGTTTTTTAAGGAAACATATATGGGTAATTCTCAGATAACTGTGATTTTTATAACTTTAAGTCTGGCACCCTATTCTTGACACAACTGTTGGCCAGACTACTCTCAAAATATTTATTGCAATGATAAATTTTCTATGTAAGGTATAAGAAAAAATTAAACGTCAAAACTTTTGTTTTTTATCCTT
Source organism: Sinopyrophorus schimmeli (assembly GCA_036325965.1). NCBI lineage: Eukaryota > Metazoa > Arthropoda > Insecta > Coleoptera > Elateridae > Sinopyrophorus > Sinopyrophorus schimmeli. The sequence goes on from JARFIZ010000202.1 coordinate 744,691, forward strand.
ATTTTGAATAGAATTGGTCTGGCACATTAATACTTGACCAAAATTCTGCCAGACCACGATTAAGAAAGTCCTTTGTTGCTACTTATTGAGCGCCAGTTTTTTTGTTTTTAACACAATTCACATTCAATTGCTATTCTGTCAAAAATATTTAACAAAATTATAACAAATAAATACAGAAATAAGTTAAAACATTGAGAAAAATAAATTAAAAAATTATTTGTTATTTTTGCCATGGTACTGACATCCACGGTACTGACATTTGAATTTATAATTGACCTAACTTTATAGTACGGATAAATAAAATCATTTCCTAAAGAATTTCGATTGTTTACGTAGAAGTAAATAAAAATTTACTATAATTAATTAAACATCGTATTAATAACCGTAAATTTCAAAACCATGGTACCGACATGTAATTCTATGACTTACCTTTTTCAAAATAAAACAAATTACTTTAATCATATTTTTGAAACTCCAAAATAAATACACAGCTGTAAACATTGCACAAATAGTTCCTCATGAAAATGCCGCCAGAAGGAGTGGATGAAACTAAATTAAGATGGCGATTAGGCGGCAAACATTTCAAATTTAAAAATTGAATAAAATTCCCGGACATAAATCAAAGATGATTATTTTTTTTACCAAACATTATTTTCGTATAATTGCAATATAATTGAATAAAGTATTTATTAGACTTAAGTTATGAAAAGTAACTTTTAAATTACAAAACGAATATCGATAGAAATTTATACATTTAGTTTGAAAAATGAGAATCGGACATTCCACGGTACTGACATTTCCGGTATATTTTCGTAAGTTATGAATTATCCAAGATCACTTATGTTCCAATACCTAATGTAGGTTGAAGATAATTATCAGATTTATGATATTAATAATTTCTTAATAAGAAAAAATTTGTTGAATGATAAATAAAATAATGGAGAAAAATCACAGTTATCTGAGAATCGCCCATATAAATTAAAGCGATTTTTTTTCTTTATGCGATACATAATATGGTTGCCTGTTGAAAAGTACCTGTAATTTGATATGTGTTTCATTAAAATAGAAAACTACCTCTTTACGCCTGTTTGCGCCCCGAGTGAGAAGAGGCAACTCAAATTTTTTAAGTTCTTTGCATATCTATCATTCGAATAAATTATAAGTCTTCCTAAAAACCAATGAACCCAATAGTTCAATAAAAATTAATTTTCAAATATAAATTAAATATACTTACTTTAATATTTTTTCTTTAAACAATAACGAAAGAATAATTGCAAAATTAATAAATTGCTTTCAAAATTGATGAAGTTATGTATTCTTTGTATTTTTTAAAAGGATTATTGTGTACTTTTTGAATAAATTAATGTATTCACGTAATGTATCATAAATCGGGACATCGTCTCATAATAAGGACTTTTACCTTACTTGCGGCCATATTTTCATAGGCAACCCGGCAAAAACGTATTCCTCTATTAATAAATAATCATCTATTAAAATTTCATTTTAATTAAAAAATAGTTGGACGTAGTAAGAATGCGGTCGGATCGTAGACTAACAATAAAAATGTTTTGTAAAATTACAATAAAAATTTTTAACAGTGTACCCTTTAGCAATTTTTACTACGAAAATTGAAATTAAATCAATATTAAATTTGCGGTTGATGTAACCTCGTTCTCCTTCTTTAACTAAATAATAATCAAGTTTGTAACAAAGTTGTTCGCAAAATTAGAAACTAGGACTTTATTTTAATATCCAAATCGAAATTTCGGGGCGTAAGATTTCTCCGGCGCAAATTTCCAATTCGCTCCCGTATTTGAATTTCGAACTTTCACGTTGTAATTTAAAACGCTTAAGATAAACGATTCGAGTGATAATTAGTTTTCGAACTTAAATCGAGTACACGAAATCGGGGAAAAAGGTTGCGGATTTTCGAAACGAAGACGAGCGCGCAACCGTCGGCGCGCTAATATTTCGGAATTTGTACAAAGGAAACTTTTTATGTTGCTTTGCGAAAGTTATGGGTGTAAATAAATCTGAAAGTGGTAGGCAGAAGGGCGAGTTAAATATTTGTAGGAAGGCGCAAGAGACTTATAAATTAACGCTATATGTTTTTTTACTGCTAAAAGTAGCCCCAAAAATGAAACTTCAACATCTTTTTATTGCCGAAGTACATCCGACGTTAAAAAACGCGCTCGTTAAATAATCCCGAGTATTTTTGCGAAATTAAAATCGCAAGAAGAACCGAAAAAAAAGACGATCCGTCCGAGTCGATGAAAAATAAACGCAATAATGTTTCGAAGGCAAAATTAAATAATTTTATATGGCGAACGTTAAATTTCTCGAAATATCTGCAAGAAACTTATTTTCATCTGCAACGATAAAATTCCGTTTTACAGCCGATGATTTAAGTTGGCGGTGCCCACACAAATATTGTGCGGGCATTTAGTTTAATTAATTCTTAGATAATCTCGTAAAAGTCGCGCTTAATTTTTTTGTCGGCGGAGGACGATTAGGGACGACGGCCGTTTCGCGTTTTATTTCGACGTCTTGACGCGAATAATTCTATAATCCATATCCGAAACGTGGGCACTAAGCGACAAAAAAATTACATACAAAGCTACCTCGAAATTTAATATTCTATTATAAAAAATAAACGACTTGGTTTTAGGGCTTCCAGGAGCTTTATTATTACACGCAGTTTATGTAATGTGTCCCTTTTTTTGTGCGATGCTAAGCTTTACTAAAGATAAATGATATCTTCCTGTTTTGCTTTAGCAAACTTGTAGTTAGCTAAATTATTATTTGCCATCGTTTTTCTTTATCCGTAATATATCCTACTTATCCTAACTGCAAATTTTGGGCTTTCGAATGTCCCGCTTTAATCGTCATTCAGTTTACTCGAAGTATCAACGGCTAAATTCCTGCCACAAATCTCTTTTTTTCTCTCTCTCTCTCTTTCGTGTTGAATATTTCAAGAGTCTATTGTGATGTTTTAATTTGAGGTGGTTCACTAGTGACAATAGGAGCTGAAAGTATAGGCCTACATTGAGCGCAAAAAAGTTTATTATATTCAATGACCGAGTGTTTTATTTTTGTCAGAGACTGTACTTGATACGTAAAAATGTTTATATACGGCACGCACTAATGTAATGGCAATTTTAAAGAAGTTGTCAATATTTATCCTTCTCTGTACTAGGTGAGGTATAACAAATGTGAACATTTTTTTTTGTTAAAACGGGACATTTGGTAATCGAGCTTAGAACCGAGTGTGCACATTCGAGCTCAAAGTGGCACATTCCGATCTCGGGAAAATGAAGCGCGCCGCTCCGCGTCGCGCTTCATTTGCCTCCCTCGCTCGGAAATGTGCCACTTTTCGCTCGAATGCGCACATCCTCGTATTTATTATATTAGTATAATTTAGCGTGCGCTCCTTCAAATCAATAATTTTAATTTAAATTAGTAATATCGATTTTGTATTCGAAAAACGTATTTACCATAGCGATGAGTGGAAGGGAGCGAGAAGATACGATAATCTTGTCAATGCAAGTGAGAGGGAACGATAAAAATTATTCAATTAATTTTTGTGTAATTTATTGGTCTAAATTATTGTGAATCATTAAGAAATTGCCGTGAAATTAATTTGTATTTCAATAAAGAGGCAAGAATGAAATTCGTGGCACGTGTCATTAGAATTTAGTACTCGAGAAAAGACTCAAAAGTTAAGTTTTTGTATTTTTATTAGTGTCTGACCGAACTTTCGGTTTCGGTTTCGGTTTCGGCCTAGTTTCGGCAAAAAAACGAGTTTCGGTTTAGTTTCGGTTTCGGCTGCCATCCAGCCGAAACTACGGCCGAAACCGAAACTGAATTCGAGAGATTTCGCACTGCGATCGGACATACTCGGTGCACTTAGCTGCAAGCAACGAAGTGGCATTTTGCGACTTATCACAGCCAAGGTTACAAAGAAACGCAGGTATTTATTTTTACTGGAATTCTAGTCCATTTCAGCTTTTGAGAAAGGCTGCACTAAAATTCCACCGAAAAGTGTTTCCAGTGAACAGCTATTTAGTACTGCTGGTCAAATTTATTCAGACAGAAGCAATTTGCGAGGCAAAAATGTTGATAAATTATTGTTTCTCACTTATACTATTAGATGGTTGTATTAAAAATACTGACAATTATCAGTCCATTAAAATTATTAATATTTGTAGCTCAATGAAGCTCTTCACATTTTTTTTTTAGTTTTAGAGGAAATTTTATCAAATATTATTTTTGCATTAAAAATATTTATTTATGGTACTTAGTAGGTAGGTAGTTTTTAATTTTAATTTCATTGTAGTTGATTAACAAAAGTGCCATATAAAATTATCAAAGTTTAGAAGTTATTTTGTTCTTAAGATGTAAGATATTTTTTTGTTTTCTGTACCTAAACAAATTATGTAAAGAGTAATTTGATTTGTACCCTTTATTTTATGTTATTCGTAAATAATATTCAAAAGAAATAGTAGGTAATAGGTTCAAATCAACTCCTTATTTTAAAAAGTACAAATAATTTATTTGGAATTAGGTGTGATAATATGTTATATTAATTATTAGTTCAAATATCAGAGACTAAATAAGGACTGACTGATTATGATTTACTATTTATTTTTCTTTCCACAAAACACGACTTTATATGGAAGTTTCAGTTTGGGTTTCTTCTACGAAAAAAAATATTGTGAAAATTGATAGTTTTGAAAAAAGTTGAACTTTGACCCCAAAAAAACCCATGTGGAGGAAAAAATAAAAATCTGAATTTTTCAGAAAAGGTAGTCCATATCTTCGTTAATGAAGTCCAATTAATGCCATTCTGATATTTTCACCTCTTTAGGAAATATGATTTTTTTTACAAATAAATATGAAAATAATCTGGGAGTTTGATAATTTATAGAAGTTTTATAACTTATTTGAACTATTAGAATTATGTCAATTTATGATAAAAATAATCAAATAAAAATCAAAATTTTCAAGTTCTATTATTTATTAAAAATAATATAATAACAATAAAAAACACACGATCCTATCATTGTTTTGACCCCATCTCAAATAATAAATTCTAGCTCAAAAAATCTCAAGATAGTAAAAGTTTGTAATGAAAAATAAATAATTTAAAAATTATATATTTTTTTATTAATACCAGAATTTGAAAATTTTGAATTTTATTTGATTATTTTTAAATTAAACATGATTTACTTCCTACAAAATCGAAGGAACTATATGAATTATGTTATTAAAATTTTTAAATTATCAATTGAGAAATCCTTTTTATAATATCGAAAAGTCTGTGTAAAAGAACTACCAAAATAAGTCAACAGCTAAAAAACGTACATATGAATATAAAATCGCAAATGTAATTATTAACTCTTTAACAATGGGCTCTCCTGGCATATTTAACAACTGTAAAATTAACTCAATTAATTATTAACAATAATAAAAAAATTATTAATTATTGATTATTAATATTAACTGCAATTAGTTAAAAAATTTTTAATTTGTTCAATTATTATATACCTATTTTTAGTAAACACGTATAATTGTGAATCACATAAATATCTATTTTAAAAATTTAATTTTAAAAAACGTTATTTTTAGTCAACCATTTAAAGCGGGAACCCCCAGACTCCTACCAGAGGCTTATCTCGTGGACTCCGTATGCGTTTTGAGACTTATAAACTGAACAAAATGTATTAATTAATTGAAAACATTCAAATAATGTCTACTTTTAACCTAACCTAGAAATATTAAATTTTATTATTTTAATTTTGACGGAACTTTCGAACCCGGTGTGATAAAAAATTGTATACTCCCCATGGGAGGTAAGTAATATACTATTAACATGCTCAATAAAAATCAGCTGGATTAAAAAAAACCGGTGCGTATACTTACATATGCGCGTTAGAAGTTATACTTCATTGGAAGACTAAATTAATTTTAATCCTTCCCTCTCACTCGCATTGACGTAATTGTCCTATCTTTTCGCTCCCATCCACTCATTGCTATGGTAAAAACGTTTTTCTAGCATAAAATCGATATTTACTACACTAAATTTAAATTTGTAAATTCAAAGGGTAAAAGATAAATTAGACAAATCCAATAAATACAAGGATGGGCGCATTCGAGCGAAAAGTGGCACATTTCCGAGCGAGGGAGGCAAATGAAGCGCGACGCGGAGCGGCGCGCTTCATTTTCCCGAGATCGGAATGTGCCACTTTGAGCTCGAATGTGCGCACTCGGCTTTAAGCACAATTAACAATAATCAACTTTAAAAGCAGTCTTATATGTTCATAAAAATAATTAGTAGTTAAAAATATTACTAAAATCTATTTAACCAAATTTGAACATTCCCTCTCACTTGCCCTTATAGGATTCCTATATCTCTTCGCTCTCTCCCACTCATTGTAATAATACAATTGCTATAGTAAATACGTTTTCCGAAATCGTTATGCACTAAACTAAATTATAATTTAAAAGACAAATGCAGTTAATGCGGGGTATGTGCACATTTGAGCGAAAAGTGGCACATTCCCAAGCGACGTATTTGCAAAAAAAATAAATATTTCGAGTGAAGTACCTTAAAAAAAATGATACCAATAACATTGAAGCAAAGAAGTGATTACTCGCTCCTCTTAAAAATTTCTTATAAGTTAATTTTTTTTTTGCAAACCTAAATAAACATACATATTAAAAAAAATAAGACCCGCAATAAATCTATAATTTATTAAAATCAAAATTAAATACATATAATCCTCTAAGTTCCGCAGAAACCGTAAGGACGTCAAAATGTTGCAAATTTCAGGGGATAAATTGAAGAAGGGGAACAGAGCTACAAGAAAAGAGGTGGCACTTTGCATTGGTATGCAAGAAGCGTACAAAAGCAGCACTTCACTTTACCGATAGCATATTTCACAAGTCGCTCAGAATGTATTTTTTTACTCCCCCAAACTACTGGAATACTAATAACGCAAACGAATGTTGTAAACTACCCTTTTTCCTAAGGACCTCCCTTTAGATTTGCGCTAATGTATACAATAAATAAGTTCTGGAAGTAGCTCTTCCTTTTCTTCTTCCATTCTTTTCGAAAAATACAAAGGGCTCTTAACGAGATATTGCATTACCGAGTCATCGCCGCTGGTCTAATCAAAGCAAACATTCGTCGATTTTTATATTTTCTTCATAACTTAAGCTTTATTATAATTTTCGTTTTTTTGCGTAATTACGCACTTACATCGCCCGTTGGTTGTTGATAAAAATTTGTTCGCGACGAACGAAAGTAAATGAATCGAAATCGGCGCTTCGAAACGAAATATTTATAACAAACATGTCGCTTATTAAATACTGCGGTTCGGAACAAATATCGACAACTATTTCTATGAATAGTTTTCCGATAATGGAAATTAAACCGAACGCAGACAAATAATATTAGCCATGTTTTATAATATTAAATTACGGTTTAACAAAATTACTCTTGAAATGTTGATCGCAACATAATGAATCGTGTTTAAAACTAATTTGCAATTTAATGGAAATATTGCAGGTATAGAATGTTTCGAAATTAACAAAATTAAATTTTTACTTAACATTTTATAATGGGTTCAGTTGTGTTAAGTTCACTATTAAAATATGCATGCGTAGTAAGAAGTGCCCAGGCAGAAGCTTCTCAGACTTATATAAAATAATTTAATAACAAATAAAATTCTTTTAAAAATAGACAACCCCCTTTTATGAATTTTTAAAGTTTTTGGCGCATTGAGAGTAAAATATTAGCGGGCAATGGAGTTTGCGCGCGCACAACTATCCAAAATCCGGCAGTTGTAATTAAAACTGCCGGATTTTCGAAAAAATATAGAAAAACGTATTAAGTAATTTTATTATTTGTAATTCTCCTTTGAGAAGAATTGTATGTGCAAGAAACAGTAAAACGAAGACTACATTAATTTTATTTTTGTAAGATATACACAATTTTTTTCACGATCGTTGGCGAAGAAATCGCGAACAAAAAACCTGTGTAGAAATATTCACAGGGCATTTGGTCCAATAATTTGTAAAAGAAAACCTAAATTTTAAATTGTTCTACTAAGAAGCAAAATATTGAAAATTTTGGAAAAGTGATACAACTCCTTAACGGAAATCATTTTTAAAAGACGTTTAAATTTTTGGATATTTCGGAATTTTTCAATTGAGATAGGTATGTCCAAAATACTCGAATGGTTTAAGACTTTGTAGAATAATTTTTAAAGAAAATTTAATAATTTAGTTAATACGTTGTATTACAAAGAATATAGCCGGGTAAGTATGAGCAATTCTTCGCAAATATATTTACTTGTTTTTTTTTCTGAAAAGCCTTCTAATGTCCCCTTATAGGATAGCAAAATTTCAACATAAAATTCTTATGAACTAATAAATCTATTTTAATAAGAATAATATATGTTGTAGTTATTAATGAAACATTAAAATCACGGAAACCGTAAAAAAAAAATATAATTTTCAAAAATTTTTTGTGGGTCAATGGGCTTTATAAGATAAAGATTATTTTATAAATTTAAACTTTATTATGTTCTCCCACACCCCAACGAATTTTAGGTTAATATTTTGCTAAAGGTGCTATCAGAAAAAAAAATACAGCAAATATCTTTGGGGGGCAATTTGCCCATGATGACCCGGTTATACCCTTTTGAAGCACGATACCTCCCCTAATCGAAGAGATTTTTAAACTGAGTTTTAATTTGTGGATATTTCACGCTTTTTTAATTAAGGTACGTCCAAAAATCTCGATTGCCATAAGACTCAATTTTGTACGTCTAAAGAAAATTTAATAGCTTTCCTATTATGAGTAAATATATACAAAACTTGGGAGCTCCTTTAAGTTTGTTAAAAAAATTAGAAATTTTCCCTTAACTATAAAACACAAACGTTGTTTTTTCTAAAATTTTGTGTTCAAATATATTCGAAAATGAGCCCGACAAAAATTAAAAACGTTTCGTTAAATCAATCAAAATAACCCAATTAAAACTCAACACAATTCAAGCCCCTTTTCATTTTTAAATAATTTCTTACAGGTTCTTCTTTGCACACCTACTCGTCAAAATTTCTCCTGATAGCTAAATAAACGAATAAACAAGCATTAACAAAAAGACCAAGGGTAATACGAGAAAACGTAACACGAAGCTCGACCGACAAACAACAATAAACAAATCAATACAAGAGCTCGATATATAAATTGGCTATGTCGTATCCGTGACATACACTTTAGCTATATTAATAGACATACATCACAGTCAAACTGTCAATTTGCTGCTACATCATCGATTCTAAAGAACCATACAAACGATTTTTAATCGCATAAAGTTACAACATTGAATAATAACCGATAAAGTTACGTTAACTCATAATAAATCGCTTAAAAAAATTCGACCATCGAAAATCAAAAATTCCTATACGTCATACGGGCATATTAGATATCCTACATCAATCTTTTTTTTACTTTAATTTCCTTAAATCGCTCTCATAATCCATCAAAATAAATTAGAAATTATTCATCAAAAATAACGAAATATGAAAAATAACGCAAACATCATATTAGGTAAATAACATTTTAAAAAACCGAGGCGCGTTAGAAGTTATACTTCTTTGGCGTGACTAAATTAAATATGATCACATACAAAAATCAATATAGATAAATTTAATAGAAACAAGGACATGCACACTGAGTTTTAAGCGTGATTCACAATAATTAATTAATTTCCTTAATAATTTCATTATAAACTATAACACGGTACCGTGTGCACAATTTGATCTCGGGAAAAAAATGCACATATGTAGATTTATTTAAATAATACGTTACTATTTTATTTTTAAATTGAAAAATGTAGTTTAAACAAATTATTAAATACGAGAGTGTGCACATTCGAGCGAAAAGTGACACATTTCCGAGCGAGGCAGTGTTTTAAGTACGATTCACAATAATTTAGTTCAATAAATTAAACAAAAAATCAGTTAAATAATTTTTGATCGTTCCCTCTCACTCGCATTCACGAGATTGTCGTATCTTTTCGCTCTCTTCCACTCATTGCTATGGTAAAAACGTTTTTCGAACATAAAATCGATATTTACTACACTAAATTTAAATTTGTGAATTGAAAGAGCGAAGGATAAAGTAGACAAATCCAATAAATACGAGGATGGGCACATTCGAGCGAAAAGTGGCACATTTCCGAGCGAGGGATGCAAATGAAGCGCGACGCGGAGCGGCGCGCTTCATTTTCCCGAGATCGGAATGTGCCACTTTGAGCTCGAATGTGCACACTCGGTTTTAAGCATGATTCACAACAATTTAAGCCAATAAATTAAACGAAAAATCAGTTGAATAACTTTAATCGTTACTTCTCACTCGCATTGACGGAATTGTCGTATCTTTTCGCTCTCTTCCACTCAGTGCTATGGTAAAAACGTTTTTCGAACTTAAAATTGATATTTAATAAACTAAATTTAAATTTATGATTTAAAAAAGCGAAGGAAAACTAAAATAAATATAACTACGTGTAAAAATTTAATACAGATAAATTTAATAAATACAAAGATGTGCACACTCGATTTTAAGCGCGATTCACAATAATTTAAGTCAATAAATTAAACAAAAAATCAGTTAAATAATTTTTGATCGTTCCGTCTCACTCGCATTCACGAGATTGTCGTATCTTTTCGCTCCCTTCCATCCATTGCTATGGTAAAAACGTTTTTCGAACATAAAATCTATATTTGCTACACTAATTTTAAATTTGTGATTTGAAAAAGCGAAGGATAAAGTAGACAAATCCAGTAAATACGAGGATGGGCACATTCGAGCGAAAAGTGGCACATTTCCGAGCGAGGGATGCAAATGAAGCGCGACGCGGAGCGGCGCGCTTCATTTTCCCGAGATCGGAATGTGCCACTTTGAGCTCGAATGTGCACACTCAGTTTTAAGCCTGATTCACAATAATCAACATTAAAAACAATCTTATATGTTCATAAAAATAATTAGTAGTTAAAAATGTTACTAAAATCTATTGAAGCAAATTTGATCATTCCCTCTCACTTGCACTTTAAGATTCCTATATCTCTTCGCTCTCTCCCACTCATTGCAATAATACAATCAAAATATTTTTTAATTGTTTCCCGGATTTTAATTACGTTTCGCATTAATTAATTTACTTTCTTCGACGACCGACTTATCAAATGATCTGTGCGCGCGCAACCTCCCTTGTCGACCAGAATTCTACTCACAACGCCCCAAAAGAAGTATAACTTCGAAAATAAAAACTAAAAGCATTCGAAAAAAAAATTAATTAAAGTCCACCAAAACGGTAGAATTTTGCCTAATTGTTATTTCCGCCTTTCTGCAGAAAAATAAATAAACCTACAAAAATTTCTAATTTACATGCGATTAAAAAATGGAAAGAGAAAGAAACGCAAATATGCAAATCCACAAAAATCGGTACTGGCTTCGCGCCAACGAACGAAACGATCTCATAAGTACAATGTAATTTAAATCGCCCAACAATTAACATAATAAATTGTACAATTAACAAGCGCATTATAATTATTATTAGGGCTCTGCATAAACTTTGCTTAAAATATGAAATACGGCAACGGTTTATAATTACGTATTGTAGCAAAATAGAATCTAAACTAATCCAACTAATTAAACTTTAGAATTGTGAAACGTGCAACCCGAAACTAACATAATTAAGCGTTTATACAACAATATCTGGGAGAATGTCGACAACTATTTGCAGCCGCAGAAGAGAGAACGACCGGTTATTGTGACGGATCCCCCAGACGCGTTTTTCCCTTTCGCAAAACGCGCCGCAATAATTGAAATAGTTCGACGCAAACGGCGTTCGCGAGACGTCCGTCCAAATTCGGCCCTTTGTTTCTATTTGGGCAAGTTTAGCGGCAATCGAGCAAATGCGATAGACTTTTGTAGTTAATCAGAGAAGTGTCGACGCAGCGGAGACAAATCACTGACCAGTAAAATCAATTCGCCGGCCATTTATTACCTTTTCGGAGCACCGTTACTTTTTTTGCGAAAGCTTTGCGGCTTCAAGAAAAAAGGAGGCGCAATTTAACAAATTCCCGCCGCCGATAATTCATTCGCGAAAAGCTTCGAACGGGCGCAGCCTCCCTTTCGGCGGCCGAACGAGCGTCGGGACGAAAGGGCACAACGAAGCAATTACTCAGAAAAATTGTTGTAACGCATTTACTACTGCCGTAACAAGAAATAAAAGCGGAAGAAAAAACGACTAACAAGAGAAGTTTATAATTATATAGACACTAAAAAAAAAAATGTTGAAAAGTTTTAAAGTTGTCTAAAACTTTGTTACAAATCCTGAATAGACACTTACTTCTTTTCATAAACTTTTTACAAGTTTTCAGCAAAGGAAATAAGAAGAAAAATTTTATATAACAGGAGCAGCAATTTTACTTTTCCGAAGTAATCTTTCTTTTTTTTCTGAATATCCTAATGTTAATAATTAATAATCCAACTCTTGTAAAATATCGTTTTTTTTCCTCGTAAGTTGAAGAAGGGCTTCGAATAAAATTTATAAACGTACCACATTAATAATTAATGAGCAACAACTATGGGGGTTAACTTCGGCAACTTTCGAGAATTCCATAAAAGATGATTTTTCTGCAAGTTGCCTCAGAATTCTGTTTTTTTTTCGCCAAATGAAAAATTATTCTACTAGGTGTACCAGTTGAAGGTGTCTATTTTTTTCAACAGATGGAATTATCCATAAATTGTTGTATATGTAATTTGACATTTAACCTATTTTGTTGTGCTGTCAAAGTGACACATATAATTTTTTTTGAAAACGTTAAAATTATAGGAATTTTGAATTTAAATATATCTAGATTTGTTCCAAAAAAAGAGAATTTGCGGGAAATTTTGATTCACAATTTTTTTTAAATAACTGGAAAGGTAAAAGACCCAGTTAGTGACACTGACCCGGTTTCTGACACTTTCAACTTTACTTTGAATTTATAAAAAAAAAATTACCTCGAATTGATGATATAATTTTTTCAAAATTAAAATAAATTCATCGTGTACCTATTTGATGACGATATCAGTTACAGAAAAAACTCACTTAATAAAAAAGAATATTTAAGCCGAGAGTGGTTCTGGAAGCCATTTTTTAGTTATAGTCTAAGCAATTGACAGAATAGCGTTCGAATATTGAATTAGTGATTTAATCATCATGTAAGTATAAAAATATTATAAAAAATATATGGTTCGATTAATAATTAACTACTCTTTGTTTTTAAATATTAAAACATCATAGTAAATTATATTTTATTAGTAAAATAAGAGTGTCAATAACTAGGCTCAATTTTATAGGTATGTTACAGTTATTAACACTCAAATTCTAACATATGTTATGTTTACGTATTTGTTTTTATAATATTTAATTTTATTATTTTAATTATTTTTGTGTTGAAAAAATTAACATTTTATTTGTAATAAATGATAGATTATAACAAATTATGTTTGATTATAATAAATTTAAATTTGATAGTGTATAACCTAATAAATGAAAAATAATTTTGAAATATGGAGTATCAGAAACTAGGCCAATGCCAATGTCAGAAACTACAACAATAGAAATTTTAAATCTCAGAAACTGGATCTTCATACATTATTTTTTAAAACATTAATTTAAATTATTAATCTGCTTTAAATAATTATTTTACGCATGTGACATTTTCTAGAAATCGTGAACTTAAATATGAAAAAAAAAATGAATTATTTAAATTAAATTGTCTATAAGTTATCCTGTTATAACCTCAGCTGTCACTCTTAAAGTGTCAGAAACTGGGCCCTTTGCCTTACTGAAGCTTGTGGTATACATGGTGTAAGTCAAAAAGCTTGTGTACATTGATTTAAACGTTATAAAATGGCGATTGTGATGTAAAAAAAAATTTGATGACCCCCCCAATGGCAAGTACTCTTAGATGAGATCCGTGTCAAACTTAAAAGCTACTTGCTCATATATTAAATATTGTTCAAGAAAGTATTTCCAATGAGCAAGAGAAAGATTCTGAAGGATAATGGGTGGTGCATGAATTAACCGCAGATCAAATAGAAAACCGAAAGATCACCAGTGAACCTTTGTTAAAAAGGCAAGAAAGAAAACGTTCTTTGCATCGAATTGTTACTGGTGATGAAAAGTGGATCTATTTCGAGAATCTCAAATGCATAAAGGCATAAGTTTTGGTTGTAGAAAGCATCGATATGAACGGCAAAACCTAATCGCGTTTGGTGGGATCAGATGGGGGAATTGTTAAACACTTGCGAAGCGGATAATGGCCAATCTTACCGAAAACAAATCATCAATTTGAACGACACTTCGCTGGAAAAGTGATTTTGTTACATGAGCATACTTGATCACACATAATAAAAATCGTTCAGGCCAAACTAAAATCGTTTAACTGAGATGTTCTATATCACCCGCCATATTCATCAGATCTTGCCCCCTTTAGATTATCACTTTTTCTAATCGATGGCCCATGAGTAGATGAGAAAACGCTTTGGCAAATTTGAAGAAGTAACAAATTTGGTCGATTCGTGATTTACTCCAAAAGAAGAAATGTTTTTTTGGGACAGCATGCTTAAACTACATGGAAGCTGGGGAAAATGTGTAGCTAGCGATGGAAAATATTTTCAATAATCCATGATTCTCTCGAAATTAATGTAACTAAAAAATTCACATATCCAACTGGTAACTGTATAGTCCCGACTAAGGTCTACCTACCCTCATAGACTTTCCTGATAAAACATTTTTTTTTTATAATATATATTGTATGAATAAACAAATTGTGCATGGGTTACCGTCCCATATACTCTGCCAAGGCTCTTTTTAATTAATAATTATTTGATTAAATTTTTAGAGATAACTATAAATATATAGTACCAATCAAAAGTAAAAGATATATAGAAAACGCAAAAATTGGGTTGCCTATCATTTTTCTGACCATGCACCGGGTTGCCAGTTATAAACAGGTAACCCAAAATAAGTACAGTAAAACCTGTTTTTGTGCGGTGGATAGTAACCGCATAAAAGAAATCGTACAAAAAAAAATTCAAAAATTTTATAAGTACTTACATATAATAAACAACTTTGTACGATATACTACCTAAAAATTTTTTTATGCGGTAGATAGGGACCGCATAAAAAAAGTCGCACTTAGAAAATACATCAATTATTTACGAAATAGATGAAAAAAAGCTTTCAATTAAGTTAAATAATTAAATTAGACCTGGAAAAATTGTAAAAACAATTAATTCTTCATTGTATATATACATGGAGAAGTTTTTAAATTGTACATTAAATAGTTTGCTGCTACTCGTCGTAATCTAAAACGCGTATCTTCTTGGGATAAATTGGTCCAAAATCGATTTCGTCGCTTGAAGATAGGATTGCAATTGATTTTTTTTTTGGTACCATAAAGTTAGTGCCAACGCCACTGAGCTTCATATACGGTATAAAAATAAATCTCACAAAAAAAATTGTACAAAAATAAAATCGCACAAAACAGAGCGTACAAAAATAAATTCGCATAAAAAAGGATCGCACAAAAATAGGTTTTACTGTAATTTACAGTCATTAGTATTTTTTAATTAATTAATATAACAATGAAGATATTTTTATTGCAAACACGATTCAAAAAAATGTTTCCTCAAGAAAGCCTATGGTAGTAGGTCGACCTAGGTCGGGATATTGTACTTCTAGTATTGGGCAATTTCGAAAACTATTCTACAAAACAAATTATATATTTTATATTACTAATAAAACGGCTGCAATGATGTAATCGAAAATATTAATAATTAAACCCGCGATTGAAATTTGTCGATGGTAGTGATTGACGTTTTTCGCAAAAATGCCTACAAATGTAATTCGAAGTTGATACTATTAAATGGATAATCAGCTTTGATTTTGAAATGTAATATTGAAATGACAGCTTTCGTTAGAAAGAAAAAACGAAAGGCTCTAGCAGAAAAATCAGGACGTTTTGTGTATTTCGATGCAACATTCGGTTCGGTCTCGTTTCTGCCCCATTTTATTTTTATTTTCTGATTTATGGTTTGCACAAGTAGTGTACAGAAGGATATGGGTCGAGATAAAGAAATTGTCAGGCCATTTTGAACAACGTCTCTTTACTTTTACGATAAGACTTCTCTTAAAAACTGAATTTGCTTTTATTTCGTCGGCGAATAAAACGGGATTGTCTGTGTGCTTTTTTACTTTTTTCATAAATCGAATCACGTTTCATTTTTACGAATTTACGAATCCCTCCCACCTCGTCGTTTTAATATGTTTTAATAAACATGCAAATCTCGTCTCCAAAATCCCGTCGAAACGTCAAAGATAAAACTAAGAATTTTTATTGTCCTTAATCGAAAGACGTGCGCTTGCCGAAAAGTTATAAACAAAAAGGACGACGTAAAACTTTGTCTCGGCCCTGCAGAGACGTATAGATTGATGGGGGCCTTCGTAGAAATCCTAGATTGAAAAAAGCAAGGACGAGGATCGCTATAAATACGATTGGCTTCCAAATCAGATTAACCGCTTCCCTGCTTCCAGGTACATTGCCTAAAATATTTGTTAGAATCCCCTTTTTTTATCTATTTAGCAACCGTTTATTATCTTTTTTATTGTGCCCAGATTAAACGTATAGATTGATTTTCCCCGAGGCCTTATTTAAAAGTGTTTTTTTTTCGGAATTTAAACCCCCGCTCGCTTCGACGAAGTCCCGTGATCGTTTTTCTTTGTTCTCAAAATGAGATAATTGATAATTCTTCAATTGAAAAATTTTAGATAAGGTGGCGCAACAAGAATCGAGGGACCGGAAAGGGTTGCGGCTACTTTTCATTAGTTTCCAATTTTTTTTCCATTTTCCATTAAAGAATCTACCGTGCAGTTGATTTATATTTAATTATGGAGGTTCACAGGTCTGATAACACAACTCGACAAAAAAAATTTTTGTTTTTGTCCTAAAATTTATTTATAAGAATTTCATTCTTGCTTCTTTATTTAAATACAAATTAATTTCACGCTAATTTTTTAATGAAAAAAGTAAAAATTATGAATAATAAGCGAAGCCCATTTTGAGAGCCCAACTACGGTTTTAGAATTACTTAAATTTTTTTAAAGTAAATGGATCATTGTTAATCGTGGCGAAAAGTGGAGTGTGCACATTCGAGCTCAAAGTGGCACATTCCGATCTCGGGAAAATGAAGCGCGCCGCTCCGCGTCGCGCTTCATTTGCCTCCCTCGCTCGGAAATGTGCCACTTTTCGCTCGAATGCGCACATCTTCGTGTTAATTGGATTCGACTATATTAATAGCAAATCCTTCAAATCCAGATTTTCTATTCGGAAAAAGTTTTGGCTTGAAAGTGCACATACTTTTTATTAATTGAATTTGCCTATCTTATTCTTCTCTCTTACAAATAATATTAATTAAATCAAACTGAAGTAAATGCAACATTTCTCGCTTTTCTTTTAATTAAAAATTGCAGTAGGGTATTTTTGCTAAAAACCACATTTCTAATTTAGTACTTTGAAACTAGACTAGATGGGAGACTTCATCGTACGTAAAAAAAAAATTTAACTTTTTCCGAATTTTGACCCCTTATTTCCCAACCTCTTTTTTAACATACCCCACCCAAGTCGTTCTAAAATTTTGATGCACCCCCTATGTAACATATAAATATTTTTTATGTTTAAAAATTGAATTAATCCATAAATGAAGTCTAATTACAACAGTGTATATAAAATGTGCCTTAAAACTAATTTGTTTATAATTTTTACAAAAATGAAAATTACCCAAAAATATTTGGAGACATTAATTTTGACATATAAACCTTCAGCAATCTGCAAAAGTCGATATAAAAATCAACTAGTTGATTTTTAGTGGCCTACTTCAGAAAATTTGACTCAAATAGGGTGAGTGTACCAGTCCCAAACCAGTTAAGGACAAATTTTGACTTTGAAATGCTCTGAACTGGTATTATGTAGTTTTAACGTAGAAATGTATATATAAAATTGTTTATTGTTTACTAACATTGCAATATTGATGAATTATTTGAATCCAAATAATTCAGTTTTTTATAGATTTCGTGAATACCAAAAACGGGAATGCACCTAAGGTTGACCACTGCGCTCCAATAAATAACCACTTTTGCACCTATAGTTGACCACTAAAAAACTAATAAAGAAAACGTAGCTAATTGAAAATAAAACACTACTTTGTTGGACAAATTGACTTTCATGTATTGACTGAAAGTTTCTCTTGACTTACAACCAATTTTTAAATGTTGGCCTTATTTTAGCGTCTTTACTAATTTCGTCGAGGTACGTCAACAAATTTTCCTCTGTATAATTAAAAAATGTAATCATAATGTTCACGTCCAATACATTTTAATAATGTTTAATGTTCACTGGAATTGGACACTCAATAAAACAACAATTGTTAAATTTGCAACGTTTCGTTTCTATATTGAAACTTTATCAAGCAACTTAACAACACAAAAAGGATTTTAACCATCAAAACTCAAAAATTCTACATGCGTCAAACATGTTTGACCATTAAACATTATTAAAAAATATCTTTTTGGGGGGCTTCTTCAATATAGAACCACGAGAAACAAAGTTAAAACTTTAATCTGGTCAATCATAAAACCACTTTTTCTGCTACTGTGTACCAATAGTAAACCAGTTGGTCAACCATAGAAACTCAGTACAAAGTGTGTTCCAGTAATTAACCACCTTTAAAAATACTTAATAATGTCATTAATTATTAAAAATAACAGCTCATAGCTCTTAAATAAACACTAAATTTTTCAAATAATACAAGTTTTTGACAATAATTAGGAATTAATAGGTGATATTAAAAGATTTAACTTACCATGTCAACGTGCACTTCTAACTGTATTGGCGGCTAGAGGGCACGTGAACGAGACACTGGTCTGACAAAAAGTGCAAAGTAGCGATATTATTAGTCCACTCTCGTAAAAAATATGTTTGGAAGGTTGTTAACAGTATAGGCAATGTAACAAAACAGTTAAATTCTTCAAAAATGCCCGCCATTTCTTAATTTATTCAATTGAACATGCGAGAGGTCAACTACTGGTATCTGGTTTGGGACTGGTACACCCACCCTACAATTTTAATTAATCAAAAATGCGAATTCGTAAACATTCGAAAGTACACTTGAAAATATTTTTATCAAGCTTGCTCGAATTAGGCGTGCGGAAGAGCACTATCAAAAGGAATAAAATATTTAACCTTTTTCAAACAAAAAATAGATCTAATTTATTCGACTTTTAATATTTTGAATTGAAGAATAAAATAATATAGGCAAATCCGATAAATACGAGGATGTGCGCATTCGAGCGAAAAGTGGCACATTTCCGAGCGAGGGACGCAAATGAAGCGCGACGCGGAGCGGCGCGCTTCATTTTCCCGAGATCGGAATGTGCCACTTTGAGCTCGAATGTGCACACTCGGCTTTAAGCACAATTACAAAGCGTCTCTTTTTAACAGGAAAAAACTCGATCAAATTGTTAGGTATATGTTTACAAAAAACGCAACAAATATTAATCACTAAATAAAACAGTCGCCCATTATATTAAAATGAACAAATCAAAAAAACACTGTTTAGTGCAAAATACAAAATAAAATAATAAAATATTTAGTAAAAAATACCGAGGTTGAATTTTCATAACGAGTCCGAACGCGGTTGACAATCCGGATAATCGCGATTCCGTATAACTGAGGTCCGGATAATTGAGGTTTTACTGTAAATAAAAATTTAAAATATGGATTTTCTAAAATATTGATCAACCGTTCTCCTGCATACAAAAGCAAACTTTTTCGGACCATATTTTATTTTTTTTTGTCTAATTATCGATAGATCTATCGAAATTTCATACCCTCTTATCTAAGACAAAATTCGTGTTGACCTGTGTAATAGAAACATGGTTTCTTTGAGCTCGAATGTACACCATCGCTTTTACGTTCGTATCGATTCAAAAAATCGACTTAGGGGTCTAAAGGAACACAAAGCCCTGGCATTGCATTTAACAATTTCGAACGACATTTTTCCGTCTGGAAATTAGAGGATTTTTCCGAGATCGCTCGCACAAAACTATTAGAAAATAAGTTGGAGTAGCAATAGACGCAAGTCTTTATTTACAAAAGATATCTTTTCAGCAGAAAATGTTATCTTGCTTTATTTTCGCTCCTATCTATAATAGGAAAGTCAGTTCGTGCTGTAATTCTTGTAGCAAGCTTTCATTCAGCGTCTGCAGTGCAGCTTTAGAAGTCGCCGAAGGCTAAACATTTATTTACTTTGTGAAAGAATTTAAAAATTATTTCTTTCGTTTGCTGTCAACCGACCGTTAAGCGCAACTCAAAGAAAATCCAGAGGTCGAGACATTAAGGCGGAGCAGGAGTAAATCTGTCCATAAGAAAAACAATGTTAATTGTTTTTGAATTTACAACAATAGCCGAATTTTGTTTTTCAAAGTTATTTAAATCTAATACAAGGACTGTTTAGAAGGGACTTTCGGACGCGTTTTACTTCAAGTACGTTTTGTTGTAGCTCGCCTTATAGGCCCGTAAAAAAATAATTACCGTTGCTATCTGTTTTTGAATTTACAAAAATCGGCAAATTTTTTTTTCAAATTTTTTTAAATCTAACGCAAGCACTGTATAGAAGGGACCCTGAGACGTATTTTACTTCAAGTACGTTTTGTTGTAGCTCGCCTTATAGGCCCGTAAAAAATTAATTACCGTTGCTATCTGTTTTTGAATTTACAAAAATCGGCAAATTTTTTTTTAAAATTTTTTTAATCTAATGCAAGCACTGTATAGAAGGGACCCTCAGACGTATTTTACTTCAAATAGGTTTTGTTGTAGCTCGCCTTATAAGCCCGTAAAAAATTAATTATCTTTCCTATCTTTTTTTAAATTTGCAAAAATAGCCGAATTTTTTTTCAAAATTATTAAAATCTCTTGCAAGGACTGTTTAGAAAAGACTTTTGGATGCATTTTATTTCAAATAAGTTTTGTTGTAGCTCGCCTTATAAGCCCGTAAAAAATAATTACCGTTCCTATCTTTTTTTAAAATTTAAAATTGCCAACTTATTTTTTCAAAATTATTTAAAAACTAATCAAACTGAGAAAGACTTTGCGATTTTATTTCAAATAAGTTTTGTTGAGCGCCTTATAGCCCCAAAAACAATTTCCCAATTTTTTAAAAATTTTTAAAAATAGGGGAACTTTTCGTTTAAAAAAATTTAAAAATTTTTCCGGGAAATTTTGAAAACCTTTTTCCAATTTTTTTAAATAACCCAAGTCGTTCTAAAATTTTAACCCCGTAAATATAAATAATTTTTATGTTTAAAAATTGAATTAATCCATAAATGAAGTCTAATTACAACAGTGTATATAAAATGTGCCTTAAAACTAATTTGTTTATAATTTTTACAAAAATGAAAATTACCCAAAAATATTTGGAGACATTAATTTTGACATATAAACCTTCAGCAATCTGCAAAAGTCGATATAAAAATCAACTAGTTGATTTTTAGTGGCCTACTTCAGAAAATTTGACTCATATAGGGTGAGTGTACCAGTTCCAAACTAGTTAAGGACAAATTTTGACTTTGAAATGCTCTGAACTGGTATTATGTAGTTTTAACGTAGAAATGTATATATAAAATTGTTTATTGTTTACTAACATTGCAATATTGATGAATTATTTGAATCCAAATATTTCAGTTTTTTATACATTTCGTGAACAATACCAAAAACGGGAATGCACCTAAGGTTGACCACTGCGCTCCAATAAATAACCACTTTTGCACATATAGTTGACCACTAAAAAACTAATGAAGAAAACGTAGCTACTAATTGAAAATAAAACACTACTTTGTTGGACAAATTGACTTTCATGTATTGACTGAAAGTTTCTCTTGACTTACAACCAAATTTTAAATGTTGGCCTTATTTTAGCGTCTTTACTAGTTTCGTCAAGGTACGTCAACAAATTTTCCTCTGTATAATTAAAAAATGTAATCATAATGTTCACGTCCAATATATTTTAATAATGTTTAATGTTCACTGGAATTGGACACTCAATAAAACAACAATTGTTAAATTTGCAACGTTTCGTTTCTATATTGAAACTTTATCAAGCAACTTAACAACAA
This sequence comes from Sinopyrophorus schimmeli, assembly GCA_036325965.1. Taxonomy (NCBI): domain Eukaryota; kingdom Metazoa; phylum Arthropoda; class Insecta; order Coleoptera; family Elateridae; genus Sinopyrophorus; species Sinopyrophorus schimmeli. Next base: position 766,983 of record JARFIZ010000202.1, read on the forward strand.
AAAAAGGATTTTAACCATCAAAACTCAAAAATTCTACATGCGTCAAACATGTTTGACCATTAAACATTAAACATTATTAAAAAATATCTTTTTGGGGGGCTTCTTCAATATAGAACCACGAGAAACAAAGTTAAAACTCTAATCTGGTCAACCATAGAAACAATTTTTCTACTACTGTGTACCAATAGTAAACCAGTTGGTCAACAATAGAAACTCAGTACAAAGTGTGTTCCAGTAATTAACCACCTTTAAAAATACTTGATAATGTCATTAATTATTAAAAATAGCAGCTCATAGCTCTTAAATAAACACTAAATTTTTTAAATAATACAAGTTTATGACAATAATTAGGAATTAATAGGTGATATTAAAAGATTTAACCTACCATGTCAACGTGCACTTCTAACTGTATTGGCGGCTAGAGGGCACGTGAACGAACGGTCTGACGAAAAGTGCAAAGTAGCGATATTATTAGTCCACTCTCGTAAAAAATATGTTGCGAAGGTTGTTAACAGTCTAGGCAATGTAACAAAACAGTTGAATTCTTCAAAAATGCCCGCCATTTCTTAATTTATTCAATTGAACATGCGAGTGGTCAACTACTGGTACCTGGTTTGGGTCTGGTACATCCACCCTACAAGTTTAATTACTCAAAAATGCGAATTCGTAAACATTCGAAAGTACACTTGAAAATATTTTTATCAAGCTTGCTCGAATTAGGCGTGCGGAAGAGCACTATCAAAAGGAATAAAATATTTAACCTTTTTCAAACAAAAAATAGAACTAATTTATTCGACTTTTAATATTTTGAATTGAAGAATAAAATAATATAGGCAAATCCGATAAATACGAGGATGTGCGCATTCGAGCGAAAAGTGGCACATTTCCGAGCGAGGGACGCAAATGAAGCGCGACGCGGAGCGGCGCGCTTCATTTTCCCGAGATCGGAATGTGCCACTTTGAGCTCGAATGTGCACACTCGGCTTTAAGCACAATTACAAAGCGTCTCTTTTTAACAGGAAAAAACTCGATCAAATTGTTAGGTATATGTTTACAAAAAACGCAACAAATATTAATCACTAAATAAAACAGTCCCCCATTATATTAAAACGAACAAAGCAAAAAAACACTGTTTAGTGCAAAATACAAAATAAAATAATAAAATATTTAGTAAAAAATACCGAGGTGGAATTTTCATAACGAGTCCGAACGCGGTTGACAATCCGGATAATCGCGAATCCATATAACTGGGGTCCGGATAATTGAGGTTTTACTGTAAATAAAAATTGAAAATATGGATTTTCTAAAATATTGATCAACCGTTCTCCTGCAAACAAAAGCAAACTTTTTTGGACCATATTTTATTTTTTTTTGTCTAATTATCGATAGATCTATCGAAATTTCATACCCTCTTATCTAAGACAAAATTCGTGTTGACCTGTGTAATAGAAACATGGTTTCTTTGAGCTCGAATGTACACCATCGCTTTTACGTTCGTATCGATTCAAAAAAAATCGACTTAGGGGTCTAAAGGAACACAAAGCCCTGGCATTGCATTTAACAATTTCGAACGACATTTTTCCGTCTGGAAATTAGAGGATTTTTCCGAGATCGCTCGCACAAAACTATTAGAAAATAAGTTGGAGTAGCAATAGACGCAAGTCTTTATTTACAAAAGATATCTTTTCAGCAGAAAATGTTATCTTGCTTTATTTTCGCTCCTATCTATAATAGGAAAGTCAGTTCGTGCTGTAATTCTTGTAGCAAGCTTTCATTCAGCGTCTGCAGTGCAGCTTTAGAAGTCGCCGAAGGCTAAACATTTATTTACTTTGTGAAAGAATTTAAAAATTATTTCTTTCGTTTGCTGTCAACCGACCGTTAAGCGCAACTCAAAGAAAATCCAGAGGTCGAGACATTAAGGCGGAGCAGGAGTAAATCTGTCCATAAGAAAAACAATGTTAATTGTTTTTGAATTTACAAAAATAGCCGAATTTTGTTTTTCAAAATTATTTAAATCTAATACAAGGACTGTTTAGAAGGGACTTTCGGACGCATTTTACTTCAAGTACGTTTTGTTGTAGCTCGCCTTATAGGCCCGTAAAAAATTAATTACCGTTGCTATCTGTTTTTGAATTTACAAAAATCGGCAAATTTTTTTTTCAAATTTTTTTAAATCTAATGCAAGCACTGTATAGAAGGGACCCTGAGACGCATTTTACTTCAAGTACGTTTTGTTGTAACTCGCCTTATAGGCGCGTAAAAAATTAATTACCGTTGCTATCTGTTTTTGAATTTACAAAAATCGGCAAATTTTTTTTTCAAATTTTTTTAAATCTAATGCAAGCACTGTATAGAAGGGACCCTCAGACGTATTTTACTTCAAATAGGTTTTGTTGTAGCTCGCCTTATAAGCCCGTAAAAAATTAATTATCTTTCCTATCTTTTTTTAAATTTGCAAAAATAGCAACATTTTTTTTCAAATTATTAAATCTAATGCAAGCACTGTATTAGAAGGGACCCTTGGATGCATTTTATTTCAAATAAGTTTTGTTGTAGCTCGCCTTATAAGCCCGTAAAAAATAATTACCGTTCCTATCTTTTTTTGAATTTACAAAAATAGCCGCATTTTTTTTTAAATTATTTAAATCTAATGCAAGGACTCTTTAGACAGGACCTTCGGACGCATTTTACTTCAAATACGTTTTGTTGTAGCTCGCCTTATAAGCCCGTAAAAAATAATTACCGTTCCTATCTTTTTTTGAATTTACAAAAATAGCCTTTTTTTTTAATTATTTAAATCTAATGCAAGGACTCTTTATACAGGACCTTCGGACGCATTTTACTTCAAATACGTTTTGTTGTAGCTCGTCTTATAAGCCCGTAAAAAATTAATTACCGTTTCTATCGTTTTTGAATTTACAAAAACAGGAAATTTTTTTTTTCAAAATTATTTAAATCTAATGCAAGGACTGTATAGACGGGACCTTCGGATCCATTTTACTTCAAATACGTTTTGTTCTAACTCGCCTTAAAAGCCCGTAAAAAATTAATTACCGTTCCTATCTATTTTTCAATTTACAAAATCATGAAATTTGTTTACACGTAAAATCTTAGGCAATTTTCTAGGGATGTTCCCCATTTAACTTTTTAAATTTGTTTTTTTCTGATAAAAGCCTGTCGAAATTTTCCGTTTTCAAAATGTTTTACAAAGTATTAAAGAATAAATTAAAAAACCAAAATCTTTAGATTTCGTAATCGTAAGTATAATTTAACAATGGAAAATATTAAAAAATATATGATTATATATTGTTATATAAATAATGTGTTAAATTTACGAATGATTATTTTAAAAACTAAAATTGCAATTTTTAATGTTTTGCATATTTTAACTGCAAATTTTAAAAATTACTAATTTCTTTCAGATTAACGGTCAATTTTTACAATAGAATTTAGTGAAAAAGTATATTATGAATACCTGGGGTCAAACAACGTGCAAAAGAAGAATTTAGTACAAAGAAAAAAGTTTACCTGGACCAAGAAAACAATTTTCAAACAAGAAAATTCGTAAGAAGATCAAAATCGTCTCGAACAAAGTAAAACATTTTATGAACAAAAAAAAACATTCTAAAACCAATAAAATTTTCTTGGCTCAAAAAAAATGTTTACTTTGTCTAAGACAATTTCGGTTTTTCTCAAATTTTCTTAACCTTCCGCATACTAGGTGACTAGGTGCCATACTAGGTGGGCTTTGCTATACCCCAAATATAAAATGAAATAAACAACACAAAATTGTACTTTATGACAGTTAAATGATAAGAAATATATTTTAATACTCAATAATGAATAAGTTTAAATAAAACACATATCTATTTATGCATTAGAATAGACTTTTATTAATAAAAATACAAAAACTTAACTTTTTCTTCAACTTATAAACTATTGAGTCTTTTCTTGATTACTAAATTTCAATGACACGTGTTAATTACGATACCTTATTTGAATACAAATTAATTTCACGCCAATTTCTTAATCATTCGCAATAATTTAGACCAATAAATTACACGAAAAATTAATTGAATAATTTTTATCGTTCCCTCTCACTTGCATTCACAAGAATATCATATCTTCTCGCTCCCTTCCACTCATTGCTATGGTAAATACGTTTTTCGAATATAAAATAGATATTTACTAAATTAAATCAAAATTTTTAATTTGAAGGAGCGCGCAGTAAATTATACTAATGTAATAAACACAAGGATGTGCGCATTCGAGCGAAAAGTGGCACATTTCCGAGCGAGGGAAGCAAATGAAGCGCGACGCGGAGCGGCGCGCTTCATTTTCCCGAGATCGGAATGTGCCACTTTGAGCTCGAATGTGCACACTCGGTTTTAAGCTCGATTACCAAACTTTCCGTTTTAACAAAAAAAAATTGTTCACAGTTATTCCGCATCTAGTACAAGAAAGGTTAATTCAAGAATTTTTCTCTTGGTTCAAGTAAATATTTTTTTCTGTGTACGTCAAAGCAAAAAGAGTTTTCCACTTAATCCGCACGGTCAAAAATTTTGACCCCTGCTCCGCCTTAACATCTGCGCGCACACGTTTCGAATCTTGCAAAATTATAATGGACCGTGGCGTCCGTAACGACCCTCTTTAATAACGATCTCTTTTGAAAACTTGACTTTTCGGCGAAGGGTGGGTGCGCAAATTTAAAAACAACTGAGGACCTGCAAAAATATTATTTAAGAATAATGAAGTTGAAATTGAGTTACCTGAACGTTATTTACATTTTAGAAGAAACAGCAATTAAAAACCGTATTAAAGCTTTCGCCTTAATTTCTTCCCGTAAGGATGGCTCGCGAAAAAGTTTCTTTAATTTTAGAATTTCCGCTCGAATTCAGATGAAAGCAATCGTTGTAAAAAGACTTCTCAGATATTCTTTTAAAAGTTATTTTAAATTCAAAGCGCAGCAATAAAAGCTTAATTACTTTAAAATAAGAACTAACACTAAATAAGACGCAAAACTTGGGAGCAAGAGGAAAATGCTTCTCTTTATAAAATGCAGTTACGTTTATGTACAGACAAATAAAAGGATTGTGAAAACTTTTACGGTTCTACTAAAGCCCCATAAACTCCATATTAAGATGTACTAGTCTTGCAGAACGTAAAAAAACCGCTGCTCGCGATAAAATAAAAAGTTTAAATTTGTCTGTTGTAGATTGTACGAATTTAAGAAATTAAATTGACGGTCGTAAAAAAATTTGCAGTGCATAGCTATTGCTGCACCATTAGTACCCCCTATAAAAGATGATATTTCGTAGAATAGCCCTGCCACTTTATGTTTTAAAAAACGCGTTTAAGCTTCTACCTGGCAATTCTTAAAATTACAAGAAAAATTGTCCACACTCACCGAAGGATAGCAGAACGAAATAGAATCAAAAAACTAACCTGCAAAAAAAATGAAATATTAGTGCTGTATATTACATAAATTTAAATTAGGTAGAAAGGTACATATTTTATACGGCGTTCCAAAAAAATTGATATTTCTTCTACAGTAAAACCTCGTTAGTGTGAAGAAAACCTTCCGGACCAACATGTTCATAATATCGAGGTTTGACTGTATTAAAAATTTATAACTCTATGTATTTCTTGTCGCAGTATTTTTAAAAAAATAATTTCTAGCTTTTTGACATCAAACATGATCTTAAGAACATTATGTTGTCAAAAAGAAATTAGGAAAAAATCGTAATTATAAAAAAATACATTTTCAAAGCATATAAAGTCTTTAAAAATTAATTACAAAATGCGTAACTTGATTTTTGAATATTTTGAACAAATTTTGATATTTGCATCTTTGAATATTTATTTTACATCAAATTCAAAGAGACGTATTTTTTGTTTCTGGGGAAAAACATTTCTAAGGGGTGAAATAGACCTCTATAGTTTACCATCACAAGGGATGCTTTTAGTGTTTTAGATACATATTTACAGGAAATATTTTTTCAAACAATATCATATAGATTATTTACCCACTTGGTCGTTTAAGAAAAAAAATCGACCATAAGTAAGTGAATCCTTGAATTGAGCTGAAGTAAATTCGTCCGTAAGAAAAACAACATTAATTCGCCTCCTGTTTCTGCCCAAATTATATAGAATAATAAATTTTTTCCACACATAGATCCTTTGGATAATTTTCTATACTTTGTGGGAATTTTTTTTAAATATATGTTCGGTGTAATGCTAATACCTCGTAACTCAAAAAACTACCGATCTCAACCTGCTCGACCAACTGGTCCAAATTGTTCAAACGCGTAACCTCTATTGAATCTATTACAAAGCAATAAATTATATGCACACATATTTATTTACCATGTACCAATAAAATTAGACCACGTGATTGATAAGTAAATCAGAGTATTTTGCAAAATTTTGTCAAGAAGGTCAGTTGCTGATTTTAATAAAACGGGTATGTTTTATTCTACATCAAATTCTAAGAAATACGTCTTTTTTGTTTTTGAGAAAAAACATTACTCAGGGATGCAATGAACCTCCATAGTTTACCATCTCAAGAGATGGTTTTAGGGTTTCACATATTTACAGTCAATATTTTTTGAACAATTTTCATATAGATTATCACTTACTTGGTCGTTTGAGAAAAAATATCGACTGTAAGTTTGTGAAACCTTAAAGCCATCCCTTAAGGTGGTGAACTTTAGAGGACCATTTCACTCCTGAGAAATGTCCTTGTGCAAAATAAAAAAAATACGGGTCTCATGGAATTTGATGTAGAATAAAATATATCAGTCCCATTAAAATCAAGAAGGACCACCCGTGTTGGTAGTTACCAATATTTTCAAGAAACAGCATCCAACGATGCACAAATATCGGTACAAATTTTAACAAAGAAAATATTTCGAAATGTTTAAATGCAAACAAATACAATACAACAATTCCATAATCTGGTTTTGCATAAGAACTCATCGGCAAAGCGATATCTTTAAAAACACATTGCTTAAAATTGATAATTATTTGGAGGTACATGACTAATTTACAACCAAGGCTATTGAATCGTCGAAAACTTAAAAATCACATCCAAATGGCATTATGTATTACAATACGAGTAAATCTAAATTCAAAATCGTAGAGTAGATATTTTATTAAAACACAATTTCGAAGCATTAATTCAATATGTAAAACCCTTTCAACCCCCCATCAACAATAAAAATAATCAAATACACCAAAGTGTTATACAACAATCAATTTCTTTATGTTTGATGCATTCGAATAATCAAATCAAATGTTACTAAAAAAAGCACTCAAATCTCCAAAATATACGGTACTAAATAATAGTACTAACAACAGTATTAATAAGAATAATTGAGATTGATTGTTGTAGAAGCGAAAGATAGAAATATGCTACCTTCAAGATGAGTTGGAAGCTCACAAACCGTGGACCAGCTGGCACACCTACGACACCTTCAGCACCCATGGAAACATTCACAAAAGTTCGCACACGTCTTCACTGTTCAAACGCGCAACCCGTACTCAAACATTTAAATAGCAATAAATTATATGCCCACCAGTTTATTAAAAACAACCAATGATAGTAAACCATGGGCCAATCACAGCATTTTGCAAATATTTGCACGTATATCAAACAGACGTTGACTGCCTGTGACGTCAAGTCGAACAGGATTTTTATCGTGTTTACAAATTAGTTCTAGACTTTTCCACTTTTTTGGCTGTTTTCAGCTCGAGCAATGCACACATGTGCCTTTTAAAGTACCTTTAACTTTATCCATAGAAAATATTATAAACACATAATTAACAACAACCGATTTCTTTTAAGCAATTAAAACCCCTAATTTTAAAGCATGAGAAACTTATTTTTCTGTCTATACCCTATTGTATTTTTATTGCTCTAAACCTTAATGCCTTTAAAAAAAAATTATTATTAGTAATAATAATTAATATCAATAATTTGTTGTTAAAAAGACAGTGCAATAAATCAAAGTACCATCCACTTAAGAGGGAACACAATTGCAATGACTTGTAAAACTAGGTAGCAAAAAATGGTTTTACACTTCGACTCACAAAAACGATCGTACCGTCCTTATTTTTGTTTCCCTGATTAAAAACAACTCGAATACTGAAGCCTGAAACATTTTTCCATAAGATATGTGCAGAATGAGCCTAGGGCCCAACGTTAATTTTTCGAGTAATTAAAGGTTGAACTGTTAGATTTATTTTTGTAGCCCAAAATTTTACGTTCAAAAATGGTAGCGCAGTTATTTGTGGAGGGATCTTTAAAAACTATAAATATTTGAATTCACCTAACTTTTTGGATTCGGATAGGCCCAAAAAACTATAACCGTGTTATTTAAAATTCTCAAGTAAAACTGGTTCGAAGCGTCCGACTTGTTATTAATTTTTTTAATTTCCACTTTAAAAAATCGTAGCTCGATAATTTATTGACGGATCTTTAAAAACTTTCCAGATTCCGAAAGCCCGTTTATTGAGGCGTAAGATGAGCCAAAAAATCAATAGGCTCCAATGTTAAATCTATCAAAAAAACGTGTTCGAATCTTTCGAAATGTAAATTTTGCTAAAATTTTTAATTTTCGAAATGCTTTTACCGCGCCTTCTTTGCGAATTGCGTAAAATCCTTTATTTTTTTGGAATGTTTCCAAACCGTCTAAAAAAAACCCGAAAACGAAAAAAAAGACCAAGTACAAAGTGGAAAAATGGCATCAAGAAGGGCATGGAAAGAAGAGATCTCCAAGAAGACCTATGGCAGGACAAAAAAGCCTAGAGCTTGGGATGCGACGGACGACCACAAGAGCTTTATGTAAGTCGCTATATATACAGTAAAACCTGTTTTTGTGCGGTCCTTTTTTATGCGAATTTATTTTTGTGCGCTCTGTTTTGTGCGATTTTATTTTTGTGCAATTTTTGTGCGATTTTTTTTATGCGGTTTACGAATCTCAGCCCCGTTGGCACTGACTTTATGGTACCAAAAAAAATAATTAAAATCTTATCATTAAGCGACGAAAGCGATTTTGAACCAATTTATTCCAAGAAGATGCGCGTTTTAGATTACGACGAGTATCAGTGAACTATTTAATGTACAATTTGAAAACTTCTCCATGTATATGTACAATGAAGAATTAAATGTATTTACAATTTTTCCAGGTCTAATTTAATTATTTTATTTAATTGAAAGCATTTTTTCATCTATTTCGTAAATAATTGAAGTAATTGAAGTGCGACTTTTTTTATGCGGTCCCTATCCACCGCATAAAAAAAGTTTTAGGTAGTATATCGTACAAAGTTGTTTATTATATGTAAGTATTTATAAAATTTTCGAATTTTTTTTTGTACGATTCCTTTTATGCGGTCCCTGTCCACCGCACAAAAACAGGTTTTACTGTATATTATATTTTATAAAAAGCGATCTTTTTAAATTCTTTTTGATTGTGCCTTCTAAATTGAATGCCACTCGTATTGCATGTTTTCATGAAATTATTTATACTAATTAATTGGTTTATCTAATGCAAGCGTACCCGCTAAAGCTTTCAAAATTTATTATTATTATGCATGTTGGTTCTCAATATGTAGGTTAACTAGCCAATCAGAATTCTCATCCAAAGCGGTAAATTTAAATGGCCCCACTAACGTAAGATAACATTGAAATATTCGCGAGGTGGTTTTGCGCGAGAGAGAATATCTTATACGTGTAAGACGATATAAATAAGATTTCTGCATGTAATAAGAGCGCACATAAATCTCCGATAGTAATGCAGCGAGAGAAGCTTATTATTCATATGGGAGCTTTCGGTAGTCAATAATATGCAAACTTAATTAGATGGGAAGGAGAAGGCATAACTTGCTTAGCGAGGGTAAGTTAGCCCTTAGTTTTCCTGCGGCTAGCCCTGCTTTAATTCATGGAAATCGTCCGAATAAAATATGACGTGCCAAACATTGACACGACCTCGTCCTTCCGAAATAGCGCGGCCGCGCGAAATGTTATTAAAATTAATACAGTCAAACCTCGATAAGCCGAAGTTGAAGGTAAACTAAAAATAATTCGAGTTATCAAAAAAAGTCGAATTAAATACTTTTAGTGTATTTGCTATAGCAATAAGTGGAAGGGAGCGAAAAGATACGACGATCTCGTCAGTGCGAGTGAGAGGGAACGATAAAAACTATTCCACTAATTTTTCGTCTAATTTATTGGCCCAAAATTGTTGTGAATTACGCTTAAAACCGAGTGTGCCCATTCGAGCTCAAAGTGGCACATTCCGATCTCGGGAAAATGAAGCGCGCCGCTCCGCGTCGCGCTTCATTTGCCTCCCTCGCTCGAAAATGTGCCACTTTTCACTCGAATGCGCACATCTCGTGTTTATTATATTAATATGATTTACCGTGCGCTCCTTCAAAGCAAAAATTTTAATTTAATTTAGTAAATATTGATTTTATATTCAAAAAACGTATTTACCATAGCAATGAGTAGAAGGGAGCGAGAAGATACGATAATCTTGTTAATGCAAGTGAGAGGGAACGACTAAAATTATTCAATTAATTTTTCGTTTAATTGATTGGCCTAAAATATTGTGAATCATGCTTAATACTGAGTGTGCACATTCGAGCTCAAAGTGGCACATTCCGATCTCGGGAAAATGAAGCGCGCCGCTCCGCGTCGCGCTTCATTTGCTTCCCTCGCTCGAAAATGTGCCACTTTTCACTCGAATGCGCACATTCTCGTGTTTATTATATTAATATGATTTACCGTGCGCTCCTTCAAAGCAAAAATTTTAATTTAATTTAGTAAATATTGATTTTATATTCAAAAAACGTATTTACCATAGCAATGAGTAGAAGGGAGCGAGAAGATACGATAATCTTGTTAATGCAAGTGAGAGGGAACGACTAAAATTATTCAATTAATTTTTCGTTTAATTGATTGGCCTAAAATATTGTGAATCATGCTTAATACTGAGTGTCATTCGAGCTCAAGTGGCACATTCCGATCTCAGGAAATGAAGCGCGCGCCGCGTCGCGCTTCATTTCCCTCGCTCGAAAATGTGCCACTTTTCACTCGAATGCGCACATCTTAGTACTTATTAGAGGGGTTCCCAATCTTTTTTATACTGCAACCCCCTTTACAGATTGTAATTTTTTTGCGATGCCCTTCTAAAAGAATATATTTATTTATTGCTCTAGCAGACATTAATATTAATTTATTTGTCGTTTAAAAAATGTTTTAAGGACTGGTATATTTTATTTCCTAATTTTTCTTTGAAGCACATATGTTACATTCAAAGCACGTTGTATTGAAGCTATAAGTTAAGAGAAATTTGCGTTAAGTAAAGGGCGAAGTTTATCTATTGATTTTTCATGAAGCCGTCAAAGTATTGATTTTTAGATTTGTCAAACAGGTACTTAAATGTTCAAAGAATTTACAGTGGTTGGGTCATAAGCGGAATTTTGTGTTTTTAGACATGTCTTTTTTGAGACATTCTCATAAAGGAAAGTTTGATAAGATTTAATTATGTTCTGGGAAAAGTAATACCTACACATCAGTTTAAATGAATTTATAAAAGTTGAAATAAAAAATACAATTAAACAAATATGTGCAATTTCAATTTTTAAGTAATATTAAAATCATTTAAAAAAATGTTTTAAAGACTGATATAATTGAAATTTTCTAATTTTTCTTCGAAGCACATATTTTACATCCAAAGAACGTTATATTAAAGCTGCCTATAAGTTAAGGCAAATTTGCGACCATAAAGCGTTAAGTAAAGAGGCGGAGTTTATGTATTGATTTTACACGAAGCCTTCAAAGTATTGATTTTTCGATTTGCCGAACAGGTAGTTACATGTTCAAAAAGTTTATAGTGGTTGCGTTATAAGCGCAATTCATAGAGGAAAGTTTGATAAGCCTTAATTATGTTCTCGAAAAAGTAATACATATAGTACTCACACTTTTATTTATACGTACTTTATAATGTTTTGATCAGATGCGGTACTTTTTAATTGGAAGGCTCCTTTTATAAGTAACCAACTTTCTTTTAGTTGCGAAAAAAAAATTGGAAATAGTTAAAGGTATTTAAATAGAGTTTTCAGTACTCGCCAAGCTGAAAACGCATTAACTCGGCATTTTTTGCATTTTCTTTGAAATTCTAGTTTTCCAGGTTCCACTGTACTATGATTGACAGAGGGTACACCGACGCCACTTATAATAGAAAACTTTTTTTCTTATAGACCAGGGGTTCCCAATCTTTTTATATTGCGACGCCCTTCTAAAATAATTTATTTATTTATTGCTCTATCAGATAGTAATATTAATTAAATTATTTGTTATTTATTTAATTATAAGATACTCGTTCAGTGTGTCACGTACAGGCGACCTGTGCGAAAATGCGGATTATCTACCACCCCTGTGACGCCAAAATTCTTTGAGATTTGCAAAGCACCAGATTTCTTTTAAAATCAAGGTTTTAATTTGCGCAAAATTTTTATTTTACGTTATTTCCCGAAATCCTTTCATTTCCAAACGTATTGGACCTTATTCTATCGGAAACCGGTGCTAACTCAAAACCCACAAAATGGGCCAAAATCGAGATAAAACAGTAGCGCTCTCATTTTCGATGCAATCATTACCAGCGAGACGGATTCGAAATTCTGGGACTTTTCTACATAAGATACATGTAAAATAAGTATAGGGCGCAACGTAAAATTTTCGAGTAATTTAAAATTGCAATTTTAGGTCCACTTTTATGCACCAAAGTGTACTTTAAAAAAATTGTAGCGCCGTTATTTGTGGACGGATCTTTAAAAACTGTAGAGATTCGGATTTGGCAGCCTTTTTGACTTCAGATAGGCCTAAGAAACCATAGGCGTGCTATTTCAAAGCTTCGAGAAAAACGTTTTCCTTTTTGAAAAAACATGGATTTTAACCCATGTTTTTTGGCAAAGAATGAAAAAAATAGAATTGCTTTATATTGCAAGATGTTCCTACGTACCCCTAGCAACTATACCCGGTGTCATTTCTCCGCGCTTTCCCTCTAAAACAAAAATTTTGCTTTTTTGAAAAATTAAATTTGGCTTTAAAATGAAACTTTAAAAACGCAATAACTTTTTTATTTTTCTTTAAAATCAAAGTTTTAATTTGCGATAACTTTTTTCTTTTGGATTCCTTCTCGAAATCCTTTTATTTCCAAACGTATAGAACCTTATTGTATCGGAAACCGACGCAAACTCAAAACTCCCAAAAATTCGTCAGTAGTTTTACGAGGATGTGCACATTCGAGCGAAAAGTGGCACATTTCCGAGCGAGGGAGGCAAATGAAGCGCGACGCGGAGCGGCGCGCTTCATTTTCCCGAGATCGGAATGTGCCACTTTGAGCTCGAATGTGCACACTCGGTTTTAAGCATGATTCACATTATTAATTCACCTATTACAAATTTAAAATTAAAAATTACAGAACGGTAATTATAATAGAAAAATCAAATCTCCAATTTAGGGCATTTATATTTATTAATAAAAGTAAATACTATAACTTTTCAAATATAATATATTTACTGACAGTAATTTTAATTTGAAATAGAGAAGATTAATAGTTAACTTCAACAATACAAGGATGTGCGCATTCGAGCGAAAAGTGGCACATTTCCGAGCGAGGGAGGCAAATGAAGCGCGACGCGAAGCGGCGCGCTTCATTTTCCCGAGATCGGAATGTGCCACTTTGAGCTCGAATGTGCACACTCGGTTTTAAGCACAATTCACATCATTAATTCACCTATTACAAATTTGAAATTAAAAATTACAGAACGGTAATTATAATAGAAAAATCAAATCTCCAATTTAGGGCATTTATATTTATTAATAAAAGTAAATACTATAACTTTTTCAAATATAATATATTTACTGACAGTAATTTTAATTTGAAATAGAGAAGATTAATAGTTAACTTCAACAAATACGAGGATGTGCGCATTCGAGCGAAAAGTGGCACATTTCCGAGCGAGGGAGGCAAATAAAGCGCGACGCGAAGCGGCGCGCTTTATTTTTCCGAGATCGGAATGTGCCACTTTGAGCTCGTATGTGCACACTCGGTTTTAAGCATGATTCACGATAATTAATTTACTTTCTTAGACGGCTAACTTCAACCGTCGGATCTTCGTGGGAAGTGCGCGCGCAACTTCCGTTGTCTGCTAAAATTTAATTCTCAAAGCGCCAAAAGAAGTACAACTTCAAAAATAAAACATAGTGAGATAAAAGTTAAAAACACAAGATCCGATTTTAAATGGTGAATCGATTGATTAGCGCCCTTATTTAGTAGCGATATCGCGCCCCTATCGAACCGGTGGCAGAGCTAAAAAATCGAGGGTGGCGTATTATAAGCAAAACACGAGTTCTAACCGCTGCTAGTTGCATTGTACGTGGGGTAAGAGCTCGCGAGCTTTATTCTGATTAAAAAAGGAGTGAAATTTCAGGTAAAGGAAATGAACGAGGGTGATATTTTAATACGCGGAAACTCCTCGAAGCCCTCAGATCGATATTCGCCTTATACGAGTCACATTATTATTCAGACCAAAACGCACCCCCAAATGTAATCCAAATACTAAGGAATATGATATAGGATTATTAAACGCGCATCCCGCCCTTTAATCAAAAATGTGAAAAAGCCCTGCCATTAGCTCCCAACTGATTATCTCGTAATTATTTATGCGAAATTGCTCTTTATACGTTTTAAACGCCGAAATTTTAGTGGGTGTCCCATATTTTATGTGCCGTTGTTATTGTTATTATGAGACAAGGGGTTGTTTGAAGAGAGTTAACATTATTTTTACAATTACGCGTACAGCTTGCGTTATTATCTCATGGGGGAGGCGTAGTTTTTATGCAAAAAGCGAGTAGTTTAATGCTTTCTACTACATTTGCTAATTCGGTACGATATTTTTTCTCTACGCCTTTTTACACGATTACGTCGGAGGGATTTATTTTTATTGCTTTAATCTGCAGGATTGCTTGTTTATTCTAAAATCTTTTACGTTTCACTCCCAAAAATGATTATCTCGAATTTAGTGCGTCGGCAATAAAAACTTATTGTTTTGCTCCTCGAAAAAGAAGTCCGTCAAGTCGTGCTTTTGAGTTGGGGACGGCGAAACTCGAAAAACTGGTGCTAAAAATTTCTATGTGATATGTGGTCAAGTAATTTGCGGCCCTCGATAGCCAAAATAATAATTAAAATTAAATTTCGATTATACTCAAAGCTACAGGGTGGTTCGAAAGTCGCTAGACTTGTTTGAAATAAGATAACTTTATTATTTATGAACAAAATATTCTTTTATGAACAAAACACACAATTCTTAGAAATAAATGTTATTTAATTAATTGTTTTTTTACTTTTTATTAGTAGAATATATTTCTCCCATATTACATGACTTTTCCTAATTTTACTTGATATTAACTGTCTTATAATTGTTTTTTTATATTGTATTTTTTCCCTTTAATAGAAGACACATACTTTTTTCTTTCCGGTTATTTATTTGATCGGTTTTATCGATAATTATTATTTATAGCAGCAGAGAAATGCTTTATTACATAAAAAAAACCGGAAGCAGTGTCTTATTATAATGAAAACTAAATAAAAGTAGACTTTTTTGATAAAATGGCCAAATAATATTATGTTAAGGCAGCTTCTTGAAGATGGTTGATTTTAAAATTTTGAATATAACAGGAATCACTCACTATATTTGCTCGAAACCAGTAGCCCATGTCCTTGTTCAAGGTCCAAGCTATCTCTATATCAAAATTTATCAAAATTGGTTCAGTGGTTTAGGCGTGAAAAAGTAACAGACAACGGACAGACAGACAGACAGACAGAGTTACTTTTGCTTTTATAATATTAGTTTGGATAATTAAATTTTTTTAGATAATAAATTAAGTATTCTGAATCGTGCTTAAAGTGGAGTGTGCACATTCGAGCTCAAAGTGGCACATTCCGATCTCGGGAAAATGAAGCGCGCCGCTCCGCGTCGCGCTTCATTTGCCTCCCTCGCTCTGAAATGTGCCACTTTTCGCTCGAACGTTCACATCCTCATATTTATTGATTTGCCTTAATTAATCTTTTCACTTTCAAATCAAAAAATTAAAAGTAAATATGAATTTAATGTTTACGAAACGTATTTACCATAGTAATGAGTGGAAGTGAGCGAAAAGATACGAGAATTTGGTAGGTGCGAGTGAGAGAAAACGATTAAATTATTTATTTACTTTTTTGAATAATTTATTAGCCTAAATTTTGTGAATGGTGGTTAAAATCGAGTGTGCACATTCGAGCTCAAAGTGGCACATTCCGATCTCGGGAAAATGAAGCGCGCCGCTCCGCGTCGCGCTTCATTTGCCTCCCTCGCTCGGATATGTGCCACTTTTCGCTCGAATGCGCACATTCTAGTATTCATTGATTTTTGTAAAAAAATCTTTTTTTCACTCAAGAAATTTAATTTAGTTCAGTAAATATCGATTACCTACATGTTCAAAAAGTTTATTTTTACCATAGCAATGAGTGGGAGCGAGCGAAAAGATACAACGAACTCATAAGTATGAGTGAGAGGGAATAATAAAAATTATTTAACAAATTTTTTGTTACAAAAATTATTGCGAATCGTGCTGAAAAGCGAGTGTGCACATTCGAGCTCAAAGTGGCACATTCCGATCTCGGGAAAATAAAGCGCGCCGCTCCGCGTCGCGCTTCATTTGCTTCCCTCGCTCGGAAATGTGCCACTTTTCGCTCGAATGCGCACATCTTCGTTTTTATTAGATTTTTACATAAATATTTCTTTTCTCAAATCAAACAATTAAAATTCCAATCAATTTTGAATTTACATTCGGTGAAAGTTATGGCATTTATTGTTTTTAAAAACTTATCCAAAGCATTAAATGTGTTGCAATAAATATTTAATTGTTAAAAGACCAATTGTTCTTAAAGGTCTAATGGACCGGTAACCGCGGTTGTAGTAAGTTCAAAAAAGCCGCGGTTCTAGTGTTAATTGTAGAAAGTTCTTTAAATCCAAAATGGTCTAGCGGCTTTTGGGCCACCCCGTATAACTCCCACCGCTCTTCGACTAAACTAAATAAATTTAAGCAGAAGTAAAGGTGCTTTGACTCGTATTAAATCTAACAGCTGTTAGAAGACGGATTACGAACGGAATAAAAACGAAGTAAACGTAAAATTTTAATATACTCGCGTAAAATTGTTTATTTTTCTACTTGTCGCGAATTTTGACAAAAAATTCCGACATCATCCACTGGTACGTGTTAAGCTTAGAATTTTCTTAATATATTTTTTTTTGGTTTACAAATTGCTTCTATTTTTCTTTACAACTGGAATATTAAATAAAAATGCTTACGTACACCGAAACTTGCATTTCACAAAATTTTATTTCATAACAAAGCTAATCTTACGTTCTAAAATGATCGTGGTCGTGTTCTTATTGTACATGCATTTTCTACTTTAATTGAACAAAAAAAATGATATTAAAAAGTAATGTCGCTTTTTGGGGGAAGGTTCGGAACCTATTGAAAAATTATTTATTAAATAAACGTTTTAGCATTACAAAATTGGAGATACAATTAAAATAAACACTAACAAATGTTCGCTTTTAATTCTGAACAAGCACTTCGCTAATTAATTACGAGTAATTAATTAAATGTCGCACAACTTCTTGCTTTGATATTATTATTAATAATAATTTAATTGGCTAATTATGTTCGAAAGGCTTTATTAAATGTTTAATAAAATTGAGGCACAAAACGACTTTCAAATTACTTCTACGATTTATTATATGCAAACCATTTTATCGGATGTTTCATTAAGTATTAAAGTTAACAAACATTGTGGTTAGGTTTCCACGTAAGATTAATTATTGAAAATATAAATCATTTTAGTATTTCTTTAAAGAAAAAAGCGATTCCATTTGAAGGCGAGTTATATCCTATTTTATAACAATTCAAATTGTAAAAAGAATTTCAAAATAAAATGAGTAATAATTAATGCTGAAATCGTGCAATTTTGAATACAATTTTCTTTTCGAAATTCGTCTTTGATATGAAAGTTATTTTTTATGCTCCCCTTTGTCGGACTAAAAAAAAATAAGACGAAACTAATTTCATTCTGACATCGCTTCGAAATAGAAAAGAAAATTGTATAGTTTGTGGAATTTTATTCTTATTCCCGAATAGAAAACAATACATTAAAATAAATTACATTTTTTGCAAATTACACTTATATCTGTTTTTGACTTTTACAAACAAAATTTACATTTAAGACTATTTGATGTTATTTATGACGTACAGAAGAGTAAAATGTTGTTTTATTCCAATTTAATTTTTTAAACGTAAACTTTTGTGCCAACAAAATGAATCTAAAATTTCAAGCTTTAATTACTGGAAAATTATCATTGCGCCCTATGTCGATTTTGCACGTATCTTATGGGGAAAAGCCTCATCATTTCGAATCCGGGTCGTTTTTAGTGATCGGATCAAAACTGGGGACGCTACGATCGTGTTTGTGAGTCGAAGTGTATTTTTTTTATTTATTTAGTTTTTTGGATAATTTTGGGGGTTGAAAAGGGAGCAGAAAAGAGTGACTCTGACTATGTCGCTTTAGAGTCCATAGGAACGTTCTGCAAAAATTTAAAGCAAATTCATTACCTATAATTTTTTTCCTCAATTTTAGCAAAGAGGTTAATCCATATTTTTTTCTAGATTTTGACCGATTTTGGGCGTTTTGAAGAAAGACCGGCTTCCGTTTTAGGGTCGAAAAAATAGAGTAATAAAAGGATTTGACGAAATTCGCAAAAACAGAAGCGTTACAGTATTTTGAAAATTAAAAATTTTAGTAAAATTTACATTTTGAAAGCTTTGAACACGTTTTTCTTTTAGACTTAACAGTGGGGTCTATTGATTTTTTTGGCTCATCTTACGCCTCGATAAACGGGCTTTCGGAATCTGAAAAGTTTTTAAAGATCCGTCAATACATTACCGAGCTCAGATTTTTTAAATTGTAAATTTAGAAAAAATTAATAACAGGTCAGACGCTCCGAACCCGTTTTTCTTAAGAATTGCAAATAACACGGCTATGGTTTTTTGAGCCTTTCCGAAGCCAAAAAGTGTGATGAATCCAAATATGTATAGTTTTTAAAGATCCCTCTGCAAATAACTGCGCTACGATTTTTTTAACGTAAAATTTTGGGCTACAAAAATGAATATAGAACTTCAACCGTTAATTACTGACAAAATTAATGTTGCGCCCTATGCTCATTTTGCACATATCTTATGGAAAACTGTTTCAGGCTTCCAAATTCTGGTCGTTTTTAATCAGGGGATCAAAAATAACGGCGTCACGATCGTTTTTGTGATTCGAAGTGTAAAACCATTTTTTGATACCTAGTTTTATAAGTCATCGCAATTGGGTTCCCTCTTAAGTGGATGGTACTTTGATTTATTGCAGTCTTTTCAACAACAAATTATTGATATTAATTATTAATACCAATAATGCCTTTTTCTCAAAAGCATTAAGTTTTAGAGCAATAAAAATGCAATAAGGTATCGACAGAAAAATAAGTTTCTCATGCTTTAAAATTAGGGGTTTGTATTGCTTAAAACAAATCAGTTATTGTTAATTTGGTGTTTACAACGTTCTCTATGCATAAATTTAAACGCACTTTAAAAGGCACGTGTGTGCATTGCTCGATTTAAAAATAGCAAAAAAATTGGAATAATCTAGAACTGGAACTTGTAAACACGATAGAAAGTCCACGTGTGTTTGATAAGCGAATATTTGCAGAGTGCTGTGATTGGCCCATGGTTTAATTTCATTGGTTGTTTTTAATAAATAGGTGGGCATATAATTTATTGCTATTTAAATGTTTGAGTACGGGTTGCGCGTTTGAACAGTGAAGACGTGTGCGAACTTTTGTGAATTTTCCCATGGGTGCTGAAAGTGTCGTAGGTGTGCCACCCGGTCCACGGTTTGCGAGCTTCCATCTCATATTTAAGGTAGCATATTTCTATATTTCGCTTCGACAACAATCAATCTCAATTATTCTCATTAATAATGTTTTTAGTTCTATTTAATTTTGGAGATTTGAGTGCTTTCTTCAGTAACATTTGATTTGATTATTCGAATGCATCAAACGTAAAGAAATTGATTGTTGTATAACACTTTGATGTATTTGATTATTTTTATTGTTGATGGGGGGTTGAAAGGGTTTTACATATTGAATTAATGCTTCGAAATTGTATTTTAATAAAATATCAACTCTACGATTTTGAATTTAGATTTTCACGTATTGTAATACATAATGCCATTTGGATGCGATTTTTAAGTTTTCGACTATTCAATAGCCTTGGTTGTAAATTAGTCATGTACCTACCTTCAAATAATTATCATTTTTAAGCAATGTGTTTTTAAAGATATCGCTTTACCGATGAGTTCTTATGCAAAACCAGATTATGGAATTCTTGTATTTTATTTGTTTGCATTTATACATTTCGAAATATTTTCTTTGTTAAAATGTGTATCAATATTTGTGCATTGTTGGATGCCGTTTCTTGAAAATATTGGTAACTACCAACACGGATGGTCCTTCTTGATTTTAATGGGACTGATTTTATTTTACATCAAATTCTAAGAGACCCGTATTTTTTTATTTTGCACAAGAACATTTCTAAGGGGTGAAATGGTCCTCTATAGTTCACCACCTTAAGGGGTTATGCCTACTTAGGTTAGGTATTTTTTTTATTGCAATATTTTTAATCTTAAGAATATTTCTCCAACATAATATAAAAATTGGGGCACAGGTACAAAAGTTATAGGTTAAAAAAAATAGTTTTAAATAAAAAAAACAACGACTTCAAGCTTTAAACGCGATTATCTCAATACTGTTATTTTTTGCGGTGACCTAAATATTTTAAAAACTATTAAACCAATCAAACTAAAATTTTATGTGCTTATTTGTTATTACAATAGGCAGGGCCTGAACGAAGGATTTTTTGTTTGGGTTAAAATTGCGTTGTTTATTGCAAAAAAACCAAAATCAGTTCGCTTCAAAACTTTGACTTTTTCGAAAAATTGTCATTTTTGTAAAAATCAAAATTTTACCAAACCCTTCGTTCAGGCCCTTGGTAATGCAATATACTACCGCAATATTTTTTTTATTTTGATTTCACATAAGCCGTTCTGAAGATATCGTGGTCACCGCAAATGATGAAAAAAAACGGACGTTCTAAGAGAAGAGTCGTATTTCATTCATTTTTAAATATTTTTTCATAAAAAAATTTGTACATGTGTCTTGAAATAGATATTTTTTGATAGCATTTTGCGAATTTCAATAAATACTTATTGAAACAGAAAAAAAATTCTTCAAAATCGCGTAATTTTCTCGATTCCAAGTAGGCATAACTCCTTAAGGGATAGCTTTAAGGTTTCACATACTTACAGTCGATATTTTTTCTCAAACGACCAAGTGAGTAAATAAACTATATAACATTGTTTGAAAAAATATTGACTGTAAATATGTGAAACCCTAAAACCATCCCTTTAGATGGTAAACTATAGAGGTCCATTTCACCCCTTAGAAATGTTTTTCCTCAAAAACAAAAAATACGTGTCTCTTTGAATTTGATGTAAAATTAATATTCAAGGATGCAAATATCAAAATTTTTTCAAAATATTCAAAAATCAAGTTACGCATGTTGTCATTAATTTTTAAAGTCTTTATTTGATTTGAAAAATGTATTTTTTTATAATTGCGATTTTTTCCTAATTTCTTTTTGACCACATAATGTTCTTAAGATCATATTTGATGTCAAAATGTTTTTAAACATATTACGACAAGCAATCGAGTTACAAAATTTTTAATACAGTCAAACCTCGATATTATGAACATGTTTGTCCGGAAAGTTTTTAAGAACTTTTCTAAGAAGTTAAATGGTCTTCTAAAGTTCACCATCTAAAAGGATGGTTCTAAGGTTTCACATACTTACAATCGATATTTTTTCTCAAACAACCAAGTGAGTAAATAATCTCTATAAAATTGTTTGGAAAAATATTGACTGTAAATATGTGAAACCCTAAAACCGTCCCTTGGGATGGTAAACTATGGAGGTTCATTTTATCCCTTAGAAATGTTTTTCCCCAAAAACAAAAAATACGTATCTATTAGAATTTGATGTAGAATAAAACATACCCGTTTCATTAAAATCAGAAAGTGACCTTCCTGACAAAATTTTGCAAAATGCTCTGATTTACTTATGATTCACATGGTCTAATTTTATTGGTACATGGTAAATAAATAGGTGGGCATATAATTTATTGCTGTGTAATAGATTCAATAGTGGTTGCGCGTTTGAACAATTTGGACAAGTTGGTCGAGCAGGTTGGTATCGGCAGTTTTTTGAGTTACGAGGTATTAGCATTACACCAAACATCTATTTAAAAAAATTCCCAAAAGTATAGAAAACTATCCAAAGGCTCTATGTGTGGAAAAAATTGATTATTCCATATAATTTGGGCAGAAACAGGGGCGAATTTACGTTGTTTTTCTTACGGCCAAATTTAGTTCAGCCCACTCTTAAAACTCAAAACTAACAAAATCGAACGGATTTTTTTGGCCTTTAAAACAATTTCGCTAAATTAAATAATAATATTCGGTATCTCTACTTTGATATTTTAGCGCTCGGCCCACACCTACTCCTATTTAAAATAATCTTGCGCGTTGTCCTATAATTTATATTAGCAACCCAAACGAACTTTTTGCGAGCAAATTAAATGGCGAAGGGTCCTAAAATATGAAATACAATAAAACATTTCGTAAAAAATTAGTTTTAAAACAATAAGCCGATTACTTAAGGGCTGGACGAGGGCATCTAGCAGCATAAGGGCGCTTTCCACCGGCACAGTACCCTTGTCATTAGCAGTAAAGCAGCCATTACCGATCAGAAAGGCCTTTTGTTCGAGTTCATCTTCAATCTCTTTCCCTCTTTTTCTTTCGCCCTTCCGATCTATACGTGTGTAGACACGCATCTAACAAAAACGCGTAAATCAAAGGCGATCGCCCCGTTCCAATTATATTTCAATCTTAAGTTTCTATAAGACGCGTCTTCATTTATCTTAAATATATTTTTTTCTTCTTCTTCTTCTTCCTCGCACACTTGAAATACGCCTCGGCATTTTTTCTTTCCGCTTAAATCTTTTTGTTGTTTCTCGGATTTTTAGGACGGGTAATTTCGCGGCCCTATGTAGGTCGAGAATATTTTAACATTTCCAAAATAATAATGTGCTGCGAATAGGCGAGACGTAGAAAGAATTATTACGTAAAACGACCGAAAGCTTTTCGCTCTTATGCCTGGAAAGTTTGTAAATATTGTGCGGACGCTGAGATTCAACCCAAATCTGCGTATTTATAATACTTTGGCGAAATTTATAATGTTTACAGCTCGCGTTTTTTTATTGCTTAAGTGTTTTTGAATTAGAGGATCGAATAGAGAAGCTCGTACGTTTCGAAGAGGGATCTAAAGTCGAATGGGCTCGATTATGTTTTTGCACGGTTTTGAAATGAGACGATGCAATTCAGCGGTTTCCAAACTGCGGGGCGCTACAAAAATGTAATCTTTCGGATCAATACGTTTCTTGCATTTAAAAATAAAATACACCTATTCCTCTAAGTACACGCTACTTCTTTTACACGGCTTACAAGAAGGAAAATTGTATAAAATTTTGAGCTTGAAAATTAGTTGAAACAGACATTTTTGCTAGACACTTGATTCGTGGTAGAAATACGTTCTATAACCTTTAATTTTTTAATGTTAAATAAATTCATTATTGTGAATTGTTATTCGACATAAAAGTGGCACATTTCGAGATCGGAGTGTGCCACTTTTTGCTCGATTTTGGACATACCCCGCATTAATCAGGGTTTTGGTGTTTCTGGTATAAATACAGTTTTGTAAATTTTTATTTAAAAAAAAAAAAAAATTGAATCGTGCTTAAAACCGAGTGTGCACATTCGAGCTCAAAGTGGCACATTCCGATCTCGGGAAAATGAAGCGCGCCGCTCCGCGTCGCGCTTCATTTGCCTCCCTCGCTCGGCAATGTGCCACTTTTCACTCGAATGCGCACATCCTCGTTTTCATTGACTTTATCTACTTTATCCTTTGCTCTTTCAAATCGTAAATTTAAATTTAGTTTAGTAAATATCGATTTTATGTTCGAAAAATGTATTTTTACCATAGCAATGAGTGGAAGGGAGCGAAAAAATACGAGAATCTCATAAGTGCAAGTGAGAGAGAATGATTGAATTTATTCAAGTGCTTTGTTGTTTAATTTATTGGCCTCAATTATTGTGAATCGTGCTTAAAACCGAGTGTGCACATTCGAGCTCAAAGTGGCACATTTCGATCTCGGGAAAATGAAGCGCGCCGCTCCGCGTCGCGCTTCATTTGCCTCCCTCGCTCGGAAATGTGCCACTTTTCGCTCGAATGCGCACATACCCCTTGTTCATTCGATTTGCCTTTAGTAATCATCTTTCTTTCGAAGTTATCACTTAAATTCAGATTTTCTGGTCGGAAGAAGTTGTAGAGTTTATTTGTTTTTTAAACTGTTTGGAAACACTAAATCAGAGACTTGGTATTTCTGGTATAAATACACTCTTGTAATTTTTAATTACTTAAATTATTTTAGAAAGCAAATTAGTTCTTATGAATAATTTACCGGATGTCTCATTTAAAGTTTATGAATTCCAAACTAAGAATCTTAAAGAAAAATAAGTTTTTTTATTTTTTACGACGTATCGACGGAAATCAATATAAATTTTGTCCTAGTTTCGATTTGACGGAAAATTTCAAAATTAGATAGAACGCATCAACAGCTTTTTAAAAACTTACGTTTAAAAAACAACTATTTGGTTTATAAATATTTAAAAAAATATTTTTTTTTTGCAAAACCAACATAATTTATATTTATTCCTAATTATAGATCACATAAATTACAAAACCTCTTATACTAGTACTTTTTTTGAAATTTATATTAGTTTGAGACCTCTAGGTCTGTGGCACTTTGGTAAAATAGTCTAAAATTAAAAACAATTTTTTAAAAAATATTTATTAACCATATTATAACTTGTTATACTGTTGTGAATAGCACTTAACGAGTTCTATTAAATTTTCGAAATTAAACAACCTTCTCTTCAAGATAAGAAATCTATCAACGCTTTTGGTTAAAACGGTAAAACAAAATTTATATTTGTTTATCCATAGATTTGAGCCTCTTTATCCATGATAACCCAGCCACCATTTTCAAGTCGTTTGTCCATCTGTTGGGGGGGTCTTCCTCTGCCTCTCTTAAACGTCCATGGTCTCCATTGAAATAATTTCGTTGACCATCTCTCACTGTCATGGATAAGAGAGGCTCAAAATAGAAAGCAATGGAAGTTGAGAAAAGAGGCCTTCAATCGACTGTGGGTAGAAAACGGCTAATACGAAACGAAACGAATCCATAGATTATAAAAATTAATAAGAGTTCTATACTTGTACTTTTTTTAAAATTATTATTTTTTTAAAGTTATAAGTTCGCGGCACTTGAAATGAGCCACCCGGTATACCCATATCTTATACTTACCTATACCTACAACCATTTTGCGTAAAAAAGTTAATTAATGTTTAAATGTAACTGAGGAATTTATGCAAATGATACTTTACTAGTTTTTTTTGGGAACATATCTACCGTGTAAATCGACGAATAGGTGTACACTGGGAAGGCGCCAAGATTCGATTTTTTTTAAGGAAGACGCAGTAACATAGAGTTTGGAAACCACTAATCTAGTCAGTTTAGCTAGAGTTGTCGGGAATTATTCCTAAACGTATTATTTTTCACGGAATTAATTATATTGTAAAGACTTGAAACAAATGTAAAAGTTTTTGCGCTGTCAAGTTCGTTAGTGAAGTGGACCCTCGATTAACGCGGTGCGTGAGGTCCCAATTCCACCTCGGATAATGGAAAATTCACATAATAAAAAAAAAATTAAATAAATAAATAAAAAGCAAGTCTGATTGCACATTTTTTTTAAACTGTTAAAAAATTGAATTTTCAAAAATCGGAATAATATTTCGCTTTAAAATTCTTCCAGCATCAATACACTTTTACATAGGGGGGCTCCCCCTTTTGGGGGAGCCGCATAATCTCACCAAATCTCATTTAAAAGTAAGGGGGTAAATAAAAATAACACGCCAATTTTTTAATTGAGAGTATATTAGAACAAAGTTTTTGCGTGACGCTCAAACAAACAGACAATTTCAATTTTATTTTTGTATGACAAAAAGGAGATCGGTATTTAGTGTCATTAAGCAAAATACTTGAACATATCAAATAAATTTAATTATTTAAAAATTATAGATTAAAAATCTCGCGCGGGAGGTGGGGTCCTACCACATCTAACCGAATCTCACCGAGAGGGGCGAGGGGCTCTAAATTTAAAGAAAAACACCTCACGTAATTAATGAACGCCCCCCATGTGTGGTTTTTATTAAACATTGACGCTTTCAATCGATCTTGTAACCTTCAATTTTTGGGGAGACAAAATTGGATTTCGTGAACTATATTTACGTGCAAAGGCGGGTAATTACAAATTAATGTAAGGAAATAATTTTGAATCGATTCAGCTATTAAAGTGAATAACTAGCGATTACTGTAATTAAACGGTTAATCGAAAGTGAATTGAATGGAGGAAAATGTGTATTTAATGTAATACAAGATTCGAGAGTGCGGTCTTTCATGCCCTTCAGCCGATGTGTCGAAATTAACGTGCGTAATTGAAAATCGCGTTTTGTAAACAAAGTAATTTCGTATAATGGCAGTCTGCAAAGCGAGCTCACCTTTATTTTTTTTGCGTATCGCGAAAAATCCAAAGCTACGCATTTTATTTATTTATTTATTTTTTTTTTTGAATAAAATTTTAAACTCGCCTTTTACAGTGGTTGCAAAATATCCGACAGGCGCGCAACCCTTCTCGATTCTTTTTTACGTCTCCGGGGTTTTATGTATTTCGGTTCCAAAGTAATTAATTATGGGGATATATATTTTTTTTGAGCGTTCGTTTATTTTTTTTCGTCGGTCGAAGTGCGTCATTAATAATAATATTTCTTCGTTAGAAAGCGATTCGGAAAATCGAAATAAATTGATGACGGCGACAAAGACGAGGCGGAATTGGAGAAATTGACCGGTCATTAGCGAGATATAAATTAAGAGCTAAATGCAAAGGATGCAAAACCGCACACCGGCGCAGCAATTAGATTGACGGTCGATAAATCAGTCCCCGCTTTGAAGATATTTCAAGTTTCCAGGAAATGGAAACACGATTTTCTTTGCGCTTTTTTATTTTTCCTTTCCGTTCTGTACGGAAGAATTCTTAACCATCCGCATACTAGGTGACTAAATGCCACAAGCCATACTAGGAGGGGTTTGCCATACCCCGAAAATAAAATGAAATAAAATCCACAAAATTGTACTTTATGAAAGTTAAATGATCAGAAATATACAGGGTGTCTAAAATTGAGTAGGCTAACATGGGTATCTTGCCTATTAGTGAAGATAGAAGTTTGGTTAAATGGGCAATGTTTTGCAGTTTTAGATGCCGATTTAGATCAGAGAAAAAAATGCTACTTAATTATGTAAAAATCTAATATGGCGTCTATTTAAAATAAGAAAGTTAGTATTAATATTTTGGAAACCGCCAATTTTGAATTTAATTTTGACTTAATTTTTATCTGTATTTTATGAAACCTAGTAGGTAACTTTTATATTATACTTTTTTTTGTTAATTTTATAATGACAAAGTTATTTGACATTAAAGAAAATAACGATTTTCAGTTTTTTTACGATTACTTTGGAACTATTCGGAATTTTAAATTTTTTTAATGGAATCTAAATCGGCACCTAAAACTGCAAGACATTGCCGCTTTAACCAAAATTTTATCTTCAATAATAAGAAAGATACCCATGTTAGCCTACTCGATTTAGAACACCCTGTATTTCAATAATAAATAATGAATAGGTTTAAGTAAAACATATACTTATTTATGCATTACAATAGACTTTTATTAATAAAAATACAAAATCTTAACTTTTTCTTCAACTTATAAACTATTGAGTCATTTCTTGAGTAGGGGAGACCGGGGTTGGAAGTAACAAGTTTTTTCTTTTGTATTTATAGAGCCCATTGTCTTAATTTATCAATGACATTTATATATCAATAGATAGTGTATTTATTCTAATTTAAGAAAAAATACAGACTTTTTCTCTATCATTATCTAAAGAGAACATATTATAATTTTTATGAAAAAAAAGTGCGACTTTTAACCCCGTGTCCGGTATGGTTGTCATAGTGTCTGGGGTAGGTAATCACCCGCTAAATAAAAGGTAAAATACAAAATAACAAAACAAATGCCTATTCTATTCCTAACCTATTCTATATAACGAACTTAGGTTATGATAACAAAAATGACAAATGTATAATTACAGCCAATTGTTTATGTAGTAAAACCTTTAGAATCCAATAAAAAAGGCCGTACACATTCATGGTTGCTTTGCACAGGTGACAACTAGCCCCCGTTAACTTGAGCCAACTTTCCCCAAAACAGTTTTGGACAATAAACTCCCAAAATAAATTTAAATCAATGGTCATTTAAGAAACCATATGAATGATATCATGAAGCATATCTTATACATTATAAATACACGAAAAAGTATATCACTATGCATAATTTAAATATAGGTACGTACGAGACTCAAAACAAATTCTCAAAAAATTACTTTCACTGTACAAAAAAAACAAACGCATATATTTCTTTTACAGTATTTCAGAGCGAACTGAAGTGAAGTACGCAAGGAGGTATTGTGCTCGGGCTTCTTTGACACGGGTAAACAAATTTATTAATTCATTAGGTTTGCTGTTATGGTTTTTGTGACAACCTACCCGTGACACAACCATACCCGGTCACCCCTACTAAATTCCAATGACACCTGTCAATTGCGATACCAAATATTAAGAGAATTTTGAAATTATCATTTGCAAAAATTCCTCTGTTACAGTTAAACATTGATTAATTTGTTTACGCAAAATAATGATATATAAGATATGGGTATACCGGGTGGCTCATTTCAAGTGCCGCAAACTTATAACATTAAAAAAATAAGAATTTAAAAAAATACTAGTATAGAACTCTTATAAATTTTTATGATCTATGGATAAACAAATATAAATTTTGTTTTACTTCCGGTTTAACCGAAAACGTTGTTAGATTTCTTATCTTAAAGAGAAGGGTGTTTAACTTCGAAAATTTAATAGAGGTCGTTGAGTGCTATTCACAACCATATCACAAGTTATAATATGGTTAATAAATACTTTTTTAAAAATTGTTTTTCAATTCTGGGCTATTTTACCGAAGTGCCACAGACCTAGGGGCCTCAAACTAATATAAATTTTAAAAGAAGTACTAATATAAGAGTTTTTTAATTTATGTGATCTATAACTAGGAATAAATAAAAATTATGTTATTTAGGTTCTGCAAAATATATTGTTTTATTTTTTTTTAATTATTTATGAACCAAATAGTTATTCATTATACGTAAGTTTTTAAAAAGCTGTTGAGGCGCCCTATCTAATTTTGAAATTTTCCGTCAAATGAAAACTAGGACAAAATTTATATTGATAACCAACAATACGTCGTAAAAAATAAAAAAACTAATTTTTCTATAAGATTCTTAGTTTGGAAGTCATAAACTTGTGCCACTTTAAATGAGACATCCGGTAAATTATTCATGTGAACTAATTTGCTTTCGAAAATAATTTTAAGTAATTAAAAAGTACAAGAGTGTATTTATAGCAGAAACACCTAGTCTCTGATTTAGTGTTTCCAAACAGTTTAAAAAACAAATAAACTCTACAACTTTTTCCGAACAGAAAATCTGAATTTAAGTGTTTACTTTGAAAGGAACATGATTACTAAAGACAAATCCAATGAATGCGGGGTATGTGCGCATTCGAGCGAAAAGTGGCACATTTCCGAGCGAGGGAGGCAAATGAAGCGCGACGCGGAGCGGCGCGCTTCATTTTCCCGAGTTCGGAATGTGCCACTTTCGCTCGAATGTGCACACTCGGTTTTAAGCACAATAATTTAGGCCAATAAATTAAACAAAAAAGCATTTGAATAAATTCAATCATTCCCTCTCACTCGCACTTATGAGATTCTCGTATCTTTTCGCTCCCTTCCACTCATTGCAATGGTAAAAATACGTTTTTCGAACATAAAATCGATATTTACTAAACTTAATTTAAATTTACGATTTGAAAAAGCGAAGGATAAAGTAGATAAATTCAATGAATACGAGGATGTGCGCATTCGAGCGAAAAGTGGCACATTTCCGAGCGAGGGAGGCAAATGAAGCGCGACGCGGAGCGGCGCGCTTCATTTTCCGAGTTCGGAATGTGCCACTTTCGCTCGAATGTGCACACTCGGTTTTAAACACAATAATTTAGGCCAATAAATTAAACAAAAAGCATTTGAATAAATTCAATCATTCCTCTCACTCGCACTTATGAGATTCTCGTATCTTTTCGCTCCCTTCCACTCATTGCAATGGTAAAATACGTTTTCGAAAAATAAAATCGATATTTACTAAACTTAATTTAAATTTACGATTTGAAAAGCGAAGGATAAAGTAGATAAATTCAATGAATACGAGGATGTGCGCATTCGAGCGAAAAGTGGCACATTTCCGAGCGAGGGAGGCAAATGAAGCGCGACGCGGAGCGGCGCGCTTCATTTTCCCGAGATCGGAATGTGCCACTTTGAGCTCGAATGTGCACACTCGGTTTTAAACACGATTTACCATAATTTAGGCCAATAAATTAAACAAAAAAGCACTTGAATAAATTCAATCATTCCCTCTCACTCGCACTTATGAGATTTTCGTATCTTTTCGCTCCCTTCCACTCATTGCTATGGTAAAAATACATTTTTCAAACATAAAATCGATATTTACTAACCTAAATTTAAATTTATGATTTGAAAGAGCGAAGGATAAAATAGATAAAGTCAATGAAAACGAGGATGTGCGCATTCGAGTGAAAAGTGGCACATTGCCGAGCGAGGGAGGCAATTGAAGCGCGACGCGGAGCGGCGCGCTTCATTTTCCCGAGATCGGAATGTGCCACTTTGAGCTCGAATGTGCACACTCGGTTTTAAGCACAATAATTTAGGCCAATAAATTAAACAAAAAAGCAATTGAATAAATTCCATCATTCCCTCTCACTCGCACTTATGAGATTCTCGTATCTTTTCGCTCCCTTCCACTCATTGCAATGGTAAAAATACGTTTTTCAAACATAAAATCGATATTTACTAAACTTAATTTAAATTTACGATTTGAAAAAGCGAAGGATAAAGTAGATAAATTCAATGAATACGAGGATGTGCGCATTCGAGCGAAAAGTGGCACATTTCCGAGCGAGGGAGGCAAATGAAGCGCGACGCGGGCGGCGCGCTTTATTTTCCCGAGATCGGAATGTGCCACTTTGAGCTCGAATGTGCACACTCAATTTTAAGGTCGATTAACTAACGTCCCGTTTTAGCAAAAAAAAATTGGTCACGTTAGTTATTCCCCACACAGTACACGGCAGGTTAATAATTCACTACTCGACCAAAGAAAAAGATTTCGCAGATTAATTTTGAAAAAAATTCCCGATTATTATAAACTCAAAACTTGCCCGCCACTTTCCCGACCTAATTATTTATTTAGTGCTTTTTTTTTCGAATCTAAGGCTCACAAATTAGTCGTTTTTTGTGCCACCAAATAATAATAATAATATTTAAAACGGAATCGCATTAAAATTTTTTGTAGTACAAAAAAAGCTCTGTGCTCGCGAGCTTTAACGCAGATTTCGTTTTCGTTCGAATAAACTTAATTTTCATTTGAATAAAAATGCAATATTTTTAGTCACTCTTGCACCTGCAGAGTTTAAAATGAGGGCATTCATTACCGACGAGTTTTTATTAAAAATAACAATAAAACGATGCAGGGTACGAGATTTGATGTCGTGTTCGGATAGCTTTATTAATTTTAGCAGCTTTATAAAACTATAATTCTAACTCTATACATTTTTAGTTGCGACACAATTTAATTACTACATCACTCGCGCTGAGTGGAAAACTTTAAATTTGAATTAAGTTTATGATAATTATACAGCCGTGGTCAAAAGTAATTCGGATTTTATAATTATTTATTCGCTTCGCGTATGATTTGGTTTGAAAAAATATACTTGTAAACATGTTTAATTAATTAAAACTTATTACTTTAGACTTTACATTTCATTTAATATTCTGTATAATTTTAAGAAAATTTTTTAACTAGTTTGTCAGATATAAATTATATTTGATTAATGAAAAAAAGTTTTCTAACATTTTATTGATTTAAGCAATCGTAGAACGCTTTTAAATATAATTGAGGGTGCTTTACCCAAAAAATTTGGTTATGAAAATCGGCAAGGTAGTTGCTAAAAAAAAACTTTTTTGCTATGTTAAGATTTTTATTTGCACAAGTTGGTTTTTTATATCACAAATATGGGGTTGGCCAAAAAGTCTTCTTCTTCTGATGTCTCTGTCTCTTGATGTTTTGGGTCGGCATGTGTGATCGCTTTTGGCCATCTGGTTAAGGTCGTACGCGACTTGAACAGTTTTTGGCTTTTTGCATAAATACAAACCTGTAATCTTTAATTTAATTTTCCATAAAGCACATTAATTTTTGTGAATCGTGCCTAAAGCCGAGTGCACTATATAATGTATTAATTGAATGTGTTTATATTATTCTTCGCCTTTTTTAATTATGGAATTTTTTTCTTTTTGAAAGGGTCGAAAGTAATGTAACGTCTCCGATAAAATGAGGTTAGAATACGTTCGAGCGAACAGCGACTCATTTCCCGTTTAAATTTGCCAGTTTTCACTCGAATGCGCTCATCATGGCATTCATTGGATTTCTACACATTAGGGTGGCGCAAAAAACTATTTTTTTGGTTTCTTATGAAAATATGTCGATTTGATATATTTTAAGAAACCTCGCCAAACATGAGAGGTCGCTCGCTCACGAATTAAAATATTTCAAAACTAGTGAAAAATTGAAAAAAATTTCTATACTCGTTAGGGTAAATACTTATAAATAAAAAAATAGCAAACGTCTTAAAATTTGAAATTAAAATATGAATTTTTAAAAGATATACCTACGTTAATTAAAATATCGACAGCCACGTTGCAAAAACTTGTAAATTCGCTATTTGCTTAAAATTGGGTTTTGAGCTTTTGTGGCAACACCATCAACGAACGTAAAGTATTTCAAAATGATCATCTTTAGCATAGAATAGAAAATCAGAAGATCATAGAATGAAAAGTAAACAGTTTTTTCGCTCTCATGAACATTTTGAGTTTTTGCACACACAGGCTTTTGCAATGTGTCCGTCGATATAGTAATTGCAATGCTTTCTTAAGTTGTTTCCTGCCTCATTGTATGTTTTAATTATTATTATGTGAATTAAAAGTAAAAACATATAGATATATTTAAAGATCACTCAACAGTTTAGAAAATCACGAGCGACCTCAAAAATTTTTTGGTCGTTCTTATCCTTTGGTGGGTTTTTTTTGTGGGAGACGAAAAAATCACTTTCTTGCGCCACCCTAATATACACTTATCTTCTCTCTTTGTAAGTCAAAAATCAAATTTAGTCTAATTGGATTCAACATTTTTGATTTGAAAGAAAGAAGAATAACGTAAAGAAATTCACTAACTACGAGGATGTCCTCACTCGGTTTTAAGCACGATTCACAATAATTTAGGACAATAAATTAGACGAAAAATTAGTTGAATATTTTTAATCGGTCCCTCTCACTCGCATTCACGAGATTGTCGTATCTTTTCGCTCCCTTCCACTCATTGCTATGGTTAAAAGGTTTTCGAACATAAAATCGATACTTACTAAATTAAATTTAAATAAATGATTTGAAAGAACAAAGTATAAAGTAGACAAATTCCACGAATGCGGGGTGTGTGCACTTTCGAGCACAATAATCAACTTTAAAAACAATTGAACATGTTAATAAAACTAATTACTAGTTCAAAATGTTACTAATATTTATTTAAGCAAATTTTATCATCCCGTCTCATTTGCACGTATGGGATTCTTGCATCTTTTTGCTCTCTCCCACTCATTGCAATAATAAAAATAGGAACTTATGAATGTTGTATTTTTTAATCACTTTTTGACATGCATATAAGACTATAAGATTTGGAGATTAATTTTACAAATTGACAAATCTAATAAACAATGTTGTTGCTCTAAAATTAAAGATTTATTATATTGATTTAAATATAATACAATATTTAAATAGGTTACTTAAAATTAAAGAAACGACATTTAAAGTTTATTCATATCTTGTCAATTTCTTTTCTTTTTTTAATAATCATTTCCCTAATAATAGCCAACTCACTCTAAATTTAAAATTAAAGAACTAGATTTTCTTTACATCTCCTCCCCTTGAAAAGAATATTTACAATAAAATTTTCGCAAAATTTACTCATCCCCATCTGTTTCTTCTCGTAATGGAGGGACCGGAATAAGTTTTGTGATGTGAAAAAAATTACCTTCCGATTTTCTATGACCTGTTTTTATTTTGTATATTGAATCTGAAATTTTTTCAACAATCTGATATGGTCCAATTTTCAGTTCATCTAATTTTTTTCTGTTTAACTTGTTTCCATTTTCAATGTAAACCATATCTCCTACATTAAAGTTATAGAATTTTCAATTTTTATCGAATAGCGTTTTATTGTAATTATGTGATTTTAATGGATTTTCAAATGCTGTTTTTAAATCTTTAATTCAGTCACTTTTTGATTGTTCTTGTTTTAATTCATGTGGTAAAATTGTGACATCTGTACCATATAAAAGATAACTTTGTGCAAAACCAGTGACTGAGTGATTAGTAGCATTATATTTATTTACACATTCTTAAGCTATTGTTGTCCAAGCGCCTTTTTTTTCTTTTTCATTTATTTTGCATCTGATTTTGTTTACTAATATTTGATTTAGCCTTTCATTTAGGCCATTTGAGAATGATGAATTTACTGCTGTGAAGACCATTGGTATCCCTTTGTCATTTAAAAATTAAAAATTTTTATCCTGCATATTTTAAGTTAAGTTCAATAAATACGAAGATGTGCGCATTCGAGCGAAAAGTGGCACATTTCCGAGCGAGGGAGGCAAATGAAGCGCGACGCGGAGCGGCGCGCTTCATTTTCCCGAGATCGGAATGTGCCACTTTGAGCTCGAATGTGCACACTCGGTTTTAAGCGTGATTCACAATAATTTCGGTCGATAAATTGGTTGAATAGTGTTAACCGTTCCCTCTCACTCGTATTGACGTGATTGTCGTATCTTTTCGCTCCCTTCCACTCATTGCTATGGTAAAAACGTTACAGCACCGTATTTCTACTACGAACCAAATGTATATTTTAAACAGTTTTCATTCTTCAAAATTTTTTCAATTTTCACACATGCAAAACATGTAAAACATAGTGTGTAAATGGAGGAATAGGTGTATTTCAAAAAATAATATAGCACATTCATACCTCTCATATTTTTGTAAAAAAAACCAAATAGTTAGTAAACGAAAATTCTTCGAGCCAAGCGAGTGTCAAAATTGCCATTCAATTTTGCCAAGAACAAACCGCATTTCTTAAACATCCCGCTACAAAAGCAACTTACAAGTGAAATAGTTCGAAATAAAAATGCACCGCAATTTATACGAGACGCGGAATGTGTATTTGAAAAGCTCGCAGCTTTCCGCGCGGCATTTTTATTCAAGAAAGGCGGATTCAGATATTACACAAGTTTAATGCTGACGGTTTTGTCTTCTCAGCACATAAAACAAAACTTTTCGTGTAATTCTCTCCCACAACTAGCAATTAATCTTATTTCGACCACAATACTATCTCGGGCAAAACTCGACGGAATAAAAACGAAACAACAAAATCGCATTTTCTTACTAAATCTACGGATCGCTCTTTATCAAACCGAGACCATCTTTTCACATTAATTAGTTGAATTGTTGCTCCTCCATTAAATTATTATGATTCTAATTAATCGTAGTTTTCGCAAAGTTTTTAGTTTTGCCAACTTCGCGGTTCGTTTTTTTGAAGGAGAGATAAGGCGCACAGATACACTAGTTCCCATAATTAATTAAGGTTTAAAATACAGTAAAACCTCAATTATCTAGACCTCAGTTATACGGATTGTCAACCGCGTTCGGACTAATTGCGAAAATTAAACCTCGCTATTTCTTATTACATATTTTATTTTGTATTTCGCACTAAACTGTGTTTTTTTTGCTTTGTCGATTTTAAGATAATGTGCGACTGTTTTATTTAGTGTTTAATATTTGTTGCGTTTTTTGTAAACATAGGCATAGGTACCTAACAATTTGATCAAGTTTTTTCCTGTTAAAACGGGACGCTTCGTAATTGTGCTTAAAACCGAGTGTGCCCATTCGAGCTCAAAGTGGCACATTCCGATCTCGGGAAAATGAAGCGCGCCGCTCCGCGTCGC
Organism: Sinopyrophorus schimmeli; assembly: GCA_036325965.1. Classification (NCBI taxonomy): domain Eukaryota; kingdom Metazoa; phylum Arthropoda; class Insecta; order Coleoptera; family Elateridae; genus Sinopyrophorus; species Sinopyrophorus schimmeli. The sequence continues at coordinate 803,700 of JARFIZ010000202.1, forward strand.
GCTTCATTTGCCTCCCTCGCTCGGAAATGTGCCACTTTTCGCTCGAATGCGCACATCATCGTATTAATTGGATTTGCCTATATTATTATTTTCTTCTCCAATTCAAAAAATTCAAAGGCGAATAAATTAGATCTATTTTTTGTTTGAAAAAGGTTAGATATTTTATTTCTTTTGATAATTTATCATGGTGTTTTTCCGCACGCCTAATTGTAGCGAGCTTGATAAAAATATTTTCAGGTGTACTTTCGAATGTTTACTAATTCGCATTTTTGATTAATTACAATTGTGGGGTAAGTTAACCGGTTGTGGGCATTGTCCGGTTGTGGGCACCCCCGAATAATTTTGATCGTGAGCAGATACAGGTGTTTTCGCGATCGTCATTTGTTCGCAATGTCAGCACTATGTTTTATTGCTAATATAAAGCGAACAGACGCATATGCGTAGTAGCCACGCGTTATTACATGTTTTCATCTCTAAAAATGTACCGCGATGTAATCGTTTATTGTGTTTAAAGTGCGATAAATAAAAGTAACTTATTGCAAAAGGTCGGTCTAATGTAATCATATGCAGGAAATTAAATATATTTTATAATTTTAATTTCGATTCAATCAAAATCTTCGCGAAATAAATTTGCCAGTCATTTGTCGACAGCTATGAATTTTCCAGTTGTCGGCACCTAAATTTTACTAGTTGTGGGCACTTAAGTTTGTGCCATTTAAACCTTGTATTTCGCTGACAATTTGTCGAATATTGTTGTTCATGATAACATAACCCCCCTGCGGAGTCTAGGGGTGTAGCCGCGGTCTGATTTCGAGGGGGGCGGGCAAAGACCCAGCTCGATTATCATGTACGACAAAAATGTAAAGATATCAAAATTTTTTCACAATAATTAAAAAAAGAATTAAACATTTTGGGTTTTAGATTTCAAACAGACGTCTTTTCACAACTCGGCTATTGAAAATCAAATTTTCGATTGTCGAGCATCTTTGACAGACCAATTCATATGACTTGAAAATTGTATATAATATATTTACGAAATTTTTGCGGATTTTTTAGTGCATTTTTAGCCATGTCGATTTCAAAAATCAATTTTGATGCATACATTGGAGCCTTTTGACAATGATCCCGTAAAGTCCACTGCGAAAGCCTATTTTAAATTTTATTTTCATAACTGAAGGCTTTGAATATGAATAAATTGTGTTTTTTCTCTATATAGTGGCGTTTTACTCCATATTTTCCCATTTTGAGAGAATTCTCCTAATGTGCCCACAACCGGTTAAAAAGAATTGCATGATGCAAAATGACTACTTTATGACAAGTTAAATGTTTTTTTTTTAATTGATATAAAATTAATTCCTTTGCCAGTAGTTAGCTAAGGTCTCTAGCTTCCCTATAATATGCTCATTCTGCATAAATATTGAGTTGGTCAAAAGTTATGGCCTAAATAGCTAACTGTGCCCACAACCGGTTAACTGCCCCTATATGAGTCAAATTTTCTGAAGTGGGCCACTAAAAATCATTTAATTGATTTTTATATCTCCTTTTGCAGATTGTTGAAGGTTTATATGTTAAAATTAATGACTCCAAATATTTTTGGGCAATTTTCATTTTTGTAAAAATTATAAACAAATTAGTTTTAAGGCGCATTTTGTATACACTGTTGTAATTAGACTTCATTTATGGATTAATTCAATTTTTAAATATAAAAAAAATATTTATATGTTACATAGGGGGTGCATCAAAATTTTAGAATGACTTGGGTGGGATATGTTAAAAAAAAGGATGGGAAATAAGAGTCAAAATTCGGAAAAAGTTAAAGTTTGTTTTTTCATGTACAATGAAGTCTCCCATCTAGTTTAGTTTAAAAGTACTAAATTAGAAATGTGGTTTTTGGTAAAAATACCCTACTGTAATTTTTAATTAAAAAAAAAGCGAGAAGTAGTACATTTAGTTCAGTTTGAATTAATTAATATTATTTGTAAGAAAGAAGAATAAGAGAGGCAAATTCAATTATGAAGGAGTATGTGCACTTTCAAGCGAAAACTTTTTCCGAATAAAAAATCTGGATTTGAAGGATTTGTTATTAATATAATCGGATCCAATTAACACGAAGATGTGCACATTCGAGCGAAAAGTGGCACATTTCCGTGCGAGGGAAGCAAATGAAGCGCGACGCGGAGCGGCGCGCTTCATTTTCCCGAGATCGGAATGTGCCACTTTGAGCTCGAATGTGCACACTCCGCTTTTCGCCACAATTAGCAATGATCAATTTACTTTAAAAAAATTCAAGTAATTCTAAAACCGTAGTTGTGTTCTCAAAAGGTCTCCTTTGGGCTTCGCTTACTTTTCATAATTTTTTCATTTTCAATTAACCGAATTTTCGATTATCCGAATGAGCTGCAACAATAGTTAGTCCGGATAACCGAGTTTCCACTGTAGTTTTATCTGCGAACTAAAATTTATATTTAAGGGTCTTCCTTCGTAACAAGGTTACTCGATTACAAAAAGGATTATTTTTTTCTAGGGCAGAAAAAAAAATTGAAAACACAAAACTAAACTCATTAAACTTTAAGCTCCGCGCAGCTAACGAGCATTACAATAGGACTCGCTCTGGGATTAAACAAAAATCCATTATTACTCCCATAAAATATTTGACAAGATTAAATTTCGACTTTGCACAAATCTAACTTTCGGTTCGAGGCAGGTACGCGCCCCGAAATTAGATAATACGCGTTTAAGAGCTTTCGGAAAACGTCTATTCCCCAATTATGCGAGCTTTAAATAATTGCCTATTAATATTTCTACCTACGACGTCTCCCAAAGATCATCTCGATCTAATTATCGAATTAGGCCCGTGCTCTTTCGCGCGCAGACGAACGCAAAGTCAAAGGGCAGAGGCCGATTTCGTTTCGAAATTGTGGACAAACAGAAAATTAGCGAAATTTCCAACTAAAATTAGTTATCTTTCGTAATAATGGAGGTTGCGGTAGACAGAACTAAACTAGAGGAACACAAAAGAGAACATTCACATTCAAGAAGTGTTAATCTTTAGAATTCATGGTGACGATCTCTAAAACAAAGGATCCTTATTATCCTTTGCGCAAACTAACGGGATCTTAGTATGCAAACACTATCTCAAAATAGCAGTGACCACGAAATGGCTGTAAGCAAACAATTTTAATGCCTTAAGGGTTGTTTCGGTGTTTAGGTTTACGCGCTACTTTATTTTACTAAGGTCTTAATTAATTCCTCTTCGGCAGAAGTTAAAACAAATTTGCAAAAAGTCGATCGCAAAATGAGCTTCGGCTCTCGTGGCGCGCCCTTCCTAAATTTGAAATGTAAATACAGTCGACCCTCGATAGCCGGAATTTTTCATAACTCGAACTCGGACCGGTTTTCCTACGACTTGCCTATTTCAATGTTAATATTTTTGGGGGTTTTGAGTTAGGACCGGTTTCGGACGTACTAAGGCCTAATACGTTCGAAAATGAGCGCATTGCGTGTACTTTTTAAAAATAAAAAAATTATTATGTTTTAAAAGTTTCATTTTAAATCCAAATTTAATTTTTAAAAGGACGAAAATTTTTATTTTAGTGGGAGAGCGCCGGGAAATGACACCGGCTATAGTTACTAGGGGTACGTAGGAACATCCCCTTGCAATATAAAGCAATTCTATTTTTTTAATTTTTTTGACAAAAGAACTTGTTTTTCTTGATTTTGGGGATTTTGAGTTAGGACCGGTTTCGGTCGTACTAAGGCCTAATACATTCAAAAATGAATGCATTCCGCGTACTTCTTAAAAATAAAAAATCGAGAAAAAACATGGATTAACCCCTTTGTTTTTTTTTTTTTAAATTGATTTGATTTATTTTTTAGGGGGATGTTCCTATGGGTCCGTAGTGTCCATAGCCGGAGCCATTTGGCTATGCTTACCCATTAACGCAAAAAAAATTTGACATTTTTCATAACTTTAAATAATAATGGTTTAATTTAAATAAAGTAGAAACAAATACGTTTGTAATACCCTGTATTATGTTTTTCCTTTAACAAAATAAATCGATAATTTTATTTAAAATAATCGAGGTTATTTTATTTGGCGTTATCGTTTTTGATATCAGGTAACTTAGCTTTGGGGGTCTACAGATATGACTTATATCCGCACTTACATAAAACTTTCGATTTCTGAATCATTTTTCAATATACAGCGAAGTCGTACGGTTGTGTCTTATTTATTATCATAAATTAGTGCATCTAATACTCATTACAACTCTTCATTTAAGGTAAATAGTAATTCTAACGATTTCTTTTAAAATTTACACATTTCTTAAATTAAAAGGCTAATTTAATCACCAGATTAGCTCAGCTCTTTGCTCATTTTATTAATTCTATTTTCTTATGTGTTTAGGAGAGACCGAATTTCATCGTCGATAGTCCGAAGGCCATTCCCGGCGAGTCCAACGGAGATTTTGGGCCAAAGTCACCACCTCTGCCATCGGACTTCTTTTAATTGGATTTCCAGCTGTTTGTGGAACTAAAAGGTAGGTCCCAGCTACTTGGGTTTGTCAATATCTCTTTTTCTTCTGTAATTGTTTTTGCCTATCTTTTTTATTTGTAATATCGAACTTGTGTTATAATTTGTTGAACATTTAGAGTGAAATTTCGTTGTTCGGTTATTTGTGACCGAATCTTCGATTTTTTTTTTGGCAAAGAGAATTAAATACATTCAAAAAATTAATGTGACGTAAAATCTAGTGTAGGTAATTATTAAAGATAAGAAAGCGCAATTTAAAAGTTTGATTTTAAAGCAAAATTGCATTTTCCAAAAGGGCGAAAATTTTTGTGTTAGAGGGATAGCAGGGGGAAATGGCTCCCACTATAGGCAATAGGGCTACATAGGAACATCTCCCCGCTATACATATAAAGCAAACCTATTTTTTTCATTTTTTTGAAAAAAAAAGCCAGGGGTTTAACTCATAGTTTTTTTTTCGATTTTGGGGATTTTGAGTTTGAACTTGATTCTGGCGTATTAAGGTCTAATACATTCAAGAATAAACTATTTCCGGGCGCTTCTCAAAAATAAAAAAGTTATTTCATTTTTAAAGTTTCATTTTATAATCAAATGTAATTTTTCAAAAAACCAAAAAATTTTGTATTAGAGGGAAAGCGCCAGGAAATGACACGGGCTATAGTTGCTAGGGATACGTAAGAATATCCCCTTGCAATATAAAGCAATTTTATTTTTTTTCATTTTTTGGCAAAAAGACATGGGTTAAAATCCATGTTTTTTCTCGATTTTGGCCGATTTGGGGATTTTTAAGTTAGCATCAGTTTCCGATAGAATAAGGTCCAATACGCATGGAAAATAAAACGATTCCGGAAAATAACCCAAAATAAAAAAGTTACCGCAAATTGAAATAATTAGTTTAAAGAAAAATTCACGTTTTGCAAATTTAAAAAATTTTTGGCGTTAAAAAGGAAGCAAAGAAAAATTGCTCCGACTATGGACATAACGGGCCCATAGCAATATCACCCTAGAATATAAAGCAAATCGACTCTTTCAATGTTTAATTGAATTTGTTTAAATTAATTTTTTGATTTAGAAAGAAAAAAGGAATGTACCGACCAGAAGACGACATATGTATTTGCAGATTTGAGCGAATAGTGCATATTTATTTTCCCAATACTCGGTTTTTAACCAAAGGCCACAATAAAAAAAATGATGAATTCGATTTACACGGTTTTCTCCGGGACCTATCTAAAGGAAGCGCAGTAACGTATAGTTTGGAAACCACTGGCCAACACAAACGCAAGGTGAGCAATATAACACGCGGTTATCTTTAATTTAGTTAGACCAAAGAAGTATAAATTCTTTCGCGCGAACCGTTTTTTTTTTGGAAAAGATACACTTTTTCAACCCATTCGGAACGATTTATAATAAAATATATATCTGTTATTCGTCGAGGTTGGAACTTTCTTGACAAATATTTTTTGTACATTCTTGGGTTTTATTATTGCTTCCAATTTGTCAACAGTAAGAAGCGAAATTTAGCAGATAATAAAATTTATAACTGTCTTTTTAAATTTTAATAAGAAACGAACTGGTATTAAATTAATCTGATGTTGATTGAAGAAATATAAATAATTTTTGTGTTGCAATTAATTTTCTAAAGTGCTTCGTTTGTGTTTTGCAGATATACAATTAACTTTTTGGAAAATCTCAAAAAATATTCCAATTAGCACTAATAGATTTTTTTTAAGACAAAACAAGATTTGATTTGTCGTAAACCGCTGAACCGCTAAATTCGCAAAAAATTATAGATATTAACAAAATCTAATTTAATTTAACTTGGGGCCCAAGTTGTTATTTGTCTGTTAAATTCGCAAACTATTGTAAATGTGAAACGAATGCAAGAAACTGTTTGTAGGAAACTTGCTCGAAGGCAACTTTAGTACAAACAAACCATCGAAACTATTAACTATGTAGAAATAGGTAGAGATACAGGTAAAGCAAAGTTAGAAAGGTCATATTCTTATTGAAATAGATACGCGAGACGTCTTTGAAACTTTATGCCATAAAGAACTTCTCGAAAATCGAACTGTTCTAACAATCATTATCGTCATCACTATTATTATTTATGCGAGATAAAGGAGAAGAGCCGGATTCAACTAAGCATGACAAATATGCGTTTCAGTGGATCTCATTATTTTATTTTTTAATAAGATAATTTTACTTATATTTTGAAAACTTTTATAATCATTTAATTTAGATATCATTAACTCTTTAAGGTAGCGTTTCTCAAACTGTGGTGCGCGGCTCGGTATCGGACCGTAGTAAATCAATGCCGGTCCTCAAAAAATGTCGGTTCACCGTCGGAGAAAGTTTTGGAAACGCTGCTTCCAGAATGTATGAGAGGTACAATCGAAGGCAAAAGTACTGAAAATTAGACATTCGCGAATAGCTCCGTTTTATGGCATATCACGAAGTAAATAAATAGTGTAAATACTAAAAAAATACATATAACATAAAAGAAAATAAGAAATGTTACCAAGAATGTTGAATTAAGAATGTTTGAGACGCATTGTACTAAATAATCACGAATTTCTAATTTTCGGCACTTTTGCCTTGGATTGTACCACCCATACATCATAAAGGTATTGTTATTTAAATACTGATGCTCATTGAAGTTTGTAAAAAACATTTTTAGAAATAATCAAGTTTAAATGGTATAAAAAGTTTCAAATTATTCAAAAAACTCACCACAGTCAACACAACAAGCGAGTACCACGATAAAAAATATTCCACATACCTGTAACAAAAATATTAATTACAATCTTATTGAATTAAAAATAAACTTAAAAAAAATGTTTTTAATATTATGAATTAATAATAATTAATAATAAAATAAGCATCTTAAAAATTAATTATATAATACAGTCGAACTTCCATAAGTCGAACGCCGATAAGCCGAATTTTTGATAACTCGAACTCGAATCAGTTTCCCTAGGACTTGCCTATCTCAACGTTAATATTTTTATGTCAATAACTCGAAATTTAATAAATCGAATTATTTAATTAGTCGAAGCGTTTTACAATTCATTAAATTCAAGTTTCCATTAGTAAATAGTTCGATGACTCGAAGTTAAAAATTACAATTTTTTTAAATATTTCGCTACCTGACAGAGGATTAAGGACGGCTTGGTTTGGTGTTATTGATGTTTTAAAAGCTCTATTGTTTCCTACGACGAAAAGGTTTTATACTACAATACAAGTTTTAAATGCCTTATGAACAGTTTTAAGATGGTTTTAGCGTTTCTTTTATAACAAAAAGAACAATTTTTTCATTTTAGTTTTAGATTACTTTCAATTTAACAGTAAATAATATGTAAATAACTATATTTTTTAGGGTCATAATAAAAATAAATAATGTTAATGATCGTAGATCAATTTTGGTTATTTTCTATAAAAAATAAATGATATATATATATATATATATACGGAAGTATTTAACTGAACTTCTTTTGGTAACTCAAGTTTTTGATATGACGAATTATTTTTGCTTTCCCTTCGACTTCGATTTATCGAGGTTCGACCGTTTAGGCAAATCCGATAATTACGAGGATGTGCGCATTCGAGCGAAAAGTGGCACATTTCCGAGCGAGGGAAGCAAATGAAGCGCGACGCGGAGCGGCGCGCTTCATTTTCCCGAGATCGGAATGTGCCACTTTGAGCTCGAATGTGCACACTCGGTTTTAAGCACGATTACGAAGCGTCCCGTTTTCTATAAAAATGAATGATATACCTATATATACGGAAGTATTTAACTGAACTTCTTTTGGTAACTCGAGTCTTTGATAATTCGAATTATTTTTGCTGTCCCTTCGACTTCGACTTATCGAGGTTCGACTGTAAATACAATTACGTCGATACCTCGCTATATGGCTGCTCTTTACATGCCGTTTCCCTGTATCGGTTTCTGTTAATTATGGCACATTTTAGAAGAAATAAAAAAAATAAAATTATATTATTTTAGAAAAAAATTGAAACAAGTCCAATTAAATTTGTATGGGTTGTTATTAAAGTAATTGTTTCGTTCTACGGCTTTTCGCTATACGGTCAACTTTTCCAGAATATATCTAAACGACCGCAAAGCGAGGTATGAGTGTATTTATAAAAAGTGTTTCGGTGTAGAAAAGGTCTTCCTGTTTAATTTTTGATTATTGGAAACTTTTTCCTTTTTTATTTTTTACTAAACTCAATTTTTTTAAATTGGCATAATGTACTAATATTAATGGTCTTTTAATGTTTTTTATAAAACAGATCTACTATATTTAATAAATCTTAGTATCTTGATGTGCGTTGGGCGCGTTTGGCTTGATCTAACTTTATTATTTAGACAGTGTAAGTGCTATAGAAAATTATATTACAGCCGCGAGGATGCATCTAAAATTCATCTCTATTTTCTATCCGGTAATAAGGGAAAGTATTTTAAGGGTAGAGGTTTATTTTATGATTTTCTCAGTTAGATAGTGAGTGCTTTTACGTATTCATAGCATTATGCGAATAAATTTACCGAAATTGTCTAAAACGTAAAGTTCTACATATTCTACGTGCTTACAATTATTTTATGTCAACTTATAAATAGGATCCTTGCGAGGAAACTCAAAATTAAACTCTCTACCTTCTTTGCATATCCTGCATCGCTTAAAATGACATCATATTGTAAGAAACAACACGGCGAAATATTCTTCAATTATGTTACCTCCTAACTTTACAGCCACCAACTCTTTATATCCTTGTTTCCTATTTTGTATGTAATAATATAAGGAGAACGTGCCAGGCTTCGGCGTCTTACTTTTATTGTTATTACAGCGCCGCGTTATATAATTTTAAAGAATGCAGTTATCGACACGGAGTACCGCTTATTTTTTTCCCTCTTTACGTTTCCAGTTTATTATAATTTTTTGTGTGTGCCATTAATGAATGAAATTTCTGAGTAGATTAGTAAATAACGTGGCGCTTGCGTCAAGAGGTCACCTTATCATCATCCTATCGTTCCATCTTTGGACAAACATCACCTCTAATTGTTTCCATGGTTTTTTTATCTCTAATGTGATGCTTCCATTGTATCTCTGCAGTTTTTCTATGTGTGCGTGATCTTTTCGCAATTCTCGACATCTATTCGGTCATAGTCTTGCCCTATCCGTGATCTTCTCTTCTTATCAGATGTCCAGTCCACTGCCATTTCAATCTTGCTATACGTTCAACCACATCCTCAACCTTTGTCTTGTTTTTTATCCACCCGTTTGTCTTTCTATCTGATAATCTTTTTCCCAACATTGACCTTTCTATTCTTCTCATTAGATTTTCTAATTCGGTGACACGGTTGGGTAGCAACCCTATGTAATGCGTAAGCCTGACATACGACAAGTATTTCCCGTTAATGTTCAGAGCCAATGGTTCACTATAATATATTGTGGTTCTCTTTTCAGATATTTCCAAGATATAGAACGTGTTTGTAGCTTGACGCCTGCACTATATGGTCATAACCTTTGAAACCAAGTGCGATTATCGGAGGTGTTCGTGTTGGGCACTTGTTATCATTTGGTTCTTCGGCTACCTGAAATCGACTGTGTATGATGTCGCAAAGTTTGTTATGTCAAAATCCAACGGTGGTTGTAGAAACAACATCGGCGAAAAAACTCACTCGAAGGAACACAATCTCAGGACGCCCGACATTATTCAACAGGCTCAGGAGCTACCAACAGTCAAAATTTAAATCCTTTGGAATTTTATGTATGGAGCATGGTTGAAAGTTACGATGGACAATTCAGAAGTCGGCCTCAAAATTTATTTTTGATATATCTCGGAAACGGTAAGAATGGTTGATTTGGAACTTGAAGCTAGTGATGAGCAAAGCAAGACCAAGACCAAGACTGTAATAGTCTTCCTCCAACGCATAAATTGACCTTTTAGCAAAAAAGTTGTACAAAATACTTGAAAGAAGTGAATAATTAATTTTGGTTTTTGTCTTGCGTATTTGGTCTTGATCTTGCACACTCGGTCTTGGTTTTGATCTTGGTTTTGTTCGTTCGGTCTTGGTCTTGATCTTGCTAGCATAAAGACAGTCTTGGTCTTGGTCTTGGTCTTCCAAAACTGCAAGACCAAGACCAAGACTGCAAGAACAAAACCAATTTTGCTCATCACTACTTGAAGCAGGGTGAGGTAAGACGATAGCCACACAAGCAGGTATGGGTTTTAAGAAACCCGCTTCATTTACCCATATGTTTCCATGGTATTGATAGGGTCTATGGTGCTATAACCTTGCCCGAAGTCAAATTGCAGGGGTGGTGTAATCGAATTATTAATTAAGGATTTTCATTCGCAAATGAAATTCGTCGAGAAACTTTCAATCAAATTCGCAATTAACCCATTGACGTAACTTCAATTACATAAAGGAACTGTTTAATACTTATAAACCCTGACGTTTAATCTGGAAAACTAGCTCCAGCTGATGTTATTACACGGATGGATCAAAGCGCTAATCAGAACCTAACGAATTAATTTAGAAGCCTCCAAGATACGGCATTATTAGGAAACTCATTTTCTGCAATCTCTTTTAAAACTTCCAGTACAATTATTGTTTAAAGCCGGTTTACTTTCCGGTTATGCGAATTATAAACGAAGTAACTTCGGGGATTGCTTTGATGAGGTGAAACGTCTAACGAGCTCAGACGTTGCTTTGCGAAGGGTTGAATCAATTTTAAACGGAAAGCCTTTTATTTCGCACACACGAAACTCGAGGGGTTAAATTTAGGGACAGAACTCGCCTCATAAGCTCGAAAAGAAAGCGCGAACGATTCGGAGGAATGCGAGCGAGAGAAATTTTCGTAGAAATATTTTCTCGGCCATTATGCCTACGATTCGATCAATTTATTTCGGCGAAGGAAAAAAAAAAGGGAAGCAAATTAGAAAATAGGTGTTGGGAAATAATTTAATTCCGATAAAAACATCGCCGATGTGTGGAGTTGTGAAATGCGCTAAAGCTTTTTGATTTCTAAATGGAGAAAAAAAGTGTGGCAGAAAATTCATTGATAAATTATTTAAATTGAAAACTGCGGTTCAAATTCGCACACTTCTATAATTTAAACGAATCAACTCGGAATTTATTTACTCTATAAATTTTCGAATCGCTAGATTTTTATCGCGAAATACAAAACTAAAGCGCCATTAATTTTTTTCGTCCGACTAGGTTTTTATTAAAACTTCCACTAAGCAGTTGGCAACGTTTATGATAGTTTTTTGAAATAAATTTGAATAATTACTCGGTCGTATTATGCGTCGTCTGGATTCTTAAAAGAGAGATTTTTAGTCCCTTTTTTTTATTCGGAGATGCGGTGACTTGGTTTTTTATAAAAATTATAAATCGGGGTTGTTTAATTTTTTATATTAATGAGGATCTATTGTTTTTTCAAAATTTAACCAGACCATAATTAGTATATTAATAATACCAAAAAAAATTAATTATTTCTAATTATATTAATTGCTAAAACTACCAATTTTGGGAAACTAATGCATGGAAGTTATTTAATGGAATTTATAGACTAGAAATATAATTAAAAAATTTTAACTGGCCTTAAAAACAAGATATGCATTAACTTAATTAAAAATGTAAAGATTACAAATGATTTTATATTAAAAAAAACATAAGATTTTAAAATCGCAAAATGGGGAAAAGTATTTCATGGAAATCATTAAATAAAGTTTACAATACGCCGGAAAAATAATTAAAAAAATCTAACTACCCAAAAAAAACAGAGCAGGCATTAATTTAATTAGAAATGCAAAGCATACAAACGATTTTACATTAAAAAACAAAAAAATTTAAATCGTAAAATCTGGAAAACTATTGTATTTTAAATATTTATTAGAGTTGACTATAAACCAAGAAAATAATTAAAAAATTCTAACTACCCTTAAAAAAATAACACGAGCATTGAATGAATTAAAAATGTACGATTAGAAACTACAATTAAGCTAAAACATACAATTGTTTAAAATCGATGAAACTATTGCTTAGAAATTATTTATTACAGTTTATAATAAGCTCAAAAAATAATTAATGAATTCTAATTATACTTGAAAAACATGGTAATCATTAAATCAATTAAAAATGTAAAATTTATAAATGAAATTCTATTAAAAATCCAAATTTTTTAAAATCGCAAATTTGGGGGAACTAATGCATGTAAGTTATTTATTAGAGTTTATAATAAACCCAAAAATAATTAAAAAATTCTACCTTCCCCAAAAAAAAATAGGGCAGATATTAAAAATGTATGAATTAAAAATGATTTTATGCTAAAAATCGCTCGTCTTCAAAATTGCCAAATTAGAGTAATTGTTGGATGAAAGTTAATTATTCAGGTGTCTAATAAACCTAAAAAATAATTAAAAAATTCTAATTGTTCTTGAAAAAATAGGGCAAGCATTAAACGGATTCTAATGGTAAGTGTTACAAATGAATTTCTATTACAAAACACAATTTTTTGAAATCGCTAGAATGGGGAAACTAATGCATGTAAATTATTGATTAGTGTTTATAATACCCTAAAAAAATAATTAAAAAATTTTAACCACCCCTGAAAAAATAGGGCAGGCATTAATACAATTAAAAATATATGACTTAAAATCACCATTTTTTTAAATTGCCAAATTAGGGAAATTGTTGGATGCAATGTAATTATTAAGGTGCTAATAAACCCAAAAAATAATTAAAAAACTCTAATTGCCCTTGAAAAAATAGGGCAAGCAATAAACGGAATTAAAATGCAAAAGTTAGCACTGAATTACTAATACAAAACACAATTTTTTGAAATCGCAAATATGGGGAAACTAATGCATGGAAATTATTGATTATTATTTATAATAACCTACAAAAACAATTAAAAAAATTTAACCACCCCTAAAAAATGGGGCCGGCATTCATACAATTAAAAATGTATGATGTAGTACATGCACCGGTTTTTTTTTACATAGAATGAAATTCAGTTTTAAACATTTAGCAAAATTATTAAAGTAAACTCGAAGACTAAATTATTTTAAGTTTTTAGACAACTCAAATTAAATAAATTAATAACGTGGAAAATTTTTAAAATATATTTAAGAACTTTAGAAATTTTTAATTATCAATTTTTTTTGAATAACACAAATTGAATAAAACAAAACTTTATTCGGTAAATTTAAAAGTAAATTTTGATGCAAAAATCATTATGTATTTTCAGAAAACTCAAATAGAGTAAATACAGAATTTGTGGTTTTTCAAAAAACTGAAGATCATTAATTTACTCAAATAAAATTAGAATTGGAGAAAACTCAATCAATAAATTATCTTAATTGTTCAGAAATATTAAATTTATAAAATTAAATACATTCAAACCTCGATAGGTTGAAGTTGAAGAGAAACTAACAATAATTCGCGTTGTCAAAAATTCGAGCGATCGATATAAAAATATTTTTTAGTTTATGTTTTGAAAATTTACTTATTGTTTTTTTTTTCTTAATAATTTCCTAGTGATTTCTTGCTAAAACCTAAATCTTGTGTCTTGAACAAGTTGTAATTAGGCTTCATTTGTGGAATAATTCAATTTTTAAATATAAAAAAATATTTATATGTTATATAATATATGCATCAAAATTTTAGAATGACTTAGGTGGGGAATGTTAAAAAAAGACTGGGAAACACTGCTCTACATCTTCACAAAATATTTTAAAACTATTAATTGTTTATTTTATGTTATTTGTGTATGCTCATAACAGTTAAGTTGAGCCAATATAATAGTTTTTTTTTGGACTCATCAAATTAAGTTTTTTTTGTATGTCAAGGGGTTAATGGAAAATCATTTGTACACCTTACATTGTTAATTAATTTAATGGTTGTTCTGGTTTTTTTAAGGGTAGTTAGAATTTTTTAGGTTTAATAGAACTTCTAATAATTAACTTTAATGTAAATAGTTGTCCTTGTTTCGCGATTTAAAAAATATGTGTTTTTATCATAAAACCATTTATAGGTACACAAAAAAAATCGTAGCGCCCTTATTTTCGATCCAATCATTACAAACGACACGGATTCGGAATCCTGAGGCTTTTCTACATAAGATGCATGTAAAATATGTATAGGGTGCGACGTTAATTTTTCGAAAATAAAAAATTGCGATTTTTAGCGCTTATTTTGAGCCGATTTTGAACTTTCAAAAAATTGCAGCGCCGTTATTTGTGGACGGATTTTTAAAAACTATTCAGAATCGGATTTGGCAGCCTTTTTGGCTTCCGATAGGCCTAAGAAACCGTAGACGTGCTATTCCAGAGCTTTGGGAAAACGTTTTGAAAATTCAAAATCGAGGAGTTTTAACCCATGTTTTTTTGGAAAAAAATAAAAAAACAGAATTGCTTTATATTGCGAGGGGACGTTCCTACGTACCCCTAGTGACTATAACCGGTGTCATTTCCCCGCGCTTCTCCACTAAAATAAAAATTTTCTATACAAACTAAATGATTAAAAGTACGTATCCTTTGATTCACAAAAAAAATCGTAGCGTCCTTTTTTTCGATCCAATCTTTAAAAACGACACGGATTCGAAATCCCGAGGCTTTTTTACATAAGATACATGTATAATATGTATAGGGTGCGACGTTAATTTTTCGAAAATAAAAAATTGCGATTTTAGCGCTCATTTTGAGCCAATTTTGAACTTTCAAAAATTGTAGCGCCGTTATTTGTGGACGGATCTTTAAAACTATTCAGAATCGGATTTGGCAGCCTTTTGGCTTCGGATAGGCCTAAGAAACCGTAGGCGTGCTATTCCAGAGCTTTGGGAAAACGTTTTGAAAATTCAAAATCGATGGGTTTTAACCCATGTTTTTGGAAAAAATGAAAAAATAGAATTGCTTTATATTGCGAGGCGACGTTCCTACGTACCCTAGTGACTATAACCGGTGTCATTTCCCGCGCTTCTCCTCTAAAATAAAAATTTTCGATACAAACTAAATGATTAAAAGTACGTACCCTTGATTCACAAAAAAATCGTAGCGTCCTTATTTTCGATCCAATCTTTAAAAACGACACGGATTCGGAATCCTGAGGCTTTTTTACATAAGATACATGTATAATATGTATAGGGTGCGACGTTAATTTTTCGAAAATAAAAAATTGCGATTTTTAGCGCTCATTTTGAGCCGATTTTGAACTTTCAAAAAATTGTAGCGCCGTTATTTGTGGACGGATCTTTAAAAACTATTCAGAATCGGATTTGGCAGCCTTTTTGGCTTCGGATAGGCCTAAGAAACCGTAGACGTGCTATTCCAGAGCTTTGGGAAAACGTTTTGAAAATTCAAAATCGATGGGTTTTAACCCATGTTTTTTGGGAAAAAAATGAAAAAAATAGAATTGCTTTATATTGCGAGGCGACGTTCCTACGTACCCCTAGTGACTATAACCGGTGTCATTTCCCCGCGCTTCCCCCCTAAAATAAAAATTTTCCATAAAAACTAAATGATTAAAAGTACGTACCCTTGATTCACAAAAAATCGTAGCGTCCTTATTTTCGATCCAATCTTTAAAAACGACACGGATTCGGAATCCTGAGGCTTTTTACATAAGATACATGTATAATATGTATAGGGTGCGACGTTAATTTTTCGAAAATAAAAATTGCGATTTTAGCGCTCATTTTGAGCCGATTTTGAACTTTCAAAAATTGTAGCGCCGTTATTTGTGGACGGATCTTTAAAACTATTCAGAATCGGATTTGGCAGCCTTTTGGCTTCGGATAGGCCTAAGAAACCGTAGGCGTGCTATTCCAGAGCTTTGGGAAAACGTTTTGAAAATTCAAAATCGATGGGTTTTAACCCATGTTTTTGGAAAAAATGAAAAAAATAGAATTGCTTTATATTGCGAGGCGACGTTCCTACGTACCCCTAGTGACTATAACCGGTGTCATTTCCCGCGCTTCTCCTCTAAAATAAAAATTTTCGATACAAACTAAATGATTAAAAGTACGTACCCTTGATTCACAAAAAAATCGTAGCGTCCTTATTTTCGATCCAATCTTTAAAACGACACGGATTCGGAATCCTGAGGCTTTTTACATAAGATACATGTATAATATGTATAGGGTGCGACGTTAATTTTTCGAAAATAAAAATTGCGATTTTAGCGCTCATTTTGAGCCGATTTTGAACTTTCAAAAAATTGTAGCGCCGTTATTTGTGGACGGATCTTTAAAAACTATTCAGAATCGGATTTGGCAGCCTTTTTGGCTTCGGATAGGCCTAAGAAACCGTAGGCGTGATATTCCAGAGCGTTGGAAAACGTTTTGAAAATTCAAAATCGATGGGTTTTAACCCATGTTTTTGGAAAAAATGAAAAAATAGAATTGCTTTATATTGCGAGGCGACGTTCCTACGTACCCCTAGTGACTATAACCGGTGTCATTTCCCCGCGCTTCTCCTCTAAAATAAAAATTTTCGATACAAACTAAATGATTAAAAGTACGTACCCCTTGATTCACAAAAAATCGTAGCGTCCTTATTTTCGATCCAATCTTTAAAACGACACGGATTCGGAATCCTGAGGCTTTTCTACATAAGATACATGTATAATATGTATAGGGTGCGACGTTAATTTTTCGAAAATAAAAAATTGCGATTTTTAGCGCTCATTTTGAGCCGATTTTGAACTTTCAAAAAATTGTAGCGCCGTTATTTGTGGACGGATCTTTAAAACTATTCAGAATCGGATTTGGCAGCCTTTTTTGGGTTCGGATAGGCCTAAGAAACCGTAGGCGTGCTATTCCAGAGCTTTGGGAAAACGTTTTGAAAATTCAAAATCGATGGGTTTTAACCCATGTTTTTGAAAAAAATGAAAAAAATAGAATTGCTTTATATTGCGAGGCGACGTTCCTACGTACCCCTAGTGACTATAACCGGTGTCATTTCCCCGCGCTTCTCCTCTAAAATAAAAATTTTCGATACAAACTAAATGATTAAAAGTACGTACCCCTTGATTCACAAAAAAAATCGTAGCGTCCTTATTTTCGATCCAATCTTTAAAACGACACGGATTCGGAATCCTGAGGCTTTTTACATAAGATACATGTATAATATGTATAGGGTGCGACGTTAATTTTTCGAAAATAAAAAATTGCGATTTTTAGCGCTCATTTTGAGCCGATTTTGAACTTTCAAAAAATTGTAGCGCCGTTATTTGTGGACGGATCTTTAAAAACTATTCAGAATCGGATTTGGCAGCCTTTTTGGCTTCGGATAGGCCTAAGAAACCGTAGACGTGCTATTCCAGAGCTTTGGGAAAACGTTTTGAAAATTCAAAATCGATGGGTTTTAACCCATGTTTTTTTGGAAAAAAATGAAAAAAATAGAATTGCTTTATATTGCGAGGGGACGTTCCTACGTACCCTAGTGACTATAACCGGTGTCATTTCCCCGCGCTTCTCCTCTAAAATAAAAATTTTCGATACAAACTAAATGATTAAAAGTACGTACCCCTTGATTCACAAAAAAAATCGTAGCGTCCTTATTTTCGATCCAATCTTTAAAAACGACACGGATTCGGAATCCTGCGCCTTTTTTACATAAGATACATGTATAATATGTATAGGGTGCGACGTTAATTTTTCGAAAATAAAAAATTGCGATTTTTAGCGCTCATTTTGAGCCGATTTTGAACTTTCAAAAAATTGTAGCGCCGTTATTTGTGGACGGATCTTTAATAACTATTCAGAATCGGATTTGGCAGCCTTTTTGGCTTCGGATAGGCCTAAGAAACCGTAGACGTGCTATTCCAGAGCTTTGGGAAAACGTTTTGAAAATTCAAAATCGATGGGTTTTAACCCATGTTTTTTTGGAAAAAAATGAAAAAAATAGAATTGCTTTATATTGCGAGGGGACGTTCCTACGTACCCCTAGTGACTATAACCGGTGTCATTTCCCCGCGCTTCTCCTCTAAAATAAAAATTTTCGATACAAACTAAATGATTAAAAGTACGTACCCCTTGATTCACAAAAAAAATCGTAGCGTCCTTATTTTCCATCCAATCTTTAAAAACGACACGGATTCGGAATCCCGAGGCTTTTTTACATAAGATACATGTATAATATGTATAGGGTGCGACGTTAATTTTTCGAAAATAAAAAATTGCGATTTTTAGCGCTCATTTTGAGCCGATTTTGAACTTTCAAAAAATTGTAGCGCCGTTATTTGTGGACGGATCTTTAATAACTATTCAGAATCGGATTTGGCAGCCTTTTTGGCTTCGGATAGGCCTAAGAAACCGTAGACGTGCTATTCCAGAGCTTTGGGAAAACGTTTTGAAAATTCAAAATCGATGGGTTTTAACCCATGTTTTTTGGGAAAAAAATGAAAAAAATAGAATTGCTTTATATTGCGAGGCGACGTTCCTACGTACCCCTAGTGACTATAACCGGTGTCATTTCCCCGCGCTTCCCCTCTAAAATAAAAATTTTCGATACAAACTAAATGATTAAAAGTACGTACCCTTGATTCAAAAATCTAGGCCTTTTTTTGACCCAAATTTTAAAAACGACACGGTTGGGAACCTGGGTTTTTAAAAGATACATGAAATATGTATAGGGGGACTTTAATTTTTAAAATAAAAATTGCATTTTTGGTCATTTTGGGCCCTTTTAAATTTAAAAAAATTTTGGGGGATCTTTAAAATATTCAGAATCGGGTTTGGGACCTTTTGGGTTGGGTGGCCCAAAAACCTAGGGGGCCATTCCAGGGTTGGAAAACGTTTTAAAATTAAAATGATGGGGTTTTTAACCCTGTTTTTAAAAAATGAAAAAATAGAATTGTTTTTAAATTGGGGGGAAAGTTCCACGTACCCTAGTACTATAACCGGGGTATTTCCCCCGTTTCCTTTAAAAATTTTCATAAAACTAAATATTAAAAGTATACCCTTTATTCACAATTAGACCTTATTTTCGACCAATTTTAAAACGAACCGATTGAAACGAGGCTTTTCAGAGTCATAAATATGATATAAATCGATATTTTACCATGAAATAAAAAATTTTAAAATATTGCGATTTTGAACTTTCAAAAATTGTAGCGCCGTTATTTGTGGACGGATCTTTAAAACTATTCAGAATCGGATTTGGCAGCCTTTTGGCTTCGGATAGGCCTAAGAAACCGTAGGCGTGCTATTCCAGAGCTTTGGGAAAACGTTTTGAAAATTCAAAATCGATGGGTTTTAACCCATGTTTTTTTGGGAAAAAATGAAAAAAATAGAATTGCTTTATATTGCGAGAAGACGTTCCTACGTACCCCTAGTGACTATAACCGGTGTCATTTCCCCGCGCTTCCCCTCTAAAATAAAAATTTTCGATACAAACTAAATGATTAAAAGTACGTACCCCCTTTATTCACAAAAAATCGTAGCGTCCTTATTTTCGATCCAATCTTTAAAACGACACGGATTCGGAATCCTGAGGCTTTTTACATAAGATACATGTATAATATGTATAGGGTGCGACGTTAATTTTTCGAAAATAAAAAATTGCGATTTTTAGCGCTCATTTTGAGCCGATTTTGAACTTTCAAAAAATTGTAGCGCCGTTATTTGTGGACGGATCTTTAAAACTATTCAGAATCGGATTTGGCAGCCTTTTGGCTTCGGATAGGCCTAAGAAACCGTAGGCGTGCTATTCCAGAGCTTTGGGAAAACGTTTTGAAAATTCAAAATCGATGGGTTTTAACCCATGTTTTTGGAAAAAATGAAAAAATAGAATTGCTTTATATTGCGAGGCGACGTTCCTACGTACCCTAGTGACTATAACCGGTGTCATTTCCCGCGCTTCTCCTCTAAAATAAAAATTTTCGATACAAACTAAATGATTAAAAGTACGTACCCCTTGATTCACAAAAAAAATCGTAGCGTCCTTATTTTCGATCCAATCTTTAAAAACGACACGGATTCGGAATCCCGAGGCTTTTTTACATAAGATACATGTATAATATGTATAGGGTGCGACGTTAATTTTTCGAAAATAAAAATTGCGATTTTAGCGCTCATTTTGAGCCGATTTTGAACTTTCAAAAATTGTAGCGCCGTTATTTGTGGACGGATCTTTAATAACTATTCAGAATCGGATTTGGCAGCCTTTTTGGCTTCGGATAGGCCTAAGAAACCGTAGACGTGCTATTCCAGAGCTTTGGGAAAACGTTTTGAAAATTCAAAATCGATGGGTTTTAACCCATGTTTTTTGGGAAAAAAATGAAAAAAATAGAATTGCTTTATATTGCGAGGCGACGTTCCTACGTACCCCTAGTGACTATAACCGGTGTCATTTCCCCGCGCTTCTCCTCTAAAATAAAAATTTTCGATACAAACTAAATGATTAAAAGTACGTACCCTTGATTCACAAAAAATCGTAGCGTCCTTATTTTCGATCCAATCTTTAAAAACGACACGGATTCGGAATCCTGAGGCTTTTTACATAAGATACATGTATAATATGTATAGGGTGCGACGTTAATTTTTCGAAAATAAAAATTGCGATTTTAGCGCTCATTTTGAGCCAATTTTGAACTTTCAAAAATTGTAGCGCCGTTATTTGTGGACGGATCTTTAAAACTATTCAGAATCGGATTTGGCAGCCTTTTGGCTTCGGATAGGCCTAAGAAACCGTAGGCGTGCTATTCCAGAGCTTTGGGAAAACGTTTTGAAAATTCAAAATCGATGGGTTTTAACCCATGTTTTTGGAAAAAATGAAAAAATAGAATTGCTTTATATTGCGAGGCGACGTTCCTACGTACCCCTAGTGACTATAACCGGTGTCATTTCCCGCGCTTCCCTCTAAAATAAAAATTTTCGATACAAACTAAATGATTAAAAGTACGTACCCCTTGATTCACAAAAAATCGTAGCGCCTTATTTTCGATCCAATCATTACAAACGACACGGATTCGGAATCCTGAGGCTTTTTACATAAGATACATGTATAATATGTATAGGGTGCGACGTTAATTTTTCGAAAATAAAAATTGCGATTTTAGCGCTCATTTTGAGCCGATTTTGAACTTTCAAAAATTGTAGCGCCGTTATTTGTGGACGTTTAAAAACTATTAGAATCGGTTTGGAGCCTTTTTGGCTTCGGATAGGCCTAAGAAACCGTAGGCGGCTATTCCAGAGCTTTGGGAAAACGTTTTTAAAATTCAAAAGTGGGTTTTAAATGTTTTTAAAAAAAAAAAATAGAATTGCTTTTAAATTCGAGGCGACGTTCCTAGTACCCTAGTGACAAACCCGGGGTCATTTCCCGCGCTTCCCTCTAAAATAAAAATTTTCGATACAAACTAAATGATTAAAATACGTACCCCTTTTCAAAAAATGACGTTATTTTCGATCCAATCATTACAAACGACACGATTCGGAATTGAGGCTTTTTACATAAGTCATGTAAATATGTATAGGGTGCACGTTTTTTCGAAAATAAAAATTGCGATTTCTAGCGCTATTTTGAGCCAATTTTGAACTTTCAAAAATTGAGCGCCGTTATTTTGGACGGATCTTTAAAAACTATTAGAATCGGTTTGGCAGCCTTTTGGCCCCGGTTCCTAAAAAAATTTAAAATAAACCCTTAAAAACTTTTCATAAAGTGACGTTTTAAGGTATTTTAAAAAAATTTTTTTCTTTATTAAAATCTTTGGTTAAAATAGTTGCTTTGTGGCAAACGTCTTGGAAATTTAAATAAAGGTTTACCTTTTGAAAAAAAAAAATTTTGTCCCACGTTCCTCCAAAAAAATTTAAAATAAACCCTTAAAAACTTTTCATAAAGTGACGTTTTAAGGTATTTTAAAAAATTTTTTCTTTATTAAAATCTTTGGTTAAATAGTTGCTTTGTGGCAAACGTCTTGGAAATTTAAATAAAGGTTTACCTTTTGAAAAAAAAAATTTTGTCCCACGTTCCTCAAAAAAATTTAAAATAAACCTTAAAACTTTTCATAAGTGACGTTTTAAGTATTTAAAAATTTTTTTCTTTATTAAAATCTTTGGTTAAAATAGTTGCTTTGTGGCAAACGTCTTGGAAATTTAAATAAAGGTTTACCTTTTGAAAAAAAAATTTTTCCCACGTTCTCCAAAAAAATTTAAAATAAACCTTAAAAACCTTTTCATAAAGTGACGTTTTAAGGTATTTAAAAAAATTTTTTTCTTTATTAAAATCTTTGGTTAAATAGTTGCTTTGTGGCAAACGTCTTGGAAATTTAAATAAAGGTTTACCTTTTGAAAAAAAAAATTTTGGTCCCACGTTCCTCCAAAAAAATTTAAAATAAACCTTAAAAACTTTTCATAAGTGACGTTTTAAAGGTATTTAAAAAAATTTTTTTCTTTATTAAAATCTTTGGTTAAATAGTTGCTTTGTGGCAAACGTCTTGGAAATTTAAATAAAGGTTTACCTTTTGAAAAAAAAAATTTTGTCCCCACGTTCCTCCAAAAAATTTAAAATAAACTTAAAAACTTTTCATAAAGTACGTTTTAAGATCATGTATAATATGTATAGGTGCGACGTTAATTTAAATAAAAATTGCGTTTTAGCGCTCATTTTGGCCAATTTTGAACTTTCAAAAATTGTAGCGCCTTTTTGTGACGGACTTTAAAACTATTCAGAATCATTTGGCACCCTTTTTTGCTTCGGATAGGTAAAAAACCGTAGGCGTGCTATTAGAGCTTTGGGGAAAAAGTTTTAAAATTCAAAATCGATGGGTTTTAACCCATGTTTTTTGGAAAAAATGAAAAATAAAGCTTTATATTGCGAGGGACGTTCTAACCCTATTACTATAACCGGTGTCATTTCCCGCGCTTTCCTTAAAAAAAAAATTTTCGTACAAACTAAATTTAAAAGACGTACCCCTTTTCACAAAAAAATCGTGGGCCTTATTTTCGTCCAATCATTAAAACGACACTTCGGAATCCTGAGGCTTTTTAAAAGATAAAGTATAATATGTATAGGTGCATTAATTTTTGAAAATAAAAATTGCTTTTTAGCGCTCATTTTGAGCCAATTTTAACTTTCAAAAATTGTATTTTTGTGGACGGGTCTTTAAAAACATTCAGAATGGATTTGGGAGCCTTTTCTTCGGATAGGCCTAAGAAACCGTAGGCGTGTATTCCCGAGCTTTGGGAAAAGTTTTGAAAATTCAAAATGATGGGTTTTAACCCATGTATTTTAAAAATGAAAAAATTTGCTTTATATTCGAGGCGACGTTCCTAGTACCCTAGTGACAAACCCGGGGTCATTTCCCCGCGCTTCCCTCTAAAAAAAAATTTTCGATACAAACTAAATGATTAAAATAACCCCTTAAAAAAAATCGTAGCGTCCTTATAAGGTATTTTAAAAAAATTTTTTTCTTTATTAAAATCTTTGGTTAAAATAGTTGCTTTGTGGCAAACGTCTTGGAAATTTAAATAAAGGTTTACCTTTTGAAAAAAAAAATTTTTCCCCACGTTCCTAAAAAAATTTAAAATAAACCCTTAAAAACTTTTCATAAAGTGACGTTTTAAGGTATTTAAAAAAATTTTTTTCTTTATTAAAATCTTTGGTTAAATAGTTGCTTTGTGGCAAACGTCTTGGAAATTTAAATAAAGGTTTACCTTTTGAAAAAAAAAAATTTTGTCCCACGTTCCCTCAAAAAATTTAAAATAAACCCTTAAAACTTTTCATAAAGTGACGTTTAAGGTATTTAAAAAAATTTTTTTCTTTATTAAAATCTTTGGTTAAATAGTTGCTTTGTGGCAAACGTCTTGGAAATTTAAATAAAGGTTTACCTTTTTAAAAAAAAAAATTTTGTCCCACGTTCCTCCAAAAAAATTTAAAATAAACCTTAAAAACTTTTCATAAGTGACGTTTTAAGGTATTTTAAAAAAATTTTTTCTTTATTAAAATCTTTGGTTAAATAGTTGCTTTGTGGCAAACTCTTGGAAATTTAAATAAAGGTTTACCTTTTGAAAAAAAAATTTTGTCCCCACGTTCCTCCAAAAAATTTAAAATAAACCTTAAAAACTTTTCATAAAGTGACGTTTAAGGTATTTTAAAAAAATTTTTTTCTTTATTAAATCTTTGGGATCTTTAAAACTATTCAGAATCGGATTTGGCAGCCTTTTGGCTTCGGATAGGCCTAAGAAACCGTAGGCGTGCTATTCCAGAGCTTTGGGAAAACGTTTTGAAAATTCAAAATCGATGGGTTTTAACCCATGTTTTTGGAAAAATGAAAAAATAGAATTGCTTTATATTGCGAGGCGACGTTCCTACGTACCCTAGTGACTATAACCGGTGTCATTTCCCGCGCTTCTCCTCTAAAATAAAAATTTTCGATACAAACTAAATGATTAAAAGTACGTACCCCTTGATTCACAAAAAATCGTAGCGTCCTTATTTTCGATCCAATCTTTAAAAACGACACGGATTCGGAATCCTGAGGCTTTTTACATAAGATACATGTATAATATGTATAGGGTGCGACGTTAATTTTTCGAAAATAAAAATTGCGATTTTAGCGCTCATTTTGAGCCGATTTTGAACTTTCAAAAATTGTAGCGCCGTTATTTGTGGACGGATCTTTAAAAAATATTCAGAATCGGATTTGGCAGCCTTTTTGGCTTCGGATAGGCCTAAGAAACCGTAGGCGTGCTATTCCAGAGCTTTGGGAAAACGTTTTGAAAATTCAAAATCGATGGGTTTTAACCCATGTTTTTGGAAAAATGAAAAAATAGAATTGCTTTATATTGCGAGGCGACGTTCCTACGTACCCCTAGTGACTATAACCGGTGTCATTTCCCCGCGCTTCTCCTCTAAAATAAAAATTTTCGATACAAACTAAATGATTAAAAGTACGTACCCCTTGATTCACAAAAAAAATCGTAGCGTCCTTATTTTCGATCCAATCTTTAAAAACGACACGGATTCGGAATCCTGAGGCTTTTTACATAAGATACATGTATAATATGTATAGGGTGCGACGTTAATTTTTCGAAAATAAAAAATTGCGATTTTTAGCGCTCATTTTGAGCCGATTTTGAACTTTCAAAAAATTGTAGCGCCGTTATTTGTGGACGGATCTTTAAAAACTATTCAGAATCGGATTTGGCAGCCTTTTTGGCTTCGGATAGGCCTAAGAAACCGTAGGCGTGCTATTCCAGAGCGTTGGGAAAACGTTTTGAAAATTCAAAATCGATGGGTTTTAACCCATGTTTTTGAAAAAAATGAAAAAAATAGAATTGCTTTATATTGCGAGGCGACGTTCCTACGTACCCCTAGTGACTATAACCGGTGTCATTTCCCCGCGCTTCTCCTCTAAAATAAAAATTTTCGATACAAACTAAATGATTAAAAGTACGTACCCCTTGATTCACAAAAAAAATCGTAGCGTCCTTATTTTCGATCCAATCTTTAAAAACGACACGGATTCGGAATCCTGAGGCTTTTCTACATAAGATACATGTATAATATGTATAGGGTGCGACGTTAATTTTTCGAAAATAAAAAATTGCGATTTTTAGCGCTCATTTTGAGCCGATTTTGAACTTTCAAAAAATTGTAGCGCCGTTATTTGTGGACGGATCTTTAAAAACTATTCAGAATCGGATTTGGCAGCCTTTTTGGCTTCGGATAGGCCTAAGAAACCGTAGGCGTGCTATTCCAGAGCGTTGGAAAAACGTTTTGAAAATTCAAAATAGATGGGTTTTAACCCATGTTTTTTGGAAAAAAATGAAAAAAATAGAATTGCTTTATATTGCGAGGCGACGTTCCTACGTACCCCTAGTGACTATAACCGGTGTCATTTCCCCGCGCTTCTCCTCTAAAATAAAAATTTTCGATACAAACTAAATGATTAAAAGTACGTACCCCTTGATTCACAAAAAAAATCGTAGCGTCCTTATTTTCGATCCAATCTTTAAAAACGACACGGATTCGGAATCCTGAGGCTTTTCTACATAAGATACATGTATATATGTATAGGGTGCGACGTTAATTTTTCGAAAATAAAAATTGCGATTTTAGCGCTCATTTTGAGCCAATTTTGAACTTTCAAAAATTGTAGCGCCGTTATTTGTGGACGGATCTTTAAAACTATTCAGAATCGGATTTGGCAGCCTTTTGGCTTCGGATAGGCCTAAGAAACCGTAGGCGTGCTATTCCAGAGCTTTGGGAAAACGTTTTGAAAATTCAAAATCGATGGGTTTTAACCCATGTTTTTGAAAAAATGAAAAAATAAATTGCTTTATATTGCGAGGGACGTTCCTACGTACCCCTAGTGACTATAACCGGTGTCATTTCCCCGCGCTTCTCCTCTAAAATAAAAATTTTCGATACAAACTAAATGATTAAAAGTACGTACCCCTTGATTCACAAAAAAAATCGTAGCGTCCTTATTTTCGATCCAATCTTTAAAAACGACACGGATTCGGAATCCTGAGGCGTTTCTACATAAGATACATGTATAATATGTATAGGGTGCGACGTTAATTTTTCGAAAATAAAAAATTGCGATTTTTAGCGCTCATTTTGAGCCAATTTTGAACTTTCAAAAAATTGTAGCGCCGTTATTTGTGGACGGATCTTTAAAAACTATTCAGAATCGGATTTGGCAGCCTTTTTGGCTTCGGATAGGCCTAAGAAACCGTAGACGTGCTATTCCAGAGCTTTGGGAAAACGTTTTGAAAATTCAAAATCGATGGGTTTTAACCCATGTTTTTTTGGAAAAAAATGAAAAAAATAAAATTGCTTTATATTGCGAGGGGACGTTCCTACGTACCCCTAGTGACTATAACCGGTGTCATTTCCCCGCGCTTCTCCTCTAAAATAAAAATTTTCGATACAAACTAAATGATTAAAAGTACGTACCTCTTGATTCACAAAAAAAATCGTAGCGTCCTTATTTTCGATCCAATCTTTAAAAACGACACGGATTCGGAATCCTGAGGCTTTTTTACATAAGATACATGTAAAATATGTATAGGGTGCGACGTTAATTTATCGAATATTAAAAATTGCGATTTTTAGCGCTTATTTTGAGCCAATTTTGAACTTTCAAAAAATTGTAGCGCCGTTATTTGTGCATTCCCTCTCACTCTTACTTATGAGTTTGTTGTATCTTTTTGCTCGCTCCCACTCATTGCTATAGTAAAAATACGTTTTTCGAACATATAATCGATATATAAATTAAATTTGTTGATTGGAAAGAAAGTTTAATTTACAAAATTCATTGAATAGGAGGATGTGCGCATTCGAGCGAAAAGTGGCACATTACCGAGCGAGGGAGGCAAATGAAGCGCGACGCGAAGCGGCGCGCTTTATTTTCCCGAGATCGGAAATGTGCCACTTTGAGCTCGAATGCGCACACTCGGCTTTAAGCACACTTTACAAGAATTAATTTGCTATCTGACAATTTGCAATTAAATATTACAGAATTATATTAATAACAAAATTCGCAAATCGCCAATTTTGTGCCTTTTAACAAAATTATTGTTGAAAACAAACCTTTTTCGGAACATAAAGTTTAGTACAGTTCGTGACGTCTTAGAGACGTCAAAATCTACAACGACACCCTAAACGATTGACGTCTCCCAGACGTCATTGTATGTCAAGGGGTTAATTAACACAATTTTTAAAAATCGCCAATTTGGCGAAACTGGAAGTCCGTTTATTAGTGTTTATAATAAACAAAAAAAATTTTAATCAAACCGCCCCTAAATGTATAGTGCAGGAATTATAACAATCAAGGATGAAAACTTCCACACGACTTATTTAGTTTGAAATTTTCACTAGATTTTTTTCTACGAAAAAGCTGTAATATTTAGCAGTTCAATCTAAAGAAGTAGTACAAATAAAGATCTAAAGGGAGTAAATACGTGCTCGTATTGTAGCGATAGCGTAAACTCCCTACAAAATCGAGCAAGTACTAAAAATGGCCAGTTTTTATTGTAACATAACTTCAATGTTTCTCAATTCGGTCGCCTTGATCTCATTATCTGCCCTCTCTGCGGCCTATAAGGGTTGTATACGACCCTTGTAGCCGCCGCCTCGTGTCGTATATTTTAATATACCCATAATATCGGGAAAAAAAGGCTAACCTACAGCTTGCGAAAGCGTTGATCCAATTGAAATCAAAATAAACGGCCAATGTAAATAATTTTATTGGGAGAAGGACAAGAAACGCGAGCCCAAAAAAGGAAATTATGCTAATCCCGGCTCCTCGCCCCCACGAAATTGAAAATAAGGTGTGCGAATGCGCGTGTGTCTGTGCGTTTGTCTTCGTGTGCGTCGACGATTCTTCTTTGCGTAGCAATTTAAAAACTATAGATTGATCCTCAGTTTTCAATTTTTATTCATACGAAAAGTTAAATAAGTTTTTTATTGGTGTCAGAGCAAGAGCGCCCTCTCGAATTTGTCGAAATTCGAGGGGACGAGTTAATTATAATGCGGCCCGAGTGCGTTTTGTAAATTGCTCGGAACATTATGTTGTCGTGTTCCTTTAAGGAAGGAAAAGTTCCGGCCCTAATGTGGGTTGCAATAAGGTATTTGGTTTTATATAAGTTTTCCTTCGCAAACTTTTCCAATGTTAAAGTATTGTGCTGTTATTGAATTCGCATTTTCCCGCGTGTTCTGGCTATAAATTGCTTTAAGCAACAACAAATAACACCACTTTATTTTTTCATCTCGAGAGCAAACGTTGACGGTTATTAGTAAATATGATTTTTAGTCCTTTTTTCTTTATTTTTTCGATTTCTTTGAGTATTTATTGTTTTACATGGAGTCCGAGAGTGATTCGAGCAAAGAAACGGTTGAAAGTTAAAAATAGATTCAAATTTGAAAGTACACTGTTAAAAATATTTGTAAAATTACACAGTGTATATCAAAATATTTTTGTACCAAAATAACATAAAATATTAAGAAAACAATGTTCTGTCCACAAATAGTAACAACCAAAAATGGATTTACTATTTTTGGACATGATGTAGATGCTCGTAATCTTTTCATGTCAAATATTCTAAAATTATTTTTATTAATAATTGTTCTTAATCCTGAGCTAAATCCTTTGAGAGACTTTCCGTTTCAAGATTCTATCACAAAAATTAATAATTGAATGTTACAGAGATTCTTCAGATGGAGAATGATATTGTATTGCCTGTCGCTACAGAATCTTTATCCAATGAAGAAATTGAAGGTCAGTCATCCAATATTCTTATGCAATCACAATGAGTTGAAGAAATATTTAATACGTTAACTTTGTGGTCCTTAAATCAAAATGCAAAAAACAAACATAGCTCAACGGAGATGATGTACTGGCGAAGATGCTGCAGATTTACGTTGCAGGACCACATAAGAAATAACAGAATCAGATAAATTATGCAGGTAGAAACACCATTAATAGACCAAGTAGAGACTAAACAACTAAAATGGTACGGTTACATGAGACGAATGGGAGAAGAAAGGTTGCCACGAAAAATTTGGGAATGGAAGCCTATACAAAGCAGAAAAAGGGGAAGACCAAGAAGGAGTTGGAATCTTGGATTAAAGGAAGCAATGAAAAAGCGAGAATTAGAAGAAGAGGCATATATGGATAGAAAATCTTGGGTACTGGGCTGCGGAAGATGACCAAGAAGGTTGTAAAAAACACTTTGATATATATAACTTTATGGTCAAAAAAAAAACATCCCAAAAGAAGCGTAAAGCTATTATTATAATTTATTTATTTATTTTCAGTAGTAACTGCCGATGGTTGGTGTCCTGCCCAAAGGTAGTTCAAATTATCCAAAAACGGTGCAAACAGGTAATGTCATGTAAATATGTTTTTTTAAATACTGGGATTGAAAAAAACTTTGTTGATATATTTATTTTATATTTGTGCTTATATAAAAAAATAATTTATAGAACTTTATGTTATTTTATTATATTTAAGTGGTACAAGAGGAATGGAGACTATATACACACAACACAATGCACCCCCCTGGTACGAGAGGGGACGCACACACATCTCACGACACATAGATGATGAGGGGGGTGTATCGAGGAATGACGGAGTACGTGCCGGTTTCAGTCGAATCAACTTTAATGAAAAAAGGCACCAAATACAATTAAAATGTAAGTCACATCTGAAAATCTAAATAAAACGGCTTTAATTTAACTTTATAATTGGAAAAATAGAAGATTACTGTAAACAAATCCAACGTATGCCAGGACGTGCACGTTTGAGCGAAAAGTGGCACATTTCCGAGCGAGGGAGGCAAATGAAGCGCGACGCGGAGCGGCGCGCTTCATTTTCCCGAGATCGGAATGTGCCACTTCGAGCTCAAACGTGCACGCTCGGCTCCAAGCACGATTAACAATAACTACACTATAAATTGCAACAAATGTTTTGCAATATCAATTGGGATAAAATGTGTGTTAAAATTACCATAAAATTTTTTAATAGTGTAGGGAAACCTGTTGTATTTTTGAGTTTAAACAGCAAGGGTCGGTGTGTTGTACCTCGGTCACTGTCAATAAATTGTACCTTGGCCCTAAGATCAACGTGCATTAAATAAAAATTTAGATATACCTTTGTTATAAATTCTTATTATTATTTTTTTTTGCTTCAGATAATATGCCTCACAAGTCTAACGAAAAATTAAAATATTTGCAAAATTAACCATTAAGTATGTGAAATTTTAGTGTACGAGAAACGTTTTGTTAATTTTTGAAACAATTTTAGTGTCATCTCAAAGAACATTGGTAGTTCTAATAATCCAAAAATAAATATATAGTTTTCATCGAACAATGGGTTTTATTTTGCTTAATGTGAATAGAGCCAAGGTACATCATCTCTGTTGTACCTAGGCCATAGATCCACTAATTTTTAAATGTTATAACAATTTGAGTAAACGGTTGGAAATGCTTTCAAACATTTTATGATGAATGTTAGTAGTGCCCCACTACAATGCAATTCATTTTATCAACACATTGTTACATATACAATTTAAAAAAAAGGGCCAAGGTACAACAGGTTCCCCTACACTTTCACTTCGTAATTTACCAAAACAAATACAGTACAAATGCTTAGTAACATTGCAATACCAAATTTATTATTGTAAAATCACAATAGAACTTTTTAACAGTGTAGGCAAATGGAGAAAAATTAATCAAAGCCATTTCCAGTCGGAATTAATTATAGAAACTCTATTCGGCTCGTAATCTAGCAAAACTCCGGCCATATTTCAAAACGTTAAACTTTAATGTTTGACAAGTTTCCAGTATTTTGAATAATACAAACTTTGCGCGTCCGCCAAATTTCAACGAGTCGACATAACGCCCGCGAAAAGCAAATTCGAAAAATGCCCGAGAGTAAAAATGTTTAATTTAAGGCCGAAGCCTCGAATATTGTCACATGCCGATCGTTGATGTAACATTAAATAAAACAGGAGCATCCGCGTTTCCTTTCCTTTCTTTTTTTATCTTATCTCGTTTATTGCATCTCCTTTTAGCATGATCTTGGAAGTAGTTTTTGCTCGGTTGCCTGAGCAATAGTTATGGCTTTGTGCGCGTAGTAGTTTTTTTCCGTAAGACCGTATTTTCTCACGCCCGGCTGAGTTCTGTTTTTGCAAAGTTCAGAGTATTGGAAATGGATAAAGTTTTACTGTAGAAGTTCGCCGGTTATTATTTTGCTCGCCCCCTCATTTTTTCGCAAATCCCCGCTCCTCGAGCCGATTGCGAAATTTAATATTTCGATAGTCGATTAGTTTTTTAACCCTCCGCATACTAGGTGACTAAATTGTCACGTGCCATACTAGGTGGGGTTTGCCATACCCGAAAATAAAATTAAATAAAATCCACAAAATTGTACTTTGTGACGGTTAAATAATAAGAAATATATTTTAATAACCAATAATAAATAGGTTTAAGTAGAAAAATATTTAGGGTGAGTGTACCAGTCCCAAACCAGTTAAGGACAAATTTTGACTTTGAAATGCTCTGAACTGGTATTATGTAGTTTTAACGTAGAAATGTATATATAAAATTGTTTATTGTTTACTAACATTGCAATATTGATGAATTATTTGAATCCAAATATTTCAGTTTTTTATAGATTTCGTGAACAAAACCAAAAACGGAATGCACCTAAGGTTGACCACTGCGCTCCAATAAATAACCACTTTTGCACCTATAGTTGACCACTAAAAAACTAATGAAGAAAAGGTAGCTAATTGAAAGTAAAACACTATTTTGTTAGACAAATTGACTTTCATGTATTGACTGAAAGTTTCTCTTGACTTACAATCAATTTTTAAATGTTGGCCTTATTTTAGCGTTTTTACTAATTTCGTCGAGGTACTTCAACAAATTTTCCTCTGTATAATTAAAAAATGTAATCATAATGTTCACCTCCAATATATTTTAATAATGTTTAATGTTCACTGGAATTGTACACTCAATAAAACAACAATTGTTAAATTTGCAACGTTTCGTTTCTTTATTGAAACTTTATCAAGCAACTTAACAACACAAAAGGATTTTAACCATCAAAACTCAAAATTCTACATGCGTCAAACATGTTTGACCATTAAACATTAAACATTATTAAAAAATATCTTTTTGGGGGGCTTCTTCAATATAGAACTACGAGAAACAAAGTTAAAACTCTAATCTGGTCAACCATAGAAACACTTTTTCTACTACTGTGTACCAATAGTAAACCAGTTGGTCAACAATAGACACTCAGTACAAAGTGTGTTCCAGTAATTAACCACCTTCAAAAATACTTGATAATGTCATTAATTATTAAAAATATCAGCTCATAGCTCTTAAATAAAACTAAATTTTTCAAATAATACAAGATTATGACAATAATTAGGAATTAATAGGTGATATTAAAAGATTTAACTTACCATGTCAACGTGCACTTCTAACTGTATTGGCGGCTAGAGGGCAAGTGAACGAGACACTGGTCTGACAAAAAGTGCAAAGTAGCCATATTATTAGTCCACTGTTAACAGTCTAGGCAATGTAACAAAACAGTTGAATTTTCAAGAATGCCCGCCATTTCTTAATTTATTCAATTGAACATGCGAGTGGTCAACTACTGATACCTGGTTTGGGACCGGTACACCCACCCTATTTATGCATTAGAATAGACTTTCATTTACAAAAATACAAAAACTTAACTTTTCTTCAACTTATAAACTATTGAGTCTTTTCTTCAGTAGTACTAAATGCCTATGACACGTTTAAATTATGATACCGAATATTAAAAACACCTAAGAAGAATTTCATTTTTGCCTCCTTATTGAAATACAAATAAATTTCATGGCAATTTCTTAATGATTCGCAATAATTTAGACCAATGAATTACACGAAAAATCAATTGAATAATTTTAATCGTTTCCTCTCACTTGCATTGACAAGATTCTCGTATCTTCTCGCACCCTTCCACTCGTTGCTATGGTAAATACGTTTTTCAAATATAAAATCGATATACCTTATATTAAATTAAAATTTTTGATTTGTAGGAGCGCACGGTAAATTGTACTAATGTAATAAAAACGAGGATGTGCGCATTCGAGCGAAAAGTGGCACATTTCCGAGCGAGGGAGGCAAATGAAGCGCGACGCGGAGCGGCGCGCTTCATTTTCCCGAGATCGGAATGTGCCACTTTGAGCTCGAATGTGCACACTCGGTTTTCAGCACGAATCGCAATAATTTTTGTAACAAAGAATTTGTTAAATAATTTTTATCATTTTCTCTCACTTATACTTATGAGTTCGTTGTATCTTTTCGCTCGCTCCCACTCATTGCTATGGTAAAAATACATTTTTTTAAACTTATAGTTAATCGATATTTACTGAACTGAATTAAATTTCTTAGTTGAAAAAAAGTTTCTTTTACAAAAATCAATAAATACGAGGATG
This sequence comes from Sinopyrophorus schimmeli, assembly GCA_036325965.1. Lineage (NCBI taxonomy): Eukaryota > Metazoa > Arthropoda > Insecta > Coleoptera > Elateridae > Sinopyrophorus > Sinopyrophorus schimmeli. The sequence goes on from JARFIZ010000202.1 coordinate 838,176, forward strand.
TGCCCATTCGAGCGAAAAGTGGCACATTTCCGAGCGAGGGAGGCAAATGAAGCGCGACGCGGAGCGGCGCGCTTCATTTTCCCGAGATCGGAATGTGCCACTTTGAGCTCGAATGTGCACACTCGGTTTTCAGCACAATTTGCAATAATTTTTGTAACAAAAAATTTGTTAAATAATTTTTATCATTCCCTCTCACTCATACTTATGAGTTCGTTATATCTTTTCGCTCGCTCCCACTCATTGCTATGGTAAAATACATTTTTTGAACATATAGTTAATCGATATTTACTGAACTAAATTAAATTTTTTGGTTGAAAAAAAGTTTCTTTTACAAAAATCAATGAATACTAGAATGTGCACACTCGGTTTCAAGCTCGATTACCAAACGTTCCGTTTTAACAAAAAAAAAATTGTTCACGTTAGCTATACCCACCTAGTACACGGAAGGTTATTGTTAAACAGAAGTAAATTATGCACAAAACGACCCAGCCGCGGACATTATTTGGCATAAAGCTTGCGATGCACTGCCAAAAGACAGCGTTCAAGTCCGATCGCTGGCGGTTTGCGAAATGAGCTTTAATAACATGCACCCGGCGAAATTATCGCTGAATTAAATTTGAGTATTTAGCAGATTACAAAGTTCTACCTATTTTACTTTATTATGCAAAACTCATCTCGTCTCACAACGATTTATTAACACACCAAAGTTTAAATGTATTCCGAAGATTTAAATATTTAAATTCGGGCGACCTTCTGCATAGACCGAAACACTAGAAATTAAACTGTTGGCACTTCTTTTCGAGCGCATTTTCATTGCGTTTTAATTTTAGCAGTTCTCCGCGTTTTACACGAAGAGCGGCTCGATTACAACTTATAAATAATAATACAATAACACAACTAAGTAACTTAATGGAGGAATAATTAAAACTGGAGCAATTTGTGCATTCGTTGTAAATTTACAACTGTATCTCCATAAAATTATCGGTAATTGGATGCAGTAATAATTTAAACAGCTTTCTTTCGAAACTTGCAGAATTGCAAATAGCGAATTTAATTTTGACGCATTCATTTGGTTGGTAAACAATTTTTAATACTGTTGAGCTTCCTCGGCTTAAAAGAAAAATCTTATACAACTTCTTCGTGACAAATTGACAAATACACAAATCGTCGAAAATTGCTTGCAAATTGATAAATCCCCTAAAATTAAAATATTTTTTAAAATTATCCAATTACAGTAGACGCCACTTAATGTGATCACTTTGGGACCTAGATAAAGTGATTACATTAACGGACAATAAGCGCAAGACACATACGTTTTGAAAGATTAGACCGCGTATTTCTTTGAGACCTTTCATTGCGATTTGTTGATTTTTTTGCCTAATTTTATGCTGCGATAAACGGGCTCTCAGAATCTAAAAAGTTTATACAAATTTGTTTACAAATGACCGAGTTACGATTTTTCAAAATAAAAAATTATGAAAAATTAATTACAAGTCGGACTCTTTGAACCCGTTTTTCTCAAAAATTTTAAACATCATTCCTATAGTTTTTTGAGTTTATCTGAAGTCAAAAAGTATGGCAAATCCGAATTTGTATAGTTTTTAAAGATCCCTTCACAAATAATGGCGCCACAATTTTTTTAACGTAAAATTTTGTGCTACAAAAATGTACCTAAAATTCCAGCCCTTAATTACTCGAAAATTAAAATTGCACCATATGCAGATTTTGGATGTATCTTATGGAAACAAGTCTCAGAATTCCGAATCTGGGTCGATTTTAATGATCGGATCAAAAATGAGGGCGCTACGATCGTTTTGGTAAGTCAAAGTGTAATTTTTTGTATTTAATTAGTTTTCTCAAAAATTTTGGGGGTTAAAATTGGGGCAAAGAAGAATGGCTCCGGCTTTGTAGGTTTGGGGTCCATAGAAATGTCCCATGAAAATTTAAAGCAAATCCATTACCTAATTTTTTTTTCCTCAATTCGTTTTTTTTTGTTTTGTTCAATTTTTGGTGATTTTGAAAGTTTTGAGTTAGGACCGATTTCAGACGTACTAAGGCCTAATATATTCGAAAATGAACGCATTCCTTGTACTTCTTATACATAAAAAAGTTATTGCGTTTTAAAAGTTTCATTTTAAAGCAAAATTTAATTTTTCAAAAAGGCGAAAATTTTTGTTTTGGAGAGAAAACGCCGGGAAATAACACCGGCTATAGTTGCTAGGGGTATGTAGGAACATCCTCCTGCAATATAAAGCAATTCTATTTTTTTCAAAAAAAAAACGGATTAACATTTATGTTTTTTCTCAATTTTGACCGATTTTGGGGGTTTTCAGTTAGTACCGGTTTCGGACGTACTAAGACCTAATTCATTCGAAAATAAACGCATTCCTCGTACTTCTTATATATAAAAAAGATATTGCGTTTTAAAAGATTCATTTTAAGGTCGAATTTAATTTTTCAAAAAAGCGAAAATTTCTATTTTGGAGGGAAAGCGCCGTGAAATGACACCGGCTATAGTTGGTAGGGGTGCGTAGGAACATTAATTTTTTGTATAACGCCCGTTTAATTTTCGGGCGCGGTTGTAAAGTGGCCAATTTCACCAAGTCAGAATAGAGTAAACTATTGTGGTGACCTGTGTGGAAACTACTTAATTTCGTTCTTCTTCCTTTCTGTACTCTAAAACAGGGGTCGGCAACCTGCGGCCCGTGGGCCGCATGCGGCCTTTGCAACTTTTTGCGCGGCCCGCCAAAGCACCAATTTTTGTTCTCTGACATTATTGTTATTATAGCATGTAAATAAAAAATATATTTTTTCTATATTTATTTTTAATAATATTTATACTCGTATATGATATAAAAGCACTATTTAAGTTACATTTGAATGTGCGGCCCGCATAAAAAATTTTATTTTGAAAATGGCCCGCCGTCCGAAAAAGGTTGCCGACCACTGCTCTAAAACACTATACAATAGAAATCGCTTATAATGACATCGATTGGGAAGAAGTACCTACCGCTTATAACGACCAAATCTAAGCCATTCGTTTAGTTGTTTATTTTTTACTATATCATAATTTGAATAAAAATAGTAAATCAGCGCGTTAAATTAAAGTTATCTTCATTGAAATTGTATTCTTGAGGCATTTAATTTATTTTTTTTGTTGATGAAAATAAATTTCGATTATTATTTACAATAATACGAGTGTTCTTCGCAATTCAAACTTTCGCAGCGGGTTTTACAGAATATATCGTTCAATACGTATGCGTAATGCTAGGGATTTCGGTAGACTTGAACTGACAACACTCGTCTAGGGTTAGGATGCATTCACTATGGCATCTCGTACGCTTACACCGTGGCGAAATCCCTCGCTTTACGCATATGTGTCGAAAACATCCATTTCGCGTGCTTAGAACGAGCTTTTACAATCTATTTTAAAATTTTAAAATCTATATGTGGATCCATACGTAACGATAAAAATTTGATTAAATAAGAATCCAATCTATTCGTCAAGTTCGTCTACATTAAGCGTTTCTATTAAACTTCTCTTATTCATTGCTGGAAAATTTTTCTATAATCTACGAATAGATTGGGTCGTTGCCATCCACTTATTGTACTTCACTTGCACGTACTTGAAAACTAACAAAAAGAAATGAACCGAATTCGAATCCGAATCGTTCAAATCAGTTCCTCCGAACTCCCACTAAATTTCAACCTGCTCCGGATTTCAATAAGAGGATAATATATGCTATGTTTAAAATGATTTATGAATATTCAATGCGTAGCTGTTACATTGAGTAGATACTAAATTCAATAAGGGTTGTAATTCGAACAAATTTTCGATTGTAGGACAAGCACGAAGGGCGCCCGGCTTTCGGCATAATTAAAGAAATAAAATATAAGCGCCCGAACCCATGAATTTTTCACCTTACATTTTCTTTTTACAGGGCGCAAACAAAAAACGATTACAAATTAATTTTATTGCCGCCAGCGCAAAACAAAAAGCAATAATTGATTTCCTATCGGACAGCACGCGGCGCTCTAAAGTAATATTAATAAAATAAAAATACGCGGCGACATCTCTTGAATTTTTAATAAATGTCAAACATTGAACCTGAATTATTTCAAATAAAAATTAATTAATAGTTCATAGTGCCTCCACTAGAAGCGCTTTGAACTTTCGAATTAATGAAATCTCGAAGGAAATCTGTTGAATGTTTTAGCGATCGTCTTCTACGATAAATAATGTTATTTGACTTGAAAACCGTCAAAGAAACTTAAAAATTGTACACCGAAAAGCTTTATTTTGAAAATATAAAGCAAACTTGTCGTTTTATTTCAATTTGGAAAATTTCAATCGCTTACTTAGCTGAAACTTGTTTAAATGTTTAAAATAATTCTTTATTTGTTTTTTTAAGTTGTTAAATTATTTAAGGTAGCTCGTTCGCGACATTCGGAGATAAAAATTTTGCCCTATGTTGAGTAAAAAAATTCACTCAATTTATTATTGTCAGAGACTGTACCTCATATCGACGCTCTAATTAGCAAATTGTCTAACTCCATTTTAGTAAATTTTTCAGGAAGGCCAAAAAACGTTTCATTAATAAAAAAATGATAAAATAATTAATAAAAAATTTGACTATTGTTAAAAATATGTTTATTATTAAGTACATATATAAAAATATGTCTTCGAACTAAAATTGTATTAGCTAAGAAGCTTTTTTGGAGTTAGATATTTTTCATCCTGAAATTCTAAAATTATATGAAAAGTTATACAATTTGCATTCTGAAATTAAAAAATAGATATGAGTTAAAGTAATCAATTAAATCAATTGGAATATTTTATATTTATTAAATTAAAATTTTTTAACAGGTTAACTTTTTATAAATAGGTAGGTTTATAAATATCAGTAACGTTAACTATAGTAAAACTATATTGTACATTAATTCTTTAATACTCAACAAAATGGAGTCTAAACGAGATTTTAAATCTTTAGTATAATATTTGGCAAAGTAAATTTGTAATATTTGGTTGAATTAGCTTCAACATCGTATTATGATTGCAATTTTATATTAAATAATCTAATTATAATTTTAATAATGCGTAAAAAAATCAATTGACCGTTTTATTTTTCGTAAGGAAGATTATCATAAAACTGATGATAGTCAATGGGCAATGTTTTCTTCAATTCTTGCAAATCTTCATATTTTCTTTCTTTATTTTCAGTCTGGCGCGATAGAGACCGGGTAGTTGTTGAAAAGTCAAACAGGATTTTATTTTATTTTTTCTCTGAGGTAGTAAAGTCCACTCATTCTAAAAATTTAATTTGTAGTAAATATCACCATGAGGTGTATATTTTAGTCCTCTTATATTAGTAACAACTGGATCACCTGTTTTGTTTCCTCGGCGTTTTGAAGAATAATATTTTATTTTATTAAATGACTTAAAATCTTTGAAATTCAAATACTCGACTATGTATGCTTTCTTTGTTGCAATTTTACATACACAGCGTAGTCTGCTGGAACATTGATTATTTTATTTTTAATTTTCGAACTGAAAAATTTGAATTATGCGCTTACCAAATTCAGGGCATATGGAAAATGATATTTTTGTAACAGAAAACACAAAAAAACGTTTTTTGAAAAAAAGTGGAGTTAGACACTTTTCTACTGAGAGCAGTGATATATTAAAAAGTAAATGTCGCAACGCTGTTAATAATTATACCAAATGCTCTATAGAAGTATCGTACATACATATATTTTGCTGTGTTTATGTTTTTTTATCCGAGGTACGGCTGTTTTAAAATATTAAAAATATAAATAGTTTGAAAATAAGACGAAAAATCAGTAAAATGGTATTAATCGTTACCTTTCACTCGCATTGACGAGAATCTAGTATCTTTTCGCTCTCTTCCACTCATTGCTATATTAAAAACATTTTTCAAATATAAAATCGTTATTTAATGAACGAAATTTAAAATGATTTGAATGAGCGAAGGATAAAATAGACAAATTCAATAAATACGAGGATGTGCGCATTCGAGCGAAAAGTGGCACATTTCCGAGCGAGGGAGGCAAATGAAGCGCGACGCGGAGCGGCGCGCTTCATTTTCCGAGATCGGAATGTGCCACTTGAGCTCGAATGTCACACTCGGTTTTCAGCACGATTTGCAATAATTTTTGTAACAAAAAATTTGTTAAATAATGTTTGTCATTCCCTCTCACTCATACTTATGAGTTCGTTGTATCTTTTCGCTCGCTCCCACTCATTGCTATGGTAAAAATACATTTTTTGAACATATAGATAATCGATATTTACTGAACTAAATTAAATTTCTTGAGTGAAAAAAAGTTTCTTTTACAAAAATCAATGAATACTAGAATGTGCGCATTAGAGCGAAAAGTGGCACATTTCCGAGCGAGGGAGGCAAATGAAGCGCGACGCGGAGCGGCGCGCTTCATTTTCCCGAGATCGGAATGTGCCACTTTGAGCTCGAATGTGCGCACTCGATTTTAAGCACGATTCACAATAATTTGAGCCAATAAATTAAACAAAAAATCAATGGACTACTTTTAATCGTTCCCTCTCACTCGCATTGACGAAATCGTCGTATCTTTTCGCTCTCTTCCACTCATTGCTATGGTAAATCCGTATAACTTGGAAAATAATTTAAATCAATTCAAAAAAGGCATTCACATTTACAAAAAACCCATTTTAATTTAATACTAGTCATTCCCAAAATTAAAATTGGTTGTTTGTCCCTCATAAAATACGCAGCGTCTAAATAAAATTGGATTTTTTTTAAGTTAAATAAATAAATAGATTGGGGTTGACAAATTCGCTTGGAGAGCTTCGAAACGCAATCTATTTTTGTCCTAATGTGACAAGGCAAGGATAAAAGGGTTACGTTAATCAAACATTTAATAATAAACGATACCCGAGAGACACGAATTCGTATTCATTTTTTAAAATTTCGCAAATTACAATAATTCTTTACATTCGGGGGCGAAAAATACGGGTCGAGATTATGACAAATAGAAGCCTGCAGAATCATGGAACGTTGAGATATCTCAGACGCTAAATAATTCTTGAATATGACACCAGCAATTTAGTATTTCTCCGCATTTCAAGGTGCGACTGCCATTTTTCAATGCATTTTCGCAGCCACCAGAGATTTATTATTCAACCTCGGGCTTTAGAAATGTAAAGCTCTACCCCTTAAACCATCGATTCGAACGCGATTTTCGTTCGAAAAATTAAATAAAAAGAATTCCTCCAAATTTTACAATAAAATACACCGCATTCTTCGGATACGAGATCGGATTACTGAAAGCCGCAGAGCTTACTATTTTCTCGCAAGAAATGCCTACAACAATGCCAGATTTTTGGTGCATTCGCAAGACCAACGGTGTCGGGTACTGTAGGATAGAACGGCCGGTCTGCGACCACCTACCAGTGAATGACCGTTACGAGAAATAATGTTTGTAACACTTAAAATAACTAATTTATTTTATTTAATTTATTTAAGCAATCCTGTATGTCTCCGTTTTCATTTAAGCGCAAGAAATAAAGGCAATAAAAAAGTGTTTAATTAAAATTAAGTTTAAATAGTTTCTACATTATTAAATTATTAATTAATTTTGTTTAATTTCATGTTGGTCATTCACTGATATGTTTTATTGTATTACTCAGTCAGTAAATGACCGACTATTTGGAAATATCAATAAGTTCATTTGTTTGTTGACATTACATAGGTATAGCAAAAAACAAAACAAAACAACAAGAAATGGAGAATAAAAAAAGAGAAGAGTAGCTAAAAAATAATTAAAATAAAAAGAAAAAATTCGATTAAAAGCCGAAAAAAAATAAATGAAACTTGAGATTGAGTTAAAATTTAAAAAAAACTGCATAATCTTTAAATTTAACAAATGATGATGCTAGTCTGTCTCAAAAAAAATGTTAGAAACAAAAAATTAGTTAAAAAAAAAATTGTAATTTAAATAAAATGTTAAAGGCTACGTTTTTTTTCTATACACATATTTTCTAATTATCTATTAGCTACTGTTTAAAATAAAATTTTATGAATTATTTGTTTTAAATAGGTGAACCAATTAATCGGTCATTTACTGGGTCATACGTGGTCATTCTCTAGACAAATTTCAATAACATTTTCGTTAATTGATAAACAAAAATAATATCTCGTTTTAACTTCAATGGTTTTTAAGGGTTTATTAATTTGTTTACTATTTTTTGCGCCCAAATAGCTCTCGATGCAACAAATCTGTCATTCGCTGAAGGTTTTACGCTATTTCAATATACTACGCAAAAAGACCCATCGAAAATCAAACAGTTTTCCACCGTTTTGCCGTAGCTTTAATTAAAAACCTGCAAATATTGCGCTTTTGTTGTTGTTTAACGTACTATTTATATTCGTCCTCGTTTGCGCAAAATCATCGATTTGTACTAATAAAAAGAATTTTTTTCCGAACTCTCAAAAACGAAACATATTTTATGAAAGCTCGCCGCCGAAATTGGGTTAAATCAATAGACAGAGGCACCTCGTTCAGTCTTCCACATGAATTGTTAAATGTGAAGTAAATAAACACGTGATGCAATTTTTTTGCTTCCGACGAAAACATTTTTTCTCCTGCGAAAAAATAACAAGCGCCGTAAACAAGATTGTTGAGGTTTTCAATTAAAATTGTTTTGATACCGAAGAAAATTAAGTTTGCTTTAAAGAGTCGGCGGTTTTAAAGTTTTTCACTCGTTCCGGGATTACGTTAAAATCCAATCAATTTTTCCTGCGATTACACTGTCAAATTGTGGTAAATTTATTGGCGTATCAAAGTAAGTTTCAACCCCCTCAACGATAACATTCACGTTAAGAGAACACAATCCAATTTATTCTCCGAACTTTCGAATTATTAAAATTTCGCACGAAATACAAGGAAGGTCGCGGCCCATAAAATCCGCCAACTCGCGAGCAAGAAAAGCCCTTTTCGAAAAATTAACTAGAACCATTTTTTCTTTAATTACGCGATCGCACTATGGGCCAGGGTCGACCAAAACAACTCTTATTCTAAAACATAGTTATTTCTATGTGTTTGACCTCGACGAATGCGATTTTGAAAGAATTTTTGAAATCGGTGAGTTAGTTTTTAATATAATTCCAAAAAACCGAAAAACTTGAAATTTCGGATTTAGCGAGATTTTAAAAAATCTGAGGTCCTACGATGTTTAGGATCGTTTTACTAATTTTAGAATGTATTCATTTGTCAAAATCGGTTACGTGGTTCTTTAGTTATTGCAAAAAAACCGGAAAAAATTGACAAAAACGGATATTTTTGAAAAATCATATCTCCGAAACGGTATTGATTTTCTTCAAGAGTATTTTTTGTAATTTAAAGAAACACTAACTTTCGCACAAAAAAATAAAATTGAGTTTTTAACTAGGAATTTTTAAAATTCAAATTTTTGAATTATTTATCGAAAATATAAAAAATATGGGGGGGAATCCACACTTAAATTGGAGTTTCATTTACAACATTGTTTTGCGTCTTAATAAAAATTAATTTAATTAATGCATAAACTTTTTTAAATATATTCATAGATTGGATTCTCCCCCCAATAGTTCTCCCACCAATAGGTGTCTGTGCGTTTGGTCTTAAACGCAAGCGATTATTTTAAATATGATTTTCGTTATTTAGGCCTTATTAACCGACTGGCCTTATTACCCGCAAGTACCTTATACAAAAAGTCGACAGTATGAAGTCAGTCGTGTAAGATAGTAAATTAATTATTGTGAATCGTGCTTAAAACCGAGTGTGCACATTCGAGCTCAAAGTGGCACATTCCGATCTCGGGAAAATGAAGCGCGCCGCTTCGCGTCGCGCTTCATTTGCCTCCCTCGCTCGGAAATGTGCCACTTTTCGCTCGAATGCGCACATCCTCGTGTTTATTGAATTTTTCTACTTTATACTTCGTTCTTTCCAATCATAAATTCAAATTTAATTTAGCAAATATTGATTTTATGTGCGAAAAACATTTTTACCATAGCAATGAGTGGAAGAGAGCGAAAAGATATAACAATCGCGGCATTGCGAGTGAGAGGGAACGATTAAAATTATTCAACTAATTTTTCGTCTAATTTATTGGCTCAAATTATTGAGAATCGTGCTTAAAACCGAGTGCGCACATTCGAGCTCAAAGTGGCACATTCCGATCTCGGGAAAATGAAGCGCGCCGCTCCGCGTCGCGCTTCATTTGCTTCCCTCGCTCGGAAATGTGCCACTTTTCGCTCGAATGCGCGCATCTTCATATTTATTGAATATATTTATTAGGATGGTCCTTAATAGGGGTGTTATCGAATTTCTTTGCTCCCAGGGGCTTAAATGCTTCCGAATTGATAGAAAAAAATTCCCTGAAAATTTTAGTTCTTAATATTAGCTTTAAGATAGTTCGCGTTCCAACCCAAGTTTCTTACGGAAATAACATAGGAAAATTTTCATTTGTTTTTCAGAATTACCTAACTCAGCAACAAATAAATTAAAAGGAATAAATCGCGTTATGTTTATTGTAAATTTAACGCTCTACAAAAAAAATCTCATAATTTTTCGCTAATTTTATTGGCCCAAGAGTTATTCGAGCTCAAACTTTAATTAATATATAATTATTAATGTCATCAAGTATAATTATTAAGTAAATACTTTTTCTACAAAATATATAAAATTTTTATTGTTAACTATTTATTTATGATCAAATACAATGAGCAATGAGCAAATACAATGTTATTCTCGGAATTGCGATTAATATGTGTAATTTTTCAATTAATAAAAGAAATGTTTTTTTAATTCTCAAGATAATAACATGAAAGTGCAGATTAAATATGATATCATTTGGATAATTAGCCTTAATCCATTTTCATATTTTCAATTATTGCAGATTTTCGAGTATTGCTTATATTCTGATAAAAATAGCAAGCCCTTCTGGTAATATTTATTTCGGCACCACTCAGACGGATTTAAATTTAAAAAATCTGTATTTATTCCAAATCGTTTGAAAAACTGGAGTGATCTTGATGATACGAACGAAGCAATGTTCCAGTAATATACATCTCTAATATTTTTAATTTCGAAGCGTTTTAATTTTTCCGATCTTTTGTCAATACTTTTTAACACAATCACCGTCTGGTTCTTAATGTTTAATGATATTCTTTCGTCAAAAAACGCCATAGCTGCAGTTATATTAATAATAATTATTAGCTAAAATAACTCTTAAGCCAATAGAATTAGCAAAAAATTATAAGAGATTCTTTTTGTAGAGCGTTAAATTTACAATAAACATGACACGATTTATTACTTTTGATTTATTTGTCACTGAGTTATGTCATTCTGAAGAACAAATGAAATTTTTCTCATGTTATTTCCATACGAAACTTGGGTTGGAACGCCGACTATTTTAAAGTTAATATTAAGAGCTCAAATTTTCAGGGAATTTTTTTTTATCAATTTGGAAGCATTTGAGCCCCTGGGAGCAAAGACATTCGATAACACCCTTATTAAGGACCACCCTAATATTTATATTAATTTTTGCACATGGTTATATTTAATTAAGTTAGGTCAAAGAAGTATAACTTCTAAAGCACAATTATTTAAATAATACGGGCTTCAAAGCTTCAACATTATATTGAAATATTTTAAACTTATTATTATTGAAAATATGAAAAATATGGGAAGAGAAACAAAACTTAAATTGGAGTTTGATATTTCAATTAGAACATTGTTTTGCGTCTTAATAAAAATGAATTTAATTAATGCATAAACTCTTTTAAATAAATTCATAGTTTGGATTCCCCCCTGTATTTTTCATATTTTCCATAAATAGTTCAAAAATTCTTATTATAAAAATTCCGAGTTATAAACTCAATTGTATTGTTTGTTTGAAAGTTGAAGTGTTTCTTTAAATTACAAAAAATACTCTTGAGAAAAATCAATACCGTTTCGGAGATATGATTTTTTATAAATACCCGTTTTAGTCAATTTTTTTCGGTTTTTTTGCAATAACTAAAAAACCACTTAACCGATTTTGTCAAATGAATACATTCTAGAATCAGCAAAACGATCCTAAACATCGTACGACCTCAGATTTTTTAAACTCTTGCTGAATCCAAAATTTCGGATTTTTCGGTTTTTCGGAATTATGTTAAAAACTAACGCACCAATTTCAAAAATTCTTTCAAAATCGGATTCGTCGAGGTCAAACACATAGAAATAACTATGTTTTAGAATAAAAGTTGTTTTGGTCGACCCTGGCCTATAGTGGATCGTTCAAAAAATAAAATTCCTCGCGATTTAAAAAAAAAGGAACAAATCCTCCTTTTTACGCGAAAAAAATATCGAACGAAACTCACCCCACGCCGTCAAAGACAACAAAATTGAAAGAGGCGCTCACCTGGAAAAAAGGAGAGAAAATTTATTAAAAATCGTATAAAAATAAAAACTAATTAAAAGTTAAAAATTATTAATGCCAGTAATTAAAAAAAATCAAAAGATGATTTAATTTTCTCCGACAAGCGAAAAGGCGTACCGATGGAAAGAAATGAAAAGCCCAATTTTCTATGCTAAAAAGTAAAATTAGAGCTTTACATTTTGACATAAACAATTTCCGTTTATTTATTTTTTTTTCTATACACTTAACAAAGTTTTAACCGACGTTTTTTGTTTGTTGTTAAGCCCGAGCGACTCTTTGAACCTTTTAATGGAACAAAAATTACTTTTGAAGCTTAAAATTAATAAAAAATCTCGGTCGTTCAAAAAAAGCTTAGGCAAACTAAAACACAGGTGTACCTAAATTATTTATTAGTCAACTTTTCTTTAATCTTTTTTTTTTGTTGTTCTCAGATCAAAGCAAATTGTATTTGAAATATTTGAGAGTCGCATTAAATTTTTAAAAGCTTACACACAGGCCTTTTTGCACGTAAAAATATGCGCCGAGCGCGAAAAGCGGCGAGCAAAGGGAGATGGGCTTTTTTGGCATGGAGTTTTACACAAGGCGGAAATTACAAGGGCGCAAGCACACAACTTTACTATTATGTTTATTTGAGTTGCTTTCGAGGCCTCTTTAGCAATGGCAGTTGTAGTTCACGTTTGATTGCTGTCACGACTGTGTCAAATTGAATGATGGCATTTCCCCCTTTAACTAATTTAGGCTTATGGGTAAACCGCCAAGTTTACGAACCGAATTTATTATTAGCAATCTGAGCCGAGCTGTTGTGCCTCTTATGTGCTTTTCCGGGATTTATTATTCTTTTATTGTTATGTCCCTTACTCGATAAACAAAACCGAGGGTTGCAATATTGATGTTCTTTAACCGTAGCCTGTATTTATGTTTATTTAATAAAACATTCATTGGTTGTTTTCTGCACATAAGTTGCAGGCATGGACACAAAGAACCACCGGCTTATTTAAAGAGAGAAAAGAAGAGAAAGTAGTCGTCTTCAAATACGATAAATAAGAAATAGAGGTTTGCATATTTAACATTTGCCAGATCGAACACAGATCGAAGACTTAAAAGTTATGCACCCTAAATTTTAAAGTAAAATTCTGCAAAGAATAATTATTTTTAATTTTTAGGCTTTGAAGAATTAATTTTGGCTTTAAAATGAAACATTTAAAACATAATAACTTTTTTATTTCTAAGAAGTACGCGGAATGCGTTCATTTTCGAATGTATTAAGTCTTAGTACGTCCGAAACCGGTACTAACTCAGAACCCCCAAAATCGGCCAAAATCGAGAAAAAACATGGATGTTAATCCATGTTTTTTTGGCAACAAAAAAGAAAAAATAGAATTGCTTTATATTGCAAGGGGATGTTCCTACGTACCCCTAGTAACTATAGCCGGTGTCATTTCCTGGCGCTCTCGCTCTAAAATAAAAATTTTCGCTCTTTTGAATAATTAAATTTGGCTTTAAAACGAAACTTTTTTATTTTTAAGAAGCGCCCGGAACTATTTTATTCTCGAATGTATTGGGCCTTAATACGCCAGAAGCCGGTCCTGACTCAAAACTCTCATAATAGCCAAAAAAACAGATACATGAAAAATAAGTATAGGACGCAATGTTAATTTTTCGAGTAATTAAAAATTGCAATTTTAGGTTCACTTTTTGCACAAAATTTTATTTTAAAAAAAATTATATCCTTCCTTCCTTCTAAAAGACTTCTTTTTTAAATTAACTGTGTTTCTATTTTTTGTAGGTGCTTCTACACCAGTGGAAAGGCATGAGGACCAAGGATGGACCAAGGAACTCTTCATCGCAGATCTTCCCAGGACACCACAGTTAAGATCATCATAATTAGAATAGTTTAGACTTAGGGGTTGTTACACCATTTTTGTAATACGCGATCTTAAAACTTGTCTGGGGCAAGGGAGGAAGGTAAAAATAAAGAAGCAATGCTTTTTATTTTTAACCTCCACTCTCTTACACTCTCTTCCTCTCAAGTTTTGAGATTGTGTAAAAATAAAATAGCAATAGATATAAAATTATAAAATACAATAACCTTAATTGTGAAGGGATGTAAATGGGGAATTGGGTAAATAAATAAAATTATTTACATGTTTTTTTTTCTTTATACTTTGAAGTTTGAAAAATTAGAGAAATAATTTTTAAATTACTATTATAGGAACTTGTAATTTATAAGGTTTAAAAAACGTACACTTCGTATAACAACGCAATAGCTCAGGGGAGAGCAAGACCGATGTTCGATTCAACGGTCTATGGTTCGATAGGTTCTATTCCCAGACAAGTCGAGATTTTTAAAAAATAAATTATTTGTAAGAAATCTTTAAATTAATATTATAGAAACTTGTAGTTTATAAGGTTTAAAACACAGACTTCATATATGAACGCCATAGCTCAGTTGGTTAGAGATCGGTTGTTTGTTCAAATGGTCTCGGGATCGATCCCCATACCGGTCGAAGAAAAATATTTTTAAAAACCTTTAAGAAAAATCCAACGAGCAACGAGCCGAACGAGACGAATGACGAATGACGAATGACTGTAGGATACTGGTGATTTGAAAAATATTTTTAAAAATCTCTAAGATAAACCCTCGGCCGACTCGGCCGACTCGGCCGACCGTAACATCGTTAAAAAATAAATTATTTGTAAGAAATATTTAAATTAATATTATAGAAACTTGTATATAAACATACTCATTTAAACGATTTAAAATAATTTATGTGTAAGAAATAAATTTTAAATTAATATTAAAGGACCTGTACTTTATAAGGTTTAAAACACTTACTTTGTATAACAACGCCATAGCTCAGATGGTTAGCGATCGGTTATTTGTTCAAATGGTCTCGGGTTCGATTCTCATACAAGTCGAATTTTTAAAAATCTCTAAGAAAAATCCAACGAGCAACGAGCCGAACGAGACGAATGACGAATGACGAATGACTGTAGGATACTCGTGATTTGAAAAATATTTTTAAAAATCTCTAAGATAAACTCTCGGCCGACTCGGCCGACTCGGCCGACCGTAACATCGTTAAAAAATAAATTATTTGTAAGAAATATTTAAATTAATATTATAGAAACTTGTATATAAACATACTCATTTAAACGATTTAAAATAATTTATGTGTAAGAAATAAATTTTAAATTAATATTAAAGGACCTGTACTTTATAAGGTTTAAAACACTTACTTTGTATAACAACGCCATAGCTCAGATGGTTAGCGATCGGTTATTTGTTCAAATGGTCTCGGGTTCGATTCTCATACAGGTCGAATTTTTAAAAATCTCTAAGAAAAATCCAACGAGCAACGAGCCGAACGAGACGAATGACGAATGACGAATGACTGTAGGATACTCGTGATTTGAAAAATATTTTTAAAAATCTCTAAGATAAACCCTCGGCCGACTCGGCCGACTCGGCCGACTGCCACTCGCGATTTGGAAGGATACATTTTTGGAAATTTTCTTTTATGTCCCTGTTACGAGTTGACACATTCCCTTTACATTTTTAGTGAGAAAAGAAACAACAAATAGTAAATAGTTTTTTTTATTTACCAGTCTCCCCTTACATCCCCCTTTACATCTAATTGTTTATTTATTATTTATTACAGAGGAACTCAAATATGTTTTTATCGGAGTACAGGCCTTGATGGAATATTTTAAGACTACACAACCTTAAAACACCCCACCATTTACTCAACATTATGTCATCCGATGTGAAGAGTAAAGAATTTTTACAACCGACGAAGGCAAAAATTTTAATCGAAAACAACCCCTTCGCATCGGAGACATATAATGAAGATATTAATTAATGTTAATAGGAATTGGACTTTTAGTAAAACAACAGTTGTTAAATGTGCACATTTAACAAGAGTTGTTTTATTAAAAGTCCAATTCCTGTTAACATTAATTAATATTAAAAGATATTGGACGTGAACATTATGATTAATATAATTAAGACTTAGACTAACTAACTAATATATACAAGTTGTTACAGATTTGAAAAATTAAAAATAATGAAAAAACTACAATTACTTTTATAACTATACACAATTAAAAACTATAGTAAATAAGTGTGTTTTTTAATAACAATTAAAAATTAAGTGTCTTATGAAACGACTACAAAAACAAAAAAGAAGAGAAAAGGGAAGAATAAAAGATAAGTATTTAAAACACAAAGATGCGAAATGTTAAAAATGAACGAAAATATAAATAATTAAGGTCCAATAATGAAATAAAGGGAGCTTTCACATTTTTAAGAGTAACTAAATATATAAATTAAAACTATGCGTTCTTCTTTCGCTGGTTTAGCAGTACCTTTCTTGAGTTGATCTCTCGGTGACTTGAAGGTTGGCCCTCGATAAAATGTATTATCAAATGATCCTTAAACTAAGTTTCAAAATCTCTTTAAAGAGACATTTACATTATTAATAAACTACAAAGGATTGATTAACTTAAAATTAAACGCCAAACAAATATTCAATTTTTTTACAATACGCCTTAAATGTAGCAAGAGCAGAAAATAGGAATAGGTAAGAGTGTAATCTTTTCTACAAGAAGTGCAGAAGAGAGCTGTTTGCGTTTGTGTCCGTTTAAAATATAGTTTTGAAGTCTTATTCAAAGAGAAGACGGTAAGTAATTCTTTAGGGTGGCAAATAACGGCACATCAAATTCATAAAAGGGTAGAATGTGATTGTAGCTAAGATTAATTAAGAACTAACTCATACACAATTAAAGTTTAAACAATACATCAATAATACGAAAAAAAGAATGAGAAATATATACAGTTAAAATGTAGTAAAATATTTAACTAAAAGTATAAAGAACAAAGTAATTAAATTAATGTAATTGGTGATAATAAAATTTAAAAGGATAGGTAAGTAATAAATTATTTAAATCAAAAGAAATTTGTTAAAATAAAATACGTATGAAAGAGGACGAAAATTATGTAAAGAATTTCTTAAACAATTTAAATGGCAGTTAAAAAGAATAAGAAGTAAAATATTTAAATAAAATAAAAATGCAATTGAAGCTAAAATTAATTTCAAAGTGAGAGTTAAAATAAACAAAAACAAATAATTAATAAAGTTAAATCAAAAAAGTGTAAACAAGAAAGTAAATAATAAGAAAAAAATTCGAGAAATCATTAATGAGTAAGAATAGTAGTAAGTAATAAATGATTACATTAATAAAGAATTAAAATTAAAAGATATTTGTTAAAATAAACTGTAAATGAAGATTAAATGAATAATTAAATTCCACGTATATAAATGTCTAAATAATTAAAATAAACATTAAACTAATAAAATATTTAAACTAAATAAGAGACTAAAAAATAAAGCAGTTGGCCTAAACGGGTCTTTGGAGCGAAGATAAAATTTGGCCACGAAGGATCCAGATGGAATAATGAAGAAAACTGTGAAAAAAAAAACTGATAAATTCCATTGTCCAATGAAAACTAAACATAAACATTAATATTAGACCCTTTGTTCCGATGGGGACATGATTTAGTAACACTGCATTTTGAAATAAATAAATAAATAAATTTAGCATTATTTCAGTTACAGTGGAAACTTTGTTATCCGGACTAATTATTGTTGCAGCTCATTCGGATAATCGAAAATTCGGTTAATTCGGTTAAGTGTGTACAAAATGTGCCTTAAAACTAATTTATTTATAATTTTTACAAAAATGGAAATTACGCAAAAATATTTGGAGACATTAATTTTGACATAAAAACATTCAACAATCTGCTAAAGATGATATAAAAATCAACTAGTTGATTTTTAGTGGCCCACTTCAGAAAATTTCATACATATGGGTAATTTCATGTGAAACCGGCCACCCTGTGGTCTCCACTTTTTGAACAACTTAAAAAATATGTACGCGGTACCAAATGGAAGCTTAAAGACACTACTTTTTAATGTTCATTGGCCCCTGAGCAGAAAAAACAACTGCGAATGCGCAGACGTAAAAGAGAGCGCCGTACCCCACTCAAAATTTCATTTTTTCTTAATTTTTTGTCACAAGAAACAAAAATTTTATTCTACCAACATCAAAATCGTATATATTATGTCAAAACACATAAATTATGTCACTTGTAATTTTTACCAAAACGTCTTAGATTTCCGACAAATGAAGGTAAATAATGTTTATATTTTCAATATTTGCCACACTATTACTCGCGTATAACAACTGATAATCAAAATTTTACAAAGACAAAAATTGTTTATTTTTTACATTAAAATATTTTAATCCTTTAATACTTTAATCCTACGTGTCTTAATGACGATTTCAGGAATCGACCAGTTTCCCCGTAGAAAAAAATGCGCAATTTTTAGTACAATTATTCTAAATGCTTGCGTATTGGTTGGAAATAATCTCTTATCAATAAACCACGAATGTTTTTTTTCGCAATGATCTACAAAATTTGACAGAAAAATATAGGACAAATCAGACTATACAGCTTGAAAAATTCAAAGTAAACAACATTTTTTATAAACACAGCCTACAGATTTAACGCAGAATATCTTATTGATTATTTATCAAAGTGCATATTTAGCTCCGTAAGGAGAAATTGTCAATTCCTAAAATCATCATTAAGACGCCTAGGATTTTAATGTAAAAAATAAACAATTTTTGTCTTTGTAAAATTTTGATTATCAGTTGTTATATGCGAGTAATAGTGTGGCAAATATTGAAAATATAAACATTTTTTGAGTTTCATTTGGCGGAAATCTAAGACGTTTTGGCAAAATTACACGAGGCATAATTTATGTGTTTTGACATAATATAGACGATCATAATGTTATCAGAATAAAATTTTTGTTTCTTGTGGCGAAAAATCAAAAAAAAAAAAATGAAATTTTGAGTGGGTTACGGCGCCCTTTTCTACATCTGCGCACGCGCAGTTGATTTTTCTGCTCAAGGGCCAATGAACATTAAAAAGTAGAGTCTTTAAGCTTTCATTTGGTACCGCGTACATACACTGATAAAAAATATCTTCATTCAAGAAAAATATTCTTGATCCAAGAAAATTATTTTGAAGAGAACTAGTTGTCTTGCTTCAAGAATTTCTTGTCTTGAATTCATGTTTCTTGGATGGAGAGGTCGAATCACTCCGATCGATAACATTTTTACTTGGTTCAAGACTATATTATCTTCGATCGATACAAGTGAATTCTTCCTTCAAAAATTATTTATTGTTGATTCAAGAACAAATTTTTTTATTTAGAATGTTATAAGTTTTAGTCAGAAAAAAACTTAGAATTAAAGAAATTTTTGTTTCATTGTATGCCGCAAAATATTTATGCCTTATATTTTATTAATACAGTCGGTAACATCTTGAACCAATGTTACCGTCTATCTTAATCCAAGAGAAAGAAATTCTTAGGCGAAGTTGTATATATCTTATTTGAAAACAACCAAGTTCCTTGATTCAAGAATCAATTTCTTAAGTTAAGAGAATTGAGCTACTTAAAACAAGAATGACATTTTGAAGAAAACATTTTTCTTGAATCAAGTCATTTTTTTTATCAGTGTATTTTTTCAGTTTTTCAAAACGTGGAGTGCACAGGGTGGTCGGTTTCACATGGAATTACCCATATATAATTTTAATTAATCAAAAATACAAATTAGTAAACATTCCAAAGTACACCTGAAAATATTTTTCTCAAGGTCGCTACAATTAAGCGTGCGGAAGAGCACCGTGATAACTCATCAAAAAGAATAAAATATCTAACCTTTTTCAAAAACAAGAAATAGATATAATTTATTCGACTTTTAATTTTTTGAATTGAAGAATAAAATAATAATATAGGCAAATCCAATAAATACGAGGATGTGCGCATTCGAGCGAAAAGTGGCACATTGCCGAGCGAGGGAGGCAAATGAAGCGCGACGCGGAGCGGCGCGCTTCATTTTCCCGAGATCGCAATGTGCCACTTTGAGCTCGAATGTGCACACTCGATTTTAAGCACTATTACAAAGCGGCCCGTTTTAACAGGAAAAAAGTTGGTCAAATTGTTAGGTATATGTTTACAAAAAAACGCAACAAATATTAATCGCTAATTAAAACAGTCGCACATTCCGACAATCCGGATAATCGCAAATCCGTATCACTAAGGTGCGCATAATTGGGGTTTTACTGTATTTTATTTAACAACCCTCAAAGCTCTAAGTGTAATAGTTGTATGAATTACGGAGTTAATCTAAAGCGAATCTCATGCAGGTCTACTATTATTATTAGTAGCAAAATAACAATAACAAGAACAAGAACAGTAATAATAATAATAGTCTGCACGCATTTTCGCACTAAATAGCAAAACTTTTAGATAAACTTTCGCCAATAATAAGCAAGCAATCAGAAGAAACTTTAACGACTCCCACTTACGATCGGTTTGCGTGCAAAAATCATTTTTTCATTGCGAAAGAACAAACACATCGATTTCCATTTTTTTTCCCTCGGAACTAATCCGAAAAAATTTATCTCGCGACCGATATGAACGCGCGCAACGGGAACAACTAGAAGCGCGGCAAAGCATTAAGACCGACGAAATTAAGGCTCGTAAAAGATGTAGAAAATTCTCAGAATTTGGTGGATGCTCGCAACAAGTTTAAAATATTCATTATGAAGACTTAGAGATAATCCGGCGCGGAAATACACCGAGAAATAACTAAGAAAGTGCGTACAAGAGACAAAACTCGATCCAATCAACGCAACTCTAAGAAAAGTTTTTATTGTTATGGCAGGAAACGAGGCTTGCAATTATGTTCGGGGCTAACAGGGTACTCCGATAAAAGATTCTAGTAAAACTGCAAAATAACAAGGGTAATATTTCTTTATGGTCCACTCGTATTATGTAATTCATGCTAAGAATCTGCTCGGTTCGAGCTCGACTTTCTCTTCGATTATTTGCGTGCTCAAAGAACTAGTTTATTGCCTCGCTGAAATATAAGCGCATGAAAGAAACGTAAAAGCTAATATTACAGCAATAAAAAAACAACTATATAGTAATGGGGGCCGCGGCTCTACCCCTTTTGGTTTTACGTAGAAATACGTTAATCTTAAAGCCATTTAGATTTTTTCGATACGCACATAACTCCCGACAGGAAAATAGATAGATATACATTAAAGATAATACAAATTGATTTTGAGCGTCGACCAACAATTTATTTTTGCCTTCTAATAATCCTATACGCTGTCCACCAAGGTGGTCGTTAAAAATGAATTTTTTTCTGAAGGCCCAAAAAAATCTTTCTTTGGATAAAAAATAAGGGGTTTTTTTTAAATTAAAAAAAAAATAATAAGTTATTTTTTGATGAAATTGTAGGTTTTTGTAAGTATCTTTTAAAGTATAGAGATTTGAGAAAAAGTTATAGAAACAGTTTTGTAGGAAATTCAATTCTCTATAAATAAGGTCTTTTTCATTTTCTTCATGAAATTCATATTTATAGAGATATTCTCACAATAAATTCATTAAATCGATATAGTCAATGTTTTAAGACCTACAAGTCATTTTTCTGAAATTAAAAAAAATTGTAACAACTAGAATTTATTATAGTTTTACGAAATTATATATAGTTAAGAAAGAATGGTGATTATATAAAGTTAAGAAATTTATTATTGAGAATATCTCCATAAATATGAATTTCATGAAGAAAATGAAAAAGACGTTTTTTATAAAGAATTAAATTTTCTACAAAATTATTGCTATACCTTTTTCTCAAATCCGTATACTTTAAGAGATAGTTACAAAAAACTACAATTTTATCAAAAAATGAACTTAGATTGCCTTGAGGCACGTGTTATTTTTGTTAAAAAAATTCCCCCGTATTTTTTCATCAAAGGAAGATTTTGATGGGCCGTCAAAAAAAATTAATTTTTAACGACCACCCTACTGTCCACCCTTTCCGAATCGAAGTAGTTTGCTAGTTAGAAACTTTCGACGATATTTATTTGCACCCTCGAGCCGGACACCAGATCTCAATTACGTAGCTTTAATAAAGTTTCTTGTCCGTGTTAACGTTTTGCGAAATTTCTTTTTGATTTATTTGGCGCTTCCACACACACACAGAGGTAAAACTGGTGGTTTTTGAATATTTTATCGGAAACAATGTTGGATTGGCGCGCACGCAGAAACTTTCCTAAAAACATGTGTCAAAGGCAAGACGCGAAGCGTACATTTAATAATTAACTTTAAGGATGAATTATTAACAATTGTTTGATGTGAAGTTTAAGTTTGGGAAGTTTCAATGAGGTGTTCAGTACCTGTCAGTTTTCGCACCTAAGATTAAGCTCGTGATGTAAGTGGAAAGTTCATCAGCATCCAGCACGAAACGAAATTAATTCGTCAAATGATAGAAATTTAATTTTCTTAAGAGATTTTATTAAATAATCATAGTTTTCCTCGGCATATGAATTATTAAATTGTTTTTATTCAATTTGTTTTCAATTAAAAAGACATACGTCCTTCTAGTTGGGTACATTGCCCTTTTCTTTTAAAATACATATAGGGGAACCTGTTGTATCTTGGCCCTTGGTTCACTTGTAATTTTTTTTAAATTGTATATGTAACAATTTGTTGATAATATGAATTGCATCGTAGTGGGGCACTAATAAGGTATTCGTCATAAAATATTTGAAAGCATTACCAACCGTTTACTCAAATTGCTATAAGATTTAAAAATTAGTGGATCTATGGCCTAGGTACAACAGAGGTGATGTACCTTGGCTCTATTTGCATTAAGCAAAATAAAATCCATTGTTCTATAAAAACTATATATTTATTTTTAGATTATAAGAACTACTAATGTTCTTCTTTGAGGTGACACTAAAATTGTTTCAAAAATTAACAAAACTTTTCTCGTATACTAAAATTTCAAATACTTAATGGTTAACTTTGCAAAAATTTAAATTTTTCGTTAGAGTTGCGAGGCATTATCTGAAGCAAAATTTAAAAAAATAAGAATTTATAACAAAAGTAGGTATATCTAAATTTTTATTTATTGCACGTTGATCTTAGTGCCAAGGTACACTTTATTGACAGTGACCAAGGTACAACACATCGACCGTTGATGTTTAGACTCAAAAATAAAATAAAGATTTTGCTGTGTCAAAATCAGACCACTACTATGTAAACATTAATATAAAATCTTTCTATTACAATGAGTAATTTGTTATTAGGTGATAAAAATTAATAAGATATTTAAGTAAAAAGAATATAAAAAGACTTACTTTTTTTCGATTTAAAATTTCAATAGATCTCATACATTAACAAAGTATATTGGCCAGCTGCTGCTAACTTTACGTTAATGTCTGTCAATGTGGCATTCGAAATATCGAAAATTATGGGTCACGAAAGCCTGGAAATATTAAAAATAATAAAGTTGGCCTAGGTATAAAGGGACCAACGTACAACAGGTTCCCCTACACTAAAGAGAAAAATTAAAGGGTTAAAAGATTTCCGAATTTTTTTGATGACTTTTGACAGGATGTATTCAGCAAAAAATGGTGGTATCTAAAATTAAAAAAAAATCATTTTAAAGCTCCAAAATACTAGTTTTCAGATCTTTTAGTCAAAAATTTTTAGGAGCCACTGTTATCCCGCAATCTTAAGCAATAGCGCGCAAGAAAGTGAATAAACAAGCTATCCGTTCCGTATAATAATTTAGGTGAAATAAAATTTCCAAGGCTGTAAACACAAAAACAAAAAGAAAGAAAAAAGCGAATTTTTCCTTACGCGCTATTGCATAATAATGGGTGATATCAATGGCTGTTAAAAATTATTGACTAAAAGATCTGAAAACTTATATCTTGTAGCTTTAAAATGCTTTTTTTTAAATATTAGATACCACCATTTCTCACAGCATGTCAAAAATCACCAAAAAATTTCGGAAAATAATTAAATTTTTCCTTTAGTGTATTAATGTAAACAACTACAATAAATACGAAGATGTGCACATTCGAGCGAAAAGTGGCACATTTCCGAGCGAGGGAAGCAAATGAAGCGCGACGCGGAGCGGCGCGCTTCATTTTCCCGAGATTGGAATGTGCCACTTTGAGCTCGAATGTGCGCACTCGGTTTTAAGCATCATTCACAATCATTTAAGCCAGTCAATTAGATGAAAAATCAGTTGAAATAATTTTAATCGTTTCCACTCACTCGCAATGACAAAATTGTCGTATCCTTTCGCTCTTTTCCACTCATTACTATGGTAAAAATCTTTTACGAACATAAAATAAATATTTATTGAATATTTAATAGTTTAACATCTTCTTCTTCTTCTTCTTTTTCTTCTTTTTTTATTTCAGACCATGTCTTGTTTTTTTTCATTTTCAAGCCTCTTGAGATGTGGAGGTCCAACTTTCGTACCCTCTTTTTGGTGGTCGATCAGGGGGTCCTCTTGTCTTAGTTCCGTCATCTTTTGCCCATTTCTTTCATTCTGTCCACATGATCTCTCCAGTGTTGGCGTCTCTCCCTTGTAAATCGTACGATATCTGGTATTTTTACCTGTATTTAACATGAGAGTATATATTATAAAAATTTTAAATAATAATTTAAAATGATATAAAAAATATAATTAATAACGCACCATTTTAAAATCAATTAACAATGAAAAGCATTGGATTGTATTATTTTAAACAAATTAAATCGGTTTTAAACTAGTTTAAGTTCGATGTGGGGCAATTATAATAATAATTAAAATTCAAAGGCAAAAAGTTATTTGTATTTTAAAAAAAAATAATAGATTTTCAACTTTAAAAATTTGCCGAAACGCAACAAATATTTTTTGAAAAATAAACAACACCTTTTTGATACTAATTGATAAATGATCAATCCCCTACATCTCTATTTTTTGTGCACATACAATAAATCGCTTATTTTTGATGTATGTACCATATTTGTTAATAGCTCTCTTATAACGCTATCGAAATCAAGAAATTTTATTAAAAATGAAAAAATATTTCTCTCACTTCAGTTATAAAAAAGTAAAAATCGCATTCTCAGAGAAAGCATAAACAAATTAAGCCTTAAAAAGTGTTTAAAATAATCCGAAATTTGTAGCACGGCCGAGATTAAAATTTTTACGGGCTTGTCGCGCCTTACGACCCGCGAATTTATGACAATTTATACTTGCAATATAATTCGATCGTAAATCAAGCCATTTCGCATTTTTACTTACTTATAAATAACAATTAATCGCATTAAAGCGACTCGAAAAGAACCGAGGCAGCGCAAAAAAATCGCAGCAAAGTCGACCGCTTTAATAAAGCAAATTAAGAATTTAAATTTCGGCTTGCTTAAATTCGCTGCACTTTGTTTTTAGAAGCAACCCGACTTTAGATGAATATTTATGGTCGGCTCGTAGACAAATTTATCGAAAATTTCGAAAAGCTAATTTATTTCCATTTAAATTTCATTTATAAATAATTTGCATTTTGTATTTATAAGGAAAACCCGCTTCTTTTTCGAAAAACATAGTTAACGAAGTTCTGACCTTTAAATGGCGTAAAGTACGCCCAGAGAAATGTATGGCAAGTGCCTTAAGTATAGCGCTATAGACTATGCAGTATGATGAATAACTCCATACATATGGGACCCGTTGCCATTACTGATGAGCAAAATTGGTCTTGGTCTTGGTCTTGGTCTTGCATTTTTGCAAGACCAAGACCGAACGAACGAGACCAAGACCAAAACCAAGACCGAGTATGCAGGACCAAGACCAAATACGCAAGACTAAACCAAAAATTATTACTTCCGGTAGATTTATGAGTTAAACTATTTGAAGCAACTTTAATATATTCTTTTCTTGGAACAAAACATTTTTTGTAGTAGAAATTTTCAATTTGTTTTACTATATTTTAACACTAAATATAAAGAAACATTACCACTGTTTGACAACAGGAATTTACAAGAATGTCCTCGGAGGAAGAGTTCTTTGTTCCTATGTCTAGATAACACATGGTTGAAATATAGAGACAAACTAATTTATTTTCAATATTTTCACTTCTTTCAAGTACCTTGCACAATTTTTTTCGCTAAAAGGTCAATTTATGCCTTGGAGGAAGGGGAAGCCCTCGAGTTTTTATAATTAGCAACACCATTTCCTTTAAAAGTCCTGACAGACTCGCATGTTTGACAGAAAATTTTTCTGTATTTAAGATAATTGTTATATCGGTAATATATTTTCAGATTTGTTTATAAAAAATATTAATTCCAAAATCTTTGCATATTGTATACTTTCTTATTGACTTTTATTGATAAATTGAAGTATATTTCGGTAAGTGTAAGTAAAGTGTCTTTTCTATTTAAACAAAAACAATTTCAAAATGAGTGAAGAAGTAGAAATAATTAAACTCTATAGATAAGATCACTTTTTGATATTATTCGATTGTAGTAAAATAAAGTTTTATGAATTAAGATATAAATTGTACATAATTTTTAATTTATACCTATAAAAGATCTGAAAAATTCGCCAAAAAATTGCATGTATTAGGCTAAATAGTTGAGACCAAGACTGAATACGCAAGACCAAGACCGAATAAGCAAGACCAAGACCAATACCAAGACTATTACAGTCTTGGTCTTGGTCTTGCTTTGCTCATCACTAGTTGCCATAGTATCCGCATACTATGATGGTCAACGCCATTCATCCTTTCCGTGTATTCGGCAAACCCGTAAATTATTTTAAAAAAACATTTAAGAACACACATATCGTTCTTAAGTTAGTAAGACGGAGAAACTTAATTTAAAGCCATCTTGAATAAAAGGCAATGTAAGTTGTTGTTGTAAAATATATTAGCGCGAGCTTTCATAAAGTGTAACACTGAAAGATATTTAAATTTTGCATCCAACGTAAAACGTATTTATGTCGAAAGAGCTGCAATTTCCTGAATACAGTACTATAAATACACTTAAATTTTTAAATGTTGATATTAAAACGAATATTTTGAAATGGAGTGCATCATAAAGTTTCATGAAACGTTTATGCATAGAAATGAAGCTAATAAAGTCGCCTTGTAAATATGCAAAACTATAGACCTTTGCACACACACACACACCCACACCCACACCCACACAGCCACACACACACACAAGTACGCAGTCGTTCTAAAAGTAATTAATATGAGATTTTAATACAATTGCCGAGTTTATATCCGATTTGATTGACTACAATAGTCCCATTTAATTCGTCTCGGATAAAAAAAAAAGTTCGAGTAGAAAGCACTTTCGGCGAGTGTTTGCTATTGTTGTTTGGCAATTTCAAAATAATAACCCAAAAAAGCTCAACTCTTTATGATTTTCGTATAATCCATTTCATCAAATGTAATATTGAACATTATTCTACGAGAGCCATTATGTATTAATTTTTAATTCATATTTAAAAATTAAACGCGTTGGGTTTTATTTAAAACTCTTTTTAACACCTTTGTCAGTTATGGTTCCTCACATTTTAATATGTTTTTATGTCAATTCTCTTTAGCAATTTTTCTATGACGAAGCTTTAGGTTTAAATATGTTATCAAATCATTATTCTAAGTGACTATAACGGCTTGCTTTTTTATTTTTTATAATTGATATCTTTTCGCTCCCTTTCACTCATTGCTATGGTAAAAACGTTTTTCAAACACAAAATCGATATTTACTAAAATAAATTTAAATTTATGATTTAAAAGAGCGGAGGATAACTAAAATAAATATAACCACATGTAAAAATTAATACAGATTTTAATAAATACAAAGATGTGCACACTCAATTTTAAGCGTGTTTCACAATAATTAACTTCAATTGTGGCATTTCGTTAGGTGTGCGCGCGCAACTTCCGTTGCCTGCTAAACTTTTACTTACAACACGCCAAAAAAAGTATAACGTCATTAATCAAAATATTCTAAAATTAAATAGAAACAGATTTGTTCTAATATTACGAATGAAATTTCATTTAATGATTCATTAATACCTAATAACGTTTTGTACCGGTATAAAACAGTACCTATATTTTTTCCAATTTTTTGACACTATCACAACTGTTTATTTATGAATGTGTGTCTACAATTTAAATTCGTCTTATGTAAACACTTGATGCAAAAAATGCACCATATTTTCATTAAATGCATTTGCAATTAAAACGCGCAAATTATTACATCACAGAGCGAAATATATGTCGGCGTTTTTTTCCCCATGAAAACAGGAAAATTGTACTTCGCGAGATTCGTAGGAATAAAACTTGTTTCGAAATAAAACCAAAATGAATGCAACTACTGTATTATATAATACACTCGAACTAACAGTGGGGTCCCGAACAAAACAGCAATTTCTATTTTTTTTTTTTGCTAGAAAACCGAAGATAAGTGTGTACATTTTCTTCGCCGCAATATTGTAGTTTTCCAGTGTCTCACTGACGTATTCATGTCGCGTGTCCAGGATTTAGAATTTTATTATCCACAGGACTGACCTTTTTCCTAATCTCATTAAACTTCAACGAACGAGGTGGCCGATGACAAAAAAAAAAGTACAACCGGAATACAGAAAGGCGTAATTCTATTTCGCTCCAAAATTGAATATTTATCAAAAATTACTAAACGCCCATCTGTTCGGCAAACTTTTTCTTTTTTGGTTTATTTAAAATTACCTTCGACTGCGACAAATAGCGCTCATGGAAGGAAATTATTTCCGTTAGATTGAATGAAAAGCGCATTATTCTGTCGGAACTGTTCGACTTGGACAACGCTATGCATTTCAAAGCTGGCATTGATAAATATTTCGCTATTCACCAACATTCCTATGCAATCTGCTGCTGCATTTCATATATTTGAATATATTTTAGACAAAGATATATCTACCTCAAACTGCAATGCGCAATTGGACGTTCGCAATATTGTTCTTTCTTAGTTGAAAAAGAAACGATATGACGAATCCCTTATTTACAATTAATATGCACAACAAAACGATTTTAAGCGTGATTCACGAAAGGACTTTGCGGTATAAGAAAAAATGCTCTTCGATTCTTTTCTAACTTGGTGTAATTATAGTGTTACATAAGGAGAATATACACACAAAAAAACATTTTAAAATATTTTGAGATAAAAAAGTAGGTAGGTACTAGTTATTTTTTGGTCAAAATGTGAAAGATGATATTTCCGGTAGTTTAAGCTTAATGATGTTTGGAAATGATTATAAATCAATTCAGTGAATGAAATACTCAATAATCTAATTACCTAGTTGCTTTCATCAGCTGGTGAAAACTGCAACATTCGGAAATCACCAAAGTGGAAATTATAATCTCAAAATTGACCATTTTGGCAAACGGTTACCAAAATTTCAAAATTTAATATCAAACTACTCATCAAATCCTATCAAAATCACCCTTAAAATGTTTGGTAACCGTTGGCCAAAATGGTCAATTTTGAGATTATACTTTCCACCTTGGTGATTTCAAGCAAAGACGCAATTTTTCTGAGCTAACTTCTATTCTTATCGACGCACCCACTCCTTACTGACAATTACAGTGAAATAATTTTCCAGATATCACTTAGCATTCAAATGTTATTATAATTCGAATGAAATTCACATAGGGGAAACGGTATAGTTATTGGCCCCTATACAGTTATTGGCATTTTCAACTTTGATGTTACAAAACTAGCAACGCCCTAGATAAATGGTAGATTTAGAACAACATCAATGGCAACACTTTTATTATGTGTCAAAAAGTTTCAACGAAATTCTGCTAGGTGGATTGGTTCTTTTCCGATGTGTGCTTTTTTGCCGGAAGAACAAACCATGAGCTTTCTGACTTTATATGCCATAACTGCTTATCGTTAAATGATGATTCTGAACCTTCTGAAGATGAACATTATCATGAAGACATGTTTTGGTGATTATAGAATTTCAAGTTTTTGTTCAAGTTTAATTTTATATTTTATTTTTTGGTTCGGCCAATAACTGCAATAATATGGCCAATTACTATAACTTTATGTTTTATATGTTTATGTTAATTTTAATCCTAAAATGTTTAACAAAAGTGTATGTAAGGTGTCTTAACTAATAAATACATTGATATAAAACCATATAGCAAAACTTTGATTCATTTCTAACTGTTATATTTATTTTTACTTGATATTTTCGATATTAAGGTCGCTTAACTGGCCGATAACTATACTGTTTCCCCTATAATAATTTAGGTTAATCTCATGTTATTAAATTAACAAAATATTTGTCTGATTGATTCATCACATGATGCTCTATCATTGAGCCGAAACTGAGCTGAATCAATTACTTGTTATTCTTATGCCATAAAGTCCTTTTAATGACACGTGTCAATTACGATACCGAAAATTAAGAAAGCCTAACAAGAATTCCATTCTTGCCTCCTTATTGAAATACAAATTAATTGCACGGCAATTTCTTAATGATTCGCAATAATTTAGACCAATACCTTACACGAAAAATTAATTGAATAATTTTAATCGTACCCTCTCACTTGCATTAATAAGATTATCGTATCTTTTCGCTCCCTTCCACCCATTGCTATGGTAAATACGTTTTTCGAATATAAAATCGAAATTTACTAAATTAAATGAAATTTTTTGATTTGAACAAGCGCACCGTAAATTATATTAATATGATAAACAGGAGGATGTGCGCATTCGAGCGAAAAGTGGCACATTTCCGAGCGAGGGAGGCAAATGAAGCGCGACGCGGAGCGGCGCGCTTCATTTTCCCGAGATCGGAATGTGCCACTTTGAGCTCGAATGTGCACACTCGGTTTTCAGCGTGATTCACAAAAATTGAGGCCAATAGATTAGAGAAAAAATCAGTTAAATAATTTTAACCGTTCCCTCTCACCCGCATTAACGAGATTATCGTATCTTTTCGCTCACTTCCACCCATTGCTATGGTCAATACGTTTTTCGAATATAAAATCGAAATTTACTAAATTAAATGAAATTTTTTGATTTGAAGAAGCGCACCGTAAATTATATTAATATGATAAACAGGAGGATGTGCGCATTCGAGCGAAAAGTGGCACATTTCCGAGCGAGGGAGGCAAATGAAGCGCGACGCGGAGCGGCGCGCTTCATTTTCCCGAGATCGGAATGTGCCACTTTGAGCTCGAATGTGCACACTCGGTTTTAAGCTCGATTGTCAAACGTCCCGTTGTTAACAAAAAAAATTGTTCGCGTTAATTATACCCCACCTAGTACACGAAGGTTAAGAACAAAAATACCAATGGCGTCAATTTTTGAACATTTTGCTGTTACTGAGTTTTCAATATAGGTTCTTCTCATGTTGTTAAATTAGCAAAATATTTGTCTGATTGATTCATCACATGATCCCTGCTAAAATTTGACTTTCAACGCGCCAAAAAAAAGCACAACTTCAAAAATGAGTGCTTGATTTACCCGAAAGAACCTTTCTGAGCAATGTCAAAAATGTAGAATCATTATTAATTAAATGAAGTCGTAGAAGCGCTCAATTTTCAGCGAACCGACCGATAAAACTATAAATTACGTCCGACTAAAAAACAATAATTAATCATCGGAACGTTTTATTCGAGAATAAATATTCAGATCGACTGGTGAACGCATCCAATTACTAGAAATGTTTGATTCGATAAACGGTTAACAATTCCCGGCGGAATTTAAATGTAAACGAATTCGCCGTCCTCGCAACACAAACAACTTGTATACACGAAGCAAAAAAAAAAAAAAGAGGAAATCTAAATAGGACGTTCGAAAATACAGATCGCGCGGCTCGTTTATTGGGAATTGTATAATAACTCAATAAGTGAACTCATAGAAATGCAGGGGCTGCGATATGATATTTTGATGCAGGACGAGATAGGGTTCTCGACTTTCAGAAGGACACTTAAAGGAAAGAATTGGCGTGAAAATGGACAATGAAAGCGTCCACAATGGAGCAAAAATATACGGTTACAAAGGTCGTCGAGTGAAGTGCGTATTATTTAAGTTTTCGAACTCATCTCTTGTGTTAAGCGTCAACAAAGACCATTCATCAGCGAGAAAGTGGAATACATGGGCTCGGATCTAGGGAGATGCTGATATCATTACCAACTGCGCGCCGAACCAAATTTACATTTAATACCTTGACTTATAACACGGTTATATTTGACAAGAACACGGGTAAACACTTAGCCTTTCAGATTGAATAGCTTCAACAAAGAGAATGATATGTTGAGAAAGAGAGGAAATTGCTGGGTTTCCACGGTTCGCACGGATCAGCCCTTGTATGGGCTGTAATTAATTAATTCGGGCCTCCGTATGAACCACATGCTGACGTCCCTTTTTAACCCCCCCCCCCACCCGACACCTCGTATTGTGCAAGTTTCGCTTTTCGTTTCGATCGTTTGCCGGATTTTAGGCGGGCGCGAAATTAACAACATTTATTGTCATCTGCAAGGGGGCTTCTCATTTCCAAAACGATCCTTCAACATCAACATCTTTCATTTATATTTCTACTTTCGCAGCATCGCTAACGACTATTGTTTCTTTATTTATTTTTTTTTCTCGCCCCTTATTCTTCAATTTCGTGTCGCGAGTAATATTGAAGTAATGCCTCGAAACTAAACGTTTTCTTTTTCGGGAAAATTGCTTTCGGACAGCTGTTGCTCGCATGAAACGTTTTCTTCAAATATTAAACAATCTTTATAATCCCTTTCGTTTTTTGAAATGTGCACCGGTTGAATGTGTGGAATTTTTCGCCTTCCGAGTAATTTTTTTATAATTAATTTTAGAGCTTCGATTAAATTTAAAAGTGGAAGGGTCGCGGAGGGAGAAAGAAAGTTCATACGGAAAGTAAATTAAAAAAAATAATACAAAATAAATAAATTAATTTTTTTGAATAGTTAAAAAAGCATTTTCCAAATTATTTTAAGAAAAAAAATTATCCCAACTTAATTGTGATTTAACCTTCCGTGTACTAGGTGGGGTATAACTAACACGAACAATTTTTTTCTGTTAAAACGGCACGTTTGGCAACGAGCTTAAAACCGAGTGTGCGCATTCGAGCTCAAAGTGGCACATTCCGATCTCGGGAAAATGAAGCGCGCCGCTCCGCGTCGCGCTTCATTTGCCTCCCTCGCTCGGAAATGTGCCACTTTTCGCTCGAATGCGCACATTCTAGTATTTATTGATTTTTGTAAAAGAAACTATTTTGTAATCAATAAATTTAATTTAGTTCAATAAATATCGATTACCTATATGTTCAAAAAACGTATTTTTACCATAGCAATGAGTGGGAGCGAGCAAAAAGATACAACGAACTCATACGTAATAGTGAGAGGGAATGATAAAAATTATTTAACAAATTTCTTGTTACAAAAATTATTGCAAATCGTGCTGAAAACCGAGTGTGCACATTCGAGCTCAAAGTGGCACATTCCGATCTCGGGAAAATGAAGCGCGCCGCTCCGCGTCGCGCTTCATTTGCCTCCCTCGCTCGGAAATGTGCCACTTTTCGCTCGAATGTGCACATCCTCGTGTTTATTATATTAGTATAATTTACCGTGCGCTCTTCAAATCAAAAATTTTAATTTAATTTGGTAAATATCGATTTTATATTCAAAAAGTGTATTTACCATAGCAATGAGTGGAAGGGAGCGAGAAGATACGATAATTTTGTCAATGCAAGTGAGAGGGAACGATTAAATTTATTCAATTAATTTTTCGTGCAATTGATTGGTCTAAATTACACTGGTCAACAAAATTTTGTAACAAGAAAGGTGCTTACTAATATTGAATTATCTACGTACCCATATTAAAAGACCATATTTATTTTAATTTGATCAGTTCTCGTTTTTGTGTTTTAGCTACTACCGACAAAATTAACGATTGGCCGTTTTTATGTTTTATTTTGACATTCAGACTATTTTGGTGATAAAAAATTGAGTTTTTCTAAATCATAATAAAATCAAATTACACAAAAACTATTCGTATTTGAAAAATTCTAATTTTATTTCTATTATCCTTGTTCTAAACATATCTAGACAAAAGTTTTCTTGTTACATACAAAAAGTGTTTTTTTGTTGACCAGTGTTATTTAGGAATCATTAAGAAATTGCGGGAAATTAATTTGTATTTCAATAAGGAGGCAAGAATGAAATTCTTGTTAAGTTTTCTTCATATTTGGTATCGTAATTGACACGTGTCATTGGAATTTAGTACTCAAGAAAAGACCACTAGTTTATAAGTTGAAGAAAAACTTAATTTTTTATATTTTTATTAATAAAAGTCTATTCTAATGCATGAATAAATATGTTTTTTACTTAAACCTATTCATTATTGGTTATTAAAATATATTTCTTATCATTGAACTGTCATAAAGTACAATTTTGTGGATTTCATTTCATTTTATTTTCAGGGTATGGCAAACCCCACCTAGTATGGCATGTGACATTTAGTCACCTAGTATGCGGAGG
This sequence comes from Sinopyrophorus schimmeli, assembly GCA_036325965.1. Taxonomy (NCBI): domain Eukaryota; kingdom Metazoa; phylum Arthropoda; class Insecta; order Coleoptera; family Elateridae; genus Sinopyrophorus; species Sinopyrophorus schimmeli. The sequence goes on from JARFIZ010000202.1 coordinate 873,128, forward strand.
GTTAATGAAAAACAAGACAGATTAAAATATAGGCGTATTAATCTAAAAAAATGGCTCACAAAAAAAGATCTTCAACATCCCAATTGATTTTTACTTAAAGTCTGTATTTACAGATTTATTGTAAGAAGACTAAATAATATTTATTTAAATCTTTGAATTAAATTAATGGATTATAAATCCAAAAAAATTTGGAAGCAAAAAACAGCAAACTCTAAAGGTAAAAGCTGAGAGAAGAAAAAGAAGAAGATTATAAATGTCCCGTTGACAAATTAAAGCGCCGGAAAAATACAAAATTTGTAAAATATTCGAAACACTGTATCAGTAAGAAATGAAAATTAATTAAAATTCTGACGTGGGAAAATCGACTACTTTACTACCGTCGGACGGCGTTCGAAAATCAAACTTTCGCAGCGGCTATTACAAAAACGAAATTAAAGCTTGTTTTGTTTAGATGCACAATTTTTCGTAAATTATTTTTATGAAAAAATTAAAATAAAATAATATACCCTTTAATTTTTGATTAACTTCAGAAACGCTCATAGTAAAAATCAATTGAAAAATCGAATATCTTTCTTGTAAGTCTTTTTTGTAGTTTAATTGTCAATACGCTATTTTCTAAAAGATGTTTCGTGTTAAAATAATGTGTAAACATCTTACTACACAAAATAATAATTTTTTGAATCCATCATCCAAAATAAATCTATTCACTCTTGATTTTATTAGCAAAACCGCTTCGGGGACGTCTTTGTTTTCAAAAAATTCTAAAAAAAACTCTTAACCCCATTTTTAATTTTCTCCCAATTTTAATTTTTAATTCCACTTTTTCGAAGGATTTCAAAACATTTATGTGTCAAATTATAAATTCATCCGTACCCCAACCCCCGATTTTTTCGCACGCAGTTTTATGGCCATTAATCACGCAGAAAACGTACAAATGTTCGGCACCCGAAAGCGATTCACATTCAAATCCACCTGCACGCCAGTTCTTGAAAGTGTTACACAATTTAGATAGGTTTAGTTTCGTAAGATTTCTACAGAGATAAGTTTCGCAGAACAACCCTAAACTTTCTATTTGTTTACCATTATCTAGCATTGTAAACATCATCCATAAGCGAAACTTTACTACCTACACTAATTTAAACAAATCGAAATTTTGATTGTTTGTCTTCGGCAGCAAACAAATAACAATGTAAGGGGACGCCCCGTTAAAAAAATCGCGTCCCGCCAAAGCGGCCTCATTTTTTAACCGAATTCTTATTTACCTCGTTTTGAGACCCGCACTTTTAATTTGAATTTTAAATTTCTAAAGATTAAGCCAGGTAAAAACACAAAGATGGTTTTAACGAAAAGCGTCGTTTTTCCACACCGTAATTCTTTAACATCAGAGCTTTGGGCAAACAATAGTGATTAATCACTTCTTTGAATGACGTCAGAGCCGTTATTACTTTGTGTTCCAATTTTTTTTTAAGTCTCAGTAGTTTATCTTACACCGCGCTTTGTGCATTGTTCTTTATGGAACGTGCTATCTTTGCCTTTTGCACCGCTAATATAAATAAAGAGAAATGGCTGCATGCGAAAAGCTAAACTAAAAGGCTCGTTGTAGATTTGATTAAAACGAATGATATCTTAAAGTCTCGTAAATAAATAGTTTAACCGCGCTAATGTATCTCTTAGAGAGGCCCTTCCGAAGCTGAAGACGTCTAATCAACGTGAGCTCCACTTTTTTTTAATTCTATGGAAAGAGTTAATTTAAAAAAAACGGTGGATGTATTTATGTACGCGTCTTAAAAGTTATACTTCTTTGGCTCAACTAAATTAAATAAAGTCACTTGTTATATTGCGAAATGAGCGTTTGTGTATAGCTAGACCAGTGGTTTCCAAACTATGTTACTGCGCCTCCCTTAAAAAAAATATAATCTTGTCTTGCCTCCCCATTGTTTATTGTACATTTTGGTCAAAAGACAAGTGTACAATTTGGGCTCGGGAAAACACAGTATTCTCCATTATTATAGCAACTTTATCAAAGGACTTGAAAAAAATGGTTTTAACCATGAATCAAATTAGATTTTATTTAGAAGTGATGGAATAACTAGAATAAGAAGACCTCCAGAAAAAAGATTGGATCCCAAGTATGTTTATCTAACAGTTAAGTATGGAAGAAGATTGGTTATGGTGTGCGAATGCATCTCGAGTTTTAGTATGGGTCCTCTCTATCAAATTAATGGTGTAATGGATTGTTTTCTATATAAGGACATTCTTAGTATCACATTGACTCCATATACGGATGGTATAATGTCACTAAAATTTATATTTTAACATGGTAATGGTTAATGAAAGAAAAAATCAAATTTTTGTTTTGAACATCTCAATTCCCGGATTTAATTCCAATAAAGAACTTGTGATAAAATTGTTGACCAAAAAATTTGTGAAAAGAATTAGAAAACTCTCAAGAATTTGTACATAGGTGTTGCAACTGCTTGGGAAGCGATATCTATTGATACCATTAATAAATCAATAGAATCAATGTCAAGACGATGTGCATAAGGCAAAAGAGTATTATACTAAATAATAATTATTTATGCTTTTTTTTTTTGAATAATATTAAATGTTTATTTTGAAAAGTTGTTATAACTATGTCCAATAGAATTATATATTTTGTGCTAATAAATTTGGCCGTTTAAATTTTTGAATTGTTATACAGTTTTACCTCCGTAACTTCGCACAAAATGTTCCTAGGAAAAATGTGAAGTTATGGAAAAAAAATTAGAGTATTAAGATTAATTTGCAGATTTAAAAAAATTTGTAATACATGATTGTTTTCTAGATCTTACTACATACTTTTCAATATTTTTTAAAACTATGGTTTTAAAAACTAAAGAAAATTTAATTAATTAAAAATTAATAAAAAAAAGATTTTTTTTCGATAAAATTTTCCGATATGCTGTTTGCGGTAAAAATGTTAAAAAAAAACTAAATAAAATGTTTTTCATTTTAATCATGATTATGAAGTGTGTAGCGAGAATAAACGGGACCCTTTAATTTTTTTCAAAAGTTCGATTGTTTGAAACAAAACGTCCGGTATCTCGGTGAAGAATAATCGTACCCAGTTTAAAAAAAAAAGAAACTTGAAGTTGAATAAACGAGCTATCCGTTTCATATAATGGTTTACCTGAAAACAAATTTATAAGTCCGTGAACACAAAATAAAGAAAAAAAATTGGAATTTTGTTCTTGCGCGCTATTGCTTATTATTGCGTGTTAACAGTGGCTTCTAAAATTTTTTGACTAAAAGATCTGAAAACTAGAGTCTTGGAGCTTTAAAACGCTTTTTTAAAATTTTAAATACGATCATTTTTCACTGAAATACAGTCTGTCAAAAATCACCATAAAATTTAGGAAATTTTTTTGGCCCTTTAATTTTTTCTTTGTGTACGTACAATAAACTTAGAAGATTTTTTTTTCTTTGTGAACATGAAACATAATTTAAATAAGAAAAACAAAGTTATCCGTCTTTCTTACTAAAATGACCTTTTATGTTCTGAAGTTAACTCTCATTATACCTGTATAAAATTGCAACGTAAACCATGTGAACGGGAAGTTAAAGAATGTGAAGTTAGAGAGGTAAAACTGTAGCTTAAAACACTCACTCAAGTGATAGTTAGACATTTTATAAATAAATTGTAATTAGTGTGTTATTTGGTTTTCAAAAAATTAAAATTGCTATAATAAATTGGCCAATACTGTTGTGCTCATACGCTGTTTTATTTGGGAATATTGTTGTTTTCTTTTTAACCCCAAAAATGTATGTAAATAAATCTAATGAATAAGGGCTATGTGCACATTCGAGCGAAAAGTGGCACATTTCCGAGCGAGGGAGGCAAATGCAGCGCGACGCGAAGCGGCGCGCTTCATTTTCCCGAGATCGGAATGTGCCACTTTGAGCTCGAATGTGCACACTCGATTTTAAGCGTAATTCACGATATTTAATTTAGGCCTTTTTTAGCTTTGCCTTGAAGTAGAAGGGTAACATTTACTGATTTCTTTTTTATTTCAAATAAAATAAATATTAATTAATGAAATCAGAAGATTATAATTTTTAATCAATAGAATTTTTTTTTAATTTTATATGTTTTTTAAATTTTGTATTAAAATATGTTTACATACAAAAATCAAAATAGTTGCACAGTAGTCTTACTCTTTGGTGTTAAATTAACTTTAAGGCTAGAAATGCTCAGTTTTAAAATGTTCAAAATTTGTTAAGCTTAATTCGATTCCTTTTTAATTCAACTAATTTTTTAACACAGGCGTGCAACTCCAAATCTCTGATTTAATGTTTTTAAACATTTATTTTTGAAAAATAAACGCTACAACTTTTTCCAACTAGAAAATTCGAATTTAATCTTTTCATTTGAAGGAGAGAAACGATTAATGTTAGACAAAATCAACTAATGTGAAGGATGTGCGCATTCGAGCGAAAAGTGGCACATTGCCGAGCGAGGGAGGCAAATGAAGCGCGACGCGGAGCGGCGCGCTTCATTTTCCCGAGATCGGAATGTGCCACTTTGAGCTCGAATGTGCACACTCGGTTTTAAGCCTGATTCACAACAATTCATATACTTTCTAAGTAATTTTATTTAAAAATTACACCGTTGTGCTAAGTGTACAATTTAATTTCAGAAAAAATGCACATAAGTCGTTTTATTTGAATACATTAGGAATTATTTTCGATTTAAACTCAAAAAACTTAATTTTCCCGAGATCGGAATGTGCCACTTTGAGCTAGAATGTGCGCACTCGGTTTTAAGCGTGATTCACAAAATTAATTTACCTTCTTAGGTGGCCTACTCTCGAATTTTCGTGAGCTGTGCGCATGCAACTTCCGTCGCCTTCTAAAATTTAACTTTCAACGCGCCAAAAGAAGTATAACTTCAAAAAGTGTAAGAATGCTCTTTTATTTGTTGATAGGTTCGAAGACGCTAAAAATTGAAAAGAAAAATTTCTCATAAGATTGTTATTTGTATGGCGCAAGTTTCGTGATGAATTGTTGATGTATAGTCCTTCTCCTGCTTCGGATGGACGCATGACAGGATAAGCACATAATGCATTCGCTGTATATTATTTACCAGAAACCTGCTTTTGCCTTATTATTCCATGGAGATTAATGGATAAATCGGCTCGTAATATTATAAATTTATTGGCGAATAAATATTACGAGGCTACAATCGAAGCTTTTTAACCGTTTACCCGAATGGCCACTTGAAATAATGTGACCTGCCTTGTTATTTAGTGTTAAATGGGCCATTGTTCCGGCTGGTAAAAGCAAATGCGCTTTTCTCGGATTTGGCATACGATATTCGATTTCCTAGCTTACGATTCCGATACATTCAATCCCCTAAATACCTATAAGGGTAGGTAAAAAGTTCTACAACCCGACTGACCCAGTTGGGTGTGCTCTTTAAATACGTTGCGTCCCTTCGATCTTTTCGTTTGATTTAAAATCGCCTTCAGAAAGGTGCCGCGGAAAGTTAACAACTGAAAGTTAAAAAGGAGGCGTTAAATGGAAGTGCAATTAAAGCGAGAGATAAATATCTTTAAAGTTCGTAAATAAACAAGCAGCGAAAGGGTCGTAAAATTTTTATGCTATTGATTTTTAAAGGTTTTGTGGAGTACTCTTATAAGCTATTTTATTGCCATTGAAATTTAAGGCTTTTTTTTAGAAAATGTATTACTAATTAAATCGGGTAATATCGTCTTAATTTAAAGGGTTGAATTTGAAGATTTTTAAGAGCCCATTTGCTTTATTGATATAATTTTTGTTAAAATTTAGAAAATGTTTTTTATTGTCTAGTATGCTATTTAGCCGAATCTCTTCAAAATATACTGAAAACAGAACTTTAAAATATTTTTTCTTTTAAACAAATATTAAATTTTGAATAAATGTAGTAATAAAAGTGTCATTTCTTTCGTTATTCCAAATAATCCATTTTATTTATTTGTATTTGTAAATTTTAGCATGTGCAATATTGCACACAAATTTTAAATTAAAAACAAGAAAAAAAATTCTTAAGCAATAGAACTTTAAATATTAGCTAATATACATAATTATAAAAAAAATAAATATTTACTATAATGTGAATTAAAAAATTGTAAACTAGTTGAAGTTAACAATATTATATCAAATTTGGTTGATCTTTATTATTACATTTTTAAAAGTTTTTTTGAGAAAAACAAGATAAGAACAAACCAACAAAAAATCATTATTTGCGAACTCTAAAATTTGGAGGAAAATCCGAAGCGTAGGGTCTTTAGGGATTCAAGCTGACTTTAATCATTGATTAATGGCAACATCAAAAGTGATATGTGTAAAAATATGTGCAAGATATTTTCCTTAAAACTTCCTTTAATAGTACCTATACTACTAAAAGAAAACATATTTAAACAAAGCCATTTTATACGTGTAACCCGAAAAATTTATTCTTTTTGGTCTTCCAAAATCTCACTAGTCGTTCCAAAAATGAAAGTAACGTTTAAATGGAGCAAATCATTTATAATTTCAATAATGTTTTGTATTGTCACCTTTTCTGATATCTAAAAACTACACTGATAAAAAAAGTATCTTCATTCAAGAAAAATATTCTTGATCCAAGAAAATTATTTTGAAGAGAACTAGTTGTCTTGCTTCAAGAATTTCTTGTCTTGAATTCATGTTTCTTGGATGGAGAGGTCGAATCACTCCGATCGATAACATTTTTACTTGGTTCAAAACTATATTATCTTCGATCGATACAAGTGAATTCTTCCTTCAACAATTATTTATTGTTGATTCAAGAACAAATTTTTTTATTTAGAATGTTATAAGTTTAAGTCAGAAAAAAACTTAGAATTAAAGAAATTTTTGTTTCATTGTATGCCGAAAAATATTTATACCTTATATTTTATTAATACAGTCGGTAACATCTTGAACCAATGTTACCGTCTATCTTAATCCAAGAGAAAGAAATTCTTGGGCGAAGTTGTATATATCTTATTTGAAAACAACAAAGTTCCTTGATTCAAGAATCAATTTCTTAAGTTAAGAGAATTGAACTACTTAAAACAAGAATGACATTTTGAAGAAAACATTTTTCTTGAATCAAGTCATTTTTTTTATCAGTGTATACAAAGTTAATAATGGCAAGTACCGCAACTACTTTGGGAATGCAAAGGGTACACCAAATGACATAACAATAGTTTTCTAATATTAAATTAAATATTGGGTTGGCAAGAAAGTAATTACGGTTTTTCCAAATCGAAAGCGTTACAATTTTTTTGGATCTCTTCGGCCAATATCATAATTTTTACTGCCAAATTAAAGAAAGCAATCAAAGAGAAACAGCAATAATCGTAAAGGCATTATGTTACAGCGTGACATCGCTCGACCTCACACATTTTGAGTGACTCCTCAATAATTATTGTAGCTTGGTTAGGAATTGATGCCACAGTCACCATATAGCCTTGACTTTGTACCATCAGACTACCATTTATTTACAAGACTCTTTAAATGATAAAAATTTGACTAATGCATCAAGAAAATGAGTTTTATTTCAAACTAAAAAACCAAAATTATTTTCTTGCAAACCAGATATTTCAAAAAACCAATTTAAAACTGTACTTTTAAAATTATAATTAATGCTGGGATTTTCTGTGCTTAACTTCCCACCTCTTAAGTTTCTAATTTAAAAATAAATCCTAAAATCGGTGCGATCCTAAATAAAACGTAAAAAAACTAAAACCAATAAACGAAGGCAATAAATAGAAAATAAGAAATAAAATTTGTAATTTAAATGTATCCCAAGTTTTCCTCTTAAATAAAACGCGAAGCTAAAGAAATTTGTTGGTGGACAAAATCGATGTATTTTAAAATCGAAGTTCGAAGTAGCTTTAAAGAAAAGGCCATTACAATTCTAACTATTTGAAAGGATTCTCTGATAGAGCTTTTATTCCCCGCCATAAATCAGAGCTGTAAAGCTTCGAAGCAAGTAAAAGATATGTTAAGTTAACTCTTTCTCTTTTAATATCGCGACCAATAAACTCCGTAACAATACCCAAAAAATATATATTAAAATTAATTGTGAATACCGAAAATAATTCCGCACTAATGGGTTGCCTATACAAAATAATTCGACTGGTGCCAAGCCATAAATGTTGAGCTTTTATTGGAGAATAGGATTCCAAAAGAGCTTGTAGAAATATATAGCTTCTGTATGTGTGTAAACTTAGAACTTTAATACTGCTGAATGGTCGGGAAAAAAAGTTTCAAATCGAACTTTGGCAATTGAAGTTTTACGTTCTTTCAATTACTTTTCGAACAAAGTTAAATTCTTAAATTCTCTTTCAATAAATAATAACTTTACGGCCGAAATTGAATTAGCTTTGATTCATTATTTCGAAAAGGGCCCGTTTTTTGGACATAAAACCGCTCGAACGTAAAAAAAAGAGCGCGCGAGCGAAAAAGACGACGACGACGAAAAAATTAAAAACGCTTTTTATTGTGACGGATCGCGGCGGCTTGTTTTGAACGTTGGAAGACGTTTTTTTTCGCTTCTTTATGGGCGGCGTTAAGATTTCGAACGGTTGAATAATAATTGTCAAAACTGCACATAAATTAAAGGGAGCAAAGAAATGATTTTTTACTTCCAATTCGGAAACGGAGCAGAAGTAACATTTATTATTGCCATTAAATGTAAAATGTAAGTTCTTGGCCGGGGGCCAACTTATTTCCTTAAATTCAGGATATGTTGAAGGGTGTTTGTTTTCTGTCTCATATTCAAACAAAGCTGTCAGCTATTCTAAACGTTTTATAATCGTTTTATTTTTATGCGGCATCTCGAAAAATAAACTCGTTTTAATCTCAACTTCGGAGACGGAGGCGTTGCAGCAAATTTCGGCTTCGAGGCTTGAACTTCGCAAAATAATTGACTTATGAAGGCATAAGTGTTCTCCCATAGTAAAACTACAATTATAACCGTAAGATATTGCGGTCTATCGGATGACTGGAGCACATTTTGGACGATTTATGAAGCAGTTAACATTAGCATTGCAGATGAGGCTGACTTTGACACTGCCGTCGCTGCACATCGTGCAGAGGTTCCGCTTCCGCGGCGGCGGCGGCGTGGTATGGAAAATTGGGCCCTTCTCGATTAGCGAGGGAAATTCTAGGTATTACTCGTGTATTCTTTCTCGCAAAGGAAGCTCAAGTGTTAATTAAAAGGAGACTGAATGAAAGCTTTCAAGTGCTAAATTAATGGAAGAGACAAAGGCATAACAAGGCTTCCCAGTTATCTGCAAAAATATGATCACATTTAGAGCCGTCGAACTCTGTACATCAAAGGCTGCCATACATTTTGCTTCTTAACGTTACCGAACTCGCTTTTATAAGGAATTGAATATGGTAAGGAAACGCCGCACGGGTCGAAAATTACCGGACTCCGAATTTTCTCTATTTTACAGTTTTATATTGATTAAAAAAATACTTTTGTGTAATACCCGGTGCGAAAGTTTGAATTTCGGGTGCCGTGAGGTGGGAGCATAGTGTGGTCGTTTTCCCGATATTAGAATAGAGTAGACATAGGTTTGTCGTTCCTTTCCGCACGTGTATGGAAAGTGCGCACTTTTACTTTCCGCCCTCCACTTATTCCCCCTACTGTAGGAAAACCTGTTGTACCTTGGTCCCTTTGTACCTAGGGCAACTTTATTTTCTTTAATATTTGCGGGCTGTCGTGACCCATAATTTTGGATATTTCAAATGCCACATTAACAGAGATTAACGTAAAGTTAGCAGCAGCTGGCCAATGTACTTTGTTAATGAATGAGATCAATTGAAATTTTTAATCGAAAAAAAGTAAGTGTTTTTATATTCTTTTTACTTAAATATCTTATTAATTTTTATTACCTAATAACAAATGATTCATCGTAATAGAAAGATTATTTATTAATGTTTGCATAGTAGTGGTCTGGTTTTTGGCACAGCATAATCTTTAATTTTTTTTTTTTTTGAGTTTAAACATCAAGGGTCGGTGTGTTGTACCTCGGTCACTGTCAATAAATTGTAAGTACCTTGGCCCTAAGATCAACCGTGCAATAAATAAAAATTTAGATATACCTTTGTTATAAATTATTATTTTGCTTCAGACAATATGCCTCGCAAGTCTAACGAAAAACTTAAATTTTTGCAAAGATAATGATTAAGTATGCGAAATTTTAGTATACGAGAAAAGTTTTGTTAATTTTTGAAACAATTTTAGTGTCATCTCAAAGAATAATATTAGTAGTTTTTATAATCCAAAAATAAATATATAGTTTTCATGGAACAATGGGTTTTATTTTGCTTAATGTAAATACAGCCAAGGTACATCGCCTCTGTTGTACTTAGATCATAGATCCACGAATTTTTAAATGTTATAGCAATTTAAGTAAGCGGTTGGTAGTGCTTTCAAATATTTTATGATGAATACCTTATTAGTGCCCACTACGATGCAATTCATTTTATCCACAAATTGTTACCTATACAATTTCAAAAAAATTACAAGTGAAAAAAGGGCAAAGGTACAACAAGTTCCCCTAAATAAAAATCATAAATAATTGTATGAAAAACCGTGTAAATCGACAGAAAATCAAAATATTGAAAAGTTAATGTAAACAAATTTATTAAACACGAAGATGTGCGCATTCGAGCGAAAAGTGGCACATTTCCGAGCGAGGGAGGCAAATAAAGCGCGCTTCATTTTCCCGAGATCGAAATGTGCCACTTTGAGCTCGAATGTGCACACTCGGTTTTAAGCATGATTCACAATAATTACTTTACTTTTTGTTAGCTGTGCGGGCGCAAAAGGTTCCCCTACTCTACAAAAGTAGTAATAAGTCTATTATGTCATTTGGTTGTAAATTGCATTGTGAAAGTACTTACAGTATGGGCCATTATTAACTTTGTATGTAAAGAGTTTGACTAAGACTAAATATAGACGGCGGTGTGTTTAATTAAAGAAATTGTTGATATCAAATTGATTTCATATTTGGAAAAAACTACGCACCTGTTTTCTAATATTTTTAATTAATGTGCAGTCTTTTTCAAATAACCAACATAAACTAATACTATGTACAACTTTTAAAGTTAAGGGTTGTTAACGATGGACCTGTTTTTTAAGCATCAATTTTACAAATATTTTTATGTAGCTTACTTTAAAGAATTACAATTTCGTTATCTTTTGAGATACTTCAAAAATTCAAATTAATCAAAATCTTTAGACTTTTGACCTTATTTTACTGTTTGGCATTATTAAAACTATGTAGAAACTAAAATTTTTGAAGCACCAGATGGTAAATTCAAATAGCGACGGCGGTTGAACTCCGAAGTCGGCAAAGAGCCCGAGTGCCCAACAAGAATTTTAGCCGGCAGCGCGCGATCATCTGTTACTGATTTTATCCCGCGGTGCTCCGTGAAATATCCCGCTTTACAATAAGCAATATTTAAGACGGTTATTTCTAAAATAAAAGGTGCGAAGTAATTGTTTGAAAACTTGTAAACCGTTAATTAAACATCGAAGTACGATTCTACAATGTAAATGTAATGATTTAAAAATGACTAACGATTTCGAGGCCGGTCTTATCGCTTTGTTATATATAATAACACCCAACGTTCTTTGTTCGATTTATTTAAAATCAAAGAAACCGTAGGATTTTGTAAAACAGACCTTAATGATTAATTAAATTGTAAGTAAAACCATTAAGCTAACTCCCATTACAAAAAAATAGAAAACAACTCACATGTAACATTGTCTTTGAAGACATCTTGCACATAACACTGTTATTTTAATTATCAATTAGGGTTATATTAGTTAGTAATTGAACACTAAATAAACGTTCAATTTAAATAAAAATAAATGCGACCGTTCACTGCAAAAGTCTGATTAAAAATATAATCTAACAATTTGGTGTTATCAAAATTGTTTTACCATAATAACCTTCAATGCATTTGAAAATCAAAAAGACTAGTCAAGTTATATTCTAATATCATTAAATAATTTTGTAAAACAATTGTTTACAACATCTAGAGTTAAACATTTAAAAAAAATTGAAACCCGTAAATTTTAAACTTTAGAAATTATGACAAATTAACAGTCTTAGAGATTGAAGTTTTACAAACGAATCTACAACTATATTTCTAACAATAAAAAAATTAAAAAATTAAAAAAGCCGAACGATGGTTTTTTGCAATTGTAAAAAAACGATAGGTTCCTAACTGTTAAATAATTTTGCCATTTCTTAATATTTCAAACTGTTAATTAAGTACCAAAATACAATTGTTCCGTAATTAATAATTAATTGAACAGTGACTAAGGCTTTTGAGGCAGCTCTTATCGCTTTACATAGTTCAACTCGTAACGCTCTTTGTTCAATTTATTTAAAGTTATAAAAAGGTCGTTGTGTTTTGGAAAAATAATCGTTGCTATCTTACGAAATACCGCTTAATAATTACTTAAAAACAATTAAAAAACATTAAAACGCAATTCACATTAGATGTTCAATTTAAAAGCATCGTATGTAGGGCCCTAACACATTCATTATTTAATAAAACAAAATTTAATTATAATTAATTTAAAATAAAATACTGAATAATGTAAGAACTAACACAAACGTTCGTTCACTGCAAAAATTACACTTCAACTAAAAGCAGGTGGGCTTCTTTGTAATCTATACCGATAAACATAAAAGTTATAAGGCCATATATCACAAAAAGTGGTTTTCGTTGCATTTCGATTTCTAAAAATATACAGAGTTGCACAATTTCCGTTTTTAAATTACCAACGATCTTTTCCAAAAGCCAACGAAAAAATAGAAATATTTACAACCCCTAACTTTAATTCAATTGATTGCATGCGCGTAGCCGAGAAGGGGGGTCCAACTCATTGCCCACCCCAAAAAATCGAAAGCTTGCGGTGGCCGTTTAGCTCGCCGCCTGCCCCCATAGCTACGCCAATGCAATTTAAGAAATTAAAAGTCTACACAAAAGATTATTTTAGTTGGACGATTTTATTGTTTTATTTTAACTGATGAGAAAGAACAAAAGCCGGTTTGACATGAAAACTGCCTATTTTTCGGAAAAATTTGTGACCCCACTTATTTTGTTAAAATTTTTTTTGACATTTCTGAAAGAAATAATTAAAGGATCAAAAAAATTTCCGAAATATTTTGGTGACTTGATCGGATGTATTTCAGTGAAAAATGGTCGTATCTAAAATTAAAAAAAAATCATTTTAAAGCTCCAAGATACTATTTAGTTTTCAGATGTTCTAGTCAAAAATTTTTTGGAGCCACTGTTATCCCGCAATTTTAAGCAATAGCGCGCAAGAAAGTGAATAAACAAGCTATCCGTTGCGTATTATGGTTTAGCTGAAAAAAAAATTCCAAGTCCGCGGACACAAAAACAAAAAGAAAGAAAAAAGCGAATTTTTTTCCTTACGCGCTATTGCTTAATAATGTGTGATAACAATGGCTGCTAAAAATTGTTGACTAAAAGATCTGAAAACTAGTATCTTGGAGCTTTAAAATGCTTTTTTTAAATTTTAGCTACGACCATTTTTCACTGAGATACAGCATGTCAAAGATCACCAAAAAATTTCGGAAATTAATTAAATTTTTTCCTTTAGTGTATTAATGTAAATAATTACAATAAATACGAGCATGTGCGCATTCGAGCGAAAAGTGGCACATTTCCGAGCGAGGGAGGCAAATGAAGCGCGACGCGGAGCGGCGCGCTTCATTTTCCCGAGATCGGAATGCGCCACTTTGAGCTCGAATGTGCGCACTCGGCTTTAAGCGTGATTCACAATAATTAATTAATTTAAAATTTATCAAAAATTTTTGATTAACCGTATTTCTATCAGAAACCAAATTTTTGTCAAAAAAATTAATAATTTTAATTTCTCTTAAACTTTTTGCGCCCCACTCTGCACTAATCCGCCATACTTTAACCCCCCCCCCTTCCGGATTCTATATAAATAATAAATTTATCATCTATTTTGTGTAGGGGCGGCACAAAAAGGTTAAGCTCAAGAATAGTACTGTCCTGGAAATAAGTGGCGTAAGATTTCCCAAAGTTGGCGCATTATTAAAAAATAAAACTTAGTGATCTGGCAATAATTATTTGGGTACCCTAATATAAGATTAAAGAGGTTCTTAAGTGTTCATAGATGAGTAAATTTACAGTGAGAGTTTTATACAGTTGAAAGGGTGCGTACATTGTTTCGGCGAGTTGTTTAATGGTATCGCTTTACTTGTTTTAGTTTTGCGATGAAAGCGGCGGACCGTGATAAATTATTTTGTAAAATAATGGAGAGATTATTACGGGCAAAACATTCGCCGTTATTAGTCCGAGATTTATATGAAAAATAGAGCATGAGCGAAAACAAATAAAACGAGGCGACGCTGAATTATGGCCTCGGACAAAACAAACTTCAGTCGCCGCGTTTATCAAACGAGGGTTACATTTCTTGGGCCTATGAAAGTGTCATCGTATCTTATTCTAGGCAAGTCAACTACCCTCAGTTCCTGGAGGCCTGCCACCCTAAATCGCGCTTTTTAAAGCCGAAATTCTCTACCGAAATAACAACCGGATTTCGTTCGGTCTTGTGCGCGCTTACGATCGCAACTTTAGAGGTCAATTTTCGATGTCGCGCTCATAACCGTCTTTCTGTCTTTCGGTCGTCGTCTTTCACGGAATATTGGTCTTTACGAGCCGCTCTTGCAACCCCTCGGTCGCAAATTGATGTCGTCTCATCGCCGGCTGCGAATTTCGGGCTTGTCACGAACTTTTTATTTAGAAACCGCAAAACTGTTTTTTTTGCGCCGCAGCCGATAGCTTTATCTAGACGATTTTCGGCTAATAAATTGATTTCCGAACATTTTTGCTACCGTTCGAGCAAAAACGGGCATTCATTCCGTTGAGGTAAACGAGAATCGACAAAAATCGAGCAGAATGCAAGTACTGTACAGTAAGTCCTTGATAATCCGGAACAACTAAGAACGCGGTCACTACAACGACAAGCTGAACAAGAAAAAGCAATAATTGAGAGACAGAAAGAAAAACGAAGCACATTTATTAAAGAACCAAATTGAAGAGCAAGAAAAACTAAAAAACCGAAAACGAAAAAGAATTAATTAGAAAACAAATAGATAAAGAGCAGAAAATGAATACATATATAAAATTTTAATAAAACTAACAAGACTGATAAAACAAAACAAATTACTTTTCCAAAACACGATACTAAAGACTAATTATTAATTCTGATAGTGATTAATACAAGTGACGCTTAGAATTTATTAAAATATAAATTGAGAAATTTACTAATTATAGGTATTACCTATACTTATTTTCAACTGTTATGAGATATTCGCTCAATTTGATAAATTCCTGCAATATTTTACAAAGATTAATTTTATAAGTATAAGACTTATAAAGATTTAAAAATTAAAGAAAAGTTATCACTTTTGATTCATTTTAAATAATTTTTAACTAGAAATTAATCAAAATTTTTGGAAGTATTGCTCATACTTTCGATTTAGGGTATTTATATTTGAAAATTATTATTAAATTAAAATATGAAGAAATGTAAGCTATGTCTTTGAGCAATATTAATTTTGCATGTAAAAGTATACATATACAAAGCTATGCTCATAATATATTTTTTTGTTTTGTTTGAGTTTTAATTATTATTCAAAATAAAAATATTAAATTTTCATCAAAAAAAAATTAGTTCATTCCCAGAAGAGAATACTTCTCAAGAGAACAGACCTACCCCGATAAGAGAGCGCAAAAGAACAACTACATTGAAGGCGAAAATAAAAAAAAGAAGAAAATAACATAGTTAAATTAAATGTACGCACTTATTTTACACGTAAAAGTGTCCAAATTGTTTGTAAATAAAACAATCCAGATTACCAAAGCGCCAAAAATCCGGATTATCGAGATATTACTGTACCTAAAACGCAATACTTTTTGTTTATTCGCAGGATTCGCATAACTTTGTCAACGTAATTAATTTTGTTGACTGTACGTAAAGGCAACGTGTTAATGTGATTACGCTTTATTTCAATTTAGCAATTTCAGGGAGGAACGTGTTTTGTAATTACTTTTACTTCGTCCTAATACATGAGCGCCGCGCATATAAATATAAATAAGCAACGATACGAAATTCAAAAAAAAATGTTTACGAAACCGCAAAACAACTAAAACGATATTATTTTTTTTAATTTATAAAAACCCCGATGGAGAGAGGAGGCCCTTCGTAAATAATACACCGCAAAACATTTTTAAATAATGTTTTGCAAAAGGGCGCGCCACCCGCGCGTCGTCTCGTATTTCCATTATTGCGAATTTTAAATTTTATCTCGAAAAAAATATTGAAACTCAAAATTGAAAGCTTCTGTAATACGAATTATTTTAATTAAAAACTGAAACGTAATACAAAATACAATTTGATCATTTTATTTAACAAAATAAATTGCTTTTATTCGGAATAAAAAATTAATTTTAATTCCGCAGATTATTAACCTTCCGCATACTAGGTGACTAAATGCCATACTAGGTGGGGTTTGCCATACCCCGAAAATAAAATGAAATAAAATCCACAAAATTGTACTTTATGACAGCTAAATGATGAGAAATATATTTTAATAACCAATAATGAATAGATTTAAGTAAAACACATATTTATTTATGCATTAGAATAGACTTATTAATAAAAATACTAAAACTTTACCTTTTCTTCAACTTATAAACTATCGAGTCTTTTCTTGTGTACTAAATTCCGATGACACGTATCAATTACGATACTAAATATTAAGAAAAAAAGAGGTTAAAACGTGAGGTGATAAAATTTGCATGTGTTCCTGAAGCTCCAGTAATAAAGTCCAAATAGGGCCATACTGAGTAACACAGGACACGTAAAAATGATACACGAAGGAAGACTTAAGAAGATACAAAACCGAGAAGATAAAAACACAAGAGAAAGTACAGAGCCAGTGAGTAATTAGATATAATAAAGACTGGTAGAGGTTAGCTGATATACAATAAGGCAGAAAATTGCATGAACCAACAACTGACAAGTAAATAATATCACACCAACCAGGGTCACGCCAAAATTCCAAAATTAGGCACAACACACCGAGCACGCAAGTGTGCAGTTAAGTAGATAAAGTATTGTGCACATAAAAATTGACTTCAGTGTTAATAAACCAAATAGAAACCAATATAAACGTTAAACACTATAAGGTGGTGTACGCTTAAAAATATATCTATTAAAAATAGAATAAATAATAATAAATTAATGAATTAAGTTATAAATAAAGTGTAGAAATGGAAGAAATAAAAGAAATGTTCACTCAAATCAAAAATAAACTGGATCAGATGGATAACAAAAAAGAAAAAATATCTCAAGAAGTGAAAACACAGAATCGATGAAACAAACAAATGAACAAGCAAACAGAATAGAAAACCTAGAGATGGAAATTAAAAAAAACAATAAAATAATAAAAGGAGCGACAGATGAAGAAAACGAGAATAAAAAAGAGACAGTGAACAAAACTAAGGCAATACTAGACAATATAGGAGTATATCTACAAGAAAAGACCGACATAGAGGAAATTACAAGAATGGGAAAATATAAGAGAGAATATAAAAGAAACATACTACTAAACTTAACAAAAGAAAAAAAAATGATATACCAAGCAAGGTGAAGAAATTACAAAGTTCAACTAGATCAGTGGTTCCCATCCAGTGGTCTGCGGACTTTTGCGCCGCAGCCGATAGCTTTATCTAGACGATTTTCGGCTAATAAATTGATTTCCGAACATTTTTGCTACCGTTCGAGCAAAAACGGGCATTCATTCCGTTGAGGTAAACGAGAATCGACAAAAATCGAGCAGAATGCAAGTACTGTACAGTAAGTCCTTGATAATCCGGAACAACTAAGAACGCGGTCACTACAACGACAAGCTGAACAAGAAAAAACAATAATTGAGAGACAGAAAGAAAAACGAAGCACATTTATTAAAGAACCAAATTGAAGAGCAAGAAAAACTAAAAAACCGAAAACGAAAAAGAATTAATTAGAAAACAAATAGATAAAGAGCAGAAAATGAATACATATATAAAATTTTAATAAAACTAACAAGACTGATAAAACAAAACAAATTACTTTTCCAAAACACGATACTAAAGACTAATTATTAATTCTGATAGTGATTAATACAAGTGACGCTTAGAATTTATTAAAATATAAATTGAGAAATTTACTAATTATAGGTATTACCTATACTTATTTTCAACTGTTATGAGATATTCGCTCAATTTGATAAATTCCTGCAATATTTTACAAAGATTAATTTTATAAGTATAAGACTTATAAAGATTTAAAAATTAAAGAAAAGTTATCACTTTTGATTCATTTTAAATAATTTTTAACTAGAAATTAATCAAAATTTTTGGAAGTATTGCTCATACTTTCGATTTAGGGTATTTATATTTGAAAATTATTATTAAATTAAAATATGAAGAAATGTAAGCTATGTCTTTGAGCAATATTAATTTTGAATGTAAAAGTATACATATAAAAAGCTATGCTCATAATATATTTTTTTGTTTTGTTTGAGTTTTAATTATTATTCAAAATAAAATATTAAATTTTCATCAAAAAAAAATTAGTTCATTCCTAGAAGAGAATACTTCTCAAGAGAACAGACCTACCCCGATAAGGGAGCGCAAAAGAACAACTACATTGAAGGCGAAAATAAAAAAAAGAAGAAAATAACATAGTTAAATTAAATGTACGCACTTATTTTACATGTAAAAGTGTCCAAATTGTTTGTAAATAAAACAATCCAGATGACCAAAGCGCCAAAGATCCGGATTATCGAGATATTACTGTACCTAAAACGCAATACTTTTTGTTTATTCGCAGGATTCGCATAACTTTGTCAACGTAATTAATTTTGTTGACTGTACGTAAAGGCAACGTGTTAATGTGATTACGCTTTATTTCAATTTAGCAATTTCAGGGAGGAACGTGTTTTGTAATTACTTTTACTTCGTCCTAATACATGAGCGCCGCGCATATAAATATAAATAAGCAACGATACGAAATTCAAAAAAAAATGTTTACGAAACCGCAAAACAACTAAAACGATATTATTTTTTTTAATTTATAAAAACCCCGATGGAGAGAGGAGGCCCTTCGTAAATAATACACCGCAAAACATTTTTTTAAATAATGTTTTGCAAAAGGGCGCGCCACCCGCGCGTCGTCTCGTATTTCCATTATTGCGAATTTTAAATTTTATCTCGAAAAAAATATTGAAACTCAAAATTGAAAGCTTCTGTAATACGAATTATTTTAATTAAAAACTGAAACGTAATACAAAATACAATTTGATCATTTTATTTAACAAAATAAATTGCTTTTATTCGGAATAAAAAATTAATTTTAATTCCGCAGATTATTAACCTTCCGCATACTAGGTGACTAAATGCCATACTAGGTGGGGTTTGCCATACCCCGAAAATAAAATGAAATAAAATCCACAAAATTGTACTTTATGACAGCTAAATGATGAGAAATATATTTTAATAACCAATAATGAATAGATTTAAGTAAAACACATATTTATTTATGCATTAGAATAGACTTATTAATAAAAATACTAAAACTTTACCTTTTCTTCAACTTATAAACTATCGAGTCTTTTCTTGTGTACTAAATTCCGATGACACGTATCAATTACGATACTAAATATTAAGAAAAAAAGAGGTTAAAACGTGAGGTGATAAAATTTGCATGTGTTCCTGAAGCTCCAGTAATAAAGTCCAAATAGGGCCATACTGAGTAACACAGGACACGTAAAAATGATACACGAAGGAAGACTTAAGAAGATACAAAACCGAGAAGATAAAAACACAAGAGAAAGTACAGAGCCAGTGAGTAATTAGATATAATAAAGACTGGTAGAGGTTAGCTGATATACAATAAGGCAGAAAATTGCATGAACCAACAACTGACAAGTAAATAATATCACACCAACCAGGGTCACGCCAAAATTCCAAAATTAGGCACAACACACCGAGCACGCAAGTGTGCAGTTAAGTAGATAAAGTATTGTGCACATAAAAATAGACTTCAGTGTTAATAAACCAAATAGAAACCAATATAAACGTTAAACACTATAAGGTGGTGAGCGCTTAAAAATATATCTATTAAAAATAGAATAAATAATAATAAATTAATGAATTAAGTTATAAATAAAGTGTAGAAATGGAAGAAATAAAAGAAATGTTCACTCAAATCAAAAATAAACTGGATCAGATGGATAACAAAATAGAAAAAATATCTCGAGAAGTGAAAACACAGAATCGATGAAACAAACAAATGAACAAGCAAACAGAATAGAAAACCTAGAGATGGAAATTAAAAAAAAGAATAAAATAATAAAGGGCGCGACAGATGAAGAAAACGAGAATAAAAAAGAGACAGTGAACAAAACTAAGGCAATACTAGACAATATAGGAGTATATCTACAAGAAGAGACTGACATAGAGGAAACTACACGAATGGGGAAATATAAGAAAGAATATAAGAGAAACATACTACTAAACTTAACAAAAGAAAAAAAAATGATATACCAAGCAAGGTGAAGAAATTACAAGGTTCAACTAGATCAGTGGTTCCCATCCAGTGGTCTGCGGACCATCAGTGGTCCGCAAGACCTAAGATATGGTCCGCATAAGATTTCAAACTTTAAATGTTACTTTAGAATTTTACGATTACTTAGGTTAAACGTTTCGGTTAAAGTTTATTTTTAAAATGATACAGTGTACTTTTTAAACTTGCGGTCCTTGCTAATAATAATGAAATTAAAGTGGTCCCTGGTCAAAAAAAGGTTAGGAACCACTGAACTAGATGGATAGAACCAGACTACACGAAAAAAACCCTAAACGAACGTAAAATATTACTGCCACATTAAAAAAAAAGCAAGAGAAAAAAGAAAAACCGCAGTATTAAAATACAGCAAACTAATAATAAATAACAAGGTCTATCATTCAAATAACGTAGAATAAGGAAAATATAAAATAGAACGAGTGTCACAAGAAGGAGAAAGCGAAAATAAAACCTACAAAAGAACAGTACAAGAAAGATCACCAGAAGAAAACAGACTTGAAGAACAACTAAGAAAAATAACCAAAACAGCCCGTTCAAAAAATTAGAATAGATACATATGGACCTGGAACAAAGTAGTAGTTGAGAGTATAGCACAATTAGGTCTGACGTGGATGAAAAGGAAAAAGGAGTCAAGGAATAAAAAAAATGGGCCAAGAGAATAAATAGTTTAAGTTAAAAACAATAACGAAGTTTAGTTTAGTTTAATTTGAGTTGTACATTATATTAGAGATAAGATAGTTAAGTATGAAATGTAATAAGAATTATTACGTGTAACACCTTTACACCGAAAGGCAATTAAGGTTTTTTTTGATTTTTGTTTTGATATTAAGAAAACCTAACAATAATTTCATTTTTGCCTCTTTATTGAAATACAAATTAATTTCACGGCAGTTTGTTAATGATTCGCAATATATTGGGCCAATAAATTAGACAAAAAATTAATTAAATAATTTTAA
Organism: Sinopyrophorus schimmeli; assembly: GCA_036325965.1. Lineage (NCBI taxonomy): Eukaryota > Metazoa > Arthropoda > Insecta > Coleoptera > Elateridae > Sinopyrophorus > Sinopyrophorus schimmeli. Next base: position 894,830 of record JARFIZ010000202.1, read on the forward strand.
TCATTCCCTCTCACTTGCATACACAAGATTATCGTATCTTCTCGCACCCTTCCACTCGTTGCTATGGTAAATAAGTTTTTCAAATATAAAATCGATATACACTATATTAAATTAAAATTTTTGATTTGTAGGAGCGCACGGTAAATTGTACTAATGTAATAAAAACGGGGATGTGCGCATTCGAGCGAAAAGTGGCACATTTCCGAGCGAGGGAGGCAAATGAAGCGCGACGCGGAGCGGCGCGCTTCATTTTCCCGAGATCGGAATGTGCCACTTTGAGACTCGAATGTGCACACTCGGTTTTAAGCTCGTTTACCAAACGTACCGTTTTAACAAAAAACTTATTGAAATACAAATAAATTTCACGGCGGTTTCTTAATGATTCGCAATAATTTAGACCAATAAATTACACCAAAAATTAATTGAATAATTTTAATCGTTTCCTCCCACTTGCATTGACAAGATTATCGTATCTTCTCGCTCCCTTCCACTCATTGCTATGGTAAATACATTTTTTAATATAAATTCGATGTTTACTAAATTAAATTAAAATTTTGATTAAAGAGCCGCACGGTAAATCATACTAATATAATAAAAACGAAGATGTGCGCATTCGAGCGAAAAGTGGCACATTTCCGAGCGAGGGAGGCAAATGAAGCGCGACGCGGAGCGGCGCGCTTCATTTTCCCGAGATCGGAATGTGCCACTTTGAGCTCGAATGTGCACACTCGGTTTTCAGCACGATTCGCAATAATTTTTGTAACAAGAAATTTGTTAAATAATTTTTATCATTCCCTCTCACTCTTACTTATGAGTTCGTTGTATCTTTTCGCACGCTCCCACTCATTGGTATGGTAAAAATGCGCTTTTTGAACATATAGGTAATGGATATTTACTGAACTAAATTAAATTTCTTGATTGAAAAAGTTTCTTTTACAAAAATCAATGAATACTAGAATGTGCACACTCGGTTTTAAGCTCGATTGACAAACATCCCGTTTTAACAAAAAAATCGTTCACGTTCGTTATACCCCACCTAGTACACGGTAGGTTAATAATGATCTAATTTAAAAAAAAAAGGAATTGTAGTCGCATTTAGGGAGTCGATAATTGTAGGTTTTTCGAAGGGCCTCTTAAAGTTCCACATCGTCTGAGGCAAAAATTTCGAATGGAACGAGATATTTTCCATCTACACGTATCTAAGAAAATGTGCGTCGGGGTGGAAATACTTCAAAACACTATTAACGAGCTGTGAATTTAATTTATGTAAAATAGCTTTATAAAGTAGGCAGTTATAATTACAAAGGCTGAGGCGCGAAGCCGGCATACTGCATAATATTTAAGAGGAAACCGACACAAATAGAAATTTTGTATCATTTGTTCGTTAATGAGGTAAAAAATTGCTAAACAAGAGCTTTTCCAGTGCATAATTGCGAAGCACATTAAAGCTGTATATTAAAAAGGCGATTTTCGACTTTCTTCCGCTCGGCTTTTCTCTTTTAATAAAAACGAAACCGCTTCTAAAGGGCCGATAATAAACGAAACAATTAATTAAAGTCGTCTCGGCGATCCGAGGGCGCGGCGTGTAAAATCGTGCAAAAAAACTCACCCTTGGGTTATCTAAATTAACTAATGGAAACTTCGAAAAAGGACGTACCTGAAACAAAGAGGAGAGCTTTAGTTTTTTTGCTACTTCTGAAAGCAAACTGCAGCTCCTGGTAATTTCCATGAAAAACTTGAAAGCGTATTATGAAAGCTTTCAGAAATTAGCTTTATGCATGCAGCAAGCAAATATTAGGAGCCTCTTCTCGATACAAAATATGTTTGCCTTAAGGTTTATGTAGGATTTGCAGTTGTTCAAGTTATAGGTAAGTTTATGGTGAATAAAATTTGTAATGGTATTTTTGTTAGGAAACAAGCTTTAGTGAAAAGTGTTGTTAACAGAATTTATGGTATTTATGTTACAATGTTGTTTTATTAACTTGGAACAAACTTTTTATAGATGTGTTTTGGTTATTTTATTGTTAAGGGCTGACACGCCGAATTTTATGCCTCAGCCGCACAACTACGTGTTTATTTATCACCCTCTTTTAAAGTTTTTTCTTTTTATTATTGGTTATATGTAATACGTACCACAATTTTCTATGCGTTTATAGGTTTAGTTTAATTATTTTGTTATACTGGCCATTGGCATTGTTAAAAACCAAATAGCACATTATTTTCATAACGGCAGGTTTGTGGTAATTAAGCCAAAGAAAAGCGAAAGCTAGTAAGTCGTATTTATACGTTGTCATTAAATACATTTATGGTTGTAAACAAGGCAAAAGATAAGTTACAAACATTGCTTTAAGTTTTACGATATACATTGGAAAAAATAAAGGGCGTTTTGAATTTCTCTCAATTTTTTTAAAGACGTAAGAATCAAATTACTACTTTTATATTGTTATAAAAATATGTTTTAGTAACACCCGGTGCAAAAATATGATTTTTGACCGTCGTTTGACGGACGATTTCCCCATGTCACAATATAGTATAGTTACATCGTTCCTTTCTGCACACGTGTGGAAAGTGCGTACTTTCGCTTTTCTCCTTTCCACGTTTTTGCCCTTCTATATTCTAAAACATGTGTTCTAACACCTATTCTAAAACCCTGATAGGGCGAAAGCCTTTTTTAAATAACCAGTAGAAACGGGGCTGAAAATGTTCAGAAATTATATATTTATTTAACGTAAACTTTGTGCTAAAAAATGAATCTAAAAATTCAACCCTTAATTACTCGAAAAATTACCATTGCGCACTATGCCGATTTTGCACGTGTCTTATGGAAAAAGTCTGAGAATTCCGAATCCGAGACGTTTTTAATGATAGAGTCGAAAATGAGGGCGCTACAATCGTTTTTGTGAGTCAAAGTGTATTTTTTTTTATTTATGTAGTTCTCTCGAAAATTTTTGGGTTGAAGGGAAGCAGAGAAGAATGGCTCCGGATATGTCCGTATGGGGTCCATAGGAACGTCCCGCAAAAATTTAGATCAAATCCATTACCTAAAATTGTTACTGTTACTGAGCCGATTTGTTTGAGAAGACAAAACCATTTTTTCCCCGTTTAGGAACTTGGCACGGTTTTAATGTTTTTAAAATAACTAATGACTCTCCAAATATTCGATTAGTTTCTCCACAATATAAGATTGATATTTTTGAGAAACAAAAACAGTGGGCTTTATTTTTAAATTTAACAATAAATCCGAAGATAATCCCGAGCACACATAAAATTAAATTATGTAACAGAAATTTCTACAGCGTTTTCGATGGTATAAAACGACAAATCCTGAATTATTGAAACTGTCATACATAACGCTTAAGTGTAATACGAAACCTTTCTTCATTCATCATATTTGACAAGGTTTATTACATCTTAATGTCGTCGTCGTTGGCTGAGTTCGAAATGAACGAAAACTTGGGGTTGTATCAACAGCACGTGCACAAGATATTTAATGTCTTACCCCTCTTACACTATCGCTAATTCCTCTTCAATAGTTGTCAACAACAAACACATCCAAATTTAATATTTTGTCGCGCATTAAATTCGGAGCTCGCACTAATAAAGGCGCCCCTTTGCATTCCGCACGAGGCCGAATCGACATTTTAAACGTTGCCGACTAATTAAAACAGAATAGCAAAAAAAATGATAAATTGAAGGCAATATGTAAATTTTTTGACAAAAGCATAGGACGTCTCGTATTTCATACTCGTTAGCAACACCCCCGAACATTGCTCGAAATTCGCTCGATACAATTTCCAACATTACTGCCTGTCGGGTTAGTATTACGAAGGGACGAAGATAAACTAGGACAGGTTACGTTTATTAAAGACGAAGGTACCAGTCGCCATGCTTGGTTTACTAAATTGGGGTAGTTCTAAGGCATATCTTCATTCTCTATTTATTCCTGCATTACTCCGCCAGAAATGCATTCTGCATAACCTACGTTGGTTCCACCCCTACGTAACATCCCCTTCGTACAAATAATAAATAACTTTTTAATCGTTACAAAAAGAGATAATAAAAAATGCACAATTTCTTCAACGCAAAAAAAAAAAACATTTTATCAATTGGTCTAAATGTTAAGTGGAAAAGAACTAAACTTGTCATTAAAAGGACTTATAGTTTACCTTTTGAGAATTTTCTACTGTTTGTCCAAAAGAGGGTTTAAGACCTACCAGGGTGGTGTTTTAAAGAAAGGGGAAAAAGTGGAAGGGAGAAGAATAAAAGTACGCACTTTCCACACACGTGCAGAAAGCAACTACAGTAAAACCACAATTATCCGGACCTCAGTTATACGAATTCGCGATTATCCGGATTGTCAACCGCGTTCGAACTCGTTACGAAAATTTAACCTCTGTATTTCTTACTAAATTGATTATTTTATTTTGTGATTAACATTTGTTGCATTTTTTGTAAACATATACCTAACAATTTGACCAAGTCTTTTTTTGTTAAACCGGGACGCTTCGCGATCGTGCTTAAAACCGAGTGTACGCATTCGAGCTCAAAGTGGCACATTCCGATCTCGGGGAAATGAAGCGCGCCGCTCCGCGTCGCGCTTCATTTGCCTCCCTCGTTCGGAAATGTGCCACTTTTCGCTCGAATACGCACATCCTCGTATTTATCGGATTTGCCCATATTAATAGTTTATTCTTCAATTCAAAAAATTAAAAATCTAATAAATTAGATCGATTTTTGTTTGAAAAAGGTTAGACATTTGATTCCTTTTGATAAGTTATCATGATGCTCTTCCGCGCGCCTAATTGTAGCGAGCTTGATAAAAATATTTTCAGGTAAACTTTCGAATGTTTACTAATTCGCATTTTTGATTAATTAAAATTATATATGACTCAAATTTTCTGAAGTATGCAACTAAAAATCAACTAGTTGATTTCTATATCATCTTTTGCAGATTGTTGAATGTTTATATGTCAAAATTAATGTCTCCAAATATTTTTGGGTAATTTGCATTTTTGTAAAAATTATAAACAAGTTTTATGGCTCATTTTATATACACTGTTGTAATTAGACTTCATTTATGGATTAATTCACTTTTTAAATACACTAATAGTAAAGGAAAAAATTAAAGGTCAAAAAAATTTCCGATATTTTATGGTGTTCTTTGACAGGCTGTATTTCAGTGAAAAATGGTGGTATCTAAAATTTAAAAAATTATTTTGAAGCTTCAAGATTCTAGTTTTCAGATTTTTTATTCAAAAATTTTTAGGGCTACTGTTATCATGCAATCTGAAGCAATGACGCGCAAGAAAAATTTTGCAAGTTTTGTTCTTTTTCGTTTAGTCCCACGGACTTACAATTTTTTTTTTCAGCTAAACCATTATATGTAGCAGATAGCCTATTTATTCAGCTTCAACTTTCTTTTTTTAAAACCTTGATACGATTTTTTTTCACAGAGATACAGGACGTTAAATAGAAAAAGATCCTTTTGTATTCCATCACTGATATCTCAGTAACCAATAATTGTACGGGAAATTGCAAAGCAGTTTTGGAAACTGGAATAAACGCCCTATAAGAAACTGCTGACTTTTATGAAAAAAAAAGTTTCAATCTTTAACATAAATTTGAAAACACATGAAAGAAAGTGTATTTTTTGGATTTTTAGAAAATTGACGGCTAAGTTACAAATATTTATGAAATGACAAATGTTGAGCGTGACTTTTATAGCTGAATATACCTTAAAAAAATCTGTGAAGTGACAATTCGATCTACCAAACCTTTCCTATTGTTTTATCCAATCAACTTCTGAAAATAATTAAAGGGTCTCGTTTCTTGTCGCTAAAAATTTTATAATCATAATTAAAATGGAAAATAAACATTTCTATTGCAAACAACATTTAAATTATTCCAAATAAAGATATTTTTTTAATTTAAAAATTTTTTTTGCAAACTTTTTAAATTTTTTTTAAAAAAAGCTTTCTTATTTTTAAAAAAAACTTGATGAACAAGTTTAAATGGCAAGTCGGCACGGGTTACCGTTCATAAAATGGGCTAATATTTTTTTATTAGGAAAATTTTTAAAAGGTACGCGTAAAAAAAAACTAACTTGAATTTTATGGGACACCCTAACATATCGGGTGCATCACCAAAAACACAATATTAACATAGCACAATCAAAAACTTTGTACCTGGGACACAAATGTATCCCACTTAGCCTGGGAAAGGTTAAATTAAAAAGACATACGTCCTTCTAGTTGTGTACATTGCTCTTTTGTTTTGAAATCCATATAGTACACTAAAGGAAAAAATTAAAAGGTCAAAAAAAATTCCAAAATTTTTTGGTGACTTTTGACAACATGTATTTCAATGAAAAATCGTTGTATCTAAAATTTAACAAAATCATTTTTAAGCTCCAAGATACTAGTTTTCAGATGTTTTAGTCAAAAATTTTTAGGAGCCACTGTTATCCCGCAGAATGCATTTCTGTGGGAGTAATGCAGGAATAAATAGAGAATGAAGATATGCCTTAGAACTACCCCAATTTAGTAAACCAAGCATGGCGACTGGTACCTTCGTCTTTAATAAACGTAACCTGTCCTAGTTTATCTTCGTCCCTTCGTAATACTAACCCGACAGGCAGTAATGTTGGAAATTGTATCGAGCGAATTTCGAGCAATGTTCGGGGGTGTTGCTAACGAGTATGAAATACGAGACGTCCTATGCTTTTGTCAAAAAATTTACATATTGCCTTCAATTTATCGTTTTTTTGCTATTCTATTTTAATTAGTCGGCAACGTTTAAAATGTCGATTCGGCCTCGTGCGGAATGCAAAGGGGGCGCCTTTATTAGTGCGAGCTCGGAATTTAATGCGCGACAAAATATTAAATTTGGATGTGTTTGTTGTTGACAACTATTGAAGAGGAATTAGCGATAGTGTAAGAGGGGTAAGACATTAAATATCTTGTGCACGTGCTGTTGATACAACCCCAAGTTTTCGTTCATTTCGAACTCAGCCAACGACGACGACATTAAGATGTAATAAACCTTGTCAAATATGATGAATGAAGAAAGGTTTCGTATTACACTTAAGCGTTATGTATGACAGTTTCAATAATTCAAAATTTGTCGTTTTATACCATCGAAAACGCTGTAGAAATTTCTGTTACATAATTTAATTTTATGTGTGCTCGGGATTATCTTCGGATTTATTGTTAAATTTAAAACTAAAGCCTACTGTTTTTGTCTCTAAAAAATATCAATCTTATATTAGGGAGAAACTAATCGAATATTTGGAGAATCATTAGTTATTTTAAAAACATTAACACCGTGCCAAGTTTGTAAATGGGGAAAAAATGGTTTTGTATTTTCAAACAAATCGGCTGTCCCATTTGAAAACTCGGTAACGGCAAAATGTTCAAAAATTGATGTAATTGGTATTTTTGCTCTTAACCTTCCGTGTACTATGTGTACTAACGTGAAGAATTTTCTTTTTTTGTTAAAACGGGACGTTTGGCAATCGAGCTTAAAACTGAGTGTGCACATTCGAGCTCAAAGTGGCACATTCCGATCTCGGGAAAATGAAGCGCGCCGCTCCGCGTCGCGCTTCATTTGCCTCCCTCGCTCGGAATTTTTTCTATACATTCAATTAACCGAATTTTCTATTATCCGAATGAGCTGCAACAATAATTAATTAGTCCGGATAACCGAGTTTCTACTGTTTATTCTATTTGGACAAGAGGACGCTCGAAAATCAAACCATAGTAGCCGGTATTACATAAACATTTTTTTGGTCGCTTTTGTGATCAATTCACAAAAATAAATTTTGTCCCCAAACAATTTCCGATTCTTTTTCAATAAATTAATTTTAAAACACGAAAAGTCCAATAGTTTTCTAACGTACTCTTTCCTATAAAAGTAAAAGTTAGGCAAATGACTCGGAAAAGAGAAAAAAATAGAACCGGCAAATTTTTCTAAGAAAACACAGCGTTAGGGTAAATAAAATTGATTGAGTTAGTTAGGTGACCCTAACTTGTCAACCCCGAAGTAAATATCTTAAAATTAAATTTGCAAGACTCTAACTCGCTAACCGAGTTACCATCGAACAAATGCATCCCCAAAATATATTTTCTCCGAGGAAGAAAATGCTCGTGAAATTTATATAAGAAAATATATTAAGAAGCGGCCTGAAACGTTTCGACGAAGAGAGGCATAAAGGAAAGGATCGTACGGTCAAACAGTGAAAAGCGAATATTCGGAAAAATCCCACCGAAAACGGAGCGAATATAGCCAATTAAGATTATTAATTGTTCTCCATGCGGGTTCTGGATGAAAGCGAAAGCACCATTTACTGGCTCCCATAGCTTTAGAACGCCGCAAAATCCATCCAGCCTTTTTTCGTTTCGTGCGCCCCAACGAAATATGTAACGATTCTTCGAAGCATTATGACGGTTTTAATTGGAACTGTAATCATATATTTTTACGAGCGACCTTTTCTTCGGCGACAATAACAGAAAAAAAAACACATTTCGCGTGGACGACGTCGGTAAACAAATTTCCGACCGCAAACTTTCGGCCTAAATTACGCATTCGTACATTACGCAGGTCTCGCGATTTAATTTCGAAAAATCATCGTTTAATTAGCACGGCACGAGCTAACAAATTTCGAATGGCAAGTTCCTAAAACAAACCCCCTCAAACCAAGAATATTTTCAACAAAAATGTTTCGAACAACAATGGTCGAGATTAATATTTATATTCAAACAAAATATGCCTTTTCCTGTTTATTTTGTATAACAATTATGCTTATTAACGAACTTCACCTGCGGATTCTCAGTGTATCTACGAAATAACGGTGGCTAAATTTGCTTCTTGATACAGGACGTTAAATAGAAAAAGATCCTTTTGTATTCCATCATTGATATCTCAGTAACCAATAATTGTACGGAAATTGCAAAGCAGTTTTGGAAACTGGAATAAACGCCCTATAAGAAACTGCTGACTTTTATGAAAAAAAGTTTCAATCTTTAACATAAATTTGAAAACACATGAAAGAAAGTGTATTTTTTGGATTTTTAGAAAATTGACGGCTAAGTTACAAATATTCATGAAATGACAAATGTTGAGCGTGACTTTTATAGCTGAATATACCTAAAAAATCTGTGAAGTTACAATTCGATCTACCAAACCTTTCCTATTGTTTTACCAATCAAACTTTGAAAAGAATTAAAGGGTCTCGTTTCTTGTCGCTAAAAATTTTATAATCATAATTAAAATGGAAAATAAACATTTCTATTGCAAACAACATTTAAATTATTCCAAATAAAGATATTTTTTTAATTTAAAAATTTTTTTGCAAATTTTTTGAATTTTTTTTAAAAAAAGCTTTCTTATTTTTAAAAAAAACTTGATGAACAAGTTTAAATGGCAAGTCGGCACGGGTTACCGTTCATAAAATGGGCTAATATTTTTTTATTAGGAAAATTTTAAAAAGGTACGCGTAAAAAAAAACTAACTTGAATTTTATGGGACACCCTAACATATCGGGTGCATCACCAAAAACACAATATTAACATAGCACCATCAAAAACTTTGTACCTGGGACACAAATGTATCACACTTAGGCTAGGAAAGGTTAAATTAAAAAGACATACGTCCTTCTAGTTGTGTACATTGCTCTTTTGTTTTGAAATCCATATAGTACACTAAAGGAAAAAATTAAAAGGTCAAAAAAATTTCCAAAATTTTTTGGTGACTTTTGACAGCATGTAGTTCAGTGAAAAATCGTTGTATCTAAAATTGAACAAAATCATTTTTAAGCTCCAAGATACTAGTTTTCAGATGTTTCAGTCAAAAATTTTTAGGAGCCACTGTTATCCCGCAATTTTAAGCAAGAGCGCGCAAAAAAGTGAATAAACAAGCTATCCGTTCCGTATAATGGTTTAGCTGGAAAAAAAATTCCAAGTCCGTAGACACAAAAACAAAGGAAAGAAAAAAGCGAATTTTTGCTTAATAATGCGTGATAACAATGGCTGCTAAAAATTGTTGACTAAAAGATCTGAAAACTAGTATCTTGGAGCTTTAAAATGCTTTTTTTTAAATTTTAGCTACGACCATTTTTCATTGAAATACAGCATGTGAAAAATCACCAAAAAATTTCGGAAATTAATTTAATTTTTTCCTTTAGTGTATTAATGTAAATAATTACATAAATACGAGGATGTGCGCATTCGAGCGAAAAGTGGCACATTTCCGAGCGAGGGAGGCAAATGAAGCGCGACGCGGAGCGGCGCGCTTCATTTTCCCGAGATCGAAATGTGCCACTTTGAGCTCGAATGTGCACACTCGATTTTAAGCAAGATTCATAATTATTAAATTATTTTCTTAGACGGCTGACTTCAACTGTCGTATTTTGGTTAGCTGTGCTAAAATTCGCTAAAATACGTTTTTTTTTATACATTCAATTAACCGAATTTTCTATTATCCAAATGAGCTGCAAAAATAATTAATTAGTCCGGATAACCGAGTTTCTACTGTTTATTCTATTTGGACAAGAGGACGCTCGAAAATCAAACCATAGTAGCCGGTATTACATAAACATTTTTTTGGTCGCTTTTGTGATCAATTCACAAAAATAAATTTTGTCCCCAAACAATTTCCGATTCTTTTTTCAATAAATTAATTTTAAAACACGAAAAGTCCAATAGTTTTCTAACGTACTCTTTCCTATAAAAGTAAAAGTTAGGCAAATGACTCGGAAAAGAGAAAAAAATAGAACCGGCAAATTTTTCTAAGAAAACACAGCGTTAGGGTAAATAAAATTGATTGAGTTAGTTAGGTGACCCTAACTTGTCAACCCCGAAGTAAATATCTTAAAATTAAATTTGCAAGACTCTAACTCGCTAACCGAGTTACCATCGAACAAATGCATCCCCAAAATATATTTTCTCCGAGGAAGAAAATGCTCGTGAAATTTATATAAGAAAATATATTAAGAAGCGGCCTGAAACGTTTCGACGAAGAGAGGCATAAAGGAAAGGATCGTACGGTCAAACAGTGAAAAGCGAATATTCGGAAAAATCCCACCGAAAACGGAGCGAATATAGCCAATTAAGATTATTAATTGTTCTCCATGCGGGTTCTGGATGAAAGCGAAAGCACCATTTACTGGCTCCCATAGCTTTAGAACGCCGCAAAATCCATCCAGCCTTTTTTCGTTTCGTGCGCCCCAACGAAATATGTAACGATTCTTCGAAGCATTATGACGGTTTTAATTGGAACTGTAATCATATATTTTTACGAGCGACCTTTTCTTCGGCGACAATAACAGAAAAAAAAACGCATTTCGCGTGGACGACGTCGGTAAACAAATTTCCGACCGCAAACTTTCGGCGTAAATTACGCATTCGTACATTACGCTGGTCTCGCGATTTAATTTCGAAAAATCATCGTTTAATTAGCACGGCACGAGCTAACAAATTTCGAATGGCAAGTTCCTAAAACAAACCCCCTCAAACCAAGAATATTTTCAACAAAAATGTTTCGAACAACAATGGTCGAGATTAATATTTATATTCAAACAAAATATGCCTTTTCCTGTTTATTTTGTGTAACAATTATGCTTATTAACGAACTTCACCTGCGGATTCTCAGTGTATCTACGAAATAACGGTGGCTAAATTTGCTTCTTTTGCCATATCGAGCAAAAGCTGTGCGAACGTTCCAAATAAGCAATTTTTAGGGTGCAATATGCTGCAAAGTGTCACGATGAGAATATTTTGACTTAAAAAAAATTATTTGTACCAATTAACTAATTAAATTAACTTGCATAGAGGGAAGTTGTCCAAATTGCACACTAAAATATATAACGCCTTTATATATAAAGTAATTAAGCCAGTAGAACATATATTTACCATTTGAATCTTCCATCCGTTTTAATTTTGAGGCATTGTTGCCAAACTTATTTACCATATTTCAATGTATTTCTATAAGCATCTCTAAATCAAAATTAATCCAGTGGTTTAAGCGTAAAAAGATAATAGACAGACAGACAGACAGACAGACAGACAGACACAGACAGACAGACAGACAGACAGACAGACAGAGTTACATTCGCATTTATAATATTACTTTGGATTCGGCCTAAACCCTGCATAATTTTCTCTCTATTGATTTTTAAAACATCATTTATTACAAAATCTAAAAAAATTACTTGCTATAAAGTACAGTAAGAAATGAGTTGTCAACCCGGCCCTGGCGTCTCGCCGAATTTACAAATTGATCTCGAAACAATTTAAATTATGAATTGCCGCGATAAGAGGATATTTTTTGCATGCATCAGCGTTTCGAGGCCGGAAGAGACGTCGATTTTACGCAGGAAGCTACCAAAATGGAAACAGGGTCGTCCACGATACGCGATTGCATTACGAAGTGTGTTTCGCAATTACCCCTCCGTGTGCGGCCCTTTCGGAACGAAACGGAACGATTGCGCTCTAATAACTCGGATTATTTGAGCGTTATCAAATATTTATGCGCGAAATAATTATTTCCATTAATTACTAGTTCAGGGAGAGCCGCAAACAATCATTATCGGCGAGCCAAAAGTCGGTGGAAATTGCGCAGGGGGCGAACGCCGGCTGTAAATTACGAAACCGCGTCCAGGACTGTAATAACCGAATTATTCAACCTCGCCCATACGTAACGCCGAAGACTATTTAACTTCTCCCGGCCTCTAATTGTTGTTTTATCAATTAAACACACTTCGGTTTGAACCCGAACCGTTCCACTAAGCCCATTGTCACTAAAGCACTTACGGATTAAGTTAAAGTTAAACTATAACAGTTTCCAGTTTGTATAAGCTCTTTATTTTTAATCCCGTTCAGTAACCGAAATATATTGCCGATTGTTTGCGTTTAGCAAAGAGCGCAATCTAACAACCCGCCGCACCGCCTTAAAAAAAACAAGCCTTTTATAACGAATTAGAAGCGCGTCCCGGCCAAAATAAAGAATTAACGAGCCCTTACAATGAAATACAAGGTGCAAAAAGGTAACACGATATAGAAAATCGGATACTGAGGAAATTCCCAAAGGTACTGATCATCCAATGATGATACTTGTTCGGACTTAGCTCCTTCTGAATAACTCATGAACTAATCTCGTATAAGCATAAGGTTCTTCGAGGTCGCAAGGCTCCGAACTTCCAAATTGCTTTGCACTTCCACTTTTTCTCGTTCGCTTACACTTAGCGAAAAATTCGGAAGGAAATTAAAGCGATTCTTATAGCATAAAGCGAGTAAGATTGTTAATAATACATAACGTGAATGCTTCGCTTCTAATTTTCATAAATCGGCTTTTCGGGGAAGATGTTTTGAAGCACAAAGTGCAACAAATGGTTTTGAAGTTATACTTCGTTTGGCGCGTTGGGAGTAAAATGAGAGCAGGCGACGGGAGTTGCGCGCGCTCAGCTAACAAAATTAATTAATAAAGCCGCCTATTTCAGGTAACAGAAGTTGCGCGCGCACAGCTAACAAAAAGTAAATTAATTATTGTGAATCATGCTTAAAACCGAGTGTGCACATTCGAGCTCAAAGTGGCACATTCCGATCTCGGGAAAATGAAGCGCGCCGCTCCGCGTCGCGCTTCATTTGCCTCCCTCGCTCGGAAATGTGCCACTTTTCGCTCGAATGCGCACATCCTCGTATTCATTGTATTTGTCTACTTTTTCCTTTCCTCTTTCAAATCATATAATTAAATTTAATTTAGTAAATATTTATTTTAAGTTCGAAAAATGTATTTACCATAGCAATGAGTAGAAAGGAGCGAAAAGATACGACAATTTCGTCAATGCGAGCGAGAGGGAACGATTAAAATTATTTAACTTATTTTTCGTCTAATTGAATGCCCTAAATTATTGGAAATTATGCTTAAAACCGAGTATGCACATTCCAGCTCAAAGTGGCACATTCCGATCTCGGAATAGCGCGCCGCCCGCGTCGCGCTTTATTTGCCTCCCTCGCTCGGAAATGTGCCACTTTTCGCTCGAATGCGCACATCCTCGTATTCATTGTATTTGTCTACTTTTTCCTTTCCTCTTTTAAATCATATATTTAAATTTAATTTAATAAATATTTATTTTAAGTTCGAAAAATGTATTTACCATAGCAATGAGTAGAAAGGAGCGAAAAGATACGACAATTTCGTCAATGCAAGCGAGAGGGAACGATTAAAATTATTTAACTTATTTTTCGTCTAATTGAATGCCCTAAATTATTGGAAATTATGCTTAAAACCGAGTGTGCACATTCGAGCTCAAAGTGGCACATTCCGATCTCGGGAAAATGAAGCGCGCCGCTCCGCGTCGCGCTTCATTTGCCTCCCTCGCTCGGAAATGTGCCACTTTTCGCTCAAACGCGCACATCCTCGTGTTTATTGAATTTGTTTACATTAATTTTTCAATATTTTGATTTCCTGTCGATTTACACGGTTTTCCATACAATTATTTATGATTTTGATTTAGGGGCACCTGTTATACCTTAGACCTTTTATCACTTGAATGAATTGCATCGTAGTGGGGCACTAACAAGGTATTGATCATGAAATATTTGAAAGCATTACCAACCGTTTACTCAAATTGCTATAAGATTTAAAAATTAGTTGATCTATGGCCTAGGTACAACAGAGTTGATGTACCTTGGCTCTATTCACATTAAGCAAAATAAAACCCATTGTTCTATGACAACTATATATTTATTTTTGGATTATAAGAACTACTAATGTTCTTCTTTGAGATGACACTAAAATTGTTTCAAAATTAACAAAACTTTTCTCGTATACTAAAATTTCATATACTTAATGGTTAACTTTGCAAAAATTTAAATTTTTCGTTAGACTTGCGAGGTATATATTCTGAAGCAAAATAAAAAAAAAATAAGAATTTATAACAAAGGTATATCTAAATTTTTATTTATTGCACGTTGAGCTTAGTACCAATGTACAAGTTATGGACAGTGACCGAGGTACAACACACCGACCCTTGATGTTTAAATTCAAAAATTAAATTAAAGATTATGCTCTGCCAAAATCAGACCGCTACTATGCAAACATTAATAAATGATCTTTCTATTACGATGAGTCATTTGTTATTAGGTAATAAAAATCAATAAGATATTTAAGTAAAAAGAATATAAAAGACTTACTTTTTTTCGATTAAAAATTTCAATTGATCTCATACATTAACAAAGTACATTGGCCAGCTCCTGATAACTTTACGTTAATGTCTGTGAATGTGGTTACATTTAATTTAGTTACGTCAAAGAAGTATAACTTCTAACGCGCATACATAAATACACGCACCGGTTCTTTTTTAGAAATAACGAAAAGTGAAAATCTGTTTTTTGTTTAATCGAAATTGTGCCATTTTTGGCACTATGCAATTCTAATGCAAGAATAAAATGTAAACATTAATAAATTAAAATGGCGTTACTAATTTCAAAGAAACGGTTTTTAACAGTTTTTGTATTTTAGTAAATAAAATTAAAACGTGACCCATAATTTTTTTGGTTTTCCTATTAAATTAATGCTCGTTAGTAATTTTAAATTACGTTGTTTTCATTCAAAACAAAATAGGATAGAAATATAGTAAAGGACGCAGAATTACCAATTACACAGGTCAACAACGATTTTTTTTAAGTTCAACTGGTCAATAATAAGGGATATTAAGATGGTTGCTTTTCTGATTGAAATGTAAAGCAAGCATCGTAACAAAACCACTTGAAAATGCCAGACTATATCTTTATAAATAAATACAGATAGATTAAATTATTTGTAATCAAAATCAACTTTGATACACTGCTAGTTTTTCTTCTTATTTTTTTTAATTTTAAGAAACGGTTTAGATCAGTGTTTAAGGGCAGCATATGCCGTGATGTCAATCATGTACCCACATTTAAATATTTTTTTATTGAAATCGACCCAAAAAAACAAGTTTTATCACAAAGATTTAAATTGTATGTAATCGAATCATTACAACTAAAATTTTTGGTTTAGTAAAATTGATATAAGTGATTATTACTTTTGTTTAAAATAGTTTCTTAATTATAACCTTAACAAGAATCTACCAGTAAAGTGCTGTAAGTAAATTTCTAAAAAATAATATCTACCTTATTGTCAACTGGACGATAATGCACAATTTTTTTTAAACACACCAACAGTATTAATTATTTCTTATACACAAGTTAAAGCATAATTTAGGTAAGCACTTTCACTACACAAAAGCTGGATTTATACTGACTTATTTTCGAAATTGCGAGGTACAACTTTATCGAAGGCGAACAAAAAATTTGTTTTTAGAAATCGTACGTGTTCTGATTACGAATAACAGCTGTGCTTAGGTAACTTCTTTAAACGGCATGTCTAAAATATTTGCTTTTCCTGCGTAGGCGTATACTATTATCCTTTTTTACAGGAAAAAATGTCTGAGACCATGCAAAATAACTCACCACTACCAAGAATACAAAAGGACCCACATACCTGCAACAAAAACAATAATTAAAATCTTATAAAATTAATTAAAGGTGTTTTTCACATTATGAATATAAAGAAACGAGACGTTGCATTTTTAATAAAAGTTGATTTTATTCACAGTCCAATTCCCGTTAACTTTAAATAATATTGAAAAGATATTAGACGGTAACATTATGATTAATTTACAATTAAATAATACGACATAAATATTTAAAGCATAACATTCCTAGTCAGAAGACTCAAAATTGCAATCGTACAAATTATGTTGCATTCGACAAAGAAAGGCAAATCAAACACGCCGCAGAGACTAAATTACATTTCATAAAGTTGTCTGCGACTTCGAATTTTCTTTCATGAGAATGCATCTACAAATACATAGATATCTGTGTATATGTTATAGAGCTTGGCTTTATTCAAACTTGAATAGACATTATTATCAACTGTCATATCTCCGCGAAATTGTAAATTCGTTTGATGTAAACCATTTTGTAATAACAACCAGCGCGTCTCTTTCTCTATTTATCCGTCCGAACCCTGCCGTCTCTTTGACATTTCGCAAGGCCGTTCTGGCCTTGTTTAATTTGAAAGCGATGCGGTGCAGATAGTTGCACGTAAGCGGGAATTAAATATAATAAACGAGGACTCTTCCGAGTGCAATCACAAAACATAACAAACGGCGAAATTTAAGTTTAAAGTTAAACTGCTTAATGGGCTTTAGTATAATATGCTTTCAAATTATACTATAAAACTTAATTGCTATGTTGTTTACCATTTATGGGCCAACTCTGTTACGTAAGGAAGTTGTAATCTAAACTCGTTCTGTTTAATACAACAAATGTTCATTATAAATGCTTAAACATACACAATCCCTAATTAATTTAAAGCCCCGACGCTTCCGAACTCGCTTAGAATTCCCAAGAAGAAAAACGTCAAATATTTTTCCGCCCAAAATCCGAACGTAAGGGACTGACATTATACAAAGTTAAAAATCAAAGTACGACATTGATTGATTGCGTTTTATGGGTGTCTATCACGCATAATCGAAAATGAAACTTTCACTATAAAGTGATGCCATTCATAATTCAACAAGCAAATATTTGGGCTTGTTTACATAAACAAACCCTTACTCTCTTTTTCCCTGTTGTAAGGACGCGCCCGAAAAAAAAGTTTGCGGCAAAGAAAAAAACGTAATATTTCTTCCCGAAAAAATACATTCCCGTTTTATATAAGACCTGACAGATTTGAGTGGGATATGGGAAATGTTTCAGATTTTCCAATATTAGCGGTCAAATTTATGATATATGCCAGCTTTAAGACCCATGAAATAAACACCGACGATAAATTGTCGAAAATTTATTCCTCTTCTTTTATATACTCGATCATGCACCGACAAACAAACTAGAAATACAGATAACATTTATTTTTGCGGGCCGAAGTAAAAAAAATAATTCTCTCGAAATAATTACTGGCTGTATGTGCTGACCTTTTTTATAAAGCGATTTATACGCGAAATAAATAAATTCGGTATGTAAATGTTGGACAGGAATACGGAGCAATTTATGACATGGAAATATTCGTTTTAAACTTAAGATATTTTATGAATTTTACTTTACTTCCGAGATGACAACAAAAACATGTTATGTTTTATTTACATGAAGACCTTGCATTCAACGAATTTGGGTCAAAAGTAAACTTAACATACACGAACGACTTTATTAAACTTTCCGATTGATTTTGTATTCTTTTACTACTGCATTGAGTCAATTTTAAAATTTATTATCGAACACGATTTCAATTAAATTATTAAAAAAATAAATGTTTAGTAAATCGCCCAAAAGTTAAAGATATTATTTATATAAAAGGAAGACAGATAAATAAACTAATAATAATAAGAAAAAGAAGAAGAGTATCATTTAATTAAAAAATTGATCCCAAGCCCAAAACCCAACATTGTTCAAAGTACCGGCGACCCTTGGTAATTCGAAAATATTCAAAAAATCTTCGAATTATTGAGTGTTCGATTTATCAAGAGAAAAAACAATAATAACACAATATGTCAATAATTAAAAAAATATTAGGAAAATCAAAATTAAATCAGACAGTATTGTAATTTTCCTCATATAAATGCCTTTAGTTCGTTTTTCGAGCCTTGGTAGCCATTCTAATATTTGGGCATTCCATCTGTAATCCTTTATGCATGCAATTTTCGTCCTGTTGATCTACGTTTTACATCTGTCATTTTTTTTAAATTACTTATCTATGTGTTCTTTCTTTGCATTTGTCTTTCCATTGCTCTTTGACTTTTTGCTAATGGCCAAGTTTGTGAGCTGTATGCTAATACAGCTAGGATCAAAAGTATTCTTTTGATCTCAAAAATTGCAGTCTTTTTGTGTGTTTAAGTATACAACTTAGGCTGCCAAAAATCGCCCAACCTAGTTTAATTCTTCTTTTCTTTCGTTTGTTGGTTATAACTTCAACAAAAATTTTCGCAATATTTTAATTCATAAATAATAACATTCTTAAATTGCAGATTACTATAGGTACCATGACCTAGAAATATCACACATGATGCCATTTGACTTGGGATAAGTTTCTTTTTAGTTTAGGGTCCTTTATAAGTGTGTTAAATCGTAGTTCTCATTTGTCTGACAGACTGTATAATTATTTTGATATTATAGTTATGTATACCTTAGGGTGGAGCGAAAACAAATTATGTTTTTTTTCTTAGCCTGGGGCTAGAATTTGTAGCTTATAAAAAATTAAAATTTTTGAAAAAAACAATTTTTACTCAACATCTTGAGGTGGCCCGGCCCACTGATTTTTAAATTAAATTCAAGTTAAAGTTTTTGGGAAACAAAAAAAAATTTTGCTTGTAATCTTCAAATTTATCTAAAAATGAACAAATTTGATCGTTTCTAACTCAAAATTCATTTTAATGCCTAAGAAAAGTATGTTATTGTTTCGGAATTTTTTTGAAAACTGCAATAATGGCGATAGAATTTTTTTTCATTTAATAATTATTAATGGGCAAGAAAGAGGACACTTCGCAGCTTCTGGAACACTTTTTTTTTGTTTCAAAAGAATTTTAACTTGAATTTAATTTAAAGAATGAGTGGGCCACCTCAAAATGTTGAGTAAAACAAGTTTTTTTTCAAAAATGTTTATTCTTTATAAGCTACAAATTCTACCCCCAGGCTAAAAAAATTTTTTTTTCGCTCCACCCTAGTATACCATATCTATTTTTTGAGAACAGATGGACTTAAATAAATTGGAATTATTTTACGTAAAAAACTTTCTGAAAATAACTGACAAATTTATGTTTTCGATTTGCACGTTGATTCGTGCAAAATATAACGTTTTTTCTCTCGAACAGATCTACCCCGTAAATCGAGATATAACTGTATTAAAAAAATAATGTTTTTTAAATATCTCATTTTAATAAATTTTATCAACGACTTCACAATAGTCATAAATATTCTCTCCTAGAGCCTTCGTTATTTTTGAAAAAAAATCATTTCGAATAAAATTCCTTCGGTACCAAAGCTAAGTAAATATTCTTCAAAGATTATTCGAATCGCATTAAGGCAAAATAAAGCAGTTACACTTTTATACGTTTTATCGCAGCCCTGTATTATCCACAAAGCATCGAGCATCTCAACAGCAATGTAAAAAAGCGGAGTACTAGAGCATTACATGAAGCGAAGCTGCAAGATTTGCATAATACCAATGTTTCTCCCGAAATAAACCCTAAACAAACAAAATAGAAAACTCCCAGTTTCCAGAAATGCTCGAAACGTAAAGAATTCGCAATATTATTAGAAGAGAGTAAACTTTGAAAAAAACGCTTTCGATATTTGCGGGTGCCGTTCGAGCGAACGCTCTCGTCGATTTTTAACGCGACCGCAATTTTTTTAAGATCCAGGAAGAGAATAAAGCTCCCCACATCTTTTAGTTTCAATTTAAGAACGCGTTCTATTTTGATTAAATAAAATATAAAAAGCTCTCGACGTCGAGTGTTTGGATAGTTGAGAGATTGTGGAATCGGTGTGTTTGTTTAGCGATTCGCATGATAATCTTTGAAATATCTTAGAAATGGGAAATTTAATTCGCCACCTTCCAGAAAGCGCAATAATCCGATTTTACGGAAAACCGGAGATTTCGAGCTAATCTTTTTTAGTAAGGCGGCAAATTTCTTTTCCCTAGCAATTTCCGTTACTATTTTCTTTCCGTAAAGGCCATAACGCCGTGTAATTCCCTTCGCTCACATTTTAACAAACAACTACCAGAGATTAATGGAAATCTAATTAAAGTCCGCTGATCGCATACGATCCATGCCCTCCTCGCGCCGCGTTTCCTTTTTAATTGTTTCGCGCCGTAAAAAAATAAAGGTTGGCCTTTATCGCGCCGTTTTAACTAAAGTTTGAAGTACAAGGCCGCAAATATAAAGCTTTCAAAATAAATATGAGAGCAAGTGGTCTGAGAAGATAGGAGCTGGGTGTTATGTTAATCGCAGACATAACCGTTTCCTTCCTCCTTTTCAACGAAACTCCTTAGATTCATATCTTTGAACGTTTACACAAAGTTAATGCCAACCAAACATCCCTTCAGTTACACATTGTCTTTTTCTCTTTTATTAAAATATTCCTTTAAGGAAATTAATACAGATCCACGAAAGCAAAAAGTCTAATTTTTGGATGGCTTAAAACGGGAGCGTACGATTCTCTATCTTCGTTCATTACATACAATGCTGTGAAGAAATAAATGGAAATTACAAATCCAGTTAGAAAAACGCTAATGAAAAAATAATTTAAAAATATAAAAAAAAATATTCTTAGTATATATTGTTTGGTTAACAATATTAAACATATTGCACTAATAATTTAAACACATTATTTAACTATTATTGCAAAAATTAAATATAAATTTTAAGTGAAAAAGTTTTTGGAAATCTACGTTGTTCTCTTATAAACTAGTATAAAAATTAGTGAATAATTTATAAAAATTTAGATAAATTTTACCTAATGCTTAACACTAGAACCGCGGAATCGGTCATTTTGACCATTTCGCCTTGTTCGTCTTGTTATTTTTTGTTAGTAGAATATATTTCAGCCATATTACATGACTTTTCCTAATTTTAGTTGATAATTACTGTCCTATAATTGTTTTTCTTTTTAAATTGTATTTTTTCCATTTAATAGAAGACACGTACTTTTTTCTTTCCGGTTATTCATTTGATCGGTTCTATCGATAATTATTATTTATAGCAGCAGGGAAATGCTTTATTACATAGAAAAAAAAACCGTAAACAGTGCCTTATTATAACGAAAACTACATAAAAGTAGACCTTTTTGATCAAATGGCCATATAATATTATGTAAAGGCAACTTCTTGAAGATGGTTGTTTTTAAAATTTTGAACATAATAGGAATCACTTACTATATTTGCTCGAAACCAGTAGCCCTGTCCTTGTTTAAGGTTCAAGCTATCCCTATATCAAAATTTATCAAAATTGTTTCAGTGGTTTAGGCCTAAAAAAGTAACTGACGGACGGGCAGACAGACAGAGTTACTTTCGCTTATATAATATTAGTTTGGACAGTTAAATTTTTTAGAAAATAAATTAAGTATTGTGAATTGTGCTTAAAGTGGAGTGTGCACATTCGAGCTCAAAGTGGCACATTCCGATCTCGGGAAAATGAAGCGCGCCGCTCCGCGTCGCGCTTCATTTGCCTCCCTCGCTCGGAAATGTGCCACTTTTCGCTCGAACGTGCGCATCCTCGTAAGTTTTGATTTGCCTTAATTAATCTTTTCACTTTCAAATCAAACAACTAAAAGTAAATATGAATTTTATGTTTAAGAAACGTATTTACCATAGTAATGAGTGGAGGTGAGCGAAAAGATACGAGAATTTGGTAGATGTGAGTGAGGGAAAACGATTAAATTATTTATTTAATTTTTTGAATAATTTATTAGCCTAAAATTAATGTGAATCGTACTTAAAACCGAGTGTGCACATTCGAGCTCAAAGTGGCACATTCCGATCTCGGGAAAATGAAGCGCGCCGCTCCGCGTCGCGCTTCATTTGCCTCCCTCGCTCGGAAATGTGCCACTTTTCGCTCGAATGCGCACATCTTCGTTTTTATTAGATTTTACATAAACCTTTTTTTTTTCAAATCAAACAATTAAAATTTCAATCAATTTTGATTTTATATTCGGTGAAAGTTATGGCATTTATTGTTTTTAAAAACTGTTCAAAAGCATTAAATGTGTTGCAATAAATACTTAATTGTTAAAAGATCAATTTTTCTTAAAGGTCTAATTGACCGGTAACAGCGGTCGTAGTAAGTTCAAAATCGCCGCTGTTCTAGTGTTAATGTAATATCCCTTATGTTTAATTACATCCCTTAATTGCCTTAACAAGGATTTTTCCATCTTTTAGTAATAAAATTAGATATTTTATTTCATTCTTTTTCTATAAATGTTTTAAAATTTACAATGTCTGTTGAATGATTATATTTTCGATTTTTTTTCCAAATTCAATACAAAGATGCTCGATGGGGTTAAGATCTGTATTCTGAGTGCATGTGAGCAATTATATAACAACCCCATTCCAACTTTCCAACCTTTATGCTTGAGAACATTAACTTGGTAAAATTAAAAAACCTCTTGAATGCCTAGTTTTAGGGCCGATGATATACATTTTTTTTCAAAATAGTAAGATAACCATATTTATTAAGATCGATTATAAAAACTCAATTACCAACCCCATTGTAGTTTAAAGAGCCCCACACCATAACGTTCTTAGCACTATGCTTAACTGTTGCGCTAATATTTTTTTAAATTTTGAGTAGTATTTGATTTTTTCTTGCTCTTTTGCGTCGCATATCATTTTGTATACATAAAACTTACTTTTGTCTATAAAAATCACTTTTTTCAAAATTTGATATCTTTATTTACGTAGTGTTTTAGCAAATTGGAGCCTCTTGTTTCTATACATTTTAGTTAGTAGTGAATTGCTTCTTGCAACACATGAATTATAATTATTAAAAATTAATTTTTTTCTTATTAGCGAAGAATCTACTTCCTTGCTATTAAATTGTTTTAATTGTGCGTTAAGTAAAGGGGCGAAGTTTATGTATTGATTTTTGACGAAGTCTACAAAATATTGATTCTTAGATTTGCCAAACAGGTAGTTACATGTTCAAAAAATTTACAGTGGTTGCGTTATAAGAGGAATTTTCATAGATAACTATAATTATAAAAATAGAAAATTAACCAATTGTAAATTTAACTCCGCGATTTCCACACTGGGGGGCGCGCATCCCCGTCGAATTCCGGGCTAGTGCAAAAGGAGACGCAGAAGTTTAACATAAATGTACTTTTTCCCATTAATTTATTTTATCTAGTAGGCCAATTCAACGAATGCAGGGTTTCTGCACAACGCTTTTAGGCATGATTCACAATCTAATTTTAATTGCAAATTACAAGACTGTATTTAGGAGTTAATTTCAATTTTTATTTTATTGAACTAAATTTAATAAAAAGAGAAAATAGCGACTTCCGATGAATACGAGGATGTGCGCATTCGAGCGAAAAGTGGCACATTTCCGAGCGAGGGAGGCAAATGAAGCGCGACGCGGAGCGGCGCGCTTCATTTTCCCGAGATCGGAATGTGCCACTTTGAGCTCGAATGTGCACACTCGGTTTTAAGCACTATTCACAATAATTAACGTGTTTCCCAACGTGGGGCCCACGCCCCACAAGAGGGCAATTGAAAAATGGTCTTTTCCAGAATGTAAATTTAACCATTAGTCTCTTAGTTTTTTTAATATCTTCCTTGTGATTTCTTCCTAAAGTCCATCGTTTAAGCAACTTAGTGAATAATTAAAAATTTTGAATATTAAAAATTATGCATATGTTACATGGGGGCGACATAATAAATTTTAAAAGCTTGGGTGGGGCATGGAACAAAAAAGGTTGGTAAACACTGATCTAACATGTAATAAACAAATTTTAATACTATAAACACACTTTATGTACTATTTTGCTGATTTAATTGTTCTAGGAAGCATTTCTAAAAATTAATTCACACTATTGTATCATGGAACATTCATAATTAGTTCGTTATGAAACAAAAGGCAAACAGTATTTAAATAAAGCTCGACACTATTGACATTTAAAAGCGTTCCCTAATTTACTATAAAATTTCGCTAGTACCATAAACCTAAAATAAACTAAGCTGTAGGTGTACAGAAATTAATTAAACTAAACTAAACAGAATCTTGACAGATCAAAGAGTAAGTGGTTTGGTATATTTACACACGACCAAAGTTTAGTTATAACTAAATGTATACGACATATTGTTTTAGAATGGTTTATCAACTTCAGCATTCAAAAGCCTTTAAATGCGATCAATCGGAACTTGGATCGAATTTTCGCGAAATTAATATAATGATGTTGTGCGGCGTCGTAAACGCCGAACGTCGGAAGGGAATTGACTGAAGGGCTGTTCCTAAACCGTATACATTAATTTGAGGAAATGGACACATGTTGAAATATATACTCAAGCATTTATAACTTCCCGTTAACTTCCTCCATTACAATTAATTAGTGGCCAATGAATTATATTCAATGCGCGCTCTGTTCTTCCAGGAACATTAGTTAGAAATTTACCAACTCACGTTTCGATACGAAACACGTAACAATAGTTTCGCTTTGTCGAAATTTAATTAATACGTTTTGCATTTACGGTACATTTGGCTCGTCGCAAGCGAAGATACGGCCGAGTCCGAATTTTGTATCGGCATTTTGCGTCTTGACGAAATATTAAAATGCGTATTAAAAGAAAATCGTAAAGTTTCTGGCGGTTTCGGTGTAATAAAGCCATAATGAACTTGTGTAATGGAATAAATAATAAACAGTATTATTAAAAGTTAACCCTTTATTCACTCGTTGTAAGGCCGTTAAAACTTCCATTTTCATTAAATGTTAATGCATTTTTATAAAGCTATTTCTACGTATAACGTGGATTCAGACTTTAAAATCGTTTCTAAGGCGTCGTAAACAAAAATGAGTTTCGTAAAACCTTTTTTCTTAAATTTGCATCGAACCCTTTTTTTATACTTCTAAAGCAAGATTGATGAATTTAATTTTAATAAAAATAATTTTGATGCGGTTGAAATTTTATATTTTCTTGTGGCATGGGACTCTATATAAGTGTAGGAAAGCTGTTGTACCTTGGTCCCTTTGTACCTAGAACAACTTTATTTTTATTAATATTTGCGGGCTTTCGTGACCCATAATTTTCGATATTTCAAATGCCACATTGACAGACATTAACGTAAAGTTAGCAGCAGCTGGCAAATGTACTTTGTTAATGTGTGAGATCAATTGAAATTTTCAATCGAAAAAAAATAAGTCTTTTTATATTCATTTTACTTAAATATCTTATTAATTTGTATTATCTAATAATAAATGACGCGTCGTAATAGAAAGATTATTTATTAATGTTTGCATAGTGGTAGTCTGATTTTGGCACAACCCAATCTTTAATTTTATTTTTGAGTTTAAACATGAAGGGTCTGTGTGTTGTACCTCGGTCCCTGTCAATAAATTGCAACTTGGCCCTAGGGTCAACGTGCAATAAATAAAAATTTAGATATACCTTTGTTATAAATTCTTATTTTTTTTTTATTTTGCTTCAGATAATATGCCTAGCAAGTGTAACGAAAAATTTAAATTTTTGCAAAGTTAAGCATTAAGTATGTGAAATTTTAATAGGGTGAGTGTAGCAGTCCCAAACCAGTTAAAGACAAATTTTGACTTTGAAATGGTCTAAACTGGTATTATGTAGTTTTAACGTAGAAATGTATATATAAAATTGTTTATTGTTTACTAACGTTGCAATATTGATAAATTATTTGAATCTAAATATTTAAGTCTTTTATAGATTTCGTGAACAATATCAAAAACGGTAGTGCACCTAAGGTTGAACACTGCGCTCATAGCTCTTAAATAAACACTAAATTTTTAAAATATGTTTGGAACGTTGTTAACATTCTAGGCCACGTAACAAAACAGTCGAATTCTTCAAAAATGCCCGCCATTTCTTAATTTATTCAATCGAAGATGCGAGTGGTCAACTACTGGTACCTGGTTTGGGACTGGTACACCCACCCTATAGGAGAAAAGTTTTGTTAATTTTTGTAACAATTTTAGTGTCACCTCAAAGAAGAACATTAGTAGTTCTGATAATCCAAAAATAAATATATAGTTTTCATAGAACAATGGGTTTTATTTTGCTTAATGTGAATCGAGCCAAGGTACCTCAACTCTGTTGTACCTAGGACATAGATCCACTAATTTTTAAATCTTATAGCAATTTGAGTAAACGGTTGGTAATGCTTTCAAATATTTTATGATGTACCTATACGTTATTAGTGCCCCACTACGATGCAATTCATTTTATCAACAAATTGTTACATATACAAGTTAAAAATAATTACAAGTAAAAAAAGGCCAAGGTACAACAGGTTCCCCTAATTCTTTGGCGTAACTAAATTAAATATGACCACATGTAAAAATTAATATAAATAAATTCGATAAGTACGAGGATGTGCGCATTCGAGCGAAAAGTGGCACATTTCCGAGCGAGGGAGGCAAATGAAGCGCGACGCGGAGCGGCGCGCTTCATTTTCCCGAGATCGGAATGTGCCACTTTGAGCTCGAATGTGCACACTCGATTTTAAGCAAGATTCACAATTATTAAATTATTTTTTTAAACGGCTGACTTCAACTGTCGTATTTTCGTTAGCTGTGCTAAAATACGTTTTTTTCTATGCATTCAATTAACCGAATTTTCAAGTTATAAAATTCAAAAATTTTTAATCAAAAAAGTAACAGTTAGAACGGATTCACCCACATATACAATTTAATAAAAATTACAAGTGATAAAAGGGTCAAGATACAACAGGTTCCTCTAGTTCTACTGGCCCCTTGTAATCCCAAAGTTTTTAATAAATATAATCCGACAAATCACTAAGTACATAATTGGCATGTTGGATTACAAAAAATATAGACAAATTCAATAAATACAATTTAATCGTGATTCACAATAATTCAGTTCAATATTACAAGTGAAAAAAGGGCCAAGGTACAACAGGTTGCCCTACTTTTGTTTATTTCTGACAATTTACAAATTAGACTATTATCTCTGCATGTTACGACCTAAGAATCACACGAAATTTCAATTTTTATAATCTTCGCCTAACCCCGAAACCCCCAAAAAAATATTTTTGGCTACCCGAAGCCTTTTATAACTGCCCAAGTTTGTAATGTTTATCGTTTCGCAAAAAACAAAGGGGTTGCCCATGTTTTTTCCCGATTTTTGCCCATTTTGGGGGTTTTGAGTTAGCACCGATTTCGGATAGAATAAAGTCCAATACGTTTGGAAACGAAAGGATTTCGGAAATAATCAAAAATAAAAGATAGGGCAAATTAAAATTTTATTAAAAAAATGGACGCTTTGTAAATGTCAAAAATTTTGACGTTGCAAGGCTAGCAGAAAAAAATGGCTCCGGCTATGGACACTATGCGCCCTTAGGAACGTCCACGTGAAAAATTAAAAAAATATTTAAATCTGAATTCTCAAAATAACAGCTTAAAAAAAATTAGTAAATTTTCAATACATTTACTTGTTTTCTTAAAACAGTTAGCAGTTTTTCAAAAAATATTCTTCTCAATTTTCCGAAATTAATCTCTGGTTAAATTGATTTCATGCAAAACTCAATCTACGACCGAAAATGATTGGTTGGAGGTCAGATTTCGTATGCTTCGTATTGCTAACAAAAATTGTTCAAAATGCAACGAGAAAAGCTGCAGCAAAGCAAAAGCGCACGCTTTTCCGCATTGAAATGTCGAAAAACGAAAACTAATCTAAAAGTTGTTTTTCCCACAAAAAAGAGTTGCCAATAAATTTCTGCGGTCAGTATGACACCTGTGGCCAACATTAGCCCTCGAGCCCTTATTTTAAAACGCAAAACACCGATAAAAGTTGCTTAAACTATGTAAAGCGCACCTTGTTAAAGCTTTTTCTTCTCTAAGTGGATATTTGTACTCATATTTCACGACGGAATTAAAGCTTTAGGAAAACGATACGCGCTTCGACTATGGGAAAATTTGTACCCGCGTTATTTATTGCGTCCTTTTATATTTTTGTCCTTGCAGTTCTTTGTTTTTTTTTATCTCGCACCTATTCGCGTTAAAGGAAATTTATGGCGACACTTTTAAGCACTACAAAAAGAAATTAATCGTCATCCGGCAAAAAAATTACCCGACGACCTCCGTAATTTTTTACTTTCAATTGGAAACGATTATGAATTTTTTCGAAATAATTCGGAGGAGGCGAGGCGGTGGCTGTTGGAGCAAAGCAAATAAATTGGAAGTGATTTCGTTTTATAAATGTAATCGCAAGCGATTGGAAGAGCATTAAAATCGACTTCCTTCCTAATTTTTATACTTATAGCACTAATTATTCAATGAATTTGATAGCTCCGCTATATCCACCCAATTCTATTATTCAAAATCGATCACTTTGCACTGGGGCGCTTGCCAAACCAATTTCTTGACGTCCACCAACTTAACGGGGCGATTGATTTTCCAATTCAGTTATTTCTAAACGTAGAGTTGGCTTAACTTCGAATATTTCCTTCTTAAAATGGGCGTAATGTTTAATTCGTTCGATTTCTTCTCTCCGAATTAGTTTTAATTTAAATATAATTTTAAGAAAGTGGCAAAAATAAAATAGGCACATTTAGATATTAACATTGAGAGCCCGAATTTGACTGATATATATTGTTTGAGTTTTGTTCTAAAATTTTGAAAAAAAAATATTTTTTGGAACACCCTAATGCAGTGGTTTCCAACCTGTGGAGCGCCCCCCCCCCCTAAAGGGGCGCGAGACTGTTGCAAGGGGGGCATGCAGCTGTTTCCAAAATATCATTTTCGAGTACAAACCAAAAAAGTCGAATAGGTATCAAAAAAATTTTATGTATATTTTTACATAATATTGTATATTATTTTATAGCCCATTAAATAAATTATAATATCAGTTGAGTATTCATAAAATTAGATTGTTAGAAAAATTAAGGGGGCGCAACAATTTTTTTTTGTAAAAGGGGGCGCAGGTACAAAAAGGTTGAAACCACTGCCCTAATGTAAATGTATTTCGGACTGCTATTGTTAAGAACATGAGCGGATTTTTGGATGTTTTAGATTGGGGGGTAGTGAAAAAAAAAGAAATAGAAAAAACAGTTGAAGTTTGAGTTTACGAGTGAAACTGAAAACGTCCAGACATAACGTCTTCCGAGAAAAATCCACCTTTTTGTTAAATATTGAGTTAAACTCAAAAATAAAAATAGTAATTGAACATTAATTTGTTTAAATAAATTTGCCACTAAAAGAAATTGGCTTTGCGTGGCAAAACAGCCATGGTATAATAGTTAAATATGCCAGATTGTATATTTACTACTAAAATCAAATAGGTTTAATTTGTATTTTATCCTTTACTTAGTATGTGACTACCTACCCCAGACACGGGGTTAAAAGTCACACTTCTCTTTTTTCATAAAAATTATAATATGTTCTCTTTAGATAATGGTAGAGAAAAAGTCTTTATTTCTTTTTAAACTAGAATAAATACACTATCTATTGATATATAAATGTCATTAATAAATTAATACCATGGGCTTGATAAATACAAAAGAAAAAAATTGTGACTTCCAACCCCGGTCTCCCGTATTGCAACATTTATTATAATTTTATTATTATTTAATCGCGCACAAATTAAGAACATGTTAAAAACGCATTTGTAGTATTAATGGCATTTCTAGTCGCAATCCCATTTTGGACAAACCCGGTTTAAAATTCTAATGCCGTAAAAGGCAGATCGAAAAAAATAGATTAGGCGTCGAATTTGGCAAAAGTGAAAAGAGTAATTAGCCCAAGTGCTTTGTCGCGACAAAAAATTAATGTAATTCTATGTGTGCAATTTTATTCCGTCTTTTTGCGCCCTGCCATCTGTTACCCTTACACAAAGTTCGCCCTGCATTGTTGATCGTCGCCAATAATATCGCAGAAATTTAGGGTAAAAAAAGAATTCGCCGGCTAAGAGGTTTTTATTTTAATTAAGGAAGCCTTCGATTCTATATCGAGCCGTAAAATGTTGATTTCGAAAGAGAAAAAGGGGCCGTCGGAGATATCGCGGTCACGAACGGAATCTGCCAGTCAAAATTGCTGCGACCTCTCATGAAAATTTCATGGTCCTTTTGTTGCTGTTGGAGGTGTTCCTCATCTATATCTATTGACACTTTCTTTTATATCTTTCACGTGCCACTAACTCGAAGAATTTTCGTCAGATCGTTGTATTAAAGAGTCGTTTTCACGATTTATTTTTCTTTTCGATTGAGAAAATTTTCTATCTTGAAACAATTTTTGTTGAAATTATTTATTTATTATTTTTAATTGCTTTTAAATTGTTTATTATGTTTTCTTCTATTTTTTAAAAATATGGCAGTAATGTTTGGTCAATTTTTACATCTTAAATACAATTTATTGAAAAATAAACGGTTTCTCTACTTTTGAATTTTAATAAAATACAGTAAAACCTCTCTAACACGACCAACGTCGTTGCTTGCTCAAATTTTATATTAAATGCAGTTCTTATTTATCAGAATCATATTGGTATTAAATCAAAGTTATTATAAATAAAGTAGTATTGTTTAGAAAGTGTGTTAATTATTGTGAATCACGCTTAAAACCGAGTGTGCACATTCGAGCTCAAAGTGGCACATTCCGATCTCGGGAAAATGAAGCGCGCCGCTCCGCGTCGCGCTTCATTTGCTTCCCTCGCTCGGAAATGTGCCACTTTTCGCTCGAATGTGCACATACCCCGCATTCACAAAATTTGCCCCCTTAATCCTTCGCTTTTTCAAATAGTAATTTTAAAAGTTTAGTAAATATCGATTTTATGTTCGAAAAACGTATTTACCATAGCAATGAGTGCAAGGAAGCGAAAAGATACCACAATCATGTCAATGGGAATGAGAGGGAACGATTAAAATTATACAACAGATTTTTCGTCTAATTTATTGGTCTAAATTATTGTGAATCATGATTTTTCCAAGTTTAAGTAATTTTGAAAAGTAGTTATAGTAGTTATAGAGTGGCCGCCTTAGAGAAAAATTTATGAGAAGAATTAAATTACGATAGGTACATCTGTTCTGAAACATAGTGCCCGCTTTTAGAGATGGTCTCCTTATAGAGACGGTCGCCACGAGAGATTTTACTGTAGTATGAAATATGAAAAGTTTAAATGCTAACGATAAGAAGAAAAATAATTTTAATTCAATTAACAGACATACACAAAAAACCAACAATATTTTTAATGAAAAGTTTTAAAAACGTACAATTTTTTAAATTCAAAAAACGCTTTTATTAAACACGCACTTTTTTTGGTTTAAAAATGGTTTTAAACTATAATTACATATTAATATTATGGGCGGCAATTAAATATTAATTATTATATATATTAATATTAATAATATTAATGTTATTAATTATATTAATATGAATTAATATTATTTATTATTTTAATATTATTAATGGTAATTATGTATTAATTAATCGCACACACTTTTCAAAAAACAATATTTATTTTTTTCTTGTATTCAATACCAAACAATTCGTGTGCACGTTTTTAAAAGCTTTGCATTTCAAAAAACTAAAAGCCGCAAGTTCCTTTGCATTCGTAGCATCAAGCATAACCATTTGTTTTTTAATCATGTTAATTTTTTTCACGTTTTCAAAGCTTATCCTCTAGCATCGGTTTGTTTGCTCGAAATAACAAGGTGGCAAGACCTCTCGCAGTCGGCTAAAGAAGCAAAAGCTCCGCGCGGTCGCCATGACAACCGCCCGAAAAGAACTCCGCACGAAAAGGAGCGCGCAAAAATTTCCCATATTTGTTTTCGCGTTTTATAAGATTTAAGTTTTTTTTTATGAGTATATTAAATATATCTCGAACACTGCCGCGTTATATACGCGCGTCTGACTCTCAATTTTGCTTTCTTTTAAATCGCATAAGGAAATAATATTTCTTCATAAAAAAATCGACTCAAAGGCTTTTAAGGCGAGTTGTGTCGACGTGGCAGCGCCGAACATTCAAATTGATATTGCTCTCTTTTCTTATCATTTTTAATGAAAAAAGGTGGCCAGGTCGGCCCGTCCCAAAGAATCTTTATTTGGGATCTTTAGAAAAAATTGCGATCTAAACTTTTGCTAATTTCGGACGTTTTTGGGCGAAGAGAAAAATTGGAGCCGAACGTTCTCGTCGTTTGGCTAAGAATGAGGTTATTAATGTCATAATATCTTCTGCCCTGAAGCGTTCGAATAAAACTTGTATCGAATTAATTAAGCGAGCTTTTCAAATAAGAGGGGACTAATAAAATCTAAATTATTTATATTCAAAATATTAATTTATTGTACAATTTGGGTTTCTGTTTGGATACAAAATTTAATACCGAATGATTTAGTTGAACACGTATTTTATTTGATGCGCTTAATCAAATTTATGGTCGCACGTTAAATCGATGCATTTCATTGAAATTCTCGGACCAAGAAAAGTGTCGGTTTTTTTAGTTCGGGGGCAAAATTTGAGAGAAAGTTTCGGCGGAAACGCGCAGCCATGGAATAACTAGGAACTTCCTAATTTAATTAAAGACATGTTTGTCGAAGCCGGCAAGGAAGACGACGTCCCGAAGATGTATTTATGTAAAAGCATGTGCGTAAAAACAATTTCTGTTGCTTTAAGAATTCGCAAATCGAATTTTGGGTAAAAAGACAGACAGTTCTAGTGCTTTTATTAGTTTAAAAGGCATTAAGTAGCGATTCGTGTTGATTCCAAATTAAATAAGACCGAGAGCGACTGCAAGCGCCCCGATATCTAACAAAATCGTTAGGATTTCATCGAAGAACTTTATGTAAATATATTTTCGCCACATTTTCGAATCGTCTTTTTAAAATTTCATATTAGACGAACGAATAGAATATGTCAAAAAATGGGATTCCATTTTGGCGAATCTAATATAACGTGCGATGACTGAATGCGAAAATTCCGTATTGAAAAAAATCTACATTCCATATCTCTTTCCTCCAGATTGCGTTCTGCTAAAGGTAGCTCAACCCTCCGCATACTAGGTGACTAAATGTCACAT
The DNA here is from genome assembly GCA_036325965.1 of Sinopyrophorus schimmeli. Lineage (NCBI taxonomy): Eukaryota > Metazoa > Arthropoda > Insecta > Coleoptera > Elateridae > Sinopyrophorus > Sinopyrophorus schimmeli. The sequence goes on from JARFIZ010000202.1 coordinate 928,611, forward strand.
GCCATACTAGGTGGGGTTTGCCATACCCCGAAAATAAAATCCACAAAATTGAACTTTATAACAGTTCAATGATAAGAAATATATTTTAATAATTAATAATAAATGGGTTTAAGTAAAACACATTGTATCTTCTCGCTCCCTTCCACTCATTGCTACGGTAAATACGTTTTTTGAATATAAAATCGATATTTGGGTGATTCTCAGAAAACTGTGATTTTTTATGTCCAGTATTTTATTTATCATCCAACATAGTTTAATATTATAAATCTGCTAATTATATTCAACCTACATTAGGTTTTGGAACATAAGTAATCTTGGATTACTCATAACTTACGAAAATATACTCGAAATGTCATAACCGTGGCTTGTCCGATTCTCATTTTTCAAACTAAATGCATAAATTTCTATCGATATTCGATTTGTAATTTAAAAGGTACCTCTCTTAACTTAAGTCTAATACAGTCAAACCTCGATAAGGCGAAGTCGAAGGGACAGCAAAAATAATTCGTATTATCAAAAACTCGAGTTACCAAAATAAGTGCAGTTAAATACTTCCGTATATATAGATCATTCATTTTTTATAGAAAATAACCAAAATTGATCTACAATCATCAACATTATTTATTTTATTAAGACCCTAAAAAATATAGTTATTTACATATTATTTACTGTTAAATTGAAAGTAATCTAAAAATGTATTTTGCTTTATTGCTCCAAAATGTTACGTTTTTACAAATTTTTCCAATGATCTTACCGATAATAATATATCTGTAGGAACATCTTCTTGAGCACATAGGAATAGAGAAATAGTATCTATTGCATTGTAAACTTGAGTTGTTGAAGGATGTTTACTGTAACATGTGTATCACTTTCATTTTCACTTTCACAGTTTTTCTTATTTTCTTCTAGCACTTTACTTATAATGCATTCATCGCTAGGAATTTCAGCAACTTCCAAATCTTTATCAACGTTGACATTTATCATTTGTATCTTCAGCAGCTACAATTAGGTTTCCGTTTTTTAAAATGGTTGATAAAGGGTTTGCGGGAATACCAAAATCTTTAGCTATATCCTTTTTTCTTTTGAACCCACCTTCCACTTCTTTTATAAGATTAATTTTCCCTTATGGTTAAACTTTTTAATTTTCGTTTACCCTCCATGTTAATACGTAAATAATTTTAGAAAAAGTATTAAACTTTTTTAGATTTTCTGTTATACTCTGTTACAAACTATAAAGAACGTAAAACACATTTGTTAGTCTTCGTAGTCGACGAATAATTAGCAAATTGAAAACTAAAATGCAAAAATAGTTTCTTTTTTAGTAAAATAAACGGTAAAACCATCTCAAAAATTTATAACTGCTCATAAGGCATTTAAACATAAATTAGTTTTTAAATCCAATTGAGGTGCCGCCGTCAGAACATTCTTGTAGTATAAACCTTTTATTCGTAGTTAACAATAGAGCTTTTAAAGCATCAATAACACCAAACCAAGCCGTCGTTAATCCTCTCTCAGGTAGAGAAATTTTTAGAAAAATTGTAAAATTTAACTTCAAGTCATCGACCTATTTACTAATGGAAACTTGAATTTAATGAATTGTAAAACGCTTCGACTAATTAAATAATTCGATTTATTAAATTTCGAGTTATTGACATAAAAATATTAACGTTGAGATAGGCAAGTCCTAAGGAAACTGGTTCGAGTTCGAGCTATCAAAAATTCGGCTTATCGACGTTCGACTTATGGAAGTTCGACTGTATATACTCCATTAAATTATATTGCAATTATACGAAAATAATGTTTGGTAAAAAAAATAATCGTCTTTGATTTATGTCCGGGAATTTTATTAAATTTTTAAGTTTGAAATATTTGCCGCTTAATCGCCATCTTAATTTAGTTCCATCCACTCCTTCTGGCAGCATTTTCAGGAGGGACTATTTGTGCAATGTTTACACCTGTGTATTTATTTTGAAGTTTCAAAAATGTAATAAAATTAATTTGTTTTATTTTGAAAAAGGTAAGTCATAAAATTACATGTCATTACCGTGGTATTGAAATTTACGGTTATTAATACGACGTTTGAATTAATTATAGTAAATTTTTATTTACTTTTACATAAACAATAGAAATTATTTTATTTATCTGCATTATAAAGTTAGGTTCATTTTAAATTCAAATGTCATTACCGTGGATGTCACCACCATGGCAAAAATAAGAAATTACTTTTTAATTTATTTTTTCGTCAATGTTTTAACTTATTTCTGTATTTATTTGTTATAGTTTTGTTAATAAATTTTGACAGAATAACAATTGAATGTAAATTTTGCAAGAAAACAAAAAAAAAACTAGCGCTCGACAAGTAGCAACAAAGGACTTTGTAAATCGTGGTCTAGCAGAATTTTGGTCAACTATTAATGTACCAGACCAATTCTATTCAAAAGAGGGATAAAAAACAGAAGTTTTGACGTTTAATTTTTTCTTATACCTTATATAGAAAATTTATCATTGCAATAAATATTTTGAGGGTACTCTGTGAAATAGTTGTGTCAAGAATAGGGGCGCCAGACTTATATTTTTATATTCTACTGATCGAAACTTCTTTGAATAGTAAAACATTGTACTTATGTCTTACACATCATTTTTACAAAAAATTAGGAAAAAAAATTATAAAAAAAAACAGTTGGACAAGTTACAGATCGCCGGACAGTTGGTTTATTTTTTGTCAAATATCTAAAAAGCAACAAAGTCCATTTTGTACTTATTTTGGTTCACCACCCTTTTAACGGTCGCCGCTTGGACTATTATATGTCAGTACCGTGGCATTAAAATTTTCAAATTTTGTCATAGTTTTCGTTTTGTTGTAGTTGTGGTAGAACTACAGCACAGGCTTAGTTCTGTGTATAGTTAGACACAGAAAACACGCGTTTTAAAACATTTCTAATTTCAAAAAAATTTTAGTAATAAAAATCACAGTTCACTAGGAATCACCCATTTACTAAATTAAATTAAATTTTTTGATTTGAAGGAGCACACGGTCAATTATACTAATATAATAAATACGAGGATGTGCGCATTCGAGCGAAAAGTGGCACATTTCCGAGCGAGGGAGGCAAATGAAGCGCGACGCGGAGCGGCGCGCTTCATTTTCCCGAGATCGGAATGTGCCACTTTGAGCTCGAATGTGCACACTCGGTTTTAAGCACCATTCACAATACTTAATTTATTTTCTAAAAAAATCTAATTATCCAAACTAATATTATAAAAGCGAAAGTAACTCCGTCTGTCTGTCCGTCTGTCTGTTACTTTTTCACGCCTAAACCACTGAACTAATTTTGATAAATTTTGATATAGAGATAGCTTGACCTTGAACAAGGAGATGGACTACTGGTTTCTAGCAAATATAGTGAGTGATTCCTGTTATATTCAAAATATTAAAACGACCATCTTCAAGAAGCTGCATTTACATAATATTATTTGGCCGCGCGACGCGGAGCGGCGCGCTTCATTTTCCCGAGATCGGAATGTGCCACTTTGAGCTCGAATGTGCACACTCGATTTTAAGCACGATTACAAAGCGTCCCGTTTTAACAAGAAAAAAATTGGGCACGTTAGTTACACCCCACCTCGTGCACGGAAGGTTAAAGCTATTTCGAATGCAATACAAAAAGGGATGAGAAATCGCAACGTCGAACCACTCAGCACTTCCCTCCGCCATTAATATACAAAATATCGACGAGCGAAATTTGTCAGTCCCTTTTTCTATATTCGCTGGGGGTCCATTTGCGCATCGGAAAAAAGATATAACTGCGTGCGGAACGGTCAAAATGTCCGAATGACGCACTGCGTCTACTTATCCCATACCTTACATTATACTCGAGTCGTCTTTGTAAGTCTGCACCTCTTTTTCGTCCCTTTTTTGTACAACAAAAGAGCAATACCTTTTCAGATTGAAATTTTATTCCTCGCGCGATATTTGCTTTGCTTTTAAATCGGAATCGATTTAAATTAGAACGACGACCTTAGGAAGGATCGAAAATTTTGTCAGAGCATCGCGTAAAATATTCATGTTAATTGGTGGCAATCGCAATTTCGGTATAACATCTTATAATTACCATATATTAAGTTATAATTATGAGGTAATATCCGGTTAGCTATGTTATTGCGCGATACTATCTCGTAATTAAGAGATAGTTTATCAGAAGTAGCAATACCCTAGTTAATTTTGTCTAATATCACACTAATATCTCAAAAGGGTCGTACATAGGCCCTAAATAAATTCTCGGGATTAAAATGTATGGTAACGGACCCTCTTTTCTCGGTGATCTAAACGACCGAGTTTAAAACAAATATTTTTAAAACCTAATGACGAATCGAAAACAGAGCTGTTTAATTCTACCCTTTTTCCTTTTCATTTGCGCCACAAGAATTAGGTACATTTTTCCTTTCGTTGTCGAGAACACAGGGTTTTTTTGAAAATGGGTTTTATTCGTAAAAAAACCCCGTAACAGTTTAGCTAATTTAAATACAGTGGACACCGCTTAATGTGATCAAACTGGCTTTGAATCGGCCCACCCCCCATACAAAAACATTCTTTATATTCAAATGTATGGAACTGCGAAAATTATGGATTAATTAATTTTGTACGATTTGTAATCATTTTTTAAAACTAATTCACAATAGTCTGATCTATAGTAAGATTTGCTAACGTTCCAATTTTAATATTAAAAATCGCATTCAAAAAATGTTTTGTGCAGTGGAACTCGGATAACTCGAGTTTTAAGGGAAATGCTAAAAATTTTGAATTAATATTAATTTATAAGGCAAAAGTCTCCATCATTGACATTATTAGGAAAGCGGTTAACATCATAATATTTTTATCTAATATCGAATTAATATAATTATTTTTTTTGTCTGTGATACGTTTATTAATATTTTTAATTATATTATCTACTTTTTTTATTTGAATATAAATTTAATATTAATATAAAAAGATGTACCATATCACATACAAAAATGCTATGATGCAAAACAATCCCTCTAATGAGGAGAACTTAGTAGTTGTAAGAATAAAATTTTCGAAATATAAAACTATCAATAACGCTTATAATTTAATTAACTTTACATACACAGAATCAATATTTTTTAATGTAAAGGACCTTTCTTTTATGCAAATAGTTAAAATTATGTCTGTTTTTCAAAAATTTAGTAACGTTTCGGTAAATGATCGGTTTTTCACAGAATAATGATATTAATATGGGCACATTAACATCATGAAGAATTAGTTTCAGAAATTATAGTTAAATATTTCTTTATTTGCCATAGGGTTTGTACTTAACATAAAATTAATTTTTCTTAGTGTGAGCATTTACAGTCTTATAATTAAACTTGACAGATCAGTACCCAATAACTATTATAGTTATATGTTTAGTACGTTGTAGGAGGTAATCTTGGGAAATACTGAACCGATTCTAAAAATTCTTTCACTAGTAAAAAATTACGGTATCCCTGAGTGATATAGGCTATATTATATTTTGATAAAAATAAGTCTTTATTTTGAAATCGCAATATCCGTGCGAAGCCGGTCGAGGTTTGAATAAATCACAACTAAATACAAACCATTCAACATTTAGAAATGCACGTATAAAGTACTTAAAATGCGTTAATAATATTTGTAACGAATATGCTAAACAGCATAATAAACAGCATTAAATTCTTTGTTGGGCCAAAGCAAAAAACTCAAATTGAGCTCTAAATAAATGTTGATGACGGAGGCGTCCGTGGGGGCCTGTTGGCGCTTTCGTTACAGGTTTTGATGGCAAAATGATCGATAAGACTGCTTGTTGACGCAGTTGAATAATTATTGTAAACACTGCCCCAACTAATTTTCCCATTGTCAGTGCGTACGGTATAATTCCACGGTAAATACTGCGCTTCCGATATTAATTCTCGATAGCCTTCACCTTGTTTTGCTATGTATTAATGCATGGAATTTTCAACCGAAGGGATTTTATCGATGTTACAAAATTTGAGCCGCGTAATTGCCGCTTTTAAAACGGACCGGAATTTGAATGGGGCGGTGCGGGGCGCAATCGGCGAAAAGAAGATTGCGACGCTTTGTTTTGGAAATTATGGAAAAATTGTGCTTTGAGTGGTCTCACCTTGAAACGAAGAATAATTATTGATTATCCGGGAAAATATTTTCAATGTGCATTTACTTAACAAAATTATGCTTCTTAAAGCAAATGGTGTTTTGTTCGATTTAGCGGGAAGAAAAAGCTTATATGGCAATTTAATACCCATTGTGTGATGTCATTAATCAGTTTACGATGATAATAATAATAATCAGTTTATGATAATTTGATTTTTTTTCTAAACGACTTTGCTTTGCAGTGTACTTTTATTTAATTAGGGTGGGCTTCAACCCACGAGAAATTTATAAAATTTTGATTTATTTTAATTGGGATCGGAATATGCCACTTTGAGCTCGAATATGTACGTTCAGTTTTAAGCGCGATTCACAATAATTAATTTATTTTCTTAGACGACTAACTTGGCAAATAGCTGTGCGTGCGCATCTTCCGTTGCCGACTAAAAATTTAACAGTCAACGCGCCAAAAAACATTCATGTTTTTTCACGAATTGAGAAAAAAATATTTTAGGTCATGGATTTGCTTTAAATTTTCACAGGACGTTCCTATGGACCCCAAACCGACATAGCCGGAGCCATTCTTCCCTGTTGCCCCTTTAACCCTCAAAATTTTCGAGAACACTAATTAAATCGAAAAAAATACACGTCGACTCACAAAAACGATCGTAGCACCCTCATTTTTGATCCGATCATTAAAAGCGAGCCAGATTCGGAATTCTGAGACTCCTTTCCATAAGATACATGCAAAACCTGTATAGGGCGCAATGTTAATTTCTCGGGTAATTAAGGGTTGAAATTTTAGGTACACTTTAAAGCACAAAATTTTACGTTAAAAAAATTGTGGTGCCGTTATTTGTTGAGGGATCTTTAAAAACTATACAAATTCGGATTCGCCAGACTTTTTGACTTCAAATAAACTCATAAAACCATAGGCGTGCTGTTTTAGATTTTTGAGAAAAATGGGTTTGACGAGTCCGACTTGTAATTAATTTATTCTAAATTTCACTTTGAAAAATGATAGCGCGGTTTTTTGTGAACGGATCTTTAAAAGCCTTTCAGATTCTGAAAGCCCGTTTATCGGAGCGTAAGATCCGCTAAAAATAAAAGGACCTAATATTAGGTCTCGGAGAAAAACGCGATCGAAACATTCAAAACGTATGTTTTATCTTTTTTGCTGGTGTCTTGTGCTTTTTGTTACAAGTCGGTTAATGTAATCACTTTGTCTAGGTCCCAAAGTGATCACATTAAGCGGTGTCTACTGTATTTCAAGTTAAATTAATTTTTAAAAAATTTACAATTATTTAATTAAATTAAACTGCATTTAACTGATTCTCAAAAAACAGCGGCCCTTGCCTGTTACGAACTACCTCAACCAAAAAGACTATAAAATATATTCACTTAAAAAAATATTTCTTTTAATGAACCGAAATTGTATTTTTAATATCTAAAAAAATAACATTATTAAATTTTCGAGATAAAATTAATTTCCAATCTGAAATTCGTTTAAAAAGCATCGGATCCCGTCTTATTTTTCAGATCTTAAAAAGCTAATAAGAAAATTCAATCTAGAAAGTTTTATAAGTTTCCTTTTAACCGCGAACGTAATAGTTTCGAGTGTACATTTAAATTGATGGCGTTTTCGAAACTTTTCCAACTTAAAATTGTTTTAATTCGATTACACATATCCGCTGGTAGCCCTTTAACAAATAAACAGTAGGGCTAAAGAAAATGAATTCGACGCTGACAGGACTCAGGATTAAGCCGCATCCTGAGATTTATTAGGAACACTCCGACTTCGGCCGTAGCTGGAAATCGAGGTGTATTTTTATACCTGGCTTTAATCCCGAATTTTTGGGAAAGCTTTCCGCTTTTTCCTTCGCGCGCTTACTCAAGGAAAAGAATTATTGTTTAAGCTTTAATCGTTATTTTAATCTTGACAATTTAAGGACACTAACGGAATTCTTTTAAGCGCTTTTTTAAAGCCCAACGACGTATCGAAAACGACTGTTTAATTCGGGGCATTTTTCTTTTCCTTCGCCTCACATTAATTATATTTTTAGTTTTATTTGTGGGGAGTACAGGACGATTTTTTAAAATTAAAGTTTTTTGAATTTGGCGCCATACTAATTTACTTTTACGTTGGCAGTCGTGAAAATAAGAGACTAAGAGCTTCGATTGATTTTCATAACCGCTCTAAAAGCTTTATTACTTGTTTCGCTTATATTTGTATTTAAAATTGGCGGGTTACGGGGAGCACTGCGGCCCAGAAATCCTCTACCTGGGTGCACCTCTGCACTTCAAGTAATTCAGCAATCTTTATAATTAACAAAAAAATTCAATACGTCTTAACCCCTTGACATAAAATGACGTCTGGGAGACGTCAATCGTTTAGGGTGTCATTGTAGATTTTGACGTCTCTAAGACGTCAAGAACTGTATTCAATTTTATGTTCCGAAAAAGGTTTGTTTTCAACAATAAATTTGTTAAAAGGCACAAAATTGGCGATTTGGGAATTTTGTTATTAATATAATTCTGTAATATTTAATAGCGAATTGTCAGAGAGTAAATTAATTCTTGTAAAGTGTGCTTAAAGCCGAGTGTGCATTCGAGTTAGTGGCACATTTCCGATCTCGGAATGAAGCGCGCCGCCCGCGTCGCGCTTCATTTGCTTCCCTCGCTCGAAAATGTGCCACTTTTCGCTCGAACGCGCACATCATCGTATTTATTCAATTTGTTTAAATTACTTTTTGGATTTAAAAAGGAAATAGCAATGTATTCAAATAAAACGACATATGCGCAGTAACATATAGTTTGATAACCACTGGTCTAGCTATACACAAGCGCAACATAGCGCGTTGTTATATTTAATTTAGTCGCGCCAAAGAAGTATTACTTCTAACGTGCGTACATAAGTACATACACCGGTTTTTTTTTACATAGAATAAAATTCAGTTTTAAAGATTTAGCAAAATTATTAAAGTAAACTCGAAGAATAAATTATTTTAAGTTTTTAGACAACTCAAATTAAATAAATTAAAAACGTGGAAAATTTTTAAAATATATTTAAGAACTTTAGAAAATTTTAATTATCAATTTTTTTTGTATAACACAAATTGAATAAAACAAACTTTATTCGGTAAATTTAAAAGGAAATTTTGATGAAAAAATTATTATGTATTTTCAGAAAACTCAAATAGAGTAAATACAGAATTTGTGGTTTTTCAAAAAACTTTGAAGATCATTAATTTACGCAAATAAAATTAATATTGGAGAAAACTCAATAAATAAATTATCTTAATTGTTCAGAAATATTAAATTTATAAAATTAAATACAGTCAAACCTCGATAGGTCGAAGTTGAAGAGAAACTAAAAATAATTCGCGTTATCAAAAATTCAAGCTATCGATGTAAAAATATTTTTTAATTTATGTTTTTAAAATGTACTTATTGTTTCTTTTTCTTAATAATTTCTTAGTGATTTCTTGCTAAAACCTAAATCTTGTGTCTTGTACAAGTTGTAATTAGGCTTCATTTATAGAATAAATCAATTTTTAAATATAAAAAAATATTTATATGTTATATATTATATGCATCAAAATTTTAGAATGACTTAGGTGAAGAATGTTAAAAAAAGATTGGGAAACACTGCTCTACATATTTCAAAATAATTTAAAACTATTAATTATTTATTTTATGTTATTTCTGTATGCTCATAACAGTTAAGTTGAGCCAAATTAATAGTTTTTTTCGGACTCATCAAATTCGGTTTTTTTTGTATGTCAAGGGGTTAAGTAAACAGACTTTTTTTGTCATTAAAATTAAAATATGTTTACTATAACAAATTATTTACTTAAATTAGCAAAACTTTAATTTTAAATAAATATTACCTTATACGAAATTTGAATCTTGATACAATGTAGGTTTATTTATAAAAATCTCAACAGTTTATTTACGTTTCTCATAAAACGGAAAACTTCACATGTTAAACGAATAAAGCAGGAACGTTTTTTTCCTCGAGTTAAATAAATGCAAAAAGAAGACCGCTTCAGCCTAAAGAGCAAAGCGGTAGATTTAAAAGAAAACTTGTTTAATGCACTTTTCCCTTTTCCAAATGGGTCAACAACTAAGACGGCAAAGAAATGCTCCAGCAGAAAAAGAACTAAACGTCTTAAATAAAATATTCCGACAGCATTAAACATGCAATTAAGTCTGCGAGTGGTTAGTTTCGTAAACGGCGCTAAAGATATGGACGAGAGGGATACAGGATGTGACATCTGCGAGGAACGCTCTTAATTTTTCATTTCCCGAAACGCGCAAGATGCAAAAATAAATTTAAACGTTCCCTACATTAACTCCGAGTATTTTAATTTACATTTATGATAAAGATGCATTGCTCTAAAGGGCCGCTTAGAACGAGGAAGAGCTCTCTCGCGCTTTTGCAACGACGATTTCGAAATTGCTTATCTTCCACTTTATAATTTTACGAATCCTTTAGAACGCGAGTCGTTCAGCTCGAAACAGCGCCGTCCAAGTGTTTTGATTTTCGGATGGTTCATTTAAAAAATTATTATTTGTAGGGTTATCATTAATTATTTTTATTTGGTAGTACAGGGTGAGGTTTGAAGTTATGTTAATCCATTTTTTTTTGGCAAAAAATGAAAAAAATAGAATAGCTTTCTATTGCAAGGAGATGTTCTAAAACAAAAATTTTCGCCTTTTTGAAAAATTAATTTTGGCTTTGAAATAAAACTTTTAAAACGCTATAACTTTTTTATTTTTTAGAAGTCCGTCGAAACGACCAAAGGCCATTGCCGGATTTACATGGAAAAGTGCCCTTGAAGATATTTAGCTTTTTTTTTCAGTGATGTATCTTAGTATTTATTACTAACAATTGTTTAAAATTTTAGGTCCCGGGCCCTTATGGTTTTTAAATAAAAAAATACTATTTGTTTTTAGAAAATATTTTTTTTCTCCGAAACGACTTGAGCGATCGATTTGTGCTTTGGATATGTTATAGACATATATTCAGCCTATGAGGTAACAAAAAATCACTTTTGAATTTTTTCAAGAAATGTATTTTTTATATAATTTAATTTTTCAAAGAGATTTTTATGGTACCTCTGAACGCGGGACACCCTTCATTTTCCCACAGGTGATTACCTATTTACTAATCTATAACATATATTTTTTTCACAATTTCTTGTTTGGTATAACACAGTTCAATATTAAAAAAACCAGACTGAAGTGCATGTGTCATAAAATTTACAATCAACATCCGCTTTTGAAGAGAAAGTATTAGAAAGAATTACAATACGATTAATCTAAAATCCAGTACTTAATATTTAATTTTAATAGTAAATATTTCCGAAATGGAAAATAGCCTACACTACTCTTTCAAAAGTCCTCTATCGATCAACTAAAGTCCCGTTAAAATCAGTTCAGCCGTTTCTGAGATTATTCGGATAAACAGACAGACAGACAAAAATTTTAAAAACACGTGTTTGACCTTTGGTAACGATCAAATAACAATATGAGCTTAAAAAAAGCCTTTATTTCGAAATCACAGACCGACCCTTCAATTGTATTTATATGTATAGATGTATAGAAAAGTATTGTGAATTAAATATTTTTTAACCACATGAAACGTTCAAAAATTATATTTCTTAAGCCATAGCTAACTATTACCTTTAACTCTTCAAATTTTGCGTTTAATTGCAATATCAATAAGCTGTCCAAATTTCACCAATTTTGAGCCTCCCCTTTTGTGACTTTACATTTGAAAATATCAGTTTTTTCTAAATATTTTGAATACTTAAGCTACGATTTTTTTTAAATTTTGCCAAAACAAACCATTCATCTCAGGGATCGTTCAAGTATTACGTAACGCAGGGGCATCGCGTTATGCACATTTTATTTTTTAATTTAAATAAAAAGCTAGGAATTAAAATTTCCAAATTTGGCAACCCCTTTCATTTATGTATTACGGAAAAATGGTTCTTGGTTGTTCGGTAACGTTTAGGGCTGGTTTGGGGTCTGAAAAACGTTACGCCGCGTTACGAGGGAGGGAGGTACAAATCTTCAAAAATTGCGTTACGTAATACTTGAACGCTCCCTAACCCATAATCCAAACTTGGTTAACTTTGAATTTGCAGTTTAAAAGTGGTGGGGTACACGTTCACCTTACAAAAGGGACCTAGTCTAGACGAAATTTAGTTAGGAAATAATTCGAATCGGTTGATAAAAGGTCGCCCAAATGCTATAATTAATACATAATTTTCGAGCCCGTTTATTTAATATTCACATCGAGTTTTGCGTTCTGTGCGAGATAGAAGGAGAGAGCGGACGCATTAAAGTTTATAATAACCGCACGTGTGGAGAGGCATCAAAGAGAATGTTTTACGAGCAGCTTTAATTCGGAGGAATTACTTCTTATAGCCAGAAAATTAAACAACGTACAATATACGGCTAACGAGTCAAAGTTCTAACGAACTTTTTGCCCGGTCCGAGGGTGTGATACCCTTTCGTAATGCCGACGCATTATACAAACGGCAAGAATGGTGCGGTATCAGTTCGCCTTTGTATTGCGTCTACGGATTTGGTCTTGCAATGAAGTAAACAAAATTAACTGAGAACGTAGCCGAGCCCTTCGCGCGCTGCACATCACCGTTTATCATCGATCGTTCGATTTGCGTTTGGGTTCGGGTTTGATGTTAGCTTGAATTAAGGCGAATTACGCGAGCTTTATGTATGTTGGCTGCACCAGCCGTTTGCCGCGCGAAGCGTACCCTCGTTGCACATTTGCTACCCTAATGAGTGGCAGCCTTTGCAGATAACAGGTAACGGCATTAAGATGCAAATTATCAACGCTAAACACGCTTCTCTTGTCGTTCATGATAATTTTTGTTAACGCAAATCGCTCTTTTATATCGGCGATGAACCTAATCGCATTTTAACCTTTGCGTCTGCACGTGCAGTGGCGGTTTCAGAGGGGGGTAATTGCGTAATTACCTCCCCTAACAATTATTTGTCCGCTTATTTATTTTTATTCTTAAAAATTACCCATATTTTAAACGAAAACAAGTTAAGTAAAATTTTTTTCTTTTTTTAAAATTGCACCCCCTAAGACAGTTAGCTGGAAACGCCCTTGGGCACATGTCATGTAATTTACCCGTTTCGAGGATTTCGATTCGATTTTTCCTAAGGCCTTTGTACGTGCAATGCAGGCCGGAATATTTGGGAATGGCGTTTATGGCATGTCGTCGTATAGCAATGCGCTTAAATATTCTAATTAAACAGTGAGAGAATCGAGATAATGGAGATACACACCATGAAAACGTCGATGAGAAATATGCACCTTATTAAAATGTAATTTAAACCCTTTTTAGGGTATGCGAATCATGTATAATATTTTTCTGATTTGTGCGGATTGGTTTTCATTCCCAATGCGGTCCGGGTCGGGCAAGAATAAGGCATGCCGGCTCGGGCATGCCGTATTCGTACCCGATCCCAACCGGATGTAGTGGCAGACTTGGCTCAAGGATTATTTAGACGAATAAAAGTTTGCAATAAGAACTTACATTATTTTGCAGCTTCGCTAAATAGAATTCTCTCAGTTCTATGCACGTGTTAACACCACAAAGTTGCAACTAATACTAAATAGATAAGCGAAAATAAATATAATCAAAAGCCACGATTATTTCGTTATGCGTAAGAACCGATATCTTTTTAAAATAGTTTATATAAAACATAAAATATGATAAAATGTAAATTTAGAATATATTAATCATGATTTTGTTCCTCTTAAAAAGGGTGCATGCTATTCAAATACACAATTCACAGTTCTGTTAATTTTTTCTATTGTCACAGTTTTTAGAATCAAAAAGTTACATTTAATAACTTTATAAAACTTCCAGCAGTTTCAAAAATGTCAAACCCCTTCATTGCTTTTATGTTTCTGTTTTTTATTAATAAAAGCTTAGCTTTATTTTCTTTTCGTATCTCGCGACATAATTTTACTTATTTACCTTGATAAAGACAATTTTTTCTGATATTTTGGTAAATAGGAGCTCCTACTTTTTGAAAATCGGGTTACCAATGAGGTCAAAAATTGATTTTTGAATTTTTATAGTTTATTTAAATGTCTAGCCGTCCACTATGGGTTAGGGTCGACCAAAACAACTTTTATTCTAAAATGAATTATTTATCGAAAATATGAAAAATATGGGAGGAGAATCCAAACTTAAATTGGAGTTTGATATTTCATTTACAAAACATTTTTCTAATTTTCCTAATGAAGAGTCATGGTTATGGTAAAGGTCAGCATACCTTGTACCACGCCAAGTGCAATCAACCCTTAATTCAAAAATTCGTATTTTAAAAAATCCGAGTTAAAAACTCAATTTTATTTTTTTGTTTGAAAGTTGAAATGTTTCTTTAAATTATAAAAAATACTCTTGAGGAAAATCAATACCGTTTCGGAGATATGATTTTTAAAAAATACCCATTTTTTTCGATTTTTTTGGAATAACTAAAGAACCACTTAACCGATTTCGACAAATAAATACATTCTAAAATCAGTAAAACGATCCTAAACATCGTAGGACCTCAGATTTTTTTAAATCTTGCTAAATCTGAAATTTCGGGTTATTCGGTTTTTCGGAAATATATTAAAAACTAACTCCCCGATTTCAAAAATTCTTTCAAAATCGGATTCCTCGAGGTCAAATACATAGAAAAAACTATGTTTTAGAATAAAAGTTGTTTTGATCGACCCTGGCCCATAGTGCGTCCGTATACTAGTTGACTAAATGTCACATGCCATACTAGGTGGGGTTTGCCATACCCCAAATATGAAATGAAATAAAATCCGCAAAATTGTACTTTTTGACAGTTAAATGAAAACAAATATATTTTAACAACCAATAATGAATAGGTTTAAGATAAAAACATATTTGTTTATGCATTAGAATAGACTTTTATTAATAAAAATAAAAAAACTTAACTTATAAGGTATTGAGTCTTTTGTTGAGTACTAAATTCCAATGACACGTGTCAATTACGATATCAAATATTAAAAAAACCTAACAAAAATTTCATTCTTGCCTCCTTATTGAAATACAAATTAATTTCACGGCAATTTCATAATGATTCGCAATAATTTAGACCATTAATTACAAGAAAAATTAATAAATAATTTTAATCGTTCCCTCTCACTTGCATTGACAATATTATCGTATCTTCTCGCTCCCTTCCACTCATTGCTACGTTAAATACGTTTTTCGAATATAAAAGCGATATTTACTAAATTAAATTAAAATTTTTTAATTTGAAGGAGCGCGCAGTAAATTATACTAACATAATAAACACGTGGATGTGCGCATTCGAGCGAAAAGTGGCACATTTCCGAGCGAGGGAAGCAAATGAAGCGCGACGCGGAGCGGCGCGCTTCATTTTCCCGAGATCGGAATGTGCCACTTTGAGCTCGAATGTGCACACTCGGTTTTAAGCTTGATTACCAAACGTCCCGTTTTAACAAAAAAAATTATTTTGTTCACGTTAGTTATACCCCGCCTAGTACACGGAAGATTAACTTTTCCTCTTTTCTTTGAAAGTTTAATTAAAAAAAAAGAACCATTTAACTAATTCCACGTTTTTACAATACAATTCAAAAAAAATTAGTTTTTAAGTCGTCCGCATAAAAATGTCATTACTTTGCCAAAAATATTAGTAACAAATCAAAAATTACTTCATTTATTCGAAAAACAAATTTTTATAAATAACCAACACAATTTCGAAATTGATTTTACGTTATTTTCATTTTCCTTCGGAAAGCTAAGCTCGGCTTTCCTTTTGTATTAAAAAATCTAATTATATTGCTACAGACATTTTTTTGAATATTAAAATAAATGGGCACCTACAGCCACGTTAAAATAAGAAAATTCTAACGTGTTTCGGTTGGGGAAAAAAACCGTTTTTTTCCAAATTATATTTATCTTCTCGTTCGATGGAATATAAAGCTTTCAAGTTGTGTATCGATTTAGTAATTTTTAGCATCGCATAAGTACATTTTAACATAAATTTATTTTTAAAAGGTTTCCGGATAAACGACTCCTTTACGGGAAAACGTAGATGGATGGATGAGGGCTGATGTAATTACGCTTCTTAAAGGATAAACTAATTTCCATCGAAAATAAACACAAATCATGTAAAATTTAAACGCACATCTAAATAACATTTTTTCCCCCCTAATTTCCGAACGGGAAACGTCGACACACTCCGAAAAATGTTTGTTTCTTTTGCGTTCACTTAAAAAGTTACTAAATTTTTAACAAAGCGATTCGAAGAAAAACAACAAGCATATTAAACATGAAAATCGCGTAAAGTTGGGCAAAAAATTCAAGTGCAATTTGAAAAGTTCTGCTTGAAGATCAGAAAGTTCTTTTTCTTCCGCTTTTTTTTTCGTAAAAAGATAAAAAGCAGAGAAAAGCTTTAAATTATTTCCATTTAGTTAGATAAGTCGCTAACATCAAAAATTACGAAAGAAGATTACAAGAAAATAGAAATATTTTAAAGGAAAGCCTTCTTTGCCCTCTAATAAATTATTTATGAATCTTGCTAAAAATTTGTTCGAAACTTCTGCGGTAGTGCTCTTCAAACTTTTTTATTTTTCTGAACGTGATTTGTATATTTGAATTTCGCATTTGCGTTGAGTTTTCGTTTAGCTAACCTTTTGTGAAAAAAAAAGAGAGAAAGCGTTAACTAAACACTTTAAAAAAATACCGGTTTTATTTGTTATCGGCAACTTTTTTTCTTGGAGAGTGTTTAGTAATTCAATTACGTTGCCGTTTTAATTATTCCGTTAATAAAATCGATGGGATTTGCATTTTTATTTGGGCAATAACGAGTTTTCGTTAAAGGAGCTTCCCCTTTTTTTTCTAATTTACTTGAAATGTGTTCCGATTATACAGAAATGATCTTTAATTAAAATTATTAATCTTCCCTTTAAATTATTTAATTAATAAAGTTTGGCTTTTACGGTTTCGCTTTTAAAAGTAACTTTAACGTTAAATCGGAAAAAAATTCTTTAGCGTGGGTACACGTCGAAGCCGTAAAAATTTAGTTTTAAGTCGTATTATTTGACGCAGAAAAGATTTACATTGACATATTCTTCTACCAAGTCTTAAAATTTAAAAACATTGATAATTAAAGAAACCCAACTTTTAATTATCTTTGTTTCCCAATGTGAGTTTTTTTTTTAAATTAAATTAAGTCAAAAAAAGTATAAAATGGTGGAATGCAGAATCTTGACATTAATCACCATGGAGACACAAATAAGAGAAGGATGCCACAATATAAAACTCCATAAAACAGAGAGAAACGTATACCAAGCGTTTCGTTTAAAGTGCCACGAGGTTATATCTACTAAACTAATAAAAATTTCAAAAAAAAGTACTATACTCTGTCAGACCAACAGAAATAGTTAAGTCACTTCCACAAATGTGCGCTAAATTTAAATAGAATTGTTTCTATTGGCTTAATTTTTAAAGCACGTATCACAAGCAACCATATAAGCATTTATATCCTGCAAGAACGGGGACAAACTTGATTATTAATTTGTACCGTGTGAAACTGGGCACTGCATATATTGGTTTAATTTAGTGGGGCGTGGCTTAACTATTTCTGTTGGCCGGACGGAGAATAGTTTAAAAATTTCTTTAATTCATTTGATCTATGTACTGGCATAAATATATATTTTATATTACCTACTTCCGGTTCAATCGCAAATAATGAAAACTTTAATACTTTAAGAATTATGAGCTCGTGGCATTTTAAATAAAACACCCGTTATATTTTATCGTCGAAGATTTTTCTGAATAAGATTTTACCGCTAGGTTCGCAGAAACGGACGTGGTTTTCGAGCTGCTTTCGTTTGTAAAGTACAATTTAAAAACTCCCATCGTAAAAAGCAAAATAAAATGATATCTGAAAAGCCAGGTAAGAAATGCGATAAGGTCGGCTCGCAATTATTCCGAAACTTCTACGTCATTCTGTGACGTATCAAAATTCAACACAAAGAAAATTAATTTGGGGGTCAGTTTTAATTTTTTGCAAAAATCGCCAATTTTTATATAAACACAGCAGTACAAAAATTTCACAGTTACCATTATTTTTACACAATAAAAATCGAAAAAGATCTTTAAAAAAAGACTTACACATTTTAATATTGCAGAAAGCGTTCTTCTTAGGGGTAGAAGGCCCTTGATAAACACTCTCACTCTGCACATTTAAATAATCACTAGTAAATTAATATTTTGTGGAGCGTTTAACTGAGCTCTTCGACGTGCCTTTCACAACTGAAATATGCGGGGAACGGGTGTGGGAATTCCAATTTGCGATAAGCATTTTATTTACGTTTTATTCGAATTAAATTTTTGGGCATTTACATACAGTTTTTGAACGATTTCAGTGATTACGTAAACTTTGTAAAATAATTAAGAATTATAAGCTCGTGGCACTTTAAATAATACACCCAGTATACTTAAAAAATTTATATATTTTCCTATAAATTCTTAAATTTGACTACTGTCGAAGTAAAAAGTATTGTCATCCCACTTTTGAAGCCTCAGATCATGAAAAACATCGCATGGATTTTAGTCAAAACAAATTCGGATTATACGCAATTTATTTTTATACACCCGTAAATAATTTAATAATTTTTTAATAAGGCATTAATTGGTTACCTTAAAATGTTTAATAAAATGGGATTTTTACTCATATTTTACAAATACCTAACTTTAATAAAATTAATTACTAAAAAAGTATGGATCAGAAATAAACCATTTTTATATATTTGATTAATGCATTCTTTTAGTGTAGTTTAATGTATGTCCACAAGTTAAAAAAATCAAACTCACCAATAATCATACAAGTGCCGTTTGCGCAGATTTGAAAAGAAATACTCCACTCACCTGAAACAAAAAAAAATTAATTAACATGAATATTACATGTTTAAATACTTATAAGTAACATAGCAAAATATGAAAACGTTATTTAATATTTTGGTCGAAAGAACTCATAGGGTACACCGTCCAATTTGTGACCTCCTACCAGTGAATGACCGACACGGAAAATAATGTTCATATAATTAACAAAAATAATTTATATGCATGATGTATTTATTTCTGCAATTTTGAATTAAGTGCAATATATAAAAATATTAAAAAAGTATATATTTTATATTGCAATTTGCAAGATTTAAATGCAGTGTTAAAAAAGTAACCTTCAAGCGTCAACAAAGCCTGTGATTAAAATTAATTTTACAAAAATTTATGAACTATTCGTTTTTAATAGACAAATCAATTAATCGGTCATTCACTAAGTTATACCCGGTCATTCTTTAGACTAAAGTGGCCACTTTCGAGAGCCTCATCTTTATAGTTAATTTTACAAAGTTTATGACCAAATTGCGTTAATATTTTCAATAATTCATAAACAACAATATCTCATTTCACTTGTAAATGTTGTTTTGAGTTTACTAATGCGACTACTATTTTATTACATCAAAATCGCTCTCTATTGAACAAATCGGTCATTCACTGGACGTTTTACCCGACTGCAAGTCTCAAAGTCGACGTCGACAAACACAACATTACGAAGAAACGGTGACAAAGGTTGTAAAAAGCAAACATAAAACTAGTTTAATTGTTCTAATTCGAGTCCCACTGCTGCACTAACTTCTTAAATTAAAAGAGCAAACCTGAGGGGCGGAAAGAGCTCGCGACTCCCTCGAATTGAATAAAGCAACAAAGAAACTAACGCGTGCAATCGGGAAACATTGTCGCCGAGCTTTTCATTTTTACCATTTAAATTAATTCGACGTCGAAATGCCTCGTAAATCCGCCTCTGAAGAAGTCGATTAAATAAACTGTGACTTCATAAAATAATCGCTCAAAGTTGAC
This sequence comes from Sinopyrophorus schimmeli, assembly GCA_036325965.1. Taxonomy (NCBI): domain Eukaryota; kingdom Metazoa; phylum Arthropoda; class Insecta; order Coleoptera; family Elateridae; genus Sinopyrophorus; species Sinopyrophorus schimmeli. The sequence continues at coordinate 948,717 of JARFIZ010000202.1, forward strand.
AGGAGGAAAATTAATAACTTTCGGAGCAGATACGACAACTATTATAGCAATACAAGAAATTGGTTTTATTACATTTATCAAAGAATCCTCCTATCTGTCTGAAAACACACCTAACTCCGTGTTATTAGAACGTAAACACATAACAAAACGACAGTTTAATAACTTTAGCAACAGATATTGATCAAAGAGAAATTTATGGTCAAAAACAATATCATTTTTGTACAACGTCGCAAACATATCGTCATTTGGGAAAATAATAAAGCATTAAATTTGATATATGACCGGTTTATAAATAGTTCTCACCATAAGCTCAAAATACGCATCTGTGTTTTTTTCTATAGCTGCAAATTTTACGCCGGTTTAAACGCATTTTTATTTTAATTCAAAAATATTAATTTTGTGCCTTTTAATTAAATATTGCAGGGGGCATTAAATTCGCATACATATGCATCGTTTTTAAGCCACTTTTGTAGTACCTGTAATTTGAATGTTTTTACGGTTTGTGTGTGCTCGCATCATTTTATTAATATCGAATTATGTAGTTTTAAATAAATTTAGTTAATAAATTTTAGATGAAAATTGACGAAATAGAATTTTGGTATAATAAAATTATTTTGCGCTATAAATAGATCGGCAGTCACCACCCAATCTGTGGGGGGCTAAAAATCGTTACATGAGCGAACTCATGCTATTAAATTCAGAAGAAAAAATGTATCTTTTAAGGTTTTGAAAATTTTACTTCCTGGGACAAATAAAATTAGTAAAAATTGATGGCTGGCAATTCTGTGATGTCTGGATGGTTTGGTTCAATTAAATTGCGGTGTCCGGTATTTTATATATGCCTATTTTAACTTAATGTAAAACTTGTAGATTTCGATATTTTCGGCGAGAAAGCATATTTATTATTTTTTTTAATAATAATTTTTTAAAGCACCAAATCACATATTTGGTGTTGCCTGTAAGTTTTGATTAATATTTTTTGGAAAGTCAATTATTTATTGTGAACCGTGCTTAAAACCGAGTGCGCACATTCGAGCTCAAAGTGGCACATTCCGATCTCGGGAAAATGAAGCGCGCCGCTCCGCGTCGCGCTTCATTTGCCTCCCTCGCTCGGAAATGTGCCACTTTTCGCTCGAACGTGCACATCCTCGTATTTATTAATTTTCTGTATAAAACGTCTTGCTTTCTAATTGAAATGATTAGACGTAGTACAATACAATTATATTTTATGTTTGGAAAAAGTTATATTGCTTAAATAATAATAAAATTATAAATCCTGCTAAAAAGTAATTAAAAAAAAAATCTTTAAATAAGCCAACCGATTCTTTATAATTATTAAGGTATTTATAAGATTCCCATAAGAGAAGAAAATTATTTAAAACAATTTTTATGTTTTAATTTATGCAGAATAAAATCCATTTTTAAAATAATTTGAACTCGATGAAAGTTTTCCTACAACGGACAAACTGCGGAAATGTTAAAGGTACGAAGCAAATAAACATATTTTTGTCCCCCTAGAATGAAATATTTGGTTAGAAGAATCCCCATTACCGTTTTGGATTTGGCGACAAAAGATAATCCTGTAATGCTATATTGGAGAGATAGTTTGTGAGAAACAAGTATTAGTTAAAAATTTTCAGATAAATAATCGTAACTCCTTTACCCTTAAACATATATCCACTTAAAACAGGGGTGGGTTTACTTTTTGTCTCCGGCCGTATAAACACTTATTAAAACGATTCGGGCCAAATATAAGTACACCCATACCTCGCTTTACGGCCTAGATGCGTTCCACGAAACTTGGACGCAAAGCGAAAAGCCGTATAAGGAATCGAGATTGCGCTTGCGCAAGCTTGGCAACATGTAGATATATCGACATAAAAACAAAGTTTTTTTGCCGTTATAGCGAAACATTTTAGGCTGTAAATCGAAAACGTGCCTTAATTGAAGAGGGCCGTTATAGCGAAATGCCGTATAAAGAGCGGCCGTATAGCGAGGTATGGGTGTATTCAAATATTGAATAAATTATTTGTCTTCGTTTATTCGTTCAAGGCATTGTTCTTATGTTTAGTCTAAAACGTTTTAATTTCCCATAGAATTTATGGATTAAATTCCTCCGCGTACCGGACTTTGCCCGCCGGCCATCGGGCAGATGCTCGACTGAAGGAAACCCTAACATTTTTGCCGTAAAGCACCGCAGGTTAAAATTTGTAAATTATTATGGAAAAACTACACAAATAATTCAGTATTTATCCGAAATAAAACTGAAATGATTATTGTAGATCGTAGTTTGAATATGAATATGCTTCATTTTTTCCCGCTACAAAATGTGTCACTTTGCCCTGGAAAGTGCACAATCGGCTTTGCACTACCAACAGAACGTTTGCTATACTTTTTGTAATTTTTATTTAATATTTATAAAAATGTACATAACTTTCTGATCTATGATTGCAAATTCCTGTAAATATACTAAGGTTTATCGATTAAAATTTAAGGTTATTAATAAACAATAATAAATAAATCCTAATTTTCTTTACGCCTAAAATATAAAACTTAATCACGTTACATATTAATAAAAGTCTCCAAATTATAATATTATGCAAAAAAGCAATCTGTATTTCCAAAGCACTAAAAATCCGAATTATAAAGTACATGTTACGAGCATTTGGAAACTTTGTACAATCAAGAGAACGAGAAGCAATATAAAAATTAGTTTCCGTCCTGTCTTGGGTCAAGGTATTGGTGTAAAGGTTTGTCGGTGTGTACGTAAAAGTAGGTAAAATGTATAAAAAAAACTTCCAGTAGCCAGAAATATTTTTTTTGAGCGAAGGCCATAAAAATGGCAACATTTGTAAGAGGTAATACTGTACACAAATAAAAAAAAAACCGAATAATCGAAATTCGGATTATTGAGACATTACTGTTGGGGGTTACTACTGACTTCCCAAATTTCGATGATATTAAGGTTTTAAAATTTTATTTCTTTTTCAGTTACAAACATTGTGTATGTTATGACGTATCTCTAAACAACTCTCTCTTAAATTTTACTAATAATGCTCAGGCCGTCTAGATCTTATACACTGAACAATTACCGTACTACGTATTTAATGTAAACACAAAAACTTTTAACTGGAAAACAAGATGACAAGGTTTGTTCTCAAAAAGAAATAAAGAACAAGAACAATTTTGATGGGAAATAACCAGTCGTAAATTTACAAGTCGGATGGAAGCGTATTGTTGGTTGTAGGAAAGCAATGAGCCTTGTAACATCCCTCGGGAATCATTCATATCCTACACAAACATAGATACTTGGGTATTAGACGGTTTCCTCGTAAATAAAGGTGCTGGTCTCACCTATACATCACAAAGGTGACCATCCGTTAAAAGAACATCAACTCAATTTGGTGCGTCAAACAATAACACCCAATTTTTTGAGACCGTTTTTGGATGAATCGTCCGTCAAAAATTATCAAAAATTTTGCATTACCAACCACTTCAGTGATAATATAAAATATTTTATATCTTTAGTGGAAGTCGTTATTATGTTGGCTACAGTCTGGTCCAAGTCAACAAATAATTCTCCGTGAAATCCATATCGTGGTGATCACTCAATGCTTTTATTGTTAGATGGGAGCGAATTTTGTCATTCGAGTTGACTTTTCGATACCAACCCAAGGATACTCCCGCAGTTTTTAGATTTTATATAGTTATTTTACGTTTCGCACGTTAGTAACAAGTCAAATTCCGGTTGTCTTGCAGCTAACGTTTGAGTTTTGACATTGGATACGTCTGACATTGTTATGTATTATTATTATTTCCATGGAAACCAAATATACATTACCGGTTTTGTAGGAATTCATTTTGACAACTTGTCATTCACATTTAAACTGACTCTAACAAAATTAGACATGGCGGGAGGGCAGAAGTGATCACCGCCTGCCACCTGTCCAACAAATCTCATCCCGTACTACCAACATAAAAATAAACTAGTAAGCCGCCAAATTCAAAACGTCTTCAATCTTAAAAAAAAAACACTCCGCACGTGCGACTACGTAAGCACCTATCGAGAATTGATGAGAAGATAAAACTTCCTTCTCTAGATGGAAAAAGTTTCTTATTAGTATTTATTTTAAATTTTTGATAGCATTTTTTAAATAAATATATGTATATGCGTATGTATAAAACTTCATCTTTTTGCTTTTGCGGTTTAACGAAAAGTTATTTTAACCCAGGGAATGACTATAAAACTTTATATCGTACAAGGAGTGAATTAAGAACTCTGCATACTGTTAAAAGTTTTTGATCCTTTCAGCTGCTTTTCCGCACGTATTTTTTTCAAATAAAATCTTTGCGAATTTACATCAAAAGTGGAGATCGATTAAATCAATTAAAACACCAAAACTTATTAAATTTACATAATAGCATATTGTATACTTTAAAAAGCTAACAATTAATTTTTTTAACGTATTACTATTAAAACAACAAATATGTTTTTATACAATATCTTCAATTGTTTCCTCAGAAAAAATTTATTATTTCAAAAAATTATTGTCGGTATATTTTTTAAAACACTAAACTAAAATAATTAAGTTATTTATGACAACTTTAAAAATTAAAAAAAAATTAATAATGCCAAAAACACACAAACAAAATTGAGATAAATCTAAAAAATACGAAGGAAGAAATAATAAACAGGCTATGCAGTTGGGGATGAAATGCCCGAATTAATCAACACAAAATTTTCGTATAATTCATCCCCTCCGACCTTTCGCGGATTACATTACACAAATGCACTTTATTTCCATATTCATAAATGGAAATACCGAGGCAGAAATCTCCGATTGCAATTTCGACGACAAATGGCAGAGTTGCTCTCCGTTAACTCACAAAATTAAGGGGTTTATTAAAAAGACACCCCAAGTCTGTGAGTAAATTATATCGACTTAATCCCGTTTCTTCGCAATTTCCTTTTAATCGCCCCCAACAGAAATTGTGTTTCGAGTCTGAAAAAACAAGCGGTGCGTGTACGCATGTACGCGCGTCCGAAGTGATACTTCTTTGTCGTTACGAAATTAAATATAATCACGTGTTATGTTGCGCACGTCGAGTCTGTGTGTCAGCGGTAGCGAACCTATAGCACACGTGCCACAGGTGGCACGTATAAATATTTTTCCAGCACGTTATCGATTTTTAAACTGTATACTCATTTTACAGCGAGAAACGAAAAAAAATGTCGGTTTAAGAAACGACTTGGAAGCAATTATTTGACATAATTAAATAGAACGCAAAATATTAAATAAGAAAAATTTTTTAATGCCATTCCCAAGACCTAAAATTGTTAAAAAAACAATCAACTGTTTTACCGTTTATTTTTCTTCAACTTATGCTTGCGAGTCATTATGAATTGTATTAAATAATAAATTATATTTAATTATATTAAATATTTATACTCATGGGTGGAGGGTGGGTTGAGAATTTAAAGGGAATCCGTATATTTTCACCCATTTTAGCAACTTTATTATTTTTAGGTCGCATTTTAAGGCAAGGCTAACATTGGGAAATGAAAAAAATTCTTTAAAATAATTTTTTATGCACTTTGTTTAAACAAATTATACAATTTGAATATTTAATAATCGTTAAATATTCCAAACTATAATCTGCACAACTAAAAAACAAAATTTTGTAGATATTGAGCAAAATTCAAAAATTAATCGGAATGTGCCACTTAAAGCCCGAATGCGCACACCCGACTTTAAGCACGATTCACAATAATAAATTTACTTCCTTAGATAGCTAACGTCATACTTTTCGTTAGCCGTGCGCGCGCAACTTCCCTTGCCTGCTCAAATTGTACTCTTAACACGCCAAAAGAAGTATAACTTCAAAAACTATCTTCGCATAAAATTCGGCGGTAATCTATTTGGAGGTGGCACTCCTTTTGATCAATATTAAAACTCTTTTGTGATTACTCACGCGCGTAACACCCACATAAACCCTTCAAAAGTCTAAAATGTTAAACAAGGGATGATTGACTATGTTCCACGTGTTTTTCCAACGCGCGCACACCCACCCACCTACATTTCGCTCCAACTTAGGAATTCAAATTTCGTTATTTTGCATTTTATGAGATTTCGCAGCTTCGATATTAAAAGTTTCGATATTTCAATCGCTTACGTCGATTATTTAAAAAAAAATAAAAACAGACCCGTCGAGTTTCGTCGCTCGCGCCTCGCCGAAAGAGACAGTTTTCGAAATCGGATAAGAAAATTAAATTTTCTTATAAGGGAGTGCGCGCTCTCTATCGGCAACAAATTGTTTTTCTATCTAAAACATAAAACGAGATTACACGTCCTTGCAGAAACGTTATTGACCAAGAAAGAGGCTTTTAGTTTGTTATCAAAAAGTCAATTACCGTCTCTCCCCCTTTTTTTCTGGGTAGAAATTGTACCAAATCAAAATCGAATCAAAAGCGCATTCTTTCAGATAAATCTCTCCGATTGGGACGATAAAATTTTACAAGCGACTCGATCTCTCGTCTTTCGCCTAATTTAAATATAGATTTTGGGTTCGGCTGATTTATGACGTACCGACGATTACGACTTAAACGTTTTATTTAAATCGCCTCGGCGTGTGGATGTAAAAAATGCGATGGAAGTAAAATTTTAAATTACAAGCGCGCGTCTATCGGTTAATAAAAAGAAAATGTGCAAGATTAATGGAGCGATTTCCTTTCGAAAAGGTCAGAAAATTTGCAGTTAGATATATTTGCCGCATCAAAGAAAAGCAAACGAACTGAAACCGTTCCAATTTAAAGTACAGTAGAAGCTCGGTTATCCGGACTAATTATTGTTGCAGCTCATTCGGATAATCGAAAATTCGGTTAATTTAATGTACAGAAAAAAATGAATTTTAGCGAATTTTAGCAAAACTAACCAAAATACGACAGTTGAATTCAGCGGTCTAAGAAAATAATTTAATAATTGTGAAACTTGTTTATGTTCGAAAAACGTATTTTTATCATAGCACTGAGTGGAAGAGAGCGAAAAGATACGAGAATCTCATAAGTGCGAGTGAGAGGGAATGATTGAATATATTCAAATGCTTTTTCGTTCAATTTATTAGCCGAAATTATTGTGAATCGTGCTTAAAACCGAGTGCGCACATTCGAGCTCAAAGTGGCACATTCCGATCTCGGGAAAATGAAGCGCGCCGCTCCGCGTCGCGCTTCATTTGCCTCCCTCGCTCGGCAATGTGCCACTTTTCGCTCGAATGTGCACATCTTCGTGTTAATTGGATTCGGCTATATTAATAACAAATCCTTCAAATCCAGATTTTCTATTCAGAAAAAGTTTTCGCTTGAAAGTGCGCATACTCCTTAATAATTGAATTTGCCTGTCTTATTATTCTCTCTTACAAATAATATTAATTAAATCAAGCTAAACTAAATGTACCACTTCTCGTTTTTCTTTTAATTAAAAATGATAGTAGGGTATTTTTTAACAAAAACCACATTTTTAATTTAGTACTTTTAAACTAGACTAAATGGGAGACTTCATTCTACATGAAAAAAAATACTTTAACTTTTTCCGAATTTTGACTCTTATTTCCCAACCTTTTTTGTAACATACCACACCCAAATCATTCTAAAATTTTGCTGCGCCTCCTATGTAACATAAATAAGTAACATAAATAAGGTCTAATTACAACAGTGTATACAAAATGTGCTTTAAAAATAATTTGTTTATAATTTTTACAAAAATGAAAATGACCCTAAAATGTTTGGGGACATTAATTTTGACATATAAACCTTCAACAATCTGCAAAAGATGATATAAAAATCAACTACGGTACTTGCGGGTAATAAGGCCTGTCGGCTAATAAGGCTTAATTAACAAAAACCGTATTTAAAATGACCGCTTTGGCTTAAGGCCACACACACAAACACCTATTGAACGAAGATGGTTCTACAAGTTTGTGGAGGCGGCATATTCCGCTTCCTGCCCCAAATGTAGCATCATATATCGTAAAACGCGACCAGGCAACACAAATAATAAAAATCGGCCCGAATCAATCGTTAGTATTTTTTGAAATATTACACTTAGCTATGTAAAATCACATTTATTTTTTTTATTCATTCAAGCTTCGATGATTTTAAATATTTGAATGACGTATCATGGACCAAATATTTTTTATTTTGATTTTCTTACATACGTGGTCGGCGGTTATTAAAGCCTACTAAATTTAACCATAGGCTTTATTATATTCCTACTTTTTGTATCAAAGTTTAATTGTTTTCTAATGCATTTTACATTACTTTTAAGGTCTTACGGATATAAATATATAAAGAAATTTGTTGTACCTTGACTCTTTTTTTATTTGTATTTTTTTTCAAAATGTATATGTAACAATTTGTTAATAAAATAATTTGCACCGTATTGGGGCACTAATAAGGTGCACTTCGTAAAAAAATTTAAAAGCATTAGCAACTGCTTATTCACATTGCTTTAACATTTAAAAATTCGTGGAACTATGGCTTAGGTATAACAGAGGTGATGTACCTAGGCCCGTCTCATGAAAAGTATATATTTATTATTTATTTTTAGATTATACGAACTATTAATGTTCTTCTTTGATATAACACTAAAATTGTTTCAAAAATTAATAAAACATTTCCCGTATAGGTACTGAAATTTAACCATTCCAAAACTTTAAAAAATTTTAACTTTTGATTTGACTTGCTAGGCATATTATCTCAAGCAAAATACAATAAAATAAAGAAGAATATATAACAAATATAATCCTACATTTTAATTTATTACACGTCGATCCTAGAGTCAAGATACAACTGATCGACAATGACCGAGGTACAATCGGCCCAATTGCAAATTACCACCCCCAGCATGAATGCTGGCTTTGCAGGCTAGCAGACTTGTTAAGAATAGTGAACAGAGGTCTTGTAGTACAAAAATATGTGATTTTATAGAACCAACACATCTATTTTTAAGTTGCAATTACCGTTTTTTCTGTCACTCTTCTTTAGGTAACTTCAAATGCCTATTCTTTATTTTTTTTAGTGTTAAGTTTCGTAAACTTTTAAATACACATTTCTTTTAATATTAATTATTTACTTTTGATAATTGATTTTAAATTAATACTGAGATAAATCGACTTTATTTAAAGATAAAATTAATCTATTTTAGGATTAATATGAAACTGTTTACAAATGTGCAGTATTAATTAACTATTTATTATTTGTGACTGGCTATAAATTACTTTTGAGGTGCTAATATAATATAAACAACAATTTACAGCAATTTCAACGTGTTTTTTTAAATATTATCTGCATTATTTTTATAACAATTGCACTTAAGAGTAAGAAGAGTTAAACATTTTCAAATAAGTTACTGCTGGGATGGTAATTTGCATTTTGGCTTACTGTACATCACACCGGCCCTTGATGTTTAATCATCACAAGAACAAAATTAAAGATTATGTTGTGTTAAAATCAGACTACTACTATGCAAATGTTAATAAATAATCTTCCTGCTTACGATAAGTCATTATTAGGTAATAAAAATTATGTCAGTAGATTATACTAATGACTTTGAGTGCGCTAATGACTATTAGGAGAGGTAATTTCTAATTTTTTTAAAAAAATTTATTTCAATTGCTGTATTCATGTATATATTAAACTTAGTTATCAAATATATTATGTCCAGTTTTATTACTTAAATTTTTTAGAGCTGTAGGCCTTATTACCCTTCCGTAGTATAATAAGACCTAGTAACAAGAATTTTAAAAATGTTAATTTTTGGTTTTATTTATGGTGAAAGTTGCCATTTTCCTTTATATTATATAGTAACTGAATCTTAAAAATGATTACTATTAAAATCTTAGAATTAAATTCGATGTTTTTTCATTTAATTTCCAATTTTTCTTAACTAGGCCTTACTACCCGCAGTTACATTAAATCTAATTTATTCGACTTTTAATTTTTTGCATTGAAGAATAAAATAATAATGTAGGCAAATCCGATCAATACGAGGATGTGCGCATTCGAGCGAAAAGTGGCACATTTCCGAGCGAGGGAGGCAAATGAAGCGCGACGCGGAGCGGCGCGCTTCATTTTCCCGAGATCGGAATGTGCCACTTTGAGCTCGAATGTGCACACTCGGCTTTAAGCACGATTACAAAGCGTCCCGTTTTAACAGGAAAAAAATTGGTCAAATTGTTAGGTATGTTTACAAAAAACGCAACAAATATTAATCACTAAATAAAACAGTCGCACATTATCTTAAAATCAACAAAGCAAAAAAAGATGTTTAGTGCAAAATACAAAATAAAATATTTAGTAAGAAATACCGAGATTAAATTTTCGCGACGACAATCCGGATAATCGCGAATCCGTATAACTGAGGTTTTACTGTAACATTCGCGGCAAGCTACTAATTTAAAAGGGCCATTTTGGGCGCGTAATGACAGGGAGAAACATTGTAATTCGATAAAATTAATTTCGAAAGTTCTCATCTGTTAAATAAACCGAAATTAATTTAGATTTTTTTCCTTAATTGAGTTCGAAACTTTGTCGCATAAAAGAAGCTCCCCCTTCCCATGGATTTTATAAACGAATTAAAATGAGAGCCACGTTCCCAAATATGAAAACAGTCCTCGTTTATAAAATTACCATTTATACGGCAACTCAACAAACAAAGTCCAAGTATAATAAAGTTTTTAAAGAGAAAGAGAAGATGTCGTTTTTTCCTGCGACTTGCCGCTTTAAACAATCGAATCAAAAACACCCCTACGCACAACCGCCCTTAAATTACCATCGATCCCTTTTTTCTCCCGGCTCCATAAACATATTCGACTTTCCAAAAAAAAACACTCGAGCGTTTTTTTAAAGGTTATACAAGAGTTATCTTTAATTTCCCGGTTCAGCCATCCAAAAATTTTCTAAATTAGTGACCCTAAAATTTCGAAACCTACCAAAGTTAATTTCGTTCCTAATGCAATTATAATAAGATTTCTCGAGAGTTAGATTTACATCAATGCAAACTCGAATTTATTTCGGACGGAAAATAAAAGCTTATGAATCTCGTTAAAATACTTACCTGATTAAGGAATATCTCCGCGAATAAAAACAATTTAAATTTGAATTTCAACGAAAGTTGTTTAGGATAAATGCGCGACAAAGAAATTGAAAGTTTCCCCATTTGTTGATTTTTTTAAATCGTCTTTGAAAATAATTTATTTTCGTCTATTTGCGATAGAGATTTTTGTCGGTTTTGCGCATCAGAGATCTATGTTGGGAGTTATTGGCATAACCTCACATATAATTAAATGACAGTTTCTAAGTAAAACGCGTTTTGAAACAAAAAATTTTCTAGGGCCATCTCATAGAACATTGAAGTACCAGTAGGCCGAAACATTCATGCATTTATACATAACAGCAGATGGCATTACATTCGTATCTATATATTTCAGTACCTAGGCGATCGAAAGCCATCACATTCTCACGGCGAAATTGGAAGAGGCGGCGCACAGTGGTTTATCGGCGGAAAAAAGTATAATTTTCCGAATGTTTAATCTTAGATAAATTATTGTTGAATTTGACACTTAGAAGTCCAAACGACCATATTTCAGTAGAATTAATACTTTACATTGAGTAGAAAGGTTTTTTTTGACAACATGAACTTATGCTAAAGTAACTTGATAAAAACATCTAACATTTTAATATTAATCCAAGACGATTTTCTTCCCTTCGTTCAAACATTAACACTTAGATTTCTCAAAATATGTTATATAGCATTAATAATAATTAACGGAATACAAAAATTATCATCGTTAAGCTTTTAATAATACACATAAATCGCACATACAATGGCGGCACCGGACATTTTCAGTTTTTAAAGGAATATGTTTTATGCTCCGGGTTGCTCCGGTTCGCGACAAATTTTTTTCTGTTTAATAAGACACTGCCTAATGGGTCACACTATTTCCAGCTGCACATACCTGCCCCCCGCCCGTTATATGGCCCTAAAGACTACCTACTACCAATCGGAGAAAGAAATAAAGATTAATTAATAACATTATTAAGTTAATAAAAATTTTGTTTATTTTTAAGTTTTCGCTTTTAATTTTTTTTTAATTTGGAATAAGAGAAATAGATGACAGATATTTACTTGCTATATGCATAACGTAGTGTTAAAAGGACCCTTTAAATGCTTCGTAATGTTAAAGGGTTAAAGCAGGTAGTATTTCGAAGCTCGCTTTCATGTTGGGATAAAACTGTAAATATTATTGTACATACTGTATATTATGTTTTAGTTAGCTCATATAAGTACTTAGTTATTGTTTATAAGTTACAGTAGAGCATTTGAAACTAGAAAAACACAAGTACTTTTTTCCGCTGTCTAATGCATTCTGAACCACTGTGCGGCGTAAAGATCGGTCACCCAGATATTAATAATAATGCCAATACGTGTGATTATTGATTCATTTTCGAAATTTGAAGACGATTGACTGTTTTAAGTCAAGACATTCTTAATAATTATTAATTAAATACTTAATCGAGTCATGCATGAGAAGCAATAAGAAGTATACATTCTATTATCCCTTTGTACTGCTTTTTTTAATTTTAATTAAAAAAACCCATGAATAAATTGCTTGAAAAATTATTATGAATAAATCATAATGTTCACGACCATTATCTTTTAATATTAAATGAGCGCACTCACTTCCTTCGTGCGCTCAACTTTCGGTCTTGTGGTCAATCGTCAACTTATCGCACTTATTGCACAATATACTATTATTCAATGTATTCTACAATATTTTGATATGAGAGTAAATGATAAAAAGACAATCGATTTTTTTAGCACCCTAATGTTATATGGTAGAAATCGCCAGTAGGACGGTTACGACTTCCATGGTACTTACATAGTAATATATTCTTTTTTTCTAAAAACAAGTCTGGTTACCATTGCAATATTGTTCGATTTTAAATTAAAAAATTCAATATTTTATAATGTAAATATTAAAAAAAAAATCCGGTGCATGTACAAAATTACGTGCGTTATAAGTTATACTCCATTGGCGTAACTAAATTAAGTATAACCTTGTGTAAAAAATAATATAAATAAATTTAATAAATAAGAGGATGTGCGCATTCGAGCGAAAAGTGGCACATTTCCGAGCGAGGGAGGCAAATGAAGCGCGACGCGGAGCGGCGCGCTTCATTTTCCCGAGATCGGAATGTGCCACTTTGAGCTCGAATGTGCACACTCGGTTTTAAGCACGATTCACAATAATTTAGGCCAATAGAATAGACGAAAAATTAATAAGTATAATTTTAATCGTTCCCTCTCACTTGCATTGACAAGATCATCGTATCTTCTCGCTCCCTTCCACTCATTGCTAAGGTAAATACGTTTTTCGAATATAAAATCGATATTTACTAAATTAAATTCAAATTTTTGATTTGAAGAAGCGCGCAGTAAATTATACTAATATAATAAATAAGAGGATGTGCGCATTCGAGCGAAAAGTGGCACATTTCGAGCGAGGGAGGCAAATGAAGCGCGACGCGAAGCGGCGCGCTTCATTTTCCCGAGATCGGAATGTGCCACTTTGAGCTCGAATGTGCACACTCGGTTTTAAGCACGATTCAGAATAATTTAGGCCAATAGAATAGACGAAAAATTAATAAGTATAATTTTAATCGTTCCCTCTCACTTGCATTGACAAGATCATCGTATCTTCTCGCTCCCTTCCACTCATTGCTAAGGTAAATACGTTTTTCGAATATAAAATCGATATTAACTAAATTAAATTAAAATTTTTAATTTGAAGGAGCGCGCAGTAAATTATACTAATATAACAAATAAGAGGATGTGCGCATTCGAGCGAAAAGTGGCATATTTCCGAGCGAGGGAGGCATATGAAGCGCGACGCGGAGCGGCGCGCTTAATTTTCCCGAGATCGGAATGTGCCACTTTGAGCTCGAATGTGCACACTCGGTTTTAAGCACGATTCAGAATAATTTAGGCCAATAGAATAGACGAAAAATTAATAAGTATAATTTTAATCGTTCCCTCTCACTTGCATTGACAAGATCATCGTATCTTCTCGCTCCCTTCCACTCATTGCTAAGGTAAATACGTTTTTCGAATATAAAATCGATATTAACTAAATTAAATTAAAATTTTTAATTTGAAGGAGCGCGCAGTAAATTATACTAATATAACAAATAAGAGGATGTGCGCATTCGAGCGAAAAGTGGCATATTTCCGAGCGAGGGAGGCAAATGAAGCGCGACGCGGAGCGGCGCGCTTAATTTTCCCGAGATCGGAATGTGCCACTTTGAGCTCGAATGTGCACACTCGGTTTTAAGCACGATTCACAATGATTAATTTACTTTCTTCGACGGCTAACTTCAACTGTCGACTTTTAGTTAGTTGTGCGCACTCGACTTCCGTTTTTCATTCTTTTTTCACCCTTTCATTCTCCATGGGCCAAAATATTGCCTACTTTGCGATACCCCTACCACCCTCACACTCTGGGCGTCTTTTATACTCCGTATAAAAAACATTTAATTTTCATAGATAACTCTTGATAGTGTCAAATTTTCACAAGTTCTGCGCGTTTGCTGCTAAAATTTCACCCTTAACGCACGAATAAAGTATAGCCTCAAAAATGTCACAATTTGCGTGGCGAAAAATCCGCAAGTTTTAATGTTCTAGTCCTAGGCGCCGAGACTGTATATTTTAATAAAAAGCATTGAGAAATTAGATAAAGCTTTTAACTCATTTGGCGAGGTCGTAGAAGACATAATGCTAAATATCCTCAAGCGTACTTTAAAACCCATAAAATAGAAACGTAAGATGTGTGAAAGGCGAGTCTCCAGAAATGAAAAAAGAACTACCGCCTTCTCATCTTGAATATCAAATAAGGACTAAATCTCGTGACTTTTCACGTACGAACGCAATCAAGAATGAAGCCGCACTTCTGGGTCAGTTTTTATGGCGAAATAGAAAGAAAAGTTACGTGTAATTCGGAATCTTATTAGCTTCCTCTAGACATAAAAATTGAGCTAAAATATTCTACCTATAAAAACATACAGATTTTTATCGACCTTTTCTCTATTCGTCTTTGTGTTAGGCTCTCCTCTCAACTCTAACCTTTCCAGATTATTATTTTTATTATCCTTTTTTTTTCTTTGATACTGTAAAGTTAGCTTTGATGCCCTCAATTTTAAAAATAAATCGAATCGAAATGTTTCGGATTTAATGAAGAAAAAATTCATGTTTTCATAATTGATATCAGTTACACTTTGTTTTTAATATCAATTGTAAATAAAGTTCGAACGAAACGAATCATATTTATATTCAAAAAGTACAAATTTGAAATGATACTGGTTGCGTCAAGAACAATGTTATAATAATTGATATTTTATAATTTTTGTTTATAATAATCGCAAAACTGATGGAAACAATGTTTTTGTTAAAAGTAGTGAATAAAACCGAAATGTTAAGACTTTAATTAAGAAATAGTATTATGTTTAATTATTAATAAGACCTTTGTATTTTTTTTTTGAATTGTAATCTTAAATAAAATTCTAATAAAAAATATATTTTTGTTAATAATAAATAAAATAAATGTCTTGCATTAAGAAATTATTTTGTTGTATTAATTAATATTTTTTTTAATTGTAATCGCGTATAGAGTACCAACCGGGGTTACTCAGCCCCGAAATTTTTTTGATTCCCGGGACCCGAGCCAAGTGTATAAGGTATAGTAGATTTTTAAACTTTGGTTCGTGCACCGCTGGTGGCCCGCAAAATTATAAATAATAGTTGCCAACAGTTCAAAAAAAATGTGTCATAAATGCATTATTATTTATGATATTTTGAAAAATTTTGTTCAAGCCTATACCATTTTGCATTTCGATTTACATTTTAGAAATTTTACGGGTCTCGAACGATTCGTAGTTGCTGGGAATCGAAACTAAGTATTTTAGAAAAATTCCCGGGAAATTTGTTCCCGGAATTCCCGGTTCAACAACCCTAGTTCAAACAAACAATTTAATTTTATGTTAAAAATAAAATAAGATCACAATGTTTGAACTTTAATTACTAAATTTATGTTATAATAATTAATATTTAATAATTCCTTTTTATTTTAAGCATGAGATGAAGTTCAAAAAAAAATAAAATCAATATTGCGGCTAAAATTACGAAGATTGACAATTTTATAAATCGATTTTTGATAGTTAATTTTAGATAAAATTCGACGAAAAGTAATCGTACATTTTTAATAAAATTGGGTTGACTTCTGGAGCCAATCAAGTGTAAAGTGAGTGAGGTATACCTATTTAAAAAAAAACTAAAATTTCTAATAACGTACAATATAAAACAGTACCACTCAAAACGCAATAAAAATGTTAATCTTAACAAATTTTAAAAACCGGTGCGTCTACTTAAGTACGCGCGTTAGAAGTGATACTTCTTTGGCATAACTAAATTAAATATAACCATGTGTAAAATTAATATAAATAAATTCAATAAATAAGAGGATGTGCGCGTTCGAGCGAAAAGTGGCACATTACCGAGCGAGGGAGGCAAATGAAGCGCGACGCGGAGCGGCGCGCTTCATTTTCCCGAGATCGGAATGTGCCACTTTGAGCTCGAATGTGCACACTCGGTTTTAAACATGTTTTACAGTAATTTAGGCCAATTATTTGACAAAAAATCATTATAAAATAATTATAGTCGTTCCATCTCACTCGCAATAACGAGATTGTCATATCTTCTCGCTCCCTTCCACCCATTGCTACGGTAAAAATGTTTTTCGAACATAAAATCGATATTTATTAAACTAAATTTAAATTTATGATTTGAAAGAGCGAAGAATAAATTAGACAAATTCAATTAACACAAAGATGTGCGCATTCGAGCGAAAAGTGGCACATTTCGAGCGAGGGACGCAAATGAAGCGCGACGCGGAGCGGCGCGCTTCATTTTCCCGAGATCGGAATGTGCCACTTTGAGCTCGAATGCGCACACTCGGTTTTAAGCACGATTCACAATAATTAATTTACTTTCTTAGACGGCTAACTTCAACTCCCGACTTTTAGTTAGCTGTGCGCGCTCGACTTCCGTTTTTCACTCTTTCACTCCCCACACGCCAAATGAAGTACAACTTCAAAAATCCCAAAACGCAAATTGCTTACATTTTCAAGCAAGAAAAGCAATCATAAGATTGGATCCGCCATTTGTGGCAGATACAAGGGTGGCGAAAGCGAGGAAACGTTTAAAATAAGTAATATAATTAAATATAAACATTCGAAATTCAAAGCAAGCAATTTATCAAAGAATATAATCAACTTAATAAAGATATTGAGTGAAGATTCAATCTCAAGTGTTGTGGTTGCTAACCACTTCTAATAACTTCAAAGCTTTTAGATGTAATACCCCCAAAGAAGATGACTTGCTAATTTCTATGCTTATACTTACATCCCCTTTTCTAAAGTTTTCATTAAGAAAATTATATGTTCGAAATGTACGAACGAGCAACTTTCCTAAAACTAATTTTGCGCGGTTTTCTCTCCCGATGTCTGCATTTGATCGTTCGATTAATAACGCTTATCAGTTTTCGGTCTAAAACTGAACGGAAAATTAGTTGATTTGTTTCCTTCGATCAAAAAAACGTACACGCGCCGACGTACAGTGCTCGTCAAAAGAAAATGGACATGCGAATTTAACATTGGAAGCTAAATCTCTGAAAGTTAGAGGACCAATCTTACATGCTATTTTAATTATATGTATATTTAAAGGTGGGACTATTTGGTCGTTGCTTGATTAACTTAGCCGACTAGACCGGCAAACTTTGGATGGTTTACCGACGTTCAAATCCCAATAGAGTCTTCTTTTTTTCTAAACTTTTTTCATTATAAATTTTGTGAACAAGTAAAAGTACAAAGGTTAGTATAATAAAAATATAAAAAATACAATATTATAACCTTCAAATTCTAATACAATATTTTATTGTCATAAATTGGGCATTGAATTTAATGTAAGATTGGTCCTCTAACTTTCAGAGCTTTAACTTCCCATGTTAAATTCGCATGTCCATTCTCTTTTGACGAGCACTGTACTTATATCCTTGTTCCCGTCTGAGTTACGAGTTCCTAAAGTTTTCAACGAATGTATGTGCAGTACAAGCAAGAAAAAAGTCATTTTACGAAAACGACGTCCGCATAATAAAGCAATAAATATGAGGCTTCCTTGTTTCTCACTGCGAATTCTAAAGAGCAAATAACAACATTGGATTTCGCACAACAATATAAGGAATTCATAGAGGAAATTTCTTATGTATCAGTCGCGCACCTCAATTTCCAGACATCGAAGTCAATATACGAATCAGCAGAAGTATGTACATATTTGCTACGACAGATCAACACAAACCAAAAGTGAAAATGTCCTCGAATCGTTTTCCTTTGCAGTTTCCATCAATTTCCTCGGTCTTTCCAAATATTTTCCGATGTATCTGCACAATGGGAACTTCTCGAAGCAGTCAATCACCTTCCATATACGAAGACTAATAGAAAAATAACGATGTTTACTGAAAGAGTTCTTTAACTTTTTTTTTATCTTCCACTCCCGGTCCTTCTTCCTCCGACACGTGAGTGCGTGTACGCAATTGCGAATGAAAAAAGGCGGTGCGCGTAGTTGGGTACGCGCGTTACCGCTTACACTTCTTTGACGTAACTAAATTAAATACAACCGTGTGTTATGTAGCGCACCTTGCATTTAGGGGTGTCCAAACTACATGTTACTGTCCCTCCCTTCAAAAAAACCGTAAAAACCGCTAATTTTCGAATTACGTGGTAAATAGGTTCGAGAAAAAACTGAGTAAATCGAAATTATAATTTTTTGTATAAAAAACCGTGTAAATCGAAAACAAAGCACAATATGCATAAATTGGTCCATTACTTTAAAAAATTTCTTTTTTTAACGTAAAATATTGGTAAATTTTTTTAGTGTAGCCTTTCATCAAAAAAATACCACGCTTCTATGATATTGTAGCCAACGCGATAGATTAATTTAATCGAACGTCTACTGTACTTCAATAACACAGGCCTACAATGGTTTTCCTCTCTAGGATCTCAATAACTTTTTATATAGTTTTTGATGTGCTGATTCCGAGAAAAATAATAAAAAAATTCCATCACGTCAGGATTATTTGATATTAAATATTGCAGATTTTATTAAAAATTACCAGGGCGGATAGATTTGAAAAACTTTAAAACTTATTAAATTAGTTTAGCCCAATTTTTAATACATTCTATTGCTGTGACGGGACAAACAAATTAATTGTATTTTGTAATTTGTTAATTGCTACATAATAAATATAGGTAATACGCCTTTACCACGTCGAAAACGGGTCATTTTAGCCTCACTTATTCTAGTAATGAGCCCATTAAAACACGATGATTGGGCAAAATGACTTTATTTTTCTGAATATTACTAGAAGAGAGTATAAAGGTCAGCAATAAGTTTTTTGTATAAATACTATTTAGTACTGATTTAGAAAATTCACAGTAAACTTTAAAATGTCATCGCAAAGTTGTTTAAATTCTCCAGACTCTTTTTGTTATATTTGCGGGAAATTTATGGTGATAAAACAACGAAATAACATTAAAGACTTTAGGAAGAATGTTTACAACAGTTATTTTAGATATACCATCATAAATCGGGAGACATCTTGGACTCCTCATAAAGTTTATGCGACCTGTTTACTAGAATTTCGCAAATGGTTAAAAGGGCAGAAAAATACCTTCCCCTGTTGTGGAGACCAATAAAAACTTCTACTATAAAGAAATAGTAGTCAAAATGATAACAAATTTGGGTCTAATGGGCTGTAATATGAGCATTAAATTTCATTTCCAGATTTCGCACACTTACCAGAAAATCTAGGAACCGTTGGTGAAGAACAAGGCGAAAGGTTTCACCAAAATTTGAAAGAACTTGGAGATAGGTATCACAGGCGTGCAAATTTAAGGTCATGACGTCCTCTTTAGTATCTGATAACTGATTCTGGGGTATTTTGATACGCTGATGACGAATATGAACTTAGTTTTTATCCATCACCCACAAATTTTTCGGAAAAGCTACAGATAGAAAATCGAAAAAACACGTTTTCTCACAGAACAAAATATATATTTAAAAAAGTACTTGTTTTCTAACTTTGAAAACTATTAAAATATAATTAGAAGACATTGTTAAGCTACAATTCGTATTAGTTTTCTTTGTGGAATCTGGTCCTTTTTTCGCCAAAGCTTCTGTTGCGTGATTTTCTTTTAAATGTCTTGTTTAGATTGTCGCGCTTTAGTAACCAACAATAGTCCGCCATCATGGTAGAATTCCATTTCCCACAATACCTACCTTCAAGTTCTTCTAAATCTTGGTGAAACCTTTCGCCTTGTTCTTTGATAACGGCTCCTAGATTTCCTGGAACGTATTTTATGTGCGAATTCAGAAAATGAAGCTTAATGCTCATATTACAGCCCATTAGACCCAAATTTGATATCATTTTGCCTACTATTTCTTTATAGTCGGAGTGTTTATTGTTCCCCAAAAAGTTTTTCACCACTTCCTTAAAAGATTTCCACCCATGCAACTTCAACATCATTGAGTTTTTCGTCAAATGGTCAAAAGTGCAGAAAAATACCTTCCCCTGGTGTGGGGACCAATAAAAACTTCTACTATAAAGAAATAGTAGTCAAAATAGTAACAAATTTGGGTCTAATAGGCTGTAATATGAGCATTAAACTTCTTTTCCAGAATTTGCACATTGAATACGTACCAGCAAATCTAGGAACCGTTGGTGAAGAACAAGGCGAAAGGTTTCACCAAGATGTGAAAGAACTTGAAGACGGGTATCAAGAAAGATGCAATTTCACCATGATGGTAGATTTATGTTGGTTACTGAAGCGCGATAATCCAAACCGGAAATTTCAGAGAAAATCGCACAACAGAAGCTTTGGGGAAAAAGGAACCAGATTCCACAAATAAATTGATATGTATTGTAGCTTAACAAGGTCTTGTAATAATATTTTAATAGTTTTCAAAGTTAGAAAGCAGGTACTTTTTTCTCAAATTTCTATCTGTAGCTTTTCCGAAAAATTTGGAGGCGATGGAGAAAAATTGAGTTCATATTTGTAATCAGCGCATCAAAATACCCTGAATCAGTTGTCCAAATTCTAGAGAGGACGTCATGACCTTAAATTTGCAGGCCTCTAATAATTTTAGTTAAACATTACAATTTGGTATTCATATCGAAAATACCAAATCTTTGATTTAGTGCTTTTAAACAGTTATTTTAAAAAAATAAAGGCCACAACCTTTTCCGAATAGAAAATCTAAATTTTGGATTTGGAGGAGAGATGATTAATATGAGCAAATTCAATAAATACGAGGATGTGCGCATTCGAGCGAAAAGTGGCACATTTCCGAGCGAGGGAGGCAAATGAAGCGCGACGCGGAGCGGCGCGCTTCATTTTCCCGAGATCGGAATGTGCCACTTTGAGCTCGAATGTGCACACTCGGTTTTAAACATGATTCACAATAATTAATTGACCTTGTAATTTATTTTAATTAAAAATTGCACGACTTTATCGGGTGTGCAATTTGATCTCGGAAAAATGTGCACATAATACGTTTTATTCTAGCACATTACTATGTTATTCAATATAGACAAATTCGACAAATGCAATGATGTGCGCATTCGAGCGAAAAGTGGCACATTTCCGAGCGAGGGAGGCAAATGAAGCGTGACGCGGAGCGGCGCGCTTCATTTTCCCGAGATCGGAATGTGCCACTTTGAGCTCGAATGTGCACACTCAGCTTTAAGCACGATTCACAATAATTAATTTACTTTCTTAGACGGTTTGTTAGCTGTGCGCGCGCAACCTCCGTCGCCTACTACTCCCAACGCGCCAAACGAAGTGTAACGTCAAAAAACGTTTAACTCGATTAATTTTTATGTCGCGTAAAAAAAATAATAGTAAAACCCGCCGGGGGGGAAAGCGCATATAAAAATTAGTTAACGTAACATAAAAAGTCTTCGTAAGTGGCGCGCCGGTTATAAAGCAAAGCTTAAACTTTCTTCGGCGATCGATAGCCAAGTACATCCATGTAAGCTCTTGTAATGGAATAAACGTTCAGATACTAAAACCTCTTCTTCAGTTCAAGATAAAGCTGTCAGAACAACAGAATTGAAAAAAATTGCTCCATTAGCTTGGAAAGAAATATCTCAAAAGAAATAACACGTCCTTAATTATGACAAAAACGTTTTTAAAATACCGAAAAACAAGCCGATCGACGAGTAAATCGAGGTTTATTTTCTTTTTTCTAATAATTTAATAAAATTTCTTTTATGCCCGAGGAATACGAAAGCGTGTCTTTTGATGTTCGCAGTTATTGCAAGCTTCTTTACTTACAAACTTTATCAGCAGTAAAGTTTCGGCGTATTTTTAGGAGGAACTTTGAGAAATAAAATTTCTGTTTGATTTAGGGATCTGTTTGGAAAAGTGTCGTGGCCATGCAAATTTTTAATTTACTTCGTGCTAATTTTTGTTTTTGCTCGAGCAGACGGTTTTCAGTTGGAGGAAAGTTTATTCAAACGTTTTTGTATAAACATATCGATAAAGTTGCTCTTCCTTTTTGGAGAGCTCCGTTACGAACACTTCTCGCTGGAGAAACTTCCATTTTACGGAATCGTCCAAAGCGTTTATTTTACTTCGAGTGCGATGGGGAAACGAATTCTTTTATCGAGAGCGTTTTCTAATTGTTTATCTTTGGCGGGAAATGAATTTTCATGTTTTGTGGATGCGATAATTTGATTTGAAAAAAATTGAATTTATTTGTTTATTGTCGATAGAACGCAAAGAAGTTAATTTATATTTAATGGTACGGGAACCGGTTGTACCTTGGTCCCTTTGTACCTAGGGCAAGTTTAGTTTTTTTAATGTTTGCGTGCTTTCGTGACCCATAATTTTCGATATTTCTAATGTCACATTATAAAAATAGCAGACATTAACGTAAAGTTAGCAGCAGGTGGCTAATGTAGCTACTTTGTTAATGTATGAGATCAATTGAAATTTTTAATCGATTTTTAATCGTGCAAATTTAAAAAGAATTGGTAGAAATAGGGTCTTGTGGTTTATATTATATAATTATTATTAAAAAATAAATTGTTTATCGAGAATCGTGCTTAAAGCCGAGTGCGCACATTCGAGCTCAAAGTGGCACATTCCGATCTCGGGAAAATGAAGCGCGCCGCTCCGCGTCGCGCTTCATTTGCCTCCCTCGCTCGGAAATGTGCCACTTTTCGCTCGAATGCGCACATCCTCGCATTTAATACATTCGTCTAATTTATTTTTGGCTCTTTCAAATCAAAAATTCTAATTTAATGCAGTAAATATCGATTTTATATTCAAAAAACGTATTTTTAATATAGCAATGAGTGGAAGAGAGCGAAAAGATACGAGAATCTCATAAGTGCGAGTAAGAGGGAATGATTGAATTTAGTTAAGTGCTTTTTCATCTAATTTATTGGCCTAAATTATTGTAAATCGTGCTTAATATCGCGTGTGCACATTCGAGCTCAAAGTGGCACATTCCGATCTCGGGAAAATGAAGCGCGCCGCTCCGCGTCGCGCTTCATTTGCCTCCCTCGCTCGGAAATGTGCCACTTTTCGCTCGAATGCGCACATCCTCGCATTTAATACATTCGTCTAATTTATTTTTGACTCTTTCAAATCAAAAATTCTAATTTAATGCAGTAAATATCGATTTTATATTCAAAAAACATATTTTTAACATAGCAATGAGTGGAAGAGAGCGAAAAGATACGAGAATCGCATAAGTGCAAATAAGAGGAATGATTAAATTTAGTCAAGTGCTTTTTCGTCTAATTTATTGGCCTAAATTATTGTAAATCGTGCTTAATATCGCGTGTGCACATTCGAGCTCAAAGTGGCACATTCCGATCTCGGGAAAATGAAGCGCGCCGCTCCGCGTCGCGCTCCATTTGCTTCCCTCGCTCGGAAATGTGCCACTTTTCGCTCGAATGCGCACATCCTTGTATTAATTTGATTTGGCTACATTAATTTTGTCTCTTTTAAATTTAGAAAATTAAATTTATTCTAATTTTTAATTTAATTTTGAAAAAGCTATAGTCTGTTTTTTAAATCAGAAATTTGGTTCTCGGTAGAAATACGATCTTTAATCTTTAATTATTTTTTTTTTGGAAAAAATTAGTTTAACTTTAAAAAATAATAATAAAATGTAATATGACAGCTGCGCAACCAGGAAATCTTTGTTGGCTTTTGGTTATTTTGCCTAAGTTTACAAAATCTATTGTTTTTTTTTGTATTTAATTAGTATAGAGGAACCTTTTGTATCTTGGCGCCTTTGTACCTAGGGCAACTTTATTTTTTTTAATATTTGCGGGCTTTCGTGATCCATAATTTTCAATATTTCAAATGCCACATTTACAGACATTAACGTAAAGTTAGCAGCAGGTGACCAATGTACTTTGATAATGTATAAGATCAATTGAAATTTTTAATCGAAAAAAAGTAACTCTTTTTATATTCTTTTTACTTAAATATCTTATTGATTTTTATTACCTAATAACAAATGACTCATAGTAATTGAAAGATTATTTATTAATGTTTGGATAGTAGTGGTCTGATTTTGGCACAGCATAATCTTTAATTTTATTTTTGAGTTTAAACATCAAGGGTCGGTGTGTTGTACCTCGGTCACTGTCAATAAATTGTACCTTGGCACTAAGACCAACGTGCAATAAATAAAAATTTATATATACATTTGTTATAAGTTCTTGTTTTTTTTTTATTTTGCTTCAGATAATATGCCTCGCAAGTCTAACGAAAAATTTAAATTTTTGCAAAGTTAACCATTAAGTATGTAAAATTTTAGTATACGAGAAAAGTTTATTAATTTTTGAAACAATTTTAGTGTCATCTCAAAGAAGAACATTAGTAGTTCTTATAATCCAAAAATAAATATATAGTTTTCATAGAACAATGGGTTTTATTTTGCTTAATGTGAATAGAGCCAAGGTACATCATCTCTGTTGTACCTAGGCCATAGATCCACTAATTTTTGAATCTTATAGCAATTTGAGTAAACGGTTAGTAATGGTTTAAAATATTTTATGATGAATACCTTATTAGAGCCCCACTACGATGAAATTTATTTTATCAACAAATTGTTATATATACAATTTAAAAAAAATTACAAGTGAAAAAAGGGTCAAGGTACAACAGGTTCCCCTATATTGTGTGTGAATGGATGAAATAAGACCATTTCAGATGAGGGTAAGGGTTGTCTGTCCGAACTCGTCGAGGGCTGGCATCATCAATATAAATTAATCATATTAATTGTTATAAACATTATTTTTCGAAACAGTCATTCACTGATATGCGGTCACAGACTAGACGTTTTATCCCAAATCTATACAATTTTTAGAGATATCTCAAAAATAGTTGAGGTACAAATTTTTTATGCAATGTAAATAATAATTAAAGACTTATTAGTCTAGGAAATAATAACAAAAAATTGTGTTGAAAAAAATAGTAAAATTTTATTAAAACTTCATAAACAATTAAAAATAATCTAAACAAGGAAGCACTCCAAAGTTAAATTTCCCAGCTTCTTTGAGATAAGACGAAGAAAATAATAAAAGCACCAGGAAGCTCGACAAAAGGAGTAAAAAATTAAAGCAGCAAAGGAAGTGCGGTTGCAGACATTGTAGAAATTAGAAAACCCACAGCTGTCAACACATTTGGTTTTGCATACGTTGTGAATTTGAATAGTTTGAATTGAATGGTATTTCAAGTATGTTCAACATTCGATTCAAATCGGAACTTGAGCTTTTGTTACTAAACGCCGTATCGAAGTTATTTGAACGATGGTAAAATCGCAATTATAACATTATTTTAAACTTCCAAACGATCATAGAATCCTTTTTAATAAGTCAACTTTAAAAGAACTGTAAATTAGAAAAGTTTTTCTTAGCGATAAACTTGTCGTCTATCTCTTCTGGAATCGTTACACTAAATGAAAAATCTTTTCAACAATGAAAAAGGAGGTCACCTATTATTGGAAATATATTGCTACCGCTTCAAAACCAGAAATTCCTCACCAACTTTGCTAAATTTCTGTTTTGCTACTTTCGCATTAGCGTAATTAAACTTTGGGATGTTAAACACTTAATTACGTTTCCTCAAAATTAAGCGCATAGACCTTCTTACAAATCTTTTTTGATTAAAACCAAACTTTGTCTCCTGCGCAAATTGAATTAAAAATAAGATTTATCGATTTCAATTTCTTATAGGCCGAAGGAATTCCCTTCGTGTACCTTAACCCTTTCTAACACCTTTACAAGAGTTTGAAACATTGAATAACCGTGTTGGAGGTTCGGGCGAAAATCCCTCCGGAAACATGGACAACGAGCAAACGGGAGGGAAGAAAGGGCTTTGGAAGTATGACTAGTTAAATTACTTTAGATGAAAGTAAAAGGGAAACGAGGATGCGACGTTCCCGAAGGGTTAAACCCTAATTTCGCGCGGAAAAAAATCGGCATTAAAAAAATTGCCTTCGAGAAAAAATTAATTCTACCCGCCGCATTTCGTCGCCGAAACGTTTAAGATGTTTTTATTGCGAAATTATTTTATTTGTGTTTGATCGATTCCATTTTCGACGCCCCATAAAATCGAAAGTAACTGATACAAGGAAGGAGGAAAAATGCTCGTAGCTTATTTATGTTTTATATTATTAAAGAGGGTTCGAGCTATCTTTTTATGGCATTATCTTGCATCGAAACCATTCAAATCTCAATTCTTTTACGTATTTTCGGCATTGTTTTCGGAACATCTTCCTTGCATGTTTAGGTTAATAAATCTCTTTTATCTCCGAATAACGCAACGGAATTATCTCGACTTCCGCTTACATCTTCATTATTATACATGAAGCCTTTTAGTTTCTGATTTATTTTTTAAACTAACCAAGAGCTTGTTGAATAATTTAAACAAACAAACTTAGAATTGTTTTTTGTTCTCGATTAAATACGTTCTCTAAAAATTGGGCACGCAATATAAAATATGTTTTTGTTATTTTAAGTATTTTGTCAAATGGAAATAAGCCCCTAAGAGACAGGGTTAAATCAAAAAATAAACGCCATTTTTAAATTTCGCGGGCTGTCTAAGTATATTGTCACCGTTTTTTCGTTTTTTAGTTGGTATACGTGTCCATATCGTATGCAAGCATTGGTAGCCATATTGTATGCTTATTTAATTCTCAGTTGTTATAGTTACATGTGTTATGGCGGATTTTAAGATTTTTGCTTGTAGAAAATACGCAACATAAAATATTAAATTTTGCGCTGGCAAAATTGTATTGTATTTGCTTAAAACTTCTTTAAAACAAACAAAATTAATATTGCTACATTTTTCGATATATTGTCCCCTTTTTTTTAGTACTTGATGTTGAATTGCAAATATTTGAAGCCGAAATGACAACTAATAGCATCAGCATTTAGAAAGTAGGGAAACCTGTTGTACCTTGGTACCTTTTTATCTCGGGCAACTGTATTTTTTTTAATAGTTGCGGACTTTCGTGACCCATAATTTTTGATATTTCAAATGTCACATGGACAAACATTAACGTAAAGTTAGCAGCAGGTGGCCAATATACTTTGTTAATGTATGAGATCAATTGAAATTAATATCGAAAAAAAGTAAGTCTTTTTATATTCTTTTTACTTAAATATCTTATTGACTTTATTACCTAATAACAAATGACTCATTGTAATAGAAATATTATTTAGTAATGTTTGCATAGTACAGGCCTGATTTTGGCACAGCATAATTTTTAATTTTATTTTTGAGTTTAAACATCAAGGGTCACTGTTAATAAATTGTACCTTGGCCCTAAGATCAACTTGCAATAAATACAAATTTAGATATATCTTTGTTATAAATTCTTATTTTTTTTTATTTTGTTTCACATAATATGCCTCGCAAGTCTAACAAAAATTTAAATTTTTGCAAAGTTAACCATTAAGTATATGAAATTTTAGTATACAAAAAAAGTTTCGTTAATTTTTGAAACAATTTTAGTGCCATCTCAAAAAAGAACATTAGTAGTTCTTATAATCCAAAAATAAATATATAGTTTTCATAGAACAATGGGTTTTATTTTGTTTAATGTGAATAGAGTCAAGGTACATCATCTCTGTTGTACCTAGGCCATAGATCCACTAATTTTTGAATCTCATAACAATTTGAGTAAACGGTTAGTAATGGTTTAAAATATTTTATGATGAATACCTTATTAGTGCCCCACTACGATGCAATTCATTTTATTAACAAATTGTTTCATAACATATACAATTTAAAAAAAATTACAAGTGATACAAGGGTCAAGGCATAACAGGTTCCCCTACTGCTACTGGCCCCTTGTAATCCCAATCTTTTTAAAAAATATAATCCGACAAATCACTACATAATTGGCATGTCAGATTACAGAGAATATAGACAAATTAAATAAATGCGAAGATGTGCGCATTCTAGCGAAAAGTGGCACATTTCCGAAGAGGGAGGCAAATGCAGCGCGACGCGAAGCGGCGCGCTTCATTTTCCCGAGATCGGAATGGGCCACTTTGAGCTCGAATGTGCGCACTCTGTTTTAAGCATGATTCAAAATAATTTAGGCCAATAAATTAGACGAAACATCAGTTAAGTAATTTTAATCGGACCCTCACTTGTACCAACGAGGTTATCATATCTTTTCGCTCCCTTCCACTCACTGCTATAGTAAATATGTTTTTCGAACACAGAATCGATATTTACTACATTAATTTAGATTTATTGTTTGAAAGAGCGAAGAATAAGTAGACAAATTCCATAAATACAAGTATGTGCGCATTCGAGCGAAAAGTGGCACATTTCCGAGCGAGGGGCAAATGAAGCGCGACGCGGCGCGCGCTTCATTCAGATCGAATGTGCCACTTTGAGCTCGAATGTGCACACTCCGTTTAAAGCACGATTCACAAGAATTAATTTAATTTTTTAGATGGCTGACTTTATATTGTCAAATTCTTGTTAGTTATGCGCGCGCAACCCACGTTGCTTGGTACAATTATACTTCCAACGCGCCAAAAGAAGTGTAACTTCAAAAAATATGCACACCACGCTTTTCAACGATAAATATTTCCGACATATCAACAAATTGTCACATATACAATTTAAAAAAATTAAAAGTGAAAAAAGGCCAAGGTACAACAGGTTCCCCTACTTGTAAAAAAAAACATGATTATATTGATGCAATAAATAAAGATTTTTAAGATTCACGAACATTCCACATATTTTTTGATCAAACCCCCCACTCATTAGAAAACCATTAATAAACTATTGCATTAATCAGTTTCCAACTAAAAATTAAAATTAATTTCAACGAATAAACCTAAAGAAGTTGATAAATCTACAAAACCTGACGTAAAGCCGAAAAATCTCAAGCATTTACTGCAAATTCGTATCAAAATGGCGCCCTATTATTTAATTTAATGTTTCTAATTAAATTGCGAAAGACAACATGGGTTGCCGTTAATTACAAGGACAGATTATAAATTCTAATGGTATTTTGTATAATATAATCTCGGTTCAATTCCCTTAAAGGTTGTCGAAGCGTGTCCTATAGAAATTTCCTATAAACCTATGCGTGCGGGTGTGTGTGTGAATTTGAGTGTAAAGCAATACCGAGAATTCCCAAAAAGCGAAACGCTATTAAATTTTTAATTCAAGTTAATGCGAATAAATTTGCAAAAGTGACACATAGTTTTGCTTATAATTTTTTCGACCCTCCCCGAATAAATTATACATTTGTTTGCTTAAGGGGTTGCCGGGTTAAAATTCACGTGCCAGAATTTATTTAGTAAGTTAATGAAACCAACTCAAGGGTGAACATCGAAATTTATGCAAAAGTTTGTTCGTTCACATGAAATTTGAATTTGGCCGAGAGCGCCGTGCGGCCGACGCGGATTTTTTTAAATATTTATTATTTTCGCGATGGCTTGCACTGCGAAATGGGTCGGAAAAATCAAATCAATCGCGCAAATGCAATAAAGGCGTATCTGACTTCGGCCGTTGTTTAATGTCACGTCATTGTTAGAAGGAGCAAAGAAAGTTCTTTCAAATTACTGACAAAGAGTTTGCGAAGATGCAAAGAATTTTTCCACCAGGAAAACGTTCAGCGCAAAGCCTGCGAAACGACGAGAAAAATTTAATTTCTTCTTTTTTTTTTTTTATTATCGTATTATTACAACAATTTATTTAAACGTGTTTTTCTTACACAATTTCTCGTAAGCGCAAAGTAATTTTAAAAGCGCCCCAAAGAAGGATTTATAATAAATTATTCGTACGAAAAAAAGTAAACGTCATTTAAATTAAATTTCTCCTAGTCCGATGCGAAAACGTTCCTTTAATCTAAATGTTTAAAAAAGCAAATTGTAGGTGATGATTTTTCTAACAAAGAGATATAGATATAAATTGAAATTCAGTCTACCAGAAATGTCTGTCACAAAAGCGGCTTTGAAATTTCTGTGCTATGCGGAAAGCGTTCATTATTATCAAGAAGAAATTAGGAAAAGTTTGCTGTTTTTTATAAAAACAACATTAAAGTTTCCTCTTCCGAAAGTTAAAGCACTCGCTTTGACATCACATTTTCTAATAAACCAAGCAATGACCTAAAACTTGGCAAACTCGTAATGACTTTGTATCTTATTTTAACGGCAATAACAATAACTATTCAAAGCTTAATTATTCGTTCCCCAATGATGTCCTCGCAATAATGAAACATCAAAATTCGATTCTCTTATTCTTAGCAATCGTTTTTACAAAATGTGGTAAGGATTCGTAAGCAAAATAGAATCAAAATAGAAAGTAACTTTGCCACTAAAAATGTATAGGGTAGACGCACCCGTTTTGGAAACTATATTATTTATATTTTAAATACTTGTGTCCAAAACTAGTATTTATCCTGTCCAAAGTGTCTAAAACCGTTGCAAACAAGTAATATTATGTAAATATAGTATTTTTTAAATACTGGGATTGAAAAACACCTTGTTAATGCTATTATCAGTTTGTTTATGTATTTGTGCTTATATAAAAAAATAATTAATTGGACTTTATGTCATTTTATGATATTTAAGAAATACTTTAAGAAAACTTGAAGTGTCCAAAACCGGTGTTTCTACCCTATACACAAAGCATAATATGTGTATGATACATCTATAGAACGTTAAGTATAAGCATTGACAACGTTGCCACATTGACTTTTTTTAAAGTGTGATTGTTTAGTGTAATTTGTATATGTACGTTTTTATATAACAGGGGTGGCCAAGCTCCTTGATAGTCCGAGCCATTTTTCAAAATTTGAAATTTTTCGCGGGCCGCAATAAAATACGTATGTAATTAAAAGGTATGCAAAAAAACATTTTTTTTAATTTTTACAGAAATTATATTTATTGAAAACATAAATAAAAGTGTAAAATATGTGTATTGAATTTAAATATTAAAAATTAAACATATTTATTACACTTCTCTTGATATTTCTTTAAAATTTCGAGAGCCACAAATAATCTTTCAAAGAGCCGCATATGGCTCGCGTTGGCCACCCCTGTTATATAACAAGTATAGTATAAAACAAAAATATAATACTCGGTCATTGAATACATTAAACTTTTTGTACTCAATTTAGGCCTGTACATTAGGCCCCTATTGTCACGAGTAAACTACCGTAAGTAAGGTTAAGAAAATCGGACGCTACTCGACGCACCTTGACCAATCACAAGGCAATTAGTAATAAGCGGCTGAGGATTTCAAGCAAAACCGTAAATTTTGACCGATTTCTACTTCGAAGGAGTGAAACGAGAGGCAAATAGTTTATATCGCATTTCAATGCAAGACGGAGCTACTATACAATTTAACATTCGGAAATTCAAAACAAATAGGAATTTTTTTTTAAATTGTAACATGTTTGTTTTGTACCCCATACATAAAAATTTTTTGTATCTCATTTAAATCACGTCTAACAATAATTCTATGGCTTTTTTTATCAAAGTATAAAAATGTGCAAAAAAAATATTGTAAAAATATCACGAAATGCCCTTTTCAAAATGACTGATTCAATTGTATCTTTTGGTTTGGTTTTTGACTATATTAAATTGGTATATGTGATTACTCATTGTTTAAAAACTTTTAGTATTCAAAAAACTAATGTCAATTTATTAATACATCGCCTAACTATTGTAGAAGCTAAATTTTTAAAAGATATATCAAAAGATCTTTAGCATCAGCTGGACATAAAGCAAAAATGCAACTTTCCGATTAGTTTTGTATTATTTCATACCCAATCTGTTCACGGAAATAATATAATTAATTTCCTATTAAATTATATTAAACAAAATAAAATGTTGATAATTATACTACTAACGAATACAAAAAAATTGCAATGCTCGTAGTATTTGGCCCACGCAAATAAATTTAATACAAGATCCGCTTACATTTTAATCCAGATTTAACGCAAAGAAACACAGTCTTACACGTCTAACTACTTGTATTTGGAATCCTATCATTTTGACAAGGGATTGTGCGAGCTTTTATTCAAAACGCAAAGCTCTTATCAAGAACAAGCAATCCTTGTGATTTTTAATTTTCGTCAGCTGCGCACACTCGAAACACTCGCATCGCACTGTTTTGAAATAATCTACTAAAAAAATAAATTACTTGGAGAATTATTAGGCGCTATGTTTAGTAATTTTTGTAAGCAGGTTGTTTATTCTTTACATTTTGAGGTCAAAATATGGGTTTAAAAATATCCATTGTTAGCTCTCTTTAAAAATAGGTATTGATTTTAAGCGCTTTGGCTAAATTTTTAAACTCTCCATCAATCGTTTGCATTCCGTAGTTTAATTTGGTTTCTTAAAATAAAAGTAGTCCTTTTACGCGGTCGATACGTTACACAAAAATAAATCGCGCAAAATTCATAAAAGCAATGCAATAAAGTGAAAGTACACTAAAATTCGTTTTACAAAAAAAAAGGTGGCCTATGGCCTTCTCCAAGGTCCAATATATCTCTATACTAAAATTCGTCAAAATTGGTTCAGTGGTTTAGACGTGAAAAGGTAACAGACAGAGAGACAGACAGACAGAGTTATTTTCGCATTTATAATATTAGTTTGGTTGCAATATGTGTCCATCTAAATAAATTATAAACTAAAAATCGCAACATATAGTTACTTAAAACTATTAACCTCATAACATCAAAATCGCGTAAAAATAATCCGCATTAAGCTTCCGTGTACTAGGTGGGGTATAACTAACGTGAACAATTTTTTTTGCTAAAACGGGACGTTTGGTAATCGAGCTTAAAACCGAGTGTGCCCATTCGAGCTCAAAGTGGCACATTCCGATCTCGGAAAATAAAGCGCGCCGCTCCGCGTTGCGCTTCATTTGCCTCCCTCGCTCGGAAATGTGCCACTTTTCGCTCGAATGCGCACATCCTTGTATTTATTGGATTTAAATATTAATACTGTCCCTGTCAAATTAAAATTAGTGCCAGTAAAAATTTTATATTTGGAAAAAAGTTATAGTATTCATTTCTATTAGTAAATTCAAATGCGCCAAATCAGAGATTTGGTATTTGTAGTATAAATACGGTTCTGTAATTTTTATTTCCAAATTTTTAAAAGGTTTATTAATTATGGTGAATCGTGCTTAAAGCCGAGTGTGCACATTCGAGCTCAAAGTGGCACATTCCGATCTCGGGAAAATAAAGCGCGCCGCTCCGCGTCGCGCTTCATTTGCCTCCCTCGCTCAGAAATGTGCCACTTTTCGCTCGAATGCGCACAGCCTCGTGTTTATTATATTTGTATAATTTACCCTGCGCTCCTTCAAATCAAATATTTTAATTTAATTTCGTAAACATCGATTTTATATTTGAAAAACGTATTTACCATTGCAATGAGAGGAAGGGAGCGAAAAGATACGATAATCTTGTCAATGCAAGTGAGAAGAACGATTAATATTATTCAATTAATTTTTCGTGTAATTTATTGGTCTAAATTATTACGAATCATTAAGAAATTGCCGTAAAATTATTTTGTATTTCAATAAGGAGGCAAGAATGAAATTCTTGTTAAGTTTTCTTAAGGGGGCAGACCCAATTGGAATTTTAAAAAAATTGTTTTTTTTTTCATTTTCTAAACGTTAAATATTTGAAAAGTATTATCTGCAAATTTGCGACAAGTCGGACTATTATTTATGAAAATAAATAACTTAGAATGGAGTCGTCTCTAATGCATAAAAGTAGGCTGGTAGGGGCAGTTTTTCGTTTTACCCTATATTATACATATCCATTCAAAATAGTGATTTCTTGAGTGCGAAATGGATAAAAAAAGTGACTAGAGAAGTGAGAAAAAATCGAACAATCTAGAAGTCACGAAACAAGAAAAGAAAACAATCTTTCAATTCAAAAACTCAAAACTTTAAAAGCGTTTTTCTCGAAACCATGTTTTCGAAGTCAGTGATCACTGTAACTTGTGAACGGCTTACCAGATCAGTTTGAAATTTTTCTCACTTATTCTATGTATAATTGTCCTCCGGATGGACGAAGGATTCTTTTTTTGGACGATTACTTTTTTTTTATGGCTGAAAATGTGAGCGAAATTGTGGTCGAATAAACAATTTTGAATTTCAACATCCGCCATTTTTCAAAAAATCAAAATTTTTAAATCCTTCGTACATCCGAAGCATTATGTGATTAAGTAGTGATCTTTTTTTTTTTTGAATTCACATGATCCAGTGACGAGCTGCAGTGATCACGGCAAAATCCTTGTTTTTTAAAGCCCTTGCAAATTTGAGATAATCCACGTATTTCTCAATATTTAGTCTTAAAAATTTATAATATCTTCTTGAAATACATATCTTTCACGTGAAAAAAAATTGTTATTAATTATTTTATTATGTGGCCAAAAAAAATTCTAAATAACAGCTTTTTTTAGACGTCCCAACTAGGTCTGCCCCCTTAATATTAGGTATCGTAATTAACATGTGTCATTGTAATTTAGTACTCAAGAAAAGACTCAATAGTTTGTAAGTTGAAGAAAAAGTTAAGTTTTTGAATTTTTATTAATAAAAATCTATTCTAATGCATAAATAAATATGTGTTTTACTTAAACCTATTCATTATTGATTATTAAAATATATTTCTTATTTAACTGTCATAAAGTATAATTTTATGGATTTTATTTCATTTTATTTTTGGGGGTATGGCAAACCCCACCTAGTATGGCATGTGACATTTAGTCACCTAGTATGCGGAAGGTTAAGAAGAAACGCAGGTGTATATGGTTAGAAATTAATTTTAAGCAAACCCATTGTTACCACTTGATTATCAATTTTCGGTTGCCTACGCGAAAGAGCAAAGTGGAAACCTCCGAAGGAGGAAAAATAATGGGTGGTCGGCTTTAAAATTGAGGACTCGGCTCGAGAGTAATTTCGGAGCTTTAACATTACGCATAAGTAATAAGGTAAACGCCTCATCTCCAGTTCTATCAATTTCCTTTAGGGCTCGATATCGCAGGCAAGATATAAAATTTTCATCTTACTTTGTTCACACTCAGAAATAAATATCGGTTTTCGTTAGAAATCCAGGAAACGATATTAAATTTGGAAAGGTTGATCCCCGTTGATCCTACCTTGTGCCGGGGCGTAGATGTTGAGGTATAGGCAGTCTTCGCTTTGCTCCTGAAGGTACGGCAGTAATCTTTTCAAATACTCTAATCTCCCTCTGGGCATCCTCCTCAGCGCCGCCGTCTCGTTAAAAACGTCCGGCAACCGTTGCGGACAGACCGGACTAAATTTGTCGGCGATCTTAACACCGGACCAAAGGGCCCCCGTCACGGGCGGCATGAACCGCAAACTTCCAAGCGGAGGACTGGCGTAGGGAATCCCCCTGAACACTTCCACCGGTTCGAGATGTCTCGAGTCGAGTGTCACTATGACACCACTTACGTCACCGTATTTGGTCCTCACGGTCCTCGACGTCAAAGGCAGCCGTTGCTCGGGCGATGGATCTCCACTCACCATTTTGCTCCAGAGCAAAAGAAGCAGGAACGCGTTCCTTTGCGCGAAAGCCTTGATAATCTTTTCGCGAAGCATTGTTAGCGAAGAGTTAGGCGTTCGGTTGCATGAGGCTCAACGCCGCCGCCCTTCGCACGGCCCCCGCATTCTTCGCGGCCCCCGAAAAAAGAAACGCAATCCGCGCGAAATTGAGGGCAGAGTTACGGCACACTTCACATTTATTTGATTTGCGAAGATAAACTCGAATTATAACTTTCTCCCTTGTGCGCTTCTACGCAATACGGCAGCATCTTAAATTAAATTCAAGTGCCCAACTAACGACGTTTTGAATAATAAATTTCGTACTCGAAACGTAACAAACAACCGCGATTTTCCGGCGAAGTAACAAAACCATTAAGATTTAATTTATTCCGGTGGCAAAATCCGAGCACCACTCAAAATACAACATCGCATTTTTTTTCGTCGTCGACGGCGACTTATCGCACAACCAAGCACAAGGGCCGCCTCAATCTCTGTCCAAAGTAAATTTATTTATTTTTAAAACTTTTTTTCAATTCACTAACACTGCGAGCGATTTTTTCGGGACGCCGGGCGGCAATTTATTTCGACCCTTAACGCGCACTCGATCGTAGCGATCAACTAAATTTAACTATACAGTTGCGACACGGATAAAATCTCAATTACGATTACGATTACTGCAAACATCGGTGACACCTTGATCATAATCACAGGGTCCCATGACG
This sequence comes from Sinopyrophorus schimmeli, assembly GCA_036325965.1. Classification (NCBI taxonomy): domain Eukaryota; kingdom Metazoa; phylum Arthropoda; class Insecta; order Coleoptera; family Elateridae; genus Sinopyrophorus; species Sinopyrophorus schimmeli. The sequence goes on from JARFIZ010000202.1 coordinate 985,689, forward strand.
TCACGCACCGCGTCCTGCAGGATGACTGGCGTCGCGGGCGTTTAGACGCCGTCCTGCGCACCGAATGCATTAGTCGGCGCTTGTGCTGCCTCCCCAAGAACTAAGCTTCGATTTGTAAATTTGTGAAGGGTGCCTATTTCTTTTTGAGTTAACTGATCGTCGCGATATGTTTCGTTTTCCTTCCCGGAAAATTATTTCTGAAATCGTCAAGCACGAATACGAGCGTTTCCACACATTTATCTCGCGAACTTCCTTTTTCCATTTGGGCGGCGCTTTGATGGCGTTTTAGCGAAACTGGAGCTTCCGTTCTGAACGTACCTTTGATAATCAAGTGGTACGTCTGGGATGATCGGTCCAATAAATAAAAATTCGAAAATTGGGTGTCATCTTTGGGGGATGCGCCAAGATACACATGGAAGATAAGGACAAAGAAAAAATAGAAATTCGAGAGCGGCGTGTCGTTGCAAAATGTGGCGTCGCCATCTTCTTAACGCGAACGAGCTATATGTACTAAGTATCGTTAAGAATTTCATTGTGGTATATTAAAAGTGCTTGTATAGCACAACGCTTCCTTCGGGTGCATAAGAATTCGAAGTATCGAGGGGCGCGTGGGGATGTTGAAAACCCCTGTTTATTTATTGCCGGTTTTATTATTAAAATTCATAAATGTACTTGTTTTAGTGCCTAGTATTTCTTTAATTTTCCTTTCAAGTCGATTAAACAAATATTGACCATATAAGAAATGTAGGAATAAAAGTGGCCTATTTGGGTGTTTCCTATAATTAATTTTATTTGGTTATATTTGGAAAAAATAATTCTACCATATGTAAGCTTGTAAAAAAATATTTAAAAAATAGATGCGTGTAGGTACTTATGTACGCGCGTTAAAAGTTCTACTTTTTTGGCGTGACTAAATTAAATATAGTCACGTATTATATTATTATATGTTCATTAAAAACAATTATTTAGAAATGTAGCCACAATTCGCGATTAATAAAACGATTAATTAAAGGCTGTTGTCAATTTTTTTTATGTGCATAAGTAAGCAATCAGAAAATCTCCAATGAACCCTCACGCCCATTCGAAATTCAACAAAAAATAAATATTAACGTTTGAATAAAATCAATAATAACGTTCCCTATTTTTGGTTTTATGTTTTAGTGCGCTATAATTATTTAAAAATACATTTAAATAGTTTCTCAAGTAATGATTTTTTAATGTCATAAATGGAAGACATTTTTAATTAAAACTAAGTAAAGTTTCTATGTTTAATGAGTGCTTGCAAAGTACTGCAACTTTAAAAGCTACCCCTTTCTCTAATAATGGTTTACTAAATTAAAAAATCTTTTTAAACACTAAAAATATAAAACTTAATTTAAAAGCAAATGGTTAAAATTACTTTTCTAACCATATTTAGTACCAGCTGATTCCCTGATTCGCGTGGTTTATTGTATTAACACTAAACCTACCGATACTTCATGTATACATATTACTACCACAGCTGGTCAAGTGACCCGTCTTTAAAATGTTATATATATTACTATGTATAGCAAAAAAATATATTATGTAGCACAATTTGGTATATGATTAAAACAATTTTTTTTAAATAACAATTCAAAATTGTTTTTTTTTAATTTAAAAAACAAAAATAATACAAGAAAAAATTTAATATTCTTCAATTTAATCCTAAATTTAGAAAAATAAGTAATATGCTATAACTTTATTCACCGCATATTTTGCAAATTATTGAGTTCTTGAAGGCATATTTTCCACACACATACAAATCTTCATATCACATGAAACTTTGCACGGGTCAAATGACCCGTTGCGTTAGTTAGAGCAGATTACATATATATCTCGGTAAAACAATTAACAAGAGAGATGTAAATATTGAAAAATACATTTGTAGAAAAGGCAAATGACGATGTGATACTGTTATTTGCAAGAAATTCTGACAAAAAGTTTAAAATGGGTCATTTGACCCGTCGTGGTAGGTTTAGTGTTAACTATATATTGTATTTTCAGTAGGAGAGACTTCGTTCCTCTCTCGCACAGGCAGAGCGCGTCGCTTACCCCTTATGTGTATAGTACCGTTAATAACTTTATATCAAATAGCATATCGTGATAATTTTTATTGCAGATAAAAACCAACCGTCTAAGGAATAAAACGTAAAAATTCATCAACATCAAACCAGTAGTTTTTGCGTAATGCGCGCACATCGACCGGACCTAGCCGTCATTTTATTTATACAGATATCTAATTATTTCAATTTTTAATTTTTGATAATGCTGTAGAAATGTAATAATATTAAACAATTATTTTTAAAAATTTAATAATTCGTATAGTATAATTTAGTTCTTCAGCAGTCCCAAAAACTCATCGCCTCTTTCAAACAAATATCTCGGTTTATCTTATGCAACACATTAGCTGTGTAAGTAAATCAAATATTTCAAATTTATTTAACCTTCCGCATACTAGGTGACCAAATGTCACATGCCATACTAAAGAGTGTTTCACATTGAGCGCCTTTTTTTAAAACTAAATAAAACATAGATAGCGCATAGAATTCGTATGGGTCTTTTAACATTTAAGAAGTGTGATGTATGACATTAATAAAAATTAAGTGGTACACGATACAAAAGCGCATTAAAATTGTTGAATTATTTTATGAAAACCTGCGTTCTATGAAAAGGCTTTTTAGAAAATTATGTGATTTTTATTGTTTACATAATCGTCCATCTGAAAGGACTATTAGTCGAATTGTTCAAAAATTTAAAGAGACTGGTTCCGCAGAAAATAAAAAAATATAATCTTTTTGATCGTTCACAAGAGCACATTGATATGGTTCGTGAAAGTGTTGCCGAAAAGCCTGAAATGTCCATTAGTCAACGATCACAACAAGTTGGGCTCAGTAAAACAACAACATGGCGTATTTTACGAAAGGATCCAAATAATAAAGGAATTAAAGCGTTTGGACGATTCAAAACGTCGCACAGTGGTCGATTTAAGGCATTTAGGTAGTCAAAAATATTTTACATTGTATTTTGTTTTTTTATAAGATATTTTGTGATATAGTATAGTTCCTTGTATAATAACCATGCTTTGCAAATATTAAATCAAAAAAAAAAAAAATACATGAGAAGTACCCAAAACAAAAAAACATTGCATTTTTTAAATTTGACAAAATATATTTTTGTATAACAACCTTAAAAGTCCTTTAAGTCGAACATCCGCAGCTATCCCAGTCAAACTATGTGACGTTACCTAGCCTTATATCTAAAGTATTTAAAACCAAAAGAAACATTAGGCCATCGGAGACGATAATATAAGAAAATAACATTTAAACAAATAAATCAAAAAAAAAATTATGCATTTTTTAAAATTGTACAGATGCTGTAAAATAAAATTAGAAAACTTTAAATATCATGCAGAAAACACAAAAATAAATTTTATATCATTACTTCTACTGACAACAATAAATTGAAATTTGTGTGACAATCAAGTTCAACTGCAGGCACACGCGCACGCTAAATGGATTTTTGGCGGGAAAGGTAAATCCTTTGTTAATTTTGAGTACTTAGATAACTACCCGTTTCTTTTTAAAATTTGCCTTACGACCAGCTAGTTCTCAGAAATCGACCACTGTGCGTCGTGCATTTGTCAATTGGATTACAAGATGATTTTTCTCAAAAAATAATTAATTTGCAGATCATGTTATTTGACACCGTTGGTTATATTCTTTGGGGTTATGTAAAAATCAAGTCTATAAGAACAATCCACAATTGATTCTTGAACTAAAGAATGAAATTATTCGTGTTATTGTTGAAATAGAGCCTCAATTATGTCAAAATGTCATCCAAAATTGTGAACGTGTGTGGAGCTACATGAGGTGGTCATTTGACAAATATTATTTGTTGTGTTTAAATGTAATACATTTTACTTCAATCATAATCAATAAAAAGTTTTTGAAAATCAATGCAAATTATGTGTTTTATTTAGTTTTAAAAAAAGGCGCTCAATTTGAAACACCCTTTAGGTGGAATTTGCCATATCCCGAAAATAAAATCCACAAAATTGTACTTTATGACAGTTCAATGATAAGAAATATAGTTTAATAATTAAAAATGAATAGGTTTAAGTAAAACACATTGTATCTTCTCGCTCCCTTCCACTCATTACTATGGTAAATATGTTTTTCGAATATAAAATCGATATTTACTAAATTAAATTAAAATTTTTGATTTGAAGGAGCTTATGGTAAATTATATTATTGTAATAAATACGAGGATGTGCGCATTCGAGCGAAAAGTGGCACATTTCCGAGCGAGGGATGCAAATGAAGCGCGACGCGGAGCGGCGCGCTTCATTTTCCCGAGATCGGAATGTGCCACTTTGAGCTCGAATGTGCGCACTCGGCTTTAAGCACGATTCACAATAATTTAGGCCAATAAATTAGACGAAAAAGTACTTAACTAAATTCAATCATTCCCTCTCACTCGCACTTATGAGATTCTCGTATCTTTTCGCTCTCTTCCACTCATTGCTATGGTAAAAATACGTTTTTCGAACATAAAATCGATATTTACTGAAGTAAATTAAAATTTAAAACTTTGAGCTCGAATGTGCACACTAGATTTTAAGCACGATTACCAAGCGTCCCGTTTTAACAACAAAAAAATTGGTCACGTTAGTTATACCCCACCTCGTACAAGGAAGGTTAAGCACAATTATTAAATCTGGACATTAACAGATTAAAAAAATATTTAAAATCAAACTTCGACATTTCTCAAAACCGTAAGTCTTAGCTTACGAGAAATTCCTCTTCGATAAAAAGTCGATTAAAAAAACAACACGGAAACAGATACGTTCGTTCTACATACGACGGGAAGGGCAAATGAACAAAACAATACAAAAGCTGGGGAGCCCGCCGAGGGCCCATTGTATCATCGCACCGATTCGTGCAATGATGATGGTACACAAAAGATACAAATGGAAACGCCTTCGCCTCGTCTTTTTCACTTTCATCAAAGAATCGTGCAGAAGTATCTGGCGCGAATATTATACGGATTCAGGTTAATATATTCGAGAGCGAGGAAGCGCCCTTAAAAAATTATTGTGGCCTTCGACAAGGCGAAAAAATCGAAGGAAACACGCGCGTTCGAATAAAATCCATACTTTCCATGACGGAATCGGATTGATCATAATTAATTGCAGCGAGCCTCTTGTAAAACTTGAGCATAAATTAATTAGAAATTCACTTTTGATCAATGGAAATGTTGTTTTCGCCTTTTATCGAGTGAAAATTGTTCGTTCCGTTTTTTTTTCGAGCGCAGAAGATATGAAAGTGTGCTTTTAATTAAACGTAGGTAGATACGTTAACGGTTTTATGGTGACGTTAATTACTCCAAAGCTTTTCACGTATTAAGAGAAAGCTTTTACTTGATATCTCTGTAAAAGCTATAGCTTACAAAATATCTTGTTAGTTAAGCTTTGATTTTTGCAATAACGTTTTTTTTAATTCCCCCAAAAAGTGCTTCGTTTTGGTAATTAATTTCCACAAACTAATTTAATTTTCGAAAAACACCCGCATCGAACGTTTAACACTAGAACCGCGGAATTTTGAACTTACTACAACCGCGGTTACCGGTCAATTAGACCTTTAAGAAAAATTGGCGTTTTAACAATTAAATATTTATTGCGACACATTTAATGCTTTTGAACAGTTTTTAAAAACAATGAATGCCCTAATTTTCACCGAATATAAAATCAAAATTGATTCAAATTTTAATTGTTTGATTCATGTAAAAAACTAATAAAAACGAAGATGTGCGCATTCGAGCGAAAAGTGGCATATTTCCGAGCGAGGGAAGCAAATAAAGCGCGACGCGAAGCGGCGCGCTTCATTTTCCGAAGAGATCGGGATGTGCCACTTTGAGCTCGAATGTGCGCACTCGATTTTAAGTACCATTCACAAAATTTAGACTAATAAATTATTCAAAAAATTAAATAAATAATTTAATCGTTTTCTCTCACGTGCACCTACTAAATTCTCGTATCTTTTTGCTCACTTCCACGCACTACTATAGTAAATACGTTTCTTGATCATAAAATTCATATTTACAGTCGAACGCCGATACGCCGAATTTTTGATAGCTCGAACTCGAACCAGTTTCCCTAGGACTTGCCAACTCAACGTTAATATTTTTATGTCAATAACTCGAAATTTAATAAATCGAATTATTTAATTAGTCAAAGCGTTTTACAATTCATTAAATTCAAGTTTCCATTAGTAAATAGATCGATGACTCGAAGTTAAATTTTACAACGTTTCTTAAAATTTCCTACCTGAGAGAGGATTAACGACGGCTTGGTTTGATGTTATTGATTCTTTATAAGCTCTATTGTTAACTACGAATAAAAGGTTTATATTACAAGAATGTTTTGACAGCGGCACTTCAATTGGATATAAAAACTAATTTATGTTTAAATGCCTTATGAACAGTTATAAATTTTTGAGATGGTTTTACTGTTTATTTTACAAAAAAAAAACTATTTTTGTATTTTAGTTTTCAATTTGCTAGTTATTCGTCGACTACGAAGACTAACAAATGTGTTTTACGTTCTTTATAGTTTGTAACAGAGTATAACAGAAAATCTAAAAAAGTTTAATACTTTTTCTAAAATTATTTACGTATTAACATGGAGTGTAAACGAAAATTAAAAAGTTTAACCATAAGGGAGAAAATTAATCTTATAAAAGAGTGGAACGTGGGCCCAAAAAAAAAAGGATATAGCTAAAGATTTTGGTATTCCCACAAACACTTTATCAACCATTTTAAAAAAAAAAGACCTAATTGTAGCTGCTGAAGATACAAATGACAAATGTCAACGTTGATAAAGATTTGGAAGTTGCTGAAATTCCTAGCGATAAAAGCATTATAAGTAAAGTGCTAGAAGATTTTTAACGATAGAACAGATCAAATGAATAAACGGAAAGAAAAAAGTATGTATCTTCTATTAAAGGGATAAAAATACAATTAAAAAAAAACAATTATAGAACAGTAATTATCAAGTAAAATTAGGAAAAGTCATGTAATATGGCAGAAATATATTCCACTAATAAAAAGTAACAAGACGATAAAATTGCGAAACGGTCAAAATGACCGATTCCGCGGTTCTAGTGCTAATAGCCGACAATTTACGGCCCGGCTTTAAAATACAGAAATCTACTTCGCCCCGAAAAAAAATTCTCGCAGGACTATCCGTTTTACAAGCCGCGTTAAATATAAATTTTCCGAGCGCAGAATGGCGTGTCGAAAATGGAAAACAATTTTAATTATTTCCTTTTCATTCAAAACGCACGAAAACACTACGCCAATATTTTGAACGCACGCCTCGCATAAAAGTCGCCCCGCCAAAACGCTTCGTCCCGGAGAAAGTCGTCGGCTAATTCAATTATCCGCAAACAAATTTCGAAGAATAAATTATACGAAAATCGAACAGATTTTTTATATCGACATTAAATTAACTCGAAGTGCGCCGAAGAAAGGTGGCAAAAGGGAACCGCCAAAAAGAGCTTATCAAAGGTCGTTTTTCACGCGTCAAACAAGTCGCAGAGGAAATGTGGCGATTCAATGTCTCCCTCCAAGAGGCATTATTTTAAAATATCGGTGTACAAGTTCAATTTTTAAGTGGACGAAGGAGCTGAAGAATGGGAACGCGCGACGGGTTCCGAGTGGGGGTGAGTGTGGAAACGGAAGTTAAAGAATGACGACGCTGGTGGTTGCTCGTAATCTTAAGGAAAGCTCGAGCAACTCTCAACTCTTGTATAAGTTTCAACTTTTAATTTACGGTCGAGTGGGAGAAACACTAAATGTACAGCTACGCAATTACGAGATTGGTAAATGTGAAATAAACATCGCGACCGATTATTTATGAGTTTAGTCTGCCGATTAAGATTTCGAGGGTGAGGACGTTTCCATTAAGAAATACTGCTCCGCACCACTTATCAATTTTTTTAGGGCCGACGAAAATTATTATTTATTTTTTTAACACTTTAACACTTACTATAAAAGGTGTGGAAAATGTGCCTACACCTCAAAGAGCAATGAAGAGAAAAATTACGTAGATAACCTTTAGATATAGAATAAAAAACACAGATATCAGGAAGAAGAATAGGAAGCAAAATGGACTGTACGTGTAATACAAGCAAAGACCTCAAAAATGATGGGTTCACAATATAAGGGTAATAGAAAAAAGAAACTGGTACCAACAGACCAAATAAAGACAACCCTGAAGAAAGCTAGAGGAGGCTTAGGTTCAGCAGTGAACAAATAAAGGCTGAAGAAGAAGATGTTATTAAAGAACTGATACTTTTATGTCACAAAAGGAATCGTTAAAGAAGCAATTGTATTAAATTTCCTTCATTATTCTTCATTGAAGCTATCTGTACAAACAGCCATTGAAACTAATACTTATTTATGGATCAAATCCAAACTTCAAAAAACTAGCGAAAATGTATGAAGCACGACACAACATTTTAACATTAAGAAGGGTGAATACCCTTTTGCTCTATATATTTCAAAATTTCAATTTTTAAATTGTTTATAGCAAATTATTTGATAAAATGTTATGGAAAAAATTCTCATTCGATTCCTGACAAGTTTTGATCGGTTATTTTTGAAATCCCAAGCAGAACTTTGGCAAAACTAATTTTTTTCTGGAAGAATTTCCAATTTTTAAAGATTTCATAAATACAGTCGCGTTAATCAACATAGTCTTCATCTATGTAAAAAATTTCAATTTTCCATCACCAAAAATACGGCGATAGAATTTTAAGTTTACACTAAAAGTGTAAACCACTAAATATAGTAATCCAACACCCTTAAGACCGACAAAAATAACTCTAATTATCCCCCATAAAAAACATTAAATTTCCGCACGTTGATAAACAAGGTCACTGAACCCTTTGGTGGAAAACAATTTTCATTTAACTTAAAAAACCTCGCCGTAAATCTCCGACTAAATAAATACGTATTTTTTTTATTGTTTAAAGATTTCAAAAAAATTGCATTACTAAATTGCTTCCCACATCAGATCAAGAAACTTTAAACTTTCAAAAGACCCCGAGCTCCAAGACGCTGGTATTCACCTTCCTCCTCAAAAGTATGGACATGTAGTACTTTTAATTAATTAATTCGTAGAAGTAGTTTTATCAAAACATTTTCTCTCGCATTTTCAAAAAATGTGGATGGAAATTTCCGGCTAAGGCGGCGCTTTTTGCGAGCTCCTCCTACGTAGACGCAAAAGACGAGTTATTAATTAAATCGTAACGAACCTGACAAGTTTTTTAGAAGCAACAAATAACCGGCTACAATGAGTATTGTAATAAGGGACTTTGATTGTTAATTATTAAGATAAATAGCGCAATTCGGTAACGTTAATTATGCTTCAGAAGGGCTTAAAAGGAATACCCAAGAGCTCTGTCAGTTTATAGACACCATAAGAGGCTGTTTATGTTGATTAATTTGTTTGTTTCGCTTTCAGTGATCGAGGAATATTACACAAAGGCAACTCAAATCTATACCTAAACGTGCTACCGAACGAGAAGATTGAATTGTTTTACTAACGCCCAAAGAATTTTGATGTGTAATCCTGATCGTAATTTGAAACTACCCGAGATATGTTTACATCAAAGGAAATTTCGTCTACATTAATTATAACCAACTACGGGCATAAATTATATCCCGTAAATAATTTGTCTATGTAAACCTGAACGTTCATTCATCAACTTCTAAGTATTTTGGGTTTTGGACTGACCTGCTAATAAATTGTTTCCTAAGTTTTCTACTTTGTAAAATACCAATCTATTATGAAGAAATTTATTAAAGAGCCTACCGACGAATTTCATATCGGCATTTCGAACTGAATTTTCGTATTGGGGTTTGCTTAAGGGTCCTGGGTACCAAATTGCGTGCTGTATACTATAAATGCAAATTAATATGACTTTCACAGCCGTATTTTTGAAGATAGAAAATAGAAAAATTTTCATAGGTAAAAACAATTTGGTTTAATCCGAATATGCTATTGAATTCAATGGGCCTAACTAAGTGGCCTAAGTGCAGTTGGACTGATGTTCACCCCCCCAATAAATCCTAAAAAAAATGCTATGGATTTTTTTCAATTTGCTAATTTCGCAGAAAAAAATTAATGTGAGAAAAAACAGACTTAATTTCATTTAAAGTACTTGCGAGTAATAAGGCCTGTCGGCTAATAAAGCCTAAATAACGAAAATCATATTTAAAATAACAATGGTAATTCGCAAAAATAATCAAGGTGGTACTGTCATGGCTGTGAAGAGGAGAAGATAACTAATATGAGGCAATGTACTAAATACGGCAAATGGTATCATGAAGAGTGCGTTGTCAGTAGATGATATTGATAACCTTGAGTGCCCTAACAGCTGTTAGGCCAGCCAATTAGTAATTTTTTAAATAATTTTAAGTTCAATTTTTGCATTCGTATGGTTATTGATCTCCGTTACCATCGAGCAGATTTTGATACTTTGCAGGAAGAAACAAGTATATAAAAATTGGCTCAATATTCCAATACCATAAAGGTATACTAAGAGAAGAGAAAGAACGAGAGTTACCAAATAGGTATATTACCTATGTATAGTTTGATTATTTAAATATTTTCTTGCTGTAGGCCTTATTATCCTTCGGTAGTAAAATACGGCCTACTGGTAAGGTTTTTAAAAAGGTTTAATTTTGTCTTTGAATATGGTAAAAGTTGACATTTTTTGTTTATATTTTATAGTAACTGAATCTGAAAAATTATTACTATTAAAATCTGTTGGTTAAATTTAATGTTTTTCATTTAATTTCACATGTCCCTTAGGTAGGCCTTATTACTTGCAAGTACCTTACTTCCTACAAAAATTAAAATATCAATTTCAGCGTTTTACCCAATGTTCTCAAACTTTTGATAAATGTTGTTATTAATAAATTATAAACAATTAAATTATGTGAATTTTGGAAGAAATTCGGTACATAGTAGAATCGTTTTCGTATGATTGACAGGTTCTAAGCAGCACATCCCTTGTAATCGTAACTGTTTTAATCAACTGCAAACAACAAGAAGTCGTAGAGAAGCGTTAAAAAAGGCAATATTCTACTGACCAAATTCTTCAAACTATTTTACCTAAGTTAATAAAATTTTTTAATCTCTTCTCGACAACCTTTTATTTCCAGTTTTTTTAAAATCAAGGGATTAGCTGCTTAGAACCTGTCAATTGTACGAAAACGATTCCACTTTCTACAGAATTGCTTCCAAATTTTTTTTCCGCAAAATTGGCAAATTAAAAAAAATTCAAAGCTTTATTCGGATTAAGCCACATGGCCTCTACCTATACAAAATTTTTCAACCCGCCATCTTCGGAAATACGACCGCGAGAGTCATATTAAGTTTACATATAAAGTACACAGCACGAAATTTGGTACCCAGGACCCTTAAGTATAAATAATTTCAAAAAGCACTTCGTATTGGAAGTGTTAAATTTCTAATTTAAATGCTTGAACCTGGCCGATGTTGACCCAGACTCCGTATCAAGAGGAAAATTTAGTATGTTTAAATATTAGAACTATGTCTGCGCAAACGATTAGGGGTTAAGCTTCCACTAAAGATTAACAAGGGTGCCATTGTTGACGATTCCTTTTATTCGGTTGAAACTTTAAACAAATAAAGTGGGATCGAAGTAATATGTCGGGACTTAGTCAATCCCCTTTCATTTAAGAAATCTCCCAACGTTTCGGATTAGTTAAACGATTCCAGCTTTTAATATGGATAGAAAACTTTGTATAAAATATCGACTAAAGTTAGTAGAACGAAATTGCTTTAATGTTTGACTTTCGCAACGAATTCCCTTGTTTAAATTTCCAATAATCGAAGGATACTCGCTTAAAACTCGTATTAAATTTAGATTTTATTATTCCAACTAAGGCTTCCGTTTTAAATTTTTGCAGTAATTCGATCGCAATGTAAACGGGCGAAATGAATATTGTTTACGGTTTATCATTAATGATGACAGAATGTCAGTGGCGTCTTTCGGCATTATCTCTTTTCATTTCACCCTCCAATCAAGCGCGACAACTTGTAACTTAATATCGAAAAAGCCGTCATTTAATCAAAAAGTCTCTCGTTATGAAGGCTGAGCCAAAAAAATAAAAACTATACTGGTAAAAATGCTTTTGCTTTAGTTCTTATTAAAAATATATTTTTAATAATTCGGTTTTATTTTCTCCCTTAATATTATTTGAGTATATTATCGCGGGTTCATATTTAAAAAAAAAACTGTCGCTAAGAAAGAGTGCTACATGAAAATAATTTGCGTGCCACGTTTTTCGCTTAATTGGATTAAATGTAATACGAGTCGTATGAGAAAATTAAATGGAAAAATAAATAGCTTTAGGTTCTGTAAAAAGTCCAACACCTCGTGTTTAAGGATTAATTTAATTAAATTATAATCACAATAAAAAAGACAAGCACGTATTAAATCCTTTTATACAAGGCGTGTAAGATACGAGGGCTTTTCAACACGTAAATGAAGAGAAAAACATTTAAAAAAATATATATAAATATTTGCACGTTTTCGTTTCAATATTTTAATTTGAAGATTCTGTGCTAACAAAGTAACTCAAAAAAATGCCCAGTCCGTGACCACTTCTCAGTGAATGACCATTTCGAGATATAATGTTTATAACAATTAAAAAAATATTTATGATTTATTTATTTATGTAATTTTATGTATTTTTATTGAAAAGGGCCAAGGGATGAAAGTAATTAAAAAAAACGTATATTGAAAATAAGTAAAATCTATATTGACAGTTTGCTTGTTACTTGGTTATTTATTAAATATGAGAATTTTTTTAAACTATGTAGTTTGATGATTATATTTTATTTTTTTATCATTTACTTCATTTATAATAATGATTGAATCAAGTAAATAATAATTTAAATTAACTTTAAATAGCTTTAACTTCATTAAATAATACATTTTTATTAATTTTATCTCGGTCATTACCCTGAGCTATACCCGGTCATTCATTAGACGATAATGACCAATCACGGGACCCCTAATTTTTTTACTCTTTATATTTTTGATGAATTTATAAAGAAAAATCATTTTCGCTGTAATTGTAACGGTTGTTTTGGGTTCATTAACTTGTTTAGTATTGTTTTATATCAAAATAGTTATCAATGCAACATTTCGGTCATTCTCTGGACGTTTTACTCTACAAATATGGTTATAGGCATTTTTATACTATTATGACGTGAGAAAAGTAAGGTTCTTGAATCAAAATGTTAATAAATTATAAAATTTGTTTGCAACAAAAAGTATAGTTTTTCCTTAGCCAAAATATAAGAAAATCTCATTGAAAATTTAATTATAAATAAAAATTACAATGTTTTATTAGTTTATGTAGCAAGAAATAAAGTTTTATTACAAAATGTAAAATCAAAAAATAATTTTACTGAAACTATATTTTTTTGAGTTGGTATGGCTGTATTCGTTTTTAATTTATAGTTATTTTGATGGCAAAAGATAGAAAGATGTACGAGATTTAAAAACTGCCAAATAACTATGTGAAATGGTTTAGAATTAAACTTTTATCAAACAATATTTTGTGGTCTGATTGTGAGAACTGTAGAATTATCTTGTGAAGTATGACACCTCGTATCTGACATACCTTGTATATAAAAACCCGTAAACATACTGCATTTACGTTAATAATAATATGACGTCAACTAGTAATGGATTTCAACAGAAACACTAGTGTAACAATATAATAAACTAAATAAATGTGATGTAGCATTATTTAAAAAAAAAGATTGACAACTCTTTAATTAAGTGCCACTAACTTATTGGCATTAGGGGCCATCCATTACATAGATATGTCACGCAAAATTCCCTCTTTTTCAAACTGAATAGCAATTCTTCAAACGCCTAGCTAAGAATACGTCAGAAAACCTGGACTCCGCCGTTCAAAAGTCATCAATAGCTAAGAACGTAGATGTGCGAGCACCACGCTAAAACTAGTGGATAGATTTTGATCAAATCTTTTTTATTTTATTCCTGAGATACTTCGTCTTTATCTCCAATACAAATCGTCACGATACTCCTATGTAATATGAAGTTATTAAAGTTTTCATTCACGTACATAGGCCAAGCGCCGCGGTGCATACTCTCGGAAAAGAAAGGAAGTTTCTACTTTTGTACATAAATATATTGTTAATATAGTGCATCCGATAGTAACGAAAGGAAACATTTACAATTTAAAAAAATATGTTAAGTACACGTTTTATGGCTACGCGCGCTCAAAGTTTCACTTTCGTAATTCGAGTTTCGTCGTTCTACTATTTAGTAGAAAAAAAAATTAAATACGCGAAACTAATTTTTGAGCTTGCGTTTCGTTGAGAGAACGGTCCAGAACGCAATTGGGGAACACTTAAAAGCTCTCGCTTTATAAATCGTCGACTGCAATAAACTTTCGTTCGAATTGGGAAGTCGACAACAAAATGAGACAAAGGGATTTAGATTTGTTCTACTTCTCTTTGCGCATTTGAGTCAATAGATCACCGGCTGGATCGGCCCGAGAAAAAAGCGGGCTCGGAGCAAAGTTGCCTTTAGTAGCTTTTCGATTACAAAAGACAAATTAACTAAAAAATTATTTTAGAGCGAGGCCGATCAAAAAACGCACCTACTTAAATTAAGTAAACTAAAATCTGAAAATTTGCGATTATTGTATTAGTGGGCCTGGCGCAGTCGTGCCGTTTTGCACAGCGACAAAGAAAGAACGCGCTTCCCTAATTGTTCTTAGAAGATATGCCGATCTTTTGACATACTTTACAATTACGCCTAAAACCCTAACGTCGGTAAAATAAAATAAACTTTAATTAAAGTTGTAGGGAATTACTTTATGACTACAGTAATACCTTGTAAGTATCTCTTAAGCACTCTCCTTAATAGTATAACTGTAGGTGTTCTTATACTACAGAAACAGCAATGAAAGCAGCTGTTATACTCTTTATTATAAGGGTAAGCCTGGTCCCTTTTGATCATTAGTTCCCACAGGAACACCTAAACGTGGTCTGATTAAATTTCCCGACCGTTTACGGCCATGAAAATCGCAAAAATCGATTAAAAATTGGCAAAATTAAATCATATCGCTCGAATCGTAATCTGCACGCAAAGCACTCTTCTTGTCCGAAAGAAGTCTCGATGATATTTAATTTAATTATTAATACCGAAAATAAAACGAAAAAAACCGGTGCATGTAGGTACTTAAGTACGCGCGATAGAAGTTATACTTCTTTGACGTCTTTAGTTAAATGTAATCACGTCTTACGTAGCTTACTTTTTTATAGCTATTTTTGATTTCTCAAGCAAATTGTTTTTGTCAAACATAAAATCAATATTTTCTAAACTAAATTTTAATTTATGATTTGAAAGAGCAAAAGATATCTAATAAATACGAGGATGTGCACTTTGAGCTCGAATGTGCACACTCGGTTTTAAGCACGATTCACAATAAATAATTGACTTTCCAAAAAATCGTGTAAACCGTGTAAATAAAAATCATAATTGATTGTATGAAAAACCGTGTAAATCGAAAACAAAGCAAAATATGCAAAAATTAATGTAGACAAATCTAATAAATACTAGGATGTGCACGTTCGAGCGCAAAAGTGGTACATTCCGAACCAAAAATGTATATTTTAAATGGTTTCCCATTCGTGAAAATGTTTATAATTTTAATTTTTGCAAACCGTGTAAATGGAAGGATCGGAGTATTTCATAAAATAATACAGCACATTATCAAATGGAAATAAATATATTAATACAAAAGATTATATTGTTGTCAAACTTTTTGAGAACCCCTTTGGAAATCACTGTTTTATTTTATGATGTGTAGTCTCTACAATTTTTAAGAAACTTTCAAAAAATAAGTAAGTTATGAATTTTTAAAATTAATATCAAAAGATTACTTTGAGTGCTTGGGAAACGAAGAACACATATTAATTGTTTTTCTTTGATTTACTCAAAATTTTGAAATACTTCCCTTCAGACTTTTTTTTAATTTTAAAAAAAATGTGTGGATACGTTTTAAAATTATATTTTAAAAACTATAACTCATAACAATTGAAATTAATGACATTGTCTGAAAAAATGTAGTTAGTATGAAATGCGTGTATATTGAACTATGTTGTACCACACAGAAAATTATGAAATAAATATATGTTATGCATTAGTAAATAAGCAATAATTGGCAAAAAAATGGTGGTTGTCCCTAATACAAAAGTACCCAAAATGTCACTTTAAGAAATTCAAATTTACAAAAATGATATTTTTTTTACAAAATTAAAGTTGATTTTGTTTTAAATGATAGATCAAATATATGCCTCTAACATATCCAAAGCACAATAAAATCAAATAGCCGTTTTTGAGCAAAAAAATATTTTCAGAAAATGAAAACTAATTTTTTATTCAAAAACTGTGATAGCGGGGGGGGCTACAAATTTTCACAATTATTACTGATACTAGGATATATTACAGGAAAAAAAACTATATTTCTAGCAGGAACCAAAAATGTATATTTTAAATGGTTTCTCATTCTTGAAAATTTTTATAATTTTAATTTTTGCAAACCGTGTAAATGGAAGGATCGGAGTATTTCATAAAATAATACAGCACATTATCAAATGGAAATAAATATATTAATACAAAAAATTATATTGTTGTCAAACTTTTTGAGGCCCCCTTTGGCAATCACTGTTTTATTTTATGATGTGTAGTTTCTACAATTTTTAAGAAACTTTCAAAAAATTAGTAAGTTATGAATTTTTAAAATTAATATTAAAAGATTACTTTGTGTGCTTGGGAAACGAAGAATACATATTAATTGTTTTTCTTTGATTTACTCAAAATTTTCAAATAGTTCCCTTCGGACTTTTTTTTTGGCTAAATCTTACATAAAAAAACCGTTGCGTTAGAAATTTTGCTTCTGTGGTGCAACTAAATTAATTTTAATCGCACCCTGTCACTCGCATTGACGAGATTGTTGTATCCTTTCACTCCCTTCCACTCAATGCTATGGTAAATATTTTTACCAACATAAAATTCATATTTACTAAACTAAATTTAAATTTATGATTTTAAATAGTGAAGAATAAGTAGAGAAATGCAATAAATACGAAGATGTGCGCATTCGAGCGAAAAGTGGCACATTTCCGAGCGAGGGAAGCAAATGAAGCGCGGCGCGGAGCGGCGCGCTTCATTTTCCCGAGAACGGAATGTGCCACTTCGAGCTCGAATGTGCGCACTCCGTTTTAAGCACGATTCACAATAAATAATGGACTTTCCAAAAAATCTTGTAAACCGTATAAATAAAAATCATAATTAATTGTATGGAAAACGGTGTAAATCAAAAACTAGCAAAATATGCAATAATTAATGTAGACAAATCCAATAAATACGAGGATGTGCGCATTCGAGCGAAAAGTGGCACATTTCCGAGCGAGGGAAGCAAATGAAGCGCGACGCGGAGCGGCGCGCTTCATTTTCCCGAGATCGGAAATGTGCCACTTTGAGCTCGAATGTGCGCACTCGATTTTAAGCATGATGCACAATCATTTATTTACTTTCTTATACGCCCAACTTCATCTGTCGACTTTTTGTTAGTTAAGAGTGCGCAACTTCCGTTGTCTGCTAAAATTTTAATCTCGACACGCCAAAAGAAGTATAACTTCAAAAAAACGATTTGAAAATTCTTGATGTACGATCCCGTCATTGAGTAATCAGTCAGGCGGACAATGTTATCAACACGCAAGCACGTACAATATTTCTTAGCCTCGGCGATAACCGCTCTTAGCGTCCCCAGGCCCTTCCTTCCATGTTCACTTTGAATTTCCCTTCTTATTCCCTCTCCTGCTATACGAAATGTTACGGAAATACAAATGAAAATTTCCATTTTTTTTTCACAAGAAGAATTTCCACCGAGAATAATTACACCTACTCAAAGAAATGTATTTCTTGCATTCATTCTTTATGGTATTTTGATTTTAATTCTTGTGAATTATGCAAAGTCGAAAAAAATAATGATCATTAAAAATTAATTTCGAAGGGGGTGAAAATTATAAAAATTCCGTTTGTGAACGCGCCTCCCGCACAAAAGCGCCCTCCACGTTGATAGCGAAAAGTAATTAAATTTAGTAATTAAGCTTAATGAAGGTATGGGAAGAAGGCAACACCGTCGCCGTTATTTTATTTCTGCCAATATCATCCGATAGCAAAATAAATTGTCTTAATAATAAATAGCGCCCCGCCGAACAACAATTTCTTAATTATCTCTAAAATCGTTCGACGAATTCGCAAACAAATCTAGCGCCATCTAAGGCCGAAGGGCGGAAATGGAAGCTATTAATATTTCCATTAAACTTCTAAACGTCAGTGCGCGAAAAGAAACAAATAAATTTTCAATTTACACCTCAATATCGAAAGGTCGCGCGCTTTGAAAAGTCAACTGAATTAAATGATGGTACCGAACTCTTCTCAATAAGGACTCGGAACCGTGAAAGAAAAAGGGAAAATGATTTCTGGCCGAGATTGCCTTGTATTTGGAGACGATTCAGTGTATTCAGGTGTCCTTTTTGAATACAAGGAATGGTCAGACAAATGCAAAGACATCAATAAGCCTAACGCGGGCTTAGCTTCAACCCTTGAATTGATTTCGAAGCCGACGGAAAGGAAAGCTTCGTTTTTTTTTCTGTCTCGATTTTCGTACGTTTCTATATTACTAAGGAAGTGCAAATTCGGAACCGAATTAAAGTAAAATCAAAAGGTGGAAATTTAAAGAATATTGTAATAAATTTAAGTACCTATACATATTCAAAAATTACAAATATCAAACGAGAGTATTATAAAATCAAACAAGGGCAAACTAAACAGTGTTATTGGAAAGAAACTTCAATTTTGTACAGCCACCTGCATTACTTTAGTGTACACTCAAACTCCTTTTTACACGAATTATTTTTACACGATTATAAAATAACACGGTTTAGTCAATACTTTACGAACATGGTATTAATTCTGTAAATCAGTGTTTCCCAACCTTTTTTGTACCATGTCTCATTTAGGCTTTTAAAAATTTATTATGTCCCCTCACGTAATATATGCATAATTTTTAATATTCAAAATTTTTAATTTCTAAAAAAAATTTAATAATATTTTTAGTAGGTTGTAAAGATAATAATAAAAATTTGGGAGCTCGATACCTCTCTTAATTTAAGACATTTTTGACAGGATTTTGATTTTTGAATATGTAAAAGTTCTTCAAGTAAATTACGTCCAAAAATCTCAAATGCCTTAACGCTCAATTTTGTAAAATAATAAACAAAGAAAATTTAATAATTCTCTTGGTATGTTGTAAAGATGATAATAAAAATTTGAGAGCTCGATACCTCCCTTAATTTAAAAGATTTTTGAACGGGATTTTAATTATTGGTTATGTAAAACTTCTTCAAGTAAATTACGTCCAAAAATCTCAAATGCCTTAAGGCTCAATTTTGTAAAATAATTTCCAAGATATTTTAAAACTCTTTTAGTGTGCTGTAAAGATAATAATAAAAATTTGGGAGCTCGATACCTCCATTAATTTAAGAGATTTTGAACGGGATTTTATTTTTTGGTTATGTAAAACTTCTTCAAGTAAATTACGTCCAAAAATCTCAAATGCCCTAAGGCTCAATTTTGTAAAATAACTGTCAAATAGAATTTAATAATTCTCTTAGTACATTGTAAAGATAATAAAAATTTGGGAGCCCATACCTCCCTTAATTTAAGAGATTTCTGAACGGAATTTTAATTTTCGGATATATCAAACTTCTTCAAGTAAATTACGTACAAAAATCTCAAGTGCCCTAAAGCTCAAATTTATAAAATAATTTAGAAATAAAATTTAATAATTTTCTTAGTGCATTAGAAAGATAATACAAAATTTGGGAGCCCGATACCTCCCTTAATTTAAAAAATTTCTGAACGGAATTTTAATTTTTGGATATGTATAACTTCTTCAAGTAAATTACGTACAAAAATCTCAAATGCCCTAAGGCTCAATTTTGTAAAATAATTTCCAAATAAAATTTAATAATTTTCTTAGTACATTGTAATGATAATAAAAATTTGGGAGATCGATACCTCCCTTAATTTAAGCGATTTCTGAAAGGAATTTTAATTTTTGGATATGTAGGTATAACTTCTTCAAGTAAATTACGTACAAAAATCTGAAATGCCCTAAAGCTCAATTTTGTAAAATAATATCCAAAGAAAATTTAATAATTCTCTTAGTATGTTGTAAAGATAATGATAATAATAATAATTTAGGAGCTCAATACCTCCCTTAATTTCAGAGATTTTTGAATGGACTTTAAGTTTTGCATATGTCGAAATTCTTCCAGTAAATTACGTCCACAAATCTCAAATGCCTTAAGGCTTAGTTTTGTAAAATATTTTTTAAAAGAAAAGCACCTATTGGTAATGATTAAAAATATTAAAAACTTAAAAGCGCGATACCTCTCTTAATCTAAGAGGTTTTAATAAGTCAATATTAATAAGAAAAAATATTATTAAAGTGAAATAAGTGAAATAGAACTCATAAATAATTCACATGATTTCTTAATTATTAGGTTTAATACATTAAGTACACTTTCTTCGATTTCATGAAGCAATCTTATAATTTTCCCCATACACTGTGTATATATTTTTACAAAATTTTTTTAAACAGTTTTTTCAGGAATCAATCCACCGTGTAAAAAGGAGTTTGGTTGAATTTCTGTTTGCCTAAATTATGGTATATTAAAATATGTTCTTTTGGAGCTATTTACGGACTTCAAAAATACCAAGATCGAATGAAATTAAAATAAAATCAAAAACTTGCAAATTACAAAGTACCACATTAAATCAACAAACAAAAATTTTGAAAACCATCCATAATACTTCAGTGCACATCTGATTGCCTAAATTGTGACACACGAAAACCAGCTTTTCGAGTTATTTACGTGGGCGCATAATTGGAAGTCATCCGAAGCAACAACCATTTATAAATTATTAACGATTTTCAAAATAAACCTATTTAGAATTCTGTGAGCTTTTTTTATAAATTCCCTTGCGAAACAAAAAATTTACTTCCCGAGTATTTAAATATTAAAGAATAAACACTCAACGCAGACAAGTATTTCGCGTTCAGCGTTTCGGGTCCTTGCATGTTATAAATTTCGACTTATTTCGTCAGGTCTGCGGGTATAAATTTTATTCCCGCCTTATTTCGAAGCAATAAAGGTTTTTCTACGCACCTGCACTGTCACGTCAAATTTAACAGTTAATACATAAAATTTTCTACGTCTCGTGCGTAAATACAAACCGAAAAAAAAACAAAGTCGGAACGACATGGGCGAACCGCAAAAAAAAAAAAAGTCCGAGAGCGCAGGAGGGTCGTCGAGGTAATTCTTTTAATTTGCCCAAGACGTGTTTTCTTTTAACCTTCCGTGTACGAGGTGGGGTATAATTAACGTGGCCAATTTTTTTTTGTTAAAACCGGACGTTTGTAAATTGTGCTTAAAACCGAGTGTGCACATTCGAGCTCAAAGTGGCACATTCCAATCTCGGGAAAATGAAGCGCGCCGCTCCGCGTCGCGCTTCATTTGCCTCCCTCGCTCGGAAATGTGCCACTTTTCGCTCGAATGCGCACATCCCCGTATTTATTATATTAGTATAATTTACAGTGCGCTCCTTCAAATAAAAAATTTTAATTTAAATTAGTAAATATCGATTTTATGTTCAAAAAGTGTTTTTACCATAGTAATGAGTGAAAGGGAGCGAAAAGATACGACAATTTCGTTAATGCGAGTGAGAGGGAACGGTTAAAATTATTTAACTGATTTTTCCTCTAATCTATTGGCCTAAATTTTTGTGAATCACGCTTAAAACCGAGTCTGCACATTCGAGCTCAAAGTGGCACATTCCGATCTCGGGAAAATGAAGCGCGCCGCTCCGCGTCGCGCTTCATTTGCCTCCCTCGCTCGGAAATGTGCCACTTTTCGCTCGAATGCGCACATCCTCGTATTTATTACATTAATATAATTCACCATAAGCTCCTTCAAATCAAAAATTTTAATTTAATTTAGTAAATATCGATTTTATATACGAAAAACGTATTTACCATAGCAATGAGGGAAAGGGAGCGAGAAGATACAATGTGTTTTACTTAAGTTTATTCCTTATTAAGTATTAAAATATATTCCTTTCCATTGAACTGTCATTGCTTCTTATTTTTGAAAAATAGAAGTGTGCCTATCATTTTTCTAAGCTGTAGTACTTAAATACCGGGACAGTGATTTATGTTAATAAAGTATAGATAAAACATTATAGATTTAGAAAACATTTATGTAAATTAACTGCATAATTATTTTTTTATTAAGTGTCAAAGTGTCATATATGTCCCTTCCGTGGGTGTGATCATTCTGACTTTGTAAGAAAGAAAATTATAATTGCTATTTTTTCTTATAATAAATACGTCAAAAACTATACCAATATTAACTACAATAAATTTACTACTTTAGTATAAAACATAATGTCTATATAGCTATACATATTCTGCATCTTTTCATATTTAAGTTTGTGATCAATTTATTTGTCCCTTCCGTGGATGTGTGTCACACTACTCTTTTTTTGTAAAAATATTGTGCGTATAATCAAAGGCTTCTTGGCAGAAACAAAGTAATAATTTGTCATTGTGCCTCAGTTGTCATTTCTTACCGGCGTTGCAACCATCACGTAAAAATCATATTTAAATTTCCAATCTCAAAACTCGTTAAGCAGAAGTGATCACAACTGTGGAGATCGTCAAAGGTAGGTACACTTTAATTATGAACTTTGGTTTTGTGAATTAATTATGTTTATGAATCAAATACACTCTGCTAAATTTGTATGTTTATTCTCAATTTAGAGATTATGTTTTTAACATTTTAATGAAAAAAGTGACATCCATGGACGTCACTTCCATGGATCTGTGGATAAAAATTTACACATGGATGTGACCATTGACCCAAGAAAATGACAATAGTGTTAGTATATGGGCGCAGCTTTGCGAGATTTTTGCTTCATTTATTTAATTATATTTTAGATGCCAAAACCCAAAAAGTCCCCAAAAACTCCGGAAGAGATACGTCAACTAAACGTGACTGAAAAAAAAGGAGAGCACGTTTTAAAACTAACCGTTTTACGTTTCTAAAGAAAAAGATAGTGCTCGGTACGCGAAAAAAAAATAAAAGGTATAAGTGAAAGTTTTTCGTGATATGACGCCAAAAGATCACCGGAACCAAACGCCAAGAGTAGAAAGAACGCAAATCGAGGAGTCGATTGAAAGTAAAGGTTATTAAAAACCTCAATTAATACTAAATCCAGAAGTTGATTTGTGTTATTTTTTTTATTATTATGAATGTTAAGTTAATTGAGGTAAATAAAGATGATGGTACAATTTATTTCCAAATTTTTATCGTCCATGGAAGTGACTTTTTTAATTATTATTAATGTTAAGTTAATTGAGGTAAATAAAGTTGATGGTAATTTTTTTTCCAAAAAGTGTCACCTCCTTGTAGCATGTCATCTCCATGGATTACATTAATGTAAGGAATATCACATCAACGGATATGAAGTCACTACCCTGGAGGGCATTTTTTCAAACCCCTATAATTGTCTAAATTGGGGGCTGCAAGCTCGGTGAATATTTTTCCCTTGAAGAAAAAGACCAAAACTATTAAGATCCATCGTCAGTTTTATTAGAAAGACGTTGTCATTTTATTACACATTTTTCTAATAAAAAATGAGGATTACCCATAAAGTACAATTTTGGGATTTTATTTCATTTTATTTTCGGGGTATAGCAAACCCCACCTAGTATGGCGTGTGACATTTAGCCGCCTTGTATGCGGAAGGTTAAAGCAGCGCCACAAAGACGAAATTGGGCTAATTATGCTTTAGAAAAAGTTGCGGCGTTCGGCGGAAGGGATGCTGGGAAGAAGCGATTCGGGGCGAAATGCGAAAAATTTATGGGGGGAACGGCGGGGCGCACGACATACCGAAACTTTTAAACATCTGTTGAAGACGTCTTTGTCACGACCAAAATTAGCTGCAGGAGTACGATTGCCTTAAAGTAAATAGAGTGCGTTTTGTATTTATATACGTCTATTTTGATTCTATTTTTGAGAAAACGGCGACGTACGTTGCGCATATTTACTCTTCGAAATTTTCTAAAAATAATAGCGAAGGTAGGCGGCTTCTTGAGCCGAACCGATTCGAAGGAGTCCCAATTTTAAAATGTACTTAGTTTCGAGAATGCCGCCTTGCCTTGTACATTATCCTTAAAGGATTTCGAGTTAATCTCAAGTGCTTAAATGTGCTGAAAAATGACTTTCAAACTGAACGATAACGAGCTGCTAATTTTGATACGTCGCGAACGGATTTCGAGCCATTAATTTTTTTTATAAACAATCGAAATCGCCGCTTAAGAATCGCACCGAAAAAAAAATTCGAAATATTTACGTTTGCGCTACGAAAATAAAGTCTTTAATATCGCCATGTTTATTTAAAATAACTCGTTTCTAAATAAACACGAAGTTGAGCTGTGATAAAATAAAACTTAATGAATAATTAATTGTATTAATTAATGCGTTAAATGTTCCTTAATTAGCTCGAAGCAAAATGCCGATTAGTGCACGAAACTTTTACCTCCTAAACGCCTTCTTATACCTCTTTCTGAATGTTAATTCTCAAACGTACGCATACGATTACGGATACGCCACGAACGTAAAGCAGTACACGCGAAAAATACAATTAAAACAGGGGGCAATGCAGGGGATAGTAGTCGAGCCCCGCATAAATCGCGCCCTGCCCCCGATCGAACAATATTTAGGCATTCCTTACGCGGCCCCTCCGATCCGCAATTTACGCTTCATGCCGCCGGGCAGCGCGCCCTCCTGGTTCGGAATTAAAATCGCCGACTCCTTCGGGCCCGTCTGCCCCCAAAATTTTCCCGATAAGTCGAAAATGGCGCCCGAAAGAGAGGAGTACTTCGACAGGCTCGCCAAGCACCTGCTTCTGAATCAATCCGAGGACTGTCTTTATTTGAATATTTATGCCCCCGTTCAAGGTAAGTGCGTGCTTATTTTTAGTTTGAATTTAATGAGCGCCTTCCTGTGCAAAGAGAATTGGGGTGACTTTTTTTTTCTAGAAAAAATTTCAAAAACGAAAAGAGCGTTGTGCGGAGATAAATGGGAGATTTTTATTTATAGAAGCTTTCTTGTGTTCTTTGACTGTTCTCGTTTTCCGGCCGATTTTTTCGAAATTACGCTGTGGTCGCACTCGGGTTTTTTTTTTACTTATTGGAGATCTTAAATCTTTTATAAGCACATATTTTTAGAAATGTAATTGGATTTTTTAACGCTAACTAATGACGAGTTGACCCCAATTTCCTTCGAGGATTGATTAAATAATTTAAAGAGTTTCTAAAGAATAGTAATTGTAACTCTTTCATTGTATAGTTTCTTTTTGTAAGCGCCCTTAAAAATTTTCCTTTGATATTTGTCGCAATCTGGGTCAACTTGGAGTCAATAATTATGTTACACCTTTAGTAAAACGTATACTAATTAAATACAAAAAATGCAATAGATTTTGTAAACTTGGCAAAATAACCGAAAACCAAGACGATTTCCTAGTTGCGCAGCTGCGATGTTGCGTTAAATTAATTTTTTTTTAAAGTTATATTAATTTGGTTTCGAAAAAAAAGATAATTAAAGATTACACGACCGTATTTCCATCGAGAACCAAATGTCTGGTTTAAAAAATAGTCAATAGCTTATTCAGAATTAAAATTTAAAATTAGGATAAATTTATATTTCTAAACTTAAAAGAGACAAGATTAATATAGCCAAATCTAATTAATACAAGGATGTGCGCATAATTTCCAATAATTTAGGGCATTCAATTAGACGAAAAATAAGTTAAATAATTTTAATCGTTCCCTCTCGCTCGCATTGACGAAATTGTCGTATCTTTTCGCTCCTTTCTACTCATTGCTATGGTAAATACATTTTTCGAACTTAAAATAAATATTTACTAAATTAAATTTAATTATATGATTTGAAAGAGGAAAGAAAAAAGTAGACAAATACAATGAATACGAGGATGTGCGCATTCGAGCGAAAAGTGGCACATATCCGAGCGAGGGAGGCAAATGAAGCGCGACGCGGAGCGGCGCGCTTCATTTTCCCGAGATCGGAATGTGCCACTTTGAGCTCGAATGTGCACACTCGGCTTTAAGCAGAATATCAATTATAAATAAAGTTCGAACAAAACGAATCATCTACCTATATTAATTAAATACAAAAATGCAATAGCTTTGTAAACTTAGGCAAAATAACCGAAAGCCAAGCGGATTTCGTGGTTGCGCAGCTGCGATGTTACGTTTAATTAATTTTTTTTAAAGTTAACTTAATTTGCTTTCCAAAAAAAAACAATTAAAGATTACAAGACCGCATTTCCACCGAGAACCAAAGGCCATTGCCCGCGGATAATCAACTGATTTTTTTTTCTGTGATGTATTCCTAGTATCAGTAATAATTGTGGAAAATTTTAGCCCCACAGCTATCACAGTTTTTGAATAAAAAATTAATTTTTTTGAACTATGTTGTACCACACAGAAAATTTTGAAATAAATATATGTTATACATTGGTAAATAAGCAATAATTGGTAAAAAAATGATGGATGTCCCTTATACAGAAGTACGCAAAATGTCACATTAAAAAATTCAAATTTACAAAAATTATATTTTTTTGAATAATTAAAAATTGTTTTTTTTTAAATGATAGATCAAATATATGCCTCTAACATATCCAAACCACAATAAAATTAAATAGCCGTTTTTGAAAAGAAAATATTTTCAGAAAATGAAAATTATTTTGTTATTCAAAATTGTAATAGTTGGGGGGCTAAACATTTCCACAATTATTACTGATACTAGGATACATCACAGGAAAAAAAATCAGTTCATTATCTGCGGGGGCACTTTCCCCATGTAAGTCCGGCAATGGCCTTTCTGTTTTAAAAAATAGACTATATCTTTTTCAAAATTAAAATTTAAAATTAGGATAAATTTAATTTTCTAAACTTAAAAGAGACAAGATTAATGTAGTCAAATCTAGTTAATATGAGGATGTGCGCATTCGAGCAAAAAGTGGCACATTTCCGAGCGAGGGAAGCAAAAGAAGCGCGACGCGGAGCGGCGCGCTTCATTTTACCGAGATCGGAATGTGCCACTTTGAGCTCGAATGTGCACACTCAGCTTTAAGCACGATTCTCGATAAACAATTAATTTTTTAATAATAATTATATAATAAAAACCAAAAGATCTTATTTCTACCAATTCGCTGATTGGGTACCTTTCAATTTAAACACGAATAACAATTAAAAACAACTAAATAAAAATCAATTGCCATAACAAAAGAAGAAACTAAAGCAAAATCTAAGAAAATCACAAAAATAACCCGCCACTAAAAAAAATTCTGGGCCCGTCGCTGTACCAAGAGACATTAAAGCTCCAATTTCGCTTTAAACACAACAAACAACTTTAAGAAACTAAGAACGTTCTAATTAAATTGATCGTAAAAAGATGCCTTTTTTCCTCAAATGAGATAAATGCTTTAAAAAAGGGCAAATCGTTACCATTCCCATCATTTAAATTCGTTATAAGCGTATCCTTTGAAATTCAAGGAATAATTTAATTGGATAACCGTTTTCTTTGAACTAAAATATTTCCTTCAGTTTATATTTTGTAAACGCGGCGCGCTTTGCTCACTAAATATTTCTCCCAAAACACACGATTATCTGCCTAAGCGAATTCTTCTAACCGAAGCTAATTTTATCAGAAAAAAACCCCTCGAATTGTCGTAAGAATACAAATAAATAGGAAAATGATTTTAGTTCGCAATCCAAAGCAAAGTCAAAAGCTCTTTCCGATGAATTTTTTTTTCTATGTATTTGCAACTAGGAAAATTCGTTTCGCGTATTAAAACTATCAATATTTTCTTTGAATGAGTGTTTGAAGTGTATGAATAACAAATTTTGTAACTTTTTTGAGAAAAAATACCTTAATTGTTTTCATTGTTATTTAATAAATAACTAGATTTGTAAATATTTTAGTTTTGTGGTTATTTGAATAGATTTATTTATTTCTTTTCACACCATTCTAAAAAGTTTTGGGTATGTAGAGAAACCTGTTGTGCCTTGGCCCTTTTGTCACTTGTAATTTTTTTTAAATTGTATATGTAACAATTTGTTAATAAAATGAATTGCATCGTAGTGGGGCACTAATAAGGCGTTCATCATAAAATATTTGAAACATTACCAACCGTTTACTCAAATTGCTATAAGATTTAAAAATTAGTGGATCTATAGCCTAGGTACAACAGAGGTGATGTACCTTGCCTCTATACACATTAAGCAAAATAAAACCCATCGTTCTATGAAAGCTATAAGGTAAAAGTACCCGTTTTGGACACATTAGGCCCAGTTTTAGACACTTGAGTAATTTTGATAAAATACCTTAAAATATACAAAAAAAACATTATTGATGTTTCTATCGTAGTTAAACATACATTAATAACACTTATAGCAAGTAGCGATAATTCTTATATTTGATATTTGTCAAAATAAAGTGGAAAATGTCCACAACTGGTACAGTGTCCAAAACCCGTACTTCTACCTTATATTTATTTTTGAATTATAAGAACTACTAATGTTCTTCTTTGAGATGACACTAAAATTGTTTCAAAAATTAACAAAATAAATAAAATAAAAATTTATAACAAAGGTATGTATATCTAAATTGTTATTTATTGCACTTTGATCTTAGGGCCAAGGTACAATTTATTGACAGTGACCGAGGTACAACACACTTTTTTTCGATTAAAAATTTCAATAGATCTCATTAACAAAGTACATTGGCCAGCTGCTGCTAACTTTACGTTAATGTCTGTCAATGTGGCATTTGAAATATCAAAAATAATGAGTCACAGAAGCCCGCAAATATTAAAAAAAATAAAGTTGACCTAGGTGCAACAGGTATAACATCCACCAGGACTCAAAAATCTTTAATGTAAATCATTTCCACTATATAATCAAATTAATCTTACAGCAATGCATTATACCATTATACAAAAATAATTTTGGTTTACAATCAAAAATCAAAATCAAAATCTCGTTGCGATGAATTTTTTTTTGTATATTATTACTAGCAAAGTTCTCTTTGCGAAACGTTCTAGACAAAAAGCTAATTTTATTTAAAAAAACCCTCAAATTGTCGAAATAATTCGAATGAATATAAAAAAAATTTAGTTTTATTCGATTATATGAAATAAATGCAAGGGACGTCAGTTTTACGTCGATATGTCGATTTTCCGACTTTGTCCCTTATTAAATCGAGTTATTTAAAATCGAACTGTCAAAAACAGACAAGAAAATAATGGCTTTCCGCCCAAATTGTTACTAATACAATTCTTTGATATCGGATTAGAAAATACAATAACAATAGCGCGCAAACGGAATAATTAAGGGCTCGCCGTTCAGCCACCCCTAACGAGGTCCCTTTTATCCGAACAAGAAGCGAAGTGGAGGCAAATCGGAACCGCGAACGTTGCAGAAAATGAAAATTTAGTTATTCATTTGCAATAATCCTGCCCTAACGTAAATGGCTTTAACACATAACTACAGGAAACCGAGATCTCGAATTCGGAAGGGCGAAACGCATACAATTTCTAAAGCGCAATAAGCGCAAAGAGCGAATTAAATTTAGCTTTAAAAATCTTTCCAACGCCTCGTTTCTCTAAGAAATAATTTTTTAATTTGTTTTATTTTCGGTGCCTTCGTTCCACGTTCACGTGTCGCCTAAATTTAGAGGATTCCGAGCGGATGTTACATTTTTCACGATTTAATTGTATTCGATGGCAAAACGGGCTCGATTTGCTTTTTGTAAATATTTGCCGCCGGCCGTAAATTCGAACCGCGCGGAATCATTGAAAATAGTTCAATATGCAACGCGAGTTTTTGGCAGCCCGTTTCGGACACATAAACAAAATTAGAAGTTTGGGAAAAAATGTAGTACATATTGGTTCGTGATATTGGCAAGGCTAGAAGATATTCTAGGAATTTGGCGCTCCTTTTATATAATGCTGAAGTTTTTTTCCTTATTAAATGCGAGTTGGCGAATTGGGCCGTTTTTTAAATAGACGAGGTTATACACCGAACTATTTCGAAAAGAAAACATTGTTGTTTAGGAAGGAAGTAGTTTGGAATAATTAGGCGGCGTTGGCGTTAATTATTTTCCCTAATGCGCGGCAGTTTTAATAAATTTTTGATTATTTTTGGAACTCGTTCCAAACTAAACTTATTAGAAGGTTGTGAGCTAATTAATATCGGTAAAAACGCGTCACATTTTCATCCGCAAGCACAGCTTAAAGCTAAGTACAATTTGTTTTTTCGAAAAATGCTTCAAGAAAATTCAATTCGACATTTTACAAAAACATTAACCCTCCGCATACTAGGTGACTAAATGTCACATGCCATACTAGGTGGGGTTTGCCATACCACGAAAATAAAATGAAATAAAATCCACAAAATTGTACTTTATGACAGTTCAATGATAAGAAATATATTTTAATAACCAATAATGGATAGATTTAGGCGAAACACATATTTATTAGGGTGGTCGTTAAAAATTAAATTTCTTCCGACGCCCCAAAAAAACCTTCCTTTTAATAAAAAAATACGGAAGAACTTTTTAAAAATACCTTTTTTATAGAGAATTGAATTTCCTACAAAATTGTTCCTATAACTTTTTCTCAAATCTGTATACTTTAAGAGATACTTATAAAAAACTAAGATTTTATCAAAAATGAACTTATATTGTCTTGAAGCACATGTTGTTATTGTTAAATTTTTTTAAATTCCCGTATTTTTCATAAAATGAAGGTTTTTGAGGCGTCGGAAGAAATTTAATTTTTAACGACTACCCTAATATTTATTTATGCATTAGAATAGACTTTTATTAATAAAAATACTAAAACTTATAAACTATTGAGTCTTTTCTTGAGTACTAAATTACAATGACACGTGTCAATTACGATACCGAATATTAAGAAAACCTAACAATAATTTCATTCTTGCCTTATTGAAATACAAATTAATTTCACGCCAATTTCTTAATGATTCCCAATAATTTAGACCAATAAATTACACGAATAATTAATTGAATAATTTAAATCGTTCTTTCTCACTTGCATTGACAAGATTATCGTATCTTCTCGCTCCCTTCCACTCATTTCTATGGTAAATACGTTTTTTGAATATAAAATCGATAATTACAAATTTAATTAAAATTTTTGATTTGAAGGAGCGCACGGTAAATTATATCAATGTAATAAATACGAGGATGTGCGCATTCGAGCGAAAAGTGGCACATTTCCGAGCGAGGGAAGCAAATGAAGCGCGACGCGGAGCGGCGCGCTTCATTTTCCCGAGATCGGAATGTGCCACTTTGAGCTCGAATGTGCACACTCGGTTTTAAGCATGATTCACAATAGTTTAGGCCAATACATTAGAGAAAAAATCATTAACCGTTTCCTCTCACTCGTATCGACGAGATTGTCGTATCTTTTCGCTCCCTCCCACTTATTGTTATGGTAAATACGTTTTTCGAACACAAAATCGAGTTTTACTAAAATAAAATAAAGAGAAATAGTACATTTCCCGAGATCGGAATGTGCCACTTTGAGCTCGAAGGTGCACACTCGGTTTTAAGCTCGAATACCAAACGTCCCGTTTTAACAAAAAAAAAAAATTGTTTACGTTAGTTATACCCCACGTAGTACACGAAAGTTAAATAATATTCATACGCCCAACAAAGTTAGAAATTTTTCGCATTATGTATTTACTTCCGAGAACCGCGCCTGTAATAAAATCCGCGGAAGAGCTTTCGAACGACCTCTCAATAAGAAATATTTTTACAAGCAAAGTACACAATTGCAATAAAAAAAATGTAAAGAGCAGTTGGAACAAAATCAATTCAAAAACATTTAATAAATCCCAAAAATCTACATATAAAATAAATTTTTGGACAAATCAAAAATGCACCTACCTTAATTCAATGTTGAACTCTGCAGGCTGCTCGAGAAGGCCATCCGCTCGACACCCCCAAAATTACCACTCGCGATTTTAACACTGCCGCACTGCTTCTATGGTCTGTTAGGAACGCAAGAAAAAATCGAAGATGTTTAAGCGAACGAATAAGTTATTTTTATAAGGGACAATGTTGATTTTACTGGGAGGACTTTTACGGTTTTAAGACTACGGTACAAAAACACGAATTTCCCGCTGAGCGATTCGAAAAACGAACACTATTTGAGGGTGAAACGGTCGGCCTAATCTGCATAGAACCGCATCAACCAAACAGGAACTATCTGGAATTAAAAAAAAATATTTTAATTGATACGCTTTAAATTAAAACTACTAACAAAAACAACGACTATGTACATTAGGAGCTATCCATAAACCACTTTTTTTAATTCTCCTCCCTACATTGTAAATATTTGCCCCCCCCCCGTCCTGGTGTTACGTAACTTTTAAACAAATAAAATGTTAAAAACAGTAGTATGATAAAAGATAAAGAAGAACATCTTTTTAATTGAATAAATTTGTTTAACGTTTAATCAGAAAAAAAAAATAAGAAATGAAATAAGTGCCAAACGGCACACGTTGTTAGCCGGTACACAATGTAGAATTACTATAAAAATAAAAAATGTTTTTTAAAAATTAAAATTGCAATAACTTCTTAATCTTTTATAAGTACCCGAAAATCTTGCATTTTTCAACATATCAGCACTAAATATGTCGCAGTCCGGTCCTAACTCAAAACCCCCAAAATCGACTGGAATCGAGAAAAAACATGAATGTTAATTCAAGTTTTTTTTTTGAAAAAAGGAAAAAATAAATTTGCTTTATATTGCAGAGGGATCTCTTCATAAGTACCCCTAGTATCTATAGCCGTAGCTATTTGCCCTTTGCTATTCCTCTAACACCAAAAATTTTCGCCCTTTTGAAAAAGCTTAAAATTGCTTTAAAATCAAACATTAAAAATGCAATAACTTTTCTATCTTTGCTAATTACGGGGAAAGCTTTCATTTCCGTACGAATGGGACCTTAATAAGTTGGAATCCGGTTCTAACTCAAAACCCCCATAATCGGCCAAAATCGAGAAAAAACATGAATGTTAATCCATGTTTTTTTAGCACTAAATGAAAAAAATAGAATTGCTTTATATTTTAAAAGGATGTTCCTACCTACCCTTAGAACCTAGAGCCACAGCCATTTTCCCCTGCCATCACAATATTAGAAAAATTTTCCCCCTTTTGACCATCTGAAATACTTTATTTGCTAGTTTTTCTTTTAAATGGTATATATTTTCACAAAGGCATTAATTTGCTTATCGACGAAAACATTCGATATTCATTTCACCTCTACACATGTTTAAATAAAAATTATGATTAATTCTATAAGCAATGCTTAAATTATTGTGACTCATATCACAAGTGTGTTTGTTGCAATAAATACATAGGCGGTCGATGGTAACACATTTGGCCGGGCTATACACGATAAAATTCTAGCAAAAAAACTCGTTCTAGAACATGTTAGAAACACATTGTATTGTTCTTTACATCTTGTACGAATATAGAATTAAGAGTTGATTTTTAATATTGAATATTTAACACAAAAAACTTGTACCATACTATTTGATTTTCAGGTGACAATTTGAAAATATTGAAACGCATCAAAATTTAAGCGAAAATTAATTGTTTTTTTTTTACTTTTCACACCTCTTAATTAATACAATAAAATCAATCGCGAATTAGGATTTAAAATACTGCAACCCGAATTTTACAAAATCCGGTCACAAAAAAAACAAGACGAACCAGACCAATAACAATAATGAAAAACGCTTTCAACCGGAATGAACGTTTGTAATTAAATTATGTGATGTAATTTTCAATTGCCTAAGACCGGTCATTTCAATAATTCATTCTTATTTATTTTCAATATTGTTCCTTAAAATAAGAATGTTGCCGTTTTCATCGAAATTAATTTAAAAAAATAACTAGTAAAGAAATCTTACCACCACTTTAATTCTTCATTAATTTTTGTATGAGATGCACTATATAAATTAAAACGCCGTTATTGCTAATTGCTTAAATAATAGCAATTAAATCGAAGACGTAAAACGTACTTACAGCACCAAAGGTAAAGCAAGACTAAAATTATCTTGCGTTCCGATAAGTTAAAATGCCATACCAAAATACATAGTTATAGAAAATAGTTTTAAAGATAATAACATAAGAGCCGCATTCCTATGAAACAAATTAACAGGAAATACCTTATCGCTTCTGCAGGCCAGATAATTTTTATTCGAACGCGTTGTTTTTCGAATTTAATCAAGGTGCCGATGAACTCGCCCCGTTAAAATCAATAATTTTTATAAATCGACTTTAACATTTTACTAAATCAGAAATCCAATACGACACAATGTTATATACAGAGCGAGTCAAAATTCTAAAAATAAACGCAATACAACTTTTGAATGCAAGCAAGAGCCCAACTTTTAAAATAACTTTAACACTAGAAATTTTGAACTTACTAGAACCGCGGTTACCGGTCAATTAGACCTTTAAGAAAAATTGGTCTTTTAACAATTAAATATTTATTGCAACAGATTTAATGCTTTTGAACAGCTTTTAAAAACAATCAATGCTATAACTTTCACCGAATATAAAATCAAAATTGATTGAAATTTTAATTGTTTGATTTGAAAAAAAAAAGATTCATGGAAAAATCTAATAAAAACGAAGATGTGCGCATTCGAGCGAAAAGTGGCACATTTCCGAGCGAGGGAAGCAAATGAAGCGCGACGCGGAGCGGCGCGCTTCATTTTCCCGAGATCGGAATGTGCCACTTTGAGCTCGAATGTGCACACTCGGTTTTAAGCACCATTCACATAATTTAGGCTAATAAATTATTCAAAAATTAAATAAATAATTTAATCGTTTTCTCTCACTCGCACCTACCAAATTCCCGTATCTTTTCGCTCACTTCCACTCATGACTATGGTAAATACGTTTCTTGAACATAAAATTCATATTTGCTTTTAATTTTTTGATTTGAAAGTGAAAAGATTAATTAAGGCAAATAAATAAATACGAGGATGTGCACGTTCGAGCGAAAAGTGGCACATTTCCGAGCGAGGGAGGCAAATGAAGCGCGACGCGGAGCGGCGCGCTTCATTTTCCCGAGATCGGAATGTGCCACTTTGAGCTCGAATGTGCACACTCGGTTTTAAGCACCATTCACATAATTTAGGCTAGTAAATTATTCAAAAAATTTATATAAATAATTTAATCGTTTTCCCTCACTCGCACCTACCAAATTCTCGTATCTTTTCGCTCACTTCCACTCATGACTATGGTAAATACGTTTCTTGAATGTAAAATTCATATTGACTTTTAATTTTTTGATTTGAAATTGAAAAGATTATATAAGGCAAATAAATAAATACGAGGATGTGCACGTTCGAGCGAAAAGTGGCACATTTCCGAGCGAGGGAGGCAAATGAAGCGCGACGCGGAGCGGCGCGCTTCATTTATCCGAGATCGGAATGTGCCACTTTGAGCTCGAATGTGCACACCCCACTTTAAGCACGATTCTCAATACTTAATTTATTTTCTAAAAAAAATTAATTATTCAAACTAATATCATAAAAGCGAAAGTAACTCTGTCTGTCTTTCCGTCTGTCTGTTACCTTTTCACGCCTAAACCACTTAACCAATTTTGATAAATTTTGATATAGAGATAGCTTGGACGTTGAACAAGGACATGGGCTACTGGTTTCGAGCTAATATAGTAAGTGATTCCTTTTATGTTCAGAATGTTAAAAACAACCATCTTCAAAAAGCTGCCTTTACGTAATATTATTTGGCCATTTGACCAAAAGGATCTACTTTTATTTAGTTTTCGTTATAATAAGGCACTGTTTCCGGTTCCTTTTTTCTATATAATAAAGCATTTCTCTGCTGCTATAAATAATAATTATCGATAGAACCGATCAAATGAAAGTAGAAGTCTTGTCACCAAGATGGCGGCATTAAATTAATTGCGGATTAAACCGCGGATTAATTTAATCCGCGGTTTTAATTAGATCAATGAGCGGAATAATTCGCGGTTTTTATCCGCGGATTTGATTTAATTAAACCGCGAATTAAATTAATCCGCAAATTAATTTAATGCCGCCATCTTGGTGACAAGACTTCTACTAATGAATAACCGGACAAAAAATAGTATGTGCCTCCTATTAAAGGGAAAAAATACAATTTAAAAAGAAAAACAATTATACGACAGTAATTATCAACTAAAATTACGAAATCATGTAATATGACAGAAATATGTTCAACGAATGAAAAGTAACAAGACGATAAAATTGCGAAACGGTCAAAATGACCTATTCCGCGGTTCTAGTGTTAACTCGTATGTCTTACAATTCAACTAATTCTATCGATTTTTAAAAATCCAATCAACGAGCTAATTGTTCAAAAATAATATCGGCCGTCCATCGACATTTTGCGCGACCTTTTTAATCGACTTTCCGAAACTATTTTGCGAACTAAAATCTTCCAAGTTTCTGACATTTAATTAAGTGCAAACAATGCGAGTAATCCGAAAGAATACGAGAAAACCATAAAATTATTTGTATCCTCGTCAAAACATACTGCGATCCAATTTCGACGGTGAATGGGGGTACGTTTCTCTACTTTTATAGAAGAGCTTTATGTCCGAAATTACCGAGCAAATCTATAAAGACGCGAACTATGGAAAAAGAAAGCTCCTTTACAATATAAGATGGCTAAACAAAAGGCTTAAGAACGTGCTTTTGATCAAAGAAAACAATGCCACGTTACGTTTACTATTTGCACGTAAAGCACGTGCCCTCGCCTCGTATAAATATATACCGAATCTTACCCTCACATCGCTTTCGGTTTGTATGTGTTTTTTTAACAAATAAATACATCAAACGTGAGTACACTCTTAAAAGCAAATTCATAACTTTATTAATGTTCGTTATACCAATAGAATTTTTCCGCTCTTATTTATAACATTTTCGAGGGTCTATTTTATTCCCCTAAATAAATTTTTATGGCCTCAGGCGTATGTTTGGATTAAATCTCCTTAATAGTAAATTAATTTCCCACAGCTTTTACGATACCTCATTTATTTTTTTTTTTATTAACAAACACGAAAATTTCTTTCGATTAATTAGACAATTCCGTTTTTCGTTTTTTTTTCAGTTTTTAAAGAAGCCGACGTCCGGATCCTCATAACCGTGGAGAAAATGCGAAAAAGAATTTTTCCGGTGAATTCCGTAAATTTTTCCAAGTTCAATATTTGTGCAGACAATAAAGGGAGAGGGCCCGAAAGGAAAGAAGCGAGCCTCTAAATTTTTAATTATTAATTAAAACATTCCGAATTAAATTTTGTTCCGTTGTATTCCGGTCAAGCACAATCGCTGTTTATTCTCATAATTAATTCGAAAAAATAACGAGACGAAAAGACGATTCGCCTTGTTCTAATCGTTCGAAGATAATTGGATACTTTTGTTAAAGATTTAAGTAAAAAAACGACAAACCGGTGCGTGTACTTACGTACGCCCGCTAGAAGTGATACTTCTTTGGCGTGACTAAATTAAATATGACCACCTTGCCTTTGTGTATAGCTAGACCAGTGGTTTTCAAGACCTTAAAAAAATCTAATCTTGTCCCACGTCCCCATTGTTCATCTATTCCTCGATTTACACGGTAGATAGGTTCCGGGAAAAAAACATGTAAAGAAAAGTGTGTATGAAAGAGTCTGGTCCTGAAAGAGCCGCGGTATTTTACAATATCTGTACTAAATCTACTAAAAATCAGTGTCTTTTTATAAATGACAGCAATGAGTGCCTTTCGCCCAGGGGAATTTGACAGTTTTAGTAAACAGGACGGCACTAACAAAATGTTTTAAAAATTTCGTCATCATGGTCGTGGAAATTATAAGTGCGGCACCTATCCTTTTTTTAATGCGGCGTCTCTACCGAGCACGAGGTAGAGATGCCGCATTATTAGCTTTTTTGGTTTTTAATTTTAAGAGTACTTCTGAATGGAATTTTTATTTAGTTTTGCATTTATATTAAAGTATTGCATAATAATGAGAATCTGATAAAATATTATTGCAATAAACGAAATATTTCCAAAGTTATGAATTTTTTTAGGAATGTGCGGCATCTCTCCCGCATTTACCCTAATTTGCTGTAACAACTATCCCCAGTCACCCCTACAACTGTCCGTCGATTTACGGGCAAGTTAGATTTTGAAAAAAACGGGGTCAACCGAAAACAAAGCAACATAAGTATAATTTAGTCAATTATTCAATTCGACATACTTGTTTCAACTTGGAAGTAATGAAGAAGAGAGTATGAATTAATTTATCAAATGATAAATAATAAACCTGTAAAAAGTTGCATGTAATTCGCATCGATACTTATGTATTTTTTATAAATCGCTTTTTGTATGTTTACATAAAGGGAGGATTTCCTTTTATCGATTTACTACCAGCATCGCCAAACGTGTGATCTTAAAAAATGAATGCAGAAGCAAAAATGTTTATTTTTAAGTATCTATTTTCGGAAGCCGCGTAAAAGCGAAAACATGTAAATAAAGTACCTTGTAAATCGATGGATAGGTGTACTATATAAAGTTAAAAAAAAACATTATAGAATACTACTAAAATTCCTTTAAAAACCGTAACTCAATATTTCTTATTGCAACTTTAGTCCAGAAATTTTTTGCTTACAATTAAAATAACAACAATCAATTTAAATTGAATTTTTAATTTAAAAAAATATTCATTTCTCGGCATTTCTCCTTAAATATAACCACTTGTAAAAATTAATATAAATAAATTCAATAAATAATAGTATGCGCGCATTCGACCGAAAAGTGGCACATTTCCGAGTTCGGAATGTGCCACTTTAAGCTCGATGTGCGCACTCGGTTCTAAGCATGATTCACATTAATTTAGGCCAAAAAATTAGACGAAAAATCAGTTGAATAATTTTAATCGTTTTTTCTCACTCCCATTAACATAATTGTCGTATCTTTTCCCTGCCTTGCACTCATTGCTATGGTATATATGTTTTTCAAACAATTAATCAATAATTACTATGGTAAACTTAATTTAAATTTATGATTTGACAGAGCGAAAGGTAAAGTGGATAAATTCGATAAATACGAGGATGTGCGCATTCGAGCGAAAAGTGGCACATTTCCGAGCGAGGGAGGCAAATGAAGCGCGACGCGGAGCGGCGCGCTTCATTTTCCCGAGATCGGAATGTGCCACTTTGAGCTCGAATGTGCACACTCGGTTTTAAGCACGATTCACAATAATTAATTTACTATCTTACACGACTGACTTCATACTGTCGAATTTTTGTATGAGATACTTGCGGGTAATAAGGCCTGTCGGTTAATAAGGCCTAAATAACGAAAATCATGTTTAAAATAACCGCTTGCGCTTAAGACCTAACTCACAGACACCTATTGCTTAAAATAATATGGGGGGAGAATCCAAACTATGAATTTATTTAAAAAAGTTTATGCATTAATTAAATTAATTTTTATTAAAACGCAAAACAATGTTCTAAATGAAATATCAAAACCAATTTAAATTTGGATTCAAAAATTCGTATTTAAAAATTCCGAATTAAAAACTCAATTTTATTTTTTTGTTTAAAAGTTGAAGTGTATCTTTAAATTATAAAAAATACTCTTGAGTAAAATCAATACTGTTTCGGAGATATGATTTTTCAAAAATACCCGTTTTTCTCTTTTTTTTTGGTTTTTTTTGCAATAACTAAAGAACCACTTAACCGATTTTGACAAATAAAAACATTTTAAAATTGGTAAAACGGTCCTAAACATCGTAGGACCTCAGATTTTTTATAATCTTGTTAAATCCGAAATTTCGGATTTTTCGGTTTTTTGGAATTATATTAAAAACTAACTCAACGACTTCAAAAATTATTTCAAAATTGAATTCGTCGAGGTCAATACATAGAAATTACTATGTTTTAGAATAAAAGTTGTTTTGGTCGACCCTGGCCCATAGTGCCATCGAACAGATTTTGATCCTTTGCAGGGAGAGAAGAGTATATAAAAATTGGCTCAATACTCCAATACCATAATGGTATACTGGGAGAAGAGAAAGAACAAGACTGGCCAAATATATTATGTATAGTTTGATTATTTAAAGATTTTAAAACTGTAGGCCTTATTACCCTTTGGTAGGAAAATAAGGCTTACTGGTAAGGTTTTTAAAAAGGTTTAATTTTGTCTTTGAATATGTTCAAAATTGACATTTTTTGTTTATATTTTATAGTAACTGAATTTGAAAAATGATTACTATTAAAATCTGTTGGTTAAGTTTAATATTTTTCATTTAATTTCAAATGTCCCTCAGCTAGGCCTTATTATCCGCATGTACCTAATGTTGCGCGCGCAATTTTCGTTACATGCTAAAATGTCACACTCAACGAGCCAAAAGAAGTATAACTTCAAAAACAGGCGCGATAATAAAATATAAATAAAGCTCGCGTTTTAACTTTTCTAAAATAGACTTTTTCCAGCATTATTTAGGGGTTTTTCTTAATGCAGACCTTGTACCTACATATTTGGAGAAAGTCGACATTAAAAGCTTTTAAGGGCTTTAAAAAAGTCACGTTTTACCACGAAAATATGTAAATACACCGTTTCCCTTAGTAAATGTGTAAAGTAGAAAAAATCCATGATCTTGCTTACTTCATAAATATTCGAAAAGGAAGAAGCCTCTCCCGAGTAAACAACAAGGATGATAAAATATCGTTTGCTAAAACCTTCCATGAAAATCGAACGAGTAAGTGAATAAAACAAAGGTAGATTTTTCACTTCCTGCCCTATTTGCATCGCGGCATTAACTTTAAAATATGAGTGCGCACTTCTTTCGTTCCTTCTAATGCAAATCTAAATAAGAGATGAAAGCTCAATATTAAATGAGGGGCGGAGGGGGCGGCGAGCGACCCTTACCGGCCCGTGCGCGTTTATGAAGTCTTAGAATTAAGTTGGACGTGTCGGGGACGTCTTGCAATATTTACACTTTCAACAACTCCTGTTTTCGTCCACCGTACCAACTAAGGGATAATAATTGGGGTTGAAACGGGTCTACGACGCCTGCTAAGACCATAATTGTGCGATGATTAAACTGCTCAAGGGCTATGACACCAACTAACGTCTTTCCTTATCAATGTCAGAGCCGTCTCCGAAATATTGTTATTAACAACTTCAAACTACCCTTAAAGTGCTGCATAATTCCAGTCTAAAATAATTTGCGCCCGACGTGCCGAAAATCGCTTCCGCTTATTTTTCGACGGGCTTCCCACTTTTTTTTCTTCCGCACAATGAAATTATACGTAATGTCTTCAGTTGGAAGCTCGAATTTATTAAGTTTGCAAAATTAAACATGAAACAACTGTATCTTCGAGAGGCAAGCTTCTTGTAAACTAGAAAAATTAATAATTCATGAGCTGCATACTGAAAAGTTTGCAAACATGAGTACGGCTCTATTTAAATTTAAGTCCCATTTTTTTTTCTCTTTTTCGATTCGTGCTTAGCGCATTAGAAATTTCTACCAAAGGGAAATATGCTTCGAGAAAACTTTACAAGTTAATTACGCGAAAGTAGGAGAAAATACTCGGCGCGACTATGCACCATAGTCCTGTCAAAATAAACATTTCAAATAACAAAATTTCCGACAGAGCTGAATTTTGGTTGAGACCTTGGGTACACCATTAGAAATAAGGTGTCAAAAGTCCCCATCAATCCCATGTATGCTAAAAAAGTTATTTGGGGTCAAAGGTCAAAATTTGAGATTTTTTGGATT
The DNA here is from genome assembly GCA_036325965.1 of Sinopyrophorus schimmeli. NCBI lineage: Eukaryota > Metazoa > Arthropoda > Insecta > Coleoptera > Elateridae > Sinopyrophorus > Sinopyrophorus schimmeli. The sequence goes on from JARFIZ010000202.1 coordinate 1,027,896, forward strand.
TTTTTCGAAAACGGTAAGTTTTATCAAAAAAGTAGTTCAGACAAAAATTATAGATCTTAAATTTATCTACAACAATGGTCCTTATAATTTTTTTACTAAGAATCACCATTCGTTAGATATCGCGATTCTACACTAAAGGAAAAAATGAAAGGGTTAAGAAAATTTTTTAAATCTTTTTAATTTTTGAAACACTGTATTTCAGTGAAAATGGTTGTATTTAAAATTTAAAAAAGGTTTTTTAAAGCTCCAAGATTCTAGTTTTTAGATCTTTTAGTCAAAAATTTTTAGGAGCCACCGTTATCACGCAATCTTAAGCAATACAGCCTGTCAAAAATCACCAAAAGATTTAGAAAATTTTCTTGACCCTTTAATTTTTTCTTTTAGTGTAGAATCACGATATCTCACGAATGGTGATTCTTAGAAAAAAAAAGTATAAGCACCATTTTTGTATATAATTTTAAGATATATAATTTTTGTCTGAGCTACTTTTATAATAAAACTTACACTTTTCGAAAAAAATCCAAAAACCTCCAATTTTGACCTTTGACCCCGAATTACTTTTTAGTACACATGGGATCGATGGGGACTTTTGACACCTTATTTCTAATGGTGTACCCAAGGTCTCAACCAAAATTTAGCTCGGTCGGAATTTCTGTTATTTGACCACTATTTTTATGTCTAATTTGACCGGACTAACATTTTAATTTTAATAAATTAAACTTAAAAGATATCGTCGAAAAACGAAACTTTTATGCAAATACGGCCCTGTTCGAATCCGGCGCGCCCGGAGCCGCTCGACGGGGAAACGTCGGTAGCAAGGGGGGCGAGATTAGAAAATTAAACGGAGGAGCCGGTTAAATAAGAAATGAAGACTTGCGAAGTGCGTCCGCAATTGTAGCGACGGCGAGGGCGTCGCGTCTTCATCGAAAATTGTTATAGCGTTTTGGCTCGTCGAAGAGGCCCCCGCCGTTCCTTTATCAATTTAAACGGCCATTATACTTATACGAAAATCACGAAGAAGATAAATGAAAAACCTTCAGAACTTTCACATGGCGCGTCAAAGAAGCTTTTGAGTTGTAAACAAGGTTAAGCCTAATAGATCTTGTCCTTATACGTTGGTTCAATGGACCGGCTTCGCGTGTGTTGGAACAATAGAAGAAAGAACGCACCCCGGGGGATAGTTTGGTGTTCCTAATATGTATTCGTTCTTTTGTACCTTTTTTTTTCTTCTTAACTTAGCGCTGTTTCGCTTTGGCTTTATCTTAGAGCGAAATTTACGCGCCTTCTCGGCCCTATCACGAAATTTTAACTACGGTTCTTCTAAATCTTATTAATGGGGAAGGTTAGTGCTTTCGTTGTTAGATTAAATTCGCCCACGCATAGGCCGGGAAGGGCAAACCTAAACCTAGTTGCGTTACGCATTCGACCTTCTGACACATCGTAAAATCCAAAATTGGACATCGATTTCTTTAAAACTAGATTTACCATACCAGTCAAAATGACTGGTTTAACCATTTTACGTTCAAATTCCTACTTTACCTTAATTTTTTTTTTTTAATTTTTCATGAGTTTTGTTACGATAATAAAATGAATGATATTACACATTCATTTTTATTTTTTAATTCAAAACCAAAAAGTTTACACTAATCATCGGTACTAATGCCAAACAAGTCAAAATGACTGGTGAATTTTTCTATCTCAGTATACGCAGCCATAATGAAATATAAATACTGCGTAATTTAGCATGTCATGCAAAACTTGTGATACTAGTGAAAACTCGTGATAATGGTAAATTCTTAATTACAATATAAAAATTTTCAGTGCTTGATTAAATTTTGAACCGTGTTATTTGTGCAATTTTTTTGACTTTTTTTTGAGGCTGTGATATTCAAAGTTATATTCTATGGTAAGAAAACTGAATACAGAGAAAAATATAATCCTATGCTCATCTTATCAACCTTTTTCTCCCTGCTTTGGATATGGGCCACCCCCCATAGTTGCTCATTTTTTCCTGTCTTGCGCTTCTCTGTACCAGTATAGTCCAGCGGGCTTTTTGAGATCATCTTTTTTTTTGAAAATAATCCTATTATTAGTTTCAATTTTTTATAATATTTGAGGCCCAAAAAATGGAAAGACGGAAAAATATTTTGTATTTTTGGAAAATGTATTTAAAGTAAAATCTGCATATGTAAAAATTGTGGCAAATTAAATAGTACCTACTACTTTATAGATTTCTGATTTAGAATTGAAATAAAATTTCCAATTGCTTTTTCTGCAATAAAAAAATAAATGCGTATATAGGTACTTATGATGTTTACGATCGTGAATCACACAGCAGTTAATTTATGTTTAGATATCTGAATATAATTATGTTTTAATTAACTGATTAAAGAATTTATAATGAATAAAATGTTTTAAAATTAACCTAACCGAAGTAATTAATTATTTTTTTTAAATTTATAAAGACTAAAAACCGCAATAATTATTTTTACCGACACCCGTCAAAATGACTGGTGTCGGTCAAAATAGTTATAGTCAAATTGCCGATATATCTAGTGTTAAGTAAAAAGAATATAAAAAGACTTACTTTTTTTTCGATTAACAATTTCAATTGATCTGATACATTAACAAAGTACATTGAACAGCTGCTGCTAACTTCACGTTAATGTCTGTCAATGTGGCATTTGAAATATCGAAAATTATGGGTCGCGAAAGCTCGAAAATATTTATAAAAATAAAGTTGCCCTAGGTACAAAAAGACCAAGGTACAACATGTCCCCCTACAACTTTGAATTATTTAAATTAAATTTACATTTGATTTAATTTGAAATTGAAATGCCTAACTTGCAAAAAAGTAAAATTAATATCCAAAAAGACCAATTTGGCATTAACGCCGTCTTCAAATTGATAAAAAAAATAAATAATAGTTTTTAAACGTTTTCTTGACTGAAGATTTTTAGTCTTGGGCCATTCTTTTAAGAAAAACAAATTATAGATTTATAAAAATTAAAATTAAATGTAATAAATAATCACGATTTGACCAATCAGATTTTTTTTTTTAATTGGAATAGTATTCTACGATGCCACAAAAAAAATTCGTCTAAATATCCGTTTTTCTTAATCATATTACTCAAAACAAATCCTCCTAACACAATTCTAACAGAGAAATTTTCGCAACAAACGTAAAACACTTTGCGAATCGTAAATATCCTAGCACTTTGGCGATTTTTGAACATATTCCGCTTTGTAGTGCTTAAATCAGCGTTGCATAAGTTAAAAGAAAGCACGTGCAACGAAGTGCAAGTGAACAAGGCCAATCTGGTTAAGTGGATCGGTAAATCTTCAGTTTAGTGCCCGGTCACGGTCGGTCCGGGGGTTGTCTGTTCCCAGGTGACCGCAATACTTCCCCTATAGGTCACAAAGGGTGTAAAGTTCGCCACATACCACGGCAAACGAAGAGTTTTATCGCCTTTTCGATTTTACTTTGTTTATCTTTGAAAATGTTATTTTCTAAATAATAGGCGCCGCACATTTTTATCTCTCCCCCGTGCGCCCTGCTCTCCGCCCTTTTCTCTCGCATTTTGCGCCACACAAGGAGGAAGCATCCTCGAAGATGTAATGCTATAAGTTGTTTTTAAATGTTGTGTGGCTGTGCGGCGTTATAAATAAAGAACGAGTGCGTGCGGCGTGCACTTCGTTGATACAGTAAAACCTCACTTATGCGGATTCGCGATTATCCGTATTGTCAACCGCGTTCGGACTCGTTGCGAAAATTAAACCTCGGTAATTCTTACTAAATATTTTATTTTGTATTTTGCACTAAACAGTGTTATTTGCTTTGTTGATTTTAAGATAATGTGCGTCTGTTTTATTTAGTGATTAATATTTGTTGCGTTTTTTGTAAACATATACCTAACAATTTGACCAACTTTTTTCCTGTTAAAACGGAACGCTTTGTAATCGTGCTTAAAACCGAGTGTGCACATTCGAGCTCAAAGTGGCACATTCCGATCTCGGGAAAATGAAGCGCGCCGCTCCGCGTCGCGCTTCATTTGCCTCCCTCGCTCGGAAATGTGCCACTTTTCGCTCGAATGCGCACATCCTCGTATTTATTGGATTTGTCTAAATTATTATTTTATTCTTCAATTACAAAAATAAAAATAGAATTAATTAGATATATTTTTTGTTTGAAAAAGGTTAGATATTTTATTTCTTTTGATGAGTTATCGTGGTGCTCTTCCGCACGCCTAATTGTAGCGAGCTTGGTAAAAATATTTTCAGGTGTACTTTCGAATGTTGACTAATTCGCATTTTTGATTAATTAAAATTCTATATGAGTCAAATTTTCTGCAGTGGGCCACTAAAAATCAACTAGTTGATTTGTATATCATCTTTTGAGGATTGTTGAAGGCTTATATGTCAAAATTAATGTCTCCAAATATATTTGGATAATTTTCATTTTTGTAAAAATTATAAACAAATTAGTTTTAAGGCACATTTTGTATACACTGTTGTAATTAGACTTCATTTATGGATTAATTCAATTTTTTAATATAAAAAAATATTTATATGTTACATAGGGGGTGCATCAAAATTTTAGAATCGCTTGGGTAGGGTATATTAAAAAAAAAGGTTGGGAAATCGGAGTCAAAATTCGGAAAAAGTTAACAGTATTTTTTTTCATGTTCGATAGTCTCCCATCTAGTGTAGTTTAAAAGTACTAAATTAGAAATGTGGTTTTTGGTAAAAATACCCTACTGTAATTTTAATTAAAAGTAAAGCGAGAAGTGGTACATTTAGTTCAGTTTGATTTAATTAATATTATTTGTAAGAGAGAAGAATAAGATAGCAAATTCAATTATTAAGGACTATGTGCACTTTCAAACGAAAACTTTTTCCGAATAGAAAATCTGGATTTGAAGGATTTGTTATTAATATTAATAACAAATTCTATGCATACTATATGGATGGAATTAAGCAATAACGTCTTAACCAACATTTTTAAAAAAATCAAGTTATTATGATGAACGTACTTAGTATTTTGTGCTGCAATATATTATATTTAATTTTCCCGCTATACCGACCCTTGTGCCATCTGTTGGCCAATTGTCGTAACTGCTTGTAGTGTTTTTCAAAAATCTTATTTCGAAAAACGTCGTATCTACAGTACCCACAATACCAATTATTTATTTACGTTTTGAGTAGGTTCATGTTTAAGAAAATATATAAAAAAGTTCATGTTGATGCTTCTGTTAAAGAATTAATTTTCTGGAGTGACTCATGTGGAGGACAAAATCGTAATATTAAAATCGTACTGATGTTAAAATCTATTCTAGAGAATAATAATTGCTTGAAAAGTATTGAATTAAAATTTTTAGTATCATGTCACAGCTATTTACCAAACGATAGTGATTTTGGCGATGTGCAATGTGCACTCAAAAGACAACAAAAAATTTATACTCCGAAAGATTATCTCGAGGTGATGAGACAGTGTCGAAAAAAAAATCCGTTCATTATTAATTCATTACAAAAAGAAGATTTTGTTAGTAGTCAATCGATTGGAAAAAAGATTACAAATCGAAAAAAAAAACGTTGGATAGGGAAAAAGTAAATTAGTTTAACATAAGACAAATAAAAATCTTCAAGGATGAGCCTTTCAAAATTTTCGTTCAAATGTCATATAATGACACTGATAAGTATAAAAAATTGACATTAAAAAAGAAGGACAAAATTCACTTGTAAAGAATATTTTTTCTGATAATTTGGAGATATTATGGCCCAATGGTAAATCTATAGCTCAAGCTAAATTAAATGATATAAAATCGTATATGCATCTGATTCCTGAAGTTAACCATGAATTTTACAATGATTTAATTGGTGACGATACAATAGAAGAAGATGTTGATGGATACAATGGAGACTTGGATTTTCAAATAGAAGTAACTGGAGTAGAAGATGAAATGAACAAAACTTGAATATTGATAACTATTTGCATATTTGTTCAATTGTTGTATTTCATTTTGAATTATTTTTATCATAGTTAAAACAATTTTAATTAGAAACAAAATCAAAATCGAAAATTATAAAAATTTAACTAAAAATAACCGAAATTAAAAATTATAATTATTAGAGTTTAATATTTATTTTAGTTAAGACGTTATTGCATATTTCGCTTTTCAAGGTACGCTCTTTACGCAAAAACGAATTAACTGTTTTTTAATTAGTCATTTGTTTTTTTTTTGATATTTTAATAATTTGTACTTTTTTTCTTCTAGGAAATAACAACATTTAAATAAAAAATATTTTTTTTGTCATAGAAAACAAAATTAAATAAATTAAAAAACTCGCTGGAATCTCGATTTTTGAATTTTGTTGGTTAAGACGTTATTGCTTAATTCCATCCATATAGTCGAATCCAATTAATACGAAGATGTGCGCATTCGAGCGAAAAGTGGCACATTTCCGAGCGAGGGAGGCAAATGAAGCGCGACGCGGAGCGGCGCGCTTCATTTTCCCGAGATCGGAAATGTGCCACTTTGAGCTCGAATGTGCACACTCCGCTTTTCGCCACGATTCACAATGATCAATTTACCTTAAAATATTCAAGTAATTCTAAAACCGTAGTTATATATATACCTAAAATTATTTTTTTTTCTATACATTCAATTATCCAATTTTCGATTATCCGAATGAGCTGTAACAATAATTAGTCCGGATAACCGAGTTTCCACTGTATTTTCTTTCTGTCACCTTGGCATAAAATGCTATTGGTAAACACACGTACGGTTTGAAGTATTTTAAGCAACTGCGAGCATTAAATTTTATTAATTGCCACTTTTTCGTATTAAAAGCATTCCCCAATAACGCCCGCCGACTTTCGTTCCAACGTTCTCCTTTTGAAAATATTAATCAATTAAGTTCTTTAAACGACTCCAAGTTTAACATCGCGAAAACATTTTAAAACGCTTTTGATTTATTAATAAATCTCTGCGCTCTTATTTTCGTTTTGTTACTCGCAATTTCCAAATTGATGTCTGTCATATTACCCAAATAAAAACTGATAGGAAACGTATCCGATAAAATGCGCACCGAAGAATGCTAAAAAGTTATAAAAATTTCTAATTTCGAGTGTTGATGTAACCGAATTGTCCCTATAAAACGTTATTTATATCTACGCTTTTGGAAAGTTCAACGTTTCCTCTCTATTTATACTCCTCCTTCATTAGAGTTAATAAATTATTTAAACCGATCCTAAATATTTAAATAATTTTAGGCGCAACCGCCCTACAAAAGGCGAACTTCGATGCGCCTGTGTATTAAAACGCAATAAACGGATGTAAATAAGGAAATGAGATTGTGATGACAATAATGGCTTCGAATTTCTGTTATATAATGGATATAAATCGTTTCCAGTGGTCGTAAAGGTTAAAGAATACATTCGTCTCGCATTGAAAATGTAACAAGGCTCAAATTACCCGCCGCCCTTATTTGTTACGTAAATTTATAGAATCTACCATCGACCACCGACGGAATATCATTTTTATTCGTGTTATAAAAACACGTAATGTCTTTATGATAAGCATGACAAATGCGTTTCGACGAAATAAAATCGGATTATTATTCTCGATTGCCGATTTCTTGTAATAACAAGAAGAATTAATTGTTTGTGCCATAAAAACAAAGACAACATTAATTGAATTATTGGATGCAGGTGCTTTAAGAAATCTAAAATTAGACTTAGTGTTAAAAAAAAAGTAACGAAGAAAACACATACAGCAGAGATCGTCTTAAAAGATGATCGTTTTATGTTTTTTAATTTGTTTTGTTCATGTAATTTGCATTGCGTTTTTTTAATATTTTTGGAATTTAGATATACACTTTTTTTATCTATAATTTTATTTTAATTCGATATATTCTTCTTCTTCTTGCCTTTTTATACCTGTATGATATCTTTATTATTTAATTTTTCATTAGGTCATTAAGTACCTGAAAAATAAATTACTTTTTTTCTTAATAATTTTGATTGCTAAAATAATTAATAGGGTATAACGCTCAGTGAATGACCGCTACGAGATATAGGGGAGACCGGGTATGGTTGTCTCACGGATTGGTTGTCACATTAACCATAACACACAACCTAATGAATTAATAAATTTGTTTACCCGTGTCAAAGAAGCCCGAGCACAATACCTCCTTGCGTACTTCACTTCAGTTCGCTCTGAAATATCGTAAAAGAAATATATGCGTTCGTTTTTTTTGGACAGTGAAAGTGATTTTTCGTTCTTTTCTTAGGTAAAATTTATTACGTACAACATTTTTTTTATCTTTAATAAAAATAGGTATTTGTTTTCTTGTTTTGTATTTTACCATTTATTTAGCGTGTGACTACCTACCCCAGACACTGTAACAACCATCCCTGACAGCGGATTAAAAGTCACACTTCTCTTTTTTCAGAAAAATTATAATATGTTCTCTTTAGATAATGGTAGAGAAAAAGTCTTTATTTCTTTTTAAACTAGAATAAATACACTATCTATTGATATATAAATGTCATTGATAAATTAAGACCATGGGCCCTAAAATACAAAATAAAAAAATTGTGACTTCCAACCCCGGTCTCCCCTAATGTTTATAACAATTAAATATGTAAATTAATTTATATTAATGATATATTTATTTATACAATCTTGTATATCTTCTTTTTCATTTAAGTTAAAGAAATAAAAAAAAGAATGAATTGGATATCAAAAATAATTAAATTTATATTACAGTTTGCATGATTTCAATATCGCTTTGAGACTTTGAAGAACGCAATTAATAAACAACTGCGATTTATAGAATACCAAAAGGAACTTTAATAAAAAAAACTACACGAAAGTACATTTAGGGTACTGTTTAAAATTAATTTTCCAAAATTTTATAAATTACTCGTTTGTAATAAGCGAATTAATGAATCAGTCATTCACTGGGCTATACCCTGGTCAATATTTGCACGAAAAAGTAATGTGTTCATTAATTCATAAACAAGAACGCAAAGTACGCAACAGAAAGCGTAGTTATATTGAATTTAGTACGCCAAAGAAGTATAACTTCTAACGCCTATACACCCACCGGTTTTTTTTACAAAATCACATTTGATTCAAAATACAGTTAATTATTCAATTTCCAATTACAAAATTAGTTGAGCACATTTTAAATTCAATTATAGTTTACATTACCACGCACTTAACGCCATTAAATATTCAATTATATAATTAATCGACTTCAAACCATAACGAAAATACTATTTACCGGGGTGGCACGAAGGGGGGTCGTGGTCGTCCCCGACCATAGAGCAATATTTTCCAACGCGACTTTCGAATGTGGCTTACCTCACAAACAAAGGTTATAAAACAATAAGAAGCGTAAGCAAGGTTTTGTAATATTCATGGTGTGTTGTCGGAAAAGCGGTTACAGAGCTAATACGGGGCCGAAGCAACGTCGCGCAGAGGGCCCCCGAGAGCGTGACCGGCGCCGAAATGACCCCCTTACCAGATAACAGCTGCCGCTCTCTGGGGGTTGCCACGTTATGACTGCATATCTATAAACTGGACATTGTCCGCTAAAATAATACCTACTTCATAAGATTAATTCCCCGCGGCTGGTTTATTTATGTTTTTATTTTCCGAAAGCGTGATGCAATTTAATTTTTAACAATTCGTCGCTTTCCTGCTAAAATTGCTCTTTGGTTTTCATTATTCAACTCGATTTCGCTAGTCGACGTAACAATTTTTTTCCCTTCTAATTTCTTCGAGACCTCAAAGTTCGCAACTCGTTAATTTTAATTGCTCCGAATTTTTGTAATTGCAATATAAACCTTTACCGCGGCCGTTCGAACGCGAACGGCAGAAAGGGAGAAAAGTAAGTACACTGTTAAAAATATTTGTAAAATTACAGGATTGTACAAAACAAATGTATGGTAAAATTAAACAACTGCGTGGTGCAATGCAATGTTAAGATATATTTCTAGCAGTACACTATTTCATAGTGAAATTACAGAAACCGCGCGCCCTACAGCGTTACTTAAACATGCTACCGCTAGGTGACCGCTGGATGTAAGTCGCCACTTGTATCCACCACGACCTCATATAACACGGTTATCGCATTTGTGCCATAAATTCATCCCTACGTTTATTTACTTTTCTTTATAATTCCTTCTTCATTGTAATTGTTTTCGTTTGACTTCTGGCGGATAATCCAAAAACTATTACATTATAAATTAAAAAAAAAAAATACTACAAAGTTTAATAATGGACACATTTTCAATAAATGTTTATTGTTAGTAATATTACAATAAATGTTTTGTAATATTTCCAAAGTGATTTGTAATAAATTGTGTTGTAAAATTACCATGCAAGTTTTTGTAACTTTTCAAAACAAATACAGTAGGAGAGAGCAGGTATGGTTGTCTCACGGGTAAGTTGTCACGTTAACCATAACAGAAAACCTAATGAATTAATAAATTTGTTTACCGGTGTCAAAAAAGCCCGAGCACAATACCTCCTTGCGTACTTCACTTCAGTTCGCTCTGAAATACCGTATAAAAAATATATGCGTTTGTTTTTTTTGTACAGTGAAAGTCATTTTTTGTGCATCTCTGTTGAGTCTCATAAATATAATTAAATTTTGCATAGTGATATACCTATTCGTGTATTTATGATGTTCATGATATCATTATATGGTTTTTTAAATGACCATTGATTTAAATTTATTTTAGGAGTTAATTGTCTAAAATTGTTTTGGGGAAGGTTGTCTAAAGTTAGCAGGGGCTAGTAGTCACAAGTGCAAAGCAACCATGAATATATGCTGCCTTTTTTATCGGTTTCTAGGAGTTTTACTACGTAAACGATTGGCTGTAATTATACATTTGTCATTTTTGTTACCATAACCTAAGTTCGTTAGATAGAATATGTTAGAATAGAATAGGTATTTGTTTTTTCGCTTTGTATTTTACCTTTTATTTAACGTCTGACAACCATCCCTGACACGGGGTTAAAAGTCACACTTCTCTTTTTTCATAAAAATTATAATATGTTCTCATTAGATAATGGTAGAGAAAAAGTCTTTATTTTTTCTTAAATTAGAATAAATGCACTATCTATTAATAAATAAATGTCATTGATAAATTAAGACCATGCGCTCTGTAAATGCAAAAGAAAAAAATAGTAACTTCCAACCCCGGTCTCCCCTACCAACAAATGTTTTGAAAAATTGCTTTACAAAAAAAACTTGCTACAGATGTTTCGCAAGAGAAATTTTTAACAGTGTAGGGCTTTCATTAAAATAATAAAATTAGTTCTTTCGCAGAACTAACTGGAAATTTAAAAGTTCTCCAAGAAGAAATAACGACAAAGCAAATTTTCCGAGCTTATCTTTATCTTATTCGAGTAAAGATATCTTTGACGAGCTTAAATTTCCATGTTTCTCTTAGACAAAGTCTTTTTGTGCTCGAGCGTCGCGGATATACATAGAGCGCGCCATGCAAGAGTTTATTATATGGAAATATTTCCATAAAAGGGGGGCGGCGGACAAATAGAAAACACTAATCCGTATCCAGCAAGCATTATGTAAAAGAGCTTCTTTGTAATGCATAGTTTCAATGTAATCCACGTACCGCTGATGCGCGACCGATAGTGTCGGGCCGAGCTTTATGAGCTTTTGCTCAATTTACGGCCACCAGGATGCAGGAGAGCCACGCTGAATACGTGAACGAGGTGAGACCGTTTAGTGGTGCCGTTTTGTCACTGTCGAGATTTTAACAGCCTGCTCGAAGGTCTATTAGTGTTTTGAGTGCACCACTTCACCTCTCTATTCCCATCTACTTCTTCGTCTTCCTCCTTGTTTACTCTTTTTCTGCTTCACCTTTTAAAACGCTTCGATCTACAAATTGAAACGTTCCTTCTCCTCGTTTTTTGCCGGCTCGCAAAGTTAGACGCTCAAGAATTGGCTGTGTGCGAGTGTGTCCGTGCCTCTTCTACGTGGTCTTGGCGTGCACTTTTTTTCGGCTCGAACGTTTCAATTAACGGAGTTTACAGGTGCGCTCGAAGAGTAAATTCCAAAGGAATTTTCTAATTAAATAATAAGGGTTTTTTGCGCCGCGCTAGACGCGTGCTAAATTCCATTTGGGGAAGATTTCGTCCTATTTACGATTGCAACTAAACAAACGAGCCTAAGTCCACAAGGGACCCAAATCTTTAATGTTTAAACTATTGGGAAATTATTTTTGTGCCTTAATTTTCCTAAGAAAATATGTGGGGTGTTTAATAAAGGATTAAGCGTGCGAAATTTGGCCCCAAACTGTCGCCTTCAAATTATGGTCGTAAGTGGAGACACACTACAAGCCTGATTAAAAACAAAAATTCACTTTTAAAGTCGATTTTCTCAAAAGTTCATCGATAATTGCAATAACAAGCAAGTTAAAAATATAAAAATATAAAAATATCTTCAATTCTTCCAAGGGTTATAAAAAACACTTAAATATTTTCTAAATTTTTGTTTAAAGTAATGAAGTCAAGTTACCCTTTGTATATTTTTACAAAATTCTGTAATTTGATACGTATACCTCGCTATACGGTCGCTTTATAAACACCGTTTTGCTATAACGGCCTTCTTTAGTTATGGCACTTCTTCGATTTATGGTCACAATGTTTCGATATATGACCAAAAAAATTACCGTAGGGGAATTTGATGTAATTTGGCCCTTTTTTCACTTATAATTTTTTTTAAATTGTATATGTAACAATTCGTTGATAAAGTGAATTGCATCGTAGTGGGGCACTAATAAGGAATTCGTCATAAAATATTTGAAAGCATTACCAACCGTTTACTCAAATTGCTATAAGATTTAAAAATTTGTGGATCTATGGCCGAGGTACAACAGAGGTGATGTACTTTGGCTCTATTCACATTAAGCAAAATAAATCCCATTGTTCTATGAAAACTACATATTTCTTTTTGGATTATAAGAACTACTAGTGTTCTTCTTTATCTTATTTGGAAGTGACTGTTTATCTGTAATATTTATGAAATTTAATCGATGAATATTTATTGGTGTTATTTTTGAAAAAAATTAGAATTTGATGTGAAGAAATTACGCCTTCCTTTACAAACGTTTTTTGAAGTTATACTTCTTTTGGCTCGTTGAGAGTGAAATTTTAGCAGGTAACAGAAGTTGCGCGCGCAAAGCTAACAAAAATTCGACAGTATGAAGTTAGTCGTGTAAGATAGTAAATTAATTATTGTGAATCATGCTTAAAACCGAGTGCGCACATTCGATCTCAAAGTGGCACATTCCGATCTCGGGAAAATGAAGCGCGCCGCTCCGCGTCGCGCTTCATTTGCCTCCCTCGCTCGGAAATGTGCCACTTTTCGCTCGAATGCGCACATCCTCGTGTTTACTGAATTTATTTATATTAATTTTTACAAGTGGTTATTTTTCATTTTTTTCACATGTATTTTTTTTTTAAATTGTATATGTAACAATTTGTTGATAAAATGAATTGCATCGTAGCGGGGCAATAATAAGGTATTCATCATAAAATATTTGAAAGCATTACCAACCGTTTACCCAAATTGCTATAAGATTTAAAAATTAGTGGATCTATGGCCTAGGTACAACAAAGTGATATACTTTGGCTCTATTCACATTAAGCAAAATAATATCCATTGTTCTATGAAAACTATATATTTATTTTTGGATTGTAAGAACTACTAATGTTCTTCTTTGAGATGACACTAAAATTGTTTCAAAAATTAACAAAACTTTTCTCGTATACAAAAATTTCACATGCTTAATGGTTAACTTTGCAAAAATTGTAATTTTTCGTTAGACTTGCGAGGCATAATAGCTGAAGCAAAATAAAAAAAAATAAGAATTTATAACAAAGATATATCTAAATTTTTATTTATTGAACGTTGATCTTAAGGCTAAGGTACAATTTATTGACAGTGACCGAGGTACAACACAGCGACCCTTGATATTTATATTGAAAAATAAAATTAAAGATTATGCTGTGCCAAAATCTGACCACTACTATGCAAACATTAATAAATAATCTTTCAATGACGATGAGTCATTTGCTATTAGGTAATAAAAATCAATAAGATATTTAAGTAAAAAGAATATAAAAAGACTTACTTTTTTTCGATTAAAAATTTCAATTGATCTCATCCATTAACAAAATACATTGGTCAGCTGCTGCTAACTTTACGTTAATGTCTGTCAATGTGGCATTTGAAATATCGAAAATTCTGGGTCAAGAAAGCCCGCAAATATTAAAAAAAAATAAAGTTGACCTAGATACAAAGGTTCCAAGGTACAACAGGTTCCCCTACTAGATAAAAAGCTAATTTTATTTAAAAAAACCTTCAAATTGTCGAAATAATTCGAATAGGGGAGGGTGGCCTAAAGCGGGTAGGTAGCCCAAAGCGGGTAACGGCCCTTATATGGATATGTTATATATTAGCTGAAATTTATATATTTATTTACAATGCCAGTACCCAGCCTAATTGATGTCATACTACTTTTGACACCTAAGTTGCTTAATAACGTCAAAAAATTAAAAAACAAAAAATTTAATAATTTTGTAAAATGTTTGAAATGAATTTAACTTCAATTGCTACTAAAACCCTTCACATTAACCCATTTTTTATAATGGGGTTTTCTTTTACAATAAACTAGTTTTATTATTTGACTAAATATTTTAATATCCATCCATTATTTTTTACGTTAATGTATCAAAACTAAGAAATGTGTGTTTGGGCAAAGCGGGTAGGTACCCTCTTTGCTTGTACCAGAAGGAGTAATTTTATTATAATTGTTAGGAACTAGTTTATAGGAATAAATTGGTATTAAAAATAAGTGATTTAAAGCGTTCAAGCAATTAAGATTTAAAAACAATGGTAAACCGAAGTAATATTAAGATTGGAACATATTAGCAGTTATAATATGAAAATGCTTAATATAACTTAATACTAATGTTACTGTCAAGAACATGTCAAGTGTAGATAATTTTTTTCAAAGGTTTTGATTAATTCGATTGGTTTATGAGAGCCTACCCGCTTTAGGCCCCACTGTCGGGAAAGCGGTTAATTTCTGACATTTTATATTTTTGAATTTATTTCTACAATTAAAGCAAAAATGTAATTATTTTTTTTTATAAAATTAAAGTTTAATAATTGTATTACGTAAATCTAAAAAAGAAACCCTTTTTTTTAGCCGAATTGGTTCATATTAATCGATGAACCTTAACCTACCCGCTTTAGGCCACCTTCCCCTAAATATAAAAAAAATGTAGTTTCATTCGATTATATGAAATATTTTCCCGAGATCGGAATGTGCCACTTTGAGCTCGAATGTGCACACTCGGTTTTAAGCTCGATTACCAAACGTCCCGTTTTAAGAAAAAAAAATTGTTTACGTTAGTTATACCCCACCTAGTACACGGAAGGTTGACTATCTGACAACAAAGAACTCAAAAAAATTAGATGAGCACCAAATTCGCATGTCTATCGTCACTCATCATCGCCTGTGTTTGCAACAACAAAAGTTTAAAACTATAAATATTTTTATGTAAAAATTTAGCCTTTTTTTCTGCAAATTTAGTTGCAAGCTAAAATTCGTTCCCTTCTGCCGTACCCCTTTCGTCAAATTTGACTGGACGCTGTTAATATTAGAATTGGTTAGAACAAGGGCGTTATTGTTTGCCGGCGTCTCCTCAAATAAAACTCCCGTCCCATTTGTCAATTTGAAAGATTTATGAAAAGTAATGCACTCGAAACGCTTTTTGAATTTTTAAAAGCGAACGCGCGAGGTTTTGTTTTCGGAAATGATTTAGGAGATTTTAAAAGGTCCCTAAAACTGTTCACATAAATATAGTGAAATATCTGGCTTTAATACAGTGGTGGTTCGATCCCGGTCCATAGGCTGTCAAAAGTGATGAATTATTCTTAATATTACATGATTACGGCAGCTGCCGCTTCTCTCCCGCAGCTTTCCTATCGCCAAAGCTGCGTTTGAAGTTAGTTTCCCATGTGTGTGAGGCCTTTTATTTCGTAATCTACGTCGGCCCACTCTCGCCTCTCCTTTAATATTATTATCATCAGACGTTTGCTTGTCACAAAAAAAAATTCATATTCGCACTTGCTGAGGAGGTCGAAAAATGCCGCTCGAACCCTCCACGAACGAAGTTATTATTCAATAAACGATTTTCCAGCTTACTACGAAAACTTTTTTAAACGCGAACGCTTACGACGTAGTTTCGTTAAAATTGTAAAACCGTTATATTTATAAGGCAAGTAAAGATTCTATCAGACTTTATTACTTTCCACGTTGGCACACGAGAAGATCGCACAAGTGCAAGGGAGTTTGATGAGGTTTTTGGCTTCCTTGCTTTTTGGTTTACATGCAGATTTTACAATGTTAGAGCTTCCCGAAGCAAATGTAATCTGTAGCTGTTTACTCGTCACATCTTATCTTTAACGAACTTCCGAACGATTAATCGCTCTGCAGTCTATTTGCATATTCAAAAGACGTTTTTCGCTCCGCCCCCCGAAAAAAAAAAGTTAATGAAACTCGTAAATAAATCTCTTCCCTGCGTTAATTAAAACGCGCGATTCCTTTGCATCTTTTGAGCGAGTTCGTTAGTGCCCATGGTGCAACTGTATCGAAGGCTTTTTGGTCATGTATAAAGGCCGTAAAAAAGCGTTGATTGTATTCATATGATTTTTTCCCGGTATTTTAGCAGAAGCTGTTGTACCTGGGTCCCTTTGTACCTAGGGCAACTTTATTGTTTTTAATATTTGCGGCTTTTCGTGACCCATAATTTGCGATATTTCAAATGCCACATTGACAGATATTAACGAAAAGTTAGCAGCTGGCCAATGTACAGTCAAACTAAGAAGTAATCAACACCCTAGAAACAGACCTACAGTAAACGTACTATTCCAAGAGACAAAATCTGGCGCTGCATGGTTAAAAAACAATTAAGATTGATCTTTGTAATTCTAGTACCTTTAGTTCTAGGCACTAAACAGTGTTTTTTTGCTTTGTTGTTTTTATTAATTAAGTTGACTATAGTAAAAATACTAAAAATAGATTTTTGAAAATTTGGCTGTTACTGGGTTTTAATATGGAACAGCCGTGATAGATAAAGGGTTGCATTTCTATTCAATTTTTTTTACAATAAATGATACCTATACTCGGGCTGCCGAAAAGACGGAACGATCACGCTTTAAAAGCATACTATGGACTGTGTTCTCTGTCTTATTGCACTGTTTTTGCCTCCAAATAATTTATTTTAAAGTTATTAAATTATTAACTTTTTAAATGGCCAAATAAATATTTATGATAATTAAAATACAAAGTAAGTGCCATAATAATTACGGAACATTACAGATTTGAAATTAAAGGTACTATTTTTTACAAAAGATGTTATTATAAAGAAAACCTGTTAAATATGAAATTTATATATTTTAAGGTTTCCGAGATAACAATACAAAAATATGGCTGAAATGCACAAATCATGTGAAGCAAATTCTCCCCTTACAAATCGAAGACTTTCGATTTTGCTCTTGAGTATTCTGTGCTAGTTTTATAATTTTTTCGATATTCAAACCTTGTTAAATTAAACGGAAACCGCACAAAAAAAGGCCTGATTTTTTATTACAACGTAATTTTCTTTTTACGTCACTTTAAATTTTAATTCATGACATATAACTTGTAAATAACTCCTTCTTGCCTGTGTCTTAAGATTTAAAATCATGAAATTAACTAATTTTAGGGATAATTAGAAAATCCGGCACGCTTATAATTGACGTATTAAAAATGCGATCATCTAATGCCTTTGGTTCGATTAAAGATGCAATAATTTGTAAAAGTCTATTTTCTATAGTTAAGTTTAAAATTTGTAGTAAACTCACATACAGGGACCCTCAGCTATTTCCTTTTCCTCGTCAGCCCTTGTCACATAAAGTAGCTGTTTTAGATTACTTTTCAGACGTCGACGTCTAGTTAAGCCTTTAAATAACACGTTAACATTAAATTAAATGCCTTTGAATAAATTACACATTTTTTTTCTCAAAATTCCTTAGAAAATTCGAAATTGCTTCGCGGAAATTCTTCTTTTTTTCAATTTTCCTCGCTTCACTCGTTTTCGAGCAATTTAATTGTAAAAATTAAGGTAATTTTATTCTGTTTAGTTTGCGACTAGATACACAAATAAAATAAGAGCCTTTTATACGGAAACGTGAATAGCAACGTAGCTTTTTAATTTATTTTATCTGAAAAAAACGGCGCTCCTTTTCAGCCGGGAGTCGGTAGTTTTTTTCAAGAGAAACCAAAAGTAAAATAGAGTAAGGGTTGCCCTAAACGAGCTTCCTTTTCTTGGATTCCGTGTGACGTAAAAGGAATCTGAATTCGGCAAAATGTCAATACGTATTGAGAAGTCGTCGTGCCCGTAGAAGCCACTAAATCATTCGTTCTTAGAACTTCATATTTCGAATTGAAAGCAAATACGAAAGTCCTCGGTATTCATCAAACGTTTGGAGGTAAATCCCCGTAAATGAGGGTAGATGTATGTGGGGCACGTTTAAGATTATAGTTTATAACGTGCTCATGTCCATTATAAAAGGGAGTCCTTTTTTACTTTTCAAAAAAGGTAAACATATCGTTTCGTACGTTTGATAAAAACATAATAATTAATAACGACGAGCAAAAGGCTCAAAGATACGAAAGGATAAAATCTACCGCGAAACAGACTGAAGAGGAAACATGATAAACTACTTTTAAAAGCATTGGTAATTGCAAAAAAAATGACTAAAGGATCCGAACATTAAAAATTTTTAAATGTGACAAGTGCGGACAAGCAAAAGAATGAGTTACAATAACTAATTACAGTCGAACCTCCATAAGTCGAACCTCGATAACTCAAATTTTTCGATAAGTCGAAGCGTTTTACAATTCCCTAAATTAAAGTTTCCATTAGTAAATATTTCGATAACTCGAAGTTAAATTTTACAACTTTTCCTAAAAGTACAATACCTGGTTGGATTAAAGAACGGGTTTTTCGGTGTTATTGCTGGTCAAAATGGCGATTGTAAAATAGGATGAAAAGTTTGAAACCTATTATAAGACTTTGATGTTTTGACGTCGGCACTTCAATTAGATTTAAATACTAATTTATGTTTAATGCTTTCTCAACAGTTATGAAATTTAAGATGGTTTTACAGTATCTTTTTCAAAAAAAAAGTCTATTTTTGCCTTCTTGTTTTCGTTCTGATCGTTATTCGTCGAGCAGGAGTACGATCAAATGTATTTTTTGTTGTTTACAGTTTATGACAGTGTACAACAGAAAATCTAAAAAAATTAAATACTTTTTCTAAAATTATTTACCGATCAACAAGGAGTGTAAACAAAAATTAAAAAAAAGGCTAAAAGAGTGTCCTTTTTTCAACTTGGAGAAAGCTATGATTGAATGGTTTTGGTACACACGTAGTAAAAATATTCTGGTTTCGGGAAATCATTTGAAAAATTTGTAGAAACTCAACATTTTGAATCAATGAAGCAAAGACAATTTTGGATTAGTTTCAAACCAACAATAAATATAATGTAAATAACCATATTACCTAAATACTTAATAATAATAAATAATGTTAACCCCTTGACATACAAAAAAAACCGAATTTGATAAGTCCGAAAAAAACTATTAATTTGGCTCAACTTAACTGTTATGAGCATACACAAATAACATAAAATAAATAATTAATAGTTTTAAGATATTTTGAAATATGTAGAGCAGTGTTTCCCAATCTTTTTTTATCATTCCCCACCTAAGTCATTGTAAAATTTTGATGCATATAATATATAACATATAATTATTTTTTTACATTTAAAAATTGAATTATTCCATAAATGAAGCCTAATTACAACTTGTTCAAGACACAAGATTTAGGTTTTAGCAAGAAATAACTAGGAAATTATTAAGAAAAAGAAACAATAGGTAAATTTTAACAACATAAACTAAAAAATATTTTTATATAGATAGCTCGAATTTTTGATAACGCGAATTATTTTTAGTTTCTCTTCAACTTCGACCTATCGAGGTTTAACTGTATTTAATTTTATAAATTTAATATTTCTGAACAATTAAGATAATTTATTTATTGAGTTTTCTCCAATATTAATTTTATTTGCGTAAATTAATGATCTTCAAAATTTTTTTGAAAAACCACAAATTCTGTATTTACTCCATTTGAGTTTTCTGAAAATACATAATAATTTTTCATCAAAATTTCCTTTTAAATGTACCGAATAAAGTTTTGTTTTATTCAATTTGTGTTATACAAAAAAATTGATAATTAAAAATTTCTAAAGTTCTTAAATATATTTTAAAAATTTTCCAAGTTATTAATTTATTTCATTTGAGTTGTCTAAAAACTTAAAATAATTTATTCTTCGAGTTTACTTTAATAATTTTACTAAATGTTTAAAACTCAATTTCATTCTATGTAAAAAAAACGGTGCATTTACTTATGTACGCACGTTAGAAGTAATACTTCTTTGGCGCGGCTAAATTAAATATAACAACGCGCTATGTTGCGCTTGTGTACAGCTATACCAGTGGTTATCAAACTATATGTTACTGCGCCTATGTCGTTTTATTTGAATACATTGCTATATCCTTTTAAAATCCAAAAAGTAATTTAAACAAATTGAATAAATACGAAGATGTGCGCGTTCGAGCGCAAAGTGGCACATTTTCGAGCGAGGGAAGCAAATGAAGCGCGACGCGGAGCGGCGCGCTTCATTTGCCCGAGATCGGAAATGTGACACTTTGAGCTCAAACGCGCACACTCGGCTTTAAGCACACTTTACAAGAATTAATTTACTCTCTGACAATTCGCAATTAAAAATTACATAATTATATTAATAACAAAATTCCCAAATCGCCAATTTTGTGCCTTTTAACAAAATCATTGTTGAAAACAAACCTTTTTCGGAACATAAAATTGAATACAGTTCTTGACGTCTTAGAAACGTCAAGATCTACAATGACACCCTAAACGATTGACGTCTCCTAGACGTCATTGTATGTCAAGGGGTTAATAATCGTTTACAAATTTTGGTTATTTTGTATAATGGATGTTAAATATAGATATGATATATACACAGAAAAGTATTTAACTCGACTTTTTTTGATAACTCAAATTATTTTTAGTTTCCCTTCGACTTCGACTTATCGAGGTTCGACTGTAGTTAGCTCAGACGACTAACTTCATACTGTCAAATTTTCGTTAGCATTGCGCGCGCAATTTCC
This sequence comes from Sinopyrophorus schimmeli, assembly GCA_036325965.1. NCBI lineage: Eukaryota > Metazoa > Arthropoda > Insecta > Coleoptera > Elateridae > Sinopyrophorus > Sinopyrophorus schimmeli. The sequence goes on from JARFIZ010000202.1 coordinate 1,049,249, forward strand.
GTCGCCCGCTAAAATTTTACTCTCGACGCGCCTAAAGAAGTACAACTTCAAAAAAGCCACCTTGCCGACCCTTAAATGTTGCAGTGAAACAAGAAGAGTAAAGCGAATTCCCGCACATAAGAAAAGCTCTTCTCCAGGGATTTCGATGTGGTCTCTTTTGTCGTTCACTGTCCATACTAATAAGGCCTTGGCCAATTCAAGACATAAAACTATCTCGGTTTTGCACATTTTCTTTTCCGGCCAGTGTATTCTATAAATATGAAGAAGATTAGGATGGTCTTAGAATTGTTAACATCCTCAATCCGAACGAATCTAATCGATTTAGAAGAGAAATATTAAAGCGTCCCTACGACTGAACCTAGACGATCCTTTTTTCAGTTATGTAAAAGTTCTTCGTTTCATTTAAAATGCGAAAGTAAGTGCTAAGAATGCTTGTTACTTGACAGTTACTAAAAGTTTCTTCAAAACTGCACTCGCCAGCTTTTAACTTTTATTTGCGTTCCTTGCATTTAATTTAAAAATGCTTACTTAACTTAAAAATTTAGTGTTGCATATTTTATGTTTATTTTAAAGCTCTCCGGCTTGTACAAAGCGGCCTCGTCAAAAAACCTAATTAAGTAATTAGCGGAAGTAGATAAATTTTTCTTGTTTTAATTAGAAATGCATTTTTAGTTTTTGAAAGGGTGAGATGTAAGGCGGGCGCTTTAGATTTATCAACCCGCTTGTGCTCTGTGTCGACGGTTCTCTTAGAAAATTGGAATTAGAAAGGGTAAACGGATAGTGGGTTAAATCTGACCCGAACTCGTCTGATTTGCACACCAATCTATTAGATTTAACAATTAGTATAGCACAAAGCTCGATGGAATTACACGGGTCTTAGATAATCTCGATTATTGTCTCTGTAACCCATAATAATGTGCACTTGCATGGAAACACATTCTTGCATCCACGTTAAAATGATAATTTAATCGAAAACCTATCGATTATCAATTAGTTCGGCCAGGTTTCCAAATTCAATTAGTTGCAATTTATTTGCATTGCCAAAGGACCACAGTTATTATTATTAGTACCGTTGCGTTTCGTACTAAATATATTAAAATTTTTTTTTGATGATTTTTGAGTATGTTCCATTAGTTTAAACAAATTTAAAAAGAAATGCACCTGTACCTCGTTTTACGGCCAATATAGGTACCGAAAAAGTTGACCGTAAAACGAAAAACCATATAACGAATCAACGAAACTAAACAGAAAGTCGCTGTTGTATCTTGGTCCGTTTGTACCTAGGGCAACTTTATTTTTTTAATATTTTCGGGATTTTGTGACCCATATTTTTCGATATTTCAAATGCCATCTTGACAGATATTAACGTAAAGTTAGCAGCAGATGGCCAATATACTTTGTTAATGTATAAGATCAATTGAAATTTTAATCGAAAAAAATTAAGTCTTTTTGTATTCTTTTTACTTAAATATCTTATTGATTTTTATTACCTAATAACAAATGACTCATCGTAATAGCAAGATTATTTATTAATGTTTGCATAGTAGTGGTCTGATTTTGCCCAGCATAATCTTTAATTTTATTTTTCAGTTTAAACATCAAGGGCTGTGTGTTGTACCTCGGTCACTGTCAATAAATTGTACCTTGGCACTAAGATCAACCTGCCATAAATAAAAATTTAGATATACCTTTATTATAGATTCTTAATTTTTTTTTATTTTGCTTCAAATAATATGCCTTGCAAGTCTAACAAAAAATTTAAATTTTTGCAAAGTTAACCATTAAGTATGTGAAGTTTTAGTATACGAGAAAAGTTTTGTTAATTTTTGAAACAATTTTAGTGTCATCTCAAAGAAGAACATTAGTAGTTCTTATAATCCAAAAATAAATATATAGTTTTCATAGAACAATGGATTTTATTTTGCTTAATGTGAATAGAGCCAAAGTATATCACTTCTGTTGTACCTAGGCCATAGATCCACTAATTTTTAAATCTTATAGCAATTTGAGTAAACGTTTGGTAATGCTTTCAAATATTTTATGATTAATGCCTCACTACGATACAATTCATTTTATCAACAAATTGGTACATATACAATTTAAAAAAAATTACAAGTCAAAAAAGACCCCAGGTACAACAGGTTCCCCTATTTATTACCAAGATGTATTCGAAAATAATTTACAAGTAATTAAAATAAGAAATATATAGAAATTATATTTCAAGCTCGTATAATTTTATAAAAAAACCGGTGCGTGCACTTTTGTACACGTGTACAGTTATACTTCTTCGGCGTACCTAAATTAAATATAACCACTTGTATAAATTAATATAAATAAATTCAATAAACACGAGGATGTGCGCATTCGAGCGAAAAGTGGCACATTTCCGAGCGAGGGAGGCAAATGAAGCGCGACGCGGAGCGGCGCGCTTCATTTTCCCGAGATCGGAATGTGCCACTTTGAGCTCGAATGTGCACACTCGGTTTTCAGCATGATTCACAATAATTAATTTACTATCTTACACGACTAACTTCATACTGTCGAATTTTCATTACCTGCTAAAATTTGCCTCTCAACGATCCAAAAGAAGTATAACTTCAAAAAACGCTTGTAAAGGAAGGCGTAATTTCTTCACATCAAATTGTAATTTTTTTCAAAAAAAAAACACCAATAAATATTCATCGATTAAATTTCATAAATATTACAGATAAACAGTAACTTCCAAATAAGATAAATTTCTTTCGACCTTATTTTCAAAACAAATATTTTATATTTTCTAGAAACCGAAAAACAATTGTTTGTTCGCTCGAAGATTGTTTTAAAAAAAAGGCCAAGGTACAACAGATTCCCCAAATATTTTCCCTCTACAACTCAAATTTTTTTTTAAGAAAAAATATCGATTTTTACGACTCACGTCAACACGTGTCTGCCCGGTGCCTTTTCGCTTCATTTTGGGTATTTGGTGTTATTGTCGTGACTTTTGTTTTAGCTCTACCGAAGCAAGTTTTAAATTATAAGTCGAAACTTCGATAACTCGAATTTTTTTGCGTCTCCCTTGGGATTCGACTTATCGAGGTTTTAGTGTACCTATATAATGTTAGAAGACCTCTTTATTTGTTTTTTACTTCTTTCAATAATGAGGTACTAAGTGTGCCTTATCCTATCTTGTTTTATCATTCTCTTATTAATATTAGTACCTTGTATTAAATACGCATTTACCATATAATACTTACAAGCAAAGGACACGATGTGGAAGATGGAGTTGCACGATAAGACCTATACCATTCGATAGCTGCTTGAAAAACAATCTTATGGTGAAATTTTTAGGTGCAATGGGGGAAAGGTGTGCGACTTATGGGGCTTTCAAGTTAACCTAACCCAAGTCAAAACTAAGTGAATATTTGTACTTATATATATTCTAGGAACTCAGGATGAGGTGCAGAAGCAGAGAGTAAACATTTTTCCTGGCGCTATCGCTCTGAAATAAAAATTTTCGATAAAACTAAATAATTAAAAAAAAATACCCTCTTGATTCACAAAAACAATAGTAGCGCTCTCATTTTCGATGCTATCTTTAAAAGCAAGACGGATTCGGAATCCTGCGACTTTTCTACATAAGATACATGTAAAATAAGTATAAGGCGCAACATAAATTTTTCGAGAAATTAAAAATTGCAATTTTAGGACCACTTTTTTGCACAATTTTGAACTTTAAAAAAATTGTAGCGCCGTTATTCGTGCACGGATCTTTAAAAACTATTCAGATTCGGATTTGGCAACCTTTTTGGCTTCGGATAGGCCTAAGAAACCATAGGCGTGCTATTTCAAAGTTTTGAAAAAAACGTTTTTCTTTTTGAAAAAACATGGGTTTTAACCCATGTTTTTTTGGCACAAAATGAAAAAAATAGAATTGTTTTATATTGCAAGGGATGTTCCTACGTACCCCTAGTAAGTATAGCCGGCGTCATTTCAGGCGCTCTCGCTCTACAATAAAAATTTTCGATAAAACTAAATAAATAAAAAAAATACCCCTTGTCTCACAAAAAAAATCGTAGCGTCGTTATTTTCCATGCAATCATTACAAGCGGGACGGATTCGGAATTCTGGGACTTTTTTACATAAGATACATGTAAAATAAGTATAGGGCGCAACATAAATTTTTCGAAAATTAAAAATTGCAATTTTAGGTCCACTTTTTTGCACAATTTTGAACTTTAAAAAAATTGTAGCGGCGTTATTTGTGGACGGATATTTAAAAACTATTCAGATTCGGATTTGGCAACCTTTTTGGCTTCGGATAGGCCTAAGAAACCATAGGCGTGCTATTTCAAAGCTTTGAAAAAAACGTTTTTCTTTTTGAAAAAACATGGGTTTTAACCCATGTTTTTTTGGCACAAAATGAAAAAAATAGAATTGCTTTATATTGCAAGGAGATGTTCCTACGTACCCCTAGTAACTATAGCCCGTGTTATTTCCTGGCGCTCTCGCTCTAAAATAAAATTTTTCGATAAAACTAAATAAATTTAAAAAAATACCCCCTTGATTCAAAAAACAATAGTAGCGCTCCCATTTTCGATGGAATCTTTAAAAGCAAGACGGATTCGGAATCCTGAGACTTTTCTACATAAGATACATGTAAAATAAGTATAGGGCGCAATGTTAATTTAAGGAAAATTTAAGAATATAAAAAAAATGTTTATTCTCTGCTTCTTTGCTTCATCCTAAGCTCCTAGAATATATATATATTCACTTAGTTTTGACTTGGGTTAGGTTAACTTGAAAGCTCCATAAGTCGCACACCTTCCGCCCATTGCACCTAAAAATTTCACCATAAGATTGTTTTTCTAGGAGCTATCGAATGGTATAGGTTTTATCGTGCAACTCCATCTTCCACATTGTGTCCTGTGCTTGTTAGTGGAATTACTCCTTTCTGACAGCGAACTAGAGCAGGTGCCATGCAAGACGTTTTTCTATCTCAAAATGTCTTTCCAATGATATATTAATTATGTCTATTGGAGCGGGTACCACGGTCCAAACATTTTTGCCCATTGTCCTTTATATTAAATAAAGGCTACATTTTGTATACGTTGCAGGTTTACAGGTTCATTTATTATTTAATTATGTCCAGTAAGCCAATTGGGATTTTAGTGAACCATAAATTTCCTTGAATCACGAATTTACCGGTTTTATGTCCTGATTATCATTCTGGAAAGGTTTACAACATAATTCGTATTATTTTTGCGTGGGATTTATCTACGCCCGATACGAAAACTGGCCACTTTATTTTCTACAACTCATTGATTCCGCGAGCTTTACATAATTGGGACAATAAAATTTATCCGTGGAGCAAGAGTTCGGTACAAGCTCGACGTGGGGGCGGTAGTTAAGAATTCGAAACTTATAACACATGCAACGGCAACATTTTAATGAAATTCCTGCTGCAAGCTGCCGAGCATTGTTAAGTCGTCATTCGAAAGCGACTGCAAGCTATTGCAGCTGCAACATTCCTCGGAAAATTACGAGAGGCATCATTACGAGCTCGAAACGTCTGTTTAGTTGCGTTGAATGATTGAGTCTATTTGCGGGAAACATGCAAAAGTATAATTTTGTAATGCACCCGCTAATCAGGGTCAGGGATAACCATAGATTAAACGTAATTGAGAGGTAACTAATTTAGAGAAAGGGTACATAATAAATTAACAGTAATGGAATTACACGTTCTAGTTAGTAAATGGCGAGTAATAATAAGCCCTATTTAAAATAAATTCGATATTTTTCTAAACGATTCTAATTGGTTGTTTTTGCGCCGTAAATGGTGCAGTCACTTAAGTTGAAAAATATGTCGAAGTGCGGGAAAAATTCGTATAGTTATATAGAAGCACTTAAACCAGCGGTTTCCAAACTATATCCAACCGCGCCTCTCTTAAAAATATTGAATTTTAATGGATTTGCTTGAAATTTTTGCTGGACGTTCCTATGAACTCCAAACCGATATAGCCGGACCCAGTCTACCCTGCTCCCTCTCCAGCCCCCAAATTTTTCAAGAGAACTAAATACAGTGGAAACCCGGTTATCCGGACTAATTATTGTTGCAGCTCATTCGGATAATCGAAAATTCAGTTAATTGCATGTATAGAAAAAAAAACGAATTTTAGCTATTATATAATATAGCATATATAATGTGACATTTTAGAATTAGTTGAATTTTTTTAAAGTAAATGTATTGTAGTGAATCGTGCTTAAAACGGAGTGTGCGCATTCGAGCTCAAAGTGGCACATTCCGATCTCGGGAAAATGAAGCGCGCCGCTCCGCGTCGCGCTTCATTTGCCTCCCTCGCTCGGAAATGTGCCACTTTTCGCTCGAATGCCCACATCCTCGTAATTATCGATTTGCCTTAATTAATCTTTTTACTTTCAACTCACAAAATTAAAAATCTACAATTTATAAATTAAAAAAATGCATAGCTTTAAATTTTTAATTTTTTTTTCCAAAGATTTATTGTTAGAAAATTTAGATTTAAAAAAATATAAATAATTTAGCCCCCTTTTTAGTTATAATTTTAAAATTTTAAATTTGATTATATCTCATTAGTAATTACAACTTTTATTTGAAATATTTTTTTCTATTTCCTTTACTTTAAGGAATAATATAAGTAACGTCTTTCAATTATAAGAAATGGCAATCTAAAAATAACGTTATAAAATCTGAAAGTTGGGAACGCCACACAAAAAAAAAGCATTTCAATCTTGGAAATTTTTGCAAGAGCATTTAGATTGGTCCTTTAGCTTTCATTAAAAAAAAAATATTAAGAATTGAGCAACAGTAGTGCGAGTTACGATTTCTTTTGTGTTAAAAGAGATACCAATGCCCGATAGGCAACAAACCCCCGTAATGCTATGTCTTTTTGAAAAACTCGTTTATTTTTGATTTTAGTCATACCTAAGTAACGAAAATTCTTAACGCTATTGATTCAAGCAAAAAAAATATAACTTTGTTCTGTCATTAATTTTTAATTGACACCCCCTAATTTTTTTAATGTCAATCCAAAGCCGTTTCACTTGGGTACATTACTCTTTTCTCTTTAAATCTACAAATAAATATAAAGAAATTTAATAAACACGAGGATGTGCGCGTTTGAGCGAAAAGTGGCACATTTCCGAGCGAGGGAGACAAATAAAGCGCGATGCGGAGCGGCGCGCTTCGTTTTCCCGAGATCAGAATGGGCCACTTTGAGCTCGAATGCGCACACTCCGTTTTAAGCACGATTACGAAGCGTCCCGTTTTAACAGGCAAAAACTTAGTCAAATTGTTAGGTATATGTTTAAAAAAAAACGCAATAAATATTAATTTCTAAATAAAACCGTCGCACATTATCTTAAAATCAACAAAGCAAAAAAACACTGTTTAGTGCGAAATACAAAATAAAATATTTAGTAAGATATACCGAGGTTTAATTTTCGCAACGAGTCCGAACGCGGTTGATAATCTGGAAAATCTCGAATCCGTATAACTGAGGTCCGGATAATTGAGGTTTTCTGTATATCCAAAAAAAATATACTTTCACTCACAAAAACGATTGTAGCGCCCTCATTTTCCATCCGATTATTAAAAACAGCCCGGATTCGGAATTCCAACACTTTTTTACATAAGATAGGTGCAAAATCGGCATGAGGCGCAATGTTAATTTTTCGAGTAATTAAGAGTTGAACTTTTAGATTAATTTTTGTATCACAAAATTATAGGTTAAAAAAATTGTAGCGCCGTGTTTTGTGGACGGATGTTTGAAAACTATACAGATTCGGATTCACCAGTTTTTGGCTTCAGATAGGCCCAAAAAAACATAGCTATGCTATTTTAATTTCTCGAAAAAAATAACGTTTATTTTTTTTAATAAAAATTTTTGATTAATAATTTTTTAGAAAGTCAATTATTTATTGTAAATCGGGCGAAAATAAAATTACTAGAAAATTGTGGATCTTTCAAATTTTTTTACAAAATTCACAAATGTTTTCTACGCATACGTTAACTCATCTAATAGTTTATTTTCAGCAAAAAAAGACAAAGAATATGAATAAAAACTGTCTTTGAATGCGTAAGAAACTCAACAATACCTTGTAAAAAAATTTAGTATACTTCGCTAGACCCAAAAAAAAAACAATGGACGATTCTTGCAAAGAATATCGTGATCTGAAATTTTTTTATAACCTAATTTTACCTTCGACTGATAAAAAACAAGATATAGATAAAAAAAGGGGAACCTATAACGTTGAATATCCTTTTGAATTAAACACAGGACTCTTCGGAAATTTCTTTAAACAAAGACAAAAAGTTATTTAAAAAAACATAGTAATAGCCATTGTAACTTTTTCCAAACTTATGACTGAACTTCAGACAATCGTTTTTGTGCAATGCAAAAAAACAATGCTCCAAACACCCATCACTTCTGAAGGTATACCATTATGTCATTCCCAAAGGAACTTTCGAATAGAAACTAGTTGTAAAGTTAGTTGACGTAGAGATTAACAAAAGGGTTTTGGATTAAAACTGGCCCTAATTTCAGTTTAGTATATTAATAATTCGAACGGCTATTTTGAAATTAAATCATTTGTAACGTTATTAACGAATCATTCTGACCGAATTTTCATTTTAGGAATTATTTAACTAATTATATATTTGGATTCGTGTTCGAAATTAATATTACAAGCGATTGCATCTGTTTTTTTTACTAATGCGCAAAATGTAAACAATTTGTGTAATTTCATAAGGTCCGTTTTATTTTTTTTAAATATTGTTCAATTAAAAACAAACAAAACATTCCGTTAAAATTGTGTTAATCTGGAAAATAGAAGGTATATTGCGTTGATGATTTATGAGCACAAAATTATTTTGATAACTAATTTTATCCTTTTTGGGGATAAGCTATAGAGTTTAGTCCTTTCTACTTTAATGTTGAAACCTTAGTTAATTTTTAAATGCGTTTAATTGACTTGAAAGGTTTCTTTCAAGCAAAACCTGTTAGAAATGTATGACGCTATTTAAGAAACCTAAAAAAACAACCTGGTTTTTATTCAGACTCGAAAGTAAGTTTAATTTATATTTGTCTATTTAGATACAGTGGAAACTCGGTTATCCGGACTAATTATTGTTGCAGCTCATTCGGATAATCGAAAATTCGATTTATTTAAAAAAAACACGAATTTTAGCTATATATAATGTGAGCATACTTTCTGTTTTGAATGGGACAACTCAGTTTTTAGATCTTTTGTCCCGTTCTCCCCAAAAAATTATTCAGGGCGCCAAAATGTTCCGTTTTTAAAAAAAATTGTCAATTACAATACCGAATATTAAGAAATCCTAACAATAATTTCATTCTTGCTTATTCTTGTTTATCGGGAATCGTGCTTAAAGCCGAGTGCGCACATTCGAGTTCAAAGTGGCACATTCCGATTTCGGAAAACGAAGCGCGCCGCTTCGCGTCGCGCTTCATTTGCCTCCCTCGCTCGGAAATGTGCAACTTTTTGCTCGAATGTGCACATCTTCGTACTTATTGACTTTGTTTACATTAATTTTTCAAATTTCAATGCATTTAAACAAATTTGGCATTTTTGATAGAACTACGGCCCTGTAATTTTTGATTAAATATCTTTAGATAGTAAATTAATTATTGTGAATGGTGCTTAAAGTCGAGTGTGCACATTCGAGCTCAAAGTGGCACATTTCCGAGCGAGGGAGGCAAATGAAGCGCGACGCGGAGCGGCGCGCTTCGTTTTCCCGAGATCGAAATGTGCCACTTTGAGCTCGAATGCGCACACTCGGTCTTAAGCACGATTACAAAGCGTCCCATTTTAACAGGAAAAAACTTGATCAAATTGTTAGGTATATGTTTACAAAAAACGCAACAAATATTAATAAAATCAACAAAGCAAAAAAACACTGTTTAGTGCAAAATACAAAATAAAGTATTTAGTACTTAAGCAATACCGAGGTTTAATTTGCGCAACGTGGTTGACAATCCGGATAATCGCGAATCCGTATAACTGAGAACCGAATAATTGAGGTTTTACTGTATTAGAGGGCTAAATCTCCGAATTAGTGCCTTTAAACTCCACAACAAAAATGGACGCCCTTTTCTACTACGAAAATAAAATATATAGCTTTCGCAAAAATTTAAAAAAAAATCCGCCAAGAGTAATCTCTCGGCGAAGTGAAAGTTTTTGCCGCGGACTTAGAAAATTTAACAAATTCGCACAAACTGCAATTCATCCAAGTATTAAGAGCGTGTCTCCGTGAGAAATTGATGGCATTAATTTCGGAGGTTTTGTTAGAAATTTGTTATTCCCGTTAAATTTCCGGCGTCGGATTAGAAACGGAGAAAAGCTTGTTTTCGAAATAGAAATTTAAGAAGATTTCGCCGATAGAAATCGATTTAAGTTTTGGCGCAATCCAATTAAAAATTAATTTATTTCGCGGTGCGCCGTGCGTTTCGCGGAAAGCGAAAAACGACGAAAAGTCGGCGGCTAGCGCGATAAAAATATTTGCGCCTCAAGAAAACGCGAATAGAGCAATTTTTGAATTTGTAATATAAAATGCAATATGCTTTTATGTTGTTTGAAAATAGGATTATCTTTTCCTTCTCCCTTGGAGATTCTGGAGGTAAAATAAATGTGCTTGTGCAGTTGTACAATCAAGAAAATAGGCACTCAACTTTGTGCACTTTTATTTTGCTCGGTGGTCTGCCTTCTTCTAACTGCGGAAATAGATTGACCTAATTGGATTCCAAAATCGAGCTTTCCTCACCGTTTCGCGATAAAATTAGACTTTGGACCTTTCGCTGCTAATATTATGCGGCAACAGTTCGCCGCCGTAATAAAATTTCGCCAAAACAAAGGAGGCCCCCGCACAATCAAAATTGCACTTGAAATAATCGCGACTTGGCATTTTAATTATTTAATAAAATAATCCCCGCCTTTTAATTAATAAAACCGGTAAAATAAGAAGCACTTAAAATTCAAACGTATTTAGAAAGCGAACCTTGCCTAAAAATAAGAATTTGCATAAAAATGGAATATTTTAAGCACTGACTTTTCGATATCTTAAGCTGTTAACTGTAAATGATTGATTGCTATGAAATTGTACAAAATTATTGTTACAAAAATAAATTTGATGAATTTAAAATTCGAAAAAAACACCCACAAGTTGAGTTAGTAACGATTTTTTCGCCAAAACGCCTTCGCAGAACTACAAGTTGCAACTTTAACCCCCCGCAAACTAGGTGACTAAATGTCACATGCCATACTGAGTGGGGTTTGCCATACCCCGAAAATAAAATTAAATTAAATCCACAAAATTGTACTTTATGACAGTTAAATGATAAGAAATATATTTTAATAATCAATAATGAATAGGTTTAATTAAAATACATATGGGTGATTCTCAGATAACTGTGATTTTTTATGTCCAGTATTTTATTTATCATTCAACATAGTTTTTCTTATTAAGAAATCATTAATATCATAAATCTGATAATTATCTTCAACCTACATTAGGTATTGAAACATAAGTGATCTTGGATTATTCATAACTTACGAAAATATACTGGAAATGTCAGTACCGTGGCATGTCCGATTCGCATTTTTCACACTAAATGTATAAAATTCTAATGCTATTCGTTTTGTAATTTAAAAGTTACTTCTCATAACTTAAGTCTAATAGATAGGGGAATGTGGGAAGAATTCGGATAGGGGGTAAAACCAGATAGTTGTTATTTTACAACTCCGAGTATCGCTGTCTCGTTCTAGCCAATTGAAAAATACTCGCAAACGTATGCTGAGTGTGATTGCAAAAATTGGCACCGACAACATCTCATCACGTGCATTTATACAAAAAAAAAACGAAAATAGAGTTAAGTTATTTAATGTTTTGTCCAATTTTGACGTACTATCATTTGTTTTGACACTGGGCAATCATAAAGTTGTATTTTTTTTATGAAGTTAATATTTTATGTATGTAAAGACTGAATAATTTGACTATTCTAACATTTTGATGGAATCTTTATTGTTGAACCCCTTTAATATAAAATGCCTATCTGCTTTTACCCATAGGTATAGGGTGAATCCGGATTTTGTTTTTTTTTTATTAAATTTATTCTAGTTCTTATAATTAAGATTAATTTTAATTAATTTCTCGCTACAGTTATACCAAATGTATGTTAATTATTAAGTGATGATGGTTATCTCAATATATAACAAAGTAGCTAATGTACGGTGTTTTTTTCTTAACTATCCGGTGTCCCCCCACATTCCCCTACTCCAATAAATTATAGTGCAATTATACGAAAATAATGTTTGGTAAAAAAAATAATCATCTTTGATTTATGTCCGGGAATTTTAAACAATTTTTAAATTTGAAATGTTTGCCGCCTAATCGCCATCTTAATTTAGTTTCATCCACTCCTTCTGGCGGTATTTTCACGAGGAACTATTTGTGCAATGTTTACAGCTGTGTATTAATTTTGGAGTTTCAAAAATATAATTAAAGCAATTTGTTTTATTTTGAAAAAGGTAAGTCATAAAATTACATGTCAGTACCATGGTATTAAAATTTACGGTTATTAATACGTTTAAAATAATTATAGTAAATTTTTATTTACTTTTACGTAAACAATGGAAATTATTTAGGAAATTATTTTATTTATCCGTACTATAAAGTTAGGTCAATTATAAATTCAAATGTCAGTACCGTGGATGCCAGTACCATGGCAAAATAACAAATAATTTTTTAATTTATTTTTCCCTCAATGTTTCAACTTATTTCTGTACTTATTTCTTATAATTTTGTTAAATATTTTTCACAGAATAGCAATTGAATGTGAATTGTTAAAAAAATTTATTAAAAAAACAATTGGACAAGTTACAGATCGCGAGACCGTTGGTTTATTATTTGTCGAATATCCAAAAAAGTAATAAAGTCCATTTTTGTACTTATTCTGGTTCACCACCCTTTTAACGGTCGCTGCTTGGACTACCATATGTCAGTACCGTGACATTAAAATTTTCAAATTTTGTCATCGTTTTCGTTTTGTTGTAGTTGTAGTAGAACTACAGCACGGTCTTAGTTCTGTGTATAGGTAATCGAAAAAAAAACACCAAAAACACGCGTTTTAAAAAATTTTGAATTTCAAAAGAATTCAAGTTATAACAATCACAGTTATCTAAGACTCACCCATATCTATTTAAGCATTAGAATAGACTTTTATTAATAAAAATACAAAAACTTAACTTTTTCTTCAATTTATAAACTATTGAGTCATTTCTTGAGTACTAAATTCGAATGACACGTGTCAATTACGATACCGAATATTAAGAAAACCTAACAAAAATTTCATTCTTGTCTCATTATTGATATACAAATTAATTTCACTGCAATTTCTTAATGATTCGCAATAATTTAGACCAATCAATTACACAATAAATTAATTGAATAATTTTAATCGTTCCCTCTCACTTGCATTGGCAAGATTATCGTATCTTCTCGCTCCCTTCCACTCATTGCTATGGTCAATACGTTTTTCAAATATAAAATTGATATTTACTAAATTAAATTAAAATTTTTGATTTGAAGGAGAGCACGGTAAATTATACTAATGTAATAAACACGATGATGTGCACATTCGAGCGAAAAGTGGCACATTTCCGAGCGAGGGAGGCAAATGAAGCGCGACGCGGAGCGGCGCGCTTCATTTTCCCGAGATCGGAATGTGCCACTTTGAGCTCGAATGTGCACACTCGGTTTTAAGCTCGCTTACCAAACGTCCCAATTTAGCAAAAAAAATTTTTCACGTTATACCCCACCTAGTACACGGAAGGTTAAAGATCATGTTAAGTGAACCCCCCATTTGTCACATGATCATGTAATTCTGGTTCAAATATATTTTTTTATTTTTACTATAAGGTCCGAAAATTTTAATTGTAAAAGAAATTGTTCTTAAATTCAAAAATTTTCAAAAACTTTTTAAGGTATGATTATTAGCAATAACTGCTTTCGAAAAACGTATGTGAACAAGAATTCCACGATCAAGTGGAAAATGGGGGGCCACTCGACACGATCCGGCTCTAGTTCGACCGCAAAAATGCCCTTTCTCGTAAACTCCGCGTGCAGCGCGTGCTTCAAATGCCGATATATTTTTTTACGCAGCGAAAAAAAAAAGTACGAACAATAAAACCATAAAACGCCAAAAGATCGTATTCGTCTCTTCGAACAATTCCGAGGTCTATTTTGGTCGCTTTACTTTGTTATTTCTGCAGAGGATTTAAACTAAATCCACAAAAAGCTTTTTCCATCTTTGTCGAATTTTTCTGTCGGGCTTGACTTGGCGCATTAGAGGGTCTCTTTGCTTACATCCCCCGAGATGCGAATTAGTCGAAGTGAAAATTTTTATTCGCGACCTCCAAAAATTTCGGCTTTTCGCCGGCGCACAAAACGAAAATAAGGCGGCCGAGGCCCGAAAGTTGGAAAATTAATTAGTACCAAGTCGGTCGATGGAAAGCGTGCCCGCCTGCATTTTGAACGCTTAATAATTAACGAGGGCCGAGGATGATATTACAAAAATTGAGTTTGTAAGCAGAGACTACTTAGCCTTTTATTTTCAATTTATATTCCGCAATGTTACCGCCATAAAATGTTATATTAACACGCTAAAATTTTTAAGTGTCTCTTAAAATACAGGTATCGATCCCCAAAATGTTTAGCCTCGTTCCGTTCCTACAGTTTCCGGAAAAGTCGCGAAACCGGCGCGCCATCTCGCGAGCGAAGCGCGTTCCCGTTTGAGTTTTCTGGACGGCGTTTTCTGTTACAGTTTTCTAGGCCGATTGCTTCGAATTCGCGATACTAAATGGTGCTCGCTCTTATAATGTAACTTTTTCATTCTAATGGCTTCGAATGAATTTATTGCCGCTTAAAATTAATCGTAGATTATTTCTCTTTCATTTAAAATATCTGTCGGTTTGAATGGGGCTGCGTGAAAGAACGCAAAAGGAAGTGTTTATCCTTCGTTACAGGTTGCTAATTAATGTAAACCAGTGGGGTCGATGGTTGATAAAAAAATAAACACAAGCGCAGAAATAAATTAAAAACGCTCACCCTTGCAGATGTTACAAATTGGACTGTCACTTCAACGACCATCTGAAAAGAAAAAGAATAATGTTAATTTAAGTGTTTCGCAAGAGTAAATCTTAAAGTTATTAAAAAAGCAATTTTATGTCTAAATAACTGGACTTTTTGCGTTTCTTTCCCAACGGTAATAAAGCTACGAAAAATGTTGGCTCACCTTTTTTTGATATATCGCAAAAATATGGGGCTAAAATCTCAAATGCTCGTCGTTATTCGAAATTTAATAAAACATCCTCATTTTCGTTCGCTTTGAGTAATAATTTATTCTTGCGTGCCATATTCTATTTTTTCCTACCGTTTTGTAAAACTAAATTTTTCAAATATGTAAAGAAATTAAAGAAACTTCATCGAATGAAAATGTTACAAAGCGCCTAAATTGTGTGTACAACGATTCTCAGGAGTGTTTGCACGAAAACACGATGTGAGACTTACGTTATATGGTATTTTTAATTTTCCGGGGCGATACGTAAATTTTAAAATGCTTTAGATGATTGGTTATATTCAATCTATTTTATACTTTTACGAAAAATAATAATCGATATATCCCATTATTTTTTTGGCCCATTTTACATTCGAGAAGTACGATAATTTTAAACAGATATATACAATATGTGCCATTTAACGATTTTTCCATCAAAAAGCAAGTTATTTTTTTTAAAATATGAATTAATTAATTATTCACTTCATTCAGTTTTGATTAAACTATAATTTTTCTAAAATTAAGTTTTTAGTAATTTTGCTTTTTTTGTAAATGACAATTATGTATCGTTTAAGTTGGAATTATATATTTTTCTGCTCAAATCAAATTAGGTTACCACGTAAATTAACAAATTTGGGGCCGAAGTGGGGACAAATAATGGTTCAAATTTTCTTTTGACTGCACCATTGTAAAGTACGCAAAAAAGGTGTCTTACGAAATTAATTTATCTTAACAAATAAGAAACTTAAAAATATATTATTTTTGTATGATTTAATAATTGTTACTTTGTTAATAACATCGTTGTTTTTCACGATAATTATATATGGTTGAAATAAAAAAAAATATTTCTTAACATCTGCCGAAATTAAATAGGGTCCCTATTTAAAATAAGTAAGTTAGCGCCAAAATAATGGTCCCAACATTTTTTTGACCTCACCATCGTAAAGTACGTGAAAAAGTGCCCTAAAAAAGTTTTTACAGAATTATTTTACCTCAACTAATAAGAAATTTAGCAAAAAGGATTTTCCGTGAAAACCCCCTCAAGTGGAAACTCTTTTACATTTGAGAATGTGTTTTTTTTTAATATCTCCGTCGTTTTTCAATATTTTCCTAGACTGTTTGGTATCGTTAGAATCGTAAAAAAAAAGCTTTTCAATGCACACAAAATAATTTGCGCCGCCTACTTGATTTAAAGAAGTTAGAAGCGCTATCGGCCGAATTAAACACCTGCAATGAATTATAAGTTCGCCGTCGTAAAAAGCGAACAAAAGTGCCTTAAGAAAGTGTTTTTAGATTTAATTTATTTTAATAAACAATAGAGTTACAGCTATTTAAAACGTAAAATGGTTAAAAACCAGCTGTGTTCAAAGTTGTGCGAAAGTTTTTGCAAAAACGGTCTTTAATTTTTAAATATCTCCGGTATTTTCGAAAAAAAATCTTAGACTGTTTGGTATCGTAGGAATGGCAAACAGAATAATCGTTATACCTATAAGCGCAAAATTAAATTAATTAAAGTTAAATTGATTTAACGAAGTCGTTGCCGAAATCGGCACAATTAGAGACCGAGTAAAAAATTTAAATTCACCAGGGTAAAAAGGACAACATGGTATCTCAAGAAATTAATTTTAATAAATAAAGAAATTTACAGCTATTTAAAGCGTGGCACGGCGAAGAACCACATATGGCCAAAAAGCTATATATTTAAAATATTTATCTGACTTTTGAGAAAAGCGACAAAATAAGATTTCTTTCTATGTTGATGTCTATAAATCATTTTGCCAAGCCAAAGCTACACTGTTAAATTAATCACGACTCCTAATTCCCATTCAAACAATAAATTATTTCTTGTACTTTTTCGAGTAACATTTTTATAAAATATGTTTTCGGACCGACCTTAAATAAATCCTGCGCGGCCCCGCTGCAAAAATCCCGCCTCAGAATTCGTACACTTCCCGTATTTCTCCTCGTTCGAAAAATTTAAATAAGCCTACAAATATTTACGCCAATTTAATTACGCCGAAAATTTTATTCAAACTTGGCGCGAGACGGAATTTTTTTTATAAAGCTCACTTATAAACATGTCAGGAATAATTGCGAATATTCTTTAAATAAAAATAAAAACTTTTTAACGATGCAAAAAGTTTCACGGCAACGAAACATTCATAAAAGATAACCGGCTTTATGAGAAAAAAATTAAAAGTAAGACGGTCGAAGAAAAGAAACCGCGAAAAGCTCCATAAAAGTTGGAGAAATTAAAATTTATCAAATTCCAGTGTACACAGTGCGTATTATTCGGAAAAAAATGTATACAAACCGTAACTCCGCTAACAAAAATGTTATCTTAACTTTTTGGGTAAACGTATAAAATGAAAGTTTTTAGCGTGGAAGTGGGCCATCGGCGTTTTAATTTAAAATTCCCCCGAAAAAGTACGAGGACGTCTTTTATGTACATATATAAAGAAAACACACAAATAGCTATCGATCAGATAGCTTCTCAATTTTAAAACAACTTCTGCGTTATCATTTTTATTAATTCGGCGAAGTTTTGGGCAAAGATATTATCCCGAACGTATAAATCTCGAAAATAAATTGAAGTAGGGGTTTTATTCTCACAGTAGCGATCGAAAGTAAGAAAGAACTGAAGACCAATAATTCAAGTTGACATTTCGTAATATCTCATAGCGAGTCGTGCTAATTATACAAATTGCTTCTGATAATTACGAGAGCCGTCGCTTCGGCGACGCCATTCTATTGCCTTATTTTTTTTTCTCCGCGCGACCTTTGACTTATGTCGAACCGAAAAGTAATTTAAATTTCGCCCAAGTTTTCAAAGTTAATTGCCCCCAACTTTCGCGTTGCCCGAAATATTGCGCTTTACGTTTCGTTTATTTGCGCTCGACAATTAATTGCCGTTACTTTTCTTGTTTATGTTTATCTTTTAAGTTTGGCAATTTCTGTTTTCAGAGCTGGACGCGCCTCTGCCGATTTATCCGGTGATGGTTTTCATACATGGGGAATCGTACGAGTGGAATTCGGGAAATCCTTACGACGGAAGCGTCTTAGCGGCTTATGGGAAAGTCATCGTCGTGACGCTGAATTTCAGACTCGGAGTCTTCGGTAAGGAGCATTATTTCAAATCAATTTACATACTGTTTCGCAAGATGGGCGTTTCTCTTTTTGTTTTAAGTTTATTTCGTTAAACGCAATGTTTATTGTTAATAACACAGGCCAACGATGAAAAAACTTTTTTAATAATTTTATCTAATTCCTGTATTATTTTGTGTGTTGAATCCGAAAATAATCATAAAAAAGTTGAATCACCCGCCAATTGCGCACATTTCAATATTAAAAAAAATATTTTATTATTTAAAATGTAAAAAAAAATATTTTTAATCATTGAAATGTTATTAGGTTGGCAATAAATTCTTATGTTATAAGGTTGCCAATACATATTATCAGTGGATGACCTGCCTTTCCTGAATCCCGTTTGTTCTTCTAATAGGGTAGAAGCACCGGTTTTAGACACTGTACTAATTGTGAACATTTTAGACTTTATTTTGACAAATGTGAAATATAAGAATTATCCATACTGCTATAAGTGTAATTAATATATCTTTAACCTTCCGCATACTAGGTGACTAAATGTCACATGTCATACTAGGTGGGGTTTGCCATACCCAAAAATAAAATAAAATCCAAAAAATTGTACTTTATTTCAGTTCAATGATAATAAATATATTTTAATATCCAATAATAAATAGGTTTAAGTAAAACACATTGTATCTTCTTGCTCCCTTCCACTCATTGTTGTGGTAAATACGTTTTTCGAATATAAAATCGATATTCACTAAATTAAATTAAAATTTTTGATTTAAAGGAGCTTATGGTAAATTATATTAATGTAATAAATACGAGGATGTGCGCATTCGAGCGAAAAGTGGCACATTTCCGAGCGAGGGAGGCAAATGAAGCGCGACGCGGAGCGGCGCGCTTCATTTTCCGAGATCGGAATGTGCCACTTGAGCTCGAATGTCACACTCGGTTTTAAGCACGATTCAGAATCATTTTTGGTCACGAAAAATCATTAATTAATTTTTAACGTTCCCTCTCACTCGTACGTATGAGTTTGTCGTATCTTTTCGCTCGCTTCCACTCATTACTATGGTAAATACATTTTTTGAATATAAAATCGATATTAACTAAATTAAATTAAAATTTTTGATTTGAAGGAGCGCACGGTAATTTATACTAATATAACAAACACGAGTATGTGCGCATTCGAGCGAAAAGTGGCACATTTCCGAGCGAGGGAGGCAAATGAAGCGCGACGCGGAGCGGCGCGCTTCATTTTCCCGAGATCGGAATGTGCCACTTTGAGCTCGAATGTGCACACTCGGTTTTAAGCACGATTCAGAATAATTTTGGGTCACGAAAAATCATTAATTAATTTTTATCGTTCCCTCTCACTCGTACTTATGAGTTTGTCGTATCTTTTCGCTCGCTTCCACTCATTGCTATGGTAAATACATTTTTTGAATATAAAATCGATATTAACTAAATTAAATTAAAATTTTTGATTTGAAGGAGCGCACGGTAATTTATACTAATGTAACAAACACGAGTATGTGCGCATTCGAGCGAAAAGTGGCACATTTCCGAGCGAGGGAGGCAAATGAAGCGCGACGCGGAGCGGCGCGCTTCATTTTCCCGAGATCGGAATGTGCCACTTTGAGCTCGAATGTGCACACTCGGTTTTAAGCACTATTACCAAGTGTCCCGTTTTAACAAGAAAAAAATTGGTCACTTAAGTTATATCCCACCTCGTACACGGAAGGTTAACTACAATAGAAACATCAATAATTTTTTTTTCGTATTTTTCAAGTTATTTTATCAAAATTACTCCAGTGTCTCAAACTATCTGTTTTTTTCTCGGAGAAAAACGTTTTTCTCAAAACTTTGAAATAGCACGCCTATGGTTTCTTAGGCCTATCTGAAGTCAAAAAGGCTGCCAAATCCGAATCTCTATAATTTTTAATACTGGTCCGTAAATAACGGCGCTACAATTTTTTTAACGTAAAATTTTGTGCAAAAAAGTGAACCTAAAATTGCACTATTTAATTACTCGAAAAATTAACATTGCGCCCTATACTTATTTTACATGTATCTTATGTAGAAAAGTCTCAGAATTCCGAATCCGTCTCGCTTGTAATGATTGCATCGAAAACGAGTGCGCTACTATTGTTTTTGTGGGTCAAAGTGTATTTTTTTTTATTTATTTAGTTTTATCGAAAATTGTTATTTTAGAGCGAAAGCGCCAGGAAATGACACAAGCTATAGTTGCTAGGGGTACGTAAGAACATCCCCTTGCAATATAAAGCAATTCTATTTATTTCATTTTTGACAAAAAAACATGGATTGGGCCTAATGCGTACAAAACCGGTACTTTTACCCTATATTATCTTTTGGAATAGTTCTGAGCCGTTTATTGGTTATTCTAAGTACATTCTATAGGCTGTATTTAGTAAACAGATTCCCCTATAATTTTCACTTAGTCCCCTGTTGCCTGTCTTAAATATTGGGACAATTTTTGCAGTTTTCGATTCTTTGGTTACAATACCTGCAAAGAATGGATGAAAAACGTATCCTACAACAAATATATGGTATATTTGTTTTGGTAATACGGGCCCAGAGGTAGAAGAAACGTAGGCCCACCTGCAAAAAGATGGTCAGACCAAAAACAAGACCACCCTATATAAAACGAGTAACGTAACGAACTAATGAAGTCTAAAACATGAGGAAAAAGAAAAAAGATTATTTAAATTGTAGTAGTTTAAAATTATCATAAGTAAAAATTGTTACCTAATAAAAAAAACTATAATTTATTTAATTTTTTTCTATCAAATTCTCTATTTTAAAATATATAATCGATCTCATATTGTGAGAGATCTGAGGGTGATAAAAAAAATTGGATACCAAATTCGGTTTCAGCACCCCAAAAATACACAAGATTCAGGTGAATTGGTACAAAAAGTTTTTACAAACATTTTTTTTGTTGGCCTTAATTCATCTAACATATAATAAACAAATTTGAATACTATAAATAACTTTATGTACTATTTTGCTGATTTAATTGTTCTAGGAAGCATTTATAAAAATTAATTCACACTATTGTATATTTCTAAAGTTTTTGAGGGCGCTGTTCGTACCCTTACTGTAGCAATAATATTTTCTTTATACATCAATAAAAAGTACAAAGTGTCCACAAACGGCATAGTGTCGAAAACCGGTGCGTCTACCCTATTTCGTCCTTTCTGGGAAGTCGGAAGACGTTCTATTTTATCTCCGTTTGTTTTACACATCAAAGATAACTTCAATAAAGTTGTTCGGAGATTGCAAATAGCCAGGAAACGTTTGCATCTCGCAAATGGTAAACAGTCTGCAATACTTTACACTGGCAAAAAACCGACCAGCTGAATGCTAGAAAATCATTACTCGTTCGGCGAGGTGGCATACGTTTGCCACTAAGCAGGGCAACTGTCCCATGGGACAAATAGAGAATAATATAGATTGTGTGTGTATATTGTGAGAAGATTCGCCAAAAACCTGTCATTTTTATGGGCACAATATATACGATGCGAGATTTCATCTTTTTATCCTGCGACGGAATTTTCTTTGTTGTTGTAAATGTGTTTTGCCGGTTTCTGGCTTGATTTCCGCGGAGGGAAATTTATATTTGGCGGCTTGAGTCGTTGCGAAACTACTTTAGTCTCCCCTTTAACGACACCGCACAGTCTTTTACGTGGGACAGTAAAAATCGCCCGCGAAAAGACACACCTCCCTTTCAATGGTCGAATAATTGGTCGGGGCGCGCGGTGCCGCTCGATTTATTTCCTCGGAAAATTTTCGCCGACTATTTCTTTTTCATTGCGAAGAGATTTTACAACTTTTACGCCTTCTCTCGAGCGTTCGAAATGCGTAAAGCTCTAATAGGAGGGCATGGTTTTTTTTTCTTTTCGCTTTCGTTTGATACAAATAAAGTTTGAGATTTCATTAAGACGAATCCTAGCAATACAGAATCGTTTTTGGAGAATAGCATTTCTTAGAACAAATCGACTAACATAGTAAATAAAGCGGGATAAAACGAAAACCTCTTTATTTTGTTTGTTATCTCCTAAATAAATGACCAAGAAGGTTCTATTGGATTTACAAGATTAACAGGCCCTACCCGACCTGTTTATTTTTTTTATTTCTTTAGCAAGTTCCAAATTTTCCACAAAAACAAAGCCTAGCCGATGTACCTACATTAATGCTTTCTTTAGTTCCTCCAAATTAATGTTTATTGTTCCTTTTGGTTTTACACGCCGAGTTTATTATTTTAACGATTCGCTGTTAGTGTTTGCTGCGATGGTTATTATTTTACTGAATTTATTTCTCACTATGATTTTTTTTAACTATAAATATAAGCATTCATAATATTTATTCGTAGGCCCCTGCAAATTTCTAAGTATTTCTATTATTAATAAAGAATATTTTAATCGATGAAAATATATATTTCTTTTGTTCAGTCAAAAATGTTATTTTGGAGTGCCGTGTGGCCGTAGTAAAGTGGTCGCTTTGCCCATATTAGAATAAAGTAAAGATCCGTCGTTTCTGTCTGCACGTGTGTGCAAAAAACGTACTTTCGCTCTTCTCGCACCCACTTTTGGAAGTGAAACTTCTTAGGCGAGAATAAAAATGAAATTTTTACACGAATAACGGGGTTTTCTTAACCTCTTGACATACAAAAAAACCGAATTTGACGAGTCCGAAAAAAACTATTAATTTGGCTCAACTTAACTGTTATGAGTATACACGATTAACATGAAATAAATAATTAATAGTTTTAAAATATTTTGAAATATGTAGAGCAGTGTTTCCCAATCTTTTTTTAACATTCCCCCCCTAAATCATTCTAAAATTTTGATGCATATAATATATAACATATAAATATTTTTTTATATTTAAAAATTGAATTATTCCATAAACGAAGCCTAATTACAACTTGTTCAAGACACAAGATTTAGGTTTTGGCAAGAAATCACTGGGAAATTATTAAGGAAAAGAAAACAATAAGTAAATTTTAAAAACATAAACTAAAAAATATTTTTATATCGATAGCTCAAATTTTTGATAACGCGAATTATTTTTAGTTTCTCTTCAATTTCGACCTATCGAGGTTTAACTGTATTTAATTTTATAAATTTAATATTTCTGAACAATTAAGATAATTTATTTACTCTCCAATATTAATTTTATTTGCGTAAATTAATGATCTTCAAAGTTTTTTGAAAAACCACAAATTCTGTATTTACTCTATTTGAGTTTTCTGAAAATACATAATAATTTTTTCATCAAAATTTCCTTTTAAATTTACCGAATAAAGTTTTGTTTTATTCAATTTGTGTTAAACAAAAAAAATTGATAATTCAAAACTTCTAAAGTTCTTAAAAATATTTAAAAAAATTTCCAAGTTATTAATTTATTTAATTTGAGTTGTCTAAAAACTTAAAATAATTTATTCTTCGAGTTTACTTTAATAATTTTACTAAATGTGTAAAACTCAATTTCATTCTATGTAAAAAAAACGGTGCATTTACTTATGTACGCACGTTAGAAGTAATACTTCTTTGGCGCGACTAAATTAAATATAACAACGCGCTATGTTGCGCTTGTGTACAGCTATACCAGTGGTTATCAAACTATATGTTACTGCGCCTATGTCGTTTTATTTGAATACATTGCTATATCCTTTTAAAATCCAAAAAGTAATTTAAACAAATTGAATAAATACGAAGATGTGGGCGTTCGAGCGAAAAGTGGCACATTTTCGAGCGAGGGAAGCAAATGAAGCGCGACGCGGAGCGGCGCGCTTCATTTTCCCGAGATCGGAAATGTGACACTTTGAGCTCGAACGCGCACACTCGGTTTTAAGCACACTTTACAAGAATTAATTTACTCTCTGACAATACGCAATTAAATATTACAGAATTATATCAATAACAAAATTCCCAAATCGCCAATTTTGTGCCTTTTAACAAAATTATTATTGAAAACAAACCTTTTTCGGAACATAAAATTTAATACAGTTTTTGACGTCTTAGAGACGTCAAAATCTACAATGATACCCTAAACGTTTGACGTCTCCTAGACGTCGTTGTATGTCAAGGGGTTAAGAGGGGATATATAAATTGAAAAGCCAGATTGAAAAGAGAAGGAAAAATGTATCGTAAATATCTGTTTCTTTCGTTTGGTCAAAAATTCTAACTTAATTATTGTTCTAAACCAGTATTTCTCAAACGTGTCGAGTTAGGGACAGATTCGACTACCAAATAGTATTTTCTTGCACACTAAAATGTTTATTTAAATATTCATTTTAAACAATCCACAAATATATTAATACAGCGCGAATATTTCGGTTATCATACCATTTATGCAACACGCCTAAATTACCCTTGTTGCCCGTGCTTGGGAAGCACTGCTCTAACGCTCATTTAATTTAATTTCTAAAAATTAACTGGCGTGCGAGTAATAGGAAAACGTGGTGTTTCTCTGAAAAATAGGGATCGTGTCATTTCGCCCCTACAATGTAATAAATGTCAGTCCTACATTTTAAACGTTTTCTTCAAACGTAATTAATTTTGAATAGCTAGTAAAGTCGAAGATGGGTAAAATAGTTCATTAAAAAGGAATCTCTAAAGAAAAACGAACTCGTATAACATAACATTAAATTACTGTCGTTATTTTGAAACGAGTCCTAGGAGAATCTTAAATAAATTGTATCCTTCGCTCTATTCTTTTCAAAAGAGCTCCTAACATTCTTTAAATGTGAACAGTAATTGTGTGATACATTTTTAGGCACTTTTTTACAATTTAAAGCGCGAGCTCGGATGTAAATCAAACGTACTCTTTATTTAACTAAATCAGAGTAGCTTTTCTAAAAGAATTCTTTTGTACGAGAAATAAAAAATAATTAATTATTTGAAAATGAGATATAGCGTTAAACGTCTAGTCCGTGACCACCTACCAGTGAATGACCGTTACGAGAAATGATATTTCTGAACAGATGACCTAAAAACGGAACAGTCCCATTCAAAACGGGACGTATAGGCACATTACTGTCACACTACTGTCCAACAGAGGTCGTCCAGTACTACCAACAAAAAAATAAATTAATATGGCGCCAAATTTAAGATGTCACCAATCTTAGAAGATCTTCTAAAGAAAATATTCACATATATGTATGTGATGTGAAAAAAATTCAATTAAAAATCCAATAATCAGTTTTGAGTAATTCTTATCAAGTGTTAAAAATAACCTAAGTAAGTAATTAATTATTTTGATTAGTTAAAGTCAATATTTTATAAGCCGGCGTTTCTACCCTATCGCTTTTTATTATTTAAACGGCCCTAAACGCGATTTTATTCGAACGGTTTCTATTAAGAGTTTATATTCGTGATAAGGGTTCTTATTCTAACACTAACTTAAACCCTTTAAATTCCTCCATATTAGTATTCTAATCTTGAAGCACCCTTGTGCGTTCCCTTTCTCGCTTAATTCCCTTAAAAGCAAAATTAACTGAAGGCCTATTATTTTAGAAAATATATTTGTCAATTTTAAAGGACGCCCAGCGCCGAGATTTCTAATAAGCAATTCTTTTGCAGGTTTTTTGAAAGCTGGCCTCGAAGATACGGCACCGACGAATTTCGGATTGGTCGACCAAGTGGCGGCTTTGCTGTGGATTCAAAATAATATTGCGGCTTTCGGCGGAAATCCGCACCTGGTTACTTTGTTTGGACATGGGACGGGAGCCGTTTGCGCCAATTTGCTCATGATTTCGACGATGGCTATCGACGAGGGAAATAAGTGTAAGATTTAATAAAATTTAAATGTTCACAAATGAATTTTATGTTATTTGTCTGGGGCCATGAAGTTGTTTAATCAGGTTTTGTGGCCTTTCACTGAGAAGAATCTTAGTTGTTTATATTTCGCAAATTTATTTTTGAATTACGAATTTAGAGGTTTTATTATCATCCTTTTCTCTATTTTCAATTTAAATATAAGTACTAAATTATGAAATTATCCTGTAATAAAAGTGTACGGTTTCTATCATCTCTATTTTCTATCAATTTATTCTATAATTTTAAATTGAAAAAGTAGCATTGATATCAAATTCAATATATCTTTAAAAATAAAAATAGTAAAAATTTTTAGTGTTAAAAATGAGAGGAAAAGCTCATTGGACTCATTGGAGTCATAAATTTTAAGTGGGCACAAAATTTTGTATAACACAACATCAACATTAAAGTCCAAATCATCTCAAAATCTTGAAATAACAACTCATTGTTTTTTGTCTGTATCATATGCTAAATCTAAATCTTCTTTGCTTTATGGCTTTACAAATAAAAAAGCCATGAATTTTAAAATATAAAACTACAACATTCTCAACGAGCTTTCCATCTGATTTAGCATTCTGCTATCAATTTCAATTTGCTAATTTTTTTTCGTTTACCCTACTATTTATTGAACTCTTTTTATGCTCAAAATTATGAGATGGCCCTGTCTGTGACCACTTACCAGTGAATGACTGTTGCAAGAAATAAATTTCATAAGTATCGAAGAAAAATATATTTGTGATATATTTAATTATGTAATCTTGTATTTCTCTTTTTATTGAAGTGTAAAAAAAAGTAATAAAGAACTAAATAGCTAAAATAATTTAATCGATATTGCAGTCTGCAAGAATTAAATACAGTGTTGAAGCTTTGAAGAGCGCAATTGAAAAGGTTAGACATGATCTTCAAGACGACAACAATACTAAAAGCAATACTAAAAGAAACTTTAATTAAAAAACTACACAAAAGCACATTTAAGCCCAGCGTTTAAAATTAATTTTACAAAATATTATGAATTATTTGTTTTTAATAGGTGAATCAATTAATCGGTCATTCACTAGCCTATATCCAGTCATTCTTTAGATGAAAGTGGTCATTTCACTGGAAGTTTTATCCTATAACACATTTAAAATATAAATTTTTAGTCAAACGTAAAAAAACTACCTATTGCTTTGTACATTAAAAATGTAAATTAAAAATCTAAAGGACTTGGTTTTTTTTTAAATTTAAAGAAATCTTTAAAAACAGCTAAAAATTATAAATTTTTTAAAGTAAAAGAGAAGACTTCGAAAATGTGCCCTTCCTAACTGCTAACCAAAAGATTAAAAAATGTTTTACATTATTTTACGATATGTACAGTCGAACCTCGATAAGCCGAAATTTTTAAACACTCGAACTTGTTTTCCTAGGACTTGTCTATTTCAACGTTAATATTTTTATATCGATAACTCGAATTATTTTTAGTGTCCCTTCAACTTCGACTTATAGAGGTTCGACTGTATTTTATTGATTAACCAAATCAAAGCCATACTTTTTCAGTGCTATTCAAAAGGGCAATTCTGATGGGTGGTACTGCACTATCGGACTGGGCACTAGCAGGCTCACCTAGGCAAGTGACATATCAGGTGGCGAGTGCCTTAAATTGTCCCCCAAACGAAGCAGAACTAGCGAGCTGCTTGAGGACACGAAACTCAAACGACATTATTAATGCAACAGTTACTACCGATTATTATGTAACGAAATTCGGTCCCATTATTGACGCTCGTGTTGTTCCTAATGACCCAAGGCACAGCATGGCTAAATATAACGATTTGTTTAAGAGGTAAATAATCGTAATTAATTCATACGACTTCCTAATTGAGTTAAATTTCAGATTCGAGCTAATGTACGGAGTCAGTGAAGTGGAAAGCGCCCAACTTTTGGGCCCCGTCGGTTTGACGCACGGCCTCTTGGAGAAGGAAGAGATCAAGAATTGAAAAAATACTTGCGCATCAAGTGCGAATTCAAACCGGATCTGTGCGTATCGAGGACTTTGGAAGAGTACGTCGGAAATTCGGGCGATTACTTTCTTAACGATCAAAGCTACAGCAGCTTTTCGGGACCGCTGCTCGACAAGGCGAAATTTTCGAGGGACAAATTGCTGGACATGCTTTCGGACGCAAGGACCGTTGCACCCGTGGTCCAAATGGCCGCTCTGCATTCGGTCGTCAATCCGCAGTCGTATTTTTACGTGTTCGGGCACACGCCGTCGTCCAAGGAGCACATGGTAAGTGTTTTGGCGATGAAGCGAAGACGATTCATGAATTAATTCTGCCGCAGATCGATGAAAGGTATCGGCACGCCCGAAAGAAAAATATTTGAAAATAAAGTAAAAAGCAAACTCAAATAAAATAATTTTAGACGCTCGTAAAAATCCTCCAATACAATGTGACAATCTGTTTGATATGCCGCTTTCCTGAATACAAATTTTACGGGGGGGAAAAGGGAGCTCAACCCCCATTTTTTAGAGAAATGTTTAGGGGTTTTATGAGAGAAGGTTTTTGACCTGGGTGAATGTTAGGTTTGCCTAAAAAAAGCGGTGCGTGTACTTATTTACGCGCGTTAGAAGTTATACTTCTTTGGCGCGGCTGAATTAAATATAGCCACGTCTTAGGTTGTGTATCTTGCCCAGTGGTTTCCAAACTGTGTGTTACTGCGTCTTCCTTAAGGCCTTACATACAGCCAGACTTAAAAAAAATCGGTTTTTTTTACAGATTGTTGTTTCTATAGTTTTAGGCTTAGTTCTGTGAAAGTTGATTGCAAAAATTCGCCATAGATCCAAAGTTATAGTAGAAAATGTGACGGACCCACGAGTTTGTAGCCGCAGGTGGCTGTCTTTAAACGCGTTTTTCTCGAAACTACTTTTTCCGTCACGGTCGGCATGATAACTCATACAGTTTTTAATATTTTTTGATACAATTTTTTTAAAAATATTCTAAATAGTTTTTTCTATAGTCTGTGGAGCCGGATTTTTGATATTTTGATTTAAGGTGTAAAATTTATGACCTGAAATACATACTTTTTTTTAAACTGCCATAAATTGCAGAATTTTTAAACATTCAAAATTCCGGCTCGACAGTCTATAAGTACTACTTTATTTTACAAGAATTTTTTAATTTTGCAAATCGATCAACATTTACTGGACATATGATGCATACCATGAAGCAACTTTTTTTTTCTCAGTGTTGTAGAACACGTGATTTTTATATAGTAATTATTGTAAAATAAATTTCAATAAATTTTTTTAGAAATTTTAAATACCAATAAACAATATGTATTATTTACTTTTAAGAATTTCTATTGTTTTCCTAAAAAAAATGTTTCTTTCAGCGCATTTTTGGCGCTGCTAGACGTATGTAAGGCCTTAAAAAAATAATTTTGGCGCCTACCTACTGTACACTTATGCGAGGTATGTGCGCATTCGACTTTAAGTAAAATTCACAATAATCAATTGGCTTTCTAAAAATATTAACCAAAAATTACAGGCCCGTATTTAGGCAGGCGACACTAAATCTCTGATTAAGCGCTATTGAAAATTTTTATTAAAAAAAATATACGCGATAGCTTTTCCGAATGTAAAGCTATAATAAATTCGATCATTTGATTTAAAAGAGAAAATATTAATATAAACAAATGCGTTGAATTAAAGTTTAAACTTTCCTCTATGAATATGTCTCAAAAAAGACATTTTTAAAAACACAAAACTCCGCTTATAACGCAGCCACTGTAAATTTTTTTTAAAATGTAACTACGTGTTTGTCAAATCTAAAAATCAATACTTTGAAGGCTTCGTGAAAAATCAATACATAACTCCGCCCCTTTACTTAACGCAAATTTGCCTTAACTTATAGGCAGCTTCAATACAACGTGCTTCCAATGTAATATATGTGCTTCAAAGAAAAATTGGGAAATTTAAAATATACCAGTCTTTAAAATTGTTTTTTAAATGACAAATAAATTAATTAATATTAATATCTGCTAGAGCATAAATAAAAAATCTTCGCAAAAAAATTACAATCTCTAAAGGGAGTCGCAGTATAAAAAAGATTGGGAACCCCCGTAATAAGTACTAAGATGTGCACATTGGAGAAAAGTGGCACATTTCCGAGCGAGGGAGGCACAGCGAGGGAGCCACAGATTGGAATGTGCCACTTTGAGCTCGAATGTGCAC
Source organism: Sinopyrophorus schimmeli (assembly GCA_036325965.1). NCBI lineage: Eukaryota > Metazoa > Arthropoda > Insecta > Coleoptera > Elateridae > Sinopyrophorus > Sinopyrophorus schimmeli. The sequence goes on from JARFIZ010000202.1 coordinate 1,079,758, forward strand.
ACTCGGTTTTAAGCCCAATTCACAATACTTTAGGCCACTAAATTAGACAAAAATATTAATTGAATAATTTTAATCATTCCCTCTCACTTGCATAGACAAGATTATCGTATCTTCTCACTCCCTTCCACTCCTTGCTATGATAAATACGCTTTTCGAATATAAAATCGATATTTACTAAATTAAATTAAAATTTTTGTTTTGAACGAGCGCACTGTAAATTATACTAATGTAATAAATACGGGGATGTGCGCATTCGAGCGAAAAGTGGCACATTTCCGAGCGAGGGAGGCAAATGAAGCGCGACGCGGAGCGGCGCGCTTCATTTTCCCGAGATCGAAATGTGCCACTTTGAGCTCGAATGTGCACACTCGGTTTTAAGCATGATTCACAATAATTTGGGCCAATACATTATATAAAAAATCATTAATCGTTTCCTCTCACTCGTATTGACGAGATTGTCGTATCTTTTTGCTCCCTTCCACTTATTGCAACGGTAAATACGTTTTTTGAATATAAAATCGATATATCGGCCAACTTCAACTGTCCAATTTTCGTTAGACGTGCGCGCGCAACTTGCGTTGCCTGCTAAAATGTTACTCTCGACGCGCCAAAAGAAGTACAACTTCAAAAAGGGCCACAGAAATATTAATAAAGCAAAAGTAATTTAATAGCGTTATTAACCGTAATGGAAATCGTATCTCCAGAATTAATAAGAACTGCCAGCTCTAGACATTCTCAGATTTAATGTGACACGTGGGATATTTAATGTCTTTAACTTCTATATACGACTCTTCGGGGATCGGTCAGCCTATTATCCTGGGATTTTAACCCGGCCTTATTCGATGTCCGGAAAAATTATGGTTTATTTAAACTAAATATATTGTCGATTACAGCGAGCTCGCGCGTTTTCTTCGAATTTCGCTTTAAAAGCTTTTTTTTATTTTCGGAACGCAAGATTGAAATTACGAACACGTGTGGATTAATTAGATTTTCTAATTTTCGTTTTTTTTTCTTTCAGAGAAATAAAAGCATACACGGCGACGAACTTCCGTTCGTTTTTGGAGTTCCCTTGGACGGACCGAAGTTTCATTTTACAGATCACTACACGGCGCACGAACGACTATTTTCGGAAGTGATTATGACGTACTTTACAAATTTTGCTCACACGGGGTAAGTGTTTTCAAGAAATTTCTCATTACCCACCCATCTCATAAATAATAATAGAAAATTTAATTCTGTGCAAACAAAACAACATTATTGAAATGATTCAAGGAAGAAATTTTTTATTTAACAGGCTGATGACTACTTTTATTCAAATTGTGTAATTATATAAATAAAATGGTAGTAAATAATAAAACAAAAAGTAAAAGGGAGCAGAGCGAAGGTACGCACTTTCCACACATGTGCGGAAAGCAACGACAAAACAATACTCTATTCTGACATGGGAAAATCGATTACTTTACGACCGCCGTATGGCGCTCAAAAAACAAAGTTTTGCAGGAGGAATTAAAAAAATATATATTTATCAACCTTTTGTTGTTCTCACTGGGCAAAATATAAATAGTGAACCATTTGTCAAAAAATTACATTACCAAATATTCAATCATTTAATTTAATTAAATAATTTAAGAAAAATATTTTGTTTTAAGTTAAAGTCAGAATTCAAAAATTTTAAATCAACAGTAAAATGCAGTTTCCATTAATAGTCCGTTACCTTGGCGATATACCAAATAAAAAAAGATACAACGATAGGCACTTATATGCAACAAAAAAAGATAGCTTAACGCCATAGATTTGCTATATCAAAAAAGCACAGATTTTCAAACCTCGAAATAATAAATTTAAAGGTTCGAATCGAAAAAAATAAAATACAAGTTTTATTAAAAAAATTAATTGGATTTTGACAAATTCCGATTACATGCTCGCGTGTTATCCGCCGTAAAAATTACAAATAATTCTTTGAAAAATATGAAAAATGGCTTTTGTAATCTTTCGATATTCTAAAAGCCTACAGAGGGAAATGGCACATTGAAAGCGGTAAAATTTAATTTCGGTGCCAGTTGAATGTCGCTTCGTTTTATAACCAAATTTTAATTATACCATGCAATCAATATCTTTGTAATTTAATAACGTATTTCGCGAGCAATCGTTCATTTGCCTACGCATATAAATTATTATCAACAATACATTTCCTAATTGGTTTGTCCGTTTTGGTATTCGTACACACACACACACACAAAACGCGGATATCCCCCAGGAATAACAGATATTAAAATACACCAATCCGCTATCTCTCATCTTGCTATTTATTATTCCTAACAATGACTGACAAATTTCCAAACTTAATAACTCTCAGAACCTACAGAAATTATTATTAAGTATTCTATAAGGTATAAACTCCGGAGTTATAATTTCGGCTGTTAGAGTAGTATCAGCTGGTATTGTTGACAATGATCTTAGTTAATGGCTTTGTTATTTCAACAGACATTATCGAGAATTCTGTTTACCTGTCACTAAGACACTCCGTCTTATTAATTAGCACTACAACGGAGCCCTAATTCTAATTTATTTCCAGCAATCCGAACGTCAACAGGAAGCCCGAATTTTTCTCCCCCAGCCCGGTAGATTGGCTGCAGTTCGACGTCGAATGGCCCGAATACGACGTCGAAAACGAGGCCTATCTCTACTTAGGTAAGCGCAATATTACGCTACTACAATCCCCCACAGATTGATACTCAAAATTGAATTTTGCTCAGCAATTCCGCCCCAAGTCAAATATCACTACAGAAATAAAGAAGTGAAGTTCTGGAACGAAAAGCTCCCCGAGCTCCTCCGAGATAGCACGCAGATCCACAGTTATCACACAAAGCGAACGACAATTAAGCCTTCACGAACAGCACCCTCTTGGCTCGATCCTAAACCAATAAGTAAAGCGACCGCTTCGAGCAATTTCGACACTTACGAAAACTTTCACAAGCCGCTCACGAAGCCCACCCAAATTTACGGAACGATCAAGTACATCCCGAAAGGCACCAATATGCCGCACGACTCCAAAGTGGAATTCGGCACGGTGATCACGATGGAGCCGGAAGCCGAAGTGAAAAACGCCAACGCCACCAATCTCCTGGTGATAGTCGGATGTTTGTTTCTCTTGGTCAACATCTTCGTTTTTGCCGGGCTTTACTACAAGTGCGTGCGGCTCAAAAACAAAGAGAAGAAGAGACGGGAGGAGTACCAAACCAACACCTTGGAAGGCATGGAGGAAAAGCTGCCAAAGCTTCCCGAAGAAGCTTCGGTTTTGGACGGCTGCAACCTGATGCGTATGATCAGCAAATCGTCTAAGAGCGAAGAGATCTACGAAGCCGTTAAAGTCAGCGAGGACAGTTCCAATAAAAGATTTAAATTAGTCAGGCAAATGTCTACGAGCACGATCGATCCTCACACGAAGGTGCGTGATTGGATAGCGAATGAAATTGTTCAAAGATGTAGCCCGAGGTATCTGAGACGTACGCGTCAACAATTAGCCGACGAACACAAAACAAAATTGGCAAAAGATCAGATTGAGAGTAAATCTAAGACTGTAGCGCCCGAATGCACCACGATCGATAGCATGTCGACTTTGGGGCAAAGCCCTACGAGACCCGTCAGTCCCGAAGAAAAAGCCCCAACAAATCAAAACGAAAGCAACGAGTTATCGGATGTAAATAAAAGTAGTGGGATCCCCGTCCTGAAGCCTGCACCGCCATCCAAAAAACCTTGCAAAGTGTCCATAGCCATCGATGCAACTCCTGCAGGACGAGGAAGCAGCGTTCTTCGCCAACCACCTTTGGAATTGAACAAAGTCCTTAGATTACACGCACATCGTTCCGGAGCACGAAGCCCCGTTGCGACGCTCCTTCACCATGGACGACGTTGTCAATTTACCACAGGAACAAATACTCCAAACGTCCACAAGCATCAATTTAAAATTCCATCTGCCAAAAGCGAAAGAGTCGGGTCTTACAATCAGCCACAGTCACTCCAAATCGGACCCCGTTCAAACCAAATCATCAAACACCTTACCAAAAAAATTAAAGACCTTTGAGCCACAAGAAGACGTGACAGTGACATGCAAAGAGATGGACGACAAACTGGAGCCTTTAACACCAGAGCAACAATTGCAAACAATCAAAAGGCGCAATTTTCCGAAAGTTTTGCCCGATTTTCCCCATTCGCGAGAAGCTTTAGCTAATAAAAGACGTTCCATGCCCGCAACGGGTTATTTACACATGCAATCGCCCGATATATCGTCGGCGTCCTCCACGAGTAAATTGATAAATTCAAGAATTCCTCCAGCTCCACCGCCTCGCACCTCTTCGACCCTGGCGCGAAAACCCATCCCCCGCGCTTTTCCGACACCCGCAGCTTTGGCGGAAGAACCGCCGCAGCCGGACGAGCCCGAGCTAACTTTCAATAATCTGTACATCGGCCCTTTGGTTCCTGCGACCATCAAAAAGCCCGACAGCGCCCCAGACATTTACCAACAAAACATCCAACAGATCTACGATAATTTGCGGCCAAAGCCTCACGAACAGCCGCAGGAGAAGAAGGAGGCGAAAGCGATCGTGACCACCGACTCGATAAAGAGGATAGAGCCGAAAGTGGTAATAAAGCCGACTATCGCAAAGAAATCGGCGGATGCAACAACTTCCAAACCTGGTGCAAGGGTAATTGCCAGGAATAGCAGCGAGGAAAAGTACGACATAACTAAAATACCGAGCGGTTTTCTCAAATCCATTAAGGAGCAAGAAAATAAAACGGACAAGTCCGAGGAGGAGAGAATTAAGGCGCAAAAACCTTCGCAAATTCCGACTTTGGCGAAGGCATCGCCCTGTCCGGCAAAAAAAGAAAGCTCCAGCTCGGAATCGACGCCTTCCGAGGAATCCGACACCGGCACCGTCGTTAAGCGCGTTTGAAATGTTCTAGTTATTTTTCTAAGTATGCATAATAGTGTGATAAAAATATTTTTTAAGTAATCCGTTTTTTTGTAAGTTTTGTAATAAAAATATTCGCTTTTTGGATTCATGGCAATCGTGATCTCAGAAATTGGTCCTGTCTTGATTAATGCTTTCGGCCACTTTTTTCGAGTTAATAAAATTAATTAGGGCGCTTTGAGGCGCAGGAGTTTAAAAGTAACGTTCGAGGACGACTGTAATAATGTTGTAATCATAATGAAAGCAATTGCGGATTCAGTAATGTTTTAAATAAATTAGTTGTTGTAGATTTTAGATGACTACTCGAACTACAAAGTAAATTTGTTACAGTGGAAGCATTTCCCTAACAAGTGGCATACAAATAATGCTTCAAACGACGTCAAAACTAATTCCAAACTATTCTAAACAATAGTTAATTATTATCAGTACAGCAAATGATTTTCATTACAACGTAGAAATAATGGAACGCCCGAAACTTTAATGCTTAGAGACTGCACTTATGTATTATTAATCTTTATTTCAGTTTCAGTATTTTTTATTCATAGTATTCAATAGTTTTAATGGTATTGTAGAATTTTTTGTATTAGCAATATACAGACAGTATTAAACCTTGTTTCATTTCTCGCATCGAACATTTTTTTTACTACCCGAAAACCGTATTTAATTAGGGGAACCTGTTGTACTTTTGTCCCTTTGTACATAGGGCAACTTTATTTTTTTTAATATTTGCGGCCTTTCGTGACCCATAATTTTCGATATTTCAAATGCCACATTCACAGACATTAACGTAAAGTTAGCAGCAGCTGGCCAATGTACTTTGTTAATGATGAGATCAATTGAAATTTTTAATCGAAAAAAAGAAAAAAGTCTTTTTATATTCTTTTTACTTAAATATCTTATTGATTTTTATTACCTAATAACAAATGACTCATCGTAATAGAAAAATTATTTATTAATGTTTGCATAGTAGTGGTCTGATTTTGGCACAGCATTATCTTTAATTTTATTGTTGTGTTTAAACAACATCAAGGGTCGGTGTGTTGTACCTCGGTCACTGTCAATAAATTGTACCTTGGCCCTAAGAACAACGTGCAATAAATTATTTTGCTTCAGAAGATATGCCTCGCAAATCTAGCGAAAAATTTAAATTTTTGCAAAGTTAACCATAAAGTATGTGAAATTTTAGTATACGTGAAAAGTTTTGTTCATTTTTGAAACAATTTTAGTGTCATCTGAAAGAAGAACATTAGTAGTTTTTATAATCCAAAAATAAATATATGGTTTTCATAGAACAATGGGTTTTATTTTGCTTAATGTGAATAGAGCCAAGGTACATCACCTCTGTTGTACCTAGGATATAGATCCACTAATTTTTAAATCTTAGAGCAATTTGAGTAAACGGTTGGTAATGCTTTCAAATATTCTATGATGAATACCTTATTAGTGCCCCACTACGATGCAATTCATTTTATCAACAAATTATTACATGGGTGATTGCGTTCTAACTGTTACTTTTTTGATTAAAAATTTTTGAATTCTATAACTAAACATTTTTTGTTTTTTCATGCATATTATTACTCTAATTGATAGTAAAAATAAAAGTGCGAGAATTTTGCTACAACTTTAAAATATAGAGAATAAGAATCATATTTTAAAATTTCCATGCCACGGTACTGACATAAAATAAATTTGGTAGACATTCTTCAGAAAAATTATTAAATTCATTTATCAATTGTATTGTGACATTTTAAAACTTTTTTTATTGATTATTTATCATTTTAATAATCCATAGTAACTTATGTATAACAAATAAAACATTATAATTTATATCAAACATTAATTAACTCAAATCTAACACATTTCACAAAAATTAACTCAACTAAAATTTTTTTTTGGTTTTCATCACAGCATTTTTAATTCTTAAGCTTCTACACAGTGATACAGTTTCAGTCTTATTTGGCAATTTTTGAACTTCTTGAGATGAATTCTCAGATTTTTTTTGTTTTTTGCGTCATTCTGTTATTTATTTTTCACACCTTATCATTTGAAGAATAATCAATTTTTCTGATAGAAAAGTGTCTGCATACATTCTTATTAGAGCAATAAAAGCAATTTAACGGATTGAATAAAATACAATTACGTTGTAATTTATTCCACGTGTATACTTTCATTGTGCCTACAAAAGGCTTAAAAATGTCTGGTAGTTTGGCAAAATTGTACTCTACTAGCCCTAAAGTGTACCTACAGACTGAACTTCTGTATCATATTTACATGAATAATTTTCAGTGAAGTCAATATTATTTATTAACAATTAAATATGTTTTTATTATTTTTTGAAACGGTACTGACCGCCACGGTACTGACATTTTAAATTAAAATAGCAACTGTAATTTTTTGATTATGAATTTGATAATATCCTATTACCCTATAATTTAGATTAGTAATAAGTACAGAAATTTATTATTTATGATGAAAAAAATTAATCGTTAGTTAAGTTTACCAATACCACGTTACTGACAAGTAAATTTATGACAACATCTTTTAAAAATTGAGTTTTAAAATGACACAAACTCGTTTTAGAATTTCACTTGTGTTATGTTTGTAAACATAACTCAGTTAAGGTACTTTCAATATGACTTATTAGTTGTTTCATTAATATCGAGGTAAATGCCGCACGAGTCACACACATTCAAATTTAAAAATTTGGTTAAATCTGAAGACAAAAGTTATTAAGCCGGAATTCAATCTTAAATTGATGTATTAAAAAAAATCGTTAATTTCTTTTAAGTTTGATTATATACATTAAGATTTATCAGTTAATTGGTTTGAATCATTTATTGCAACAAAAAAAACGATTTATAGGTAAATTCTAGAAAAGGACATGACACGGTACTGACAATTAAGTGACATATTGCAAGTTTTCTTTGGACTGTACTTATATTCTACAAGAAAAGTGATGAAATATGTTCATGATAATCGTATTGATACAAAAATTTCATTAATTGATTTATAATGTATGACCAGTGAGAGCAAACAGTATAAGACACAAAAAATCAGTTAGAATGTAAACACCCACATATACAATGTAAAAAAAATTACAAGTGAAAAAAGGGCCAAAGTACAACAGGTTCCCCTATTTATTACAAAGATGTATTCGAAAATAATTTACAAGTAATTAAAGTAAGAAATATATAGAAATTATATTTCAAGTTCGTATAATTATAGAAAAACCGGTGCGCGCACTTTTGTACAAGTGTTAGAAGTCATACTTCTTCGGCGTACCTAAATTAAATATAACGACTTGTAAAAATTAATATAAATAAATTCAATAAACACGAGGATGTGCGCATTCGAGCGAAAAGTGGCACATTTCCGAGCGAGGGAAGCAAATGAAGCGCGACGCGGAGCGGCGCGCTTCATTTTCCCGAGATCGAAATGTGCCACTTTGAGCTCGAATGTGCACACTCGATTTTAAGCACGATTCACAAAAACATAGGCCAACAAACTGGACAAATATTAGTTGAGTAATTTTAATCGTTCCCTCTCACTCGCATTGACGAAATTGTCATATATTTTCGCTCCCTTCCACCTATTCCCAAGGTAAAAATGTTTTTCGGACATATAATCGATATTTACTAAACAAATTTTAAAATGATTTGAACGCGCGAAGGGGTAAAGTAGATAAATTCCATAAATACGAGAATATGCGCATTCGAGCGAAAAGTGCCACATTTCCAAGCGAGGGAGGCAAATGAAGCGCGACGCGGAGCGGCGCGCTTCATTTTCCCGAGATTGAAATGTGCCACTTTGAGCTCGAATGTGCACACTCGGTTTTAAGCATGATTCACAATAATCAATTTACTATCTTACACGACTAACTTCACGCCGTCGAATTTTTGTTAATTTTGCGCGTGGAACTTCTGTTGCCTGCTAAAATTTCACTCTCAACGGGCCGAAAGAAGTATAACTTCTTTTGTGAAGCAATGCGTAAGTTCTTGACATCAAATTTAAAATTTTTTCAACAATAACACCATCGATTAAATTTCATAAATATTACAGATAAACAATCACTTCCAAATAAGACAAATTTCTTTTGACCTTATTTTCAAAACAAATATTTTATATTGTGTTTTTAGAAACCGAAAAAGAATCGTTTGTTCGCTGGAAGATTGTTTTTTTACGATAATTTAAATTGAAACGACTTTTATTACAAATAAAAACAAATAAAGTACAAACAAATCTAACCTTCAGATTAATTATTTTTGTTGATCCTTTGGGGAGGCGCTTTCTGTTCAATGCGAGGTCGTTTCTTAATTAATACCGGGATTGAGCACAATTAAAAAATTATTTTTGGTCGAACACTTTCCGTCTGCTCTCGAACATCGATAAAACTATACTAAACTTTTCTATAAAATGTTTAGCACTACACAAAGGCATTTTGCTATCGCAAATGCACACATAGTTTTTTCCAGGTCTATCGAAAACACTGATATCGCTTTAAATGTGCAGTATTTTAATAAGAACTTCAGTTCAAGGATCTTTGTTCGTTTTTAATTTAAAAATTGCAATTCTTCAGTTCGCTTTTAAAATACTATTCGTTTTATTACTTTTATATTTCAAATTTACAGATCCCTACTTCGAAAATAATTTGTATCGATCTGTTTTAATATTCCGGAATTAAATTTATAATTTTAAGCTTAAATTCAACATGTTTATAATTTATAATAAAAACGTATTGATTTTAATGCCCCTTTCAATTTGAATTAATTGAAAAATTAATCATGTCAGCATAAATTAATCTTTCCAAAATATTGTTCGGATGTTAATTACAGCTACAATATTTTATGATCCCTTTAAGTTGTAGTTAATCAAAACCAAAAAAAATAAAAATAAAAAATCCTACCTTGAATCCAATTTGCGAAAGCCTCCCCCTCCTTGAAGACTGCTCAAGGGATAACCTCACTATGAAACGGCATTTAGCTCTATAAAACGACCAAAAAAACACCATGTAACGAAAATAATAAAATTAAATTAAAACATAATGTAGAATAACCAATAATAGCAAAGGTAATCGGAAACGATTAGCGTAATATCAGAGCCGCCTCATATCTACAATTATTCAGCTGTATGCAAATTTGCGAAATTAATTTTCTCTCTATAATTAAACCAAAAATTTATAGCAAGCAATATTCGCTTTTAATCATTAAACAACCCCCATTTCATTACTGATAACAATAATTGTTGTCGATTAAAAAATTGATACGTTTTGTTTAACGGCAAACAGAATTAATAAAGCGCGGGCCTCGAAATGTACGAGCCAATATTTTAATTTCCACCCCCGAACGTGTGTTTATTTTTTGAACATGTAAAAAAGCGATTGGAATGTAAACAGAGCGATGTAACGAGCAATGGTCGAACAAGGCAGACGTTAAATACGCCTCCTTACACAACTAACTCTGCTAGGGTTTTCTCTTTCGATTTCCATACATATTGGATTCGAGGCAATCCAACAAAGTGAACAAAAATTTCAATAAAATTATAGGTACGAATGTTCTTACCTCGTATTTTATTTTCTTTTTTGAATAAAACGAGATTGGTTTTTGATTCGATTCGGTTGTAATTAACATTATTGGGTGTCACGCATTTTGAGGGCATTTTAGATGAAATTAGATCTCGATCAAAAATAAATATGTATTTAAAAGCGCGATTTCCAAAGTGGGGGGCGCGTCTCCATGGGGAGTCGCGGAGCGCAAAATGGGGAGCGCAAAAAATTGAAAAAAAATATATTTATTTATATTAACACATTTTTTCCATTTGCTGTGTTATTTTATGAAAAATCGCCTATAGGGGCAAATTTTTGAAATTTCACATTTTGCAGTTTCAATTGCAACAAATCCGACGGGAAATAAATTATTTCTGCCTTGGATAGCAAAGCAAGAATTTTTTAATTATTTTTCTGGTTTATAGTAATTACCAATAAACAATTATAAAGCATAAGAACGGCCGTTTAAGCAAATTTTTAAAATATCACATTTTGCAGTTTCAATTGCAACAAATCCGACGGGAAATAAAATATTTCTGCCTTAGATAGCAATGCAAAATTTTTTATTATTTTTCTGGTTTATAGTAATTACCAATAAACAATTATAAAGCATAAGAACGGCCGTTTAGGCAAATTTTTGAAATTTCACATTTTGCAGTTTCAATTGCAACAAATCCGACGGGAAATAAATTATTTCTGCCTTAGATAGCAATGCAAGAATTTTTTTATTATTTTTCTGGTTTATAGTAATTACCAATAAACAATTATAAAGCATAAGAACGGCCGTTTAAGCAAATTTTTAAAATATCACATTTTGCAGTTTCAATTGCAACAAATCCGACGGGAAATAAAATATTTCTGCCTTAGATAGCAATGCAAAAATTTTTTTATTATTTTTCTGGTTTATAGTAATTACCAATAAACAATTATAAAGCATAAGAACGGCCGTTTAGGCAAATTTTTGAAATTTCACATTTTGCAGTTTCAATTGCAACAAATCCGACGGGAAATAAATTATTTCTGCCTATTATACCAATGCAAATTTTTTTTAAATTATTTTTTGGTTTATAGTGATTATAAATAAACAATTATAAAGCATAAGAATGGCCGTTTTTGCAAATTTTTGAAATTTTCCTTTTTCCAGTTTCAATTGCAACAAAGCCGACGGGAAATAAATTATTTCTGCGTTTGGTAGCAATGCAAAAATTTTTTTCTTCTTTTCTGGTTTATAGTAATTACCAATAAACAATTATAAAGCACAAAAACGGCCGTTTGAGTAAATTTTTGAAATCTTATATTTTGCAATATCCGTTTCAACAAATCCGACGGGAATTAAAATATTTCTGCGTTTTATAGCGATGCAATTTTTATTTATTTTTATGGTTTATAGTAATTACCAATAAACAATTATAAAGCATTAGAACGGCCGTTTGGGTAAATTTTTGAAATTTTAGATTTTGCAGTTTCAATTCTAACAAATCCGACGGGCAATGAATTATTTCTACGATTGATAGCAATGCAAGAATTTTTTATTATTTTTCTGGTTTAAAAGTAATTACCAATAAACAATTATAAAGCACTAGAACGGCCGTTTGGGCAAATTTTTGAAATTTTAGATTTTGCAGTTTCAATTCTAACAAATCCGACGGGCAATGAATTATTTCTACGATTGATAGCAATGCAAGAATTTTTTTATTATTTTTGTGGTTAATAGTAATTACCAATAAACAATTATAAAGCATAAGAACAGCCGTTTGGGCAAATTTTTAAAATCTTGTATTTTGCATTTTGAATTTCAACAAATCCGACGGGAATTAAACTATTTCTCCGTTTGATATCAATCCAAATTTTTTTTATCATTTTTCTGTTCTATAGTAATTACTAATAAACAATTATAAAGGTAAAAAGGGGCGTTTGGGTAAATTTTTGAAATTTCACAGTTTGCAGTTTCAATTGCAACAAAGCCGACGGGAAATAAATTATTTCTCCGTTTGATAGTAATACAAGAATTTTTTTATTATTTTTCTGGTTTATAGTAATCACCAAGAAACAATTATAAAGCATAAGAACAGCCGTTTGGGCAAATTTTTGAAATCTTATATTTTGCATTTTGAATTCCAACAAATCCGATGGGAAATAAATTATTTCTCCATTTTATACCAATGCCAGATTTTTTTAATTATTTTTCTGGTTTATAGTAATTACCAATAAACAATTATAAAGCATAAGAACGACCGTTTGAGTAAATTTTTGAAATCTTATATTTTGCAGTTTCAATTGCAACACATTCGACGAGATTTAAATTATTTTTGCCTTTGATAGCAATGCAAGAATTTTTTTATTATTTTTCTGTTTATAGTAATTACCAATAAACAACTATAAGCATAAAACGGCCGTTTGGGAACATTTTGGAAATCTTAAATTTTGCAGTTTCAATTCTAACAATTCGGTTTTATCTTAGATTTTATGTTTCGAGAGCGCAAAACAAATTATTTATATCGTTTAATATTAATTAATAAATTTCATTAAGTCAACTCCATAAATTTACGTTAAGAATAGAATAATAAGCACTCACCTTCAATCTTACATTAATCCATCGAAGCTCGCCGAGATCTTCATTAATTCTTAAACAAATCAAAAGCAACTCCCAAAATCAACTAAAAACGAGCGCCTAAAACAGAGAAAACGCAAATTAAAAAAATAAACAAAGCAAAACAAATCGAATAAAATCCCAAAACAAAGCCTTTAAAATAAACTCCCAAAAGCAAAAAAAAAGATTAACGAGGTTTCGTCCAAACAGATGACCTCTTTAAATCTTTATTAATAATTAATATGTGACATTACTTAAAACAATGAATTAACGAGTCGCGGAATACAAACATCCTCATTCAGTACATTGTAGTTGTTTTAAGGACTTCGTCAGTATTAAAATTCTTTTCGAAGTAAAAGTGTATTACCCTATTCAGTTCCAAAGTTCATCGAAAAAAAGACATTCAATTATTTACAAAGTCTAAAATCTTCGATTCGCCTAGAATTGTTTCTTTTTTAGCTAATTTTTCGTTGAAATTTGAAACGTCCATTTCGTCCTCTCTCTTTTTTTCTTGTAAATATGTTTATATACAAATTCATTTAAGCATCTTGCGCTTGAAAATAATTACCTAAAGTTTATAAAAACGGTCTACAATCCTTCGGCGCTGGCGTGCCACTTTTTTCAGTACTTTTTTTTCTTTTTGGCACAATCGTTTAGAGTAGTTTTAATTAATTTAAAGTGTTGGAGTGCGCTGACCCTTCGATTTATTTACTATAGCTGGCAGTTAATTCTTGATGTATATGTTGTCGGATAATTCGTTAGTTCGTAACACAAGAGTTGAGTAAATGCAGGACCTATCTTCCATTCAGTAGTTTGTATAGTTTTAGTACAACAACGGTACAGCTTTAAATTGTAGGGAACAAGAGAATAAACTCGAAACAACAAACAGAAACAGGAACAGAGTCAGTAATGTACACTTATTATACATACAAACATTCATAATTAAATTTTGTATTTTCGTATATACGCTAGGAAACTTGAAGCCATCGAATAGGCCCATTTTAGAACTATTTTATATAATAAAACGCTATGCGTTCGCACCGCATTCTCGGACGAATTGAGCATTTCAGCACGTGCAGACCTTCTCTCGACACTCAACATTATCACACTCTCATTTCGCTCATCGCGGCCTGCGGCACTCTCATGTTGCTCTTGCCCCCCTGATTGTTGTGATGCGAAATTAAAAGGGATTGACTTTCGGGAGGGCTCTTCACTTTCGGCGGTGGCGGCGGCCGAGGAACATTCAGGGGGATCGTCGCACTGCCGTTCGGGGGCTGGACGATGCCGTGCTGTTGCATTTCGGCGATCACGTTCGCGGTATTGTTCATTAAAGTTACGTTTTTGGGAAGGGTCATGCAGCCCTGGCTGTAGTTCTGCACGCAGCCCCCCGCGTTCTTGGGCAGGGTCATGCAATTGCCCTGCATCATCACGTTGGGGCTGGGCGGCGGCGCTTTCAGCGTGTTGGCTATTTGGATGCTCGTCGGACATAGATGCGGCTGGTTCTTGGACAGGGTGTTGATGTCCTGCTGGGTGTTGGCGGTCAGCATCATGGCCGAAGTGTCCTGTTCCACGTCCACCATCACGCTCGTGCTTTGGGAGTGTCCGATATGGTAATGGCCGTGCTTCGAGATGGCTTCGAAGTTGGCTTGGTTCCTCTGCTGCTGCTGTTGCAGCGATTTCACCTCCATCCGCGTCTTGTCCCTTTGGTAATAGACCCCGGCGAAAATAAGCACGTTCAAAATAAGAAGAGAGCATCCGATGGCGATGGTCACGCTAAGAGCCGTGCTGTAGGCTGCGTAGCCGGCTGCTTCCAAGCTCGCGAGGGTGTCTGCGGAGGAGTTCTGATTTTGGAACGTCTGGTGGTTGAAGTTACCGGCCGAAACGACACTAACACAGGTTGTGACCATCGTGTCCATTGTTGTGGGCGATTCGAGGCTTTGCAGGGTCGAGTTTGGTCTTCTCCGATACAGGTCTGTGGATGGCTCGTAGTAGCTGACGCGCGAAAGAGGATCCGGCCGCACGGCTCCGTCGTAAAGATCGGCGTTGTTGTGGTTTCTGAACAAATTGTGTCTGGCGACCACGTCTTCCATTCCTGCTCTGTGAAGCTCTGGGATGAGACGTAGCCACACGCTCAATTGGTGAGCCCTGAAATGGTTTTTCATCCTCGGCTTCATTCCTGAAACATCAATGGATTAGTTTATTTCCAAACTAGTCATTTAAAAAATGTATTCATTAGATTGTTTATTTATCCCAATTTTGAAGGGGGCCAATTACCAAATTTAGTAGTGTATTAATTTAATGTTTTGAATTTTTTTAATCATGTAATGAAGCCATATAATTATTTAATTTTGTAAATTAAAAAAGTAGTTCAAAACCTTTTGATTTACTTACAAAGCCTAGAACTTAGATATGGTAGCCTAAAATATAAAAGGTCTGCTCTATCAAAGATAGAAATATTTGTTTGAAAAGAACAATGAATTTTTTGAGAAAGACCTATCTATACCAAGTTATATCCATGTTTAATAAGGCTCCCTAAATAAAAAAAATCTCATTAATAAGCCCAATCAGAAATCAAATTAAATTGAATTGTTGGTAACAAATTGCTTTTTTGTCAGAACCACGTAGTGCAACGAGTTTTGGTAATTGATGAACCTAAAAGAAAACCAGGTAGACCGAAAAGTACATCGAATAGGTCTTCCGTGAAGCTTCAACTGCATTAAGGGCGAAGTGCCGAAGTTTGTAACAAATTGCTTACTTCCCAAAAACGGAAGTTCAGATTTTGGTGGCGTTTTCAGTAAACGGACGACGATTAAGTTTGATAAAACAGGTGTCCGTGCATTTTTGCTTTAATTAGAGTTGATCCTTTTTCTTGAGATATTTGACGTATTAACACTAGAACCGCGGAATCGGTCATTTTGGCCGTTTCGCAATTTTATCGTCATGTTACTTTTTATTAGTAGAATATATTTCTACCATATTACATTTCCTAATTTTAGTTGATAATTACGATTCTATAATTGTTTTTCTTTTTAAATTGTATTTTTCCCTCTTTAATAGAAGACACAAACTTTTTTCTTTCTGGTTATTTATTTGATCGGTTCTATCGATAATTATGATTGATAGCAGCAGAGAAATGCTTTATTACATAGAAAAAGAAACCGGAAACAGTGCTTTAATATAACGAAAACTAAATAAAAGTAGATCTTTTTGATCAAATGGACAAATAAGGTTATGTAACGGCAGCTTCTTGAAGATGGTTGTTTTTCACACTTTGAATATAACAGGAATCACTCACTATATTGGCTCGAAACCAGTAGCCCATGTACTAGTTCAAGGTTCAAGCTATCTCTATATCAAAATTTATCAAAATTGGTTCAGTTTAGGCGTAAAAAAGTAACAGACAGACAGATAGACAGACAGAGTTACTTTCGCTTAAATAATATTAGTTTGAATAATTAATTATTTTAGAAAATAAATTAAGTATTGTGAATCGTGCTTAAAGTGGAGTGTGCACATTCGAGCTCAAAGTGGAAAATTCGGATCTCGGGAAAATGAAGCGCGCCGCTCCGCGTCGCGCTTCATTTGCTTCCCTCGCTCGGAAATGTGCCACTTTTTGCTCGAATGTGCACATCCCCGTATTTGTTGATTTGCCTTAATGAATCTTTTCACTCTCAAATAAAAAAATAAAAAAAAAAATTTCAGTAAATATGAATATGTTCAAGAAATGTATTTACCATAGTAATAAGTGGAAGTGAGCGAAAGGATACGAGAATTTCGTAGGTGCGAGTGACAGAAAACGATTAAATTATTTATTTAATTTTTTGAATAATTTATTAGCCTAAATTGTATAAATGGTGCTTAATAATCGAGTGTGCACATTCGAGCTCAAAGTGGCACATTCCGATCTCAGGAAAATTGTCGCGGTTCTAGTGTTAAGACTTGTTGAGAAAATTCCTTCAAGATGGTTTGGTAATATACCGAATTTTATATATTTTAATCTGTCGCAAAAAGTATTTAATTCTCTATATTCATGTCAAAAAATTTTTTTTTAAATTTACTTCACAAAAAATCAAACTTCTTTTGAGAATCACATGTGCCGTTTACAAAGTGCTTTTTTTTGCGAAAATAAAAGCTTCGATTGAGACGGGTGTTTCGACAAATAAAAAGACACCTACATTTGAGCAATTAGGTGTTTCGGCAATTCTTTCTTCAATTTTTTGGTTCTTTCATGAGTCAGCTTAGTTCATAGTGGAAAACTATTATTATAATCGCCGAGGTTTGGTGAATTTTTAAGAAAGCCTTTTCAAAATATTTGATAATAGGGGTAAACAGTACAGGATGGGCCCTTTTATTAAAAAACATAGTTATTGGCCATATAAATATAGTAATTGACCAGTGAATTTACAGTGATTGGCCAATATTTTCTAATTAAGATTAGATATAGTAAATTAGCAAAAAAAAACCATTTATTATAAACTTTTTAGGAAATATAGATTTATTATTATAAGTATAGATTTTATATAGAGCCAATCATTGTCGACTGGCCAAGAACTGTACTATCTACCCCTATAAAGAGCTAGTTTATTTCAATCAAAGTGGCAAAATATGCATTTTTTGTATAATGTATTAACGTTTCGTAGCTCATTGTTATTTTTTTCTTAAAAAAAAGTGCTGAGATTCCAATGCTGGAATTTTCATCTTAGCTAAAATGGCATTAAATACGAGCCCATAAATAATCACCATCTTCTTCATTACTCAGCCCCAAAGTGTATAAAAGTGATTTTAAAATCTAAATATCTTCCATGACATTTTTAAAAGAGCACTTATTAGCTCTCTCTTTGTGCAAACATTTGTAAAAAATCTCCACCCTCGCATTAAAGTAAGTCCATTTCATGGCGTATTTTATTCTTATATCTACATCGTTAGAACGTGACAAAAACTTCCGAGCTTTGTGCATTCGCAAAAACGGAGAGACGTGAAATTTTTCCAGGAAAGCGAAGCGTATTCGAACGAGCGCATTGTCTAAGTGCAGCGAACTTGCCTAACGAAATTTAGCAAATTCGTGCGCAAATTTCGCCCTGAAAAATTTCTTAAGGGTCGCAGGAATGTTTACCTACATTAGCGCGATGAAACTGACTTGTCAACCGTTGATATAGCTTCGCTAAAGCTGCCAGGATTGTTTGAGAACGCACTTTCCTAAATTGCCTGCTTTATTCCTCGTCTTCCCTAATGTTTACTGAAAGGGCACATTTTTGAGTTGGACGTATTCTTATCGGAACGAATCGCGTCTCGCTTCGATCCGGCGGCGCCCATCCGCGAAACGTAATTAATATTCGAAGAGATAGAGATTTTAGTTTTGCGAGCGGCAGCTTGCGTCGGTAATTAGTGCGCGCCTTTTGACGTGACTCCCGCAGATGTCTGAGCGAAGATCCGAGATGTATGCCTCCGAAACGATCGCGCCCCGGCCATAAATCCGCTTTTCCCTTCGGATCAACCACGTCCCATCACCCTTTATCACTGTCCCCTATACTCATCCTGTTTGTATCACACGTATCTCTCCTTACAAGTCCGGCCTTCTTTATCTCTCAGATTGTTCCGAAAGTGTTTTTAACAATGAGTTCGCCTTTCGCTCCTAACGAGAGATCGTTTGTTATCCGCCGACCAAATGAACTGCTTTTTTTATAAACATCTAACCCAGTGATTCTCAACCACTGGGCCGCGGCACTTTTGTGTGCCGCCAAATTTTAGATATACAGTAAAACCTCAATTATCCGGACCTCAGTAATACGGATTTGCGATTATCCGGATTGTCAACCGCGTTCGGACTCGTTGCGAAAATTAAACCTCAGTATTTCTTACTAAATATTTTATTTTGTATTTCGCACTAAACAGTGTTTTTTTGCTTTGTTGATTTTAAGATAATGTGCGACTGTTTTATTTAGTGATTAACATTTGTTGCGTTTTTTGTAAACATATACCTACACGGAGAAAAAAACATAGCGATTTTTCCTATTTTTGCATAGGAAAAATTCCTATGTTGACATAGGAATTTTTCCAATGTTATCATAGGGATTTTTCCAATGTTAACATAGGGATTTTTCCAATATTAACATAGGCATTTTTCCTATGTTAACATAGTAAAAATGGTTGGTAGTAAGATCCTCTTTATAACTTTCTTCTATTCTCATGGGACAAAATTCTTCATTATTTATAAGATTTAAATTATTTAGAATTATTTAGAAAAAATATCAACAAAAGCATGGGAAGAATATTACAAAAAGTTATTAACGGAAGATCGGACAGCTTTCATAAAAGAGGACTCAACTATTGCTATCCGTGGAGAATCTATTACTATATCTGTAGAAGAGGTCGAAAAAGGTATTAAAAATATGAAAAACGGTAAGGCTAGTGGACCAGGGGGCATAGTAGCAGAAATGATTAAAAACGGTACACGAAAACTTACAGAAATGATAACCCAACTATTTAACAGATGTATAGAAGAAAGCGTAATTCCTGAGGAATGGAAATTAGGGTATATGTCATCTATTCTAAAAAAATGAGATCCGCGCAGATGTGAAAATTATAGAGGGATTACGGTAACTTCAACATTCAGCAGGCTATATGGTAGAGTATTACGCGATCGGGTGGAAGGAGAATACACGACAAGGGAAGCAGAAGAACAAAGTGGTTTCCGAGCAGGACGCTCCTTCATGGACAACTTATTCAGTTTAAAACAGCTTATAGAAAAGAAAATCAGCACAGGCAGAACTTTACATTTACTGTTCATAGATTTAAGCAAAGCCTATGATAACGTTCCAGTACAACAACTATGGGAAGCACTTGAAAATACTAACATTAGCACAAAAATAATACAAGCCATTCAAGAACTTTATAAGGAGGTAAAAATAAAGATTAAAGTTGGAGAATTAGTATCTGAATCATTCAAAATAAATAAAGGACTCAAACAGGGATGCTGTTTGTCACCCACCCTGTTTAAGATTTATGTAGAATACGCTATAAGAAACTGGAAAAGAAAATGCAAAGGAATGGGAATTAACATTGGTGATAACAACATTTACACACTCCAGTTTGCAGACGATCAGGTACTGATTTCACAAGACAAAGACGACCTGCAATACATGACTAGAAAAATAAAAGAAGAATATGAAAAAGCAGGGCTCTCAATGAACATAGAAAAAACGCAATACCTATGTATCGGAGAAGAAGCCGGAGACTTAATTTTGGAAAATGGAGAAAGAATAGCAGAATGTAATAAATATAAATACTTAGGAGTACAGATGCAGAAAGATGGGAAAGATGAAAAAGAAATTCGACAAAGAATAAGACAAGGTAGAAGGGCTATTCAAAGATTAAATGAAATATGGTGGAGTAAGGAAATTACGAAAAGAACGAAGTATAACATATACAATACGATAGTTAAAAGTATAGTACTGTATGGAGCAGAAGCATGGAGATGGACAACAGCAGATAAGAGAAGACTAGAAGCTATGGAAATGGATGCATTAAGAAGATCATGTCGAATATCAAAACTAGATAGAATTCCAAACACTGAAATAAAAGAAATAATCGGCTTGAAAAAAACAATAGTGGAAGAAGCAGAAAGACGACAACTCATTTGGTATGGTCACGTGAAAAGAATGGCAGAACATCGAATACCTAAAATAACTTTGGAATGGCTCCCGCCAGAAAGAAGGAAACGAGAAAGGCCCAGAAAATCGTGGAGCGATAACATTAGAAAAGCCATCAGTGAAGGAAACCTGCAAGAACAACAATGGCAGGACAAGAAAAAATGGAGGAAAAGTCTGAAGATCGGACAGCGTCGACAGACGCTATAAACCCCGATATATATATATATAAATTATTTCTATGAGAGTAGCAAAATCTGCAGGAAAAATTTGCTTTAAAAGACTCAACAAATCCATTTATCCTGTGTACGCCTAAATTGTCACCCAAAACCGCAACAGTAAAATAAACTTAATTAAATAAACGTAATTGACAATTATTTGAAAACGGGACAATTTGGCCTCCCGAATGTTTGCTTGGGGACAACGGGACAAATGATCTGAAAACGGAACAATCCCATTCAAAACAGGAAGTATGGTCACATATATAGCTAACAATCGTTTTTTTTCCTGTACATTCAATTAACCGAATTTTCGATTATCCGAATGAGCTGTAACAATAATTAGTCCGGATAACCGAGTTTCCACTGTATAATTATGTTAATATTATTAAATAACTATTTTACGCAGTGTGTTATAGGTATGTAAATAATTTTTAAACATCTTTTTCTTTGTGTGTCGCCAAATTTTGAAATTTTGAAAATGTTAAAAGTGTGGCGCAACAAAAAAAAGGTTGAGAATCACTGATCTAACCAAATTACAAGAGTAAAGCTCTCATGTATTCTTATAAATCACGTCGCATTTCTCCGCGCGCGCTTTTCATAGCGAAAAAGGAATGGGAAAAGCTCGGCCGGCTTTCTTTAAAAACTAATTAAAAAAGGATGAGTATCTTGCGACTAAATATCTTCGAGGATGCCGTATTGACCGTACCTGTTCGTTGCCGAGGATAGTCATCAGTAGTCTGGGTTCGAGATGTCTATTAAAGGTATCGGGTTATTCGATAGCACATCTCGCTCATCGATCTGTAACCGATATGCCGTTTTCTTTTTAGGTCACGACGTAGTAAAGGTAACTTTTGCGGAAAACTATTTGCTTACGTACAGACGAGAACGAATTCGTTGGGCTGCCTTAGGAAGATTGGTCGAATGAATTACAGCAGTCATAAAAATCAAAGGAAGCACGCGAATATGGGTAATCACCCATATATTGAAATTGCAAGGATTTAAATTAAAAAAGTTTATATGGTTCTAATTTATCTAAAAACTTTTTTTTTCAAAATTAATAGGAAATTTAATAGGGCAAAGTCTCCAGTAAATGACCGTTACGAGAAATAATGTTTACAACAATTAACAATATTAATTTATATTCATGATATATTTATTTATGCAATCTTGTATGTATTTTTATCAACTTTAATAAAAAAAAATAAACAAACCAAAAAACCACAAGGTAGTGTATTTTTGTATAATATAATAGAGGAACCTGTTGTACCTTGGTCCCTTTGTACCTAGAACAACTTATTTTTTCAATATTGCTGGCTTTCGTGACCCATAACTTTTGATATTTCAAATGCCATATTGACAGAATTGACGTAAAGTTAGCTGCAGTGCGCCAATGTACTTTGTTAATGTAAGAGTCCAATTGAAATTTTTAACCGAAAAAAAGTCTTTTTATATTCTTTTTACTTAAATATCTTATTGATCTTTATTACCTAATAACAAATAACTCATCGTAATAGAAATATTATTTATTAATGTTTGGATAGTAATGGTCTGACTTTGGCACAGCATAATCTTTAATTTTATTTTTGAGTTTAAACATCAAGGGTCGGTGTGTTGTACCTCGGTCACTGTCAATAAATTGTACCTTGGCCCTAAGATCAACGTGCAATAAAGAAAAATTTAGATATAACTTTGTTATAAATTCTTATTTTTTTTTCTTTTGCTTCAGATAATATGCCTCGCAAGTATAACAAAAAATTTATATTTTTGCAAAGTTAACCATTAAGTATGTGAAATTTTAGTATACGAGAAAAGCTTTGTTAATTTTTGAAACAATTTTAGTGTCATCTCAAAGAAGAACATTAGTAGTTCTTACAATCAAAAAATAAATATATAGTTTTCATAGCACAATGGCTTTTATTTTGCTTAATGCGAACAGCCAAGGTACATCACCTCTGTTGTACCTAGGCCATAGATCCACTAATTTTTAAATCTTATAGCAATTTGAGTAAACAGTTGGTAATGCTTTCAAATATTTTATGATGAATACCTTATTAGTGTCCCACTATGATGCAATTCATTTTATCAACAAATTGTTACATATACAATTTAAAAAAAATTACAAGTGAAACACGGGCCAAGGTACAACAAATTCCTCTACTATTATAGACTTTCTGTTTAGTTTTATTGATTCGTTATATGGTTTTTCGTTTTACGGTCAACTTTTTTAGTACCTATCTGGGCCGTGAAGCGAGGTACAGGTGTATTTCTTTTTAAATTGGGTGAAAGTAATGGAACATACTCAAAAATCATCAAAAAAAGGTAACATTATAATCTACATTTAAAAAATTACAAGGAAAAAAGCATCAAGCTACAACAGGTCCCCCTATACTTAATCATTTTTTTCCATAAATAGTCCCATAAAAAAAATCAAATAGTTCCAAATATGGAAAGGTTTTAAAAACCTTTTACAATTAACAAAGCCACGATTTCATTGTTAATTTTTGTGTGATATAATTCTACAGATTTCTTCAAACCTAGTAAAGGAGGATCATCACGAGTCCCTTACATGTCCCACTCGAGAAAGTGATTCGATGTGATAGCCGACATCGCCCTGAGTCCGAATATACCAAACTTGTCGCTCAACTCATGTGCGTTTTCGAGATTTTTAAGGTCAAAGTTTTAATTGTGTATTGTCTATAGTTGGCTCTTTTGGATTACAAGGTTGCCGACTACTGGGCTAGGCTTTTATTTCACTTTGTAAATTTTCCCAACTACACGCGTTATCAATTTTTTTTTTTTTGGTTTAATAAATTACCAAAATCTAGAAACGAAAGGTCCATGGATAAACATAAAATGTGTGTTTTAGAAAACTAGGAAATTCTTAGAGGATAAATTAGGATAATAATTGCTAAGCTGATTAGTATCGGATTACAGCCCGGAATGTCCACTATTTGGACAATTCCTATTTGCCCGAACTAAACTAAAACCAAAGCGAAATAACTGGTGCATTCTTCGGCGCGAAGAAGAGAGGAAATTGTGTCGGCTACAGATGTTGGCACCGAAAGTGCGGCTACTCCTTAAATTGGAATTAGATGACCGAAACGGCGAAGAAGTTGGAGTAAGTTACCGTTCGACAGTTGGCGCTTGTTTCGAACTAATTTCCATATTTACAAAGCAAATCTCGCCTCGAAGTTTCGACAAAGTGCTTTCGAAATCGTCGCCCGAACCACGACTTCCTAAAACATCCGTCCCTCGCATGTAGGCCTGGGCGAAAAATCCTCTCTCGTATTTTTTCTTTTATTAATTCTTATTATGAAAAATTTTCCTCAATACACTTGTGTCTTAAGAGAAGCCACTTCTCCGCCCTCGAATCGTTTTTAACTGAATGCAGAACGTACTCGGCGAGTTCTCGAGGAATTCATGAAGTCGCACGAGTGCAGGGGATGATCTCAAGATTTTGCTTCCACATCGACTTTCGCGTTTAGGGGAGGGTCTCAGAGCTTTAGATCTACATTTACCGGTGATCCCTATATAATTGAGTGTCTCTGACAGGATTCCACGTTCCAGGTAAAAACGTATTTATTCGATTTATTTTCAGATTGATTTATAGCTTTCATATTTATTTGGCTCGGAGGAACGATATGTCTAAATCCCTTCGACGCGACGCGCGAAATAAAACGAGGAAAAAGACGATTTCTCGTAGAAGAACATAATGAAAATAAAATATTCGCCATCTTGAAGATCTAACTGCTGGAGAAACGTGTTAAATGCGCGAAGGGATTCGATAAGTGAAGGAAGACGAAGGGTGCGGCGTCATTTCACGGTTGATTTGTCCGCCATTAGCTTTACCGGGGCGCTTCTGTCGTCACAAGACTTCTGTTATCGCGCCATCCATCTGCAGATTACTTTACCTATCATGATTTTCTAATCTCGTCGGCTTTAGAAACAATTCGGTCGAGAAATAAAAGGATTTGCGTCTCGTCAGAGGACTTACTGCGACAATCAGATTTTCCAATTGGGAACTTATTAAAAGTATTAATCCTAATCTAAATCGTTCGTAATCATACTTAAAAGTTTGCATCTGATTTTACTTAAAGTCAATTTTGTTTATAAAATATGTAAACATTTAACCTTCCGTGTACTAGGTGGGGTATAACTAACGCGAACAAAATTTTTTTTGTTAAAACGGGACGTTTGGCAATCGAGCTTAAAACCGAGTGTGCACCTTCGAGCTCAAAGTGGCACATTCCGATCTCGGGAAAATGAAGCGCGCCGCTCCGCGTCGCGCTTCATTTGCCTCCCTCGCTCGGAAATGTGCCACTTTTCGCTCGAACGCGCACATCCTCGTGTTTATTATATTAGTATAATTTACCGAACGCTCTTTCACATCAAAAATTTTAATTTAATTTAATAAATATCGATTTTATATTCGAAAAACGTATTTATCATAGCAATGAGTGGAAGGGAGCGAAAAGATACAATAATCTTGTAAATGCAAGTGAAAGGGAACGAGTAAAATTATTCCATTAATTTTTCGTGTAACTTATTGGTTTAAATAATTGCGAATCCGCAAGAAATTTCCGCGAAATTAAATTGTATTTAAATAAGGAGGCAAGAAAAAAATTTTTGTTAGGTTTTCTTAATATTCGGTATCGTAATTGACACGTGAATTGGAATTTAGTACTCAAGAGAAGATCAATATCTTTCTGTTCTAACTGTTAAAGTATGTTTGTCCAGCAACTCAGGGGCTTTTGTAACATTTAATGTAGGTACAAAACATATCATACTGCTCAGTTAAAAACTTTGCCATTTTGAATTATTTATAACATAATAATTATTATTATTCAAAAAACTTACATTATCAGTCAAAAAATAAATATAATGACCTTAGCTTGTATTATGCTGTTTTATTGTTCTTTGATAATTCATGACTACTTTATTTAAAACAGAAAAATTTAATATTGTTAATAATTTTTTATTTAAATATGAGTTGTTATACATGGTTGAAAAGAGAAAAAAAATCTATTTGACTATGTAAAAATCGAATATGGCGTTTATTTAAAATAAGAAAGTTGGTATCAATATCTGAAAAACCGCCATTTCGAAATTAATTTTGACTTAATTTCTATCTGTATTGTATGAAACTTAGTAATTTTTATATTAAACTTTTTTTTGTGAATTTTATAATTACAAAGTTATTTGACATTAAAGAAAATAACGATTTTCAGTTTTGTTACGATTACTTCGGAACTATTCGGAATTTTGAAAATTTCTTAACGGAATCTGAATCGGCACCTAAAACTGCAAAACATTGCCCCATTAACCAAACTTCTATCTCTTCTAACAAGAAAGATACCCATGTTAGCCTACTCAATTTGACACATCCTGTATATCGTCAAATAAATTTTACTATTAAAATCGCAAAAAAAAAACGTTTAAACAACGACTGCATTAAATTTCACAATGGTGCACCAAAATGCGAAACACCTTGTATATAAATTTTTTATGATCTCTAAACAAAACCCCAATAATTTGTTTAAATTTTACAAAGTGAGGGTCAATTCCAAATTAATTACGTGCAAACGCAAATTTCATTATAAAGGGTGTTTCGAATTAAAGCATAAAATATAAATATTTTCAAAAAAGTGCCAAAAACAATCGTTACGAGGCTTTGCAATTATTCATAAAAGATTATTATTACAAACCGATAAACACGTGTGTCTATTTAAAAACTCAATTGCACGATTCCGGAACGCGCGATAACGTTAACTTGCAAATGGCCGAAAGCGCTACGTTGAACAAAGCAAAATGAATTTTGGGCCTCGCAACTAACATTTTGGAAAGCCATTACGACCAAAAAAGCCGAGATTTTTGAGAAAGGTGGCGTAAAGATTTTTAAAGTATTATTTGTGACTTAACAAAAAGGACAAAACAGAATATTTAAAAATAAGCTTACAATTCAGATTTATATACAGGGTGTACTTCGGAGAGTTCCAAAACCCTTTGGTAAACACTATTCTGTTCCACACAAACATTAATTAATCAAATCAAAATTTTTCTAGAACGTTCTTAACACTTCAACCTGCGATTCACAACTGTGGTGCGGGGGCGAACGATGTATGCAGTCTGCAACATTATCCGTTTATTTTCAATTTTAGTATATGTTAAATACAATTAGGAAACTTTCTAAAAACGGCCGTACCGATGTTTTATAATTATTTATAAGTTTGTACACACCAAAAACAAATAATGTAACAAATTTAAATCAATTCGTGCGAGCCATCTATGGTACACGCACTAGTTTAAATTGATTTATAAAAGTTCAGATAAATAATACTATTAAACAAATATTTGCATTTAAAATTTTTAAGTAATGTATTAAAGTCGTTTAAAAAAAATATTTTAACAACTAATGTAATTTAAATTTCTTAATTATTCTTTAAAGCACATATGTTACATTCAAAGCACGTTGTATTCAAGCTCCCTATGTATAAGTTATGGAAAATTTGGGTTAAGCAAAAGAGCGGAGTTTATGTATTGGTTTTTCACGAAACCGTTCACGAAGCACTTCGTATTGAAGCTTCCTATAAGTTAAGGCACATTTGTGAGTAAAGGGGCGGAGTTTATGTATTGATCTGTATTGAATTTGCATTCGTCGCTCGCTGCCACGTAAACCGGCACAAATTAGTGTTTTAACTGTGTTTAATTAGTGTTTTAATTGGTCACGAGTACGAAAAAGAAAGACTTATGGGCGTCGGTATCAGTTTAGAATGAAAATTCGCACAAAATTCCAAATTCGAGACGGTCGCCAGAGCGCCGGCATTCGCCCGACTACTGCGCAAGGGTGCCTTAGTGCGATCGCAGCATCGGCTTACGGGCTTCCAGCCAAGCGAAAGATTCAGTTTGCGGTACGTCTACTTTGCGTGGGTCAAACGACCGATCATCGACGTGCACTCATCAAAGCCGGTGAGTGACTTATTGCTATACAATTAAAAATTATGTTAAATGCAAAAAATTGGAAACTATCCTAAACGGCCGTAACGATGTTTCATAATTATTTAGAAAGCAATGCTATAACAAATAAATAAACGTGTAAACATATTAAAACTTGAATGCATGGTATCGCAAAAAGTGCGATAACGTGAACAGACAAATAGTCGAAAGCGCTTTGTCGTTTCGTCGCGTAATCAAAGTCAGAACAAAGCAAATGCATTTCGAGAATTTTGCAATTAATTATTTTACAAAGCCATTTTAACCAAAGAGGCCTAATTTTCCGAGCAAGGTGATATTTATATATATATATGTATATGCCCATATTTGTTTCTTTATTTTTGCATATAATTCACAGATTTATATATAACATATATATAAAGCATAATATATGTAGAATACATCAATAGAACATGCGGTATAACCATAAACAGCGTTGCCACATTTACTTTCTTTAAAAGGGCGATTATATTAGTGTGTTCATAGTGCATACAAACGTTTCAATTAAAAAAAAAGATAATTTCACACCTAAAATAATTGATTAAGAAACAACCATAAATCCCGACATTTTTGAAACCCCAGCCCCAATGTCAATTCTAGCAACAAAGGGATCGACAAATAATTATAACATTGCGTGACTAATAATTTGTTCAAAGATTATTGAATTCCACGTCTTAGCCTTTGATTTATGAAACATTTTCCTAATTTATTACCATGATGTATTACCGCACACCAAAATCGAACCCTTGCTCTCACGTTTTCTCTGGGAAATAAAATTGTTTATAAACTTTAACCGATAAAATTAATTTACTTGAATAAACATAGCACAATTAATCATAATTTAACGAAAAA
Source organism: Sinopyrophorus schimmeli (assembly GCA_036325965.1). Taxonomy (NCBI): domain Eukaryota; kingdom Metazoa; phylum Arthropoda; class Insecta; order Coleoptera; family Elateridae; genus Sinopyrophorus; species Sinopyrophorus schimmeli. The sequence continues at coordinate 1,108,572 of JARFIZ010000202.1, forward strand.
GAAACGGTTACAAAATTAAAATACGCGCCCCCAACATTTTATAAATGATCCTTTAAATTAGCATGGGGATGCAACCGCAGAAAACCATTAATGGGCACTTTCAGCTTCGCCCTATTAATTATAACAATGTGTTACAACCAAGTTAATTATTTCGCTGCTACGAAATGTAACACAAACGATAACATTATTTAAGAGCGAAGCCTAATCTCACATACCCGAATAGATATTTAAACATTGTATAGTCAAAGGTTATCTCCGCAGAGGCTGGCGATAAGTGACGAAATAATTATTTCACATAAAATCCCCGTTTGTTTTAATGTTAAGTGTGTGAAGTGCGCCGTGATTATCGCGTTTTAACCCAACCGAAGCTATATCCGAAAAATGTACATACGGCCCTTCACAAAAGAAATCGAACAAAAGGCCAAGAAGGAGCTGAACGAAGTTCAGAGCCGAAAAAATGCGCATCTCAAAAATATTCGCGAGTGGCTACAAAAACAACCCCACTTAAATGCTAGAACAGGTAAATGTTTTAATTGTACTAAAAAAAAAGATTTATCTAACCCAGCGAATCAAAATTCGTGTTGCTCGCCACAAGAAATAATACTGTTTTTCTTTTCGAAGAGGAACTATGGCTGTTAAATTTCTTAAGAGGATCTAAATTCAGTTCGCAACGCACTAAAGAAAAAATAGAGGCCTTTTACAAGATGAAAAGCACAGTGCCCGAGTTGTTCGGAAACAGGGATCCTCTACAACCCGAAATCCAAGAAGTCTTATCGCGAGGGTAAATAAGTCATTTTAATCCGACAAGCTCAAATGTTTACTCGGAGAAATTTTAGTATTTTGATACCGATTTCGACCGCCGACAAAGAAGTCTTGTTAATAAGGTGGCAAAACGCCGATCCCAACAAAATATCCCTGCAGACCGTGGTGAAGGTCGGTTTGATGATGTTCGACATTTACATGCACGAGAACGACACGTTCATGATAATAGGTCATCAAGTAATCGACGATTTCAAAGGATTTTCGCTAACTTATTTGAAGCAATGTTCGCCACTCTTATTTCAAAGAATCATCGACGTCGTTCGCAAAGCATATCCCATAAGACTTAAGGCCTTCCACATGATCAATTGTCCTCGATTTACGACATACTTTTCAGCATGGCCAAGCCGTGTTTAAGCAAGAAAATTATCTCGAGGGTACGCTTTTCTTTTAGATTTTTAATTAAATAAGCAACGAGTAATTTCCAGGTAAAAACGTACAAAGAGCAAGATTTCACAAAGCTGTACAAAGATATTCCCTTAGCAGCTCTGCCGAAGGAATATGGTGGGGAAGGGGACTCGGTTGACGAGCTTGCAGGTAAAAAAAATGCAATTTAAATTGTGGTTTGTTCCAAGAAAAAATAATTTACAGCAAAATGGAAGAAGAAGATCGAAAGCTATAGACAGTGGTTTTTGGACGACGAAATTTATCGATTCGACGAATCTCAACAACCTGGCCATATAGACACCGATTACGATATATTTGGAAAGGAAGGATCTTTTAGACAATTGGAAATTGATTAATTTTTAGAAGTGCTAATTATTAATTACTGGTCCTAACCAATAGCTTAATTCTATCCGCAATTTTTGAGTAAATCAAAAAATTATCACTAAAAACGTGCAAGTATCTTCGATTTTGTTTTGGAGAAAGTATTCTGTTTATTATTATTTTTTTGAATATGATATTTTTGGACCCCTCTAAATGTAGATCTTTAACCCTTTCAAGCTTGAAATTGTACTGGCATTTTATTTATTTTTGATGAAACATTATATATATAGATATAGATATTTCTTTATAACTATTACGTACTTTTAATTACATTTTATTTATATGATAAGAATTGTTTGAAAACTAAAAATAAAAAAAAAGGAAATTACATGATTTAATAAGAGTCAAATTTCTGAAAAGCGATTTAAATTTTTAAAGTGATCAAAGATACATTGATTTTTTTAAATACCAATACATTTAAATTAACTTAAATATTTCGCTGATGTCAAAATATATTGTAAATTCGGCTAATTGTATCCATAGCAGAGAAATTAAATAATAGACAGGCTTAAATTTTTGTACGCATACGTCCAACTTTGTCGGATTTTATTGGTCAAAACTATGGAACTTTTGATCTGGGAGTAATAAAAAATTGTACGTTCACCACGGGAAGAAAGTATGGTATTCCGACACGCGCGATATTGTCTTCCGTGCCAATGTCTTCCGTACCACTCGGGTCGGAAAGTAATACTTTACTCCCTAGATGAGTAATATAGTAATTTTACCATACCGAGATCGAAAGTTCGCTTTCGGACCCTATTTGCAAGAACCAACGTGCCACATTCTCTCCTAGCTGAATAATTAATCAATGAAAAATACGCATGCTTCAATTTTTTTGCGCATACGTCAAACTGTGTCCGATTTATTATTTATTTTGGTTATTTAAATTACGATCGAACTTTTGATCCCGGTCAGATAAAAAAAATGTACTCACCACGGAACGAAAGAGTGACATTCCGACCCGCGTTTTTGTCACCCTCGAAAGACAATAGAGTGCGTCTCGGAAAGTCATACTTTCCTCCCTAGATCAGTAATATACTACTGACTAATTGTCTTTCCTTGACCTATCAAAGAGATTTTATTATTTACATCCGTGTCATTCACATCTTTTGAAATTCATTATTTTATTTCCAGATCCTTGGTTCAATTCTCTATTTGTCTTTCTATTATCTGCTAATCATAAAATTGGCCTAACCTTTAACTTTTAAACTACATCCTTTCAAAACAAGACCTATAAAATAAATTGCTTGAAGTGCAGATCTACATTAAAATATTGATTATTAATCAAATCGAATAATATACATTGCACGTATAGGACGCAAATCAACTCGAACTTTAGCTCAAAAAGTGATAAGCCGAACCAAGATAAAAACCACTAACATAAAATATTATCATTTATTTGAATAGAATGATATAGAATAGACTATAGACTCCACAACAACAAAGCATAACAATAATACCACCGGGCTTCCATCAAGTCCACTAAAAATAGTGTTCAACAATGGGAATCCACGATCTACCACCGCACCTCGAAGAAAAAGCCAGAAAGGAACTGAACGAAGTGCCGAGCAAAAGGGCAGAAGACATCGAACAAATCAGGAGCTGGTTGGAAACGCAACCGCACATCACGGCACGCAAAGGTTATTATTGTAAAATTAAACCAACAACTCCCTTTTTTAAAGCAGTAATTTCAGATGATTTATGGCTGTTAAACTTCTTGCGCGCATGTAAATTCGATTTCGAGCGCACAAAAGCCAAGCTCGAGACGTTTTATTCGATGAGAACAATTACGCCAGAGTTTTACACAAATAGAGATCCCATGCAGCCCGAAATTCAGGCGGTTCTAAAACAGGGGTAAACCAAAGATTTTCATAGACCGCCACAGAAATTAACTCTCATTTAATTAGGATTTATCTGCCGATCCTCAAAGAAGATCAAGCCGTTATTGTTTTACAATGGAAAGGCGTGGATCCCAACAAAACGCCAATTTTGGATATTTTTAAGGTGGGAATCATGATTTTGGACATTGTCACGTTCGAAAGCAACACCTGTACGATCACAGGACAGGATATTGTCGACGATTTTACAGGCGCATCCGTCGGCTACGCGAGTAGTCTGTCGCTAATTAAGAAGATGTTATTGAATGTGATTAAAGCGTATCCCGCGAGGCCAAAATCAATTCATATGATTAATGCGCCGATGCCTTTTGTAACTATTTTTAAGTTACTTACGAGGGTTCTTACACAAAAAGTTTTATCGAGGGTGAGTGAGTTTTTCTGTTATTTTTAATTAGATTGATTATGAAGTTACATTTTGGAATGTTGAAGTTTTCTTTAATTGAAATTGTCAAAGATGGTTCGTATTTTTTGCTTAAAATGTGACTAAGTAATCAAAAGTTTTAGTTTAAAGGGAATCGGAGGCGTATGGAGGCCTTCTCCGAATGCGCCGTTTTATGTCAAGAAATGACCACATCGCGTTGAAATTGCTCTTATTTTGTTGAGAAGAATTATTTAGTATAAAACTGTGCTTGTTAAGGTTGGTATGAGTACATCGCTGAATTTAAGGGTCCTGAGTACCAAAATTCGTGCTGAAGGCGGACGAAATTAAGCTTTTTGTATCTTCATTAATTTTTTTCTGCAAAATTAACAAATTAAAGAAAAATTCAAAACTATTTTTGGACTAAGCCAGATGGTCCATACCAGCTATTCTCAACCGCTGGTCCGGCTGACCACCAGTGGTCCGCGGAGAAATTTTACTAGTCCGCGGACAATTTTTTCTATGCGCGAAAAAAATTTACTTAGCAAAAAAAAATAATAATAACTAAATTTTAATTTATAAAATTAAGAAATACAAATATCTTTAACTAATTTTAATTCTATGTAATTTATTTATTTAAGTAGTTCTTTAATACCTAGTAAAATTTTGTTGTTAAAAAAATATCACTGGTCCGCAAATTTTTTTTACGGTTTTTACTGGTCCTCGGGCCAAAAAAGGTTGAGAAACGCTGGTCTATACCATTGCAAAAATTTTCAAATTTCTTTTTCAAAACATACGGCCGTGGAAGTGCCCTTAGGTTCGATTTCAAATATACTGCACCAAATTTGGCACTCTCGACCCTGAAAAAAATAATTTGGACCACTTCTCGTTGCAAAAAATTGAAACTTATACCGTTCAATTCGGCGAAACACTTAATTTCACTTAATAAAAAATAATGCAAAATTTTGACAACCGCAAACGTCCGATTCCCTTTAAATAAATAGATTCCAAACGTTTATAAACGATTTTGTACCTCTCCCAAAATTTCAGTCATTTTTTTGTCTAAAAAAAGCAGTGCGTATACGATTGTACGCGCGTTAGTTATACTTCTTTGGCGTAACTAGATTAACCCCTTGACATACAATGACGTCTGAGAGACGTCAATCATTTAGGGTGTCATTGTAGATTTTGGCGTCTCTAAGACGTCAAGAACTATCTTCACTAAATAGAGAAAAAAAAGGCCAGGAAGAAAATGTTTTAAAAATGCCTAGTTATTCTATATCAGTGTTTCCCAACGCGCCTCATGTGGCAATTTAAATGTTTGGAGGGGCAATATCATTATTCAAGGGAACAATTTGAAAACACACTTGATTTTTAGTTTATATTTTGAAAATTTACTTATGGGTATTTCCATGATTTTTGACCCCCGATTGACAAAAACTCTAGTTTAACTCTAGTTCAAAAATCGCTACAAATTGTAGAATTTGTGTATGGCAACAGAAGATTTGGGGGTGGATATTAGGTACTTGGTCATTTTTCCCTACTAGTCATGGAAAAGACGCTGTCGATGGCATTGGTACGGTTGTTAAGAGAACATTGTGGACTTCAGTTAATACTTGGGAAACTATTCTTAACACACTACGAGATTGTTTCGAATTTTTAAACAAGAAGAGATTAGAGAACGTCAAAATTTTTTATCTATCAAACGAAAATATTACAAAATACCAACAGCTGCTGGATACACGATGGGAGAACATAAAACCCATCAAAAATCTACAAGGGAAGCACCATTTCAAAAAAGCTTATGATACAGCAAATTGCATCTATGGTGGCCGTACGGTTAGTTCTAAATTGTAAAAAACATGTCTTAAATTCTGATTTTGGTCTCTTTTATTCATAGCTAATTTTAATAAAAAAATGTTGATTAAAACAGATCTTTTTTCTCACTTGAAAACTTGTAAATTCATATAGTGTCGCGCCCGTTACAAAAAGTTGTTGCACCCGTTACATGTTTATATGAAATTAAAAAATTCCTAACAAAATATATAGTGGTTTTTGAGTATGCAGTTATTTGAGAGCACTACCACGGTCTTATTTAAGAAATTATTACTGGGTACTTTTATTCAACATTTTACATGATCAACATTCAAAATCAGCAGCACCGCATTTGTCCATTTTCTAATGTCGCACCCGTTACGCGATTCTGAACAATGTATAATAATTTTAACAATGGATTTTAAAAATATTTTTTTTGAATCAAATATCTAATTTTGTATACAATTTTTGTTCACAAATAATTTTCGATAATTTTGAGTCCGACATATAAAGATCTTTAATAATCAAAGTGTCATTGTCGCATCCGTTACAATAGAAATACCCTTATTGTTTTTTTTTCTTAATAATTTCCTATTGATTTATTGCTAAAACCTAAATCTTGTGTCTTGAACAAGTTGTAATTAGGCTTCATTTATGAAGTAATTCAATTTTTAAATATAAAAAAAATATTTATTTGTTACATAGCGGGGCATCAAAATTTTAGAATGACCTAGGTGGGGGATGTTAAAAAAAGGTTGGGAAACACTGCTCTACATATTTCAAAATGTTTTAAAACTATTAATTATTTATTTTATGTTACTTGTGTATGGTCATAACAGTTAAGTTGAGCCAAATTATTCGGTTTGTTTTGTATGTCAAGGAGTTAAATGTAACTACGTGTAAAAATTATTAAATTCAATAAATAAGAGGATGTGCGCATTCGAGCGAAAAGTGGCACATTTCCGAGCGAGGGAGGCAAATAAAGCGCGACGCGGAGCGGCGCGCTTTATTTTCCCGAGATCGGAATGTGCCACTTTGAGCTCGAATGTGCACACTCGGTTTTAAGCATGTTTTACAATAATTTAGGCCAATTACTAGACGAAAAAACAGTTAAATAATTATAGTCGTTCCATCTCTCTCGCAATGACGAGATTGTCATATCTTCTCGCTCCCTTCCACTCATTGCAATGGTAAAAATGTTTTTCGAACATAAACTCAATATTTATTAAACGAAATTTAAATTTACGTTTTGAAAGAATAAATTAGACAAAATCAATTAACACGAGGATGTGCGCATTTGAGCGAAAAGTGGCACATTTCCGAGCGAGGGAAGCAAATGAAGCGCGACGCGGAGCGGCGCGCTTCATTTTCCCGAGATCGGAATGTGCCACTTTGAGCTCGAATGCGCACACTCGCTTTTAAGCACGATTCACAATAATTTAGGTCAACAAATTAAACGCAAAATCCATGGAGTAGTTTTAATCGTTCCCTCTCACTCGCATTCACGCTATCATCGTATCTTTTCGCTCCCTTCCACTCATTGCTATGGTAAAAACGTTTTTCAAACATAAAATCGTTTCCACAAGCTCGTCTTTTTCGTTTTGAATGTGCGTAAAAAAATCTTTACTATGTTAAAAATAACAGTTTAAATATTTATTTTTCAGATACAAATCTATGGCAAAAAATATGAGAACATCTACGACACCATACCGCGCGACTACTTGCCGACCGAATACGGAGGAACGGCCGGATCCGCCGACGAAATCGCAGGTATTCGCAATCAGTTCGAGATTAATCGCAATTAATTACATTTGAACCGTTTCAGCCGAATGGAAGGCGAAGATAGAGAGCTACCGCGACTGGTTAATCGAAGACGAAATGTATCGTGTCGACGAGACCAAAAGAAAAGCCCTCAAGAGCAAATCGTCGAGCTTTTTTAATTGGTTCGCCTAACAAAATTTCGCGATTCCTACTAAGTTCAATTTTGCGCGTGCCGAAACTGTCGAAATCCTAATCGAATGTCAATTAAAAATTTAATTTCTTAAAGTGCTTCGCGAAATAAAATGAAAACATGTGGGAGTGCGGTTTCGAGCGGTCTCGGCGAGAGATGGCGCGGAAAGCAGCGGTTCGCAGTAAATAGATCATAATAAAAACTTAATTCGTTCTAAAAAACAATTTATTCCTTAAGAGCTTATCTAAATCCTCGAAGAATCTTGTAAGAATGCAGAGGAGATGCGGGTTGACGGCGGCGTAATAGCCATCGGCCCATCTAAATTGGCTGCAGTTAAGCGAGAAACGCTCTGGCGAGAAAAGTAATAAATGATCTATCCAAGACAAAGTTTGAATATTGATGCCTCAAGGTTCGAGACAGTTCACTCTTTCCATACGAAATGTCGGTGATAGATTTCGCATTTTGAAATACATTTTACTACGTACTTTTTAACTTTTCGACGTTATAAATTCCTAACATTTTAAAAGATACGTTTCTGTCGTAAAGTACTCGCACCACCTCTCGAGGATATTTTCTCATAAACGTATAGAAAAGTAGCTGAAAGTACATTAAAGTTTGTCTACAGAAACCATCTGGGATTGAAAACGACAATAAAAATGCTGTACGTTAAAAATAGTTGCTTTACTTCAATTTAAAACGTTGATGCCTTTTACATGTTTTTATTTGTTCTTCGGAACGCGTCTTCGTGTATCGATTTTTCTGTTTAATAAAATATTATTGTAAATGTATTTGTTAAATGGTTTAGACGAGATGTGCAGTTGTATGTCTTTCTAAACCCCATATTTTTCTTAACCTTCCGTGTACTTGGTGGGGTATAACTAACGTGAACATTTTTTTTTTGTTAAAACGGCACGTTTCGGTAATCGAGCTTAAAACCGAGTGTGCACATTCGAGCTCAAAGTGGCACATTCCGATCTCGGGAAAATGAAGCGCGCCGCTACGCGTCGCGCTTCATTTGCCTCCCTCGCTCGGAAATGTGCCACTTTTCGCTCAAATGCGCACATCCTCGTGTTTATTATATTAGTATAATTTATCGTGCGCTCTTTGAAATCAAAAATTTTAATTTAATTTAGTAAATATCGATTTTATATTCGAAAAATGTATTTACCATAGCATTGAGTGGAAGGGAGCGAGAAGATACGATAATATTGGCCATGCAAGTGAGAGAGAACGATTAAAATTATTCAATTAATTTTTCGTGTAATTGATTGGTCTAAATTATTATGAATAATTAAGAAATTGCCGTGAAATTAATTTGTATTTAATTTGTATTTTTAAAAATTATGGTTTAAAATTTTTATACAAATAGAGTCCATCTATATTTAAAAAATTACGATTTTCGACATTTGAGAAATGAAAAAATTAATAGAGTAAAAAAATTTCAGGACCGTATTTACAGACGAAAGCAGTTAAAACTAAAATTGTTATATTTACGCCATTGACGTTTGGTAAACAAATAATTTAAAGTATTTCCGAATTAGTTTCAACGCTGGTTATTTTTTTACTAATAAATCAAAGGCTTATTAGCAACATATAAAAATTTCAGGACCGTAGTTACAGGCGAAGGCAGTTACCCGAATTTTTAAAGCCTAAATCGTTATATTATGTGATCGACGTTTGGCGAACAAATAATTTAAAGTATTTTCGAGTTAGTTGCAACAACGGTGATTTTTTTACTAATAAATCAAAGGCTTATTAGCAACATATAAAAATCTCAAGACCGTATTTAAAGACAAGGGCAGTTACCCGAATTTTTAAAACCTAAATCGTTATATTATGTAATCGATGTTTGGCGAACAAATAATTTAAAGTCTTTTCGAGTTAGTTTCAACAACGGTGATTTTTTTACTAATAAAACAAAGACTTGTTAGCAACATATAAAAATTTCAGGGCCGTATTTACAGACGAAGGCAGTTACCCGGATTTTTAAAGCCTAAATCGTTATATTATGTAATCGACGTTTGGCGAACAAATAATTTAAAGTATTTTCGAGTTAGTTGCAACACCGGTGATTTTTTTACTAATAAACCAAAGGCTTATTAGCACAATATAAAAATCTCAAGACCGTATTTAAAGACGAAGGCAGTTACCCGAATTTTTAAAACCTAAATCGTTATATTATGTGATCGATGTTTGGCGAACAAATAATTTAAAGTATTTTCGAGTTAGTTGCAACAACGGTGATTTTTTTACTAATAAATCAAAGACTTATTAGCAACATATAAAATCTCAGGACCGTATTTAAAGACGAAGGCAGTTACCCGAATTTTTAAAGCCTAAATCGTTATATTATGTAATCGACGTTTGGCGAACAAATAATTTAAAGTATTTTCGAGTTAGGTGCAATGACGGTGATTTATTTACTAATAAATCAAAGACTTATTAGCAACATATAAAATTTTCAGAGCCGTATTTACAGACGAAGGCAGTTACCCGAATTTTTAAAGCCTAAATCGTTAATAAAGAGTAAAATAGTTCAAACTTCTAGCTTGTAAAATTATTGTAATGATTTTATTTTTTTCATACTTATCTTTATTAAATAGTTATAAGGTATTGAAGTACTCGAATTTTGGTAAAAATTGATAGTTTTTCTCTCCTTCGATGGGCAAAAAATTGAAATCAATATCTTTCTTTTTGAAAAGACACGAATGCTTAGAATTATAGTTTTTTTTGCACTTTATTAATATTTTTTGCCTAAAACATAGATTAATCAAAAATTAAAAATGGTACTTTTTTAAAGATAAATGTTTTCCAGCGCTACAAAAATTATCAAATTTTTATTTTTAAAAAAAATTCGGCAATAGCAGGGGAACGGAGTCTGCCTGATACAAAAAAAATGCGTTTCAGATCTGAATTCAGCGTGAAAAACCATGAATGGTTCATGCATTAGCTTTTTTTATTGGATGGTGTTATTAAAAAGGGACGAATCTCATATTATCAAAATTCACTATAAGTCGCAAAACAATTAAAAAGTTGTAATTGGTTCTAAAAGATTTGAGCAGCATTTTTAATAATGGGTGCACATTCGTTTTGGCATTGGCCTTTCTCGTAATATACGCAGAGGATCTGCAAGAAGCCGAAAGCTTTCAGGAAAACTCGAAGGCGTCGTATTACTACACGCCAAACTTTCATTTTACGCACCTAACAGGTTCGACTTTATGGCAATACTTAATAACTTTAGACTCGATTCCTTTCCCCTTTTCTCGACGTTATCGTTTGATGCCAAACATTTCGAAAATGTATCACCGATAATAACTCATCTACGTTTTACGATATTTCAAAACCTAATCACGGTATGCAAATCTAATTTGAATTTTTTTATTACGATAATAACGCCAATTTCCATCTAAGTTGTTCTTTTTTTAAACAAAAATCGTCTTCGGCGATTTGCCATCGCAATATTGTACGTGAATGCTTTTCATTATTAGAACCACTCGAAGAAAATAATTTATTTCTCCTAAAAGTTCGCGAAGCAATTATATTTTGTGTTTATTATCGTTGGAACATTTATCTTATTTCGCAGTACATAAATAGTGTTACTAATGGGATCTATTGGTAAACGAACGAAGCTTTATTGTAATTCGTCTCTTGGGTTTATTTCCCATTCACAATTGTCTACCTAAAACGAAATAAATCAAGTTTTGAAGCAGCCCTTTCATTTTTATTTGTGTTTAGTCACTTAATTGTTTTAATTCTATCAGAGATATTGGGCCATTTTTTTTAAAAAAACTCATTCGTGTGTAACTTAGAATAAGAGCTGTGTTACGTTTTGGGCAAAACTTTGGACTTTTTAAATTGTTAATTTACTGCAGTAAAATGAAATATAATATAAAAAATGATGTAGTAGGTATTCGTGTTTTATTGATTTATAAAAAGTTTTTATTTTTTTGTCGAATGGGCATAATAAAAAAAATTCTAAAAGACAAAGTTTAGAAGATATGCGAAGTCCGATCAGATTTCTATTAAATTAAATAACTTTTTATGAGATTGAAATAGTATCATAAGAATAAATAAATCTTCTACTATTCGCTGTATAATTTTTTTTTCAAGATTGGTAACAATAACATCTGTATATCCTATTATATTACATGATGTGTATAAATTGACGCAAAACCTACACGCAGAGACATTTTTTGTTCAGTTCTGAATCAAAAATCCTAATGTTAAAATATTATATGGTGCTTTGTATATTTTCAGGGCCTTCTTAAAAATTTTTAGAAGCATGTGAATATATAAATTGGTACTTTCAAACTCGAAAATTAACAAGACTTAAAAAGTTCTCCACAGACTTTGAGAATTTTGTGAAGACGTATTACACCAAATTCAACATTTTGACATTAAAATTTCCGATATAGTAGAACTAAACAAAGAATATTACTGCGTGTAGGTTTGCGCCAATGTCTAAACACCCTGTATAAAAAAAATCGTGATAGCATGACAGGGCCTCGTGAGAGGTAAGTGGTTCTAACAACTATTACACACCAACTAATAGAAAAAGTGATTGATCTGCGATAAAAAACAAATCAGTCAAGTCAAATAGCATTAAATACGTCGAGAGGATAACAAAAAAATTACGTCGTCCTAAAAATAAAATTTAGCACAAACGCATATAAAAATCACCCAAATGGTTAAATTGATCAAACCGATTTTGTCCAATAATAATAGAACATAAATTAAATACTTTATCAAGTGGTCCTTATAATTACATCACACCTTCAAAATAATACAAAATATCTTGAAAAAAGCTCGCAACAAAAGTAAGGAAATTGTTAAAAAATACAACGTTAACTTTACTCAAGAATCCTTTTAATAATTCGGGGTGTTGTTTTAGGACCCGATATAAATTCGTAAAACTTCAGTATCGGCCTTCTCAAAATTGAAAGCGTTGCTTCGCTCGAAAGGTTTTCACAGTTTGCAAGTAAAACTAAAATCGATCCTCGGCGGCCCTTGAAAGACCAATAAAAAGAAGCGGTGCTTATACTTATGTGCGAAATTTTCAAAAATTTATAACCTTTTGAGGAATCGTTCAAAAATAATTTTGGTTAAAAGCCGAGTGTACAATTTGGTCTTGGGAAAATACAGTAAGACCCCGTTTAACGCTTCCTCGGTTAACGCTCATTCGATATAACGCGGTCTGCTCAAAGTTTCAAAATAGCTCAAATCATACATCGATTCAACGTATTGTGATATACAGTAAAACATCTTTTAACGGACACCCCTCTTCAACGGACAATTTTAAAAAGTCCCGACAAAAAGTATAGAAAATAATGTATTTAGACCCCCTTTTCAACGGACACCCCTTCTAACGGACGCAGGCAGCCTAATTATGGTTAGCAAGAAACATATTTACCTCTCTTAAACGGACACTTACAAAGCCATAAAATTGATAAAGCGTCGTTTAAAATTAAAATTAAAAAACCGGTACTTTTACCTTATTTCTTATTTATAAAACAAGTTCTTTTATCTACCCGTAAATAGGAAACTCGCCTTACATTAAAACCTTCAAGGAAGTTTAGTTAAATTTAATTTACGAATGTATGAATGGCCCTTCATGAGAAGGCAATTATAGATTCTAAAATTGAAAAAGAAACAAAAATTACTTCTTTTTTTGAAAGTTAATTAATATTAAATATTAGCAAGTTATTAAATTAGTTTTGACATATTTCATTTATTTTCGATTTTATTTTTTAATTCTTTATATCTAAAGGGTATTTTAAATTGAGCGCCTTTTTTTAAAACTAAATAAAACACATAATTTGCATTGATTTTCAAAAACTTTTTATTGATAATTGAAGTAAAATGTATGACATTCAAATACAACAAATAATATTTGTCAAATGACCACCTCTTGTAGCTCCACACACGTTAACCATATTGGTATAATTGAGGCTCTATTTAACCAATAACACAAATAATTTCATTCTTTAGTTCAAGAATTAGTTATGGATTGTTCCTATAGACTTGATTTTTTACATGACCCTAAAGAAAATAACCAACGGTGTCAAATAACATGATCTGCCAATTCATTATTTTTTGAGAAAAATCATCTGGTAATCCAATTGACAAATGTACGACGTTTTGAATTGTCCAAAGGCTTTAATTCCTTTATTATTTGGACCCTATATGCCTTTAGAGATAAATCCTTTCTTAAAATACGCCATGTTGTTGTTTTACTGAGCCCAACTTGTTGTGATCGTTGCCTAATGGACATTTCAGGCTTTTCAGCAACACTTTTACGAACCATATCAATGTGCTCTTGTGAACGACCAAAAAAATTATATTTTTTATTTTCTGCGAAACCTGTCTCTTTAAATTTTTGAACAATTCGACTAATAGTCCTTTCAGATGGACGATTATGTAAACAATAAAAATCACGTAATTTTCTAAAAAGCTTTTTTACAGAACGCGGATTTTCATAAAATAATTCAACAATTTTAACACGCTTTTGTATTGTGTCCCACTTCATTTTTATTAATGCCATACATCACACTTGTTAAATGTTAAAAGACCCAGACGAATTCAATGCGCTATCTATGTTTTATTTACTTTAAAAAAGCGCTGAATTTGAAACACCCTTTATATAACACATATTAATTATTAATTAGATCTATATTCGATCTATTTTCTAGTTACTCATTTTTTTAACACCTCACCTCAGCGGGCACTCCTCCACAACGAACAATATTGTTGGACCGGTGACTGTCCGTTCAATAGAGGTTTTACTGTATTTCAAAGTGATCTCGTTTAGCACTGTAACGTTTAGCACTTAAACACATTGGAACATATCCCCGCATTAAGCGGGATCTTACTGTATACACTTTTTAGTTGAATGTGTACCGAAGTACGTCGTTTTATTTGGGTACATTACTTTTTTCTTTTTAAATTCAGAAATTAAACTAAACAAATTCGATAAATACGAGGATGTGCGCATTCGAGCGAGAAGTGGCACATTTCCGAGCGAGGGAAGCAAATGAAGCGCGACGCGGAGCGGCGCGCTTCATTTTCCCGAGATCGAAATGTGCCACTTTGAGCTCGAATGTGCACACTCGGCTTTAAGCATGATTCACAATCATTTAGGCCAATAAATTTTACATAAAATTAATTAAAAAATTTTAATCATTTTCTCTCGCTTGCACTGACAAGATTATCGTATCTTTTGCTTTATTCCACTCAGTGCTATGGTTAATGCGTTTTTTGAATATAAAATTCCTATTTACTAAATTAAATTGATATTTTTGATTTGAAGGTGCGCAGAATCAATTAAACAAATGTATTTAATACGAGGATGTGCGCATTCGAGCGAAAAGTGGCACATTTCCGAGCGAGGGAAGCAAATGAAGCGCGACGCGGAGCGGCGCGCTTCATTTTCCCGAGATCGGAATGTGCCACTTTGAGCTCGAATGTGCACACTCGGCTTTAAGCATGATTCACAATCATTTAGGCCAATAAATTATACATAAAATTAATTAAAGAATTTTAATCATTTTCTCTCGCTTGCACTGACAAGATTATTGTATCTTTTCGCTCTTTTTCACTCAGTGCTATGGTTAATGCGTTTTTTGAATATAAAAACCCTATTTACTAAATTAAATTGATATTTTTGATTTGAAAGTGCGTATAATCAATTAAACAAATGTAATTAATACGAGGATGTGCGCATTCGAGCGAAAAGTGGCACATTTCCGAGCGAGGGAGGCAAATGAAGCGCGACGCGGAGCGGCGCGCTTCATTTTCCCGAGATCGGAATGTGCCACTTTGAGCTCGAATGCGCACACTCGGCTTTAAGCACGATTCACAATAATTAATTTACTTTCTCAGAAGGCTAACTTCAACTGCCGAATTTTCGTTAGCTGTGCGCGCGCAACTTCCATTGCTCGCTAAAACTTTACTCTCAACCCGCAAAAAGAAGTATAACTTCAAAAATGCAATAAAATGACTCACCAATTTCTAAGTACTTCTGATGCACGGAATCGTATTCGTCCCAGACGATCGAACGAAACCTATTTCTTTCCCTCGAAGCGGCCAGCACCGGTTCTTGCTTGTGATGTTCGTTGGGATTGCTGCAAAAAAAAAACAAACAGAGTTAAGCTAAATAAAACAGATTTAACATCGAGCACACAAAGACCAACTTTACATGGAGATGTTTACAAATTGCTCTTCGCGCACAACCTAAAAGCGACCGTAAGTGGTACGTAATTGCACTTCCACCATTTTTAGGTGGAAAAACAAGATTACTCAGAACAGGAAACTAAGCAACACGAAGATTATACAAACTGCGGAGATAAATACGAAGATGCAACGTCGTATTACGGTTGAGAAAGCGTCGAGTGCCGTACATTCGGAGAATAAAATCTTACGGTGGAGCGAGGGCAAAGAACACACCAGGATGACGACCTCTTCGTAAGGGGGTTGCTCGCAAAATTACGTCTGTCTCCAACGTATTGCCTTATAACACTTCATGATCATCTTAACATACAGCTTACAGAGTTTTTCGTTTAAAAATATTTCCTTCTTAAGGAACTAGAGATTCGTCTTGAGCACTTCTCTTGAGATTGCTCTCGAATTGGGTCCTTAAAGAAAATTGCACAAAATTGCATTTATCATAATTTTACAAGATTTGCGATTGCGTTTTGACCCTGCGCAACCTTTTCCACTTGTCTTTGTTTGAAATTTTCTATTGGTTACCGTTCTAACATGGCGATGGGGGTTAATGAATTTCGAGGAAAAAATTTTTTTTCCGATGCATTTAAGATTTGTAACGGTGAATTAACAACACTGGGTTAAATGGAACCTAGAAAATCCTTGTACATAAAAGACACATAATCTAGTTCAAAGTAATTTACCGAAAAATAAAAGCTTTGATATTGATACATTACCAAATCATTTTTCTTCAACCACAAAAAAATGAACTATACATTTGTAAATTTATTTATGTTTTTATATTTGAAGATTTTTTTACCCATACATAAATAGTAACGCATGACGACTGAAGCAATGCTCTTGGTCAAAAAATCTAAAACGCAATTGGAGTTTAATTACAAGAGAATTCTCAATGCCAAAATAATTTAGACATGTGTATGAGAGCTACTCTAGCTTTCTCTGTCCGACATATTAGCTCTAACGGGTGATCCCATTGGTCATTGCTTCTGCTGTCAAGATATGTAAATATTTTTGTTCTTTCTATTTCCTTTTGATTGAGGAACAACCAAGGTAAGAATTGGCAACGCCGACGATTAGCCTAGCTTTGGCGATTTCGGCCTGACTCCGGCTCAAGGGTTTGACTTTGTTCAGCTTAGCAATGAAAAGTACCTATTGGCCCAAAATTTGTCCTAGGTTCGGTCCATTGGCGTGATGTTGTCAAGCCGGGCCTAGAGAGCTGACCATTGGGCCAAGTTTTAGGTTAAGCTGGTCACAGCGATTTGAATTCAATATATAACCAAGTTAAATAATATATAATATAATATATGACATATATTATAGCTATATTTTGTTGTGTTGCAAGATTTGGCCTGGTGTAATATTTTTGTTTCCCAAGGCTTGGCCCAGGCAGGATTTTTCGCTTTTCCAAGGCTTGGACCTATGCTCAATCAAGGCTAGGAACATTGCTAAGACGACTGGACCAAGCTTCGCTCAATTACCTCTTTCTAACTAGGAATTTAAGTTGTTTATATCATGAAGATATTGTAAAAACTTTTGAAAAAGTAATTTTTTACAACAGTTTACATACTAAAATGTTAAACGTTTATAATAAAGTTCATTATTGATGGCACTTTACCTTGCCCATAAGAAATATGTTAAAATTACCGGTGTACTCTGAAAAGTACATCTCCATCTTCTTTATTAATTGAAATATTGGAATAAAATTTTCAGTTAAAGTTGCTGCGGGTCAATTTAGATAAAAAATGTTAATTGCTTCTAATAAAATTAATTTAACAAACATTTTAAAAATAATGATGTAAGGGAACTTGTTGTATCTTGGCCCTTTTTTCACTTCTAATTTTTTTTAAGTTTTATATGTAACAATTTGTTGATAAAATGAATTGCATCGTAGTAGAGCACTAATAAGGTATTCATTATAAAATATTTGAAAGCATTACCAACCGTTTACTCAAATTGCTATAAGATTTAAAATTTGTGGATCTATGGCCTAGGTACAACAGAAGGGATGTACCTTGGCTCCATTCACATTAACCAAATTAAAACCCATTGTTCTATGAAAACTATATATTAATTTTTGGATTATAAGAACTACTAATGTTCATCTTTGAGATGACACTAAAATTGTTTCAAAAATTAACAAAATAAATAAAATAAAAATTTATAACAAAGGTATATCTAAATTGTTATTTATTGCATTGTGATCTTAGGGCCAAGGTACAATTTATTTACAGTAACCGAGGTACAACACACCGACCCTTAATGTTTAAACTCAAAAATAAAATATAAGATTATGCTGTGCCAAAATCGGACCACTACTATGCAAACATTAATAATTTTTTTTCTATTACGATGAGTAATTTGTTATTAGGTAATAAAAATCAATAAGATATTTAAGTAAAAAGACTTCCTTTGTTCGATTAAAAATTTCAATTGATCTCATACATTAACAAAGTACATTGGCCAGCTGCTGCCAACTTTACGTTAATATCTGTCAATGTGGCATTAGAAATATCAAAAATTATGGGTCACAAAAACCCGCAAATTTAAAAAAAAATAAAGTTGCCCTAGGTACAAAGGGACCAAGGTACAACAGGTTCCCCTATAGAATTTTTAGTTATCGCCATATATTTTGTGTTCTTTACTTTATTCATTAGTTCCTGCAAATCGTGTAAATTTTCTGCAGAGGCCACTAAGAAGAACTTTAATTTTTTTTAAAGCGCCAAACTGATATTTATTTAATTTAAAGTGGATTGTATGATTAGGATTTGGAAAAAAAGAAAAAAAGTGAAGGGAAGAGTTTATATTCCACAGTTCGTTGAATATTCATGCTACGAGCGTTCCACGTGCAGTCGTGTGAACAGGTGCAGATATAATGCAGCAATAATTTTCAGCGCCTTTTCAAAATTATTGTGACCGTTTTTTTCTCTCCCCCAATATGTATTTTAAAATTTCGCGCTCGCGGCCCCTCGAAATAAAACGATTTCTGTAATTCGTTCTTTTCGGTCGGGCTCTGTTTGTTTAGCCTTTATGTCGCGCAATAAAAGTAAATAATAAGCTTATAGCCAGCCACTTCGGTTATTGTTTAACAGAGCGTTTATGTAATCCCCCGATGCCTTAGAAATGAGCACTAAGTTCGCACACGTGTCTTAATCTCTTCCATTTTCTTGTCTGAGTTCGCATACCGAAGTTATGGCTCCGAAAGATTTACTCGAATCTAAGATTTAAGTATGCATTAAGCCACATAAACCACATATAAAGTCGAAAAAGGCGCGGCTGTTGTTCAGATTATCTTTCGCTTAAGACCATCGTAAATAAGAAATTGACGCTTACGCATTAACAAAGTTAATTGTGAGCCTTACAGCCTATTTAAAATTTAACTGCTCGAAATATATTTCGCAAGTAAAAGGAAATTAACGATCGTTAACTTGTATCTAAGTATAATTGAGCCATAATTTTCTTAGAAAATGCTTTGTACATTTTTCTTCCGGCTTTTGCCTCCGTCTAATCGCTTAGTTAGTTCGTTACCCGTGTTTTATCACAATTTTTTTGTAATTTAGCTCGGGCTTTGTTCGCTGCGTTTTAGTTAACCTTCCGTGTACTAGATGGGGTATAACTAACGTGAACAATTTTTTTTTAAAACGAAACGTTTGGTAATCGAGCTTAAAACCGAGTGTGCACATTCGAGCTCAAAGTGGCACATTCCGATCTCGGGAAAATGAAGCGCGCCGCTCCGCGTCGCGCTTCATTTGCCTCCCTCGCTCGGAAATGTGCCACTTTTCGCTCGAATGCGCACATCCTCGTATTCATTGAATTTTCAAAAATTAAAATTTCTTAATAAATTTAATTTAAATATCGATTATATGTTCGAAAAACGTATTTTTACTATAGCAATGTGTGGGAGGGAGCGAAAAGATACAACAAATTCATAAGTACGAGTAAGAGAAAATGATAAAAATTATTTACTAATTTTTAGTGACTAAAATTATTGTGAATTACGCTTTAAACCGAGTGTGCACATTCGAGCTCAAAGTGGCACATTCCGATCTCGGGAAAATGAAGCGCGCCGCTCCGCGTCGCGCTTCATTTGCCTCCTCGCTCGGAAATGTGCCACTTTTCGCTCGAATGCGCACATCCTCGTATTCATTGAATTTTCAAAATTAAAATTTCTTAATAAATTTAATTTAAATATCGATTATATGTTCGAAAACGTATTTTTACCATAGCAATGTGTGGGAGGGAGCAAAAAGATACAACAAACTCATAAGTACGAGTGAGAGAGAGTGATAAAAATTATTTACTAATTTTTAGTTACTAAAATTATTGTGAATTACGCTTTAAACCGAGTGTGCACATTCGAGCTCAAAGTGGCACATTCCGATCTCGGGAAAATGAAGCGCGCCGCTCCGCGTCGCGCTTCATTTGCCTCCCTCGCTCGGAAATGTGCCACTTTTCGCTCGAATGCGCACATCCTCGTATTCATTGAATTTTCAAAAATTAAACTTTCTCAATAAATTTAATTTAAATATCGATTATATGTTCGAAAAACGTATTTTTACCATAGCAATGTGTGGGAGGGAGCAAAAAGATACAACAAACTCATAAGTACGAGTGAGAGAGAGTGATAAAAATTATTTACTAATTTTTAGTGACTAAAATTATTGTGAATTACGCTTTAAACCGAGTGTGCACATTCGAGCTCAAAGTGGCACATTCCGATCTCGGGAAAATGAAGCGCGCCGCTCCGCGTCGCGCTTCATTTGCCTCCCTCGCTCGGGAATGTGCCACTTTTCGCTCGAATGCGCACATCCTCGTATTAATTACATTTGTCTAATTGATTCTACGCACCTTCAAATCAAAAATGAATCAAATGAAGCGCGATGCGGAGCGGCGCGCTTCATTTTCCCGAGATCGGAATGTGCCACTTTTCGCTCAAATGCGCACATCCTCGTATTCATTGAATTTTGTAAATTAAATTTTAATTCCAATCAATAAATTAAATTTAAATATCGATCATATGTTCGAAAAACGTATTTTTACCATCGCAATGAGTTGGAGCAAGCGAAAAGATACGACAAACTCATAAGTACAAGTGAGAGGGAATGATAAAAATTATTTACTAATTTTTCGTGAGCAAAATTATTGTGAATTAGGCTTTAAGGGGTTATACGCAATTAGAAAGCCGACAAAAGACGTTTTTTTTATAAATTTCTTATGAAAAGGTATTTTATTTTACAAAAATCAAACGTTTTGATACATTTAGTGGCAACATCTAAGTTTATAATGGCACTAATCATTTGTAAAAATATTGATCTGGTGTGCTATTGCAGACGATCTCCTGAAGGTCTTCCAAAAAAAAGGTGTTCGGCGATGACCCGGATTTCTCCAGTATAGTTCATCCGAAATCAAAAAACCAAAAAGATTTTTTTAGTGGATAGATAAAACTAGGTATTGATCGAAGGAATAATCAAAACTTCAATTTTTGACAAAATGGCGGCTTTGTAAGGAAGAAAATCGAATTTTCGATCAAAATTGCCACGTAATTTTTTTTTTAAATACAAATAATTATCCGAAATCTTGTTCCTTCGATTAATACCTAGTTTTATCTATCCACTAAAATAATCTTTTTGGTTTTTTGATTTCAGATGAACTCTATACCGGAGAAATCGTGGTCACCGCCGAACACCTTTTTTGAAGACCTTCAGGAGATCGTCTGCAGGAGCACACCAGATCAATATTTTTACAAATCATTAGTGCCATTATAAACTTGGATGTTACCACTAAATTTATCGATACTTTTGGGTTTTATAAAATAAAATACGTCTTCAAAAAAATTTTATAAAAAAAACATTTTTTTGGCCTTCTAACTGCGTATACCCTTTAAACCGAGTATGCATATTCGAACTCAAAGTGGCACATTACGATCTCGAAAAAATGAAGCGCGCCGCTCCGTGTCGCGTAAATCTAGCACTTTATCAGAAAATGCAACAATCGATAGATATATTAAGCTTCAGATTGTTTAGGGGTGAAATCGTTCAAGTTACATAGATCCCACTATGAGCGCCTTTAAAGATTGGTTTTTTCCCTACACTTTACCGTAAAGAACAAGACGATTGCATAATATGCCTCAGTGGTATAGATAATTTAAAAAAACTGTTGATTTACATGATGTTTAGAACAATATTCTTTCTGTCTACTGCAAAAAAAATGTTTAAAAACGAAGCACCCTGCGGGTCTAAAAGTTTAAAATTTTGCGTAGAATATTTACAAAATTCATTCCCTAAAGAGTTTAAATAGGGGATGCAGGTTTAGAAGGATGAAAATTGCATGCCAGGTCCTTATACCACTAAAAAAATGAATATTAAAAATTCGTCCCCTAAGGGAATTAAGTTAATATGAAAGTTCGTTATTTTTGAAGTTAGAAACGTGGAAGTTGCTATTTAGCCATGGGCCGAACTGGTTGCCCAAAAACGAACATTTGAGAAAAGTCGGAGGCTTCCAGAGATGTAGCCGATGAGAAATCACATCGAGCACTCTGCTATTAGATAAATAAAATAGAAGGCCACAACTAGTCTGATGTCGCATATGAGTCATATTACCAAAGCGATATCGTTCAAAACACCTTGCCCAAAATTGATAAGCAGGCGTTGGTCGTTCGTACATTCCTGTTACATAACCACTTACTAATTAAAGCTGGCCAAAGGTTCAAAAACTTAAAAATCAAACCTAAATGAATTTAAGCGTTATACAACAATCAACTTCTTTGCGTTTGACCCGTTTGATTAATCAAATCATATATGCCACTTAAAAGAGCACCAAAATCCAAAAATTATCAAAATAATTAAACTGCACAAAACGAAGTATCAATAAGAATAAATGAAGTTGATTGTTGTAGGGGCAAAAGATATAAAAATGCTACCTTAGCTATCCCAATTGAAGTACCGAAACCCCGGGACCGGCCACCAACCATCGAACGGAGCACCCATCGGAAAGGTCGGCGAAATTGGCGCACATCTTCACTATTTAAACGCGCAATCCGTACTGAATTATTTGCATTGCAATAAATTATAAGCCCACCTATTTATTAAAAACAACCAATCAAATTCAACCATGGGCCAATCAAAGCACTTTGCAAATATTTGACAGGTATATCAAACACACGTGGACTCTGTGTGACGTCGATCGAACATACTTTCTCCGTGTTTGCAGGTTACAATATTCGGATTTTTCCGGTTTTTTAGCCGAAAACACCTCGAGAAATGCACATATTTGCCTTTTAAAGTGCTTATAAATTTTTACATGGAGAATATTTAAAACACTAAATTAACAATAACTAATTTGTTAATGCTATTACAACCCCTTATTTTGAAGCACGAGGAAGTCGATTTTTTGCCTACACTCTATTAAATTTTCATAGCTTGGCATCTTCATACTTTTCAGAAAAACAGTATTATTATTAATAAGACATAAAATCAATTATTTACATACATAGATTCGGAAGAGTTCATTAACGAGGTAACCCAATACCACATTTAATTGATTTTAATGGAAACACTGAATATACACTAGGGTGCTTTGTTTTGAATATTTTTTTGCGGTCCTTGGACAAATTATTGTTTTAAACATGAAAAAAAAAATGCTCACCAAATTTCAGCCCTTAATTTTAATTTTAAGTGGTTGCTAAATGATTATAAAATGTGCTCATTTACTTAACATGTAAATCTACAGTTTCTTTCATTGGCTATATTTCTGCTGAATTTTATGTAGTCATTGATTTTTTTTGCTAATCTTACGCTCCGATAAACGAAAATTTTGAATATGTAAAGTTTTTAAAAATTCGTTCACAAATAAGCGAGCTACGATTTTTAGAAAAAAATAATTACAAGTCGGACTCTTCAAACCACTTTTTCTCGACGATTTTAAATGGCACGCCTATGGTTTTTTGAGCTTATACAAAGCCAAAAGTCTGGCAAATCCAAATCTGTATAGTTTTTAAAGATCGGTACACAAATAACGACGCTACAATTTTTTGAACGTAAAATTTGGGGCTAAAAAATGAACCTAAAATTTCAACCCTTAATTACTCGAAAAATTAACATTGCGCGCTATGCCAATTTTTTACGTATCTAATGGGAAAAAGTCTCAAGCTTCTGAATCCGGATCATTTTCAATGATCGGATCAAAAATCAGGGCGCTACGACCGTTTTTGTGAGTCAAAGTGTATTTTTTTCGAATTCTTTAGTTTTCTCGAAAATTTTGCGGATTAAAGAGCGAGCAGGCAAGAATGGCTTCCGGATATGTCGGTTTGGGATCCATAGGAACGTTCCACAAAAATTTAAAGCAAATCCGACACCTAAAATTTTTTTTCCTCAAAAATACGCAAGGGTTAATCCATGTTTTTTCTCGATTTTGGCCGATTTTGGAGGTTTTGAGTTAAAACCGGATTCTGACGTGTTAGGGTTGAAAACGTACGGAAATGAAAGGATTTGACGAAATTCACAAAGACGGCAGAGTTACAGCATTTTGAAAATAAAAATTTTAGCAAAATTTACACTTTGGCAGTTTCGAATGCGTTTTATTCCCAGACTTAACATTGCAGCCTATTGATTTTTTCGGCTGATCTTTTACGCTCCGAAAACAGTCTCTTAGCATCTGAAAAGTTTTTAAAGATCCGTTCACAAAAAACTGAGTTATGATTTTTCAAAGTGGAAATTTAGAAAAAATTAATTACCAGTCGGACTCTTCGAACCTATTTTTCTCGAGAATTTTAAATGATACGGCTATGGTTTTTGTGGCCTATCCGAAGCCAAAAAGTCTGACAAATGTGAATCTGTATAGATTTTAGAGATCGGTTCATAAATAAAAGCGGTACAATTTTTTTACGTATGCTTTTGTGCTAGAGAAACGAATCTAAAACTTCAACCCTGAATTAATCAAAAAATTAACATTATACCCTATGCTAATTTTGCACGTGTTTTATTAAATAAACCCACTCAGTTAATTTTAATCTTGCAAGACAAGAGATTGGGCCAGATGACAAAAAATTTGAACATTTATAAATAAAGTTAATGAAAGCATTAACACCTATTTGTTGCAATGTCTTTAAAATGATTTGAAATTTTACTTATAGGTCATTATTAATTATCTTTATAATGACGAAATGTTATTGTTAAATATGGAAAAGAAATAGAGCTACAAAGTTGCTTTTATTTAATAATTTTTAAAACGAATTTTTCAAAACTACTGAAACTGCCATTTTACATTAATGAGCAAAAGTTACCAAATTGAAGGCCGTACTTAGAAAAAATAATTCACTTTTTTTGAAAAGATTATTAAAACTTTTCAAGGAATTACCTAGCTTTTCTTCAAAAGGTATCAAATAAACTATATTTTCCCTGTTTTCAAAAATACCCTTTACAAACCAATTGCTACTTTTGTCTTACATTCCTCATAATATTTTTATTTAAACTACCTCTGTTTATATCTATAGCATTATTCAATTTTTCGTTGATTTTCTACTTTATACAGATAGATAGGACGACAGAAACACGAGGTCCCCCCAGGGGGGCAGGGTGTTTAATTTATATCAAGTCGTCCTAAGTAAATTCTATTACATGCTATACTTTAAGAAGTAAAACTTCGTTCAAACCTTTTTGATTATAAATAAAATTTAGACTATTCCAAAACTAATGGAAGAGGTGTACATTTATTAATTTAAAGGGGTGTACGCCTTACCAAATCTACCCTTCCTTTTTATCAATCAAAGTATTGAAATAATACAGACAAGCATTCTATACGGACTTTACATTAACAAATTTGACTTCCTTGATACCTTTTGGCTCTATACTAGTAATATTATAAAGAGGTCAAATCTGATTGGTTGTATGTAGCGAATAAGCTCTGGAACTACTGAACCCATTCTAAAAATTATTTCGCTTATAAAAAACTACACTATTCCTGAGTAATATAGGTTATATTTTATTTTGATAAAAATAAGTTTTTAGTTCAAAATCTGAATACCCGTGCGAAACTGGGGCGCTAGCCAGCTACGCACGACATTAATAAACACCCAACCATTGATTTGGTTGCAAGTCCAACAAAAATCCAAGATCCAAATTTCTAAACTGATAGAAAAACCGACCCATGTAAAACAACACCAAATTACAAAGACACCTATCAAAACAAGCAAAATCAAAATTAAATCGATCATTAGCAGAAGTCAGACCAGTTTTCTTTCCAGCACTTAATACCTCTGCCAAATAAGGTGTGTGGAAGCGATAGTTAAACTTGGCACAACTTCCAATTTGCGTTACCATTGTTCATTTACACGGTTCAGGAAATCGAGATTCATACGAATTTGAATAAATTTACCTTATGCTAATTTTATACGCCTTCAGTCCTTACCATATATGCCTTTCAAGTTTGAAATGTGAACCACCGGTTAAGAATTATTCTGATATACGACATGGGCTGAAAATTAATTCCCTTATACATATATGCAATGCTTTAACGTGCTAAATTCTCTTCACTATATCCTTCCGCTAATCTTATTGCCTTATTTAGCTTTCAAATTATCTCAATTAACACCTGAAATAAGCATTTAAAAAAACCGCCAAATTTCGCATTGGATGATCGTCGAACCAAAAAAATAAGCAGCAATTTGGGAAATTTCACTTCGTCTCAACAACTTCAATTTAACACGAAAAACGGATCTCTTGTAAATAAAATAAAGTTTATGCGTTATTTTAAAAGCTGCAAATTCGAAAACTTCTTAACGGTTCTAAAATATTCAGGGCTTCGATTTTTATTGTAGAGACCAAGAGAGCACTTTGGAACATGGAATTTTCTTGTGCGGCCCCCCGCCCCCAAAACGCAATACTTAAGTGAAATTTTATTAATTTATTGCGTCGGAAAATCGAATCGATATTCCGAACTAAGAAAGTTGGCTTAGTTAGTTTCCTGTCCAATAATTACGTGGAAAGTTTGCTCTTCCAGGCAGGCATATTGCAGGTAAAAGTTAGAATAAAGTTTCAACTCACCCCGTGCGAGCAAAATTGGCGATGTAAATAATAAGGGCTTCGGCGAGCGCCAGCTCCGACCTGGTGTAGTTTTTTGGAAAGTGATTGAAGCCGTCGACCAGCGGCGCCCCGAAGACGTAGGGCAGTTCTTCACCATGCACCGTTCCCATTCTCTGCAAAGAAGAATTTAATTAAATTTAACATCGGTTTTTGTTGTTTTGTTCGAAAGCGGGGCCGGCTTAGCACCTACGCTCATATATTAAGTGCAATTGTGTTTCCGCAATAATACGTAATGAAAGAGCTCGGCGTTGCAGGGACCTCGGAGAATAAGTTTTCTATTTACAATTGTACTTCCAGCGTAGCAAAATTGAACAATAACCGCACACACAGACACACACACACATGCACGCGGACCGACCCTCGGCCCCCGCATTTCCTATCTATCTGCGATGATTAATAATCCACATCCCCCACAATAGCAACAAACAAAAACCAAATAAAAGGATTTAAAAAACAAGTTTGTGGAAATTTATTAGACTAATCTTAATTCGCGCAATAATTTTCGTTTAATCGATTTCGGGTTCATTTGCTCGGTACAGTGGTTCTCAAACTGTTTTTCGTCGCGGTACGGTTTTCATAATCAAAAAATTTGGTGGCGCGCTCTAAAAACGAGACAGGCATGAAAATCTTGTGTTTTTTTTACCTTTTTTAACTAATATACCCATATATATCTTTTGGGCGCCGAAATCAAAAAAACTAGTGAAAAGAATCCATCGTGTAGTAGTTTTTTGCAAAACGAAGATTTATATTTCGCAGTTGTAAATTTCAAACTACATTTCTCAGTATCATATAGTGTCATTTTTTTTGCTCTATTCCGGTAAATTAAGTTTATACAAATCAACAAATTGTGTTTTTATTAAACCTTATCCAACCTATATAAAGCAAAATTTTTGTGTTGTGCTGACGAACACTCTTGAAAAGTGTTTATAAAAACGACATCACAAAATATATAAATGACAAAAAATTTGAGAAAAAAATTATAACTTTGGATAAAGATGCATGAAAAAAGTATTCAAGATAGTTGTGTCACAAAATACATTTATTAGGATTTATTTTTAATTTTAGCAGATTATTATTTAAATAATTTTGAACCAAATAGTGCAAAATGAAATTTATTGTAGCAAACGCTATAGTTTCATTTAACCCTTTGACTAACAAAAAAAAACCGAATTTGATGAGGTCCAAAAAAAACTATTAATATTTAATCTGTTATTTTAAATATAGTAAAGATTTTCTTTAAGCACATTCAAAACGAACAAGACAAGCTTGTGGAAAAGATTTTATGTTCGAAAAACGTTTTTACCATAGCAATGAGTGGAAAAGAGCGAAAAGATACAATGATCTCGTGAATGTGTGTGAGAGGGAACGATTAAAACTACTCTATGGATTTTGTGTCTAATTTATTGACCTAAATTATTGTGAATCGTGCTTAAAACCGAGTGTGCACATTCGAGCTCAAAGTGGCACATTCCGATCTCGGGAAAATGAAGCGCGCCGCTCCGCGTCGCGCTTCATTTGCTTCCCTCGCTCGGAAATGTGCCACTTTTCGCTCGAATGCACACATCCTCGTGTTAATTGAATTTGTCTAATGTATTCTTCGCTCTTTTAAATCGCAAATTTAAATTTAGTTTAATAAATATCGATTTTATGTTCGAAAAACATTTTTACCATAGCAATGGAGTGGAAGGGAGCGAGAGAATATGACAATCTCGTCATTGCGAGTGAGATGGAACGACTATAATTATTTAACTGTTATTTCGTCTAGTAATTGGCCTAAATTATTGTAAAACATGCTTTAAACCGAGTGTGCACATTCGAGCTCAAAGTGGCACATTCCGATCTCGGGAAAATGAAGCGCGCCGCTCCGCGTCGCGCTTCATTTGCTTCCCTCGCTCGGAAATGTGCCACTTTTCGCTCGAATGCGCACATCCTCTTATTTATTAATTTATTAATTTTTACACGTAGTTATATTTAACCCCTTGACATACAAAAAAAACCAAATTTGATGAGTCCAAAAAAAACTATTAATTTGACTCAATTTGTCTGTTATGAGCATACACAAGTAACATAAAATAAATAATTAATAGTTTTAAAACATTTTGAAATATGTAGAGCAGTGTTTCCCAACCTTCCTTTAACATTCCCCACCTAAGTCATTCTAAAATTTTGATTCCCCTAAGTAACATACATATAAATTTTTTATATTTCAAAATTGAATTATTCCATAAATGAAGCCTAATTACAACCTGTTCAAGACAGAAGATTTAGGTTTTAGCAAAAAATCACTAGAAAATTATTAAGAAAAAAACAATAAGTAAATTTTCTAAACATAAACTAAAAATTAAGTACGTTTTCAATTTGTTAACTTGAATAATGATGTTGCCTCCTCCAACATTTAAATTGCCCCATGTGGCACGTTGGGAAACACTGATATAGAGTAACTAGGCATTTTTAAACAAATTTAAAACACTTTCTTCCTTGCCTTTTTTCCCTATTTATTGAAGACAGTTCTTGACGTCTTAGAAACGTCAAAATCAACAAAGACACCCTAAATGATTGACGTCTCCCAGACGTCATTTATGTCAAGGGGTTAATCGAACGAGAGAGATTAATGTAAGCAAACGCGTTACATTAATCTAAACACGCGCTCGAGAAAATTCTATCTTGTATTACCTTGAATGACGGATAAGAGAAATCTTCATTTTTCTAGAAGCTCTGATATTTGATATACATATAAGCGTAGCCGACTCTCGTAATAGACAGTCTAACAATAAGACTAAGTTTCGTTTCGTGTAGTTCAGTGTTCTAATCATCTGGTTCCCGGTGAAACTCAAAGTAATCTCTATCGTGCCGTAAAGAAAAATTAGTAAATAATTACGAGTGTAAATCAATAAGTATGGTGCATTAAAACTGTAAGTAAATTAAATAATTATTAAGTAAATGTACTAGTATTTAATTTATTAATGTAGTTTTTGGCGATGCTCTTCTAGAATCTCGCGGCGCACTAAAGTGCCGCGGCACCGCGGTTGAGAATCGCTGGCTTAATAGAAACGCCGAAAGTGTAATGAAACACGACCGCAATATTTCCGTTAGTGAGGTAGTTTACTGGACATTATGGAAATAAATTCAGTTTCGCGATCCTATTTCGCAGCAGGTAACTATTCCAGCCCTCGCACTTCTAATATCCCAGTCATTTGTATGCAAAATACTTTAGCCGATAATATTATTTTGGACGGAATGGTGTCTGTTGTCGATACGGAACGACTACAGATGAATCCCTGATTGTCTCCCGCTACACGAATATTGCCTACTAATAATTACCTGCGCCAGTAAATGCTGCAATTTCCTTTGCTATTAAGGCATAATTTCCTAATTTCAATATTACTTAACGTCATCGACCATGCGTTTGCCTATTAATAGTTTCAAATAAGATTATCGGCTTGTTTGCTGCATAAAATTAACCATTTACATCGATTAGTAAGTTTCATGTGTTTGTGCATAGGGAATAACGCTCGGTAAGCATGGAAAAAGTGCTTCGATTTGTTTTACACGTAAGGTGCTTATTTAATAGCGTAGAAAATGTTTTGTAAATTTTCAGTTGCCCCAATAGTTATTAGTATGGAAATATTTGTTAAAATTAGAAAAGAACATATTGAGGTTTTAATTAAATTAAAGAATTGTGTTTCGAAAAATGTGCCATTGAGTTTATTATTTTTCTAATAAAAACTTATCATTAATAAATAAAATCTGTACGATTAAATAGATCTAGGCGATCTTTATAGGTTTAAGTAAGTCTGTTACTGTTACCGTTTTTTTTAAACCCTCCGCATACTAGGTGACTAAATTTCACATGTCATACTAGGTGGGGTTTGCCCTACCCCAAAAATAATATGAAATAAAATCTACAAAATTGTACTTTATGAGAGTTAAATGATAATAAATATATTTTAATAACCAATAATGAATAACTTTAAGTAAAACACATATTTATTTATGCATTAGAATGGACTTTTATTAATAAAAATACAGAAACTTAACTTTTCCTTCAACTTATAAACTATTGAGTGTTTTCTTGAGTACTAAATTCTAATGACACGTGTCAATTACGATCCCGAATATTAAAGAAAACCTTGTTATTGAAATATAAATTAATTTCACGACAATTTCTTAATGATTCGCAATCATTTAGACCAATAAATTACACAAAAAATTAATTTTAATTGTTCCCTCTCACTTGCATTGACAAGATTATCGCATCTTCTCGCTCCCTTCCACTCATTGCTATGGTAAATACGATTTTCAAATATAAAATCGATATTTACTAAATTAAATTAAAATTTTTGGTTTGAAGGAGTGCATAATAAATTATACTAATATAATAAATACAATTATGTGCGCATTCGAGCGAAAAGTGGCACATTTCCGAGCGAGGGAGGCAAATGAAGCGCGACGCGGAGCGGCGCGCTTCATTTTCCCGAGATCGGAATGTGCCACTTTGAGCTCGAATGTGCACACTCAGTTTTAAGCTCGATTACCAAACGTCCCGTTTTAACAAAAAAAATTGTTCACGTTATACTCCACCTAATACACAAAATGTTAAATAGGAAAGAGCTAGCGGATCCAAAACAGTTTTTTGGGAAAAATTGATAGTCTGAAACTTCGCCATAGGTAAACTTTTACTTCCGAAAACATGGTCCATTAATTGCCCCTCGACCACCCATTTTCGACTCTGACATCTTTTCGAAAACACGCTGTATTTTGCGCTCAAATTAAAAATAGTGTGCCTTCGTAACATTCAAAAGCAAGCAAACGTTTTATAAAACCCATAAATTTTCTAGAATTCGAAATAGCACAATCCCAAAATGTTTAAATTACGAAATAGTCCATAATATATGTGGCGGAGATTTCTATGAATTACCACAATAGTGCACCGAAATCGTAAAAATGCCAATTTCCGGCGGAATTATGCGTCTCGTTGTATAATCAAACGAAATTGGATTTTAAATCACACAGTATGTTAAATTTTTACAATATTCCTACATTGTGCAGATCTGAGACATTGGAGATTGCGGTCGCAATAAATTCGACTCCCCATCGGCTTCACGTGATTCGCCCGCTCAAATTTTTACATTGTTCTTTTGCAATACCTTCTGCAAAAAAAGGACGAGAATTATCTCGTGATTTGATAGATGAAATTTTATTACTTCATACTGTTGCATTTTCGTTAGCAGTGCGCGCGCAACTTCCGTTGCCTGCTAAAATTATACTCTCGACGCGCCAAAAGAAGCATACCTTCAATAAAAAACGTTAAAAAAATTTTGTCCGACCGCGCACGCTAATCTCCTCTGAACCAATTTTGATACGACATTCAGTGATGTATTAAGATAAGCTTGGGCAAACATTGAATTTTTTTTTCATTCAAATGGGTTAACAAATACAAAAAAAATATCAATATTTTAATATGTGAGCGGTATTTTGACGCCTAAGCAGTGCAATTTAATTTTACCAGTGGCTGTCAAAATGATATATTTATTATAAATATTTTAAAAAACTCTTGCGAAGCTGGGACAGACCAGCTTGTAAATAAAATAAATATTTTAGTGTTAACAAACCTGCGAAAACTTTACTCTCCACGAGCCAAAAGAAGTATAACCTCAAAAATTATTTTTTTTAATGTTTACACTCCTTTTTTGCACTATTGGGCGACTCCCCCCAAAGAAGTCCCACTTACAAAGTCGCGGATATAAAGTAAAGTTAAATTTTTGAGCATCCCTGCGTTTTATCATGTTTTTTTAGGTTAGAAGAATATTATAAAAGTACGGCGAGCGATTTTCTGAGTTGTTGTCTAAATCTGATGTTTCCGGCCGTCAAAAAATCAATTTGTTCGGCGTTCGGGGCGCCGTATGTTTAAACCACAAAGAAATGATCTTATTTGACAGGCGGATAAAATCTGTTGATCTGAAAAAATGTATCCTTTTGAAGGCGTGCTTAGGTTTCAAACAACGTCCGTTGTTTGTGAACACAGCGTAAAGTGGCAGCATCTGCAGAGTTCGTGCCAGATGAGCTTATGAGATTTTGATGCAGAGCTTTTAAACGACATCTTGCGCAAAGCTCAATTAAAAACTTTGCGGGTTTTCTTACGATTAAAGATAATTTTTGATTTCTCGCTCTTTGTTCCCGAGCCTTTTTCCCTGTTATTCAAATATTAAAAATTAATTCTCTTGCCTCCTCCGCTTTCGTTAATTTTCCAACTTTTAAGCCTATTACGTATTCACGATTTCCGACTCTTTGGGAATAAGTATTTTCATTGATGTTGTTATAATAGACTCTTAAACATATTCAATTTTCGGCTCGCACCTTTTTAAAAGCTCGTTAACCCTTCCTTTCGTTTAATTATTTCGGGAAAGAAAATCGACGTAATTATTTCGCCCCTAACATTTTTTTTCCTCGAATAAAATCTAAAACCGCTCGGGTTGTAATTTTAAAATTTTGTTGTGCCTTCTTTGTATTTTCTGTTTATATTTAATATGAGTTTGAAGCTGAAATATTAGCTCAAAAGTCATTTATTATGTTAGAAGCCGGTTAAGCTAATTTATTATAAAAGAAGACGAATTATAACTTGTCAAGGGTTGTATTTTTTAGCAAGAATAGCAGTTTCTAGTCTTTATATTTAAAACAAAGACCGTTTCATATGCTCTTTTCGCAAGAAAATTAATTAAACTTTATTATTCAGACATAAATAGGGTAAAACGTCCAGTGGATGACCGATTTGATACGTCTAGAGCTAATTTGATATAAAAAAATAGCAAACAAATCAATAAACCCAGAATAACCGTTACGGTTGAAATGAGTTATTATTTTTGTTTATAAATTAATGAAAATATCATCGCAATTTGGTCATAACCTTTGTAAAATTAAATCTAACGAAAATAAAATGAGGAATCCAGTGAATGGTCAGGTATAACTCAGTGAATGATCGATTAATTTATTTTGCATATTAAAACAAATAATTCATAATATTTTTAAAAATATATTTAAGGCAATGTTATAGATAATTAAATAATCTATTTATAAAAAAAAGCCTTTAACATTGTATTCAAATTACCATGTTATTTTAACTATTTCTTTTTTTTTTTCAATTGTAACTCAATCTCGATTTCCCTTTCTTTTTTTCGGCTTTTATTCAAATTTTTCTTTTAATTTTAATTTTTTTTTTAGCTTCTATTTTCTTTATTTATCTTCAATTTCTTCTTGTTTTGTTTTTTATTGCAATACCCATGCAATGTCGACAAATAGATGAAAATATTAATATCTTAAAGTAGTCAGTTGTTTACCAGCTGAGTATTACAATAAAATATACCAGTGAATGACCGACATAAAATTTATCAATACTAATTATTTACTTTATAAAATTATTATAAGTCAAGTCATCGATAGAAAACGAATACGATCGACAAATTACCTATATAGTTTATAAAAGCGTCATATTTCGCAATTTTAGTTAAATTTCAGCAGTAATCAGGTAATAAGCAACCTGCAAGACAAATGAATTATTTTAGCTATACACTTCTTTTTTTGTTTTGTTTCTTGCACTTAAATAAAAAAGAAAACATACAAGATTGTATAAATAAACATATCATGGATACAAATTAATTTTTTTAATCGCTATAAACATTATTTCTCTTAACACTAGAACCGCGGAATCGGTCATTTTGACCGTTTGGCAATTTTATCTTCTTGTTACTTTTTATTAGTTGAACACATTTCTGCCATTAAATGACTTTTTCTAATTTTAGTTGATAATTACTGTCCTATAATTGTTTTTCTTTTTAAATTGTATTTTTTCCCCTTTAATAGAAGACACATACTTTTTTCTGTCCGGTTTTTCATTTGATCGGTTCTATCGGTAATTATTATTTATACCAGCAGAGAAATGCTTTATTATATAGAAAAAAGAAACCGGAAACAGTGCCATATTATAACGAAAACTAAATAAAAGTGGACCTATTTGATCAAATGACCAAATAATATTGCGTAAACGCAGCTTCTTGAAGATGGTTGCTTTCAACATTTTGAATATAACAGGAATCACTCACTATATTTGCCCTAAACCAGTAGCCCATGTCCTTGTTCAAGGTCCACGCTATGTTTATATTAAAATTTATCAAAATTGGTTCAGTGGTTTAGGCGTGGAAAGGTAACAGACAGACGGACAGACAGACAGAGTTACTTTCGCTTTTATAATATTAGTTTGGATAATTAATTTTTTTTAGAAAATAAATTAAGTATTGTGAATCGTGCTTAAAGTGGAGTGTGCACATTCGAGCTCAAAGTGGCACATTCCGATCTCGGGAAAATGAAGCGCGCCGCTCCGCGTCGCGCTTCATTTGCTTCCCTCGTTCGGAAATATGCCACTTTTCGCTCGAATGCGCACATCTTCGTTTTTATTGATTTGCCTTAATTAATCTTTTCACTTTCAAATCAAAAAATTAAAAGTAAATACGAATTTTATGTTCAAGAAACGTATTTACCATAGTCATGAGTGGAAGTGAGCGAAAAGTAACGAAAATGCGGTAGATGCGAGTGAAAGAAAACGATTAAATTATTTATTTAATTTTTTGAATAATTTATTAGCCTAAATTGTGTGAATGGTGCTTAAAATTGAGTGTGCACATTCGAGCTCAAAGTGGCACATTCCGATCTCGGGAAAATAAAGCGCGCCGCTCCGCGTCGCGCTTTATTTGCTTCCCTCGCTCGGAAATGTGCCACTTTTCGCTCGAATGCGCACATCGTTGTTTTTATTAGATTTTTACATAAATCTTTTTTTTTTAAATCAAACAATTAAAATTTCAATCAATTTTGAATAGTTCTAAAGTTTTGAAAGTTATGGCATTCATTGTTTTTAAAAACTATTCAAAAGCATGTGTTGCAATAAATATTTAATTGTTAAAAGACCAATTTTTCTTAAAGGTCTAATTGACCGGTATCCGCGATTGTAGTAAGTTCAAAACTGCCGCGGTTCTAGTGTTAACGGTCATTCACTGGTAGGTGGTCACGGGCTGAACGTCTAACCCTACACGCAATTATGAAAAAATTACAGGCGCTCGCATTTTAATTAAAAAGTAATCGAAACAATTAGAAACGAACTTAGTTTTCGTCAAAGGAAAACGTTATTTATCGCCGTGCCCGGGGACCCCTGATA
Organism: Sinopyrophorus schimmeli; assembly: GCA_036325965.1. Lineage (NCBI taxonomy): Eukaryota > Metazoa > Arthropoda > Insecta > Coleoptera > Elateridae > Sinopyrophorus > Sinopyrophorus schimmeli. The sequence continues at coordinate 1,144,678 of JARFIZ010000202.1, forward strand.
GCGTTAAACCTGAAAAAAAGATAACCATCGCAGATTTCGAGTAAACAAAGTTTGAATTATTAAATTAGTTTTCTACATACGACGTCGCGTGTCGAAATGCAATACGAAGAATGCGGAAAACCGTTGAAGTGGGCGAAACTAATTACATTGGAAAAGAAACGACAACTTTTAACGACAAGACGCCGAAATTACTTTTTTATTTATTCTTTAGATACTGTCACACATGAAAATTTTAATATCTTCGAGGTCTGAACGTCCAATTTCTTTTATTGTATACGCAGAAGATAAATTCGCCTTTTATTATTCGCAAAAAGTATTCATGATCTCTAAAAGGGGGGACAATCCTACGAAATTCATTGAATATTTAACGGAAGTAACGCTTTTCTTATTTATTCGAACTGTTGAGCTTAAGTTTTTAATCCGTCAAACGTTCGGGCTGCGGAATTTGCATGTTTTGTTGGTTTTTTTGTGCGAGGGGCCCGGCCGATAAATAAACCTAATAAAAAGGCAACCGGAAGATTGTAATTTTTAGTAAATATGTAATTATATCGAAGTACGAGATTTGAAAACAAAGATTTCCTGTAATCTTTTATACGAAAACTAATAGACTCTTGGCACGCAATGTCCCTTAACGTAACACGGAATTGCTTTTCATTTACCCCCGATTTCGGTTCTATAAGATCTTAATCTAAAAGTTTTAATAAATAAATGAGCAATTTATCTGAGCAGTGCTGTGTTCGTGCTTAACTTTAATAGTTTTACACGTGTGGAGAACTCCCACATACTTAAATCCGCACATAAATTCTGTTTAACGAGCTAATTTATTTCTTGCGATATTTTCTCAAACAAATTATATTCTAATCGGCAGCAAACAATTCTTAGATAAAGGTCTAAAAACTACAGTAAAACCTCGATTATCCGGACCTCAGTTATTATCCGGATTGTCAACCGCGTTCGGACTCGTTGGGAAAATGAAACCTCGGTATTTCTTACTAATTATTTTATTTTGTATTTTGCACTAAACAGTCTTTTTTTGCATTGTTGATTTTATTAATATTTATTGCGTTTTTTTGTAAACATATACCTAACAATTTGACCAAGTTTTTTCCTGTTAAAACGGGACGCTTTGTAATCGTGCTTAAGATCGAGTGTCCACATTCGAGTTCAAAGTGGCACATTCCGATCTCGGAATGAAGCGCGCCGCTCCGCGTCGCGCTTCATTTGCCTCCCTCGCTCGGAAATGTGACACTTTTCGCTCGAATGCGCACATCCTCGCATTAATTGGATTTGCCTATATTATTATTTTATTCTTCAATTCAAAAAATTAAAAAACGGATAAATTAGATGTATTTTTTGTTTGAAAAAGGTTAGATATTTTATCTCTTTTGATAAGTTCTAATGGTGCTCTTCCGCACGCCTAATTGTAGGGAGCTTGTTAAAAATATTTTCAGGTGCACTTTCAAATGTTTAGGGGGAAAGTGGCATGAAACAGCCAGTTTAAAAAAAAAAAGATAAATAATATAAAAGGACATAAATAAATCAATTTTTTTTTTAAATCTGTATTTGTTCATGCATTTATGTACGTAATGTCATAAAACATTTTTCAAAATTAACGATATTGTTCGACTTCTAATCATTTATAAAAAAAATAAAATTTCGCTTTTTCATAACCTATAGGTATTGAAACAGCCAACCCAAGTTTTGAAAAAGCCATGTTCTTATTACAAGATTAAAACTGCACATTAACGAAGATATTATTTAATAATAATCTTAAGCTATCATTTTAGATCTTATATAATTATAAAACGTTTTAAATAACGCAAACTCTCGATAAAATATTTACTTACATAAATCTAAGAAATTGTCAAAAAATTTGACGTTTGAGATTAATCATTGCAAAAACTTAAAAACGTTTTTAGCAAAAATAATGCAATTTCCCTTTTACGCCACAGGATTTATATGCCCAACCATTACAACTTTGCATCGGTACCACTCTTGATTGCTGTTACTACAATTATTATTGCATTTTATGCAATTAAAAGGTGGCTCTTTCATTACACTGCAGTCCGGCTCTTTCAAAACATATTCTCTCGAGAAACAAAATCTCGAAAATTACTATGAAATCAAAGATTAGTCTACAAAATATATACGTTATTTGCAGGCCTAATATATCTATAAAATTATAGTGTAATCATATTATTATTAGTTTTGTACGTATAGGCGTTAGAAAACAAATAAACTGAACTCAAAACCTTACTTTTTGACGACAATATCTTCAATACGTCGTATCGGCGCCGTTTATTGACGGTGAACGGTCAAATTTTTGTGGGGGATATCTGGCTAGTGTTGCTATCTTAAAATAATAATACATGAACGATTCGTATAAAAACTACCGCGTAATTGATAATGACTTTTTCAAAACTTGGCTGTTTCATGCCACTTTCCCCCTACTAATTCGCATTTTTGATTAATTAAAATTGTATATGAGTCAAATTTTCTGAAGTGGGCCACTAAAAATCAAATAGTTGATTTTTATATCATCTTTTGCAGATTGTCGAATGTTTATATGCCAAAATTAATGTCTCCAAATATTTCTACAATTACTTCGGAAAAATAAACTTTAATAATAAAACACTGTTAATAATTTTAAGGCCAACCTACCATATTTTAATGTGATAAACTCTTGACTTGATTTGTCTTAAAGAGGAGTTAAATCCTCAAGAATAGGTAACTTTCATCCTGCGTTCATAGTACGTATTTTTAATCATTTAGTTTGTATCAAAAAAATTTATTTTAGAGGGGAAGCGCGGGGAAATGACACCGGTTATAGTTAGTAGGGGTACGTAGGAACGTCCCCTCGCAATATAAAGCAATTCTATTTTTTCATTTTTTATCCAAAATACATGGGTTAAAACCCATCGATTTTGAATTTTCAAAACGTTTTCCCAAAGCTGTGGAATAGCACGCCTACGGTTTCTTAAGCCTATCCGAAGCCAAAAAGGCTGCCAAATCCGATGCTGAATAGTTTTTAAAGATCCGTCCACAAATAACGGCGCTACAATTTTTTGAAAGTTCAAAATCGGCTCAAAATGAGCGCTAAAAATCGCAATTTTTTAGTTTCGAAAAATTAACGTCGCACCCTATACATATTTTACATGTATCTTATGTAAAAAAGCCTCAGGAGTCCGAATCCGTGTCGTTTGTATTAATTGGATCGAAAATAAGGGCGCTACGATTTTTTTTGTGAATCAAGGGTACGTACTTTTAATCATTTAGTTTCTATCGAAAATTTTTATTTTAGAAGGAAGCGCGGGAAATGACACCGGTTATAGTTAGTAGGGTACGTAGGAACGTCCCTCGCAATATAAAGCAATTCTATTTTTTTCATTTTTTATCCAAAATACATGGGTTAAAACCCATCGATTTTGAATTTTCAAAACGTTTTCCCAAAGCTCTGGAATAGCACGCCTACGGTTTCTTAGGTCTATCCGAAGCCAAAAGGCTGCCAAATCCGATTCTGAATAGTTTTAAAGATCCGTCCACAAATAACGGCGCTACAATTTTTGAAAGTTCAAAATCGGCTCAAAATGAGCGCTAAAATCGCAATTTTTATTTCGAAAATTAACGTCGCACCCTATACATATTTTACATGTATCTTATGTAAAAAGCCTCAGGAGTCCGAATCCGTGTCGTTTGTATTAATTGGATCGAAAATAAGGGCGCTACGATTTTTTGTGAATCAAGGGTACGTACTTTTAATCATTTAGTTTCTATCGAAAATTTTTATTTTAGAAGGAAGCGCGGGAAATGACACCGGTTATAGTTAGTAGGGTACGTAGGAACGTCCCTCGCAATATAAAGCAATTCTATTTTTTCATTTTTTATCCAAAATACATGGGTTAAAACCCATCGATTTTGAATTTTCAAAACGTTTTCCCAAAGCTCTGGAATAGCACGCCTACGGTTTCTTAGGCCTATCCGAAGCCAAAAGGCTGCCAAATCCGATTCTGAATAGTTTTAAAGATCCGTCCACAAATAACGGCGCTACAATTTTTGAAAGTTCAAAATCGGCTCAAAATGAGCGCTAAAATCGCAATTTTTATTTTCGAAAAATTAACGTCGCACCCTATACATATTTTACATGTATCTTATGTAAAAAAGCCTCAGGAGTCCGAATCCGTGTCGTTTGTATTAATTGGATCGAAAATAAGGGCGCTACGATTTTTTTTGTGAATCAAGGGTACGTACTTTTAATCATTTAGTTTCTATCGAAAATTTTTATTTTAGAAGGGAAGCGCGGGAAATGACACCGGTTATAGTTAGTAGGGTACGTAGGAACGTCCCTCGCAATATAAAGCAATTCTATTTTTTCATTTTTATCCAAAATACATGGGTTAAAACCCATCGATTTTGAATTTTCAAAACGTTTTCCCAAAGCTCTGGAATAGCACGCCTACGGTTTCTTAGGCCTATCCGAAGCCAAAAGGCTGCCAAATCCGATTCTGAATAGTTTTTAAAGATCCGTCCACAAATAACGGCGCTACAATTTTTGAAAGTTCAAAATCGGCTCAAAATGAGCGCTAAAATCGCAATTTTTAGTTTCGAAAATTAACGTCGCACCCTATACATATTTTACATGTATCTTATGTAAAAAGCCTCAGGAGTCCGAATCCGTGTCGTTTGTATTAATTGGATCGAAAATAAGGGCGCTACGATTTTTTGTGAATCAAGGGTACGTACTTTTAATCATTTAGTTTCTATCGAAAATTTTTATTTTAGAAGGAAGCGCGGGAAATGACACCGGTTATAGTTAGTAGGGTACGTAGGAACGTCCCTCGCAATATAAAGCAATTCTATTTTTTCATTTTTATCCAAAATACATGGGTTAAAACCCATCGATTTTGAATTTTCAAAACGTTTTCCCAAAGCTCTGGAATAGCACGCCTACGGTTTCTTAGGCCTATCCGAAGCCAAAAGGCTGCCAAATCCGATTCTGAATAGTTTTTAAAGATCCGTCCACAAATAACGGCGCTACAATTTTTGAAAGTTCAAAATCGGCTCAAAATGAGCGCTAAAATCGCAATTTTTAGTTTCGAAAATTAACGTCGCACCCTATACATATTTTACATGTATCTTATGTAAAGTGGACAGTCCGTTCCCAGTCTGTGTATTCGTTAACTACCGTAAAAAGATCTCACTAAGATGATAGGTGTACGCGTTGCGAATGTATGTCCTTACAATTTTATCCCTTCGTTCGCCCTCGAACCCGGCCTGAATGTCCGAGGCGGAAAATCGCCACAGCGCCTCGCTCGTCACCACTCAAAGAGCAGATCGTACGGATTGCTGCCTCGCGGCGTCAAAGTCGCCTCGCTCCGTTTCATGTTCGCGTTCACAGCACTTCCCACGAAACTCTGCAAGTCGGAAGGTTTAAAGTAAGTCAAAAGCTCCTTCGCGAAGTCAGTCTTTATCACAACGCCGTCCACGCTGGGCCCGAACGCGCTCAGATACGACGGCGGCAGGACGTCCGCTTCCAGCAGATCGTTCAGAGGCGTCTCCCGCAAACAATCCACGATGGCCTCGTGATCCTTCGCCACGTCCTCCGGAATGGTGCAGTTTACTTCTTTCGCCAATTTCACGGCGTAATTTACGGATCTTCACCAGAGCCCACGAGGAGAGCGCCGAGCCCGAGAGGAGGATGGCGCGATGAAACAACCGGGGATCACCGTCGGGAAATCATCAAGAAGTTTATGCAACCGCTCCGAACCGTGCCCGGCCAAAGTGACGTTGGTCGGGTCGCCGCCGAAAAGGGCTATGTTCTGTTGGATCCAGTGCAGGGCCGCTATTTGGTCCATCAGTCCGTAGTTGGCCCTGGCCTTCAAATGGGCGCCTTAGCCTTCCGAACCCAAAAAGCTGCCCAAAACCGATTCTAAAGTTAAAACTATTACCGGCCAGGGCTCTGCAAACGCCTCCCGAGTTTTCATTGATTGTCCCGCCCGGGAAACGCAAAATTACACCCGCAATGGGCCAAAGGTTGCGGCTTGCCTGCGGCTAAGGCGGTGTTAAAAACAAAAAAAATTTAAAGGTATAGAAAAAGAGGATTTTTTATAGGATTTAAATTATTTTTTTTTTTTTTAAAAATGGTTTTTTAATTTGTTAACCTTAAACAATTTATTTTCATTTCAAAATACATGGGTTAAAACCCATCGATTTTGAATTTTCAAAACGTTTTCCCAAAGCTCTGGAATAGCACGCCTACGGTTTCTTAGGCCTATCCGAAGCCAAAAAGGCTGCCAAATCCGATTCTGAATAGTTTTTAAAGATCCGTCCACAAATAACGGCGCTACAATTTTTTGAAAGTTCAAAATCGGCTCAAAATGAGCGCTAAAAATCGCAATTTTTTAGTTTCGAAAAATTAACGTCGCACCCTATACATATTTTACATGTATCTTATGTAAAAAAGCCTCAGGAGTCCGAATCCGTGTCGTTTGTATTAATTGGATCGAAAATAAGGGCGCTACGATTTTTTCTGTGAATCAAGGTGTACGTACTTTTAATCATTTAGTTTCTATCGAAAATTTTTACTTAAGAAGGGAAGCGCGGGAAATGACACCGGTTATAGTTAGTAGGGTACGTAGGAACGTCCCTCGCAATATAAAGCAATTCTATTTTTTCATTTTTATCCAAAATACATGGGTTAAAACCCATCGATTTTGAATTTTCAAAACGTTTTCCCAAAGCTCTGGAATAGCACGCCTACGGTTTCTTAGGCCTATCCGAAGCCAAAAGGCTGCCAAATCCGATTCTGAATAGTTTTTAAAGATCCGTCCACAAATAACGGCGCTACAATTTTTGAAAGTTCAAAATCGGCTCAAAATGAGCGCTAAAATCGCAATTTTTAGTTTCGAAAATTAACGTCGCACCCTATACATATTTTACATGTATCTTATGTAAAAAGCCTCAGGAGTCCGAATCCGTGTCGTTTGTATTAATTGGATCGAAAATAAGGGCGCTACGATTTTTTTGTGAATCAAGGGTACGTACTTTTAATCATTTAGTTTCTATCGAAAATTTTTATTTTAGAAGGGAAGCGCGGGAAATGACACCGGTTATAGTTAGTAGGGGTACGTAGGAACGTCCCTCGCAATATAAAGCAATTCTATTTTTTCATTTTTTATCCAAAATACATGGATTAAAACCCATCGATTTTGTATTTTCAAAACGTTATCCCAAAGCTGTGGAATAGCAAGACTACGGTTTCTTAGGCCTATCCGAAGCCCAAAAAGCTGCCAAATCCGATTCTAAATAGTTTTTAAAAATCCGTCCACAAATAACGGTGCTACAATTTTTTGAAAGTTCAAAATTGGCTCAAAATGAGCGCTAAAAATCGCAGTTTTTATTTTCGAAAAATTAACGTCAAACCCTACACATATTTTACATGTATCTTATGTAAAAAGCCTCAGGTTTCCGAATCCGTGTCGTTTGTAATGATTGGATCGAAAATAAGGGCGCTACGATTTTTTTTGTGAATCAAAGGGTACTTTCTTCAAGTTTGATCTTTTAACCGGTTTTGTAGCTCTTTTGGATTTTCAGATGTACAAGTTTTCTTTAATATGTCATTTTTATCGAAATTGTGCTTCGTCCATGATGAATCAGATGGCATCACGGAGGAATCAAGTACACAAAAATTAAAACACAATATACAGGACAACGAGGTACCAAAATATATATATTTTTTTAAATGGCTAAGCTACTTGTGTTACTTTATGTGGATGGTCTCGTGGGTAATAACCCTGTATTGAAAAAAGACGAGAGATTGCATGAAACAGTATCATTACAAATTGGAATTATAGAAAAAAAAAAGAAATAAGTGGTTTTTGATACAAATTGGCTAAAATAAAATACTGCCCTTTTTAAACATTGAGGATTAAAATAAAACATTTCAATTTAGTCCTTATCGGTCCACCCAAGTTAGATTTCCATTACATAAAATAAGGAAAGAACTATGCATCCAACACAACACTAAAATAATTTTAGTGTTGTGTTGGATGCATAGTTATTGATGTCTTTTATAAAAATTAATTAACTAAAGTAAAGTCTTAAAAGCTACTCAATTTAAAAAAAAGACTTACCTGTGGATAATCGCCGTCCTTAGTTTGATAGTCAAAAACGTAAAAAAAAGTTCTAGGCCCTGTATGTTCCTGCCCAGGCTGTGGAGGCTTAGCACTAAGTAAATCACCGGTTTGCACTAGGGGTGCGACAAATTGCGCGTCGCTAAGGGCTGCGACCGCCGCATCCCTCGTGTTAATGGGATGCTGGACAGTCCTTTCCCAGTCTGTGTATTCGTTAACTACCGTAAAAAAGATCTCACTAAGATGATAGGTGTACGCGTTGCGAATGTATGTCCTTACAATTTTATCCCTTCGTTCGCCCTCGAACCCGGCCTGAATGTCCGAGGCGGAAAATCGCCACAGCGCCTCGCTCGTCACCACTCCAAAGAGCAGATCGTACGGATTGCTGCCTCGCGGCGTCAAAGTCGCCTCGCTCCGTTTCATGTTCGCGTTCACAGCACTTCCCACGAAACTCTGCAAGTCGGAAGGTTTAAAGTAAGTCAAAAGCTCCTTCGCGAAGTCAGTCTTTATCACAACGCCGTCCACGCTGGGCCCGAACGCGCTCAGATACGACGGCGGCAGGACGTCCGCTTCCAGCAGATCGTTCAGAGGCGTCTCCCGCAAACAATCCACGATGGCCTCGTGATCTTCGCCACGTCCTCCGGAATGGTGCAGTTCACTTCTTTCGCCAATTTCACGGCGTAATTTACGGGATCTTCCACCAGAGCCCACGAGGAGAGCGCCGAGCCCGAGAGGAGGATGGCGCGATGAAACAAACCGGGCATCACCGTCGGCGAAATCATCAAGAAGTTTATGCAAGCCGCTCCGGAACCGTGCCCGGCCAAAGTGACGTTGGTCGGGTCGCCGCCGAAAAGGGCTATGTTCTGTTGGATCCAGTGCAGGGCCGCTATTTGGTCCATCAGTCCGTAGTTGGCCACTCGGGCCTTCAAATGGGGCGCCGGGTTGGCATTTAAAAAACCTGTAAAAAAGAAAAATACGTTTTAGAGAAGAAAGGCTAGATCGGTGTTGCACAACGTGTGTTCCAGGCCACACATGGGGCAATTTAAATTTTTGGAAGGAGGCAATATCATTATTCAAGAGGACAATTTGAAAACGTATTTAATTTTTAGTTATCTGCCTGTTTTATGTTTTGAAAATGTACTAATTGTTTTTTTCTTAATAATTTTCTAGTGATTTCTTGCTAAATCTTGTGTCTTGAACAAATTGTATATAACCACTTTCAAAAAGAAATTCAATAAATACGATTATGTGCGCGTTCGAGCGAAAAGTGGCACATTTCCAAATGAGGGAAATCTAACTTTTGTTCCTCCCCGCTCTTCGCCTATTTTCCGATTTACACGGTAGATAGGTTCCCGAAAAAACGTTTAAATAGAAATTATTATTTTATTTGTGGGAAACCGTGTAAATCGAAAACAAAGCAAAATATGCATAAACTGGTCAGTTACTTTCAAAAATTAATAATTTTTGATAAGTTAAATGTGCCAATACTGGAACGAGACCCAATACTGGAGCGATTTGATAATAATTACTTTATATTTAATGGTGTATGCAATAGAATGAATTGAAACTTTCTTTATTTACAACCCTAATCTATTATTTATAAAATAGAATATCAATTTGACTTTAGATTTTATCCAAAATATGCAAAAATAATGTATATTATGACAACAGAGTCAGATCCACAATTTAACAATGTTTCTTAATGATTTTGCTAAAAAATCTGTCAATGACCTTAATCTTATAGAAATGTATAAAACATTTCAATTAGTTTTTTTTTTATAAATATATCTAGAAACACATAAAAGATAAGAAAACATATTAACAATATAAATATAGTAAATGTCTATTTTTATGATGGGACAAATTTTTTTTTCATAAACTATTTTAATATTAGTAAAATGAGAATAACCAGTCGTGCGACCTTCGTCCTTCCGGTATTGGGACCTTACATTTTTTTCAGTATATTCTTTCATAGAAAAAATTCATTAGAATGTATATGCATTATCTACTTTTATTTGATATTGAAATAAATGGCCAAATTAAGCTCATTTTCCTTATTTCGATTGACAGTTTTTTTCAAACTTATCTTCACTATTAAACGGGGTTTAGAAAATTTTAGACAAGTTATTTTTTGTGTGTATAAAATTAGAAAGAATTAATTTTTTTAGTTATAATATCAGTGTCGTCCAAAGAATTGTCTTAAAAAATAACTAAAAATACACATCTTGTATAGCAAAAATGTATATTTAAATTGTTTTTATTATTGAAAAAATTAGAATTTTCATTTTTGTAAACCGTGTAAAACAAGTAGCGTGTAAATCGAGAGATACGTGTTGTGTTTATTGTAGATTTTGGTTAAAATCAAAAATTCCATTAATGCTAGAAAACAGAAGAATTTTTTGGTCATCATTTAAAGATAACGAAACATCAAAAGACTTAACCAATTCAATTAAAGAATTACAGCAAAGTGTTGAACAATAAACGTATGTTAATTTCCTATCTTATTAACATTAGTTAATTTTTTGTCAAAAAATAACAATTTTTTTTAAAGCAAAAGTATTACCTTAATTGAATATTATTTTTTTTATTAACTTCAAGTGAATTAAGAAAAATTATAAGGTTCCATACGTACCCCTTCAACAAAAGTTCTCCGACTATATCTTTATGACAACTTAAAAAAGATATTGATATTTAAATGTACCAATTGACAATTAATATAACAACAAATAATAAAACTAAAATCATTTTCCTCTTCACGTAAAAAGGCGGTCATATAATTATGATGAAACTTCACTTAAGGTGAGTTCATTTAATCGTAAATTAAAAATGTTTGAATATCTAATCACAATTAAAAAAACAACAGAAATATTAAATCATTTAATTCTATTAACCATGAAACTAGTAGCCCATTAATTTTTTTTATTAAATTACGATTAAAAAATCAAGTAAGAGTGTATATTGATTTAAAAGAGTGAAGGTTAATGTAGTCAAATCCATTAAATACCAAAATGTGCACATTCGAGCGAAAAGTGGCACATTTCCGAGCGAGGGAAGCAAATGAAGCGCGACGCGGAGCGGCGCGCTTCATTTTCCCGAGACGGAATGTGCCACTTTGAGCTCGAATGTGCGCACTCAGTTTTAAACATGATTTACAATAATTAATTTACTTTCTAAAAAATAATTAAAAATTACACGACCGTCTTTACCACAAATATATCAAATTTGTAATTTTGCGTTTTTAACCAAAATTGTTAATAAAAATACACGCTACAACCTTTTCGAGCATAATATCTTTTATGGGCACTAAATTTCATTTAAAAGAGAGGATATTAATGTACAAATATCCAATAATACGAGGATGTGCGCATTCGAGCGAAAAGTGGCACATTTCCGAGCGAGGGAGGCAAATGAAGCGCGACGCGGAGCGGCGCGCTTCATTTTCCCGAGATCGGAATGTGCCACTTTGAGCTCGAATGTGCACACTCGGTTTTAAGCCTCATTCACAATTATTAATTTACTTTCTTAAACGGCTAACTTCAAATGACGAATTTTCGTTAGCTGTGCGCGCGCAACTTCCGTTGCCTGCTAATATTTTATTCTCAACGCCCCAAAAAAAGTATAACCTCAAAAATAATTATCCTACATAAGGAGGCATCAAAATTTTAGAATCACTTAGGTGGGGCATGTAAAAAAAGGTTGGGAAACGCTGGAATAGATCAGTCCTGACCGAGAAAAGGAACAAATAAATTGCAGAACGCAACCTAACGGAATTGTTCCTTTGTAATTCGAGGCAGCGAACAGAATTTTAAATAAATGCAGTTCGAAGGTCCGAATCGATATTTCAAACTTTGTAGTCGCTAAGCAAAAGGATATTGGCAGCCAGTGCACACAAGATATTTTATGTTCGAATCCGAAATTGAATTTTAAAATATAAACTGCTAAGTTTTTTGTTTAAGCTAAACGTCGGGCTTGTTGGCGACGGATTCTCCGTCGAAATAAAAGTGCCTTTAGTTGGCCACTAAACTTGCGAAGTTGATATAAAAAATTTATGGCGCTTTTCGGAGTCAAGACGATTCGCTGTGGATTTTTCGTGTATCTTTTTAAATTTAGAAACTATCATCTGCACATTTCGAAAGTTAAGGGAGCTCGAAGGCCGACACTCAAGTTGACATAAAAACAAAACCATAAGTTTTTCTAAAACTCGAGAGAAACAAGATGTTGAACATTAGCAGCCGAAACTTTTTTTGTTGTATTTCCAACTTTGCAGACTGAGCAGTTCGCTTTAGTAAAAGCAAAACTTTCAATGACGAAACGGAAATTTGCTTAATTACAGACAAGTTGAGTACTAGAGACATCCTTTGTTGTTTTTAAAATGGAAGAAATAAATGTCTAATTATGAAATTTATTTTGTCGAACAAAAAAAAAACTGGCAATCCCCGAAATGGATATGTCGGCCATTTTATATACAGAAACCGTAATTGTTTATAATAAAATTGATTAAACATGAAAGTTCACATTTGTTTATAATTAAATTGATTATAAATAATAGTTCATCCCGCCTCTAAAAAATAATATAATAATAGGGGTGTGCCTTGAGAAATATGCTTTTTTTAATTTCACGAAAATATTGTCAAAACTTTTCACAAATAAATTCTAGGAGTTAATTTAGTTAAAAAGATGTTATTGTTTTGTAATTAAGTTGATTATATCTAATAGTTTAACTCGGCTCTGAAATATGATATAATAATAGGGGAGTACCTTGAAAATATGCCTGAATATTTTTTATTTCATGAAGATATTGTAAAAAATTTTAAATAATTTTTGCAACACTTTATATACTAAAATGTTAATTGTTTATAATAAAGTTGATTATTAATGGCATTTTACCTCGCCCATAAGAAATATCTTAAAATTACCGGTGTATTTTGGAAAGTACATCTCTATCTTCTTTATTAATTGAAATATTGGAATAAACTTTTCAGAAACGGTTTCTGAGAGTCAATTTAAATAAAAATGTTAATTGCTTCTAATAAAATTGATTTAATAAACATTTTAAAAATAATGATGTAAGGGAACCTGTTGTATCTTGGCCCATTTATCACTTGTAATTTTTTTAAATTGTATCTGTAACAATTAGTGAGGCACTAATAAGGTATTCATCATAAAATATTTGAGCATTACCAACCGTTTATTCAAATTGCTATAAGATTTAAAATTAGTGGATCTATGGCCTAGTTACAACAGAGGGGATGTACCTTGGCTCTATTCACATTAAGCAAAATAAAACCCATTGTTCTATGAAAACTATATATTTATTTTTGGATTATAAGAACTACTAATGTTCTTCTTTGAAATCACACTAAAATTGTTTACAAAATTAACAAAACTTTTCTGGTATACGAAAATTTTACATACTGAATGGTTAATTTAACAAAAATTAAAATTTTTCGTTAGACTTGCGAGGCATATTATCTGAAGCATAATTTAAAAAAAATAATAATTTATAACAAAGGTATATCTAAATTTTTATTTATTGCACTTGATCTTAGGGCCAAGGTACAATTTATTGATAGTAACCGAGGTACAACACACTGACCCGTGAAGTTTAAATTAAAAAATAAAATTCAAGATTATGCTGTGCCAAAATCAGACCACTACTATGCAATCATTAAAAAATAATATTTTTATTACGATGAGTCATTTGTTATTAGGTAATAAAAATCAATAAGATATTTAAGTAAAAAGAATATAAAAAGACTTAGTTTTTTTCGATTAAAAATTTCAATTAATCTCATCCATTAACAAAATACATTGGTCAGCTGCTGCTAACTTTACGTTAATGTCTGTCAATGTGGCATTTGAAATATCGAAAATTATGGGTAACGAAAGCCCGCAAATCTTAAAAATAAATATTAAAATAAAGTTGCCCTAGGTGCAAAGGACCAAGGTACAACAGGTTGCCCTGCTCTGAAAAATTTGACTGGATCTCTTATTACTAAAAATACTGAATTAAATTTTTAGACATGCATTAAGATCAATGAACCTTAATTGTTTATAATAAAATCGATTCTACTGTATTTTATAACGATAGTGACTATATATAAAAATATTTGTAAAGATTTTAATAAACTGTTATAAAGATAGATAGATAGATAGATAGATAGATAGATAGATAGATAGATAGATAGATAGATAGATAGATGTGGCTTTAACTTACCTAATATTCCTAACCGGTAATTCAGGGTTACTACTACGAGGTCTGCATAAGCAGCTAAAACACTTCCATCGTATGGATTTCCGGAATTCCACTCAAAGGATTCCCCATGGACATAAACTATTACAGGATGTCGAACTTCGGTACCCACTGAAACAAAAATTAAACTAAATACTTGTATCTTATAAACATTTTCAAACAAAATTAAATACGCAAAAGCCCACATAAACATCTAAAATAAACACCCATAAATTTCCTTTCAAATTTAATGATACAAAAAATAGCAATTTTATCCTTTAGAACCAACCGCACACAAACACACACACACTCCTTTTAAGACTATTAACGTGTGATGTTTCACTAAAGAAAGCTAAAACCCTTACATAAAAGCTTTTTGCGATTTATGAAAAGAAGCGTGTAATGATACGTGGTGCTGCATAAATATAATCTGGCGATAATTCAAAAACTTAGATAAAAACTTTCGAAAATAAGGCCTCGAAGTAATTGATAAGTCTTTCTTTTAACAAGGAGCACATAAAATCGGCGATCGGTTCGGAGCAACGCATAAAAAGCTGCGACTTATAAGTAGAAAATTGGAAATTGGGGCCAAATGAGTGTTTGCTATAAAAACTAAGAAAAAGGGTGTGATAAAATATACTGTAGAAGGGAGCTTTTAGTATTTGAAGCGATCAATCTGAGTCTCTCAATTACGTCAGCGCCAGTATCGCAGAATTTGATAGGGGAAGAGTTCTTCGAACTTCAAGGGACGTCGAAATCTGAACGGCCCTAACAGAATTCAAATATCTCAAATTAGAACTGCCTCTCTCTCAAACCCGGAAACCTGATACTAAGAATTAAGTTCAATCGCTCTCCAAACAAATCCGCATTAATTCGCTTTTAACTCCTGCAAAAATCAAAAAGTGGTGTGGGAGAGCTGCGCTTGCTTTTCATAAGTTTACGAAATTCTTTCTTCGTTTTTTTTTTATTAAAGAACTGACCTTTTGCTTGATTTATGGTGGGTTCTGTGGTGGGC
Organism: Sinopyrophorus schimmeli; assembly: GCA_036325965.1. Lineage (NCBI taxonomy): Eukaryota > Metazoa > Arthropoda > Insecta > Coleoptera > Elateridae > Sinopyrophorus > Sinopyrophorus schimmeli. The sequence goes on from JARFIZ010000202.1 coordinate 1,160,054, forward strand.
TACTGCTTTAGGTACATTTTCGAATGTTAAAAAAGGGGTCCCTTATATTTTTATTTTAAAAATTGTAGCGCCGTTAATTGTGAACAGATCTTTGAAAACTATACAGATTCGGATTTGCCAGACTTTTTGCCTTCGGATAGCCCTAATAAACTATAGGAGTGAGTGAATTCTCAAGAAAAACGCGTTTGAAGAGTCGGACTTGTAATTAATTTTTTATTTTCCACTTTGAAAATTCGTAGATCAGTTATTTGTAAACGGATCTTTAGAAACATTTCAGATCCTGAAAGCCCGTTTAACGCACCGTAAGATGATCTAAAAAAATCAAAACGGCCCATTGTTAAGTATGGTAGAAAAACGCGTTCCAAGCTTTCAAAATGTAAATTTTGCTTATATTTTTAATTTTCAAAATGGTTTAACCGTCTTTGCAAAAACACCCATTTCTTTTCTCGATTTTGGGAGTTTTGAGTTAGCAATTGTTTCGGACGTATTAAGGACTAATACTTTCAAAAATGAACGCTTTCGGCGGACTTATAAAAAATAAAAAAGTTATTGCGTTTTAAAAGTTTCATTTTAAAGCCAAATTTAATTTTTCAAAAAGGCGAAAATTTTTGTTTTAGAGGGAAAGCGCCGGGAAAGGACACCGGCTATAGTTGCTAGGGGTACGTAGAAACACCCCCTGCAATATGAAGCAATTCTATTTTATTCATTTTTTGTCAAAAAAAAAACATGGATTAACATCCATGTTTTTTTCTCGAATTGAAGCAAAAAATTTTAGGTAATGGATTTGCTCTAAATTTGACCCCAAACCAACATATCAAGAGCCATTCTTCCCTGCTTCCTTTTCAACCCCCAAAATTTTCGAAAAAACTAAATAAATACATAAAAATCATTTTGATTCACATAATCGATCGTAGCGCCCTTATTTTTAATCCGATCATTAAAAACAACCCCGATTCGAAATCCTGAGACTTTTCTCCATAAGCTAGGTGTAAAAAAGGCATAACACAGAATGTAAATTTTTCGAGTAATAGAGGGTTAAAGTTTTAGATTTATTTTTGTAGCACAAAAGTTTATGTTAAAAAATTGTAGCGCCGTTATTTATACACGGATCTTTAAAAACAATACAGATTTAGATTCATCAGACTTTTTGCCTTCGGATATACTTCAAAAACCATAACGGTGCCGTTTGAAATTCGCGAAAAAAACGGGTTCGAAGATTCCGACTTCTAATTAATTTACCTTTAACTGGCTTTCCATGCAAAAAATTACGATATGGATTTACACGGTTTTCTCCAAAACCTCTCTACTGTGTAAATCAGTGTTTCCCAACGTGGATCCTACGTTCCACATGGGGGCAATTTAAAGGTTTAGAGGGGCAATATCATTATTCAATTAATAAACGTACTTGATTTGTAGTTATCTACCTATTATATTTGTTGTAAGAGGATTGTCCATACGAGGCGTTAAATCCCCCCAATTTCTGCAGAAATTTGATTACAGAATAAAATATAAGCATAATCAGTGAGTTTAAAAGTGGTTTAAGAAAAGATTTAGGACATCGGGAACATGGTGAAAATTAACATTAACGGTTACAGCCTGTAAATGTGATGTACACGTCTGAGGCAAAAATGCATTGAAAATTTTTCAAAATGATAATTAAAAATAACTGAAATGATTAAAAATAATTTGAATTTAAAAAGTAAACGAGCAAATAAAAACGGAAAGTCGTAAAATCAAAAATTATGGCCGTATTAACTGTAATTATTTATTGACCTCTAAGTGGAAAATCACTATGTTCCCGTCGTCGTAGAAACTTTTTGAAACCACTGGTGAACACCTCAAAACGAGTTCTAACATAATCAATGTTCAAATTTCTGCGCAAATCGGGGGGTTTTAACGCCTCGTATGGACAATACTCTTTTGAAAAATTGGCTCAAAAATGTTGAATGTCTATAACTTTGCGATATAGATAATTATATAATCCATATATCATTTCATTTAACTTTAAATTAATTTTCAATCAAAAATATGAGCACTGTTAATAAATGGTAACTTAAAATTTTTTTTAGTGACAACGCCTCGTATGGACAATCCTCTTTATTTATTGTTTTTTTTTCTTAATAATTTCATAGTGATTTCTTTCTAAAACCTAAATCTTGTGTCTTGAACAAGTTGTAATTAGGCTTTAGGCTTCATATATAGAATAATTCCATGTTTAAATACAATATTAAAAAATTCGGTGGGTGTACTTATGTACGCGCATTAGAAGTTATACTTTTTTTGGTGTAAGTTAATTTAATATAACCACGTGCAAAGATAAATTCTATAAATACAAGGATGTGCGCGTTCGAGCGAAAAGTGGCACATTTCCGAGCGAGGGAAGCAAATGAAGCGCGACGCGGAGCGGCGCGCTTCATTTTCCCGAGATCGGAATGTGCCACTTTGAGCTCAAACGTGCACACTCGGTTTTAAGCCTCATTCACAAGTATTAATTTACTTTCAACTGTCGAATTTTCGTTAGCAGTGCTAATATTTTACTCTCAAAGCGCCAAAAGAAGTATAACTTCAAAAATATTATGATTACATTGGGGGGCATTTAAATTTTAGAATGACTTAGGTGAAGCATGTTAAAAAAAAGGTTGGGAAACACTGGTGTAAATTGAAAAATAGGGGTACAGCGGAAGGAGGGAGCGCCAATATTAAACTTTTTTTAAGAGTAGTGCAGTAACATACAGTTTGGCAACCACTGCTATACCAAATCGAATATTTACGATTTTCAACAGGCCCGTACCATAAAAAAAAATCAATCAATCAACTCAAAAATCCATAAAATTTAAACTCACGACTCACTCGCGAAACATTTCTTGATAAATTAACTTTTCAATTTGTCAATAGCGATAGAAGAACATCCGCCGCGTGCGGGATCCTCATGCGAAACTTAAAGAAGAATCTGTCAGCATTATAAAGGGATTTTACGCGCCCCCTAAAAATAGTTAGAAGTTTTTTTTTATGGCCGAAACAAACGTGCAGAAATCGATGGCGAAATAAAATATTTGCGAAAAGTCGCATAGAAAGTGGGCGAATTTTATATTCTTAGCGGCCCACTTGATTTTATGATAAGTTCGAGCGTCGAGCGGGGTAATTCTGTTTGTTCGGAGTGATTCTTTTCGGAAGAGCGACCCAGTTATACAACAATCAGGGTGTGACATATTTCAAAGAGTGGACGTTCTGGCGCGCAGATTCTCTATAAACTACGGTACTATGTATGCAAATCGGAAGAGCAAACTTTTTCAGCACAAACTCAAACTGGGACCTATAAATTGTACAGTTTACCGCTACGTGTCTGTGCCATATGTTAACGTAATGCCCGTGTCTTGTACGTACAAGCTTTTTGCTGCCATTAACATAAACAGTATGTGAACGAGTTCAAAGCGTCACGAATCGCCACTAAATCTTCTCCCTCCCGCCGAATCGATCACGTTTATTTTTCAAAAGTTGCCGGCTTTGTTTTGGAGCGTCCGTCCGGCGTCCTTTTGAGCCGATGGAGTTCGCAAGTTGGAAATAAAGGGTTTGACGTGAAAAAGATAAATGGCCGAGCGGCGGCCAGTCCGTAGACGATTTCTATTTAAAGTGTAAACTATAAAACGCGAGTGACCCACGTTTATCCCCCAGAAAACCGCAAAACTAAAAGAGATTGTTCCGGGTGTTTAACCCTGGAGCCTGCTTGTTCCGGCCGGCCCCTCGTTCGCCCTTCTTCCTCCTCCTAACCCGACTCTCTAAAATATACGACCCACGCTCATGTGAATTTATTAGACGGATTTGAAGTTTGCTTCGAATCCCGCGAAGAAAAAAAAACCAATAAAACTTAGTTTTGTTTTTTATTATTTTTATTTAGTTAGAGCTTCTTCTGCTTCGAACAGGTAGAAATATTTCATTTCCTCTCTCGAACGTTCGCCAAGCGAATTCGACGTTTCGCGCCCTTTTGCGACCCGCTCGGGGCTGAAGATTTTTTTGCTCTAGAATGCTAATTAAGTACAAATTAATGCACGGTAAATCGCATAATGAAAAATGCGATTTTTGTACGAGTTCTTAAGATGACATGCCACGAGGCACAGCAAAACACCCTCCAAAAATTAATGCAAAAAGTTTTATTAGATGATTAGCTGGTCCGTCCAACTTCGCACGGGTATTGCGATTTCAAAGTAAAAACTAATTTTTTTCAAACTAAAATATAGCCTATGTTACTCAAGGATAGGTCTTCTACGTGTTAATTCAAGTCCCATCAAAATCGGTTCAGCCGTTTCCAACATATACGGCCGGAAAAGTGACAGACAGACAGACAGACAGATAGACAAAATTTAAAAACGCAAGTTTGGCTTTTGGTAACGATCAAATAACTATATTAAATTAAAAAAGTCTTTACTTCGAAATCACAGACAGACACTTAATTTTTATTTATATGTATAGATGTATAGATGAGAGAGAACAACATTTTTATGACGATGACGACGATGCACAAGACGAAAATCATGAAGACGAAAGAAATTAAGATTCGGTCAGCAAGCACGATATGTCAGATGTTGAATTGGACACATCTCCTGTTACAGAAGCATGTGTATAGAGAAAAAACGAATCTACTAAGAGGGGAAAAAACGCAACGAAACAAACTTTCCGAACAAGGTCTATCAAAATTTATTCAAACATTTACCTGGTCAAAGGTTTCGCATAAAAACTTGAAAGATCTAATTGAAATTAGGAAAAACTATTTTTATATTACCTGCGTCAAGACTGCGAGTTTCAATGCCTGCTTTACCAGTCGAAACAACACAAATTCAGACCGTTGCCATACAGAAACCGATAACTTTCTTCCCTAGGTCAGAAAACAATTACATTCTGCCCAGTGAATAAAGTTAGACTTGTTTTATCGATGTGACAAAAGCTTCTGTTTGTTAAAAACTGTATAATGGTCATTCTGCCCTCGTCTGAAATTGTCTTGTTTCGCCCCTTGTTATGGAACAGGGGTGGCCAAGCTCCCTGATAGTCTGAAGCATTTTCGAAATTTGAAATTTTTTGCGAGCCGCAATTAAATACACATTGAAAAGTTATGCAAAAAAGGTATTAAAAAAATTTGGTACAACGTTGCAATTGGGTATAAAAGCATTTCGTACCCAGAAAGAGATTATTAAAGTCACGACCCTTATAGTGACGATTATATTTTGTATTAAAATCAAGACTGTTGTACTGTGTATTGTGATTGCCATTATTATTTTGCTTAATATATTTGTATCGGAGAGCAGTGTTTATATTTACAAATCCTGTCACTTCCAATCCAACAGTCTTATACATTGTAAACTCGGTTATCCGGACTAATTATTGCTGCAGTTCATTCGGATAATCGAAAATTCGGTATAGAAAAAAAAACGAATTTTATATATAATATGACCATACTTCCTGTTTATTTCACGGCAATTCCGCAAAAAAGTAAAAAAATTATGAAAAATAAGCGAAGCCCAAAGCAGACATTTTGAGAGCGCGACAACGGTTTTAGAATTACTTGAATTTTTTTAAATTAAATTGATCATTGTTAATCGTGGCGAAAAACGGAGTGTGCACATTCGAGCTCAAAGTGGCACATTCCGATCTCGGGAAAATGAAGCGCGCCGCTCCGCGTCGCGCTTCATTTGCCTCCCTCGCTCGGAAATGTGCCACTTTTCGCTCGAATGCGCACATCTTCGTGTTAATTGGATTCGACTATATTAATAACAAATCCTTCAAATCCAGATTTTCTATTCGGAAAAAGTTTTGCTTGAAAGTGCACATACTACTTAATAATTGAATTTGCTTATCTTATTTTTCTCTCTTACAAATAATATTAATTAAATCAAACTGAACTAAATGTACCGCTTCTCGCCTTTCCTTTAATTAAAAATTACAGTAGTGAATTTTTACAAAAAACTACATTTCTAATTTAGTACTTTTAGACTAGACTAGATGGGAGACTTCATCGTACATGAAAAAATATACTTTAACTTTTTCGAATTTCGAGTCTTATTTCCCAACCTTTTTTTTAACACACCCCACCCAAATTATTTTAAAATTTTGATGCGCCCCTATGTAACATATAAATATTTTTTTATATAAAAATTGAATTTATCTATAAATGAGGACTTATTACAACAGTGTATACAAAATGTGCTTTAAAATTAATTTGTTTATAATTTTCAGAAAAATTAAAATTACCCAAAAATATTTGGAGACATTAATTTTGACATATAAACCTTAAACAATCTGCAAAAGATGATATAAAAATCAACTAGTTGATTTTTAATGGTCCACTTCAGAAAATTTGACCCATATACAATTTTAATTAATCAAAAATCCGAATTAGTAAACATTCGAAAATACACCCGAAAATATTTTTATCAAGCTCGCTACAATTAGGCGTGCGGAAAAGCACCATGATAACTTATCAAAAGGAATAAAATATCTAACCTTTTTCAAACAAGAAATAGATATAATTTAATTGATTTTTAATTTTTTTAATTGAACATAAAATAATAATATGGGCAAATCCAATAAATACGAGGATGTGCGCATTCGAGCGAAAAGTGGCACATTTCGAGCGAGGGAGGCAAATGAAGCGCGACGCGAAGCGGCGCGCTTCATTTTCCCGAGATCGGAATGTGCCACTTTGAGCTCGAATGCACACTCCGTTTTAAGCACGATTACGAAGCGTCCCGTTTTAACCGGAAAAAACGAACGCGGTTGACAATCCGGGTAATCGGGAATTCGTATAGCTGAGGTCCGGATAATTGAGGTTTTACTGTATTTGTTACCAGTAATTTAAAAGACATTTTGAAACACATACGGAACGATAATACTTTTTAAAAATATAATAGCACAAAAATGAAAAGGGAACTCGGGTACATTTTCGAGAGCCACAAATAATCCTTCAAAGAGCCGCACGTGGCTCGCGAGCCGCAGGTTGGCGACCCCTGTTATAGAATATAGTATTTACCACCGACATATTCGATAACATTATTGAATGAACAAATCATCATATTAATTCATCTGTAGCAAATTATTCTCGTAAAAAATAAGTTTTTAAAGTACTAAAGGCACTATTCGCTAAATTTTGGCACTTTGTTTAAATTTTTTTTCTTACTATTTTACGTATAATTGAATTTTTACAAAAACCCTCTTTTTTTACATATAACCAAAGCAAAAAAGCACGTTAATACTCGTCTAACTACACCTTTCGTGGCGTGCTTTAAGATTTCCAATTAATTAATCAAACGACGTAATCAAGTTAATGATTTAATTCGAAAATTAACAACTCTATTCCAAGCACTTAATCAAAGTCTTATGTTTTATTTAAAACAAAAAACTAATTAAGATCGAATTTTTTATTTTTACATTGACGGCGATGAAATGCGGCAATTTCGAGTTGCGCAAAACGCGCATCTTTTTTTTGGTCCGAAGAGAAATAAAGCAAAACGTGGCACCACTTCGAAGGCTTTCAATCGCATTTCCCCAAAGAAAAAGGGAACGAAAAAAACTAAATTTCGTGTCGTAAAGACGAGGATATTGTTAATAACTTTACTGACGCCAAAGCTCAAACAGAATAAGGCTGGTGCTTGAGCGTAAATCATCCACATAACACCATCCAATAATAAATGAGATACTTCCTGGAGAGTGCTTTTTCGATGGTCCGAAATATTACTAAATTTCGTTGTGCCTCAGATCTGCCGCAGCAAAGAAACTTTAATATTAATATTTCCTAATAAGGAGGCCGAAAATCTTGCGCCTGTTTTCGACATGGCTTTGTGCTTAACGGGAATTTAATGTCGAGTTAAGATTAGAGCGGCGAGGAGAGATTTAAAAAATAAGAAATAAATCTTAAAAGGTATTAAAGCAAGCAGCAGAAGCGAGGCAACATTATTAGTATTTAAATTGTTTGCCCTTTTCTCGCTTTCTTTTCTTTCGTCAACCTAACCCCTCAAATAATTTATGGATTTCCATGGAACGGTTAAATTTCTATTATTGTTCAAATGGTGCAAAAAAGCTCGGCCGCGCCTTCCTTTTTAAGCGATCGAGCGCAATTAAATTAAACAATTAGGATTTAACTTTACAACAATAAAGCCGCTTTATTTTTAGTGCTTTCGTGCAGTTAGTTCATTACAAAACTTTCAGGATGTAATACAGACTGCGGTGTATATAATTACTAACAAATATACCGCAATTCTTGCAAGTAATCCAAACTAATTGCTAAAAGTTTTAATTTATTGCGTTACTGCTACTAATTATCGCATTGCTTTTACTATTTGCGTCTGCACTTAAGTAAATCTGTTTTATATATCTCATGCAAAAGGGCTGTAAACGTTTTTTAAATACCTTTCCGCATTTGCTCCTCCAATATTGATTAAAGAACCCACAATTTTGTCTCAAACTGTTAAATGAAAATGTGCACTTGATGTATATCATTTTCAAATTATTACGTTATCTCTTGGTAAATTGATAAACATTTCTTTTGATTTCATTCAATTTCAAAATGATTTTAATTCATTTTGGGAATTTTGAGTTAGCACCTGTTTCGGACGTACTAAGGCCTAATACTTACGAAAATAAACGCTTTCCGCGGAATTCTCAAAAATAATAAAGTTATTGCGTTTTAAAAGTTTCATTTTAGTGCCAAATTTAATTTTTCAAAAAGGCGAAAATTTTTGTTTTAGAAGGAAAGAGCCAGAAAATGCCACCGGCTATAGTTGCAAGGGGTACGTAGGAACATCCCCTTGCAATATAAAGCAATTCTATTATTTTCATTTCATGCCAAAAAAACATGGTTTTTCAAAAAGAAAAACGTTTTTTTCAAAGCTTTAAAATAGCACGCCTACGGTTTCATAAGCCTATCTGAAGTCAAAAAGGCTGTCAAATCCGAATCTGTATAGTTTTCAAAGATTCGTCCACAAATAACGGCGCTACAATTTTTTTAAAGTAAAATTTTGTTCAAAAAAGTGGATCTAAAATTGCAATTTTTAATTACTCGAAATATTTACGTTGCGCCCTATACTTATTTTACATGTATCTTATGTAGAAAAATCTCAAAATTTCGAATCCGTCTCGCCTGTAATTATTACATCGAAAATGAGAACGCTACTATAATTTTTGTGAGTCAAAGTGTATTTTTTTTATTTATTTAGTTTTATCAAAAAAAATTGAGATTGAAGGGGGAGCAGAGAAGAATGGCTCCGGCTATGTCGATTTGGGGTCCATAGGAACGTTCCGCAAAAATTTAAAGCAAATCCCTTACCTAAAATATTATTTCCTCAAAAATACGCAAGGGGTTAATCCATGTTTTTTCTCGATTTTGGCCGATTTTGGGAATTCTGAGTAAGCACCTGTTTCGGACGTACTAAGGCCTAATACGTTCGAAAATAAACGCTTTCCGCAGGATTCTCAAAAATAAAAAAATTATTGCGTTTTAAAAGTTTCATTTTAGAGACAAATTAAATTTTTCAAAAAGCAAAAAATTGGTTTTAGAGGAAAGCGCCGGGATATGACACCGGCTATAGGTGCTAGGGGTACGTAGAAACATCCTCTTGCAATATAAAGCAATTCTATTTTTTGCCAAAAACACATGGTTAACTTCCATTGCCTTTTGCATGTTTTTCATCGTCTTGGTAGCTCATGAATTCCGCCCTTCTAAAATGTGGTTGGTTTGAATCAAAAGAAGTGTTCGACAGCCAGACTGACTTGCTCTTCAAAATTGCGGATTTTACATTTAACATGTTTGTAAAGAACAGAAAAAACGGTGCTCTGTCGGGGCAAGGTCCTGGAAGTAAGGTTGGCGTGGTAAAACAGACCATCCAGGCTCTAGATTTTTTTCTTGAGTCACTTTCGCTGTATCGATCCTCAATTATAGTTAAATTTGACTTTAACAACTCGTGGCGAGCTATACCATGACAATCCTACCATACGCACAATAAACGGAGAGTAAACTGAGCGCGCGCGCAGTTGACCAACGCCCGTTCTTTCCATGTCAGTTTATTGTCTAAATCTAACTCAAAATGCTTGGCCGTGTATAATTGTGCAATTTGTATATTATTTATTGTAGCTGTTCGACCAGTTTGCCTTCGCCGATTTATTCTCATTAATTTTAGTTTTCTATTTATTTAACCAAATTTAAAGATCGAACAAGTAATTTTGAATATAATTCGATGCCGTTTCCGGGTTCTCGTGATAAGACGTTGCTACATAAATATATCTACAAAAACACCCATGTAATATTTGACTAAACTGCACCGGCGAGTTTGAGAAAGGTTATTTCGTGTTGTCCTGGTTTCAGGATGTGGCTACTTCAGCCTCGAGATTTTTCCACTTTAGTTGCAGGGGTGTTATGACACTTGTGGGATACTCGCATCATAACGTTGGGGTGTTTATAGCTTTCTATTCTCCTACCACCCTCCATTTTCCCTATTCGCACATTTTTTACTTTTTTTCCACTTCCTACCGCGTCCGTCGTACACTCGCACACAAGCCATTTCACCTCTATTCACATAAAAGTCCGCGATTTATATTTTCCAACCAAAAAAAAAACAACTACCGTTTTGAATTAGAGTAAAATCTAATTATTTCTGCTAGTTTAAAATTGATGTTTTTATGCGTGGAGCTGCAAGTGGAAAAGTTCTTATCGCGAAGTCTTTATAAGGCAACTTTAATTTGCGCAAAAAGGTGCAATGAAAGAGAAAGAAACGCGATTTTAGTTAACCTTCCGTGTACGAGGTGGGGTATAACTAACGACATCCATTTTTTTTTGTTAAAACGGGACGTTTGGTAATCGAGTTTAAAACCGAGTGTGCACATTCGAGCTCATGAACTTAATTTAGTAAATAACTAATTTATATTGGAAAAAGATATTTACCATAGCAATGGGTGGAAGGGAGCGAAAAGATAAAACAAACTCATAAGTACGAGTGAGAGGGAATTATTTAATGATTTTTATCCCCAAAATTAATGTGCATCGTGCTTAAAATCGAGTGTGCACATTCGAGCTCAAAGTGGCACATTCCGATCTCGGGAAAATGAAGCGCGCCGCTCCGCGTCGCGCTTCATTTGCCTCCCTCGCTCGGTAATGTGCCACTTTTCGCTCGAATGCGCACATCTTCGTATTTATTACATTTGTATAATTTATCCTACGCTCTTTCAAATGAAAAATGTTAATTTAATTTAGTAAATATCGATTTTATATTCGAAAAACGTATTTACCATAGCAATGAGTGGAAGGGAGCAAGAAGATACGATTATCTTGTCAATGCAAGTGAGAGGGGACGATTAAAATTATTCAATTAATTTATTGGTCTAAAATATTGTGAATCATGCTTAAAATCGAGTGTGCACATTCGAGCTCAAAGTGGCACATTCCGATCTCGGGAAAATGAAGCGCGCCGCTCCGCGTCGCGCTTCATTTGCCTCCCTCGCTCGGTAATGTGCCACTTTTCGCTCGAATGCGCACATCTTCGTATTTATTACATTTGTATAATTTATCCTACGCTCTTTCAAATGAAAAATGTTAATTTAATTTAGTAAATATCGATTTTATATTCGAAAAACGTATTTACCATAGCAATGAGTGGAAGGGAGCGAGAAGATACGATAATCTTGTCAATACAAATGAGAGGCAACGATTAAAATTATTCAATTAATTTTTCGTGTAATTGATTGGTCTAAATTATTGCGAATGATTAAGAAATAGCCGTGAAATTAATTTATATTGCAATAAGGAGACAAGAATAAAATTTTTGTTAGGATTTCTTAATATTCGGTATCGTAATTGACACGTGCCTTTGGAATTTAATACTCAAGAAAAAACTCGATAGTTTATAAATTAAAAAAAAGTTAAGTTTTTCTATTTTTATTAATGAAATTCTATTCTAATGCATAAATAAATATGTGTTTTATTCATTACTAGCCGTTTGCCGCGACTTCGTTCGCGTTCGTTGTTAATGTATAAAAAACTGCGAACACCAAAATTATTTAACACGTGATTGGTCTCTGAGGGATGTCACACAATTGGGGAGTAAGAAAAAATTAGAGTCAAAATTTTCAAAAATCTGAAAAAAAAATTGGTACAGGTGCACACTCGCAAAACTTGCTATTTGGTATAGGTAAACACATATAATGCAATTTTGTATAGTATGAAAATTAATTAATTATTTTGAGAAATTTCCCCACTTTTAAAACATACCACTTTAAAAGTGGACGGTTGTAGGCACAATTACCCCATTTTTTTACAGCGAATTCTGAAATCAGCTAGTCAGCCTTCCCATAAATTTCTAATCGATGCAAATAATATTAACGACACACACTGTCTATTTCAATTTACAAAGTATGACATTGTGACTGTTGATACATAATTATAAAATTAAATAAAGAACTGTTTCTAATAAAATCTGTAACTTAAATATTTTACAAATTTGTGATTAAAATTTCAAAAACGACATTAAATGAGGTAGTCTGTATGAAAACAACGTGACTGAGTTGCTTGTTGTAAAATGCAAAATTCAGTGGTTACATAGCAAAGGTTCTTTTCAAAAATATCGAAGAATAGAGTCGAAAAAAATATATTATAAAACAATAAAATTGAAGATTAAAATTATTTTTAAATTTGAATTCACACTTTAATTTAAAGAAAGAAATTATAAAGGTTTCTTTGAGATTCATTCAATTGATTTTACATAAAGCCATATTTTAAACTACAATTCTTTATCAAGAGGTTGGTCTCCGAGAGAGGTCACACCCTCTGAAAAAAACAGGTTATAGAATTGAAGAAATTTTTTTTTATAAATCCAAAAACAAATTATTTAATTAAAAATAATAATCTTTAATTATATATAGTAGTATAGAAAAAAATAAAACAGAGAGGCGAGGGGCAATCATTTTTAATTGTTTAATTTTCCGAAATAGTTCGTCGCTGAGATCTCTGTTGCCATCAAGTTGGAGAGATTGTGCGTATCTACGATATTTTTTCTCGTGGTCATACTAATGCGTAAACCTTCGAATGCGTACGTGACCTGGCAACGCCTTATACGGGAAAACCAAAAAACATTAATTAATTAATTTTTAGATATTTATATAGACGATTAAAACCAAATGTTTCCAGGAACACGCACCACGATAAGCTTAAGATTTCTGCCAAATTTGATAAAAATCGATTAAACCGGTTAAGACACTATAGGGTACAAAGCAAATCACATCTCTCTTTCATATATATATAGAAGATAGATAGATTGGATATTAAAATATATTTCTTATCATTTAACTGTCATAAAGTACAATTTTGTGGATTTTATATCATTTTATTTTCGGGGTGTGGCAAACCCCACATAGTACGGCATGTGACATTGAGTCACCTTGTATGCAGAAGGTTAATATTGTATTTTTTCTCCTGTTTTAATTTTTGGCCGATGTGAATGTTTAATGGTCGAGTTCATTTTTTATTTAAAAGGGTTTAATTGGTGCGCGCGTGTGGTTGAATGCGAGAAGGACGGAGAAGAAAAACAGATCTTTAATAATGGGGCATTGTCAATTATATATCGTGTAAAGGACAAGCATTAGAACGAGGATGTACCACAATCGAATCTGTTCAATAAACAACAGCTGCTGACCAATCGTGCTGGTTGATTAATTGATTGTGCTCCATTGTATAGCCCAGAATTGATTCAATAGCCCTCCAATTTCTAGCGATATAACACTATCCAATCCCATTCGCATATTTGAGAAATAAATTTAAAGAGTTTTACAATTGTGCGGAATACAAGAACTCAATTTACTAGGTCTTAAGATTAATTGAAGTTGAGTTTGTTCACACGAGTCAACGCTCAATCAATTCTCGAAATGTATTGCTAGTCGCCTGTATTGTTGATCTTATTGCTAAATAGGAGAGAAATGCTGTATTTCTATCGTTTCGTGTTCATTTCGGTTCTTTACTTTTTTTTAATTATATTTATGAAGAATTGTGTACTTAAATTGGTTTTTTTCAAGTTAGCAATAATATAATGTATACCTAATAAAAAAGTCCAGAGTTTTTTCATACAAATGATGTTTACTAAATGGAAGTTGCGCGCGCACAGCTAACGAAATTCGACAGTATGAAGTTAGCCGAAAGTAAATTAATTATTGTGAATTCTGCTTAAAACCGAGTGTGCGCATTCTCAGGAAGTGTATGCTCATTGTTAAAATAATACAAATAATAAAAAAATGTAGCAATATCTTGAATTAGAAGAATTTTTATCAGTCTCAAAAAATGATCAACTTATTACAGTAGAAAGTTTTGATATTATGAAAAAAATGCACATTTAACTCTTCGTGATTTAGCAATTGGTTTTATTTATTTTTTGAACCGGTCTTATGTCCGATAAACGACGAATCAAAATTTTCAAAGTCTACAAATAGCCGAGATAAAAATTTCCAACATATGAAAAGAAAACCACAAGTCCAAGTCTTCAGCCCCGTTTTCTAAAAAATATTAAATTGCACGTTTAAGGTTCCTTAGCCCTATCGGAAGCCAAAAAGTCCCAATGAAACCAAATCTGTAGAGCTGTTAAAGATCCATTTACAAATACCCACGTTCCGGTTTTTAATTTTCACGTTGGTATTAGAAAAAGAAACCGAAACCTTCAACACTTAACCTCCAAAAAAATTAACATCGTGCCCTTTATAAAATCTGAACAGATTTTACGTAAAATAGACCCGGAATCCTAATTTTTATTGAAAATCGCGAAAAAGACGAAGCCGAGATTTTATTTCTAGGCCAAAATGTAAATTTCGGTGTTTTATTTTGAAAATATTCGTTGTTAAGAAAGTGTTCAGGAAAAAAGGGGCTTCGATTATGAGTATCTTTTCTATCAGCTCAACCTTCGCATTTTAGTCAAATATTACGTAGATTTCGCTGTATATTTTTTCCCTTCAACGGCTTTCTCCTTAGAATTGTAAATGTTTAAGTGAGAAAGGTGTCAGATTTTTCTGTGAATAAAATCCGCCCTTATTTTAACGTTCTGGAATCCCTTCCGAGTGCACCTTGTCAAAATGCCTTTCCTTCCCCCGGATGCATTCTTAAATTAAATTCGAATCAGATCATTATGCGTGCGATAAGTGCTCGTAAAATGTTAGCAATATAAAGCCTTTTTCATTAAATTTTAATCCGACGAATCATACTTAAAAATTCTCTTTCATAATTACTAAGCCACATGAAACGATTTACGTCCTTTATTGTTCGTTTGCTACCGTTTATTAAGCACAAAGAAAATTGCATTTAATTAAAATACAAAGTTAAAATGTAAATACGAACGGTAATATAAGTAAATAGTTAAATTGCTCTTGTTTCTGCTCTTTTAAGCGCCGAATTAAAATGAAGACGATTAAATATCCATTAAACTCGACGATCTAAACCCAAAGTTCTGTTCCTTTGAAGGATAAACATCCTAACATGATGTAGTTAGTCGTTTGATTTAATTCCCGAAAGCCAACTCTGATACACATTTTCAATAATGCCTTCGCCGATAAATTATTTACTTTTCGCGTCGTCGTAATTGGTTCTATTACGAGATGTGGAGATTAGGGTGCTCAAAAATAACATTTTTTTTCTCAAGTCCGTTAATTTACAAAAAGTCCCACGAGATCAGCTCCATATTTTGATTCTACGCGACGCTCAACGGTTTTTCGTTTTTCCATATGAATAACACGTAAAATTTTTTTTTTCATAATTTTACTAGACATTATCTTGTAGGAAAATAAATTCTCTACAAAAAACCTCTGATATGATTTTCTTGTAAACCTAACGGGTAAAAAGTTATCAAACTTTGAATACTACCAATCAAGTTACATCTAACCTACAGTAAAACCTCAATTATCCGGACCTCAGTTATACGTATTCGCAATTATCAGGATTGTCAACCGCGTTCGGACTCGTTGCAACAAATTAAACCTCGGTATTTCTTACTAAATATTTTATTTTGTATTTCGCACTAACAAGTGTTTTTTTTGGCTTTGTTGATTTTAAGATAATGTGCGACTGTTTTATTTAGTGATTAATATTTGTTGCGTTTTTTGTAAACATATAGGTACCTAACAATTTGACCAAGTTTTTTCCTGTTAAAACGGGACGCTTCGTAATCGTGCTTAAAACCGAGTGTGCACATTCGAGCTCAAAGTGGCACATTCCGATCTCGGGAAAATGAAGCGCGCCGCTCCGCGTCGCGCTTCATTTGCCTCCCTCGCTCGGAAATGTGCCACTTTTCGCTCGAATGCGCACATCCTCGTATTCAACGGATTTGCCTATATTATTATTTTATTCTTGAATACAAGTCGAATAAATTAGATCTATTTTTTGTTTGAAAAAGGTTAGATATTTTATTCCTTTTGATAACTTATCATTGTGCTCTTCCGTACGCCTAACTGTAGCGAGCTTGATAAAAATATTTTCAGGTGTACTTTCGAATGTTTACTAATTCGCATTTTTGGTTAATTACAATGGTATATGAGTCAAATTTTCTGAAGTGGGCCACTAAAAATCAACTACAGTGCAACTTGGATGAAACGAACGTCTCTAATTCGAAATCGTGGTTAATTCGAAGATTTCTCTTATGTTAGTCCCTTGAACTTCCTATTAATTTCAATGTTAAAAAATCGTGGATAATTAGAAGTTCGACTTTTTTTATTCGAAGTTCTTTATAAAAACTTTCTTATCATAACAATTTTTTGACCTTCGGTTGTTAAAAACGATTAAAACGATTTAAACGTTTTTCTGTTTTCGCAAGTTTAAAAGAAAAATTGTTACAAATAGAAATTCCGAGCGTCATTTCAGCCGCGAAGCACTTGATTTGAACCAACAAATCAACTATAAGTAACTATAGGAAATAAACATTTCCCGAAGATCTATATTATAAAATGCACGTCCTATATTCGGTTCGTGCAAGTGTCAAAGATTGCATTAGCCGCATATTTTACTTGTCAAGTTCGCTTCCAGCGGCCGTTTATTCCAGTCACGAACTCCAGAGTGAATCTTGCATGCATATACCATAAGTTTCCCAAAGCTTAAAACTTTAAAAAGCACTAAAACATTGACCGACACTTTTCCATAGCTACGGAATCAAATTTATCAGCGCCGCCCAAAAGTTTTCGCTCGGGTCTTCGGATTTCGCCCAAAACAAAAAAAAATGTGCTTTTAACCGGGAAAAGATCCGGCATTAGCTCGGAGGGATAACGAAATCCATTTAGAGGAAAACTTTAAACATGTAGGTCCACTTGACAATTCAGTCGACGGAGGTGGAAGTGTTGAAAAGTGGCCTTCGGTCGAAAACGTTTAGATTTATATGGAAATTCGAAATCAATCGAGTGACCAGTCCCCGTCGAAGTTCCGGCATGACGTTTAGGTTCGCTTCCGGCGCACGAATCCAATTCAGCAGCACATTTACAGAATGAGTTACCTCACCAGCGATGTGATGTCCGGGGGTTCCCATAACTACAGTCTTGCAGGCCTTCGGGGACTGATATATACTTGTCTCCTTTTTTTATTTATTTTCCTTTCATTCGGCTCGCTCTTCCGCTCTTAGCGATTATTAGGCGTCCGGTCACGTAAACTTGGCCACGCCGATATTAATTAAACAGAGACGTATTGCTGTCGTTCAAATTACAGAAAATAACATTCCCATTAGGGTGCTCCAGAAAAAAAAGTGTTTTTCCTGTCATCTCAAAAGTTTCTTGTAGGTATAAAAAAAATTCTCGCACAAGATCAGCTCCATATTTTGGTTCTGCGCGACGCCCAACGGTTTTCCGTTTTTCCATAGAACTAACGCGTAAAAAAATTTTATTTATGTATTTTTTAAGTAACATTACAAAAAAAATTATTTTACAATTTCGATGGACATATTCTTGTACGAAATTAAATTCTCTACAAAAAACTTCTGATGTGATTTTTTCGTAAACCTAACGGATAAAAGGTTATGCGACTTTGAATACTAGCAACCAAGTAAATATAGTGATAAAGCATTTGCTTATAATATTATTGGCTGAGAATTAATAAAAAGTATATTGCAAAAATAATTTGAATTATTTTATTATTTTCAAAAATTAATTCGAATACATTGCGAGCTAGTATTGAGACATTGATGTCATTTTTCAACTTCTTCGAAATTAATTTTGTGGCAATTTCGCAAGCGAAGTCCAAAGAGACATTTTGAGAGCGCAAGTACGGTTTTAGAATTACTTGAATTTTTTTAAAGTAAGGCAATTTCTTAATGATCCGCAATAATTTAGACCAATACATTACAGGAAAAATTAAATGAATAATTTTAATCGTTCCCTCTTACTTGCATTGACAAGATTGTTGTATCTTCTCGCTCCCTTCCGCTCATTGCTACGGTAAATACGTTTTTCGAAAATAAAATCGATATTTACTAAATTAAATTAAAATTTTTAATTTGAAGGAGCGCACGGTAAATTATACTAATATAATAAACACAAGGATGTGCGCATTCGAGCGAAAAGTGGCACATTTCCGAGCGAGGGAGGCAAATGAAGCGCGACGCGGAGCGGCGCGCTTCATTTTCCCGAGATCGGAATGTGCCACTTTGAGCTCGAATGTGCACACTCGGTTTTAAGCTCGATTACCAAACATCCCGTTTTAACAAAAAAAAAACAATTTTTACGTTAGTAATGCCCCACTTAGTACACGGAAGGTTAAAAGACAACTTACGATTTTGAGTTTTATGTAAAGGGTGCTTCCCTGGTTGGATAACACCTTGAGAAATACTATTCCCCTACAAACAGAAACTAACACTAATTAAGAGAAACTTTTTTGAAGAGCACTGTTAACGCTTCGACGTATAATTCACGACTGAGGTGTGTGGGGAACGATTATTCCGATAAGAAAATTCAGTTATCGTTTTATTTAAATTTATCTTTTCGGTGGTTTAGCTTTAATTTAATAAAATTTCCAAAGCGACTGTTCCTATAAGGCAAAACGTCCAGTGAATAACTGATTTGCTGCATCGTCAGCTATTTTGACATAAAAAAATACAAACAAATTAATCAACCCAAAATAACCGTTACAATTCAAATAGTTTTGTTTATGAAATAATAAAAATGAAATAAATACAGTAAATGACCTTTTCGCGTAAATATTGACCGGGATATGGCCCAATTAATGACTGAAAAATTAATTCGCCTATTAAAAACGAGTAAATCATAAAATATTAAAAATTTTACTTTAAACACTATGCTTAGATGAACCTTCGCGTAGTTTTTTTTTTGGTGTTCTATAAATTACAGATTTTGTTGGCGCTTAGAATCTTTCTTAATTGCGTCCTCCAACATTGTATTAAAATCTTGCATACTGCAATATAAATTTAATTATTTTAACTACCCACTTGGTTATTACTTATACTTCTTTCACTTAAATAAAAAAGAAAACGTACAATATTGCATATATAAACATAACATGAATATAAATTAGTTGTTTTAATAGTTCCAAACATTATTTCTCGTAACGGTCATTCACTGGTAAGTGGTCACAGACTGGACGTTTTACCCTAATTTTAATTTTTCGTAAAAGAAGTGTTCATATATTTTTCGAAAGAATTCCATTTTATAATCTCAATTTAATAATAACAGACCGTATAAATCTAGAAACCCTAGTATTATTTTTTTTCTCAAATAAAACGAACAAAGGCGCTAATGCAGCAACCGTAAATCGGCCATAATTTAAATAAAAGCAACTTCATTACAAAAACGAAGCTCAAAAAGACCCCCGACAATGTCTACGTATCTCATTAAATGCCATTTTGCAAAAGTTCGAATGAAGAATAGAGGAACTTGCAAACTTAGAATTCAGCGGACCACATCTGATTTTTAATATGCGAAACGAACCGAGTTTACAACATTTTTAATTACATCTTTCGAAAAAAAGATCCGGATGAAAGTTTAAAGATTTGCTTTCCATACACGATCGCCATCTTTCATTAAATCTCCCGCAAGTTTTAACGATAAAAAATTTGCCCGGCCACAGTGCAGCAATAAAAACTACAAGCTTTCGCTCTCCAAACAACATTTGCAAAGCATCGTGTCGATATCGAACGTAAATTACGGAATTATCAACTGCGCGGATTTCGGAATAAAAAAAGTGCTAGGTATAATAAAAAAAAAGGGAAAAATATGTAAAACTGCATCACGTTCGACAAACATTTATGACCGTATCTGTATAGGTAATTTATAAAACCTGCGCCCTGTCCGTTCTCCATATTTGATGGCGAGATTGTAGCATTATGGCCAATATATCATCGAAATTAATTCTCATACATCGAAACAATGCAGAACGGGCAATAAAAATGTACAAGCAACGTTATTAAAATTCACTTACTGGGAAGGGCTCGAAGCGAAACTGAACGTGGAAATTAGAGGATTTCGAAGTCGAGAGGGAAGCCCAAAAACTTAACGAAAATTGAAGCATAAAGCCTTTAAAAGCCAACACAAACATTGAATTTAATTACGTGACAAAACCTCGTTTTAAATAAAATTATTGAAGTTATACTTCTTTTGGCGCTTGAGAGTAAAACTTTAGTGGGAAAGGAAAGTTGCGCGCGCACAACTAACGAAAATTGGACTGGTGAAGTTAGCCGTCTAAGAAAGTAAATTAATTATTGTGAATCATGCTTAAAACCGAGTGTGCGCATTCGAGCTCAAAGTGGCACATTTCGATCTCGGGAAAATGAAGCGCGCCGCTCCGCGTCGCGCTTCATTTGCTTCCCTCGCTCGGAAATGTGCAACTTTTCGCTCGAATGCGCACATTCTGGTATTTAATGGATTTGACTACATTAACCTTCACTCTTTTAAATCAATATACACTCTTACTTGATTTTTTAATCGCAATTTAATAAAAAAAATTAATGGGCTACTAGTTTCATGGTTAATAAAATAAAATGATTTAATATTTTTGTTGTATTTTTAATTGTGATTAGATATTCAAACATTTTTAGTTTACGATTAAAGGAACTCACCTTAAGTGAAGTTTGATCATAATTATATGACCGCCTTTTTACGTGAAGACGAAAATGATTTTAGTTTTATTATTTGTTGTTATATTAATTGTCAATTGCTTTTAACGTTGCCTAACGAATATAAATATTGGTATATTTAAATATCAATATATTTTTTTAAGTTGCCTTAAAGATATAGTCGGAGAACTTTTGTTGAAGGGGTACGTATGGAACCTCATAATTTTGTCTTAGTTCACTTGAAGTTAATAAAAAAAATATTAATCAATTAAAGTAATACTTTTACTTTAAAAAAAATTGTTTATTTTTTACAAAAAATTAACTAACATTCATAAGATAGGAAATTAACATATAGTTAATACAAAACTAAAACCGTTGCACGTCATTGCTAACGTCATTCAAGTGGATCAGCACTACCAACCTGCCAGATCGTTTGGGGCTATACGATTGTATTCAATTTTGAATTTGGCTGCTATTGAAATATTGGCTGCCATGATCTCAAAGTCGCGGCGTTGCGATGTTGTTATTAACAGTTTGCCACGATCTGTCTGTAACTGTTTTTCGTCTTTTTTAGTGTTTATTGAGTTTTAAAAATAGTACACAAAGCGATCAAAAATCTGTTCTTTTTAGAACAAACCATTTATATCCTATAATCTGCGGCAAAACTCACAGTTTGACAACACTGTACGCGGCGTGACGTCATTTATAGTAATGACGTGCAACGGTTTTAGTTTTGTATTAACTATACGTTTATTTTTCAACACTTTGCTGTAATTCTTTAACCGAATCGGTTAAGTCTTTTGATGTTTCGTTATCTTTAAATGATGCCCAAAAAATTCTTCTGTTTTCTGGCATTAATGGAACCAATGTTCCAATGATACTACACGGAAAGTAATGTATGGCGTTTGTCACCATACTCGATGGCAATGGGTCACATACGTATGGCGTTATTTGCTATACTCGATGCCACGAGTACCATAAGTATGGCGTTATGCATAGTAAATACGCCATACTTATGGCAGTCACCTCTAGAGCGCGCTACCAGTACGTTGTCAAACGCCATACATTTCTTTCTTTTTACATTTTTTGAATTTACATATACCACGAAATTAATTTTTCATTTTATTAGGTAGCCGCAGTTCTTAACCTGTTGTCAATTTGTCCAATAGAAAAAAAATGAATACAACAGGTTTAATAAAATTAATTACTCTAATGAATTAGAATTAGAATTAATTACACTAAAGAAAAAAAATTAAGTTCGATAAAATACGATAAAAATATATGTAAGAAACCTTATTAAGATCAACAATACCAAAAAAAACAATTTTTAAAAATTTTGGCTGTTACTGGGTTATAAAATAGGATAGCCCTGCTTTGCCAATTTTTTTTCTGTTTAGTGCTTTTAAATTAAAAACCACATTTATACCATTTGACCATGAAAATGGCTGTCAAGCGACGCTTAAGACAGTTTTTAAAATTACAAAATAGAACCATTAAAGAAAAAAAATAAACACCATAATTGTTTCGAAACTTAGTCCAAAGTGACTGGGCTATACAAGAACAACATCAACCCCTAAAATAAACGCGTACAATTTATGGGTTGTATTTCCATACATTGGGGCTGACCTCCCTTCTTAAGAACTATAGGGTTTCTATTTTGTTTGCATAATACATAGGCAAACAATTCATTTTATTTATTTTTTTCCCAAGCAAGCTCTTAGATTTTTCGAACTATGATATACCAGCACTTTTACCAAACGTATTTTCCTTTCAAATTTACGAGGAAAACTTTAATTAAAGATCTGTAAAACGCTTTCAAGTGTAACAGATCTGTGGAAATAACTTTTTGACTCCATTAAGAGTTATAATTAGAATGCTTTTCATATAAAAGTCAACTTTAGATAGAATTGTCACCGCTTGAAAAATATCGGGAAAAAACGCGAAAGATGCTGATTTTTTAAAATCACATTTTCTTTAATTAAAACCGTGTGCTCTTGGATATTATCGGGCATCATTTAAATGCAACTTGAAATGCAGATCAAAGGAGGCTCGAAGTAATATAATATCAAAAAGGCCGCTACTATATTAAATTTTGCACTTTTAGTAGGGATATTTATGTACTTAAAGCGAAATTGAAATACTAGGAAAATATACTTCAAACGTTTTAAGAGAATTTTAAATTATTTCATATTACTGTTTAGTTAGCGGTTTTATTATAACCTCAAATTTGGGTTTGAATAATAAAATTTTTAAAAAGCAATTTAAGAATTAGGAATAAGTTGATTTGTTAACAGCGACAAAAAAAAACTCGGTATATGTTGTTATGTACGCGTAATAGAAGTTCAAAATCGAACCTTGGCGCCGTCCCGCTTTTCACCTATTTTTCGATTTACACGGTAGATAGGTTCCGAAAAAAACATGTAAATAGAAATCATCATTTTATGTATGGGAAACCGTATAAATCGAAAACAAAGCAAAATATGCATAAATTGGTCAGTTACTTTTAAAAATTAATAATTTTTGATATTATTTAGTATTATTAAAAAATAAATTATTTTGGCCAAATCTTTCTTCTCATACAAAAAAAAAAACGAAAGTCAAACGCGCTTACGTTTTAATGCAAGATGAGTGGATAAAGTTGTATGAAAAAGAAAATGAAGAAAAATTTCCAAAACTATTTTAATATTAGTAAATTTATATTAACCAGTCGTGCAACCTTCGTCGTTCCGAAATTGGGACATTTGCCTTACATAAAACAATTGTACATTTTTTTCAGGGTATTTTTTCATGAAAAATTCATTAGAATATATATGCACTCTCTACTTTTATTTGATATGGAATTAAGTTCATTTTCCTTTTTTCGATTGACAGTTTTCTTTGAAAACTATCTTTACTATAAAACAGGGTTTAGAAGAATTTTAGAAAAGAAATTTTTTTGTGAGTATAAAATTAGGAAGAATTAATTTTTTTAGCTATATCAGTGTCGTCCAAAGAATTGTCTTAAAAAATAACTAAAAATACACATCTTGTATGGCAAAAATGTATAATATAAATTGTTTTTATTGTTAAAAATATTAGAATTTTCATTTTTGTAAACCGTGTAAATCGAGGGACACATGTAGTGTTTATTGTAGATTTTCGTTGAAATCAAACAACGAATGTAAACAAATTCAATAAGTACAAGGATGTGCGCATTCGAGCGAAAAGTGGCACATTTCCGATCGAGGGAGGCAAATGAAGCGCGACGCGGAGCGGCGCGCTTCATTTTCCCGAGATCGGAATGTGCCACTTTGAGCTCAAATGTGCACACTCGGTTTTCAGCATGATTCACAATAATAAATTTAATTTCTTAGACGGCTAACTTCAACTATGGAATTTTCGACAGCTGTGCGCGCGCAACTTCCGTTGCCTGCAAAAATTGTACCCGCAACGCGCCAAAAGGGCTCATTTTACGCCCATAGTAACCAAGGCCATTCGAGCAAACCTTCAATAAAACTTATATAAATAAAGCTCTCGTTAGAAGGCGCGGAATTTTCATTTTGGGGGGTAGTTTTAAACAATTCCGTGTACAGACACACGAAGTCTCCACCCTTCCAGACATGCCAAGTTCACAGAGCGCTTCTAATTTGTGATGCTTTTATCTGCAAGCCGCGGGAAGTGCTAATGTTTAACCCGGCCAAGGCGTCCGACATTCCAGTTACTCACCCCATCTCCACGACCCTTGTCAGTGCACCGCAGCAGCACTTAAGCCGTCGTAAAAACATGAACTATTGAGCTATACATCATTTTATTACAAATTGTCTCCGCGCGTCCCGCTTTCTATTACTTTGCATTTTGTTAAATTAGAAAACGCATCGCTCACCGCGCCGCGCCGTCCGCAATCGTAAAATTGCCGTGCAAAAATTCGTGCCCGATTGCGCGCCATCGCCGAAATTGATTAATCAGAAATAGTTTGGGGGAAAAACGAAGCTCGTTTAAGTGGCAACAGATTTAATTAGCAATTTCGAGAAGGAATAAACAAGCCGATAGTTAATAAAGGCAAATTCAAAGCAATGAAGGCCAATAAGGTTCTCTACAAGCTAAAGAGTAAATTAAATCCTGTATATCGATATAGCCAATCATAAAATTGCAAGGACGTCCTAAATTACAATTTTAATTCCGAAATTAGGCTTTTTACAACATTACTTTAATTGAAGCAATTTTGGTCTTTTCAATAATTCAATTAAAAGATTTTATATTTATTAAAGATAACGCCAGGTACGCAACACATAGTAATACTTAATTTAGTCATTTTTTTTAGTACAGCGATATTATATTAATAAAATTATAATTAATAGTTTGGGCAATGAAAATGAAAATATAGATCTTTAATTTTATTTTTGCAAATCATCTTTAAAATTGTATGCCGTTTTTTTTTAAATACTATTAATATGATAATATAATATTAATATTAATTATTACTGTTAATTATAATTCCAGTATTAAAATCTCAAATTGTAATCGTTTTTTGATTACAGTCGAACTTCGATAAGTCAAAGTTGAAGGGAAACAAAAAATAATTCGAGTTATCGATGTAAAAATATTAATTTTGAAATAAGCAAGTCTTAGAGAAACAGGTTCAGGTTATCAAAAATTCGGCTTATCGAAGTTCGACTGTAATTTGCCCAATCTAACGTAAATTTTGGTAATTTAAAAGTTTTATTGGCCTTTAAAATAAATGATTTAAACGAATCTACATTACTCTAATTAAAAACGTGTATGTACAGTCAAACTAAGAAGTAATTAACACCTTAGAAACAGACTTACAGTAAACGTACTATTCCAAGAGACAAAATCTGGCGCTGCATGGTTAAAAAACAATTAAGATTGATCTTTGTAATTTTAGTACTTTAGTTCTAGGTTGTACCCTTACTATTTATTTTATTTTAATAAAGCACAAATGTAAATAATTTAAAAAAAAAAAAAAAAACGTCATGAACCAAAAAAAAATTGTTTAACATACTTATTATAACATTTTTTCATTAATTTTTACTTTCTGAAATAAACAGAGCATACGCGGTATGGACCGGTCGTGTTAAATCGTGTAAAAAAAGAGAGCAAAATTATTTGAATTCGTGTAAAAACAGAATTAAGTGTAGATAATTTATATCTGAAAAGTTTTTTCTACAATATTTTAATTGGGTAGTATAAAACACATATTTATTTAAGGACACCCCGTGAATTTTGCCAGAGTACACCCCTTCTCTTTTTTTCTTTCTTTGGGACGGCTGTTTTAGTGGTTTTAATCAAAAACGTTTTATTAACACCACATTTCCTTAAGTAAAACTGTTGACTTCCCTCTAAAATGAGCAAAAAGAAATTATTTACAATACTTCGGCGATAATTATCAATTTCGAAAACTTTACGTCCACATATTTTACCCTAAGAAATAAAAACCATCCATTTTGCAGCACTCAAAATAGAATATTTGGGAAAATAAAGTACAACAAAATGCAGGGAGCATTCATAAAGAAGAAAACTTTGTTTCGCTTAGTTTCAATGCACGTTTTACTTTTTCGCAGCTTTTGAATAAACTTTTTGAACAGACAACTTAGTAGCAGAATTTTGTAAAACTAAATTATTAAAGTTGCATCCACCATTGTCCAATTTATGCACTACTCTGTACAAGCATTTTTCTCCATTTCGCAAAATTAGAATTACAGAATTCCGCACCGTCATTCAGCACGCTAGAAAAATGCATCTTTTAAAATAAACTACAAAAGCAAACTGCGGTTAATTTAAAACCCACGTTTTTTTAAGTTCCAACTTAACAACTGTAATAATAAACGTCTACAACCCCATATAATAATTTTCCCTGTTAAAAATTAAATGCGATTTAACGACCAAAAGAAAAAAAAAAGAAGAGCACAATAGCAAGCTAATAACGAACGTGGCACCGAAAGTAATTTCTAAAATTGATACAGTTATTTAGAAGTCAATTCATACATATCAAATTATTTGGCGCGTAGTTGTGCAATGAATCGTTGAACTGAGTTAATTTGATAATTTGCAGGTGATGGATGCTGACGGGACAAATTTCAGCTTGACCTATTTGGAGTAGTCATTAAAATTTCACTCGTCCATTTTTGGCTAACAACATTTCCACTTGCAATCATTACAAATTAACCTGCAATTTTGGAATACGCCAACTGCTAATAGAAGCCTTCGTTTGAGACTTAGAAAATCCATTCCGACGACCTATCGTTTATTTATTCAACTTGCATCTAGCGTGCTCGAAATTAGATCGTTTCTTCCCCAATATTGAAAAGCTTCAAATTAGGGCTTTATTTTCTAATAGCTTAACGGAAATGTCTGTTCTCTTATTGTTTTTTGAAGTTATACTTCTTTATGTGAACGGAAGTTGCGCGTGAACTGCTGCCGAAAATTTGACAGTTGAAGTTAACCGTCTAAGAAAGTAGATTAATAATTGTGAATCGTGCTTAATGCCGAGTGTGCACATTCGAGCTCAAAGTGGCACATTCCGATCTCGGGAAAATGAAGCGCGCCGCTCCGCGTCGCGCTTCATTTGCCTCCCTCGCTCGGAAATGTGCCACTTTTCGCTCGAATGCGCACATCCTTGTATTTATTGAATTTGTTTACATTTGTTTTTTGATTTCAACGAAAATCTACGATAAGCACTACACGTATTCGTCGATTTACAAAAATGAAAATTATAATTTTTTCAACAATAAAAACAATTTAAATTATACATTTTTGCCATACATGATGTGTATTTTTAGTTATTTTTTAAGACAATTCTTTGGACGACACTGATATAGCTAAAAAAATTAATTCTTCCTAATTTTATACTCACAAAAAATAACTTGTCTAAAATTCTTTTAAACCCGGTTTTATAGTAAAGATAGTTTTCAAAGACAACTGTCAATCGAAAAAAGAAAAATGAGCTTAATTCCATATCAAATAAAAGTAGAAAATGCATATACATTATAATAAATTCTATTCATAAAAAAATACACTGAAAAAAATGTACAATTGGTTTATGTAAAGTAAATGTCCCAATACGAGAACGACGAAGGTTGCACGACTGGTTATTATAAATTTACTAATATTAAAATAATTTTGGAAATTTTTCTACATTTTCATTTTTATACAACTTTATCCACTCATCTTGGATGAAAACGTAAAGGCTTTTGAATTTCGTTTTTTTTTGTATGAAGAGGATTTGGCCAAAATAATTTATTTTTTAATAATACATAATACAGTCGACCCTCGATAAGACAAAGTCGAAGGGATCTCAAAATTAATTCGAGTTATGTTCATAAGGTATTTAAACATAAATTAGTATTTAGAAATGAAGTCTAATTACAACTTGCTCAAGACACAAGATTTAGGTTTTAGCAACATTTAAATTGCCCCATGTGACGCGTTGGGAAACACTGATATAGAGTAACTAGGCATTTTTTAAACATTTTAAAACATTTTCTTCTTGATCTCTTTTTTTTCCTATTTATTGAAGACAGTTCTTGACGTCAAAATCTACAATGACGCCTTAAATGATTGACGTCTCGCAGACGTCATCGTATGTCAAAGGGTTAATGGTAAAAATTTCACTGATGATGACCTGCAATTGCACTTGACTCAGTTTTTTGCTGAAAAGGGCCCGAAGTTCCACGAAAGTGGAATCATGGAGTTATCAGAAAAATAGAAAAGGTCATTGAACATAATGGTATATTTATAGTTGTTTAAAATCTATTCTTTGTATTAACCCTCCGCATACTAGGTGCCTAAATATCACATGCCATACTGGGGTTTGCCATACCCCAAATATAAAATAAAATAAAATCCATAACATTGTACTTTATGACAGTTAAATGATAAGAAATATATTTTAAAAACCAATAATAAATAAGTTTAAGTAAAACATATTTATTTATGCATTAGAATTTAACAAAAATTAACAAAATTAACAAAAATACAAAAATTTAACTTTTTTTCAATTTATTTTTCTTGAGTATTAAATTCCAAAGACACGTGTCAATTACGGTACCGAATATCAAAAAATCCTAACAAAAATTTCATTTTTGCCTCCTTATTTAAATACAAATTAATTTCACGGCAATATTTAATGATTCGCAATAATTTAGACCAATAAATTACACAAAAAATTAATTGAATAATTTTAATAGTTCCCTCTCACTTGCATTGACAAGATTATCGTATCTTCTCGCTCCCTTCCACTCATTGCTATGGTAAATACGTTTTTCAAATATAATATCGATATTTACTAAATTAAATTAAAATTTTTGATTTGAAGGAGCGCACGGTAAATTATACCAATATAATAAACACGAGGATGTGCGCATTCGAGCGAAAAGTGGCACATTTCCGAGCGAGGGAGGCAAATGAAGCGCGACGCGGAGCGGCGCGCTTCATTTTCCCGAGATCGGAATGTGCCACTTTGAGCTCGAATGTGCACACTCGGTTTTAAGCTCGATTACCAAACATCCCGTTTTAACAAAAAATTTTTTCACGTTAATAATGCCCCATCTAGTACGCGGAAGGAAAAGACCCAAATTGTTTTCTTGCCAACTCGATATTTTTAATAACTCGAACTACTTTTGGTTTCTTCTCGATTCTGAGTTATCGAGGATCTACTGTAGAGTACTAAAATATTTGTAAAAAATAGAAAGGAGCCTTTCAATCTCTGTTCGAGCCGAACTTTAAAAGAATTTATTTTGGGAAAAAAAGAAAAAGCGTTTCCTCACGGTTTGGGGTTGCTTCTTTTAATTAAATTTAGTTTTCTCTAAAGCTTCCTGAAATATGATCATTAATGATCCTTTAATTAATATAAAAGACACAATTAGAAGTAATGTAAATAAATGGGAATCGTGCTACTCTAAAGACCTCTTTTCCGTACATTAAATAAAATTATTATCTAATTAATTTCGTTTTTAAACTTGAGTATCAATAGTTGTGTCATATAAATCGTCTGCAGCGGCGCTTTCTGCTGACCAATTAAAACCGTGCAAGTGTGTGTGTGTGTGTGTGTGTGTGTGGGTAATAACCGATTTGAACTAAAAGCAAAGTTTGTAAGAAATCAATTATGAAGTTAAAAGAAAAGAGGATCTAAGTGAAGACATATATCGTTTCTTTATTACTTTTAGTTTCTGGCGAGCAATATTTGGCGGCGTCGGAGCGCATGTGCCCTTTACTTGTCGTTTTTCTTATCCGCTGCAGTCCGCTTTTTGTCGATTCAATAAAGCGGACTGAAAATGAAATATAGATTGTTTTTTCTAGGGATATTCCTTCTTTTTACCCTCAATTCGAGCGAATGGAATTTCGTAGGCCAGCAATCTAAGAAAGGATTTTAAAGGTTACATCGCAGTTTCCTGCTTTATTCTGATAAGTGGGTTTTTATATAGTAAAAGTATCCTTTATACTTGATTATCCCTTTTCTTCCCCCAAAGTAAACGGCCATTATTTTTAAAAATTACTACTTTCAGTGGAGGAAAATTAAGCCGAGAGCTCTCGGAATTAATGCAATTTTTTTTCGCGGAGACAAATTTAATTAAAACGGTTTTTTCTTAATAAAGAAATTAATTTTGGATGCTTTCAATTGAAGCGGCGGGTTTTGTTTAAAATAATTAAAGTTTTGTGCGAAAAAACACACGCGGGTAGTTTTAATAAAAATCGTCGCCGGCCAAAGCAATCAACTTCGACCCTTAAATTAGCGGACAAATAAGAATGACAAGGGTTGAGTTAACTGACGTTTTGTGCGCGGTCTTATCTGAAAGCCCTTAAAAAATTCAATTCATACAATTTCGATTGTGTCGCTTTTAAAAAGAACTTAAAACAATAATGCGAACGAATCGCAAAATGCCAATAAAAAAATTAATCTCGTCGCATTTCGTCCGAAGAAGAATAAAATTATGAAAGGAGTAAAAAAAATAATAAAAGCTCGGCCGGGGCCAATAAATAAATAAAGTGTGCGATTTTGATTAAAAAAGGAAAGGCCGCAGAATCCAATAAAAATTACACATTATCTATTTTCGTTCGATTGTGGAAGTTCAATAAAAGTAAAAGTATTAATCAAAAATTGATTTTTCTAATAACGAGCCGAACTTTAACCTTGATATTCGAACGGCCGTCCCATGAACTTTTACGATCTCATAAAAGTTTGCTGACATTATATCGAACAAAACTGCGGACAGAAATTGACTAATCTTATCCGACCCCGAAACATTGCTGATAACAAATTTCGGCCGGCTCCCCCACGTCGTTTTATTTTTTAATTAATTTCGAAAAGCTCGCGCCGAAAACCGGCGACGTTTAAGTGCGCATGTCGGACGGGGCTGCTTTCGCTTTTTCGGCCGGCTTTTTGTGCGCTCGCATTCGCACGGAAATTTATAGAAATTTCAATAAAATAATTGAGTAGAAAAATGTGGCGCGGGCAATGATTTGAAAAGAGAACTGACAACCGAAATATATTCAACAGAAACTTTTTTGTTATCCCTTGAAGGGCTGTCTGTTTTATTATTATTTGGGAGATACAACAGAACACTTTCTGACGTACATTTGCGGAATTTATTAGGAATTTTCTTTATCGAAAAAAAAATGGTCGAGCGCAATGAAGTATCGATCGCTTAAATCGGGGGCGGATCTGCTTAAAGGTTTTTTGGGCTGCGGCTTGGGGTCCCGTGGATACAAAGGGCCCCCTAGTCCACATTGAAAACAATAGACGAAATTGTGAATTAAAAAATATATATTTAAAATTAAAAAAATCAAATCATATTCTTATACTATAGGGGAAACTGTTGTACCTTGGCCCTTTTTGCACTTGTATTTTTTTTTAAATTGTATATGTGGGTGATTCTGTTCTAACTGTTACTTTTTTGATTAAATATTTTTGAATTCTATAACTAAATTTTTTTTGACTTAAATTATAGTATTTTATAATTTCTATGCCACGGTACTGACAATAAAATACATTTGGTAGACATTCTTCAGAAAAATTATTAAATTCATTTATGAATTGTATTGTAACATTTTAAAACTGTTTTTTATTGATTATTTAACATTTCAATAATCCATACTAACTTATGTATAACAAATAATACATTATAATTTATATCAAACATTAATCAACTCAAATCTAACACATTTCACAAAAATTAACTTAAGTAATTTTTTTTTGTTTTTATTGCAGCATTTTTAATTCTTAAGCTTCTCCGCCAATAGCCAATATTATTTATTAACAACTAAATATATTTTTATTATTTTTTGATACGGTACTGACCGCCAAGGTACTGACATTTTAAATTAAAATAGCAACTGTAATTTTTTAATTATGAATTTGATTATTATCAAATTCATAATTAAAAAATTACAGTTAGAATGAAATCACCTATGTAACAATTTGTTGATAAAATGAATTGAATCGTTTTGGGGCACTAATAAAGTATTCATCATAAAATATTTGAAAGCATTACCAACCGTTTACTCAAAATGCTATAAGATTTTTTTCGATTAAAAATTTCAAATGAGCTCATACATTAACAAAATACATTGGCCAGCTGCTGTCAGTGTGCCATTTGAAATATCGAAGAGCCCGCAAATAATAAAAAAAATAAAGTTGCCCCAGGTACAAAGGGACCAAGGTACAACAGGTTCTCCTATACCTAACGTGATCAATTTTTTTCCTGCTAAAATGGGAAGCTTGGTAATGCTGCTTAAAACCGAGTGTGCGCATTCGAGCTCAAAGTGGCACATTCCGATCTCGGGAAAATGAAGCGCGCCGCTCCGCGTCGCGCTTCATTTGCCTCCCTCGCTCGGAAATGTGCCACTTTTCGCTCGAACGCGCACATCCTCCCATTTATCGAATTTAGAAGATAAAATTAGAGTTTAAAGAACGGCCCGTAATAAAAAATGAAAAACCACAAAGCGCTTTGTGGGATATTAATATTTTAAATCTCGAGCAAATGTAGCTATATCGGCTTTATCCTTCAATCCGAGGCTTGGAGCAGAAGATAAACTGACACAGAGATCAGTCAAGATAATATTATATTATTTTGTAAATGAAATATACGAAACCTGAACTTATTTCTAAAGCAGGTGCTTTAGACTATCTTATACATCCCTCAGCTTATCTCATATTTCAATGTTGAGCAAAAGAGGCACAAAGTGATAAATTCCTTAACAGCAATACACCGAAAAAAATTCTTCTTGACGTTTATTAATTTATTTTTTTTCTTTTGCCTATAAAATAAAGTACGAAAGCTGCACTTTTGTCGACCCCCTTCAATTTAATTTATTGCCGGTTTTACACAAAAATTCGGCCCTAAAAATCTGAGCAATAACTAACAATAAAGCCGCTACGCATATCGATAATAAAATAATGTCTTTACTTAGTCTAAAAGATCAGAATTTTAGTTAAAGGTTAATAACAACAAAGCAAACCAATAAAAGACGTTTAGAAGAGCCATAAAAATAAAATCCGAGATTTGTGAGCGACATAAAAAAATCAAAAATCGAAGCAAACATAAAGAAAAGGGAATAATTTACATTCTAAAAGCTCGACGGGTATTCTTTTAGTTTAAATTAGAAAGGGAGCAGTAAGAGATGGTGTTAAATTATTCTTATGCAAAAATAAAATATTTTAGGAGATAACCATTCGTATATATTTTACTAAATCCGCAAGATAACAGAAGATTAGGTTATACGTGGGTAAGAAAAAAGCAATATTGTTAAGAAAGAAGGAAAAGAAAAGATTAAACCGTGAACGTCAGGAAACGGGACAAATAATAAATCAAGTGATAAAGCTGGGTTTCGTTTTAGACCTTGTCCTTAAAATAATTTGTATAAAACATTTATGACAGACAAACGAATTTCGAAAATTGACTGTTTTAGATGAATGTTTAAATACAGGCCCAATTAGAAGGAAGATCGACTTTTTGAAATTGGCGAGCCCCCCTACAAAAGGGGGAGTTGCAACTTTTAATATTGTATTTTTGTATATGAGACTTTGTTTAATACTTTTAATACCGATAATTGTATAAAGAACTAAATTGTTATAAAAAAGCAAAATTAGTCTATAAAGTACTATTGAAAAATTCGGATGACGCGCCCAGGGGCTCACTTGTAAGCTGCCCGGATTTTAAAAATTATTTTTCCTAGTTATCGTAGACCATTTAAAATATTCCAAATAAAATTTTCAAATATTCATTATTTTTAACCTTCCGTGTACTAGGTGGGGTATAACTAGCGTGAACAATTTTTTTTTGTAAAAACGGGACGTTTGTTAATCGAGCTTAAAACCGAGTGTGCACATTCGAGCTCAAAGTGGCACATTTCGATCTCGGGAAAATTTTAATTTAATTCAGTAAATATAGATTTTATATTAAATAAATGTATTTACCATAGCAATGAGTGGAAGCGAGCAAAAAGATACAACAAACTCATAAGTACGAGTGAGGGGGAACGTTAAACATTAATTAATGATTTTTCGTTGCCGAAAATTATTGTGAATCGTGCTTAAAACCGAGTGTGCACATTCGAGATCAAAGTGGCACATTCCAATCTCGGGAAAATGAAGGGCGCCGCTCCGCGTCGCGCTTCATTTGCCTCCCTCGCTCGGAAATCTGCCACTTTTCGCTCGAATGCGCACATCCTCGTGTTTATTATATTAGTATAATTTACCGTGTGCTTTTTCAAATCGAAAATTTTAATTTAATGTAGTAAATATCGATTTTATATTCAAAAAACGTATTTACCATAGCAATGAATGGAAGGGAGCGAGAAGATACAATAATCTTGTCAGTGCAAGTGAGAGGAAACGATTCATATTATTCAATTAATTTTTCGTGTAATTTATTGGTCTAAATTATTGCGAATACTTAAGAAATTGCCGTGAAATTAATTTGTATTTAAATAAGAAGACAAGAATGAAATTCTTGTTAGGTTTTCTTAATATTCGGTATCGTAATTGACACGTGTCATTGGAATTAAGTACTCAAGAAAAGACTCAATAGCTTATAAATTTGAAGAAAATGTTAAGTTTTTGTATTTTTATTAATGAAAATTTATTCTAATGCATAAATAAATATGTTTTACTTTAACCTATTTATTATTGGTTATTAAAATATATTTCTTATCATTCAACTGTTATAAAGTACAATTTTGTGGGTTTTATTTCATTTTATTTTTGGGGTATGGTAAACCCCACCTAGTATGGCATGTGACATTTAGTCACTTAGTATGCGGAGGGTTAATAAAATTTTTGACTTGGTCTGTGTGAAAAAATTCTATTTTTTAATACGGGACACTGAACACATAAATTAGAGCTGTTGTAGCTGTATTAATTGAATATGTTATATTAATTGTTAATAACTTTTGAAACCAAACATTTATATAGAAAAACAAATCTCATAAATAACTAATAAACGGATATTAAATCAATTCAATTAAATATTTCTAAATTTAGATATGTCAATTTAAATTAAAATGAGTCGTGGGTAGATAGGTATATAAAATTTTAATTAAAAAAAATAAATAGACAATTTTAAAAAATAAACTGTTTTTGATTAAGATTTTAACACAGATTCTGTTAAAAACAAATGTATTTTTATTATCGGCGGGGTTCACCGAACAGATGGGGCTACTGCAACACAATGACCTCAATTTTTAAAAATTATATTTTGTTTTTTTTTAAACAGATTTTGCAGCTTTATGACAAATTTTTTGTACATAATATTTATTATAAAACCAAGTAGTTATATAGAAAAACGCGTCATCCTTTTTATATACAGGGTAATTTTTTAAAATTGAGGATGTTTTGAATTTGGCGCCACAGATTCGTAGTTTTAATTTGGTTATATGTATTTTAAAAATCTGGTAATTTTTGCTGTCAAATATGTATCAAGGGCAACTTGTAAATATTGTTCAACAGTTTTGCCTTTGTTGTTTTGATTTCCGCTGTTGCATTTGTGTTTTTTACGTTTATTCTCGTTTTTAAATTAACTGCTTGTTACATTTTGCATACTTACTTGAAACAGTAAAATATATAAAACAGTTTTTTTAATTAATCTGTGCGGTGATATTTTGGACAAATTTTAAATTCTTATAACTTTTTTGTATTTAAAGATTTTTTAATGAGGATTAAAATTAATAAAAGCCCCCTTTGTTGTTAACTAACAGTGTCAAGGCCAGAAAGAAGGGTTGCGCAACAGTAATCATGGCACCTTGTAAACAAGACCATGTGCGTCAGCTAGTCCGAAATTATATTTTAGAAAAAAATGTGGTTCGCTGTGATGTATATAAAAAATTTAAAGATTTAAATGTATCAAAACAAATTTGCTATAATATTTTTAATAAAGTAAAGATGGGTTGTGACATAAAAAGAAAAACTAGAAATGATAGCATCACAGAAAATATGAATAATAAACAAAGAACAAGAATGGTTAAACTTTCGATTGGATAACGCGGTGTTAGTTATCTGGCTAAAAGTTCGATGTAAGTGACAAGACAATTAAAAAAATGGTAACAAGTATTGGAATAAAAAAAAAATGTAAAACTATACCTAAAGTTAGTAAAAAACAATCAAAGAGACAGCGGGCCGCATTGAACAAACAATATCCCGTTTTTTCCTATAATCCATAATGCGCCTAATTTTCCTCAAGTAAAGGCAAATTGAGGACTTTTTTAGCCAATTAAAGAGAAAGGTTTATGCAGAAGGTTGGCAGTCTAAAAATATATATAATTTAAAAAAAGAATAGAATTAAAAATAAAAAGTTTTGACGAAATTTTTTTCCGGGCACTTATGGGTAATGCTCCAACTAAAGTTAGGCGAGCAGCTAATTATGGCGTTTTATCGATTAACCACTAAAAGATTTTGATAGATTAAGATGTGTTCTTTAAACTGATAACAAATTTGATACATTTTGTTAAAAGATAATAATAGAAATAAATCTTTGAATTTAGTCCAAAATATCTTCCGCACAGTTTATCAACAAGAGATAAATCATTCCTATTTGAGACGCCACTGGCCACTCCTGCCCAACAAATTTCATTCAATACTACCAAAATAAAAACAAATCAGTATGGCGCCAAATTCAAAATCTCCTCAATCCTAAAAAACACCCTGTATATTTTTCCGTGCTTATAATAAAACATTTACCTTCACGTTCGCACTACCGAAAGAAAAACCCAAAGCTGCCAATCTAAATGGAATAATGGCATTTCTCCCAGAGCGCAAATATTATAAACGAAAATGAAACGCGATATTTATTTAAGAAGCAAGCTCGCCGTCGAAAGCTCACTTTCGAGTTTCTCCTACATTAATAAATTTTACATCGGAGGAGCACACAACATCCGAGCTTTCCCCGTGTACGTACAACTAGTTTAACAACTTCTTCCACAAACAGGAACTTTAAATAGATCACGCAGCTTATGCAGTCTCTGTACGCCAGTAAAAGCTAATGCAATTCTTTTAGTAAGCGCCCTACGTTCTTCGGATGCAGGCGGCGTGGAAGAAAAAGGCACGCGATTTAAATATCGGCGAGCATGCAGGCTGTGTTCCTCTTAAAAATGCCAAGTCAAATTCCGACAAGGACATTTGTATGGAGATTTTGCGAGGAAAAAGAATTTTACGGGAATCTTCGGCAGACATTGTTTTCGCTAGAAAAAAGGGCAAACGCTTTAAGAATGCTTTTTAGAAAAACTTGGAGCGTCGGCGAGGGCTTTTAATATAGGTACAAGGACACGTCAAAAGAATTTTCCGATGTTATTTACGAAAGCTAAATAGCGCCGAATCCGTTTTCCGGATTTGCATGGACAATGTTATAAAGCGAGTGCCGTTTTATTTGTCTTATATGCAATTTCAAATAATCAATGGCCAAAGATTTGGGTCGCGAGATAATAAATATCATTGGAAAACGTATATTTGTGTTCTAGACAGTGTTGTAAGGAAATGGAATTTTCTGTAGCTTATATTTTTCCTGTGTTTTTATCTGATGTAATTTGCACAAAGTTAATACATATAACGACCGAAATTCAATTTTTCTTGGTCCGAGACAGCTTTTACGATAACCACACAAATTAGGATTAATCATTTGTAATTTCGTTATTAATTAGTTCTGTTCGAAAAATATTCGTGTATGTTTTTAGGTGTGGATTTTATGCAAATATCGATCGGGCCTGCAAGCACCATTAACGCATCACAATTTGTTAATACGGATTTTTTTTAAAAATAGAGCTTTGTGTTCTTCGGATTTGCTGTAAAATGCGAGATTATTCTGTGTTAATGGGCTACTATTTTTTTTTAAATAATATTTCATTGGATTTACGTAAAAATCACTGAAAAAGTTGATCAAACAATTTCGTTTTATACAGACAAGTTTAAAATAGCAAAATGACAATAAATATAATAAAAGAAAGAAAATAAGAATAACGAAAGTGCATTAGCTCGTTAGTCAAAAAACGAGAAACAAATTAATTCATTTCATTAAAAAAAATTAATAATGAGCCGGAAACTTTAAAAAAGTTTGTTTTAATTAAATTTTCAGTAGGTATATATTTATTATTTTGGACCCACTTTAAAGCTCCGTTCTTGCGCATTTTGAAGGGCATAGTCCATGAGGGAATCAACTGCTATAAGGTAGAAGTACCGGTTTTGGACACTGTACCAGTTGTGGACATTTTCCACTTTATTTTGACAAAGGTCAAATATAAGAATTATTGCTACTTGCTATAAGTGTAATTAATGTATGTTTAACTACGATAGAAACATCAATTATGTTTTTTTCGTATTTTTTAAAGTATTTTATCAAAATTACTCAAGTGTCTAAAACTGGGCCTAACGTGTCCAAAACCGGTACTTTTACCTTACATAGTTATTAATCGAAGATTTTTCATATTACATAATAAAAAAATTTAATTCGTAGATAGATTACTTAAATGGTTCCCGAATTAAATATACTTTTTAATTCCTGTGTATTTTCATTTTGATATAAAATAATTATCTTCAATATTTAATCTTTTACTCTCTTAATTTTGTTTCATATGAAAATGTAGAGTACAATTAGTGAGAAAAATTTAGTTTTCATAAGTTATAATTTATTTTCACTATGAGATACCACGAGAAAATATTTAAATAAAATATATATTATTAAATAGGACGTAAGGATTACAAAAAAATATTGCGGTGGTTGTCACTAAACCTCATCATGGTTAACCCTCCGCATACTACGTGACTAAATGTTACATGCCATACTAGGTGGGGTTTGCCATACCCCGAAAATAAAATGAAATAAAATCCACAAAATTGTACTTTATGACAGTTAAATGATAACAAATATATTTTAATAACCATTAATGAATAGGTTTAAGTAAAACCCATATTAATTTACCTATGTATTAGAATAGACTTTCATTAATAAAAATACAAAAACCTAACTTTTTCTTCAACTTATAAACTATTGGCTTTTTTCTTGAGTACTAAATTCCAGTGACACGTGTCAATTACGATACCGAATATTAAGCAAACCTAACAAGAATTTCATTCTTGCCTCCTTATTGAAATACAAATTAATTTCGTGGCAATTTCTTAATGATTCGCAATAATTTAGACCAATTAATTACACGAAAAATTAATTGAATAATTTTAATCGTTCCCTCTCACTTGCATTAACAAGATTATCGTATCTTCTCGCTCCCTTCCACTCATAGCTATGGTAAATACGTTTTTCAAATATAAAATCGATATTTACTAAATTAAATTAAAATTTTTGATTTGAAGCAGCGCACGGTAAATTATACTAATGTAATAAACACGAGGATGTGCGCATTTGAGCGAAAAGTGGCACATTTACGAGCGAGGGAGGCAAATGAAGCGCGACGCGGAGCGGCGCGCTTCATTTTCGCGAGATCGGAATGTGCCACTTTGACTCGAATGTGCACACTCGGTTTTCAGCACGATTTGCAATAATTTTTGTAACAAAAAATTTGTTACATAATTTTTATCATTCTCTCTCACTCTTACTTATGAGTTCGTTGTATCTTTTCGCTCGCTCCCACTCATTGCTATGGTAAAAATAAGTTTTTTAAACATATAATCGATATTCACTGAACTAAATTAAATTTGTTGATTGAAAAAAAAGTTTCATACACAAAAATCAATTAATACTAGAATGTGCACACTAGGCTTTAAGCTCGATTACCAAAAGTTCCATTTTAACAAAAAAAAATTGTTTACGATTGTTATACCCACTAAGTACACGGAAGGTTAATATGCGACTATACAATTCACGTTATTTTCTAAGCGCCCCTATATACCCGAAATACATATTAAAATATCGACCACAATAATTCAGTCAATCTCTAGAAATTAATTTTTATTTAATTCTCACAATTTTTTTTCTGAAAACCAAAAGGGATACGGTCCCAAACTTTCAGGATTGTGGGGCTTTAAATAAAATATCGTTGGGGCATCTCGACCATGCTTATCCCTCTATAGCCTTTTAAAGATCTTTCTGCAAGAGAGCAAAACGGTTATTTTGACCAAAATAAAACAAATCATAGCAAATGTATAAATGTGGTCATATAAAAAAAATTATTCACTAATTTCAAAATCTGAATAAAAGTCAAAAGTGCCATAAAAGTAAATCTTCTGAAAGAATCTGAATCTACCATTTAGAATTTCTGCCAATTTGAGATAACAAGAGAAGATTACAATAAATGGAAGCGTCGTACTAAACGATCATTGTGCCCAAAGCTCCTCTACCTACATTTAGCCAATTAGAAATTTGATGGAAACATCGTACAATTAATATTAATAGTAAATGGCAGATTTATAAACATAATATCGATTGTGTTCATCGACAATCGGCTTCGTTCACATTTCCTGGACGCGTAGTGGAGCATTTCCCATTAATTCAATGGTTAGATGGAGTACCGTTTATTGGGCTCTACATAATTAATAATAGGAAACCATAGAATCGTGCGGTCAAAGGTAACCATTACCAGCGGTGTTGCGGTTTGCTGACGTTTTACGTATTGTAAGCAGTTAAATAGCTGTGATTGGCATATTAATTAGAATTCTGGATCTATATGTGCAAGGCCTCCGATGCATTAATTGAATTCAGCATAATAACAGACCGACCCATTTCTATTTCAATTAACAATTCAAATCCATTTTAGCCGATCCAAAACCTTTATCAAATTTGATTGTTCGAGCTTAACGTCATGTCTGGGGGGCCGCCGGAGGAAAAAAAGGGGGCGACCGGCTAATCGACGGTCCCGAAACGCTGGTGCGGTGAAATGTAACTTGGTAAAACTTTGGGCATCAATGACGCAGGCCATTTGTAAGACAAATTGGCGCGGAGGACTACAAACGTTTGAATTATGATAACAGATTAACGTTCTGTTTATAATTTGTATTATCGTACGATTTTAATTGTGAACTTGCTAAATTACTGCGGATATTTTCTCTGATATGTATTTTGTGGTCGCGCTTGTTAATTTGCAGCGTTTATATAGTTCTTTTTTTTGTTGATTTAACGCTTCTATTCCATATTGAACTATCATTTCGAATTGCTGGTAAACTAACTGAAATAACAGCAGAAATGTACTTCATTTTCAAAATATAAAAGCAGGGATTTTGAGTTAAGACCGGATTCTGTCGCGTAGGGACTAGAAACGTTCAGAAATGAAAGGATTTGGCGAAATTCTCAAAGACGGCTGAGTTAAACATTTTGAAAATTAGGAATTTTAGCAAAATTTACATTTTGAAAGTTTCGAGGACGTTTTTCTCCGACACTTAACGTTGGGTCCTGTTGATTTTTTTTACTGATCTTACGTTCCAATAAATGGGCTTTCAGAATCTGAAAAGTTTGTAAAAATCCGTTCACAAATAACCGAGCTACGATTTTACAAAGTGGTAATTTAAAAAAAAATTTTTTACCAGTCGGACTCTACGAACCCGTTTTTTTCAAAAATTTCAAATAGGACGCATAT
This sequence comes from Sinopyrophorus schimmeli, assembly GCA_036325965.1. Classification (NCBI taxonomy): domain Eukaryota; kingdom Metazoa; phylum Arthropoda; class Insecta; order Coleoptera; family Elateridae; genus Sinopyrophorus; species Sinopyrophorus schimmeli. Next base: position 1,202,107 of record JARFIZ010000202.1, read on the forward strand.
GCTTTTTTGGCCTTATCCGAAGCCCATTAATCTGCTGAATCGGAATCTGTATAGTTTTTAAAGATCCGCCCACGAATAACGACGCTACAATTTTTTTAACGTAAAATTTTGTGCTACAAAAATGAACCTAAATTTCAACTCTTAATTACTCGAAAAAATAACATTGTGCCCTATGCCGATTTTAAACTAGTCTTATGGAAAAAGTCTCAAGATTCCGAATTTGGGTCGCTTATAATGATCGGAGCATAATTGAGGGCGTTACACTCGTTTTTGTGGGTCGAAGTGTATTTTTTTTTATCTATTTAGTTTTCTCGAAAATTTTGGGAGTTGCTGTGGGAGCACAAAAGAATGGCTCCGGCTATGTTGATTTAGGGTCCATAAAAACCTCTAGCAAAAATTTAAAGCAAATCCATTACCTAAAATTTTTTTTCCTCAAAAATACGCAAGGGGTTAATCCATGTTTTTTCTCGATTTTGGCCGATTTTGGGGGTTTTGAGTTAGCGCCGGTTTCCGACGCGAAGAGACTAGAAACGTTCAGAAATGAAAGAATTTGACGGAACTCGCAAAGACGGCTGAGTTAGAGCATTTTGAAAATTTAAAATTTTAGCAAAATTTACATTTTGAAAGCTTCAAGCGCGTTTTTCTGCCACACTTAACATTGGGCCCTATTGATTTTTTTGGCTGATCTTGGGCTCCGATAAACGGGTTTTTCGAATCTGAAAAGTTTTTATACATCCGTTCACAAATAACCGAGCTACGAATTTTCAAACTGGAAATTTAGAAGAAATTAATTCAAATCGAACTCTTTGAACCCGTTTTTCTCAAGAATTTCAAATAGCACGCATATGGTTTATTATGTCTATCCGAAGACAAAAAGTCTGCGGAATCCGAATCTGTATAGTTTTTAAAGATCCGTCCACAAATGACTGCGCTAGAATTTTTTTAACGTAAACTTTGGACGTGTCATATCATTAAATATTTTTAAGGTGAGTGCGGTTACATAAAGTTTTGAAACCGCTGCATTACATGGAATGTAATTCTGAATCCACTACATTATTAACTAGATTTGTAAACAATTTTCGGTTAAACTAGGATTTATAAGTTTATTTGTTCAGACTTTGCTATTGAAGCTTGTTAATTATTACGGAAAAGTGCTTCGGGCGTTTCTCTTAATGCACATATCCAAAGCAAATTTAATTTTCTACTTTTGACCTAATTTGCTTTTGTTCTGTTTAATTTATGAAACATTGAAGACGTAGGTGTAGGTGTATTTTATTCAGCTTTGAACAAAGTTTGTGACTTCCAGACAGTTGTTTATCTTGTTTTTCGCATTAATATGTTTTCTTTTTTCTTTGCTTGTCGGAGTCTGGTGTAAACAGTTTGGCATTGAATTACTTTTGTTTTGTCTATGATTTCGAGATTTTTTTGATGTTTACGGCCAGCGGCAAACGCTAATAAAGCTGACTCGCGTAGGCAGCACATATTTTTCTTCCATACAATTATTGTGAATTATTCGGTATAAAGTGTATTTGTGTAGCTTTAAGATTTTTTGTCGGCTTAGCGCCGTGAAAGGAGACGAAACAATAATGTAAGAGCGACACATTCGGGCTTGGAGGTGTTTTGGAAATTAAATTAGTAATGTAATAGATTTCGAAAGGAAACTTAGTACTCAGGTAAATGAGAAGGGGCAATAGCCAGCTGTAAATTTAATAATGCCGTTAGTTTAATCTTAGCTTTGACAATCTTAACCAGAATGTGGTTGTTTAGTACATACCCAACTAGAATTACTAACAAACTAAAGACGTTAACTAAGGGACAAACCACACATTAAGCACATGTGACTACCCTTAGATTTTAGTATTAAACTTAACAGCGATAATTAAAGATAAGCTTTTGCGGCAATTATTACGCACTTTGCAATAAAAAAATGCTATTTTGCGTAAGCCCTTAAAACGTTTGTGCTCGAATTGCAGCCTCGGCTTCTTCACACAATTACAGTCTTAAGATATTTCTGTTGGCGTGTTGAGAATAAAATATTAGAAGGCATTATATTGAAAGTTCAGTATTGACCTTAATGTTAAAACTGAAAAAAAAAGCGTTCAAATTGTTAAATACAGTAATCCCTCAACATTCGCAAGGGTTACGTTGCAGAAAAACCTCGCGAATATCGAATTCGCGAATGTTAACTCTATCGTAATGTCGAAATAGGAGGGTTACGTTCCACGATCGTTAATATACGTTGTATATACAATGTTACCGTGTAAGACCAAAGTCTGATAATTGTCGACATCTTCCTAAATGATAACATTCACCAAGTTGCTTTCTGTATGTCCAAAATATTTGCCAAATAGCATCATCTTTCACTTACACCCGTGAATGTCGACAATCAGTATGCACTGATGGCGAATGTCAAAATAATAATAATTCTATCCCTTTTAATTCAAACAAAATAAAAATTTGGATATTATAAAAAAAACAATAGGAGAAGCCTTAAGTAATACCATAAAATTAATCATATTATTGAACTGAAAACAAACAATACACTAAAAAAAATCTAAAATAGTATTAATATTAACAATAAATGTACACCTAAGTAATTGTAATAAAACCTAAAATATAAAAAAAATTAATAAAATTCGTTCACATTTAACATCTAACAATTTTATTTGTTACAAGAACTTAAACTGCTATGACATTTTGAATTGCACAAGACTCCTTTGCTTTTACAGCTCGAGATATTATTGGGAAATGTTTACACAATTGTACAACTGAAAAATACATTATGTACCAAAACTCCAGAAAGTTTTTTTATGGTTCCGCGAATAAGCGAGTATAAATCTCGCGAATGTCGAATTTTTCCGCATTTTAAGAATCGCGTATAATCGAAATTCGCGAACGTCGAATCCGCGAATGTTGATGGATTACTGTACAAAAAAAGAATTTGTTAAATTGGTTTATTTTTAAAATAAGTGTTTCATAAAAGTGTAATGCCCTTTCCAATGTTCGTTGTAAACACTGGAACAAACTAATTTGTTTATAATTTTTTTGACTAACGAGTTAATCGATTGTTTAATCATCTTTTTTATTTCTTATGAATTATCATTTTGAAATTACCAGAATACGTTCATAAAACACAAGATTTCGACAAATTTTTAGTAATGCCAAATAAGAGCAATAAAACAAATTCATTCGTAAATTGAATAATCTTAATAGAAATGTATTACAAATATTTTTTTGTAATATCCGCTGAGGAAGTTTGATATTCGATTTTTCCATGTCAGAATAGAGTATAGTTACGTCGTTCCTTTCTGCACACGTGTGAAAAGTGCGTACTTCCGCTCTATTGCTCTTCTATATAGCACTTTTTTCCCCTTTCGGTATTTTAAAACACTATAGTTCGTTTTAGTATTTACTGCCAGTTTATATAATTTACACAATTGGATAAAAATAGTAATCATCGTGTTAAATTAATTTTTTTTATTGTGGCATTTAATTAATTTTTTTTGTTGTAAAAAAATTAATTTTAAGTTATTCTTTACAATGATGCATTTATTTTCAAATAAAACTTCTGCAGCGGATTTTACAAACAATATTTTCGATACGTATGCGTAAAACGCGAGACTCGACAGACCCGGTAGAAGGGTCACGTACTTTAATAGATATAAAAATTTATAAATTAAAAAAAAAAATTAAAACTTACTTATTTTTAAAAAACTAGTGGGTCAACGATTGATAATGCATTTTTAAAAAAAAATATTATATACCTTTTTAAGAGATTCTTTAATTCAGTCTCTTTCTGTCACCGTCAAAAAACGTCCCACGCCCAATTCAAAATTAAATAATTTATTTACGTGCGGGATCATCCCAACTAGTTTAGGCACTTAATATTTCCCCAATCCTTAAAGCTCGCGAACACGTCTTTATTTCCTGCAGAGTAGATGGGACCCGAAGTGTGTTCCAGCAAATTACGCGAACAGGAATTGAACGTTTGTCGAAGAGAAAGCAGTGACGCGTAAAACGCGGCCCAATCAATAGATACTCAAAATATTTCGAATATTACTCGACGAGACCTTTTCCATAAATTCGCTAAAACCCAAAGCCGCAGAAATGTTTGCCTCGTAAATAAATAACAATAATTTTTTATGGGGGCGAAAAATCGGCCGGCCACTCTCCGGAATGGCGTTTCCGATTAAAGTAATGATTATGGAGCCCCCGAGTTTTCGATAAGAACAGTTCAAAATCAGATCGACGAAATGTTATAGTTAAGTACGAAATGTTTGTGACAGTGGAATTTATGATGGCAAGAGAGCCTCCGTTATTATTTTAAGACGTTCAGATTTGTAACCGTCCGAAATGTTTGCGTTTTAGTGGATTGTGGGTAATAAATACCTCGCCATTACACGTCCATTGTACTTCGAGCAAGTGATCGTCGGGAATCGGCGATATTTAAAGAGGACCAAGACGGAAGTTCATTAATTTCGGGACACTTTTTATTTTTGCGTCAACATCCGCAGCCGAATTGTTCGAGCGCAATTAATCTTCGAACGAATTACTCTTCCGATAAATTACAGTAAAACCTCAATTATCCGGACCTCAGTTATACGGATTCGCGATTATCCGGATTACAACCGCTTTCGGACTCCTTGCGAAAATTAAATCTCGGTATTTCTTACTAAATATTTTATTTTGTATTTCGCACTAAACAATATTTTTTGCTTTGTTGATTTTAAAATAATGTGCGACTGTTTTATTTAGTGATTAATATTTGTTGCGTTTTTTGTAAACATATACCTAACAATTTGACAAAGTTTTTTTCTGTTAAAACGGGACGCTTGGCAATCGTGCTTAAAACCGAGTGTGCACATTCGAGCTCAAAGTGGCACATTCCGATCTCGGAAAATGAGCGCGCCGCTCCGCGTCGCGCTTCATTTGCCTCCTCGCTCGGAAATGTGCCACTTTTCGCTCGAATGCGCACATCTTCGTGTTAATTGGATTCGACTACATTAATAACAAATCCTTCAATACCTGATTTTTTATTCGAAAAGAGTTTTTGCTTGAAAAGTGCACATACTCCTTAATAATTGAATTTGCCTATCTTATTCTTCTCTCTTACAAATAATATTAATTAAATCAAACTGAACTAAATGTGCCACTTATCGCTTTTCTTTTAATTAATAATTACAGTAGGGTTTTTTTTACCAAAAACCATATTTCTAATTTAGTACTTTTAAACTAGACTAGATGGGAGAACTTCATTGTAAACTCGGATTTATATCAATATGGGCATGAGTCTGGTCGGGCAACTTTCGTGGTGTTTTCCGAGGTTCGACTCCCAACATGGAATCGAGCTACAAAATACCTGCTACCTGCTCTAACCCTTTAACAATACGAAGCATTTAAAGGGTTCTTTTAACACTACTATATGCATTTAGCAAGTAAATATCTTAGCTTTGACAATCTTAACCAGAATGTGGTTGTTTAGTACATACCCAACTAGAATTACTAACAAACTAAAGACGTTAACTAAGGGACAAACCACACATTAAGCACATGTGACTACCCTTAGATTTTAGTATTAAACTTAACAGCGATATTTAAAGATAAGCTTTTGCGGCAATTATTACGCACTTTGCAATAAAAAAATATTATTTTGCGTAAGCCCTTAAAACGTTTGTGCTCGAATTGCACGCTCGGCTTCTTCACACAATTACGGTCGTAAGATTTTTCTTTTGGCGTGTTGAGAGTAAAATATTAGAAGGTATTATACTGAAAGTTCAGTATTGACCTTAATGTTAAAAATGAAAAAAAAATAAAGGATTCAAATTGTTAAATACATTAATTCCTCAACATTCGCGAGGGTTACTTTCCAGAAAAACCTCGCGAATATCGCATTCGCGAATATCGCATTCGCGAATGTTAAGTCTATCGTAATGTGGAAATAGGAGGGTTACATTCCACGATGATTAATATACGTTGTATATACAATGTTACCGTCTAAGACCAAAGTCTGATAATTGTCAACATCTTCCTAAATGACAACATTCACCCAGTTGCTTTCTGTATGTCCGAAATATTTGCCAAATAGCATCATCTCTCACTTACACCCGTGAATGTCGACAATCAGTATGCACTGATAGCGAATGTCAAAACAATCATAATTCTATCCCTTCTAATTCAAACAAAATGAAAATTTATATATTATAAAAAAAAACAATAGGAGAAGCCTTAAGTAATACCTTAAAATTAATCATTATGTATTATTGAACTGAAAACAAATAATACACTAAAAAAAATCTAAAATAGTATTAACAATAAATGTAGGTACACCTAAGTAATTGTAATAAAACCTAAAATATAAAAAAAATCAATAAAATTCGTTCACATTTAACATTTGACAATTTTATTTGTGACAAGAACTTAAACTGCTATGACACTTGAATCGATATTTACTAAATTAAATTAAAATTTTGGATTTGAAGCAGCGCACGGTAAATTATACTAATGTAATAAACACGAGGATGTGCACATTCGAGCGAAAAGTGGCACATTTCCGAACGAGGGAGGCAAATGAAGCGCGACGCGGAGCGGCGCGCTTCATTTTCCCGAGATCGGAATGTGCCACTTTGAGCTCGAATGTGCACACTCGGTTTTAAGCACGATTGCCAAGCGTCCCGTTTTAACAGAAAAAAACTTTGTCAAATTGTTAGGTATATGTTTACAAAAAACGCAACAAATATTAATCATTAAATAAAACAGTCGCACATTATTTTAAAATCAACAAAGCAAAAAAAATTGTTTAGTGCGAAATACAAAATAAAATATTTAGTAAGAAATACCGAGATTTAATTTTCGCAAGGAGTCCGAACGCGGTTGTAATCCGGATAATCGCGAATCCGTATAACTGAGGTCCGGATAATTGAGGTTTTACTGTAATTTATCGGAAGAGTAATTCGTTCGAAGATTAATTGCGCTCAAACAATTCGGCTGTGGATGTTGACGCAAAAATAAAAAGTGTCCCGAAATTAATGAACTTCCGTCTTGGTCCTCTTTAAATATCGCCGATTCCCGACGATCACTTGCTCGAAGTACAATGGACGTGTAATGGCGAGGTATTTATTACCCACAATCCACTAAAACGCAAACATTTCGGACGGTTACAAATCTGAACGTCTTAAAATAATAACGGAGGCTCTCTTGCCATCATAAATTCCACTGTCACAAACATTTCGTACTTAACTATAACATTTCGTCGATCTGATTTTGAACTGTTCTTATCGAAAACTCGGGGGCTCCATAATCATTACTTTAATCGGAAACGCCATTCCGGAGAGTGGCCGGCCGATTTTTCGCCCCCATAAAAAATTATTGTTATTTATTTACGAGGCAAACATTTCTGCGGCTTTGGGTTTTAGCGAATTTATGGAAAAGGTCTCGTCGAGTAATATTCGAAATATTTTGAGTATCTATTGATTGGGCCGCGTTTTACGCGTCACTGCTTTCTCTTCGACAAACGTTCAATTCCTGTTCGCGTAATTTGCTGGAACACACTTCGGGTCCCATCTACTCTGCAGGAAATAAAGACGTGTTCGCGAGCTTTAAGGATTGGGGAAATATTAAGTGCCTAAACTAGTTGGGATGATCCCGCACGTAAATAAATTATTTAATTTTGAATTGGGCGTGGGACGTTTTTTTACGGTGACAGAAAGGGACTGAATTGAAGGATCTCTTAAAAAGGTATATAATAATTTTTTTTTAAAAATGCATTATCAATCGTTGACCCACTAGTTTTTTAAAAATAAGTAATTTTTAATTTATAAATTTTTATATCTATTAAAGTAAGTGACCCTTTTACCGGGTCTGCCGAGTCTCGCGTTTTACGCAAGAGTCCCCAAGAGTACCCAATAAATTAAAAGAAAAATCAGTTTAATAATCTTAATGATTTTTTCTCACTCACACTGACGAGTTTGTAGTATCTTTTCGCTTCCTTTCTCTCATGGCTATGTGTTAAAAATCGAGAGCGTAAATTTCTCGTTGCTCTGGGGAACAAAAAAAAGTAAAGAGTGTTGTTGTCATTGATTTGGGAGTTAGTTACCGTTTTTTGGAAAATAAAGTAAAAAGCGTGAAGTGCCCCGTTTATTTGTGTTCTAGGTTAATGTAACAACCTTACTTGCAGTTCTAGAAGACAACACAACGAACTTGCCCCTGAAACGCCAGAATTAGAGCCCACGAGCGTACATCTTTGACCACCCCTGCGTACTAAACATGTAAAAGAATTCTGTATGTAGCTTTGAAGCCCCAGAGGATACGCGTTCAGCACCCCTGCGTGCTGAACAGCCTCTGGGGAATGCTTCTTTGACCATCTTGAACGAAAACCAGTTCAGCACCCCTGCGTGCTGAACAGCCTTTAATGAATGCCTTTTTGAACAACTTGAGCGAAACCCAGTTCAGCACCCCTGCGTGCTGAACAGCCTTTAATGAACGCTAACCAGTTCAGCACCCCTGCGTGCTGAACATCCGTTAATGAACACTTCCCAGTTCAGCACCCCTGCGTGCTGAACAGCCGTTAATGAACACTTCCCAGTTCAGCACCCCTGCGTGCTGAACAGCCGTTAATGAACGCTTCTTTGACCACTTGAGAGAAACCCAGTTCAGCATCCCTGCGTGCTGAACAGCCTTTAAAGTATGTAATCTATTTTAACACCCTTTTTCTCTATTTCCTCAGCCCTCCTTTGACCGACCCTTGACCACAACCATCCCCAGAAACTCCGATCCCTTCTTTGGCCTACCCTACAATTTACGCCCACTCCTAGACCGTCTAACACTATGTTAAATTCGTTTCAGGAACATATAATCGATATTGACTCAACTGAATTGAATTTTTTGATCTGAAAGAGCAAAGAATAAAGCACACACATCTAATAAACATGAGGATGTGCGCATTCGGGCGAAAAGTGGCACATTTCCGAGCGAGGGAGGCAAATGAAGCGCGACGCGGAGCGGCGCGCTTCATTTTCCCGAGATCGGAATGTGCCACTTTGAGCTCGAATGTGCACACTCGATTTTAAGCAACATTCACAATTATTAACTTATTTTCTTAGACGGCTGACTTCAACTGTCGTATTTTCGTTAGCTGTACTAAAATATTGTTGATTTACGTTCGTTCCGAGGAAAAGTCGTTTGCGATCGCGTCTGAGCTTCTTCGATAATTGGCGGAGGCTGCGTAATTAACGTGCGGAATTAAGAAAACTCCAAAGGGGAATTTATGAGCGTTTCAATTACATTACATGTAGCGTGCGGTGTTTGCTTTGTAACGTGTAATAAGGGTTTAAACCGCTAAGCATCCTGCACGCAGGAATACTACCCCGATAATTATGGTAGTTTCTAAATACATGATTACATTATTAACGACCACCCCTTTAAACAACTACCGGGAAGCAAGGCAACAAAGCTCGCAATTAAAGGTAGCGCTCCAGTTATAAATAACACTCGTTCTTTAGAAAATTCCCTACCATTTTGCCTCAAAGTGAAAATATTCAAAGTATAATTGCGAAAGCCTCTATTATTAGTTAATTATGTAACAGGAAAAACTCCGCGCTGTAAATAACCGCTTTGTTTGTTACGTTCAAACGAATGCCGTAATTCGTACGAATGTAGCTCCGTTTAAGTTCTTCTAAATTCTTTTATTTCGTTCTGAAAGCTTATATTGGCCTGTTTGAATACACTCGGAAATGATGCACATTCGACAAAATCGCCATCTACCTTGCGATAATTGCATTAATTTAATAACGGGCGCCTTAAAGAGAAAATTTTTTATTATATTTGTGATTCGTTCAAAATTTGTTGAAAATTCAAAAAAAACAACATTTTGCCCTTAATAAAAATAGGCATTTGTTTTGTCGTTTTATATTTTACTTTTTATTTAGTATGTGACTACTTACACCAGACGCGGGGTTAAAAGTCACACTTCTCTTTTTTCATAAAAATTATAATATGTTCTCATTAGATAATGGTAGAGAAAAAGTCTTTATTTTTTCTTAAACTAGAATAAATACACTATCTATTGATATATAAATGTCATTGATAAATTAAGACCATGGGCCATATAAATGCAAAAGAAGACTTCTAACCCCGGTCTCCCCTACAATTTTAAATTGTATTTTTAAATGTTATTTGTTATAGGTAAAGTAAAAATTAATAAACTTAAGTTTCAACGTAAATATTTCTGCAGCAGGCGCTATGCTTTTCAACTAAATTAAACTTCGGTTGATGTCACGTTCATTTTATGAGATTATGTGTCTGCAAAATTAGAATATACGATCAGGTGGTGACATTAAGATAATCTCATGTTAAGCGCATGTGAAATTATTTTCGAAATTTATGACGCAGCGAACGTTTAACGGGGAGCGACAGATCAGACAACTCGACATTCATAAAAGCCACAATAATATGGATTATTTTCCGTTCTCCCCGTTACTGTATTCCCACAAACATAAAATTTAGAGCCGCTTAATCCGTTTTTGAAGTTATACTTGTTGTGGCGTGTCGAGAGTAAAATATCAGCAGGCACGGGTTGAAGTTTCAGATTTATTTTGATAACACAAAAGTCTACGTTTAAAAAATTGTAGCGCCGCTATTTGTGAGCGGAATCTTTAATAATTATACAGATTCGGATTTGCTAAAATTTTTGGCTTCGGATAGGTCCAAAAAAACATAGCGGTGCTATTTGAAATTCTAAAGAAAAACGAGTTGGAAGAGTCTGACATGTAATTATTTTTATCAAAATTTCCAGTTTGAAAAATCGTAGCTCGGTTATTTGTGAACAGATATTTAAAAACTTTTCAGATTCTGAAAGCCCGTTTATCGGGGCGTAATATCAGTCAAAAAAATCAACAGGCTCTAATGTTAAGTATAGGAGTAAAACGCGTTCGAAGCTTTCAAAATGTAAATTTTGCAAAAATTTTCAATTTTCAAAATGCTGTAACTCCGCCGTCTTTGCCAATTTGGTCAAATTATTTCATTTCTGGACGTTTCCCATCCTAACACGTCGGAATCTGGTCCTCACTCAAAACCCCCAAAATCCGCCAAAATCGAGAAAAAACATGGGTTAACCCCTTTGTTAAAATTGAGGAAAAAAAATTTAGGTAATGGATTTGCTTTAAATTATTGGGGCACGTTTCTATGGACCCTAAACTAACATAGCCGGAGCCATTCATCCTTGCTCCCTCGTTAACCCCCAAAATTTTCCTGGAACTAAATAAAACGAAAAAAATACACTTCGAATCAAAAAAATAATCGTACCATCCTTATTTTTGATCCTATCATTACAGGCGACCCGGATTCAGAATCCTGAGATTTTTTTCTATACAATAGGTACAAAATCAGTATAGAGCGCAATGTTAATTTTTTGAGCAATTAAGGGTTGAAATTTTAGATTCATTTTTGTAGCACAGAATCTACGTTTAAAAATTGTAGCGCCATTATTTGTAAATGCATGTCTAATAATTATACCGATTCGGATTTGTCGGACTTTTTGGTTTCGTATATACCCAAAAAATCATAGGCGTGCTATTTGAAATTTCCGAGAAAAACGGGTTCGAATAGTTCGACTTGTAATTAATTTTTTCTAAATTTCTATTTTGAAAAATCGTAGCTCGATTACTTGTGAACGGATCTTTAAAAACCTTCCACATTCTGAAAGTCCGTTTATCTTAGCATAAGATTAGCTAAAAAAAATCAATACAGTTGAATGTTATCAGTTGGCTAATATAATCAATTTATCTAGGTTCCAAAGTGATCACATTAAGCGGCCCCTACTGTATTAATTTTTACACAGGGTCATATTTAATTTAGTTACCCCAAAGAAGTATAACTTCTAACGCGCGTACATAAGTACACCCACCAGTTTTTCTATTCTATTTTATAGTTAATAAAAAGTTCGCACATATTTCGTAAGTCGCCAAATAAAACTCCAATAAAAAGAAAACTCACCCCATTTTGAATCGGGACAAGAACGACCCACTCACCTGCAACAAAAAAAAATCCAATTAGTCATCAATTAGTCACAAAACGAAATGAAATTACTTATACATTTCATGAAAAATTATTACGCTCCTTAATGCGCGAATTAAGCGCAATAAACGATTAAAATTATCAAAATCGCCCACGATCCATTATTCGCAAGCGTACCTGTACAAAATAGAAAACGGCCGTTTAAATACAAATTGTATAAAACCGTTAGTAAGTGAATTATTTTTACTCTCCGAAAGGGTTGCAATTCAATTTAAGAGCCAACTTATACGATTCGTTTAAATGAATGTTTTTAAGGGTTGCGATAATTCCAAATCCGCAAGTTAATGGCAATTCGCAATTAGGCCTTAATCGAAATTAGTTTTAATATCGCGTTTACGACTTCGCCCCTAAAAAGAACTGCAAATTGCTAAATACTAAATTAATTTCGAGACTCCCGATGCCTCCGTAATTAATCTTAATTTTAAGTTAACCTTCGGTATAACTAACGCAAACAATTTTTTTTTGTTAAAATGGGACGTTTGGTAATCGAGCTTAAAACCGAGTGTGCGCATTCGAGCTCAAAGTGGCACATTCCGATCTCGGGAAAATGAAGCGCGCCGCTCCGCGTCGCGCTTCATTTGCCTCCCTCGCTCGGAAATGTGCCACTTTTCGCTCGAATGCGCACATCTTCGTGTTTATTATATTAGTATAATTTACAGCGCGCTCCTTCAAATTAAAAATTTTAATTTAATTTGGTAAATATCGATTTTATATTCAAAAAACGTGTTTACCATAGCAATGAGTGGAAGGGAGCGAAAAGATAGAGCAAACTCATAAGTACGAGTGAGAGGGAATTATTGCATAATTTTTCGTCCCCAAAATTATTGTGAATGGTGCTTAAAACCGAGTGTGCACATTCGAGCTCAAAGTGGCACATTCCGATCTCGGGAAAATGAAACGCGCCGCTCCGCGTCGCGTTTCATTTGCCTCCCTCGCTCGGAAATGTGCCACTTATCGCTCGAATGCGCACATCCTCGTGTTTATTATAATAGTATAATATACAGTGTGCTCTTTCAAATGAAAAATTTTAATTTAGTTTAGTAAATATCGATTTTATATTCGAAAAACGTATTTACCATAGCAATGAGTGGAAGGGAGCGAGAAGATATGATAATCTTGTCAATGCAAGTGAGAGGAAACGATAAAAATTATTTAATAAATTTTTTGTGTAATTTATTGGTCTAAATTATTGCGAATCATTAAGAAATTGCTGTGAAATAAATTTTTATTTCAATAAGGAGCCAAGAATGAAATTCTTGTTAGATTTTTCTTTATATTCGGGATCGTAATTGACACGTGTCATTGGCATTTAGTACTCAATAGTTTATAAGTTGAAGAAAAAGTTATTTTGATTAACAAAAGTCTATTCTAATGCATAAATAAATAGGGTAGATGTACCGTTTGTGACCACTTAAGCAATTTCGTATCTTTTATCAAGAATTAAATTAACTTAATTATAGTACATCATAACGAAATATAGATTAATAACCTCATTGGTGTATTAACAATCGATTTATTGAGAGCGAAAACTTTTAAAACTTGCTATATTACTAAAAATTAATAATATTCAATCGTACCTCCTGTTTCACTAGTTGCGGCCATAGACGCACTATTTTTGGCCATTGGTTGCGCCACTTTTGGCCAACGTAAACACATTTTTTTGTTGGAGAGAATATTATTAATATTTACTCAATTACCAATTAATATATCAATTTATTTTTATTAAAGTAGAACAAAATACAATAAAATAGGTATATAATGGGAAGTTTTAATTATTTTTTAGAATTTTTGCGCGGTTTTACCGATTTTTTCGCAACTAAGTGTTTTTTTAACGTTTTCTTCTAATTGCTCTTGTTTTATTTTTTTTCTGTTTGGCAATTCTTTCTTCTCTTTCAATTTTCTTAAGTCTTTTTTCTTTTTTTTTATCATTTTTCTCCTTTTCTTTAGCTTCCATGATTTCTATCCATTTATCAGCTATTATTACTGAAGGTAAATGTTCAACAGCACGTTTCAGCTTTGAAGGCTGTTTTTTAGGCCATACAATAATTTTATCCATGACTTCATCTAAAGATTTTCGTTGTATTGTTAGAGTATTATAATTAATTACATTTTCTGTGCTAGAAACTATATCAGGATCCAAAGCAACCGACGGATAGAAAACCGAAAAATGGTTATTATTAAGAATTTGCGTTTCGATTTTTGTTTTACTAAAATTAGTTTTTACTTTAATGATGAAAATTCTTTTTCAATTAATTTATTATTAATACGTGAATAATATACGCGTAAATAACCTAACATATTAAGTCAATATGTACTATGGCCAAAACTGGATAACGTATGTACCACTAGTGGTCATGGCATGGCCAAAAGTAGCATTTGTATATATTTGCTGTACCAGTTGTGGCCATGGGTTATTTTATTCATCTTTTAGGTTATTATCGGCAAATTTCTTTTTATTCATTTACTTTTAAGTTATTTAAATAGAATAAAATAAAATTTTTAAGAATATTGTGATTTTCAATAAATATCAATAATTTACTTAACAGGGTGGTGTGCAGATTCTTATTAGAACTAAGCCAAATGGTTCACATACATGATGCGTCCAGATATGTTTTCAATTATATCTTAGGCTATACTCTTAACGAGTAGAGAAAAGAGATCACAGCATTGCCAACATGTCAAAAAACCCTATAAATACACTACATAGTATTATAGTAAAAACTAAATCTTAAATATTTTCTTATAAATCTCAAAATGGCCACAAACGGTACATTTACTTTATGTGTTTTACTTAAACTTATTTTCGGGGTATGGCAAACCCCACCTAGTATGGCATGTGACATTTAGTCACCAAGTATGCGGAGGGTTAAAAATAATTAAGAACACGTCCGTCAACCGTTCGGAAGTGCCCTTTAAAGACACAAACTGCATCGTAATCGCTTCGACCGAAAGAAATTAGCGCTTGTTCGCCGCGACAAACAAGCGCAAATAATTAGAAGAGCTGCAGAGAGCAATAAGAAGCGAATAGTTTCTCGAATGCATTTCTAAGTAAACGATCTTTTAAAATGCGAATTCTGCAGACACCGGTTTTATTTTTAACAAAATTCCTTCCAAGTTAATTTCGCAGCTCGGGAGAAGGAAAATGCCTCAACCCGAGTTTCATTATGTTAGTCCCATCCAAGAGGATGGGTCAAGAAGTGGCACTATGATGGACAGATATTTCCGAAGGTGGAATGTGATGTTTTGTGAGGATTGCAAAGAATGCGGTGTACTAAGAGAACGTTAGGGGAATGTAATCATGAACAACCCCTATTGAGTCGCATCTTTACAATTTTTTGTATTTCCCTTTTTTTCCGGTGGAAAACTCGGGGCGCAGTTAGAAAGTTTCTCTAAAATTAAAGTGTCGGACGTCGTTGCGACTTATGGCCGAGTTAATCGAAATTCAACCCTTAAAATCGTTCTTAAGAGAGATGCAAAGGTTTTTGTTAATATTAGCAAAAGATCCATTAACCCTTCCTAATTAAAGCAGCAGACCAGTAAAAGATTAAGACAGTCTTAAGCCTTTCCTCGATGCCTCTCTAACTGTGAAATTAAATCCCTAATGTCTTTGGTTACATACTGAAATTCAACCTTTGGCAAAATTTGGCAATTTAATGTAAGATCCACATTTGCGAAATAGAAGCAAATACAGGGTAATCCCCATACAGCGCCGCCTTCGCAAATTATAAAACAAATTGAAACGCGGCAGTTATTGCATTTTCCGGTTAGTTAGCTTTGCAAAACGACATTTTAATATTCGAAGGCATTTTTACGAATTGACAATTTTCAATTCGCGAATGCAAACAATATCTGAATTATTCATGTTCGTTAAAACATTAATTAAAATCTGAACGACATTCGTAAGCGGACTGTTAAGCTTAAAGTGCATTACAATTGCATAATGCAGACGTTAACTGTTTTCCAAAATTGCTTATGGCTTTATGATTGCTGGTTTTAATGGTCTTCAAAATTAATTATTTGCTAATAGATGCAGTTTAACCTTCCGTCTACTAGGTGGGGTATAACTAACGTTAACAATTTTTTTGGTAAAACGGGACGTTTGGTAATCGAGATAAAACCGAGTGTGCACATTCGAGCTCAAAGTGGCACATTCCGATCTCGGGAAAATGCTACTTTTCGCTCGAATGCGCACATCCTCGTATTCATTAAATTTTGTAAATTAAACTTTCTTTCCAATTGTTCCAAATGTTCGAAAAACGTATTTTTACCATAGCAATGAGTGGGAGCGAGCGAAAAGATACGACAAACTCATAAGTACGAGTGAGAGGGAATGATAAAAAATTATTTACTAATTTTTCGTGACCAAAATTATCGTGAATTACACTTTAAACCGAGTGTGCACATTCGAGCTCAAAGTGGCACATTCCGATCTCGGGAAAATGAAGCGCGCCGCTCCGCGTCGCGCTTCATTTGCCTCCCTCGCTCGGAAATGTGCCACTTTTCGCTCGAATGCGCACATCCTCGTATTCATCGAATTTTGTACATTAAACTTTCTTTCCAATAAATAAATTTAATTTAAATATCTATTATATGTTCGAAAAACATATTTTTACCATAGCAATGAGTGGGAGCGAGCGAAAAGATACGACAAACGCGTACGTACGAGTGAGAGGGAATAATAAAAAATTATTTACCAATTTTTCGTGACCAAAATTATTGTGAATTACGCTTTAAACCGAGTGTGCACATTCGAGCTCAAAGTGGCACATTTCGATCTCGGGAAAATGAAGCGCGCCGCTCCGCGTCGCGCTTCATTTGCCTCCCTCGCTCGGAAATGTGCCACTTTTCGCTCGAATGCGCACATCTTCGTGTTTATTATATTAGTATGATTTACCGTGCGCTTCCTCAAATCAAAGATTTTAATTTAATTTAGTAAATATTGATTTTATATTTGAAAACGTATTTACCATAGCAATGAGTGGAAGGGAGCAAGAAGATACGATAATCTTGTTAATGCAAGTGAGAGAGAACGATTAAAATTATTCAATTAATTTTTGTGTAATTTATTGGTCTGAATTATTGCAAATCATTAAGAAATTGCCGGGAAATTAATTTCTATTTCAATAAGGTGGCAAGAATGAAATTCTTGTTAGGTTTTCTTAATATTCGGTATCGTAATTGACACGTGTCACTGGAATTTAGTTCTCAAGAAAAGACTCTATAGTTTATAAGTTGAAGAAAAAGTTAAGTTTTTGTATTTTTATTAATAAAGGTCTATTCTAATGCATAAATAAATATGTGTTTTACTTACACCTATTCATTATTGGTTATTAAAATATATTACTTATCATTAAACTGTCATAAAGTACAATTTTGTGGATTCTATTTCATTTTATTTTCGGGGTATGACAAACCCCACCTAGTATGGCATATGACATTTAGTCACCTAGTATGCGGAGGGTTAGAGTGCGCGACTTCAAATTTGGTTGGATAATATTAGTCATTTAAGGGAGTTATACCTACAAATAGGCCTTCGAAGATGTCTTTCGATGAAAAATAATGTACAATAACTCGATTAATTTGTTTTTAATCATAGATATTAAGAGAAGAAAATTAACATCCGTTGCACTGCAAATACAAATGTGGTATATTAACAAAATTATATGTATTATTTCCTTCTAGTCACTTTTAACGCGGTTTAGGTGTTATTTTCTAACATACTTGACATGTGTTATTTCAAAACACTTGTTCGTGTTAATTTACACATCGAAATAAATCTGTGTTATTTAATAACACAGACAAATGCGTTATTTAATAGCTTTAGAAAATTTAGTGGTTTAAAATAAAATATGAAGTAAAATAAATTAACAAACAATTAACCCTTTTTTTAATTATTGCATTAATTAATTATTTATTTAATAGAAAAAAAAGCGGTTGGTGTGCTTATGTTAAAAGCGTTCGAAATACTTTTTTAGCACGTTATCGATTTTCAAATAAACAATATCAAATTTTTTAAATAAATATCTGAAAAATTCATTTAAATTATACAGATCGCGGCCGTCGGAATTTTACAGAATGGAAAATTGTTATTTAGCAAATTGAAATATTTTGATTTGCCCTTTGTATAATACTACAATAAATTAGAAGAGTTTTTCTAAATAAACAATATAAAAAAATTGGAAAAGCAAAACATAAGAATGTAATTTGATCATAGAAATTTCCGCCGTCGGAATTTTAGAGAACGGAAAATGGTTATTTAACAAATGTAATAGCTTTGATCTGCTCAATGTTTACTACTACAATAAATTAGAAGACTTGCTCTAAATAAACAATATAAAAAAAACTGGAAATAAAAGAATAAGAATGTAATTTGAATCATACAAATGTCCGCCGTCGCAATTTTTAGAGAATGGAAAATAGTTATTAAACAAATGTAATATTTTTAATTTGCTTAATATTTAATACTATAATAAATTAGAAGAGTTGTGCTAAATAAACAATAAAAAAAATGGGAAGTAAAAGCTTAAGAATGCAATTTGAACCATACAAATTCCCACCGTCGGAATTTTATAAAAAGAAAAATTATTATTTAACAAATTTAAGTTTTGATTTTCTCATTGTTTAATACTATAATAAATTAGAAAAGTTGCGCTAAATAAACAATTTTAAAAAATTGGGAATAAAAGCTTTAAAATGTAATTTGAATCATACAAATTTCCGCCGTCGGAATTTTAGAGAATGGAAAATTATTATTTAACAAATGTCATATTTTTAATTTGCCTAATATTTAATACTTTAATAAATTAGAAGAGTTGCGCTAAATAAACAATATAAAATAATTGGGAATAAAAGCTTTAAAATGAATTTGAACCATACAAATTCCGCCGTCGGAATTTTAGCAAATGGAAAATTGTTATTTAAAAAATGTTATATTTTTAATTTGCTTAATATGTAATACTATAATAAATTACAAGAGTTGCGCTAAATAAACAATATGAAAAAAATTGGGAATAAAAGCTTTAAAATGTAATTTAAACCATACATATTCTCGCCGTCGGAATTTTAGCAAATGGAAAATTATTATTTAACAAATTTAATATTTTTAATTTGCTTAATATGTAATACAATAATAAATTAAAAGAGTTGCACTAAATAAACAATATAAAAAAAATTGGGAATAAAAGCTTTAAAATGTAATTTGTACCATACAAATTTCCGCCGTCGGAATTTTAGCAAATGGAAAATTATTATTTAACAAATTTAATATTTTTAATTTGCTCAATATTTAATACTATCATAAATTAGAAGAGTTGCGCTAAACAAAAAATATAAAAAAAATTGGGAATAAAAGCTTAAGAATGTAATTTGAATAATACCAATTTCCGCCGTCCGATTGTTAGAAAATGCAAAATAGATATTTAACAAATTTAAAAGTTTTGATTTGCTCATTGTTTAATACTACAATAAATAAGAACAGTATCTCTAAATAAACAATATAAAAAAAATTGGAAATAAAAGCCTACGAATGCAATTTGAATCATACAAATTCCCGCCGTCGGAATTTTAGAGAATGAGAAATTGTTATTTAACAAATTTAAGAGTTTTGAAGTTACCCATGGCACAATATTAAATTACTTCTGTTTTTTTCTAAATAAACTCTATCCAGAAAACTATAAATAATAATAAATAATTACATTTTTCATTTATAATTACAGAAAATTTTAATCGGTTGTTGCATTTGCTTGCTGTCAACGATAGCTGTGTTAAAAATTTTTAATAAGCGTATAAAGTACTTGTATAGAATTTTTTTGTATACCTATTACTTATAATATTTTTCTTAATATTTATGTATAAACATCCAACTTTTGTAAGCAATAAATTTTAGTGCATTAAAAAAGTAATTGAGTCATTGTCAATTATATTTCTAAAACCAAACTTCTTTGCCTCTCATTAATTATTTTAAAGTGGCCTTAGACAAGCCGGATCGTCATTAAATTTTTAATTTAACACTAAAAACTTTAATATAATTTGATTAACAAATTCCCGCCGTTCAAAACCCAATTCGACAAATATACAAAAAGACAGGCGGCGAATTTTTAAAAATCCGAATGACAGTGACAACTTTGTGGGGTGTTACTTTAACAGTAGATCTTGTTATTAGGACGTCTGAGCCAGGTGTCATCCCTGTATTTTCCTCTTTTATAGTGGTCCATATTTTCTGTTTAGTGGGTGGGTTAATATTTATCTCGGCGTCTTTTTTCCTTGTTCATTTCCGTTGCCTTCATCTTTATCTTCATTTAGGGTTGACAATCGTGTGCGTGAACATTTTCTTAGACTTTTGCTTGTAACAGTCGAGGCGATTTATCATTGTTATGTCGTTACTAACATCGAATCGTAAACACGAGATAATGTTAACCACGTCTCACTTCTTCTCGCCGCGAAAAAAGTTTGCCCTACGTACGGCGGCGGCGGTAATAAGGAGAAAATCAACTTTTTCCAAGTCCTTAGCCCTAACATGTGCTCGAATCGCTTTAAGTTCGCTCAAACTTTTTGATATTGTAAAGTAAATCTACCGACGACCGAACAGTCCAGAGCCCTGATGGACGGACGAAGATAAAGCGTCTGCCGGGGGAAAAACAAAGATTTATTTCGAGGAAGCGTTCAGATTCACTGAAGGGGCGTCTCACTTTCGTCCGCCTTGTTTCTCCAAGAAAAAATTCCAAATCTATTTATCGTTCGAAATGGGCCGAATTAAAATGCGTTAACCTTCCGCATACTAGGTGACTAAATGTCGCATGCCATAATAGATGGGGTTTGCCATACCCCGAAAATGAAATGAAATAAAATCCACAAAATTGTACTTTATGACAGTTCAATGATAACAAAAAACTTAACTTTTTTTCAATTTATAAACTATTAAGTTTTTTCTCGAGTATTCAATTCCAAAGACACGTGTCAATTACGGTACCGGATATTCAAAAATCTTAACAAGAATTTCATTCTTGCCTCCTTATTGAAATACAAATTAATTTCACGGCAATTTCTTAATGGTTTGCAATAATTTAGACCAATCAATTACACGAAAAATTAATTTTATAATCTTAATCGTTCCCTCTCACTTGCATTCATAAGATTATCGTATCTTCTCGCTCCCTCCCACTCATTGCTATGGTAAATACGTTTTTCGAATATAAAATCGATATTTACTAAATTAAATTAAAATTTTATATTTGAAGGAGCTTATGGTAAATTATATTAATGTAATAAATACGAGGATGTGCGCATTCGAGCTCAAAGTGGCACATTACCGAGCGAGGGAGGCAAATGAAGCGCGACGCGGAGCGGCGCGCTTCATTTTCCCGAGATCGGAATGTGCCACTTTGAGCTCGAATGTGCACACTCGGTTTTCAGCACGATTTGCAATAAATTTTGTAACAAAAAATTTGTTAAATAATTTTTATCATTCCCTCTCACTCTTACTTATGAGTTTGTTGTATCTTCTCGCTGCTTTCCACTCATTGCTATGATAAATACTTTTTCGAATATAAAATCCATATTTACTAAATTAAATTAAAATTTTTGTTTTAAAGGAGCTTATGGTTAATTATATTAATGTAATAAATACGAGGATGTGCGCATTCGAGCTCAAAGTGGCACATTACCGAGCGAGGGAGGCAAATAAAGCGCGACGCGGAGCGGCGCGCTTTATTTTCCCGAGATCGGAATGTGCCACTTTGAGCTCGAATGTGCACACTCGGTTTTCAGCACGATTTGCAATAAATTTTGTAACAAAAAATTTGTTAAATAATTTTTATCATTCCCCCTCACTCTTACTTATGAGTTCGTTGTATCTTCTTGCTGCCTTCCACTCATTGCTATAGTAAATACGTTTTTCGAATATAAAATCCATATTTACTAAATTAAATTAAAATTTTTGTTTTGAAGGAGCTTATGGTTAATTATATTAATGTAATAAATACGAGGATGTGCGCATTCGAGCTCAAAGTGGCACATTACCGAGCGAGGGAGGCAAATGAAGCGCGACGCGGAGCGGCGCGCTTCATTTTCCCGAGATCGGAATGTGCCACTTTGAGCTCGAATGTGCACACTCGGTTTTCAGCACGATTTGCAATAAATTTTGTAACAAAAAATTTGTTAAATAATTTTTATCATTCCCTCTCACTCTTACTTATGAGTTTGTTGTATCTTCTCGCTGCCTTCCACTCATTGCTATGGTAAATACGTTTTTCGAATATAAAATCGATATTTACTAAATTAAATTAAAATTTTTGATTCGAAGGAGATTATGGTAAATTATATTAATGTAATAAATTCGAGGATGTGCGCATTCGAGCGAAAAGTGGCACATTTCCGAGCGAGGGAGGCAAATGAAGCGCGACGCGGAGCGGCGCGCTTCATTTTCCCGAGATCGGAATGTGCCACTTTGAGCTCGAATGTGCACACTCGGTTTTAAGCACGATTACCAAGCGTCCCGTGTTAACAAGAAAAAAATTGGTCACGTTAGTTATACCCCACCTCGTACGCGGAAAGTTAAACTCCTAAAACGTCAGCCGGCTCTTCGGCGCGCGAAGGCCCTTCGTTACCACAACAATTAATTCAAATTTAAGTTTTCTACACTTGTTTTATTTTCGGATCTGGTTTACGGTAATGGAGTTTCTGTGTTTGTTACTTAAGAAAACACGAGGGCCTACGGTTTTCCACTTCCAGGCCCATTTGTTTCAATTCAATTATTACAAGACGAACGTCTATTATTTGTAAAATAATAAAAGGCCTTTCGCCTCGATGAAACTTTAAATTAAATCCTTTCAAAGTTGCTCCTAAAATTTTGCGAATATTAACGAGAATTTTCCGCGTTGAAAACGGAAGTGATTCGAGCGAAAAAAGAAAGGAGTGGACCTCGCCCCCATAAGCGCCGCGGAGGAAGTGAAACTTGTTAGATAATTCGTGCTGGCCAAAATTTATTATACACAATACAGTGCAACCTCAGTTATACGAAGAATTTTGGTTTGTTTGGGTGATGTACAACCTACGTAATATAAGGTAACTGATCCAAATAAAGTCAGATGCCTAATAAGGCCCAGTTTTCAAAGTTCCCGTTTCTTGATAATAATTTAATATAAATATAATAATTATAATATTAAAATTGATATAAAGTTGATTTATAGTATATTAAGAATACTTGAGCCTTATTGGGACATAGGTTTCCCAATAAGGCCCAACCGACATATTTTTTATATGTATTTACTCAATGTTCCTTCCTTTGTTACAAAAGAAAGATTGTTACTTTTATTTTGAAGTTTAATATAAATAAACATTTGGATTACGAAGTATTGATGCATTTTTTTCAAAAACCTATTAATTATGCCTTTATAAACTTAAGGAAAGCCTTATTTGGGTCCGTTACCTTACGATTTGTCCGAATTTCAAAAATACGTCTAAATATTTTCCGCTTGGGTCTTTAACGTGGACAAAACGCAAAACAGTTTTTCTTTGTGCGTGTAACTGATCAAAATTTATGTTAGGGGACCACACTTTCCATGGTATAACTGACAGATGTGTATAATTGAATAATAAATAGCACAGGACTTGCAAGGGTTTTGCCACGTCAACAAGATATTCTTTCTTTAACTAAATATTGTGTATACCTAAATGAGTTTCGCATAAGAGAGGTTTTACTGTAGTATATATATTTTCACATGTGAATATAGTTGGCTATAGCTGATATAATAGCGTAGACGAATTTTGACGCATGCGCCAATCCCCTCTTTCGTGCCCAAAATTCAGCCTTAACCACGCACAAGAAGTTTCACTTCAAAAATCGAAAGTAAATCGTAAAATGTAAATAATTTTGCGCACGAAAGCACACCCAAATTCGGCCCTTTCAAAGCCTGCATTTATTTGTGTAACGTCCATTTTGCAAATTCCCTTTTAATTATGAAACCCGTATCGCTTCCCGTATTGTTAGTTGTTTCACGTTCAAACGAACAGATAATTATTTATACAAAAGTACAAAAAAAGAAAAAAAACATCACCGATCGTTCCGAACGCATTATTAAAAATTTCCGGTTGTATTTGGGGCGTTTGGTTCTTTTTTTGAGGTGGGCCCACATAAAAGAACTGTTGACGCATGTATAAAATTCGAGATTTTCATCGATGAAAACAAAATCCTCGGCCATCAGTAGAGCTTTAGGCACTTTTCGGTCTATTTAACATGTTGACCCTACGTCAATAGCAAATCCATACTTTCGAACAAATAGAGTCGAAAGTGACCCTGACTCACTTTTGATGTTTGATCCTCCGCGGCGCTTAATTTTAATTCCGATCGCCTTCGTCGGGAATCTGCCCCCCTTTTTTCCCTCCGAGAACAAAAAAATCAAAGAAATAATATTAAAATAAATTGCACGGACACGTGAAGGCGAAGTATCTAAATCGATTCTATTTATATTCAGTAAACGTTCAATGAAAAGGTCGTGTGTTAAATAAAAGTAATCTTTTGAGAAGTATCGCATTTTGAAATTATTTTCGATTTTATTTTACAAGAGAAAATCTTAAGCGCACTTCGAAAACTGCGCTTTACGAAATCGTCTAAATTGCAGGTGTAGTACAATGCAATAAGCAATTACAGCGAATATCTCTTGTTTATTTCTTCTTCGCTCACAGAGCCATAAAAGAATATGAACCTTCACGTGTACACATAAACGCCATCCGTCTTCTTTGAGTTTTATTTGAGCTCTAAGTATTTTATTGATAAAATTTTATGTCGCGCTGTCTCGTACAATCTCCTCGTAATTTTCTACCCCTAGCAAAAAAACGAAGAGGTGCATCCTTAAACATTATTTAAAAGAAATCTAAAGTTTTATAAAGTTCAAAGTGGCTTAAAGCTCGAAGTGAAAGCGCAACGCGATTTGAGTACGTTAGATTTTATGCCACCCCTTCAATAAACCTTTTTGTGTTACATTAACTCAAAGGATCTGAAAATTTACAAATTTTACGTAATAAAATATTTAAGGCGCTTCTTTGAGTCTACGGCAAAAGAATATTTTAGATTTCTTCTTCGGTATTTAGGGAGATATTTTTTTTTAAATTCCGCAATTAGCTTTTGTGATGAAATTACGTTTTCTTTTTAACCGGATTAATTAAATTATTTTTGCTATTTGTTTTTTTTTTGTGGTTTCGTGATATGGGCGAGATTGTTAATTGGGATTTTTCTAACTAAATCGTAATTGTTGTTCGATTTTGATATAAAATCGATAACTAATATAAAACGTAAAATGAATATTAATGGATGTTTCGTGCATTAATAAAACGGGCGTGATGGAAAATGTAAAATAAAAACTAGAATGTAGCAGATTTATATCTGTTATAAGTATGGAATAAATTTTCTTTTAAACTTGCGTTACGGTTTGTTAAATGTATGTTTAAATTGCAATTTTTAGCAGTAATGCATACAATTTTCATCGGTGTCCCTTTTAATCCCAACAGCGCAAAAATTAGTGAACGTGTGTTTCGCGCGATTTTATTGCGAATTCACTTTTTGAATACATGCATTTTTGTGTTAAATTATTTTTTGATGTCTATGTTTTTTACGCTCTTGAAACATATTAATGACAGCAATTCAGCCGTTCAACGTGAAATAAATAAGAAAGTTAAGAAATTACATGTTTTTCTCGATTTTGGGTGATTTTGGGGGTTTTTAGTTAGCACCGGTTTCCGACGTACTAACGCTTAATACATTCGAAAATGAAAGCATTCCGCGTACTTCTTAAAAATAAAAAAGTTATTATGTTTTAAAAGTTTCATTTTAAAGCCAAATAAAATTTTTCGAAAAGGCGAAAATTTGTGTTTTAGAGGGAAAGCGCCGGGAAATGACACCGGTTATAGTTGCTAGGGGTACGTAGGAACATCCCCTTGCAATATAACGCAATTCTATTTTTTTATTTTTTGTCAAAAAAACATGGATTAACATCCGTGTTTTTCTCGAATTGAAGAAAAAAAATTTTAGGTAATGTATTTGCGTTAAATTTTGACAGGGCGTTCTTATGAACCCGAAACCGACATAACCGGAGCCATTCTTCCCTGCTCCCCCTTTAACCCCCAAAATTTTTGGAAAAATCTAATTAAATCGAAAAAATACACGTCGACACACAAAAACGATGGTAGCGCCCTCATATTTGATCCGATCATTAAAAACGATCCAGATTCGGAACTCTGAGACTCCCTTCCATAAGATACATGCAAAATCTGCATAGAGTGCAATGTTAATTTCTCGAGTAATTAAGGGTTGAAATTTTAGGTACATTTTTATAGCACAAAATTTTACGTTAAAAAAATTGTGGTGCCGCTATTTGTAAAGAAATCTTTAAAAATTATATAAATTCGGATTTGCCAGATTTTTTGACTTCGGGTAAATTTAAAAAAGCATAGGCGTGCTATTTGACAATTGTGTGAAAAATGGATTTGAAGAGTCCGACTAATTAATTTTTTCTAAATTTCCACTTTGAAAAATCGTAGCTCTGTTTTTTGTGAACGGATCTTTAAAAACTTGTCAGATTCTGAAAGCCCGTTTATCGGAGCGTAAGATCAGCTAAAAAAATCAACAAGAGCAAATGTTAGGTCTCGGAGAAAAACGCGGTCGAAACTTTGAAAACGTATGTTTTACCTTTTTTGCTGGTGTCTTGCGCTTATTGTTATCAGTCGGTTAATGCAATGACTTTATTTTGGCCCCAAAGTAATCATATTAAGCGGCGTCTACTGTATATGCAATTAAATAAAATACTATAGAATTGTTTAATTTTGTAGTTTTCGTTTTCGGTATTTATTGATTTATAAGACCTTATTTTTTATTTATATTTTATGTTCAAAGTATTATTACCTAATTAACTTTTTTCCGTTATGTTAATATTTTGAATACATTTTAATCACTTTTAAGCTAGTAATACATCACCAACTATGCATTTTGTAGATGTTCGAATCATTTTAATTCTTGACTGTATTCGCAGTTTTCTTTCAGCTCTCAACTATCGTGGTTCCACTGTATCAGCTTTTTGACACCAACTCGCTCATCAACATGCATGCATTTCTACAAGGTATAATTTAAATGGCTTTCGAGTTAAAAAGGGCAGCTCGTAAAATTCAACAAAATGTTTAACGAAACGAGCGTCGTAAAAATTAGTTTTATTAAGCAATCTTTAAAGCGCGCACATTTTAATGTAACAAAAGCACTTATTAAAGTTTAGTAATTTATTCCGGAATTATATATGCAACTCCCCAATGCTTGTGCAAAATTATTTAACAATGTTCCACGTTAAGCTTTACAGCTCTCTGCCGTTTAACAAGGTCAACATTCACAGACTAAAATTATTACACATTCATGCACACGTTTATGAAATTTGCAAAAGTTTACTCCTGACCCTTAAAACTTGCGAAATTAATTCGTCCCAAGGTCTTTTGCGTGCGAAATCAAAATTTCCGAGACGTCTCGCGAGCTCCCTTCTTTAGCGCCAATAGAATTACAGTAAAACCTCGATTATCCGGACCGCGTTCGAACTCGTTGCAAAAATTAAACCTCGGTATTTCTTATTAAATATTTTATTTTGTATTTCGCACTAAACAATGTTTTTTTTGCTTTGTTGATTTTAAGATAATGTGCAACTGTTTTATTTAGTGATTAATATTTGTTTTTGTAAACATATACCTAACAATTTGACCAAATTTTTTCTGTTAAAACAGGACGCTTTGTAATTGTGCTTAAAACCGAGTGTGCGCATTCGAGCTCAAAGTGGCACATTCCGATCTCGGGAAAATGAAGCGCGCCGCTCCGCGTCGCGCTTCATTTGCTTCCCTCGCTCGGAAATGTGCCACTTTTCGCTCGAATGCACACATCCTTGTATTTATTGGATTTGCCTATATTAATCTTCTAATCTTCAATTCAAAAAATTAATGTCGAATAAATTTAGATTTATTTTTTGTTTTAAAAAGGTTATAGCTTTTATTCCTTCTGAGAAATTATCATATTACTTTTTTTCACGCCTAATTGCAGCGAGCCTGATAAAAATATTTTCAGGAGTACTTTCGAGTGTTCACGAAATTGTATTTTTGATCAATTAAAATTGTATATGGAATGTATCGTGTTATGTAAAAACCATCAGTTCAATATTTCAGTGAATACATTTAGGAAATTCTAACGATAAATAAAACTCCCCTGCGGTTAGTTGTATTTAATTATACCATTCAAGAATCCTCCAATCAAGCATATAATTATTTAACGTTTGACAATAATGCAATATTAAGGTTCACATTGGGGATGTTTATACCAATCTTCTTCTTTTCAAATCAAATAATCCAATAAAACTGACTAATTTTTTTTTTTTTGATTTATAACATTCGCTATTAAGATAAAGAAAGTGTACGAATGCAAGGTATGTGCACGTTCCAACGAAAAGTGGCACATTGCAATAATTTTGTCCCTGAAAAATTAGTAACTAATTTTTATCATTCCATTTCACTTGTACTTATGAGTTTGTTGTATCTTTTCGCTCGTTCCCACTCATTGCTATGGTAAAAATACGTTTTTCGCACATATAATCGATATTTAAGGTAAAAGACCCTGTTATGGACACTGACCCGGTTTCTGACACTTTCAACTTTATTTTGAATTAATAAAATAAATTGATAAATTAATTTTTTCAAAATTAAAATAAATTCATCGTGTACCTATTTGATGACGATGTCAGTTACAAAAAAAAACTCACTTAATATATAATAATATTTAAGCCCAGAGTGACTGTGGAAGCCATTTTTTAGTTATAGTCTAAGCCAGGGGTAGACAACGCGGCGCCCGCGGGCGCCGTGGCGCCCCCGATTAATTTTTAATGCGCTTTCGCTGGACTAATGTAAAGTTTCACACTGAATTATATGTATCATTATGTATGACACCAACAAAATAAAGTTATAAAAAATCTGTTTTTTTAATGCATATTTATACCTGTTGATTATCTGTAAAATATGCGCCCTGGGTGATTTTCAAATTTAGTATTGCGCCCATAAGGACAAACAGGTTGCCGACCCCTGGTCTAAGCAATTGACAGAAGAGCGTTCGACTATTGAATTAGTGATTTAATCATCATGTAAGTAAAAATATTATAAAAAATATACTCTTTATTTTTAAATATTAAAACATCATAGTAAATTATATTTTATTATTAAAATAAGAGTGTCAATAACTAGGCTCAATTTTATAGGTATGTTACAGTTATTGACACTCAAATTTTAACCTATGTTATGTTTACGTATTTGTTTTTATAATATTTAATTTTATTATTTTAATTATTTTTGTGTTGAAAAAAATAACATTTTATTTATAATAAATGATACATTATAACAAATTATGTTTGATTATAATAAATTTAAATTTGATAGTGTATAACCTAATAAATGACAAATAATTTTGACATATGGAGTGTCAGAAACTAGGCAGATGTCAGTGTCAGAAACTACAGCAATAAAAATTTTAAGTGTCAGAAACTGAGATTCAAACATTATTTTTTAAAACATTAATTTAAATTATTAATCTGCTTCAAATAATTATTTTACGCATATGACCTTTTCTAGAAATCGTGAACTTATATATGAAAAAAAAAATTAATTATTTAAATTAAATTTTTTATAAGTTATCCTGTTATAACCTCAGCTGTCACTCTTAAAGTGTCAATAACTGGGTCTTTTACCTTACTGAACTAAATTAAATTTGATGATTGGAAAGAAAGATTAATTTATAAAATTCAATAAATACGACGATGTGCGCATTCGAGCGAAAAGTGGCACATTGCCGAGCGAGGGAGGCAAATGAAGCGCGACGCGGAGCGGCGCGCTTCATTTTCCCGAGATCGGAATGTGCCACTTTGAGCTCGAATGTGCACACTCGGTTTTAAGCACGATTCACAATTATTAATAATCTTTCTAAAAATATTTAGTCAAAAATTCGAAAAGAGTAATAGTGAACTCAAATTTTTTTCTGCGGACTTAGCTTTTGGTTTCATTGCAAAAAAATTAATATAAACAACAATAATTAGTCCGGATAACCGATTTTCCACTGTATTGCTGTTAACAAACGTTCCGCGTTCTTCTTTTCGGCTCCTTCCCTACCGTTAAAAAATTTTTATTTTGATGTATTGTACGCGCATCCAAATAAAGTCTATCATATTTCAAGCAATGTAAACTCGCGGAAGAGCGTTTCAAAAATTACATTTCAGAATATATTTGCCTTGAAATCGATAGCCCTTAAGTAAGGATAAACTCGAAAACTCCGTGCAAGAAGCAGGTATATATTTCAAAGGGGAACGAGATGGATTCTTTAGAAATCGGAGAAAGTTCGAAGCTTAGAAGAGATCAATTAATTTACCTCCTCCGCTAATAAATATCCATCCCGAAAATCCAATCTATAAAGCTATCTGCTTTAAAACATCCCGGTTAACGGTTGCGCCGCCGCTGCTGCTGGAAGGACGTCGAAATATTTTACATAATAAATTTATATAAATTCGATGCAAGATACAAAATCGCCTTGTTGGACTTTATGGCGGCATAACTTTGCAAAAGTACATTGTGCAGCGCAACCCTGCGACGCTTTAAATAAAAAATTTTCGTGCGCGACGCCCGACCCCGAAAGCGTGTACATTTCAACTCGATATTGAACTTTTTAAAGAACGCAAGACGGGCAATGTCGTATTTCTTTAACAAATACAAAGGGCCATTCGTCTTAAAATAAAATAGGGTACAAAGACCAGTCTTTGTCTGCCGCAATAAATCAGAAGAAGGATTGATCCTGTTAGTAAACGAAATCCTCTAAAACCAGATCGGGATTGAGGACAATTTCGGCCGATATTTCCGAATATATCTCTTCTGTGCGAGAGCTGAGTTTTGGTCTTTTCAATTTTACATAAGAAAATGCACTTTTTTAAAATAAACAAAGGGCACATATACAACTCTCGTAAAGGCCATAGCGGGATAAGTATGGTAAAAATGCCTTTTGTAAATATCTTAATGACATTCTATGGATATGTAGACACTATATAAATATCAAGATCCTGCAAATTTTAGACCTTAATCTATATCGGTCTCTTCAAAAAGTCTCAATAAGTAAAAATTAGATAATATTTTTTTTCTTTAGATTGAGTGCATCAATTATTTTGAAAATTTAGTATATTATGCAGGTGATAGAAAGAATTATTTTCTCACTTTTTCAATTTTTATTATGATACTTTTTGAACAAAATTATGTTTCTATCATTTTTACATTTCTTAAAAGACCTATAATCTCTCAGAATTTTTTCAAATTTTTTTTAATGCTACGCCATAGTTAAAAAAAATAAAAACTATTTTTATTACTAAACAAATCGAATTTTTCAACAAATTCAACAAAAACGTACCATTAAGAAAATTTTGAAAAAATTCTGAATTATTATAGATCTTATAAGTAATGTAAAAATGATGAAATCATAATTTTGCTCTAAAAGTATCGTAATAAAAATTGAAAAGGTAAGAGAAAATAATTTTTTTGATCATCAATTTATTAAGGTAAAAATTAGTCCATGGTGTCCGTAAAAGCTTTCTATCGCCTGCATAATATACTAAATTTTCAAAATAATTGATTCACTCAATCCAAAGAAAAAAATTATTTTCCAATTTTTACTTATTTAGACTTTTTGAAGAGACCAATATAGATTAAGGTCTGAAATTTTCAGGATCTTTATATTTCTATAGTGTCTACACATCCATATTTACAAGATATTTACAAGAGGCATTCTTACCATGCTTATCCCCCTATGGCCTTTATAAAATCGTATGAAATATTTCGTAATCGATCCATCTATGCAAAATCGCCACAAAAAATTAAATAAGTTGCTTGATCATCTTAAAAAAAAATGATATTTTAGTAGCTTATGCTCTTTGTCCATTTTGAATAAAATTGCCGTTCGTGCAAATTTCAATATTTGTTGATCTAAAATCATAATCGCTTAACGCTGAGTTTTATTTATTTTATGGGCTATTCGTATGCTGTGAAAATAATAGAATTCAGAATCTGTGTGGTTTTTGAAGACAGCTATAAAAATGAGCCAACTACGAATTTTTAAATAGAAAACTTCATAAACATAAAATCCAAAACGGAGTCTTCAGCGTTATTTTTATCAAAAATTAAAAAAAAAAGATCCATGCACAAATAACCGAGCATTTTTTATTTTTATGTGAGGAAAAATGTACGTCAAAAATGGCATTCGTTATAAATCAAAGTCGAAAATTCTGCCCTATGCATCAACGTTAGTCTTGAAGATAAAAAGAATTTTAATACATAAAAAGAGTAGTTCAGTTTATGATCTACGCTTTGATTTTTGTCTTCCTTCTGTATCTCTTTTGATTCAGCAAATAATTTTCTATAAACGTCGGTTTTGTTAAAAATGTGATCGTTAGCTGGGCCGAGAAAATGGGCGTCACGAAAGCATAGCATTAGAGTTTTTGAAAAATAATTTATAATATTACGATATGCAGGGTGTCGGACGAATAGGTAGCGAGACTTAACTGGGCCATACCGGACAGTAATTTAAACAATAACAGTTGAAATGCAATATATCTTAACTATTAAGGAATTTTGAAAAAATGCATTTTAATTTTCCAGTAAATGGCAACACTGCATCGTCACTCCATATGTTCTTAAAAGAAAGCGAGGTAATTTAGTACGTAGGTACTTCATTGCACA
Source organism: Sinopyrophorus schimmeli (assembly GCA_036325965.1). Classification (NCBI taxonomy): domain Eukaryota; kingdom Metazoa; phylum Arthropoda; class Insecta; order Coleoptera; family Elateridae; genus Sinopyrophorus; species Sinopyrophorus schimmeli. The sequence continues at coordinate 1,234,945 of JARFIZ010000202.1, forward strand.
TTTATTTAATCGTTTACATACTATCCTTCAAAATAAGTGTGCCTCACTTTAAAGAAGCAAATTATCAAAATATGAATATGAAACAATTTTCTTTTTCTAAAAGTAATAGGCCATTTAAAGTATGAATTTTTTTTATAATTTTACTAATTCGGGTGATTACGATCCATTAGTAGCTCCAGTTTTTTTTTTAAACAAATTATTTCTGATTAAACGAAATTAGAGAGCTTTCAAAATTGTAATTAGGTAAAGCTGTAATTTTAAGCCAACGTTAATTACAAATCGTTGTTAAACGTACAAATCCTAATGTGTTATGTATAAACAGGCTCATCAATTATTTCGCTAAATCTTCCATATTTCATTACAAAGGAGTTCCACCCCAATTATTTATTAAAGGAATTTAATATACACCGGTTTTAAAATCGAAGCGAAGTCGGCAACAATTTTAATATTTTGTTTATTTCGAAGCGAAGTGTTCTTTTGTGATAAATAAGCAAGTTAGAAGTTACAATGTGGAGCATTCATTCGAATTCTATTATGCGAATTCCAAAATTTAATTAATTAGAAGCCCAAGTGGCAAACTAAAATTCGCCTTTGATTATTTTAGAAGAGCCTTTGAATTTCTCGTTTCTATGCGAAGCGAGTTTGAAGGAATAGAAAATGAAAACAGCCTATAAATTGGTTCGAAATAAAGGATGCGGCTGCTATAAAAAGTGGCAGCTGATAAAATCGATAAAAGGGCATAGGGGAAAGTTGCATAATATGCGAATTCTGCTATAAAAATGGTAAACAAGCGTAACAGAATAAAGTTACACATAGTTCTTCGTCTTTCTGTCTGTTTTTGTACATCCGCATTATACTTTTCGAAAGTATAAAGAATTCAGGAAGTGTAAAAAGCCGGAGTGTTATTTTAACATCAAAAATTCATGAGATATCTTAAGATACACCGCACACCATATTGGATTGTTTATAATTTGAAATACGTGTTATGTGCTTTAGAGAGCGAAAGGGATTTTGGGGTTGCACATAATCTCCGATTGAGTTGCTTTGCTTGGGGGTCAAATCTAGAGAGAACTTCTGCTCCGAATAATACCATAACGTGGGGTTAAGTTTGCTTTATAATAGTTAGTAACACAGAGGGCGTACAACGCCCGTATGTAACAAACTTTGAATTGTTATCGAATTTCTTGTTTACCGAATCTCATCGATAACATCTGCTAAGCCGTACGTACAGATTCAGACAAATATTATTATTATCGTTTGTGCATTTGCACACATACCGCATTTCCTTTCGCAATGATAACACGAACCGACAAAGGTTTTGCTCCGATTAAATCTGCGTTTTTTTGTATGCTGTTCAAGAGGGCGCACACGCCTTATGTGAAACGTTTTTTCATCAGATACACTACATCTTTCATACATTTTGCAATTTTACCGGACTTTGTTTTCTACTTATAAAATTTGAGCGTTAATAGTGCAATGGGTGTTACAGAAATAAAGCTGAAACAAAAAAGTGGGATTTCAGCTCTTTTGGACCTTAACTGATCGATGTCCATGATCAAGAAAAGGATGATCGACTCAGGAGTGACTGTATCGACGTCTTTTATTTTACAGATCAAGAATGAGGAAAAACAGAAAGAGAACAAGAGCAAGATGAAAAAAACAGAACCCAAATTAAAGATCAATTCTCTTCAAATTTTGCATGTTGAGAACATGATCTCTGACCGTAACCGCATGCCTCAGAGGAACATGACATAGTGTTTCAATGTGAGTTCTACTCTTACAAGGAAAACCATCAACCACTTGAGATTCATGAAAGTAACAATATTAAAAAGACATGGATCGACTATGCAAGCAATCGAAAAAAAACATGATTCTTCTTTCGACCTATGGCGGAAGTTAAACAGCAAAAGATGCAGATAAATCATCGATTAAATCATGAATTCTTTAAATCCATTTTTGTTGATTCAGAAGCCAAAATTGATAAGTATTAGTACTGTGATAAGCTGTTGACACCTTCTATAAAAGAGTTCAAGCAGAAGTATCCAGGCAAGAACATGATCTTTCAAGAAGATTCTGCTTTTTTAAATTCGACAAAATTTAGACAGCAATTTCTGTTTGACCACGACATCCCTTTCATTTCGCTTGAGGTCAAATTCTCTCGGTTCTGCTCCATGTGATTTTTGGCTATGGCACCAGGTAAAAAGTTCTTTAAAGGAGAAGAAGATCAAATTAATCAAAATTCTGAAAAAGGTGATATAAAAAGAGTTTCTGAATATTGATCTTAAAATGGTCAGACGCACTCTTAAACTATGGCCGAAATATGGTTTTAAAATTTTGAAGATTACTTACAATTTCCATTAACAATCATCGAACGATCCGTAATTACAAACGTACCACATAAAGGAATTGATTACCAGAAAAATAATAAAAGGTTTTTATCAAATTCTTGCAAATAAAAAATTTAATTTGTGCCCAATTTGAACGTTTTAATATGTTGATGCAATTCAAAGGTCACATTATAACTCAATCATAATTTATGTAAGAAGGAGTGTGTTAATCTTATCTCTTTAAATTCAGGCACTTTTAATACGAAGTGATTTAATTAAACATTTTTAGTGCGATTTATGTTATTTCTACACAAAACTGTGTTCTAGTTTATTTTTTAATATTCATTGTCCAAAAAGAGCCGACCATAACTATGAGCTTAAATATAAAAATCAATATCTTAAAAAGTTGATAAGAAAACTTCGATTACTTTCAACTCGGAAAAACCCATAGTACACATTTACCTTAACATTAAAAAAAAACTCACATTTATAATTGTTCCATAAAACACCCTTCTTAGAACTCAATATACTTTTGTTCACATTATCACTAATTCACAAAAAAAGTCAAAAAATTAAAAGCAACACTTTGAGAAGCGCGCTGTTAATACTTCGGCAAAACTTTCACAACTGAGGCGTGCCGGAATCGAAGGCTGTTACATACAATTGCGATAAGAAAACTGGCTTTTCATACTCCTGCTTCGAATTTAAATTGTTTGATATGTCTATCTGAATTAATTTTTAAAATATTTCAGACGTCCTTGGTGCAATACAAATCGTCAAAAAAATATGACTTGTACACAAGTCCTTATATAAACATCTCTATAATATTTTTAATTCTTCGTTGTTTTTTTATTTTGGGGATATTTTTTAATTCTATGATGCACGCATAACATTCTGGTTCATAATTGAAGAGCACCGATCAAAATTCATTTTACAAAAACGTTTTAAGAAATCTGCAAACATCTGTTAATCACATAAAGGACTGGACTAAACGTGGGCGAATTAAATTGAACGAGTCTAAATCGTTTCCTGTCCATTTTACAAACAAACATGATCGATGTATCACCATTATCATAAACAATACACAAATACCATATGCACACAGCAAAATCTTTGGGCATCACGCTGGACGCTGGGCTGCACTGGAAAGCCAATGTTAAAAAGACACGTGAAAAACTCGAACTCAATTATAAGAAAATGTACCTATAGGCTCTTAGGTAGACATTTCTTATGGTCAATTTATAATAAAATGCTGTTGTATAAATAGATTCTTAAGCTCATGAGGACGTCTGACATGCAACTGTGTGGTTGTGCGAGAAAGATCAATATTGACATCATCTAGTGCTTCCGAACTAGAGTACCGAAGTACATTGTTAAGGCGCCTTGGTACTGCAGAATGGAGATGTTGCAGATATTTGCGCCCGCATCTGCAACCGCAAAACTAGAATTAAGAAATTATAGTCGTGGAACTCCTCCTGAGTAGGTTTCTTGTTGAAGTTGTAGTAGTTTTGCAAGTTTGAACGAACTTGATCAATAAAACAAATAACCTTATGCCCTTATAAAGGTATCTAAAAGAAATTAAGAATATCCCAACGTTAAAAAAAACAACAAATCATATTCACCATAACAGGCAATCAGAATGCCAAACACAACCCTCCACAGTATTAAATTAAATTATTTTCACTTTAAAGGTCGAATTAACAAAATAAAAGTTAAAAACAGGCGTAAAATGTTGTAACAAACGATTACATGAAAAAACGAACAAAGGCAAAGGCAAATTCAAAATCAAATAACAAGCACAATAATGAAATTAGCCTGTTAGAGCATTAAATGGAATCGAATTATCTCAGCGAACAGACATTTAGCAAGTATAATTAACTAGGCAAGTCTAAATCATATTTATTATAGTGAAACGGTGTAAATACGAGTACCATAAATCTAAGCAGACGAAGCTATTCAAATGCTTGTGTAAATTTATCTATTATATAACGAACACCATAAACTCCAGTGTCGAGTTTCAGATTTACCTGCCTGTTAAAATGTTTTGTTGAAATTACATAGATTTCTACTATCTATCATCAGCAGGACCAGTTTGGCATCCAGGGAGATGGCTCTCGGGCCGCAGACCGCGCCCCAGAATCTTCCATAATACAAATTTTTGGAAGGTACTATAGTTATTGTGAGTCGTGCCTAAATACTTAATCCACGTTATTTCTCGGTCTTGGCCGATATTGGGGGTTTTAAGTTAACGCCGTTTTGCGACGTGTAGGAGCTGGAAACGTTCAAAAATGCAAGGATTTGACGAAATTCGAAAAGACGGCGGAGTTGCAGCATTTTGAATTTTAGCAAAGTAACATTTTGAAAGCTTCAAGTTGGTTTTCCTCCCAGACCTAACAGTGGGTCCTATTGGTTTTATTAGCTGATCTTACACACCGATAAACGGGGTTTCAGAATCTGAAAAGTTTGTAAAGATCCGTTTACAAATAACCAAGCTACGATTTTTCAAACTGGTTTACTAATAATTAATTACAAGTCGGACTTTGCAAACCCGTTTTTCTCAAGAATTTCAAATAGCACGCCTATAGATTTTTAAAGCCATCCGAAGCCAAAAAGTTTGGTAAATCCAAATCTGTGTAGTTTTTAAAGATCCGTTCACAAATAACAGCGCTACAAATTATTTTAAACAAAAATTTTGTGCTTCAAAAATGAACCTAAAAGTTCAACCCTTAATTACTCAAAAAATTAACATTGCGCTTTATGCCGATTTTACACTTATCTTATGGAAAAAAGCCTCAGAATTCTGAATCCGGGTCGCTTTTAATGATCAGATCGAAAATGAGAGCGCTACGATCGTTTCTGTGAGTCAAAGTGTATTTTGCCGTTTTAATTTAGCTTTCTCAAAAATTTTGAAGGTTGAAGGGGAATCAGGCAAGAATGGATCTGCCTATGTTGGTTTGGGGTCCATAGGAACCTCCCGTAAAAATTTAAAGCAAAACCATTACCTAAAATTTTTTTTCCTCAAAAATACGCAAGGGGTTAATCCATGTTTTTTTCTCGATTTTGCCCGATTTTGGGGGTTTTGAGTTAGCACCGGTTTTCGACGCGTAGGGACTAGAAGCTTTCAAAAATGAAAAAAAATGAAAAGATTTGACAAAATTCGCAGACGGCGGAGTTACAGCATTTTGAAAATTAAAAATTTTAGCACAATTTACATTTTGAAAGCTTCGAACGCGTTTTTCTCCCAGACTTAACATAAGACCATGTTGATTTTTTAGCTTGGTTTTATGATCCGAATAACGGGCTTTCAGAATCTGAAACGTTTCTAAAGATCCATTCACAAATAACTGAGGTTCGAATTTTCAAATTAGAAATTTAAAAAAAATTAGTTAGAAGTTGGTCTCTTCGAAGCCGTTTTTCTCAAGAATTTCAAATGGCATCCCAATGGTTTATTAAGCCCATTCAAAGCCAATAAGTCTGACCAATCGAAATCTCTATAGTTTTTAAAGATCCCTTCGCAATAAACGGGGCTAGAATTTTTTAACGTAACATTTTGCTACAATTGCTACATCATCTCTAACGTAAACATTTTGCTTCCAAAATCGCGGACCAACTTAAGCACGTTTCGCAATAATCAAATTTCGTATTTATTTCCCAAAAGCAATTTAACTAAAACTAAGAACCCCCGAACAGGACAGGCCATCCCAAAACCTCGAACGACATCGAATAAAAACTAATCCCGAACACATTGGGCATAAGTGCCCACAATTTAAGGCACCATTTACCTTCTAAATCTCATTCTAAGTCAACAAAGATGCGGTAGACCCAAGCGTTAGCCCAATAATCGCAAGGTGGATGCTTAACAAATTGTAAGATCAAAATTGGGGGAAGGAATGGAGCAACCGAAGATTCTAAAGGACCGTTAAATTAAGTACCAAATGCCGGTCACGTTGAGCAGAAAGTTGATACGATCGCAATTATCGCCACATTATCACACACACCAAATTATTAGAGGAAATATGAGAGGTAAATAGAATCGAATCGGGCGGACGTTTCCGTTTCGTTCCGAACTCGCATTTAATTTCGAAGAGAAACAAATTAAGGTTCTCCTCGCGCTCCATTTTTTCGCACAGAAGAAAAAATGCGTCCGACATTAAGAAAACAAGTTGTATACGTAATAAGCTCTTTGTGTGAAATGTTTACAAAATTGAAAACATTTCTAAAAATTAGAATTTCAAATCTGAGGTCATTTGCGAAGAAAAGATGTTCCAACTTTAACTTCCTTTGTTGCTTCGATTTATTTTTCCGTAATATCGTTTTGCTTTGGCGAAAAAAGAAAAACTAAATAGGCTGGAAATTAAAAAGGGCGCAGTAAACTAAAAAGTTTTCGTCTGTGTGCTCGGAATTTTGATTATTAGTTTATTAAAAGAAAATTGATACAATTTGCGCATTTAAAAAAAGGGGAGTTTCGAAAGAAAAATGAAATTAAAGCACAAAGGAAGAGGCCGGGCAATTACAGAACAAGCGGGAAAGAGGAAAAACTTTTAAGTCATGTCCGTGGAAAATGAATTTTAAAAGTTTCCGCTATTTTATAAGAACCGTAAAGAATAGAATGTCACATTTTATACTTAATATTCAGTCACTTCTGTTGGGGATTTCGTTAAAGCTTCTTTTTTTCGGCAAAGCCCCTACAACTTGTTTTCTTTAAGTTTATTTTGGTGCGTCCTCATTTCTTCGGGTTCATTCTTCTCGCTCATTTAACATTATAAATCAGAGAGAGGACACTTGAGAAATTACGACATTATTTTATGGACGACCAAAATCGCAGAAGCAAATAATAAAAATCAATAAAATTCGCAGACTTTGTTTGAAGTGTTGTCAAAAGTTTTCTATGTTTGATTTATAAAAGCTTTTATGAAAACTTTAACCATTAGATTCCTTAAGTTAGCATTCGGAAAACGATTTCTTTCCTGTTTATTTTGATTGATAATTTTCTCGGCTAATTCCCTTTTTTTCCTTTTGATCCGATTAAAAATTTAAATCGAATTATAGTAGAAAAACATTTCGCCTTTGTGAATTTGCGGAGACTTTTAGTAATTTAAAAACGCGAAAAATTCCAAACGTTTTTAATTTAGGAAAATTAACTACACAACATCCGTAGGAACGTCTTCCTTTGTGGAAATTTTAATATAAACCTTGCTTTGCATATTAAAAACTGTATTCAATCAGTAAAGTCATGAAGAGAAATTTTTCTCTGCAGGTGCGCACAAAGGCACAATAGGAAAACGTACAGTTATATCTTCCGCTTTATTCAGCCGTTTTATTTATTGCACTTTACCGTATATTTTTATTATAACGGATATCCTATACGTACAACGGAGAATTCCTAAAACCCCTTCCCGAGAGGTCCACGTAGACGTTACTATATTTCACGAAAAAATTTAATTTCAGATATTAAATAAAAGAATGCTAAAACGAAATCAATCAAAAGAGCCTTTTCGAATTTTGACGGGCCAGCGTCAGAGCCGACATCAAGTTTTGGAACAATATCATTAGGCCATTTGTCTTATTTCCTCGTTTCTTTTTTAAGGGACTTTGTCACCGACGTTTCATCTCGCCCGACCTTTTTTCTTGCGCAAAGCGATTATCGGCGCTGGATTTTCTGACGGCCATGGAAGACGGAGATTTTAGGGTAAGTTATGAAGATAATTGTGCCCTAAATTTAGTTTATGTAAAGCCACGCCAGCTACTTAATCTGATACTAAACCGCAGACCGCTAAAGAGGTCAGACAAACATACATCTCTCCAGGTACAAGTCCTTCATTGGTGTTTCGGTCAATTAAATACCTTAAATGGAACGTTGCAAAGGAAATCGCACTTTCCATTCATTATTTCTCTCCAACATTAATTGATCTTATTCGACTTTCAACTCAAAGTCAATTCTGATTGAGAGATTTTCGGAAAAGTTAAATTCAAGGCTAAAATACAAATAAAAACATTTTGAATTTTTCTTAATTGTTTTTTAGGTGATGAAGTCAAGTTAACATTTTCATATTTTAATTTAACATATATTTTTTGGTGTTTGGTGACAGTGGTAAAATATACCCAAAAAGATCATTAATTAATTCATAGAGGCAATGGCGATTGTTGCCATGGTGATCCTATCTCGTCCATGACAAAGTGTTGAGTTTTTATGAAACAGTAATGTTATTACTTTTAAATAATGGTTTTTGTGCATGTTCCGCCACTTCAATTACTTTAAAAAAATATAGAGGCTAAAACAACAATACGTAGAAATGTTTCTGTAAAAATATAGAAGTGATAATTCGTCTCCATCGTCTACAAAAAAATTAAAAAAAAGACAAAATGCTTTTATCCGTTTCTTTTTAATGTAGAAAAATCAACATATTTTTCTAGACAATCTTTTTCAATAAATCCTTTCAATCCCAAAAACGTGCCGCTTTAATTATGCTTCCTTCGTCACACCTGCCATTGATCTGTGCTTTGTATCTTAGTTTTGGTGTGTTTTTTAAGTGTGACCGTACATACGTCTCGTTTTTAACTTTATTTAACTTTATTAGGACATATGTCACGTTTTGTTTTGTATAATATTGTAATTTTGCAAATATTTTTAACAGTGGATGTTTGAGACTATTTTGGCAATTTGTATCTTACATGAATTTGCGATTTAGAAAGATTGTGTTTTTCAATACTAAATGAAATAAAAGTATTACCTACATATCTACTTCGTTTAAAGCCTACCCTGCTATTTTAAGGATAGTTAGAATTTTTTAAATATTATTCTCGTTTATTATAAACATAAATAAATAACTTCCACTAAATAGTTTACCCGAATTTGCTTTTTAAAAAAATTGTGTTTTTAATACAAAACGAAATAAAATTATTACATATCTACTTCGTTTAAAGCCTACCCTGCTATTTTAGGGGTACTTAAAATTTTTTAAATGTTTTTACCGTTTATTATAAACATGGATAAATAACTTTCACTAAAAAGTTTACCGGAATTTGTGTTTAAAAAATTGTGTTTTTAATTCTAAATGAAATTAGAGTATTACATATCTACTTCGTTTAAGGCCTACCCTGCTATTTTAGGGGTGGTTAGAATTTTTTAAATATTTTTCCGTTTATCAGAAACCTGAATAAATAACTTCCACTAAATATTTTACCTCAATTTGCGTTTTCGAAAAATTGTGTTTTTAATACAAAATGAAATTAGAGTATTACATATCTACTTTGTTTAAGGCCTAGCCTGCTCTTTTAGGGGTAGTTAGAATTTTTTAAATATTTTTCGCGTTCATCATAAACATTTCTTTAAAGAAAAAACTAATTTTACGGCAATAAAAAATAATGGAGTCGTTGATTGAGTAACAATTTCATTAATAAGTGAACATCCCGAAATTATTCCGAATTACCTGAAACGTAATTAGTCACGATTAGGCCGAACGCTCGGAATGATATCGAAATTCCAGAAACATTTCGTAAGATTTATGAATATTTGAACAAAGAAAAGCATTTCAATTGTACTTTCTCTTTTGTTAAATCCGTATCAAAATGTAGATTTAAGAGGATTATTATAATATATTTACAGTTTTCAGTGAGCCGATATTAGAGGGTTAGGAAAAGGGGTAAATCTATTGGTTTAAAAGCCGCAGATTACGCCACTCATCCATTGCCATAACAGATCCCTCTGATCTACTTACATTATACATTCTACGAACTTGGCCTAATACAAAAGGAATTACTTCCCTAAGTAAGACAACTGAAAATTATTGTTAATTGTTGTGAAACGCTTACACCCTAAATATCGCCAGATTAAATTTCTACATGTTTCCATTTCCGTTAATCCTTTTTCATAATCTTCACACTCGAAATATAAACTCTGGGGAGACGCGAGGATGTTGTCGATTTAAGGGATAATTCGGCGCCGGGGGATGTTTCTTAATCGTGCGAGAGAGCAAGCCCCGACAATTATATCGGAACGTTCGCCGCGCGCCATATCGCCCCCTCGAATTTTTTTTTATTCCGAGTTAATTAAGTAGTGGAAAGTTTTCGATGGTGGTAAAACTTTACGATGGTGGAAACGGAAAAGCTGAGAAATGGCAAAATCCAATCAGAAACAAGAAATCGGTACAATTGGCACAATACAAGGGTAGAATAGAATCATCAAGGCGACACGAGGCAGGGGTGTGCGACTCTGAGATAAGTGCTATAATGTAGTCAGCCATTCGCGTTATAAACCTGCCGCGCGCCCCCGAAACTCAACCACTCTTTTACAGTTCAACTGGCTACAGCTATTCCTGTACATGTTCCCGTGTCGTCCTGTTCTGCTTCCCGTTATCGAGTTCCAACCATTAGATTTCTCACTTGCCTGGCCTGCTGTGCTCCGAATAGGACTCTGAATGCGGCTTAACTTAATCCGATCCGCTGAAATCTTAAATCAGAAGTTACGGCGCTCCCTTTGTGTTTCCTGCTATTGTATGCCATCTTGTTTATTCTTGCTGATTTATGGGCACAACTTAGCCTGCGACATTCATTCGGATGCAGTCTTCGTATTAAAGCTGCACCCCGTTAATAATGACGCCAACGTGCTCCTACGATTTTTAACTCGGGCGACGCTTTGTTCCTCGCCAACTCGACAAAAAAATAACAACCGAACGAAATTCCCGTTTCGTGACGTGCCATTAATCCACGTCCCCCCGTCTCGAGAATTGTTTCCAACGGGGGAGGCAAGAAGGAACGATTGCTTCTAATCGACTTCGGCCCCTCGCCGCGTTTTTAAAATACACAGTTTTGGCGCGTCGATGGTACAATATTAGCTGGCAAGGGAAGCTGCGCGCGCACGGCTAAGGAAAATTCGACAGTATGAAGTTAGCAGTCTAAGAAAGTAAATTAATTATTGCGCACCGTGCTTAAAACCGATTGTGCGCATTCGAGCTCAAAATGGCACATTTCGATATCGGGACAATGAATTTAGTAAATATCGATTTTATATTCGAAAAACGTATTTACCATAGCAATGAGTGGAAGGGAGCAAAAAGATACGACAATCTCGTCAGTGCGAGCGAGAGGAAACGATTAAAATTATTTAACTACTTTTTCGTCTAACTTATTGGCCTAAATTACTGTGAATCATGCTTAAAACCGAGTGTGCACATTCGAGCTCAAAGTGGCACATTCCGATCTCGGGAAAATGAAGCGCGCCGCTCCGCGTCGCGCTTCATTTGCCTCCCTCGCTCGGAAATGTGCCACTTTTCCCTCGAATGTGCACATCTTTGTATTAATTCAACTCAATTTAAAATATGTAAGATAGATTTTTCTTCAATGAGTAAAAGAGAGCGAAAAGATACACGAATCCCATAAGTGCAAGTGAGAAGGAATGATCAAAATTGCCTCAATGAGTATTTATTGAATTTTTTACATTCATTTTTGAATTTAAAAGAAAAGAGTAATGTGCTCAGCCTTACAGTCGTACACTCCCAGCAAACTATGTGAAATTTAGGGCTGGGGCAAAATGTCATTTGTAATAAGTAATACTGTAAAAAAGGAACGTTTTCCATGTAAAATTATCTCAGAAAACGTTTTTGAGAAATAAATTGATTAATTCCAAAAATTAAAAAATTCTGGCCCGCGTTACAGTCGTACACCCCCAGAAAAATATGTGAATGTTAAGGCTGGAATGAATTCTCATTTGTAATAAGTAATAATATAAAAAAGGATCATTTCCCATGTATAATGATCTTAGAAAACGTTTTCGAGAAGAAAAATTGATTATTTACAAAAATAAAAAAGTTCTGGCCTGCTTGTACAGTCAAACTAATAAGTAATCAACACCACAGAAACAGACGTACAGTAAACGTACTATTCCAAGGGACAAAATCTGGCGCTGCATGGTTAAAAAAACAATTAACATTGATCTTTGTAATTTTAGTACCTAGAAGTAAAGGTAGTAAAATTACAAAATCAATCGTAATTGTTTTTTAACCACGCAGCGCCAGATTTTGTCTCTTGAATAGTACGTTTACTGTAGGTCTGTTTCTAGGGTGTTGATTACTTCTTAGTTTGACTGTACAATCGTACACCTCCACCAAAATACCTTAATGTTAAATTTTACTAATGTACAATATTAGTAACGTACGACTTTTATTAAACTTTGAGAGCAAGGCATGCAAATATTTTTGTACTCTTAAATAAAGCTGAACAAAGCCTTAAATTATATTCAGGACGTCGTTCCTTAAACAGCAATTTGTGACGCAAGGCCCAATTTATTTGAACCCGAGGGTACATACTTATATTTCATAAATACGAGTGTTTTTTTTTTTTTGGTGAACGGATGCACTCAAAATTTTTACTATTTTACGTAAAAACATTATTGATTTCTAGAAGTAGGTGACCAATTTATGGAAATTTTACTTTTTTTTGTTTTACACGGTTTCTCATACAAAAAATTACACGGTTTTTCGCCGAAACCTATCTACCGTGTAAATCGGGATATAGGTGTAAGGTACTTGCGGGTAATAAGCCTTCGGCTAATAAGGCCTAAATAACGAAAATCATATTTAAAGTAACCGCTTGCGCTTAAGGTCACACTCACAGACACCCATTGCTTGAAGATGTCTCTACATATTTGTGGAGGCGGCATATTCCGCTTCCTGCCGCAAATGTAGCACCATACATCGTAAAACAAAGGCAGGCAACACGAATAATAAAAATCGGTCCAAATCAATCGTAAGTATTTTTTTGTAATATTACACTTGGCTATGTAAAATCATCTTCATTTTCTTTATTCATTTATTCAATTTGAATTACGTATCGTGGTCCAAATAGTTTCTATTTTGTTTTTCTTGCATACGTTGTTGGCAGTTATTAAGGCCTACTAAATTTAACCATAGGTCTTATTATACTCTTACTACTTATGTATATCAAAGTTTGATTGTTTTCTAATGTCTTTACACTATTTTTAAGATCTTGCGGATGTAAATAAGTACATTGCAAATAGAAGTGTTTTATTATAAAACGCTAAAATGTTTTCCTGCCATTTAAATACATGGTACCGACTAAGTAAACGTTACTACATGCAGTAAGTTTGCAGTGTAGTACTTATATTTATTACTAAAGAAATCTACTTCCAAAAATAACAAAGGTAATTTGCAAAAGTAATCAAGATGGTACTGTCATAGCAGTGAAGAGAGAAGATAACTAATATGAGGCAATGTACTAAATACGGCAAATAGTATCATGAGGAGTGTGTTGTCAGTAGATGATATTGATAACCTTGAGTGCCCTAACGGCTGTTAGGCTAACCAATTAGTAATTTTGTTCAATAATTTTAAGTTCAAGTTTTGCATTCGTATGATTATTGATCTTCGTTACCATCGAACAGATTTTGATACTTTGCAGGAAGAGACAAGAATATAAAAATTGACTCAATACTCTAATACCATAAAGGTATACTGGGAGAAGAGAAAGAACGACAGTTACCAAATATATTATGTATAGTTTGATTATTTAGATATTTTAAAGCTTTAGGCCTTATTATCCTTCGGTAGGAAAATAAGGCCTACTGGTAAGGTTTTTAAAAAGTTTAATTTTGTCTTTGAATTTGGTAAAAGTTGATATTTTTTGTTTATATTTTATAGTAACTGAATCTGAAAAATGATTACTATTAAAATCTGTTGGTTAAATTTAATGTTGTTCATTTAATTACACATGTCCCTTAGGTAGGCCTTATTACCCGCAAGTACCTTATAATAGGAAGGTTTTTTTTAAGAAAGGCACCGTAACAAATAATTTGAAAATCAGTGGGAGACCACTGGTTATCTATAGCTAGAACTATACACCAACGCAAGGCACGCAACAACACGTGGTTATATTTAATTTAAAACCCCAAAGAAGTATAACTTCTGATGCGCGTACATAAGTACACCCACCGGTTTTTTAATTGATCGAGTGCCGGCAACTTTATCCTCCGCTTATCCCGTTGCCTTTTTATTATTATTAGTTTACCTCAACTTTTAAATTGCGTTCTAAAACGCCGGCCGATCGTCCATTCGTGAAGATAACAACTTTCTAAACGCAAGAGTCGGTCGTTTTAAACCGGAGATAATCTCCGAAAGCGTATTTATTAATAATAGAAAACGAAAACGCGAAACGAACTCCTGCAATCGCGCAAAACAAATACAAGTTGGCTGCATTATTAAAATTAAGCATTTTCTTTACGAGGCAACTCTAATTATTAATAAAAAAGGTGCACGTGCTGTTGGCGTATCCTTTTACATAATAATAGAGGAAAATTAACAAGTTCGCTGAGTTCGCTTTTTTGTACGGAACCTCGTTTGCAAATTTTATACACGGCTAAATGAGTGGTAACTTTTAGAGCATGGGATTCTACATATTCATTAGACTTTACTAAATTATGACTTAACTTTCTGTGCGGTCGAATGGACAAAAAGAAGAAGGAAACAAGTCAAACATTTGTTTAAATCTTCAGCGTTTTGTAATTGGCATATTAAGTTGCCTTATTAAACGCAATAAACTCGCGGAAATTTGAGGAGCTTGCGATAAAGTGCCACATAATACGTTATAACACTTTTAATTATCCGCGTTACAGAGGAAACCTACAAGCGTAATAAGCACATCAAATTCTAAAAACGTTTTAAGTGGAAAGTACGAAGAAACAGATATGCAACAGCTAAATCATAAGATGAACTTTTGAAGCCTTTAAAGGGGTACTTTGATTTGTGCTGTACACATTTTAAATTGAATCATTTGAAAATGTAACATAACTTTTCTGCGACTCTAATATTTATTAAACTATTAACATTGCCCCATACCTATTTTAGATGTATCTTATGTAGAAAAATCTCAGAATTCAGAATCCGTCTCGCTTGTAATGATTGCATCGAAAATGAGAGCGCTACTATTGTTTTTGTGAACCAAGGTAGGTATATGTTTTTTGATTTATTTAGTTTTATCGAAAATTTTTATTTTAGAGCGAGAGCGCCAGGAAATGATACCGGCTATAGTTGCTAGGGGTACGTAGGACTATCCCCTTGCAATATAAAGCAATTCTATTTTTTAATTTTTGCCAAAAAACATGGATTTTAATCCATGTTTTTTCCAAAAGAAAAACGTTTTTCTCAAAGCTTTAAAATAGCACGCCTATGGTTTCTTAGGCCTATCTGAAGCCAAAAAGGCTGCCAAATCCGAATCTGTATAGGTTTTAAAGATCCATCTACAAATAACGGCGCTACAATTTTTATTAAGTAAAATTTTGTGCAAAAAAGTGGACCTAAAATTGCAATTTTTAATTACTCGAAATTGCAATATAAAGCAATCAAGTACACTTTCTGATAAAAATAAATTATTCAACCACTAAATATATTTATTTAATTAATTTATTTAACTTTTTGTACTCCATGTAGGTCTGTACTTTTAACTCCGACTGTCACGAGTGAACTACCGTGAAGCTCTAAGTTTGGCTGATTTAGCGCACAGACTGTACTCTAACTAACTACGTTAATTTTTATTTGCTTTACCCGCTTAAATTAGCCACTTTGTAAAGGTAATTTAAAGTTTGTTTGCTCATGTATTTTTTTTATTGTTGATAAACTAGAAACTTTGGTTTTGTCGCGTAAAATTGAAATTAACTATTTAGAACTAAATCGACTCTTAAAAAGTTGTTTCTGAAGTTTAAATTGAAATTTTTATTTATTTCTGTTTGGACGTTTGATTCTCCGATATCAATTACTGAACCTTGGGCGAGCAAGAATTCTTGTATGGAAGTTGGCCAATAATTAAAGGTAACAAATTACGAAGCTTGCAAGAAATATCCTATATCCGACATAAGAAAGTTAAAGGACAATTTTTCTCTCGGAAGAAAATTAGTTCTTGCAAGTATCATATGATCAATGCCGCTTATAAAAGGGCTTTGTATGTATTCAGTAGTCGGACGAAAATTATTTCTCTAGATAAAGATAATCGATTTGATCATAATGTTCACGTCCAATATCTTATAATATGTTAATGTTCACTGGAATTGGACACAATAAAACACAAATTGTTAACTTGCAACGTTTCGTTTCTTTATTGAAACTTTATCAAGCAACTGAAAATTAACAAACTATAACAACAATAACTACAAGTATTTTATAAAATAATATAAATTATAAAATACCTTAACAACACAAAAAGGAAGTTAACCATTAAAACTCAATAATTCTACATGTGTCAAAATGAAAGATTTTTAAATATGAAAGATTGTAACTATGATTCTAAATAATTACATGAAAGGCTGTAACTATGATTCTAAAAGAAAATTATTTGTAGTTGTATAATTTTGATTTAAATTTTATGATTAATTTTAGTTTTATGTTTTAATTTTATTTAAGATGTCATTATATATTAAACTAAGGCCTTGAGTATCCGAACGCAAATTTACAGTTTTATTAATTTTGATATAAACCATTTCACTTAAATTTCTTTTATGTATATTTTGTTCACGATGTAAAATGGAAACGTTTTCAAATTGGAATTGATGTCCAACATCAAAATGGTGCATAGCTAATGCTGTTTTGTTTGGTTTAACATAATTTATATTTTACAATCATTTTATGTTGTTTTAATCTTTCTTCAAGTCTTTGATTTGTTTGACCAATATAACTACTTCCACAGCTACATGGTATTTTATAAATCAAACCAGATTGTTGAAGAAGAGGAATTGGATCTTTTAATTTGCTATACACTGTATTAATTGTTTTATATTATAAAATGCTAGTTTTCCACCTCTTGGTCTAATAAAACGATCTATACTACTGGACAATTCTTTGATGTAAGGAAATTTAAAGTATGTTGTTATTTGTTGACATCCTAATTAAAGACATTGAACATTGCATCAATAATTTACCTTCAAAAGAAACGGATCCGAAACTTATTGATAATGAACGTACATTATTACGTTCAAAGGTATCAAATTTAATTAATAATTTTATAACAAACCAGAACCGAAACATCTGGATCAGTTTAGCAGAGACATTATTGAAACAAAAAATTCTTGTCTTTGAATCAGAATGTAATTGTTACCAAATCTGATAAGGGAATGGAACAGTAATTATGTATAAGGATGAATATAGAAAACATTACAAGAAATGTTACAGGATGAAGTGATATACAAAATTATTAATAAAGACCCGACCATTAAGTTTGAAAAATGGCTAATGATTTGTTGGTAAAGCTAAATAAGAATTTGGTTATTGACAATTGTACTATGAAGAACTTAAAACGCATAATGCTGTAGCACCTCGTTTGTACGGTTTACGGAAAACGCACAAAGAGGGTTGCAAACTTAGACCTGTTGTTTGCTGTATTGGTTCTCCTAGTTACAAGATATCGAAATTATTACATCGTTTATTAACACCTTTAATAGCGACGTATGAATTTAGATTAAAAATTCATTTGAATTCGTAGATGAAATTAAAAATATAGTTTTACCAACAAATTACGTTTTGGTATCGTTAGACGTGGTATCCCTATTCACTAATATTCCACAGACACTTGTACTGGATATAATTGACAAAGATTGGGATATTTTGTCTGAAGTTCTAACAATATCAAAAATATGCTTATTGAACTTATCAAATTTTATTTTAATTCCAGTTATCTGTTATTTGATGGTAAATTTTATCTTCAATGTGATGGAAGTAGTATGGGTAACCATCCTTCGGTAGGAAAATAAGGCCTACTGGTAAGGTTTTTAAAAGTTTAATTTTGTCTTTGAATATGGTAAAAGTTGATATTTTTGTTTATATTTTATAGTAACTGAATCTGAAAAATGATTACAATTAAAATCTGTTGGTTAAATTTAATGTTGTTCATTTAATTACACATGTCCCTTAGGTAGGCCTTATTACCCGCAAGTACCTTATAATAGGAAGGTTTTTTTTAAGAAAGGCACCGTAACAAATAATTTGAAAATCAGTGGGAGACCACTGGTTATCTATAGCTAGAACTATACACCAACGCAAGGCACGCAACAACACGTGGTTATATTTAATTTAAAACCCCAAAGAAGTATAACTTCTGATGCGCGTACATAAGTACACCCACCGGTTTTTTAATTGATCGAGTGCCGGCAACTTTATCCTCCGCTTATCCCGTTGCCTTTTTATTATTATTAGTTTACCTCAACTTTTAAATTGCGTTCTAAAACGCCGGCCGATCGTCCATTCGTGAAGATAACAACTTTCTAAACGCAAGAGTCGGTCGTTTTAAACCGGAGATAATCTCCGAAAGCGTATTTATTAATAATAGAAAACGAAAACGCGAAACGAACTCCTGCAATCGCGCAAAACAAATACAAGTTGGCTGCATTATTAAAATTAAGCATTTTCTTTACGAGGCAACTCTAATTATTAATAAAAAAGGTGCACGTGCTGTTGGCGTATCCTTTTACATAATAATAGAGGAAAATTAACAAGTTCGCTGAGTTCGCTTTTTTGTACGGAACCTCGTTTGCAAATTTTATACACGGCTAAATGAGTGGTAACTTTTAGAGCATGGGATTCTACATATTCATTAGACTTTACTAAATTATGACTTAACTTTCTGTGCGGTCGAATGGACAAAAAGAAGAAGGAAACAAGTCAAACATTTGTTTAAATCTTCAGCGTTTTGTAATTGGCATATTAAGTTGCCTTATTAAACGCAATAAACTCGCGGAAATTTGAGGAGCTTGCGATAAAGTGCCACATAATACGTTATAACACTTTTAATTATCCGCGTTACAGAGGAAACCTACAAGCGTAATAAGCACATCAAATTCTAAAAACGTTTTAAGTGGAAAGTACGAAGAAACAGATATGCAACAGCTAAATCATAAGATGAACTTTTGAAGCCTTTAAAGGGGGACTTTGATTTGTGCTGTACACATTTTAAATTGAATCATTTGAAAATGTAACATAACTTTTCTGCGACTCTAATATTTATTAAACTATTAACATTGCCCCATACCTATTTTAGATGTATCTTATGTAGAAAAATCTCAGAATTCAGAATCCGTCTCGCTTGTAATGATTGCATCGAAAATGAGAGCGCTACTATTGTTTTTGTGAACCAAGGTAGGTATATGTTTTTTGATTTATTTAGTTTTATCGAAAATTTTTATTTTAGAGCGAGAGCGCCAGGAAATGATACCGGCTATAGTTGCTAGGGGTACGTAGGACTATCCCCTTGCAATATAAAGCAATTCTATTTTTTTAATTTTTTGCCAAAAAAACATGGATTTTAATCCATGTTTTTTCAAAAAGAAAAACGTTTTTCTCAAAGCTTTAAAATAGCACGCCTATGGTTTCTTAGGCCTATCTGAAGCCAAAAAGGCTGCCAAATCCGAATCTGTATAGGTTTTAAAGATCCATCTACAAATAACGGCGCTACAATTTTTATTAAGTAAAATTTTGTGCAAAAAAGTGGACCTAAAATTGCAATTTTTAATTACTCGAAATTGCAATATAAAGCAATCAAGTACACTTTCTGATAAAAATAAATTATTCAACCACTAAATATATTTATTTAATTAATTTATTTAACTTTTTGTACTCCATGTAGGTCTGTACTTTTAACTCCGACTGTCACGAGTGAACTACCGTGAAGCTCTAAGTTTGGCTGACTTAGCGCACAGACTGTACTCTAACTAACTACGTTAATTTTTATTTGCTTTACCCGCTTAAATTAGCCACTTTGTAAAGGTAATTTAAAGTTTGTTTGCTCATGTATTTTTTTTATTGTTGATAAACTAGAAACTTTGGTTTTGTCGCGTAAAATTGAAATTAACTATTTAGAACTAAATCGACTCTTAAAAAGTTGTTTCTGAAGTTTAAATTGAAATTTTTTTTTATTTCTGTTTGGACGTTTGATTCTCCGATATCAATTACTGAACCTTGGGCGAGCAAGAATTCTTGTATGGAAGTTGGCCAATAATTAAAGGTAACAAATTACGAAGCTTGCAAGAAATATCCTATATCCGACATAAGAAAGTTAAAGGACAATTTTTCTCTCGGAAGAAAATTAGTTCTTGCAAGTATCATATGATCAATGCCGCTTATAAAAGGGCTTTGTATGTATTCAGTAGTCGGACGAAAATTATTTCTCTAGATAAAGATAATCGATTTGATCATAATGTTCACGTCCAATATCTTATAATATGTTAATGTTCACTGGAATTGGACACAATAAAACACAAATTGTTAACTTGCAACGTTTCGTTTCTTTATTGAAACTTTATCAAGCAACTGAAAATTAACAAACTATAACAACAATAACTACAAGTATTTTATAAAATAATATAAATTATAAAATACCTTAACAACACAAAAAGGAAGTTAACCATTAAAACTCAATAATTCTACATGTGTCAAAATGAAAGATTTTTAAATATGAAAGATTGTAACTATGATTCTAAATAATTACATGAAAGGCTGTAACTATGATTCTAAAAGAAAATTATTTGTAGTTGTATAATTTTGATTTAAATTTTATGATTAATTTTAGTTTTATGTTTTAATTTTATTTAAGATGTCATTATATATTAAACTAAGGCCTTGAGTATCCGAACGCAAATTTACAGTTTTATTAATTTTGATATAAACCATTTCACTTAAATTTCTTTTATGTATATTTTGTTCACGATGTAAAATGGAAACGTTTTCAAATTGGAATTGATGTCCAACATCAAAATGGTGCATAGCTAATGCTGTTTTGTTTGGTTTAACATAATTTATATTTTACAATCATTTTATGTTGTTTTAATCTTTCTTCAAGTCTTTGATTTGTTTGACCAATATAACTACTTCCACAGCTACATGGTATTTTATAAATCAAACCAGATTGTTGAAGAAGAGGAATTGGATCTTTTAATTTGCTATACACTGTATTAATTGTTTTTATATTATAAAATGCTAGTTTTCCACCTCTTGGTCTAATAAAACGATCTATACTACTGGACAATTCTTTGATGTAAGGAAATTTAAAGTATGTTGTTATTTGTTGGACATCCTAATTAAAGACATTGAACATTGCATCAATAATTTACCTTCAAAAGAAACGGATCCGAAACTTATTGATAATGAACGTACATTATTACGTTCAAAGGTATCAAATTTAATTAATAATTTTTATAACAAACCAGAACCGAAACATCTGGATCAGTTTAGCAGAGACATTATTGAAACAAAAAAATTCTTGTCTTTGAATCAGAATGTAATTGTTACCAAATCTGATAAGGGAATGGAACAGTAATTATGTATAAGGATGAATATAGAAAACATTACAAGAAATGTTACAGGATGAAGTGATATACAAAATTATTAATAAAGACCCGACCATTAAGTTTGAAAAATGGCTAATGATTTGTTGGTAAAGCTAAATAAGAATTTGGTTATTGACAATTGTACTATGAAGAACTTAAAACGCATAATGCTGTAGCACCTCGTTTGTACGGTTTACGGAAAACGCACAAAGAGGGTTGCAAACTTAGACCTGTTGTTTGCTGTATTGGTTCTCCTAGTTACAAGATATCGAAATTATTACATCGTTTATTAACACCTTTAATAGCGACGTATGAATTTAGATTAAAAATTCATTTGAATTCGTAGATGAAATTAAAAATATAGTTTTACCAACAAATTACGTTTTGGTATCGTTAGACGTGGTATCCCTATTCACTAATATTCCACAGACACTTGTACTGGATATAATTGACAAAGATTGGGATATTTTGTCTGAAGTTCTAACAATATCAAAAATATGCTTATTGAACTTATCAAATTTTATTTTAATTCCAGTTATCTGTTATTTGATGGTAAATTTTATCTTCAATGTGATGGAAGTAGTATGGGTAACCCAGCCAGCCCAGTGATAGCTGATTTAGTGATGAATTATATTGTTAAGAAAGTTTTAACAACTTTACCTTTCAAAATTCCAATTTTAAAACTTTATGTAGATGATAGTTTTATGGCTATTCCTAAAGATAAAGTTGATTTCACACTATCAAGTTTCAACAACTTCCATCCAAGAATTCAATTTACCATGGAAATTGAAGATAATTGTTCTCTTTGTTTTTTAGATGTAAAAATAAATAGAGGTTCAGATGGAAAATTAAAACGAATTGGTATCAAAAGCCTACCAGTTCAGGGCGATTATTAAACTACTATTCTAATCACCCAATGAGTCAAAAGATAGGTGTAATTAAAGGTCTTATGGATAGAGCTTTACGGTTAAGCCATGAAGATTTTTATGAAGATAATATACTACGCATGAAAAATCTTCTTATTAATAATAATTACCCTATAAAACTCATTAATCGATTTATAAATAATTATAAATTGGTAAATAACAAAAAAGATGTCCAACAAATAACAACATACTTTAAATTTCCTTACATCAAAGAATTGTCCAGTAGTATAGATCGTTTTATTAGACCAAGAGGTGGAAAACTAGCATTTTATAATATAAAAACAATTAATACAGTGTATAGCAAATTAAAAGATCCAATTCCTCTTCTTCAACAATCTGGTTTGATTTATAAAATACCATGTAGCTGTGGAAGTAGTTACATTGGTCAAACAAATCAAAGACTTGAAGAAAGATTAAAACAACATAAAAATGATTGTAAAAATATAAATTATGTTAAACCAAACAAAACAGCATTAGCTATGCACCATTTTGATGTTGGACATCAATTCCAATTTGAAAACGTTTCCATTTTACATCGTGAACAAAATATACATAAAAGAAATTTAAGTGAAATGGTTTATATCAAAATTAATAAAACTGTAAATTTGCGTTCGGATACTCAAGGCCTTAGTTTAATATATAATGACATCTTAAATAAAATTAAAACATAAAACTAAAATTAATCATAAAATTTAAATCAAAATTATACAACTACAAATAATTTTCTTTTTAGAATCATAGTTACAGCCTTTCATGTAATTATTTAGAATCATAGTTACAATCTTTCATATTTAAAAATCTTTCATTTTGACACATGTAGAATTATTGAGTTTTAATGGTTAACTTCCTTTTTGTGTTGTTAAGGTATTTTATAATTTATATTATTTTATAAAATACTTGTAGTTATTGTTGTTATAGTTTGTTAATTTTCAGTTGCTTGATAAAGTTTCAATAAAGAAACGAAACGTTGCAAGTTAACAATTTGTGTTTTATTGTGTCCAATTCCAGTGAACATTAACATATAATCGATTTGTTTTCATTGAAAAGCAATATCATATAATATTTCTCTTTTCCTTTATACTTAATGTTATTCTACGTTTAATATTGGATAATAATAAACATTTACCTAAACACTAAAGATGTTTAAATAAATAGCTGTCAAATAAAGAAGTAGCCTAGGGGATGTCAATAACCCCGTTACTCTTTTAGAGGGCAAGTGTGTTAAAGGAGATTGTCTGTATGGCATTACATAGTGCCTGAAGGGTGAACCAAAAAGAAGAGTATACAAATACAAATATGATATAATTAATTATAGGTACTTACATGTTAACTTTCAGTTCCAACAATTTTTTCAAACTAACAAAACGGTTTAGTTAAAAGTTTTCAATTACCGTAAATGGGCTTGTTTCCAACTCGTTAGGTTAATGGGGGGTCTACTGTGACACGCTGAATTCAATATATTGATTTTGTGTAAAAACGCCATATAATTATCTTTTATGTTTGAGTAATGGGTTTTTTACTGTTACAACTTGCAACGGTTGATTTTGTTACAGAACATTTCGTTTTGTAAAAATTTTTGTTTTCTAAAAAAATATTTATAAATTGTATTCTCTGAATAGACTTTCGGGATAAACTTATATTATACTAGGTTGGGTGATATTGCTTCAGCATCTGAAACCTACCATAACAGGCCAAGTGTATTATTGGAAATAACTCTCGGGTGACGTTCCTCACGTCACCTCAATTACAACAACTTTCCAGGTAAAAATCGTTCCTCAACTGATTAACCGTGGACAATAAAATATAAGACCAAATTACACTTAAAGCCATTACCTATCGTTTTCACATAAAAAATATGTTAAATCATGCAATAAAAAACTTACCGTGACCGATTACCAAGACATACAAAGTAATCCACATACCTATAACAAAAATACTAATTAAAATCTTACCAAATTAACATACGATTTATATTATGAGTTAATTATTTAATTAACATCTTAAGACTGTGAATGAATAAAGAAGTCACCAATACAAATTAAGTGAAAACTCTTTATAACGAACTCCTTTATAACGTAAAACGCTATAGCACAGATATTACTCGAGCTTGGTTAATTTACATTAAAATACTCTATAATGTAATGGTTTTCCTCCATAACGAAACAAATACAGTAAAACCTCTCTACCACAACCAGCGTTGTTTCTTGCACAAATTGGTCTTTAATAGAGGTGGTCGTCTTAGAGAGAAAGACGAATACTATATTAGATTAAATACAGTTATTATTTATCAGAACCATATCGTTAAAATCAAAATTAATCAAAATTTTTCCAAACCAATAAACTACCTGATCACGCGGAATTTTTTTCTTTCAAATTTAAAGAGTCCCAGGATGTGATTGGCACTTCGAGCTTTCTTTTCACAGCGAATACATCGTCGATTCGAAAAAGGGTAAGAATTTAAATAGCAGTATGTCTGCCACGTTTTAGTTCCGATTGCATTCCTTTATTCAAAACACGACCAACAATTCACCTCTTTGTTTTCGTTTTGCCGTCATCGAACGAAGACGATGCAGATATTGATTAAGATTCCGCCGAAACGTGTAAGCTCGCAAGTGTGAAATAGGCGGGACGGGATGCTCCAGATTAAAGGGATTTATGTATGTTTTATTACGGGAATAAGGGACAAGGATCCCTCCTAAAGCTTGAAGCGCGCATTTGCTTAGTTCTTGGCATAAATATATTTTTGGCAGAAGTTTAATGCGTCCCGGCACGTGGTACTAAAATTTATTATGATGGGTTATCATGAATGGGCTATGCGCGCATACAGAACGCTTTCTTCTTTTTTAATATTCATATCAGTCGTTCCTCATTTTTTACGTCGTTTATTTCGAGACAGCACTCGAAAGAGCGATTTGATAGAAATAATGAAAATTAGCTAACTTTCGAGATAATAGACGCCCGAGTATAAGAAGGGAAAAGAAAATGGCCAAAAGTGTGCTTAAAAAGATAACAAGCTCTCCGAGGAACGATAAAATCATAAACTCAATATGTACCAATTCTTACAAGGAAAGTTTGCTTTAAGACTTTCTAAACTGTTTCCATCTTTTTACCTTCCGCAGACAATTTAATCGCAACATTATATATAAACAAATTTCGAAAATTTATTTCCCAAATGAAATAAAATAAAATAAAGTTTTGCGTCCACCGAGCTCTAGTTACGTTATTTGGCGTAAAAATAGTAAAGTTCTCGTGAAACAGAATGCTGGTCACTTATCTCGTTAAGTGGTCTTATAGTGGTCATTATTTTAGCTTTATATTTTTGTTGACATCTAAAGGAAACTTTTGTATTTCCTAAATATACTACTACCACCGAAAAAAAGGCATAACAAAAAAGTTTCAAAACTATTAAGTTACTTTGTAGATTAATTTTTAACAAGCTTCGCTTTTGTGTACCTCATTAATAGTTTCTAAATTAATTAAAGTTGCGAATTAAGAAGAAAAGCAATATTACTTTTTTATTTTGTTTAGAAATTGCGCGACAAAAATTTATATGCGAAAGATAATTAAAAAGTTTAAATTTTTGTTAAATCGTAACTCTTTATTTTTAGACTCCTGTCGTAGGTCAGTGGTTTTTAATCAAAGATCAAAAACTAGAGAAACTGCAGAAAAATGTTTCGTACCCTACGGCTATAAAGATTTTCGCACAGATAACGAACTTTTAATGCGTGTATTATTTATTTTTCGTTTACTACTACCAACTTAAAAATAAATTAGTATAGCGTCAAAATCGAAATGTCCTGAAGCTTAAAATATCGCCCTGTATTACTAATGATAATTTGCTACTACAGTCGAACCTCCATACGTCGAACCTCGATAAGTTGAATTTTTGATAACTCAAATTTTTCGATAAGACGAAGCTTTTTACAATTCTCTAAATTAAAGTTTCCATTAGTAAATATTTCGATAACTCGAAGTTAAATTTTACAATTTTTCATAAAAGTACAATATCTGGTAGGATTAAAGAACGGGATTGTTCGGTGTTATTGCTGGTCAAAATGGCTATTGTAAAATAGGATGAAAAGGTTGAAACCTACTACAAGACTTTGATGTTTTGACGTCGGCACTTCAATTGGATTTAAACACTAATTTATGTTTAAATGCTTTCTCAACAGTTATGAAATTGAAGATGGTTTTACCGTTTCTTTTACAAGAACAGGGTCTATTTTTGCCTTTTTGTTTTCGTTCTGGTCGTTATTTGTCAAGCAGGAGGACGATCAAATGTATTTTTTGTTGTTTATAGTTTATAACAGTGTGTAACAGAAAATCTAAAAAGTTTAATATTTTTCTAAAATTATTTGCCGATCAACAAGGAGTGTAAACGAAAATTTAAAAAAGGCTAAAGGAGTGTCTTTTATCCAACTTGGAAAAAGCTATGATTGAATGGTTTTGATATACACGTAGTAAAAATATTCTAGTTTCGGGAGATCATTGAAAACATTTGTAGAAGCCCAACATTTTGGATCAATGAAGCAAAATACAACTTTAGATTACAGTTGAACTTCCATAAGTCGAACGCCGATAAGACGCATTTTTGATAGCTCGAACTCGAACCTGTTTCTCTAAGATTTGCCTATCTCAACATTAATATTTTTATGTCAATAAATCGAATTTCTAAAAATCGAATTATTTAATAAGTCGAAGCGTTTTACAATTATTTAAATTCAAGTTTCCATTAGTAAATAGGTGGATGACTCAAAGTTAAATTTTACAACTTTTCTAAAATTACGCTACCTAAGAGAGGATTAAGGTTGGGTGCGGTTCGGTGTTATTCCTGCTTAAAAGGTCTATTCTATGAAAATGTTTTATACTACAAGCTGTTTGACGGCGGCACTTCAATTGGATTTAAAAAATAATTTATGTTTAGGCGTGAAAAGGTAACAGACAGATAGACAGACAGCCAGAGTTACTTTCGCTTTTATAATATTAGTTAGGATAATTAAATTTTTTTAGAAAATAAGTTAAGTATTGTGAATCGTGCTTCCCTCGCTCGGAAATGTGCCACTTTTCGCTCGAATGTGCACATCCTGGTATTTATTTACATTTATGATTACATTTAATTTAGTTATGCCAAGAAGTATAACTTCTCACGCGCGTGCATAAGTACACGCACCTTTCTTTATCATTTAACAATTGTTGTAAGTAATATGAAAATTTTCAGCTTAACCACTTTAATAAATTTTATGTACAGTTAAACTTTAATAACTCCACAACTCGAATTCTTTGATAACTCAAGTTGGAAAGTGTTTCTCGACAAAATGCCTATTTCAAAAAGGTAGAATTGAAACTATTCTAATATAACTATGGTTACGAAGTGATTAACCTTTCTGATTGGTCAATTAGCTAACGGCCATAATGGTGTATCAAAAATGAGCCAATCACAGTGACTTATTTAAAGCGGGATTTTTAAAGTATGCTTTAAACCACTTACAGTTCTAATTACGTTATATAAAATACCATTTCACATAAAAGATATATACATACACAAATATATATTTAATTTTTAAGCTTTTTTTAATAACTCGAATTATTGATAATTCGAATTAATTTTGGTGTCCCTTCGACTTCGACTTATCGAGGTTCGACTGTACTTTCAAACCAACAATAAATAGATGTAAATAACCATATTACCTAAATACTTCATAACAATAAATAATGTTAATAATTGTTTAAAAATTTTGGTTATTTTGTATAAAGGATGGTAAATATAGATATAATAGATACACAGAAAGTATTTAACTCGATTTTTTTTGATAACTCGAATTATTTTTAGTTTACCTTCGACTTCGACTTATCGAGGTTCAACTGTAACTCTATATTGTTACTTAGAAAGAAAAGAGTTTGTGAAAATATATAAGAAAAAATGGGGGCTGCAACCAAAACAAGATTAAAGACCATTGCTCCAGAACGCATAATTAAAAAAATTCTCGGAAGCCACCAGTTCCAAAACAACTATTTGTATTGAAAAGTTTCCCAACTTGTTTACATACGAAAATGTGTTTCGAAATAGAATATTATAATAAATATTTTTCTAGGCGCTTAAATAAACTTCGAGCGTTAATGTTTTAAACAAACAAACAAGTAAGTCTTAAAATGCTAATTAGTTTGTGAGATACAAAGCAAGAAGGGCAAATCCCTGTTTGCTTGAGCTTTTCGTGATCTTATAAAGCTGTAAATTTCGGGGAAGTCTCTTATTCACCCCTACAAGTATTATAATACACCGCACCACATCAACCCTATTCTTATGGCCTACTTGTTCTTTTAATGGCATTTTAAAACTCGATTTACGTTTGTGGGTTTATGATTGCTCTTAAAAATATACGGCCAGTACGGCTTTTTATTATCTTCATAACAACACATCACTCGACGATATAACTCGGGCAAAACACTAGGAAAATTACAAACAAAAAAAACGCGAGCAATAATTTAAATAACGTTTTCCTAAAGGATTATTAGCGCCATAAAACAGGGAAAAAAAACTTATTTCGTAAATGTTTTGTTGTTGAATAACGACGACACGAGTTTTCCTTTTGGCCCTTTGAGAAATTAAACATCTGTTCGAATTGAATCGTATCAATCGAGAGTGGCCGCGTTTAATCGACAATTAATTTTTATAATGGCGAATTTTCAATTTGTTTTTCGTTTTTTATTGGTCGGGATCGTATCGCGAATTTCTAACGGCGATAAGAACGGTTGAATTGAACCGCAGGCAATTATACTAATCGTTAATTTAATTGGTAGCTTCTTCATTATAATTGGAGATTATCTCTTCATCGCTGAATTGCATGCCCAACTTCTCAAAGAAGCTCTCGGTTTAATGCAAATTCCGATGATAATTTACCTTCGTAATACAAACTACTTGCACTTTAAAGTTTCACTAGAATTCTAACACACTTTAACTAAATTACACGAAATTGTCGGTTCGGAATTGAATGGCAATTTGGAGACGACGACGACCTTCTTCTAAACCAATCTTTCTATGTGTTTGTACACTCGCATTCTTTCGCCCGATAGTGGATGCGGATGCGGTAATATATAACGAAAAAAGTATTGGATTTCCATCCAATATGGAAAAACTAGAAAATTGATGGTGCGCGATTTATGTAGAACGTTGTCTTTCTAACATTAATTATTATGCAAAAAAAACGTGAAATATTGTCTCTTCTGGTCGTATATTTGTTTTTGAAAATTCTGTGGATTTCCAACAACGAAATTATTGGAAATAAATAAGATGTTACGTTTGAGGAAAATTGTTTATAACAAGAAAAAGGCTCCCGAAGATTAAATGAGATTTTTTAATTGAAAAAGAATTTTGGCTTTATGTCAAGTTTACCTGCTAGTGCAATATTTAGCTCATGCATTAATGCATTAATAATACATTTTTAATTATAAAAAAGTCTTTAAGCAATGAGTAATAAATTTTATAAAATCAAAAACTATGCTGAAATTTAATTGTTTTTTTTTAAATCAAAAATAGATTAAACTTAGATGTGTAGAAGTCTGTTTAAATTGTATTAATGGTCTTGTATGTATTTTATTTGCCAACATGAGATTAATGTGATGGATTGATTTTTGAAAGTGCCGCCAATAAAAATTATTTAAAGGTAATTTCTACATTTAATAGATATGGATAAAGAAATGTATATAGCATTAAATCAGCAAACCATTATTTCGAAAAATGCATTTAAATGTCATCTTTGGGCCAATAATAATGAAATAAATGCTGGGATTAAATTATTATTTTTTTAATTGGTCAAGACTTAAAAATTTGGGCGCGCAAAGATTTTGTGAAATTTTTTGTAAAACGTATAGTGTTGTAATATGTATTTTAAAAAGCACTTTAAACATCGTCTCCAATTATAATTCCGTTTCTCAAATCAATTAAAATTTACAGAAAATAAAGAATTTAATGTTTTTTCGTTCACTTTAAGTCACATCTTGATTGTTATTAAAAAAATAATTTTTTTATAACTGTTTTAAAATTGATTAAATTTATCTTTTAGTTAAAAAAGATAATGTATTTTATTTAAAAATTCTTGTGCTTTCAATGCGTACCTTTTTTAATTTATTAAACATTTGATGGTTCTTTTTTTTTAAATATTTTTTAAATATTGTAATCATTTTTACATAGAAAAATCTCAAAATAATATCATTATTTCGAACGGTCTGTTTTATGAAATACATCAAAAACATAGTTAATAACCATCAAAATAACAATTTGGTAAACAGTTAATAGAATTTCTTATATTTAATTAAATTACTTAACCTTCCGCATACTAGGTGACTAACAATAAATGTCACATGCCATACTAGGTGGGGTTTGCCATACCCCGAAAATAAAATCCACAAAATTGTACTTTAAGACAGTTAAATGATAAGAAATATATTTTAATAACCAATAATGAATACGTTTAAGTAAAACATATATTTATTTATGCATTAACCCCTTTACATACAAAAAAAAACGAATTTGATGAGTCCGAAAAAAACTATTAATTTAGCCCAACTTAACTGTTATGAGCATACACAAATAACA
This sequence comes from Sinopyrophorus schimmeli, assembly GCA_036325965.1. Lineage (NCBI taxonomy): Eukaryota > Metazoa > Arthropoda > Insecta > Coleoptera > Elateridae > Sinopyrophorus > Sinopyrophorus schimmeli. The sequence continues at coordinate 1,266,106 of JARFIZ010000202.1, forward strand.
TAAAATAAACAATTAATAGTTTTAAAATATTTTGCAATATGTAGAGCAGTGTATCCCAATTTTTTTTTAACATTCCCCACCTAAGTCATTCTAAAATTTTGATGCATATAATATATAACATATAAATATTTTTTTATACTTAAAAATTGAATTATTCCATAAATGAAGCCTAATGACAACTTGTACAAGACACAAGATTTAGGTTTTAGCAAGAAATCACTAGAAAATTATTAAGAAAAAAAAAACAATAAGTAATTTTTAAAAACATAAACTAAAAAATATTTTTATATCATAGTTCGAATTTTTGATAACGCGAATTATTTTTAGTTTCTCTTCAACTTCGACCTATCGAGGTTTGACTGTATTTAATTTTATAAATTTAATATTTCTGAACAATTAAGATAATTTATTTATTGAGTTTTCTTCAATATTAATTTTATTTGCGTAAATTAATGATCTTCAAAGTTTTTTGGAAAACCATAAATTATGTATTTACTCTATTTGTGTTGTCTGAAAATACATAATAATTTTTTCATAAAAATTTCCTTTTAAATTTACCGAATAGTTTTGTTTTATTCAATTTGTGTTATACAAAAAAAAATGATAATTTAAAATTTCTAAAGTTCTTAAATATATTTTAAAAATTTTCCAAGTTATTAATTTATTTAATTTGAGTTGTCTAAAATTTAAAATAATTTATTCTTCGAGTTTACTTTAATAATTTTGCTAAATGTTTAAAACTGAATTTCATTCTATGTAAAAAAAACCGGTGCATGTACTTATGTACGCACGTTAGAAGTAATACTTCTTTGGCGCGACTAAATTAAATATAACAACGAGCTATGTTGCGCTTGTGTTTAGCTAGACCAGTGGTTATCAAACTATATGTTACTGCGCATATGTCGTTTTATTTGAATACATTGCTATTTTTTTTTTAAATCCAAAAAGTAATTTAAACAAATTGAATAAATACGAAGATGTGCGCATTCGAGCGAAAAGTGGCACATTTCCGAGCGAGGGAGGCAAATGAAGCGCGACGCGGAGCGGCGCGCTTCATTTTCCCGAGATCGGAATGTGCCACTTTGAGCTCGAATGTGCACACTCGGTTTTAAGCTCGTTTTCCTAACGTCCAGTTTTAACAAAAAAAAATGGTTCACGTTAATTATACCCCACCTAGTACACGAAAGGTTAATAACAATTTATATGCAGAAAAATCTATACTAATGTTATTTACACGATTAAATTAGAATATAATTTTTCCAATCCAAGATGATTTGGATTTGGAACGTATAACAATATTCTTCTTCGTATTGCAAATAATTAAAAACTGAACTTCATCTGCCATCTAACGACAAATATTTATAACAATAAAACACGAGTTCTACAAATATAATTATTTATTTATCGTTCCAAATTTTGAAAAACGCGACGAATTCAACTTAAATCTAAAATTTTAAAATTGTTTCTCTTACACAATTCCCAAAACCCACCCCCACACGTGCAACCGCATAAAACACGTCCATTTTTCCGCGTTATTCGGGGAGGGCTCGTCGAATTAAAATAACCGAATGATTCACTTAGTCATTCAAATTAGTAGTTCAACGCTACAAAAGCAAGGTCTAAATTTCAGTGCGAGCCTTCATTATAAAACCCTTAGTTTCCACAAGGGAAAACCGTTATTTGTTTTGTGTCAGCTTACAATGTGGTGAGGAAATGTCAACCGTGCCACGTTCGTAACCAAACGTTTACTGGGGGCCGCGTTTCGGAGGGAGAGCGAAAAAAAAGGGACGAAATTGGAAACGCGTCCAATTAAAGTATTTTTTTTTGCGGCGGCTCGCCCTTTTTCCAGTTAATCAATTTTAAAGCGAAAGGTTTAAAAAGATAATCGGATTATTTGCTTATCGAACAATATAAACTTCAATTATATTATTAGGTGGAGAAAGGCTCGGGCCGGCGAAATACGGGGGCGGATCTTCGGCAATCTCGCGTCCAGATCAGATTAAATCCGATAACGGAAACGTGAGAACAATAGCGTAATGAAGCGTACATCCTGGACAGGGAGCAGGGCAATTGATTACACGTCAGAGAATAGATTGTGACAACTATTGAAATCTCCGCCGCCCGCAAAACCCTTCTAATCTTCATTTGTCAATCGACCGCCCCCGTTAGTTTGCAAAATCAGTAGTTAACTTACAAGATGTACACTCGATTGAGCAAAACAACGAAATTTATCACTGCGAAGCACCTGAAGATCCCATAAATTGCTCCAACACCCCGGAACGTCGACGTCGCTCGAAGATCGAATCAATTGCTCCCCGGGAATCGGCGGGAGGTTTTTTTTTTGAAGAAGAAGCGAAATGCAGTAGTCGTCGTGTAAGTGGTTTACTGCTCGAATGAGTCGGCCGCTTATATGGGTCAAATTTAACTATGATGTGGATGTTAATCTGCCTATTGTATTTGTCCTTTTCCTTACCTACAAATTGTTATGTGTCGACTAAAATTTTTAATATATCCTCAGTTTATTTATGAAGTTCCTCCGCTCTTTACAAAGTGGTAAAAATGTTAAACGTTCAATTATTTTTTTACTTTGAATATGGTTGTAGTGCCGTCAAAATGAATTCAAAAAATTATATTATTCTCTTAGTGAAAAATAAACTTCTTAAAACAATTTGATGATTTAGAACCAAAATTGTTAACGCAACGGCCCAGCTAGGTGTTCCTCAAGTAACACAGATGTGGCTGAATTCACGAGAAACTTTAGAACAGCAATGTGCGAAAAATGATGGAAATAAGAAGAGGAAAAGAGAAGGTAAGAATAAATTTATGGACGAAGCTCTTCTGTTGTGGTTCAATCAGGCTAGTTTATTAAGTGCGCCAATTATTAATAGAGGGATTTTGTTGCACAAAGTAAATGACCTGGCCAATAAAATGGCAATAGTAGAATTTAAATCTGCAGACGGTTTGCTAAGTAGATCGAAGGAACGCCATGCTATCGATTTTGAAAAAGTCTATGGGGAAAAACCAAATTGTGATCGACCAGCAGCAGAGAGATGGATAGCAATAGATTGGCGAGAAGTGTTAAGAAATTTTAAACTAAAAGACATCTCTAATACTAACAAAACTGAACTCTACTACAGAACTATACCAGACAAAATCATGGTGTTCAAAAATGCAGACTCCGCAGGTTCCAAAACGCTGAAAGATAGACTGACAGTTTTACTCACCTGTAATGTGAACAGAAACTTATAAAAATATTCTACTAGTCATTGGGAAATCAAAATTTCCAAGATGTTTTAAAGTAGTAAAACATCTGCCGATATTATACAAAAATAATAGTAATGCTTGGATGACATCAGTAATCTTTGAATGCAGAACTGAGAAGGAAACAAAAAAAGTTGCTTTATTACTAGATAGGTAACTGTTTGACACATTCTCAAATGCAGCTTTCCAATATTCAGTTAGTTTTCCTTTCACCTAACATGTCATCGATAAATCAACCATTAGATCAAGGGATTATGAAGTCCTAGAAAACGCTCTACAGAACACTTATGCGTAGACACATTATTCAAGCCAGTGAAGAAGAAGATTTTGAAGCGTCAGATGTAGCTAAAAAAATGTCAGTATTAGATGCTCTTCATATGATTGCTGAAGCGTGGAATCAAGTAACATCAGAATATATAAAAAATTGTTTTGGAAAGTTCAATAACGCTACCAATAACAATAAGAACAAGACCAACCAAACCTCTATTGACCCAAATATTGAGATCGAACTGGAAGAATGGTTCAAGATAGACGAAAGTTTGCAAACAAACACTCGTATGACAGACAATGATATTGTTAAGGTTAAGGTTGACAAAAATAAATCTACAATAAATGAAATTGTATATGAGGTGGATGAAGATGATGACGAAGACCAGTAACAAAAAAACAAATAAAAGATGCTTTGCAAATTTTAAGAAAGTTTTTGAAAGAAAATGAAGAACAAAGTAAATATCAAACCTATTATAAAATTGAAAATATTGTAGGTATATAATAAAAGTGGTAACGTGCAACATGAATAAATTTGACAGATTATTTCAAAAGTATATAATTATTGTATAGGTATATAAATAAACGCGTTTAAACTTGAAAATTGTTATTTTTTAATTATATGTAAGTATATATATATGTACGTATTCGAAATTAATAACAGTTTTTCTGTTTAAGTGGGTCGCCGCTTATATGGGCCAAAATCGAATGGACTGACGCGGACCACTTAAGCGGCGACTACTGTAAATGGAATAAAATAAGGTTATTATTTTTCGTGCTCGAGAAGGACGGCTCTCTTTCATTAGACACAATTTTTTGACACCCGAAATGAAAGCTGCTGACGTTTTTTCCTCGTTAAGGGGATTTAACAGAGCGTTAGTAATCTGAGGCTAACCGCTCTTTATCTCCAAATAAATGGCACAACCACTAATTAATTATTGTATATGAGACCCAAAACCCTAAGTAAATAATACGAGATTTTCTCAAGAAATATTTATCCTGTTAATTATATTAGAGTGGAGAGAAAAGCAGAACGTAGTTTTGCATGAAAGTATCATATTTATAAATCAGCGTCGAGGAATATTTTTATATAAATTTCAACGTGTAAGGGCGAAGTAAAAGCATGTGTTTGCGTTTGCACGACCCCATATTTCTTACTATAAAAATAGGAGGTCGATGATTTAAAAACACGGAATTAAATCCCTATATCAATAATTCATTTCATAGCCACCGCCGAAAAACGGGAATATAATTCTTCGTTTAGCTGTGATGAAATAAGCCTTCCGAATGGCGCGCCGGCATGACATGTTAAACCTTTATAAGGCATTAAATTTGTAGGTGCTTATTGGAAGAAACATTACGTACAACCCGTTTGTTCGAATCGGTTAATTATGTTCCCGAAATTGCTTTCGCTTCCACGTCTCGCCGCGGACGACGAGAGAGAAGAAAAAAAAACGCCAAAACGAGATTATTGGAAAACTTAGCGTGGAAACTTGAAAATATTGATACCTTAATAGATGTTTAACTTGCTTGTTTCGTGGTCTTTTATCGGATTTGTAAAATCCTCGGCTACTGATCGGTTTTATTACAAAGTCGAAATAACTTTTTTTTCCCCTGTAAAACTTAAAAGTTATGCTTTTAAAGTACCTTCGAGGGAAGAATATTGAATAATATATCATTCCGTGTACGCTATTTTATTATAAAGTTTTTATTTAGTTTTAGGACTATCGGAAATTTTGAATTCTGCTTTCGTGCTCGCCTTTTCATTTTATATCAAAAATGTCTCACTAAATTCTATATGGAAAAAAAGGTATTAAGGAAACTTATTAAATTGAATAAAAAATGCTAAAATGTTTTGTGTGAAATTGTTTACTGTTTTACCTTTAATCTATTTGTGTTTTTATGAAGTTATACATCTTTTGGTCTCTTCAAAATGTCAAAATAAGTAAAAATTAGAAATTCTTTTTTTGGATTGAGTGAATCGATTTGTTTCAAAAATTTAGTATGTTATGCATGCGATAGAAAGTTTTTACAGACACCATGGACTAATTTTTAGTTTAATAAATTGATGATAAGAAATATATTTTCTCCTACTTTTTCAATTTTTATTATGATACTTTTTGGGCAAAATTATGATTCTATTATTTTTACATTTCTTATAAGACCTATAATCACTCAGAATTTTTTCAAAATTTTTTTAACCCCTTGACATACAATGACGTCTAGGAGACGTCAATCGTTTAGGGTGTCATTGTAGATTTTGACATCTCTAAAACGTCAAGAACTGTATTCAACTTTATGTTCCGAAAAAAGTTTGTTTTAAACAATAATTTTGTTAAAAGGCACAAAATTGGCGATTTGAGAATTTTGTTATTAATATAATTCTATAATATTTAATTGCGAATTGTCAGAGAGTAAATTAATTTTTGTAAAGTGCGCTTAAAGCCGAGTGTGCGCATTCGAGCTCAAAGTGGCACATTTCCGATCTCGGGAAAATGAAGCGCGCCGCTCCGCGTCGCGCTTCATTTGCTTCCCTCGCTCGAAAATGTGCCACTTTTCGCTCGAACGCGCACATCTTCGTATTTATTCAATTTGTTTAAATTACTTTTTGGATTTAAAAAGGAAATAGCAATGTATTCAAATAAAACGACCTATGCGCAGTAACATATAGTTTGATAACCACTGGTCTAGCTATACACAAGCGCAACATAGCTTGTTGTTATATTTAATTAAGTCGCGCCAAAGAAGTATTACTTCTAACGTGCGTACATAAGTACATGCACCGGTTTTCTTTATATAGAATGAAATTCAGTTTTAAACATTTAGCAAAATTATTAAAGTAAACTCGAAGAATAAATTATTTTAAGTTTTTAGGCAACTTAAATTAAATAAATTAATAACTTGGAAAATTTTTAAAATATATTTAAGAACTTTAGAAATTTTTAATTATCAATTTTTTTTGTATAACACAAATTGAATAAAACAAAACTTTATTCGGTAAATTTAAAAGGAAATTTTGATGAAAAACTTATTATGTATTTTCAGAAAACACAAATAGAGTAAATACAGAATTTGTGGTTTTTCAAAAAACTTTGAAGATCATTAATTTACGCAAATAAAATTAATATTGGAGAAAACTCAATAAATAAATTATCTTAATTGTTCAGAAATATTAAATTTATAAAATTAAATACAGTCAAACCTCGATAGGTCGAAGTTAAAGAGAAACTAAAAATAATTCGCGTTATCAAAAATTCGAACTATCGATATAAAAATATTTTTTAGTTTATGTTTTTAAAATTTACTTATTGTTTTTTTTTTCTTAATAATTTCCTAGTGATTTCTTGTTAAAACCTAAATCTTGTGTCTTGTACAAGTTGTCATTAGGCTTCATTTATGGAATAATTCAATTTTTAAATATAAAAAAATATTTATATGTTATATATTATATGCATGAAAATTTTAGAATGACTTAGGCAGGGAATGTTAAAAAAAATTGGGAAACACTGCTTTACATATTGCAAAATATTTTAAAAGTATTATTTGTTTATTTTATGTTATTTGTGTATGCTCATAACAGTTAAGTTGAGCCAAATTAATAGTTTTTTTGGGACTCATCGAATTCGGTTTTTTTTATATGTCAAGGGGATAATGGTACGCCATAGTTAAAACAAATTAAAACTATTTTTATTACCAAAAAAATCAAATTTTTCAACAAATTCTACCTTAATAATAATAAATTATACTATAATTATTACGTAAATAATAAGCTGAAATAAATCTTTTACATTAGAGATAATACAAAAAATTGTTCTTACAATGAAATAAGAATTTAATAAAAATATAATTTGAAATAATTTGTAACTCAACTTTGTTAAAATTGTATAATGGGAGTATTCATCAGTGGGGGCACTTTAGCTTGCGCTAAATGGTTGCCCCTGAAATTTTTGCTGATAAAATTATTGATGAAATGGTTGCCCTTTAGTTCTTTTCTGATAGTATGGTTTGATGAAAATTTAATTTCTTAGTAATAAAAATAGTTTTTATTTTTTTAACTATGGCGTACCATTAAGAAAATTGTAAAAAAATTCTAAGTCATTATAGGTCTTATAAGAAATGTAAAAATGATAGAATCATAATTTTGCTCAAGAAGTATCATAATAAAAATTGAAAAAGTAAGAGAATATAATTGTTTCGATTATGAATTTATTAAAATAAAAATTAGTCCATGGGGCTCGTAAAAGTTCTCTATTGCCTGCATAACATACTTAATTTTCACTCAATCCAAAGAAAAAAATTATTTTCTAATTTTTAATTATTTTGACTTTTTGAAGAGACCAATATAGATTAAGGTCTAAAACTTTCAGAATCTTTATATTTCTATTGTATCTACATATACATAGAATATTACGATATTTACAAAAAGCATTTTTACCCTGCTTATCCTCCTATGGCCTTTATAAGAAGAATTAAATTACGCTATATTTGTTTTGAAGCATACGGCTCGCTTTTAGAGGTCTCCTTATAGAGATGGGCGCCACGAAAGATTTTACTGTGTTAAAAAGGAGCTCCAAAAAACACTATATCTAAACTTCCAAAAATATTTCTTTAAGAATTGTAAAGGAAACCCCATCGATAAATTAAACCGTATTTTTCTCAGAATGGAAACCACACGTTCGAAATCACTGTGCCCCAAAACGCACACACGCGCACACACAAACCAATTTTCCGAACGTAGAGCTTCGCCAAAGGATCGTTAAAAGTTAAACAATTTCGTGTAAAATTTGCACATGAATTTAAATAGAAAATAAATACCGAGGAAGGAAAGAAGGAGACCATTAAAGCCCGTATCGATTTTGCATGTTTCGGCGTTTAAAGCGAGCCCTTTGGTCTTTTATTGGCACAAAGGTAGTTACATTAGCATTTTAAAGTAAACACGGGGTAAACACCTTTTAATTTCGGGGCTGCCCGAACTATCTACAATATTAAAACGCAGCTGCATCCCCCATAATAATTAAGATTAATTTAAAGGCGTCGTCCGAAAGCCGAAATTACGGACGCTTATTTATATTCAGTGAATTAACGATGTTGCCATAAACCTATACGGTGGTAGTTACACAAAGCAGTGCCTTCAATATGGTTGTATCTTAATTAGGGAAGCACCTGAGGGGAGAACGACCCTTGACCCGTCGGTGACCCTTATCACGAGCCGCAGCCGTATCCCCAGAGAACGCTGACATCCCCAAACGTGCGGCCCACATCCCCCCAGTCCATCGAGTTGCGGCTATGAACCGTACTGTTTAACTTTACCATCCTACTTAATGTACGTAAATACAAGCAACTTGCTCAGGTTTGACTAGGTTTTGCGATTTTTTTTTGTCAACGCAAATTTTCCTTTGTGCCTCGCCTTTATGGCGAACTTTCCGACCTTCCTGCCTATTTTAGCGGCGACCGCGGCCCCAAAACTATTCTTTTTTAGACCTTTTGTCTAATGCGCTCGGGACGTTATTAAAACGTCTTGCTTGCTGCTTCGTTGGCTCTATGCAAAGGTCGCAATATCCACCCCTAGCCGTTTAGACAACTACTAATGAAATTTTAATAAAGGGTGCAAGTTTGCAGAATACTAATTAATGAGATAATTAAATTTAGAACTTTGTTTAACGACCCTAAAATGTATCAAAAAAGAGTTAGCCTTAATCACTGGCGTTTTTTTTTCTACGTAAAAGCTAACGTTTTTATTCCATTAAAACTTTTCCGATGTTGTATTAAAACGTTGAATGCTTAATCTTTTGCTTTTTGATATTCTAAGGAGTTTACTAACTCTATTAGCCCTAAAATTTATAAGGGAAGAAGGTTAATAGAATATTTATTTTAATGATAGCTCCGATGAAAGGTTCGCCTTTCGGGCAATTTATTTCGATTTAAAAAAACTCGGGCTTGTTTTCTTTTCGTCTGCGAAAAATTAAATATTTGTGAACCTGCCCGCGCGCCCTCGCCGACCACTTGGTTATGGAATTTAAGTTTATTAATTTTAATTAAAAGTAGTCAGTGTCAATAAATAAAACAGTTTTACAAAATTTTTATTTTACCGATAATTCTTTTACAATAAAAAATTTCGGAAATCGAATTAAATAATTCATTGTGACAAAACCGTTGGGGATACCTTAATGAAACTTTTAGGACTCATTGTGTAATAGTTAAATTTCGATAAAAAAAATTTAAAAAAGTTTATTTTTACAAGCTACTAAAGTAATTTATTATATCAGTTTATAGTACACATAAGTTAATAAATACTGCAAAATAAAAATAATTTGTAAAATTTACGTTTTATTTTATCTATTATAGTTATAAGTAGAATTAATAAATTTTTGAATAGGCGAAAAATGAATTTAAAAATATTAATTTCGGTTACTGTTCTCAAGATGAACATGATTCTAATGAACAAAAATATAGAGCACGTCATAGACAAGCTATAACAATAAAAAACACGCACCAGTTTCATGATTATAAACTGTAACAACTAGAACCGCAAAATCGGTCATTTTGACCATTTCGCAATTCTATCGTCTTGTTACTTGTTATTAGTAGAATATATTTCTGCCATATTACATGACTTTTCCTAATTTTAGTGGATAATTACTGTCCTATAATGGTTTTTTTTAAATTGTATTTTGTTTCCCTTTAATAGGAGACATACTTTTTTTTTGGTTATTTATTTGATTGGTTCTATCGATAATTATTATTTATAGCAGCAGAGAAATGCTTTATTACATAGAAAAAACCGGAAACAGTGCCTTATTATAACGAAAACTAAATAAAAGTAGACCTTTTTGATCAAATGGCCAAATAATATTATGTAAAGACAGCTTCTTGAAGATGGTTGTTTTTAACATTTTGAATATAACAATAATTACTCATTATATTTGATCGAAACCAGAAGCCCATGTGCTTGTTCAAGGTCCAAGATATCTCTATATCAAAATTTATCAAAATTGGTTAAGTGGTTTAGGCGTGACAAGGTAACTGACAGACGGACAGACAGACAGAGTTACTTTCCCTTTTATAATATTAGTTTTGATAATTACATTTTTTTAGAACATAAATTAAGTATTATGAATCGTGCTTAAAGTAGAGTGTGCACATTCGAGGTCAAAGTGGCACATTTCCAAGCTCGGGAAAATGAAGCGCGCCGCTCCGCGTCGCGCTTATTTGCCTCCCTCGATTAAAAATGTGCCACTTTTCGCTCGAACGTGCACATCCCCGTATTTATTGATTTGTCTTAATTAATATTTTCGCTTTCAAATCAAAAAATTAAAAGTAAATATGAATTTTATGTTCAAGGAACGTATTTACCATAGTAACGAGTGGAAGTGAGCGAAAAGATACGAGAATTTAGTAGGTGCGAGTGAGAAAAATTGATTAAATTATTTATTTAATATTTTGAATAATTTAGTAGCCTAAATTTTGTGAATGGTGCTTAAAATCGAGTGTGCACATTCGAGCTCAAAGTGGCACATTTCGATCTCGGGAAAATGAAGCGCGCCGCTCCGCGTCGCGCTTCATTTGCATCCCTCGCTCGGAAATGTGCCACTTTTCGCTCGAATGCGCACATCTTCGTTTTTATTAGATTTTTACACGAATCTTTTTTTCCCTAATCAAACAATTAAAATTTCAATCAATTTTGATTGTATATTCGGTGAAAGCATTTATTGTTTTTAAAAACTGTTCAAAAGCAATAAATGTGTTTCAAGAAATATTTAATTGTTAAAAGGCCAATTTCTCTTAAAGGTCTAATTGACCGGTAACCGCGGTTGTATTAAGTTCAAAATTGCCGCGGTTCTACTGTTAAGATAAAGATTCAATTGAAAGTAATTTTTTTTCAGAAAATGAAAAAACTATGAGCAATAACGAAAACATGGCCAAACAAGGTCAAGAAAAAGACGAAGGATTTGAAATGAACACATTACTTGATGACAGATGATAGACTGGCAATAATGGTAAGAAATGGAAAACCAAACAGAGACCATGAAAACGATAGAGACAACAGATGACAATTATACCAAAAAACAGACTCAGGACCTACCCAGTAGTCGAAAAAGAAGAAGACGTAAAAAATCGCTAATGCGTTACTGTAAATTTAGCATTTAAATATGCATTTTATTTGTGCTATCTTTGCTTATTAAAAAAACATTAATTTGTTTATCAATTTGTTAAAAATATTAATAAAAAAATAATAAAAAAGGTATATAATTAAATTATGTTTAGTTACCCAACAAAAATTCTAAATGTCACCTGAGTAAAATTCTAGCCAATTCAACTGCCCCCGGTAGCGTGCCCTACGCACACAGCTCGCCCCCTATGCGATATAAAAATATTCTGCAATTTAATGACGGGTAGTAAATTTTTTCTCTCGAAATATTAAATTTAAAAAAGCTAATTATCTGATGGAGAAGTCATTAAAATTACCATTTGTGTATTTAAAATATAATTAAAAATATCATAATAAATAAGTAGATTTTTTTTAAATTTTTTTATCAAAATATAAATATCTATTACACAACAAGTGCTAAAAATGTTATTAAAGTATCTCTAAGGGTTTATGAACAATTAATTATTTAATTTAAAGTCCAAAAAAATTCTATTGCAAAAAATTAAAAATTTTGAAAAACTGTTTTAGGGTTGATTGACAATAATGACTATTTTTAATTAAAACATATAAACTAAAATTCCACGATCAAGTAAAAAATGGGGAGTCCACTTGCCGTGAGCCGGCTGGAATCGAAGATCGCACGGCTCCGTGCTTATTAAATTTCTTTAATTCGCCGATTCCGAAGTTTACTTTAAAAGTTTCAAAAGAAAATACACCGAAAAACAATTTAAATCTTGGGTTTATTTGCCGGATGCGGTGTTTCGGAGTTGCTTAAAGTATCAGCATTTCGTATTTCCTGTGATTGATGGAAACTTTTACGTACTTTTTACTCTTTTTTTTTCTTTCTAAGTACAGGAAATGCAATTTGGAATTGAAATAGTGCTTGAACACGTCAATCGAAGTTTGGAATCGCGTGATTGATGGCAGTTCAATTTTATACTTCATTTCTGAATAAATATAAGTATGTATCGAGGTAGTTTTGCAGATGAAAGGGCTCGAAATTGTTTCGCTTTTTATTATTCGAATGGAAATCTCCGACTTTCGATCGCAATTTGGACAAGTCGAGTCGTCTGATGACGTTTTTTGCGTTACAAATCGTTCGACTGTAAATTGCTATGTAAATTTGTTATCGGAAATGCATTGTCGGCTCAACAGGTATTTAAGCGACTTGTAATCCTGTCTGATTAAGACCTGCATCGATATTACTGCAATTCCCAAATTGGCTTGCAAATTTATGTTAAAATGTGTCAAGTTCGTAAGCGTTTCCTTACACGTAGATCTGCGATCTAAACAATTACAAGTTGCAGTGCACCGAAAAGCATCTTGAACCTAATTACACAGTCCTATGCATACAGAAAATTTATTGGCTTAATGATAGATAAGAACCAATATCAGTTTAGTGCGAAACTTGCTCGCAAGCCACCTACGTATATCAGAATAATTTCAACAAACATTTCTGTTATCTCAAAATTTCACTTTGTGAGATGTAATCAAGTTTGCCTTGCCGTTAATCACTTATATACACAATCGAAGGCTTTCGTAAGCAACGTTGCTTTATTTGTGTAATACATGATTAATTTCAGAATTGAGATTTGGCCGATTTAGAAAGAGAGAGAGTGGCAAATGAGCCTTCTTGTATTTCAAATCAAATATATTTTCGCACAACCCAGTTTCAGGTAAATATTTTTTTTTAAATTAATTTATGGGAGTAAATTTTTACAATAAATATTTCATTCTGAAAGTTCGATTATCGCAACATAAGACTAGTCAAAATAACAATTAGGGCCCACGGTTAAATCATAGAGCAAATTGCGTTTAAAACTTTCATAGTGTAAATTTTGGGAACACATTTATTTTTTAAAATTACATAACTCCTAAATCTTTGAAAATTTTGCTAAATTTTTTCATTTCTAAACGTATAGGTTTCTAATAAATAAAAAAACGCCCAAAATTAAAAACCATAAGAAAAAGCAAAAAATGGAAAAAAATGTTAACCCCTTGAATTTTTTCCAAAGAAAAATGTTTGAAAAATTGCTTTATATTTTAAGGGGAGGTACCCATGGACCCGTAGTGTCCATAGCCAAAGCCGTTTCGCTCTGTTTCTCCGATAACGCAAAAAATTTGACATTTCAAAGAGTCAATATTTTTTAAAATCAACACTTTAAATTGCGCAAATTTTTTATTTTTGGTAATTTTCTGAAATCCTTTTATTTCTGAACGTATTGGACCTTATTCTATCAAAAACCGGTGCTAACTGAAAACCCCCAAAATCGAGAAAACACATGGGTTAACCTCTTTGCTTTTTTTTTTAAATTCAAAAAAATAGCTTTTTTCTATATTTTAAAGAGAGGTACCTATGATCCCATAGAGTCTATAGCCGGATCCATTTTTCTCTGCTTTACTTTTAACGCAAAAAATTTTGGACAGTTCAAAGTGTAAATTATGTTTTAAAATGTCAACTTTAAATTTCTCTACCTTTTCTTTTTTTTTTGATTATTTCCCGAAATCCATTTATTTAATTGGCGTAACATAACTATCAAACAGCATACGAATTATCAAAATAGAAAAAGGGTCACTTGCGGTGATCTCCTAACAAGTCCTTCGTTAAAAACTTATGCAAGTTATATTTGGAAAATAAGCTCTTACATTATAAAATATCAAGCTCGAAGGTTGTGCGTTGCCATCTACTAACTAATTTATTTGCTTTAATGCAAGCTCCTAATTTATTTAATGCGAGAACGTAGTAGTTTAATGTGACCTAAGTGTGTTGTAGATGTGCTAAAAATTTACCGCAAGCCTTCACCAATAAATTAATTCTAAGTCACAAATCCTCAAATAGAAAAAAGGAAACGGAAACGAATTTTTTGAGTGGCAACAATAAACCGTGTTGCAAAGCAAAGTAAAAAGTCCTAGATTAATTATTGTTATTCTATAGCACATAAAAAAAATACGAGTCAAGTCATAATAAAACAACAAAAATTAAAATAATTTCATGATATTATTTTAATTTAATAGTGCACTATTAAGTTATTCATTATATGTGTTTTTTATGCCAATTATTTTATTACACACTACGATATGGGCCATCGGTAGCAAAAAACATAGAAATCATCAGCGCTTTCAAAAAACCAACGACGTTCGCTTAGTCAATCCCACACCCAATCTCGCAGGAATTCAGATCATTCTAGTTACCATAGGAGATAAGGCTGGTCTGACGAGATCAAAATAATGATAAGTAACTGGAGACAGGAAGAGCAAATCAGCAGAAAATGATCAAGGATGGGGATGGCCAATGTCTAGCAGTAGCCTATAAGGACTGGTTAAGGCAATTTTTGAAATGTGCGATTTTCTGGAGCAACGAAGCAACGTAAAATTTTGCGTAAAACTGTGGAAAGCATTCACAGAAACGTTTCAACATCTGAAAAATAAATCCACAAAAGAGACCATAGTTGTGGCGAAACAACTCATGATTCTTGCACCACGACGATGCACCCGCACACTCATCTTTGTTAATTCCTCAGTGTTGTGATAAAAATTAGGCGCCTGTCTTGTCGCACCCCCCTTACTCGCCTGGTCAACGATCTCAATCACGATAAGCATATATCCAACCACTGCTGAGTACAGGCCTTTCCCATATTATTCCATTCTGTTCCATTTCCTGTCTTTGGATCCATTGAGTGCCATCTAGTCTTATATTGTAATCCTTTCAGCGAATCGGTGGACATCTTCTTCCACGTTTTGTATTTCTCGGTCTCCATTCTGTTATGGGTTTCGTACATGGGTTTCTTCCATTGCCCAAATGACCCACATGACTTGGTCACCTTCATTTCAGCTGAGCAATTTGTTCCAAAATGTCTCTTACTTTTGTCTGTTGTCTTATATGAGTGTTTCTTTGCCCGTCCTTTGGTGTTATACCTAGAATTTGTCGTCCCTACGCTCGTTCTGTTCGTGCTAATTTTTTGGCGCTTTTTGTGGTAATGTTTCTTAGCCGTACTTCATTGCTGGTAGAACACATTGATTATAGACTTTGGATTTTAAGATTTAAAATCAATCAAAAATCAATCAATTTAGAGCTGCTTCGCAAAAGAGAAATATCGCTGGGAAAAATGTGTTATTAGAGAACAAGAACCAATGATCTGTAAAATTAATAATAAAGTTGAAAAAACGAATGTTTGGTTATTTTCTAAAGCGACTTCGTATAAATAAAAAAAAAACGTGACATGATACGTAAAGACGGAGTTCGTATTCGAAATCAGCATGTTTCAGTTAATTTTTTCTTTTCATTGGAGACCTGTGTTATTGTCGCTTAACCTTCCGCATACTAGGTGGGGTTTGCCATATCCCGAAAATAAAATAAAATAAAATCCACAAATATGTAATACGAAATATATTTTAATATATAATTAATAATGAATAGGTTTAAGTAAAACATATTATATCTTCTCGCTCCCTTCCACTCATTGCTATTGTAAATCGTCGGCGATACTGCAATACCGCGTAACTAAAAATTGCAATACCGCGTAAGCACAAAAATAGCAAAATCGAGTTTTTGTACCTAAATTATGTAGTTTTTTTTTCTGCATTTTTTGGTATATTTATTAATTTAAAAAAAAATTCTTGACATAAAAAACGAATTTTTTCAATACTGCATACCTTGCGTTACTTATTTAACTCAGTAACCTATGAATTTAAGCTTGATTTTATATTGTTTTAAACTACTGTCAACATTCTGTCATTATAATTAATTATAATAATATATTATAATATAATTACAATTAATATAAAAGTAAAAACTTAAGATGTTTCTGGTGACGTGCAATCTCCAACTAATCAAGCTAATTAAGTCCCAGACGTTTCTTCAAATACAGGTTGTACGCCTTAAACTTTTTGATAGTTGAATAACTAATTTATTCAAGTAATAATAGTTGATTAATTTTCCAGTGAGTTTAATACAGTTATCAGAAATAACCGAAAATACATGGTTTCTTGAAAGAGACATGCATAACGACCCTACTTTAAATGAAGGCAATAAGAATAGAAAACGTAAAGCTGATATGAGTATTTGGAAACGTCAAATTAATAAAAAGCAAAAGATGTTGAGACAAAAATATATTGGTTATAGAAAAACAGAAGAAAGATATGTTCAAAATTCACTAAAAGGAGAGAGAAAATTGGGTACAACGTGCGATTCTAAATTTTGTCAAAAATGTAAAACATTTAAGTGCTCAATGTTTACCAATGAAATAAGACAACATATATTTGATACATTTTGGAAAATGACATGGGAAGAAAAAAGAGTGTTTGTGATAATACCTGCTGACTGTAATAACTTTTATGATCAGCTCAAGTTCAACTAAGTATTTAATAGAAAATTAAAAGTATATTAAAAGTAACATATGTGTTGTTCATTATTAAAATTGTATTGTTCTAATATTAATTTTATATATTTGTGATAATTAAATACTTAACTATAATATAAACCAAAATAAAATTTATTTCTTTATAAATAAAGATATATTTTTAAACAAATTAGTATTTTATCTAAAATATTTTATTACTATAGCCTGAGATTTTATTTTAATGCTATTTGAATCTCTTTTTATATTCATATTTATTTACTTAGATATTTGGATAGCACGTAAGTATTATTAACATTTATTCGAAATATTTTATATTGTTAATTTCATTTTATTGATAGATTGAGCTTTCTGTACAATAAATAATCATAATCTGAGCTTATATATTTAATTTAAAAGAGATTAGTTCAATAGTTTTTTTAATATTATGTTTTTTCTTTCTCTTGTAAAATTGTATTTTTAGCAGTTACGCGGTATTGACATATGTACTTACGCGGTATTGCAATTTTTAGTTACGCGGTATTGCAGTATCGCCGACGAAATACGTTTTTTGAATATAAAATCGATATTTACTAAATTAAATTAAAATTTTTGATTTGAAGGTGCTTATGGTAAATTATATTAATGTAATAAATACGAAGATGTGCGCATTCGAGCGAAAAGTGGCACATTTCCGAGCGAGGGAGGCAAATGAAGCGCGACGCGGAGCGGCGCGCTTCATTTTCCCGAGATCGGAATGTGCCACTTTGAGCTCGAATGTGCACACTCGGTTTTGAGCACGATTACCAAGCGAACCGTTTTAACAAAATAAAAAAAATTGCTCACTTTAGTTATACCCCACCTCGTACACGGAAGGTTAAGTAAACATCAAGCAATCCACTAAAACTTGTCTATTTCATAATGTAATTCGTTATATCCATGTTAAAAAAGCCTTGCACTTTGTGGCAGATGAAATTTTACAAAGTCCTGCTGGAGTGGCCGCAAAACAATAAAACGTCCACATTTGTCTGGTAATTTACTGAAATTTGCCATCTCTGAATCTACAGTGCCAGTAGTTGGGAAGGAAACTTCTGAAGTTGTTTGTTAAAGTATGTCAAGCACCTTATAGTTGCACCGCGTATAAGATGTCGTCGTCAGAGGAAATGCAGCTACAAAGGTACTCGCCGTGGGCACTGCAGAAACTTCAATTTAATTGGTAACCTGAACTGAGGTTTGCACAACTACAGTTCTCGAAGAACTGCACTAAAATAAATAAACATCCGACTCCCTGTCTCTCCCGTTCGACCGCTTCGATTATTCGCACAAAAACATTGTTATCATAATTATTTTAAATCGTCGCCAAACAAAGGCTTCGCTTTTAATTCGTTCGCGTGTGAAATATCCCGATTATTTGCGCACACAAACAATAATGTTATTTAGAGATTTCCAAATCGCTAGCCAAAAGCCAATCCCTGTTAACTTTATTAAAATCACTTCAATGCAATTATTGCGTTCGATTTTAATATTGCAACGTTGCACTTGGTTTATTGCAGTCACCGACCTGACGATATTCGTGTGGAACGACGAAATTAATGAAACATCGTGTCCTACCAGAAAAATTAATTTAAAAATTAAGATTCACTATAAAAAGTTTTCGACACTGTTCGAAAGTTAGGAGTACTTAATTTTAACTTTATATTAATACTAGACGTTTTAAAGTTTTGAACTTGCATTATTAGATGACTTTAATCTCTGCTAAGAAGTTTCGCGAACTTATAAAAGATTATTCTTTGAAGTATTGTCTACAATTTGAATTAATAGACATTGTAAAATACATTATATCCGTTTTAGGAGAGCTGCGCTTTATGCTAGATTAACAAAATATATTTCGGATTTATTAAAGAAGCCTCTACTTCGTCGACTTAATTACAAACGAAACTGAAGAAGTTTACTACTATCTACCTGTTGTAAATGAACAAACATCTGTGCGTTGGAAATACAAGATTTAAAACTACACTGTTAAAAATATGTGTAAAATTACAGTATATTACCACCCATGTGTAAGTATGATATAAAGATGGCGGTGAAAGGGATGAATGACACCAAACACCAGGCCCAGACCAACTGGTTAGAAAATTAAATAAATGGGGACGAAAAAATATATTGCATTGTCTGGAATATCTAATCAACTAATGTTTAGAAACAGAAAATGTCTCCAATAAATGGAAGAATGCTATGGTAGTATTAATATTCAAGAATCTTATGAACTCTGTATTGATATGGGTCTGTACCCATATTACTTTTTTCAGATCTCTACAAACTACATACTAAAATTATTAATAATAGAATATCAAGTCGACTCGAGATGTTCCAACCGCCAGACAGTGTTGCCAGAATATTTTTTGAGAGAACACTAGTGTCGACTCTAAAACCACTAGAAAACTACTAGCGCTCACTGGACGCTGAACTAACTAATTCAAATAATGAAAGACAAAAAAACTAAGAAAAGGAAAACAACATTAAATTGTTTTTTTCTTAATCAAAAATAATATAACTGACTAGTAGGTATAGTAAAGAGATGAATACAGTCGAATATTACTGATGATAAACATCACGATATGCCTATGTTACCATTATTTGATTTACTGTCTTTACCTTTCGAGGATATTTACCACGAAAAAACCACCAGCAACTAAAAAAAATTTTTGCCCACTAAAGGAGGAATAAAACTACTAGTTTTAGTGGTAAAATCACTGAGTTCACATACACACTGAACCGACAACTAATAGAAAAAACACATAAATAAAACCAGGCCCTATACTAGACCCTTTTTGAATCTGATAGTAGGTAGATTTAGCCATGAATCACCCTGTATAAACATATTTTGTGTATTAAAATTACAATAACTGTATATGCTTCTTCTTCTTTATTCAGCATGTTTCGTCCATCTTTGAACGTATGCATCCTCTAATTCTTTCCATTTACTTCTATTCTGTGATATCGTTATCCATCTTTTACTAGCTATTTTCTTAATTCATCGTACCATCTAGATTTGGACGCCCTACGTTTCTTTTTCCATAAGAATTAAATTGTTTCCTTGTCTGATATCTATCCCGGATTTTTTTCATTATTTTTTCGGTGTACAGTAAACACCAATAAAGCATTATGCAGCATGGAAACGGCCTTTTTTGGCATTTTTTGAAATACACATATTTTACAGTATAAATCTTAATAATTTCAATAAGCATTAAATTGTTTTCTTCTCTGATAGCTATCGGCGATTTTTTAAATTATTTTTTCGGCGTACAGTAAACACAAATAAAGCATTATGCATCATGGAAACAGCCTATTTAGCAATTTTTGAAATTCACAAATTTTGCAGTATAAATCTTAATAATTTCAATAAGAATTAAATTGTTTCTTTCTCTGATAGCTATCGGGGATTTTTTAAATTATTTTTTCGGTGTACAGTAAACACAAATAAAGCATTATGCATCATGGAAACGGCCTATTTGGCAATTTTTGAAATTCATAAATTTTGCAGTATAATTCTTAATAATTTCAATAAGAATTAAATTGTTTCTTTGTCTGATAGCTATCGGGGATTTTTTAAATTATTTTTTCGGTGTACAGTAAACACCAATAAAGCATTATGCAACATGGTAACGGCCTATTTGGCAATTTTTGAAATTCACAAATTTTGCAGTATAAATCCTAATAATTTCAATAAGAATTAAATTGTTTCTTTCTCTGATAGCTATCCGGGATTTTTTAAATTATTTTTTCGGTGTACAGTAGACAAAAATAAAGCGTTATGCATTATGAAAACGGCCTTATTGGCAATTTTTGAAATACACATATTTTGTCCTTGGTCTCCATTCCGTTGTTTTCTTCATTCATCCTACTAAACAAATACTAGCTAAATGCTTAGTAATATTGCAATAAATATTTTTTACTACCCCCAAACTAAATTGAAATAAGTCGTGCAGTAAAATTTTAATATTACAATTATATCGGGGTGCGTAAAAACTTCCTACAATTGTTTAAGTAGAATTACCATAAAAATTTTTAACAGTGTAAGACTTCATCAAGGAAATCACTTAATCTAAGTTTATTACGTGATTATTCAAGGCAAACAAGATGTACAGTAGTGTTTTAATAATCGGAATCAGTTAAAGCCACGATAATCCCTTTTTCTAAAAATTCCTATAACCAAAGGAAGCTTTTTAATTAATTTTTTACGAACCTACATTGAAACCGTTGACAATCTTTCGAGCCCCATGTTTAATAATTTTGTTTCTCTGGGGCGCGGGTTGGATAGCCCCCCTCTACTGTTTGCAAAACTAAAATATAGTGTCTAGTTTTCAATATCGAACAGACATCGGCCGAACCACCCCCCCGATATTTACTTTGGTACCACGAGACCTCCAACTCCCGTAATATATTGAAAAGTAATCAATCTCTCCTACAAAATCGTTAAAGTTTGTCTACATCGGAAATGTTAAACTAAAATACAAGCACCACGAACGTTTAATTGCTTCCAGAGAAAACCCGAGATCTTTCGAAGAGAAACAGCAACATTTTTAATCACATAAATAACTTAAAAGTAATTGAATTTTAAAAATGACCGCAGTAACGGATGCCGTTTCGCCGACTTCGCTTATCGTAAATTATTATTAGTAAATGGATGGACGGATTAATCTTTTCGAAAATGCATCGGCACGTCCGAAAGGGGACCTGCATATGACAAATTGCTTGTTTTATTTACGAACGCTTTATCTATTTGAATAGGAAACGGAAACAATCATATATTACACTTAGGAGATATCTCTATTTCAATGGAAGATCTTTATTCAGACACTCAGAAATAATCTGAAGAGCTTTTTCCATTATGCATGTGAAACGAAATTAATGGTCGAGAACTTCTTTTATTTTATACAATTTTTTTGAAAAGATTTTTTTCTTGTTTTCGAGCTTCTTCATTAAGGGATGATTGTTCCGAATCGAGGAGGGAAAACGGAAGGGACCGAATTAATTATATGGATTTTCCCAAAAAATAGAATTGGATGTCAACAAATTATTAATCGATTCGTTTTGGTATTTTCGCCGGATCGGCCGTTTTCGAAAAACGCCTTTCTTAATTAGTGAAAAACTGCAAGTAGGGGCCGCACCTGTTATGGTAATACACGTGTAAAATAATTCAAGCTTATAATTAGTTTCGTAAACGTTAAGTTTTAATAGAGCACCCGTAATTTTGTAACAAATGGAACCAAAAGGTTCCTTTGAATAGTCTTTGTTTTCGCTTTTAGTCCTATACAGTCGCTTGAGAGCGTTTCCACCTGCTGTTAATAAGTGCAAGCAACCCCCATTAGCCCTTTTAATGTGACAAGAACCTTCTATTTTAATTTTCCCTTAAATGTTTCTGGAATATTATTCTTATTTATAGAATTTGTCTTCGTTCTTGCTTTAAAATCGAATTTAAAGATTTAACACCGACACAAACGCAATTTACCTTTCTAACAACTAATATTTACGTCGAATTTAACGTTTTTAAAAATCTATGTAGATCATTCTAATTAATTGATAAAACTGATACGAGTATATACAAAGGGAAAGTATAAAAATAATTAAATTCGCGAAATTTATTATTCATATCAATATTCCCGTTTTTTCAATGCTCTCAGCTTGGATACAGATTTGAATCGTAAAGTCCTTTAGAGTCGAATTAAAAATTAATTATGGATGGGTTAACGTTGTAATTGAATAATAATTGTATTCTACATTTTGATCGTGTTTTAATATCATCTTCATTTTAAATAGCTACCACCAAAAATCTGTGGAAAACATTCAAATACAGTAACGTCTCGATAATTCGGACATCGATTCTTTGGGTCCAAAATCAATAATTTAACATTAGTAGGTATAGGTAAACAATTTTGCACCTGAGAAATCGGAAGATATTTTTAGGGAAATTTTCGACGTTTAATCCGAATACATCGGTCGTTTTTCTTGATCGAGTCTAGTTTTCGAAATAATTAATATTACAATTTTTTCAATTTTTTACCATTTATGGCCATTTTATGGCAAAATAGTGACATATCAAAAAGGTAGTGCAGTAGAACTGAGTCGTTGGTATTTTTGAGAGTCCATTTTACAAATTAAAGTCCTACAGTGTCGCTCATCACCCATCGCCCCAAAACCCTTAGTGGCGTCACTCAATTCTCATAAAACAAAGAAGAACTGATACATACTTATCTAATTAAAAAGAAGATAATTTTAACGATTAACTGATAGTAACGTAGAACAAATGTAATTTTGTTATTATTTAAAAATTTTGGTTTTATTAAATTTTTACTACGGTAAAATATTATCATTTATGTCATTCTGTGGAATTTTATTCGATGTCTATGTTTATAGTGATTGAAAATCTTTTTTTTTCAACTAGCTGATGGCCATGGCTAAGCCCACGTAGTTCATTGGTACATATATTAACAATATAAATTAATCACAATGTTCACGTCCAATATTTTTTAATAATATTCAATGGTCAATGGAATATAACACTCAATAACACAACAATTGTTGTTGCAACGTTTTTTTACTTGATAAAGTTTCAATAAAAGAAACGAAACGTTGCAAATTTAGCAATTGTTGTTTTATTGAGTGTCTAATTCCAGTGAACATTAAACATTATTACCAATATATTTTATTTCAACTTTTTTCTCTATGCGGAACATCTCCCAGGCTATCGTACGTGTATGAAAACTATAATATACACTAAAACCTCGATTATCCAAACCTCAGTTATACGGATTTGCAATTATCCGGATTGTCAACCGCGTTCGGACTCGTTGCGAAAATTAAACGTCGGTATTTCTTACTAAATATTTTATTTTGTATTTCGCACGAAATAGTGTTTTTTGCTTTGTTGATTTTAAGATAATATGCGACTGTTTTATTTAGTGATTAATATTTGTTGCGTTTTTTGTAAACATATACCTAACAATTTGACCAAATTTTTTCCTTCGTAATCGTGCTTAAAACCGAGTGTGCACATTCGAGCTCAAAGTGGCACATTCCGATCTCGGGAAAATGAAGCGCGCCGCTCCGCGTCGCGCTTCATTTGCCTCCCTCGCTCGGAAATGTGCCACTTTTCGCTCGAATGCGCACATCGACGTAATTATCGGATTTGCCTATATTATTATTTAATTCTTCAATTCCAAAAATTAAAAGCCGAATAAATTAGATCTATTTTTTGTTTGAAAAAGGTTAAATATTTTATTCCTTTTGATAAGTTATCATAGTGCTCTTCCGCACGCCTAATTATAGCAAGCTTTATAAAAATATTTTCAGGTGTACTTTAGAATGTTTTCTAATTCGCATATTTGATTAATTAAAATTGTATATGAGTCAAATTTTTTGAAGTGGGCCACTAAAATTCAACTAGTTGATTTTTATATCATCTTTTGCAGATTGTTGAAGGTTAATGTCTCCAAATATTTTTGGGTAATTTTCATTTTTCTTAAAATTATAAACAAATTCATTTTAAGGCACATTTTGTATACACTGTTGTAATTAGACTTCATTTATGGATTAATTCAATTTTTAAATATAAAAAAATATTTATATGTTACATAAGGGGTGCATCAAAATTTTAGAATGACTTGGGTGGGGTATGTTAATAAAAAGGTTAAGAAATCAAGAGTCAAAATTCGGAAAAAGTTAAAAAATTGTTTTTTCATGTACGATGAAGTCTCCCATCTAGTCTAGTTTAAAAGTACTTTAGTGATTTGGAAAGATCACATAATCAATAAAGACTGGGAAGTGATCATAAACCCGAATCCAAATAATCAATTCATATTTTTGATATTTGATATTTTTGAACTCTATTCAACGATTTGATTACAGTTGTAAAAGTACCATGTCGATATATATAACCATTCTAGAAAATGACCAAAAAATATCTCAACTTTGACCTCAAAAATCTCAAAAACGCAGAGGAGTTGGCCGTCAATTTTGGTATATTCAGACTCAGGGCGATATCGGCTATCACATCGAATCACTTTCCCGAGTGGAGCATGAAAGGGACATCTTATGGGAAAATTATAATGGAGTGATTTTCCTCCTTTGAAATGTGGTTTTTAGTAAAAATACCCTACTGTAATTTTTAATTAAACAAAAAGCGAGAAGTGGTACATTTAGTTCGGTTTGATTTAATTAATATTATTTGTAAGGGAGAAGAATAAGATAGGCAAATTCAATTATTAAAAAGTATGTGCACTTTCAAGCGAAAACTTTTTCCGAATAGAAAATCTGGATTTGAAGGATTTGTTATAAATATAATCGAATCCAATTAACACGAAGATGTGCGCATTCGAGCGAAAAGTGGCACATTTCCGAGCGAGGGAGGCAAATGAAGCGCGACGCGGAGCGGCGCGCTTCATTTTCCCGAGATCGGAATGTGCCACTTTGAGCTCGAATGTGCACACTCCGCTTTTCGGCACGATTAACAATGACCAATTTACTTTAAAAAAATTCAAGTAATTCTAAAACCGTAGTTGCGCTTTTAAAATGTCACATTATATATAGCTAAAATTCGCTTTTTTTCTCTATAGATTCAATTAACCAAATTTTCGATTATCCGAATGTGTTGCAACAATAATTAGTCCGGATAACCGAGTTGCTACTGTATATATATAATATAATTTAGTATTGCATAAGAATATCGCGATAATTTTGAATGGAGATAAAGAACAAGAATCTTAAGAATAAAACTACAAATATTTCATCAAAATCTATCTAGTAGTTTTGGGGTGATCCGCGAACATCGATAAACCTAGCTATCATTTTCTTTATATAGAATCTATATCAATCCACTTGCTCGTCTTCTTAGGGCCAAATTTGTAAAACTGCATAATTAAACTAAATTTCATATTTTGTACTTCGGAGAAGCTGAAAAATTGGACGCCCTTACCCGAACGAGGAGAAAGGTAATCTAAAAATATTATTAATGAAGATTTGAGAAAAAGAAAAAAGAAGAAGGAGCGCCTAGGATTTCTAAACGTGAGGGTTTAAGAAGAATTAATAATGGAGTCGTTTGGTTTTTTTTTTTAAATAAGAAAATCAATTTACGCGGTAGAACTCAGAAAATCTTGGATTAAAGCAGTTAAAAAATTACAACGATATTTCAAAAGTATATGAGGTGTCTTATGATAAAGTGCACTTGCTAGGTGGTGTATTTCTCTTCCTCCTTCCTCTCTCCGGAGAACGATCGTAGTGTTACGGACGGAATTCTAAACAGGCTTGTTAATCACATTTGCGGGCAACTCAGTAATTTTGTCGAAATGAAAACTGTTTGATGTGGATAAAAACGGGTCATCAATTACCCGACCTGGAGAGAATTACCGTCCGGCAATTTAATTCCATTTCATTTTTATGCCGGATCAATTTCTCCGTTTCGTATAATTGCGGGGTTGTGATACCACCGACAGTTTGGGAAGATATTTCATTGATGTGATTGATGATCGTTAAATTTCAATAATTTCACTGTTTTCGAAATACTTTAGCTTTTAGCGAACTCGACGGGATATTTTCGACGGAGCTTGATGGAGCGTTCCTATTTTTTTCCCCATCTCATTATCGGAGATGCCGGCTACGATTTACATTTTTAATTCGATTTAAACTCGCCAAATACGTTTCTTTCGGCGAATTGAATTTTAAATATCTTAAAGTTTAATTACGAGGCATTACAACTCGGAAAAGGAGCTCGCAATAAAAGCAATATTCTCCATAAATCAAAGAAGTACGAACTTATCGATTTGCCGTGCCCAATTCTGCGATTTCAACGTCAATTACTTAAGATTCGTGCGTTTAATTAAAGAATCGCGATTTTAATTATTCATAATATCCTCTCGAAAGTTACACTAATTAAGCGCGTGCAAGAGTTACTCGACGTCACGCCGTCGAGAGAATTCGCAAAAAAGAAGTACGTGTAAAGAAACCTTATACTTGCACTAAACTATGTCATGTGAGTTGTTAGTTTCTGAAACTCTTAGGGGAGTGTTTGCGTATATATCATATTTGTCTTCGAGTAATTACATACTTCAAAGACACCAGCTTAAAATTTATGAGCTCGACTCATCTTATCATGTGATATAACTTATTGCACCAAATTTATGGGTGTTATGAAAATAATTATATGGAATTTAAATGATTAATAAATCCCTAAGGAACTTATTCGGGATGTCACCTTCAAACCACACGAGTAATGCGCAACAAATTTCTTACTACGTTGAAAGTTGGTACGAATTTATCTTAATTTGAATTTTCCTATAATTATAGGTCCTTAATTAAAGTATTTTACTAAAAATGTAGTGAGGCAACAAAGAAGGGTTAAACATATTATGAAATCTGACATAATAGGGTTTTTTGAAGTCAAACGTATTCGATCTTATTCTATCTGAAACAGGTGCTAACTCAAAAGCCCAAAAATGGGCGAAAATCAATAAAAACATTATCCCAAAACAATAAAATAATTAAATTTGCCTTATGTTCCAGGGGGACGTTTCGATGAGCCTATCGTGTCCACAGCTGAACCAATTATGCTCTGATACCCCCGTAACGCCAAACTTTTTGGTCATTTGCAAAGCTTCCATTTTGTTTTAATTCAATTTTTTAATTTGCGTTAACTTTTCTATTTTGGATTATTTCCCGAAATCCTTTTATTTCCAAAGGTATTGGATTTTATTCTATCGGAAACCGGTGCTAATTCAAAACCCCCAAAATGGGCAAAAATCAAGAAAAACATGGGTCCCTTTGCTTTTTTGTGAATAATTGAAAAAATTAGATTTGTTTTATTTTTCAGAAGGACGTTCCTATGAGCCTATAGTGTTCACAGCCGGAGCAATTTTGCTCTGCTACTCGCGTAATGCCAAAATTTTTGTCATTTGATAGCTTCCATACAAAATATAGACATATTTCTGAAAAAATAGAAAAGTGGTAAATTGACTACCAATTTCAAAAAATTAAAAAACCAATTCACCCTCTTTTATGACCATACAAAAATTAAAACAATATTTTTTTCATTTACCTCAATGTTTTCAACATATAGTATTGATGTATACGTTTCGGGAAAATCGAACCTAATTTTTTCGCTTTTTTCCATCATAACTCGCCGTGGTCCCCAATTTGGAACGTAATCTTTAGGCAAATTGTACGTCGCGTAAGTCCCAACTTATGGCACTTCGAACAGGATAGGCCCAGAAACGCAATTGATGAGCTTTCGTGCTTTAATAGTTCGCATCCTCCAAAAGAGTACGGACCAATAAAAAGAAAATAAGTCTAATGAAATTAAAATTGAAGTGCGGCACTTGAGAACTCGTCCGATAACCCTTAGAAATCTTCTTCGTTTTTTAAGTTAATTAGCTTTAAAAAAGCTCGACTTTGTAAGGGGCTTAGAAATTAGATTAAAATATTTCGAAGCACAAGAATGGGGTAAAGTGGGTTTCCTTTAGCTGAAATTAACATCGTTTAAGTGGTTCCATTTTCTTGCAGAAAATGTGCGTTAGATAATGGAATTAATACACATTTTCCTTAAATTATTTCTTATACAATTACAGTTAGTTGAATGGGTGCACCCATTAAGATTATCTAAGGCAGCGGGGAACTGGAGAATTTTGAACTTATCTAATCGCGAAAGCTCGCTTCGCTAGGATTCCGCATATTTCCCAATAAATCTCTTTTTGGAAAAGACGAGAAAAATTACACATCCAAACGCACATATACACACACACACACAAAGAACTAAATTTAATTGTTGTTTCGTGGGACGCTAACTCGTTTTATTCATTACCGCAAACTTATTTTGCGCAACGTCTTTCCTAAGAGATTCTTAGGCAAATTTATATCTTCACCCTTCTAATTTAATTTCGTCGACTTTGAGTAACAAATATTCTTTCTTAAATCAGATTATGTCGAGGAACGACCAACAAAAATCTCGCCCCGAAATAGCAGCGTCTTCCTGTCACCCTTAAAACTTCTACAAGAGAACATCCCCGAGTCTTTCTGTTTACCCTCGAAATGCTTGGCTAAACGCTAGGTAAATACATCTGCGCGTTTAATTCAATTGAACTTTCCCGGTGACAGCTTAACGGTCTGTTTGTCTCTCACAGTTTGATATGTACATACGAATGACAGGCAATATTCTATCACCTGTGGCTAATATAAACTCTGCTACACCAATCTTCTAATTTATTGTCTTTCGAGACGAACGGGGTTTGTTTGCTTTCGTTACCTTTGCACCTCTTCCTTCTAATTTAATTTTGCGGTTCGGTTTAAATGTTTAACGTTTCGAAGGTGCGAGAGTTGAATATTTAGATTTTACGCTTTATCCACAAGAGATATTTGCTAGAACGAACTCTTCCTTTTGTTGGTCGTGGTCAGTATTATTTCGGCATGAAGAAATTCGAAAATACGGCAATTTGTTCTTGTGATATGGGCACGAAGCAAGCTCAGCAATAAAGAAAAACACAATTTTATTTAATACTAGTTTTGAATTTAATGTTTGGGACTATTATGACTCTGATTTTAATGAAATGAACTGAATCCCAACTCATCAAATTGGTTTTTGAAGATCACATTCAACTTTCCAACAGTGCCACCATATCACAGCTCTAGTAGAAAAAGCCAAAGTGCAGACGTCCTTTTAGATATTAGCCAAGGCTTCCATAAAGTTTGGCACAAAGGATTTTTAATCAAAATTCATAATTTACTATATTACCTTATTTTCAGAAGTGTCTCGAATCAAATTTAAACAATTGGAAATATAGGGCTAGACTCAACGATGAAAATTCAGACATAAACCATTAAAATCAGCGATACCACAAAAAAGCGTAGCAGCACCTCTTCTTTACATACCATTTAGCTTCGATCTCCTACCATGTCGCAATAAAAGCAATACATCACGAAATTACATGATGCACAAAAATCTATATATACAATTTTATATAAAGCAGTCTTTACAGCCTTCTTGTCCGTCTTCCGCAGTCCAATACCCAATATTTTTTATCCCTATATTTTTCTTCTTTTAGTTCTCGTTTTTGCATTGCAACTCCTTCTTCGTCTTCCCCTTTTTCTCCTATGTGTAGGCTTCCATTCGCAAATTTTTCGTGGCAACCTTTCTTTTCTCATTCGTCTCATGTGACCGTACCTTTTTAGTTGTTTAGTTTCTATTTAGTCTATTAATAATGTTTCTACCTGCATAATTTCTCTGATTCTGTTATTTCTTATGTGGTCCTGCAACATAGATCTGCAGCATCTTCGCCAGTACATCATCTCCGTTCAGCTAAGTTTGTTTTTTGCATTTTGAATATATATACAATTGATTACTAAATTAATAAAGAGCAAACACACAAAGACCATATAAAATTCCATCCCATATTAGCCATTTGATGAGCAATCATCACCATGTAATTAGAAAACTGAAACAACACTGAGCATCAGACAACAATTAAAGACTATCCACCAATGGAAGTGCCCTTATGACGTCAATATATATTTATGAAATTAGTTTATAGGATTAAACATTTCTGATTGCTACTAAAACAAATATATAAAAAAAGAAGGTTCTTATATATTAATTAATTAGAAATAAATGGAAAAAAGCACATACCAACAATGGATGACAAAAGATTGCCCAAAGAACGCCTTCAGTATCAATTATTTAGCAAAAGCAAAATAACAGGCTCGCCCTAGAATATTCCAGTGTTCTTCCAAAACAAGGGCCCAAATATCGCGACCCTGAACCCATACGTTCTAGCAGGTCAAATCGCCCTTGGAATTCTCCGAAATCGTTAGACATATAAGGCAAACGTGTCAAAAAAAGTTATTAAATTATTTCACTAGTAAACAAATTTAATTGTTACTTAAAATAAATTCGACTTCTAATATTCATAACCCTAGTTCGAACTACCTCGTTTTAATATGATAGAAAAATATATAAGTTATATAAATAAGCGCAACAAGCTTAGAACCAAATACAGAGGTCCACAAACTTTTCAAGAGTAGAGCCACATTTGAGAATTGAAAGTAATGAGAGGATCCCGACCCCTTTACCTTAAACTTAATTCGAAAAAATTCTTCTACGGATAACATTTGAGAATTAACTCCATTAATTTTTTATAATTAATCATCAAATCATAAATTACTAGTTTTTTTTTTAATATCCAAAAGTTCTTTATCAAACCTAATTTGATTTGATTAACTACGAAATTTTTAATCCGAAAAAGTTGTTATTACAGATTTATAAGTCACCCTTCATAACTCCCGGTTTGTTTTTAAAGTTCGAAGAAATTGTATAAGACAAAGTAACAAGGCCTGTCTGAAAACGTTAGGAAGATAAATATATTTGAATCAGTAACTTTCACTTTTTGAATTTTAGTCGAAAAAGTTTTGATCGATGTTTCCGAGCTGTCGGCGTATTTTTTATAGTGGCTTTTGCTTACCTTACGATTTCTACTCGACGAGATACCTGATCTTCGGAGATTGATTTAAGATGCAGAACTTTATGATTCGATATCGAATTTAAAATTTAATATTTGATCTTGCACAGAAAGCTTTCGGATTGAATGCGACGGGAAGAATGTACACGCGATCGCGAAAGAATCCTTGATTAGTTTTCAAAACTCGAATTACTCAGCTTTTCCGAAAATCCCCTTTTCGGAGCGGCGAAGAAAAATCAGGATAGTAATCTGGAAAAAATGACATAAAGGAAACGAAAACAGAGTTATTAAACTGAAATATCAGAAAGAAGTTTTGACGTCTGAACGTGCACAATCCATCTCTTCTTTTCGCTTTTTAGTGCTTCGGTTGTGTTATAACGCAATATAAATTCTATTATATCGGCACGTCCTAAGTTGCGATGGGAGAAAAAAAGAGCCGATTTTTAGCGGGGATGGAATATTGAAAAGGGGCCCGTTTAAAATCGAGGGCACTTTTTGAATCGGCCGGCAACCTTTTACTTTATTATAACGTCCTCTGAACGTGGAAAATTTGTTACGTGCAGTTCTTTTGAGCGAAGGGAGCGTCTCGTCCTTAAGGATCCGAAGAGTTCTTTAACCCTCGATCCGTTACCAGAGTAATCAATCACCGTAGACATCCCCGGGCTCACTGACAATTGCTTCCTCCGCTTCCCAACCCGATTATTCCACTTTCATTCTATTCATCGGTGCAGCTAAAAGTCCAAATACAATTGTAGCACAGATTTTCTCCAGCTTCTTCTTATATGCTTTTCCGATGCCGAATGCGAGCTTAATGCTTCGTTGGTCCCTATTTTCATTGCCTCGAACTCTGATGTTAAGAGAAAGTCTATCCGTGTAACGTGGCAGATCAACATGTTGATGTATTAGATTGATCCTCTCAGCTTCATATGGATTACTGATAGTCCGTTTCATTTACATTATCCCGTGTTATAGCTCGATGGAACAAATTGAATTGAATCCTTTCGGTTTTCTTTTATTTGTTATATTAATTAAAATCCTCCTTGTTCTTCGATTTCTTATTTCTGACTGTTCGAGAACCCTTAAGCTTCCATTTTCTTTATCTCAAATTGGTTATAAATGTATTAAAAAATAAAAAGGAAACGCCAAGTGTAGGAAGAAGCCGGATTACATTTTATTTACTATTTCTGTTCGCAAAAGTATTTGAAAAAGCAATAAACGAGATTTCGTTGGATAAAAATAAGATACATACTTCTACAGTGACTATTGTAGATAAATATTGTTCTTTTACGTTTGTTATGTTTTTGAAAACAAATGCCGTCTACAGTAGTTGATTCATTTAATGGTATTTATAAGAAGTTTTTTTAAAAAAACTTAACATATCTTCGGATGTGTAAAATACATATGGTGGGTGAACCATGGAAGGCCATGCTACTTTGAAAGCCAATTATTAAAAAGTTGTAGTTATTGCCATGCGACAAATTTCTTCTACTCACATTAACACCCATCGAACTCTAAGACACAGACGCGGCGGAAAGTCGTTCGCACAGCTATTTTGTCAGTGGGACCCCTTGCTTCGTTGACTTCCATCGTCAATATTAAAATTATAACTCGCGCTCACAGCAAAACATAATTTTTAAGTAAATAACCTATTATTTTAATTATTTTTTGACTGTGAATTAATATATAAGGATCTGCTATGGTACTAAAAAACAAAATATTACTTTATTTCGATTTCAGTTAAAATATCGGTAGCGTTCCTTGTAAAGCCAATCAAAAATTTGATGGCTGGCCTTAGTAATTTTTATAGTTTCATTATAAAAGTTATTGGCAACTTATTTGATATCAATATAATACTCATTAGTAAGATAGAAGTACCGGTTTTGGACACTGTACCAGTTGTGGACATTTTCCACTTTATTTTGACAAATGTCAAATATAGGAATTATCGCTACTTGCTATAAGTGTAATTAATGTATGTTTAACTACGATAGAAACATCAATGATGTTTTTTTCGTATTTTTTACGGCATTTTATCAAAATTACTCAAGTGTCTAAAACTGGGCCAAACGTGTCCAAAACCTGTATTTTTAGCTTAAGTATTATTTCTAAAACATTTCCACTAATACATTCTGAGTTGTACGATTGTGTTCAAGTAATGTTCGTTGAGTATTTTATAAGTAAATATATTATGTTAAGCATTAAATGTTTCGTTTTAATGAAACACCTTTTTATGTAGTTTAAGTATAAGCAGATATTTGGATTATCACAACGTTAGTTTTAAGTGAAACGACTGATGTATAACATCGGCGTTATATGGAGCTTTGTTCTTAGTAAGGCCGTTTGGAAGAGTTTAATAAAATTTAAGTTTAATAAATAGTCATTAAGTCGGCAATAAAAAAAAGTGTTTTATATGTTACATAATAAAATAAAGTGTTACTTAATAATTTGTTTGTTTCATTCATCCAGTAAATAAACGAATAATAACTATTTATTTGTTACAGTGGCCTTCCATGGTCTACCCACCTTACTGGGTGTCCCGCGACGTGATGACCATAGCTTAAGAGCGTATTCTTTCCACAGTTTTAAGTCGAAAGTAATATACACTAATATACACTTTCGTTCAAAACTACTTAACTATAGAATTTTGGACAAAACTGTATAAGACACTTTTGACGTAAAATTGTCAAAAGCAAAAAGTTGTAAAGCCTGATACGGTATGCTATACTAAAATATCTTGGTCGCGTTTGCTATTGTATTCAATTCGTTTACCAAAATAAGACTTATTTTTGATAATAAGAAAAAGAAATAAATTTTTGACCAAAGTGATTTATAAAAAATGTATGTAGTAATTTTTTTCGCAATCTATTTTGAAGAATTCAATTGTTACAAAATCAATGATTTTTTCTTTACTTAAAAATTAAAATTCGATTTTTTTTTCAAACATATTTTAACCGCATGTAATTCGACTGCGAAAGGCTTAGAGATATAAAAGTATTTTTTTCGTCTAAAAAAAAATTAATTAAAATTAATGTCATTATTTCATCAAATTTTTTCCTAAGGCTCTTAATTCCCAACTAAGAAAAATTCGCAATTGACGTCGAATAAAAGAGTAAACCTTCAAAAATAAATCCCACTCTGAGTTAAATTTCAATTAAAAAAATATTCGCTGCAGAATTTTCGTCATTAAAGCTGTAGAGAGCTGCCTCTGTCAGGTTTCTAATTTGCTTTCAAAATGGCAAAACGGAATGAAAAGGTATTCACGACCCAAACAACTCGAGTTACAAAGCTGATATCTTATTTTTTAAAAACGCCTGTTAGCAAACAATTTAATTTGTTTGCGGGAATCCTTAATTTCGAAATGCGGCGCGCGCGAAACGCCCTCGCGCGCCAGGTCAGAGATTGATTGGAAATTTTAAAGACAACACGTCTCGCGCGGTGCTCGAAGAAAAACCATTAGAAAACTGAGCCGCAAGAACATTTTCATTTTATTCCCTTCGGCGTGAAAAAGGCGTTAAACTTAAAAGCTGCAAGTCTAGTCACGAACGGCTTGGGTGCTTAAAAACTTGCCCCTTCGTCTGCTTTTTTGCGCCAACAATAACACTTGCAAGGCTTCAGATCGAGAGACATTCAATTTCGCTTTTGGGCACGCCTAATCGAAAAGGTCGCCGGCGAAGTATTTCGCGTTTGGGCGCATACTTTAAGAACTTCGTTAATTCCGGCGGGAAAGTAATAAGAAATTAATGAAATTAACTCGGCGCTTTAATTTAGAAACGCTTTCACCTTATCCTTTTGCCTACAGTATCAGCAGTTCATTAAGTAACTACTAGTAAAGTAAAGTAGGGCTGCAAAATCAACAGAAAAAGGTTTCAGGTAGAACTCCGACGCATTTTAAAGAGAACCAGTTTCAGAACCACTCGCTCCGATAACAACCGAAACGCTTCTCAGGAAATGTTAATATTTAAACAAGAGATGCTAAATACCCTTTTGTGTCCTTAACTGAAATTGTTTTATATTTTATTAAGGAAAACGAGCCATTTTCGTGGACGCTGCCAAAGAAGAGCAGAGCTTTATACGAGGGCACGTTGATAAGTCGGCGCCTTTTTAAATTTCCCCCGCAGTAATTTTAAATGCAACCGCCATCTATAAATAGACTAGTGTCAAAGTTTGAGCAAGATACGTTATTTAGTTTGTGCTTTACAGCCATTATAAGCGGACAACGGCGTGAAATTTAAGGAAAATGGAAAAAAGTGAATTTTGTGTGCCGATTAAGGATGTACGAGCAGAGTACTGGGTGGGGATGGACCGCTCCGGGCGCGCGGTAAAGAGGTTATGTAGATCACGTGACCGCAGCATTGCGTATGGCAACACTGTCATTATTGATTACTATGGCAATGTATTAGTAAATTCAAAATAAACATTGAGTGTATTATTATTTTTACGAGGTTCTGTACATTGCGAATATAAAATTATGGAAGGTGAAATTAAAAAGACAACTATCAATCGGGATAAAGGTGCCAAATTTACAACTAAGAGGCAGTTAGAAACCAGACCAAAAAAACTTGAAAATTTAAAAAATCGTTGAAAAATTACCAGAATTCCTAAAATTAGGTTAGTATTTTTGACACTTTTCTTTAATCCATATTACAGATGTTTATTATAACAGTAAGCATTGGTCTAAGAATTAATTTTATCAACGACGATCCATAAAAATTTTGAAAATAATATCACAAGTAACATTTGACAGCTTGTAGGTTAGGTTACTGAAATATCGTTACTATTTTATTTGAGGTGTTTATCTCTTTCCAGTATCTTTCATTTTTTTTTAATGGCCTACATTGTTGCTAGTTCGTTTATTAAGAGCTAACAAAAGCAAGCTAATTTTCGTAAATATTTCTTAATTTAGTTGGTCACTACGGTTTTTATTTTTTAAATATCTTTATGAATGTCTTAACTTTTAATTAGATAGTTTTATTTTCATTTTTATCAACGAATTTGGGCGAAAATTATGAAAACATGTCGTCTATCCATCACTTTGACATAAAACTAATGTTAAATATGCTTACTTTTGAAATCAATTATTTATTTAAATAGTCGGTTAACCTTCGTCAAATTTTGAGAATTTGTTTAGACTTATTTAAACTACGTATAAAAAAAATAATCAAGAATTTTGTTCCAAATGACTTTCGTGCTCGTACATCATTAACCTTTCACATACTAGGTGAGTAAATATTACATGCCATACTAGGTGGAGTTTGCCATATTCCGAAAATAAAATAAAATCTACAAAATTCTACTTTATGACAGTTTAATGATAAGAAATATAGTTTAATAATTAATAATGACTAGGTCTAAGCAAGGGGGTGAAGCTCGCACTAGAATACGAGCAACACATGTCATTTTCTGCACCAGGAGCGCGGTAAGTGTGCAGAGAAAAAAAATGCATCGCGCATATGCAAATTTAGCAAGCTTCTCAACCATTTTTAAAATTCCTAGTATTTGGTACTTTTTTGAAATTTTAATGGCGTTTTAGAGTGTTCCTATATCAGCTGTTTTGAAGTAAGTAAACATATTATATTAATTATTACTTAAATATACATACCTATGATATGTTCATTTTAATTGTAATCAATGTAAAAACTTTTTAACATTATATTGTATGTATTTGTTATGCATATGTGTTATATTATATTTTTATATATAAATGTGACCTGTTATGTTTTCGATACTTGTAAATATTTTATGTTTTTTTTTTACTTAATATTGTTTATTTTTAATTAAAGGTAATATTTTGTTTGATTTCTGTAGCTATTTTATATGTCCTTTTTTCGTTCATTTGAGTTTTTATTGTTAATTTTAAAATGTTTCATGTTAAATTAAATTAAATTTATTATAATATTATTATTGACTATATTTTTAATATGTAAGTATATTATGTATATAATTATATGAAATAAAACATTCAAAAATAAAGATGCATTTTACTGAATTAATTTTAATAATATTGGCTTTTAAATAGTATGCTTTTAGAAAGACAAGAAGAAGAAGCCACAATACAAACCGTTATTTTAAAATGGCCGATATAAATTTTTAGTTCTGCACCCACGCCACCAGAAGTTTGTGTTTCCAAGGTTTAACACGCAGGTTTAATTATGCTACATATCTTTTCCCTGGGTCTAAGTAAAACACATTGTATCTTCTCGCTCGCTTCCACTCATTGCTATGGTAAATACGTTTTTCGAATATAAAATCGATATTTACTAAATTACATTAAAATTTTTGATTTGAAGGAGCTTATGGTAAATTATATTAATGCAATAAATACGAGGATGTGCGCATTCGAGCGAAAAGTGGCACATTTCCGAGCGAGGGAGGCAAATGAAGCGCGACGCGGAGCGGCGCGCTTCATTTTCCCGAGATCGGAATGTGCCACTTTGAGCTCGAATGTGCACATTCGGTTTTAAGCACGATTACTAAGCATCCCGTTATAACAAAAAAAAAATTGGTCACGTTAGTTAACCCCACCTAAACATTATTTTTGGAGAAAAAAAACATCACTTAAACCAAGGAAAGACTTGACAATTATTATGGGAACTTTGCACCACCAATTTCAATGATTAAGAAGTGGTTCACCGAGATCCGTTTACTCACAAAGTCACCGACTTATCAAACTGCCCTCGTATAAAAATTACTGAACCTCCACGAGAACTATTAAATTCTTTGCTGCAAAGAGATAGAGGAACTTGTCGTCGAAAACTGGGTCACTTTGTGTGTCGCGTATGTGTATTTAAATAAACTTAATAAAGAATGTACCCTTTGAGGCACAAAAAGGCCTGTAAATGCAAAAGAGCGGTCAAACTTTACTTTGTAGCCATTCGGCTCGTCTAATGACTATAAAATGGAGAGCTTTATTCGGAAATGTTGTTGTAACTTGTATGAAATGTACAAACGCTTGCTAATAGTACGTACTATATAAACTTTGGCAAATGGATATCCTCGTTAAATTGAATTACTGTTTGTTATAGTTGATGAAAACCCACTACGCTCCAACCTTATCCCTTTATTGTTTACTGAAAATAATATGGAATTAGCATAAAGCATCCAACTATAGCGGAAAGCTTTCGGGAATGCAATTACGTCAGACTCGAAATCTTCCTGTACCTAGGCAATCTTCAACATTTCGAAAATAAAAGTTCGCGAGGAACAAAAAATTGAGAACATCGTCGATTGAACTACCGAATTTGGTGCAAAAGGCTTGTGTAAGTTCTTACATAGTTAATAAATGATGAGCTAATGAAATTTCGTCATTTAATTTTAATGAAGCGTCTGAAATATAATTTTCGGCAGAATCAATTCAATTAGATGCTAATTACACATTAGACGAAAATCCTTGGAAAGGTTAACTCCACGTCTAGGACTTAAAAAATTAAGACTGATTTACTAACACACATCCATAAGAATAAAATAATTAAAGAAATGTAAACTAAAAATCTAGATACAGTTATTTTTCAATTTAAAAAAAATATAAATAATTATTTATTAATTTAGTCGTTTTGATGTGTTAAAAAATGATCGGTTGGTATTATTTGAGGCTGTATTTGTTAAAAAATTAAGGGGGCCATGCAAAATATGAAGAATTTTAAAATAAACGTTATGTTTCTTCTCTTTTTAACGCGTTTCCAAGTTAATATAATAACATTTTCCATAATCAAACTAGTTTTAAAAATCCGGCTCGAAGGACCAATGTAAATACTAACAAATAGATTGTCGTAAATTCTCAAAGTAATTCTGGAAATTGTATTAAAAATTAAATATGGTAACATTTATCCACTTAGTTAAAGAATGATAGATACAATTTATGATAACTTAATACAAATGTATTGCTACGAATTTTCGAACTATAAAACAGTAGGCGACATCTCTCAGTCAAAAGAAATACAACACTTCAATTCCATTGGATTTTGATAACGCAGTAGATATTCTAAATAGATATCTAATTGTTTGACATATAATAAACATTAAAATGTTACATTGGGATGTAATCTACCATTTCTAATAATATTTAATTTTACAGATTCGTTGACATTTAATCCCAAATTGTTTCCCTAATTTTTAGAATACACAAATAACTCAAAGTAAACAAGTGACCTTTAAAAACCCACATGTAAACATCATCTAATATTCTTCTAATCAATATCAAACACTTATCGCTGCTTTTCTCCGGTGGACCTACGTATTTTGAGTCAAATCCCAATACCATTAAACGTACATTCAGAAATTTAAATATCGAAACCCAACAGAAAAATTGTATCAATGGGTATAATATCCAAAACGTTATGCAGAATAAGAAATATTCATAGATTTTCAATAAAGTAAGAAACTAAGAAAAACTTGCTAGACATTCTAGTTAACAGGAGAGAGAAGCATCAAATATTCAAATCAATTTCTTTTTCCGTTGAAGAGCTTCGCAGATATCTAAAATTAATTATTAAACAGTGTCATACATTATTTATCACCTATTCATTAATTTTCCGGTACAAAGTTTGTATTGATTTCGCATCTATCATAAAATTTAGCCGGTCAAATAATTAGAGACGTTAAATCAATTCGGTTGTTAATTATTTAATATTGATTAATTGTTTGCACTCAAAGTGCGACGCGTTAAGTGAAAATTATTTCTATTTTATTTATCTGACCCGCTATTACTTTTATACCTTCCATTAATGTAATGATATTAAAACGTGATGGATGAACGTTTGCGGTTTTTAAATCTCGTACACTTCCTTCTTTACAGGACACTTCGGCGCCCTAAATTATTGGGGCGCGAGGTAAACCGTACTAATGTTTCTATTTAATTAAATATCAACCTTTTTTTCTTTCCGATTT
Source organism: Sinopyrophorus schimmeli (assembly GCA_036325965.1). Lineage (NCBI taxonomy): Eukaryota > Metazoa > Arthropoda > Insecta > Coleoptera > Elateridae > Sinopyrophorus > Sinopyrophorus schimmeli. Next base: position 1,306,500 of record JARFIZ010000202.1, read on the forward strand.
TAAAATAATTAGTTTAAGTTGCCGAAATATTTTGAGAAAAACATACAGTCGAACCTCGATAAGTCGAAGTCGAAGGGAAACTAAAAATAATTCGAGTTATCAAAGATAGTCGAGTTAAATACTTTTCTGCGTATATATCATATCTATAATTACCATCCTTTATACAAAATAACCAAAATTTGTAAACAATTATTAACATTATTTATTGTTATTAAGTATTTAGGTAATATGGTTATTTACATCTTATTTATTGTTGGTTTTAAGCATCATTCATAAAATTTAGGCTAATAAATTAAATAAATAATTTAATCGTTTTCTCTCACTCGCACCTACTAAATTCTCGTATCTTTTCGCCCACTTCCACTCGTTACTGTGGTAAATACGTTTCCTGAACATAAAATTCATATTTACTTTTAATTTTTTGATTTGAAAGTGAATAGATTAATTAAGGCAAATCAATAAATACAAGGATGTGCACGTTCGAGCGAAAAGTGGCACATTTCCGAGCGAGGGAGGCAAATGAAGCGCGACGCGGAGCGGCGCGCTTCATTTTCCCGAGATCGGAATGTGCCACTTTGAGCTCGAATGTGCACACTCCACTTTAAGCACGATTCACAATACTTAATTAATTTTCTAAAAAAAATTAATTATCGAAACTAATATTATAAAAGCGAAAGTAACTCTGTTTGTCTGTCTATCTGTCTGTCTGTCTGTCTGTTTGTCTGTTTGTCTGTTACCTTTTCACGCCTAAACCACTAAATTAATTTTGATATAGAGATAACGTGGACCTTGAACAAGGACATAGGCTAAATAAATAGAAATAAATAGAAAACCGTGTAAATCGAAACCATATTTTTTTGTATGGACGTCTTAGACGGCCAACTTCAACCCGTCAAATTTTTGTTAGCTGTGCGCGCGCAACTTCCGTCGCCCGCTAAAATTTCGCTCTCGACGCGCCAAAAATTAAAAATCGCGCCCTCCCTATTTCGTTCTTCGAAACTTTTTAATTTATTCAACGAGTTTCTATTAAAACTTAATTTCCTAATAGCTCGGCTGTTAGCTAATTGATAAATAACCAAGGCCTAAATTATTAAAATCGCAAATTAATCATCGTTAGTTTTTACGCTTCCAACTAAAAATGTTCGTTCGAAATGGAGATGGGGATTTAAATTAAAATTGAAAACAGGGGATTGTGTGTTTACGTCGTCTCCCAAAGGTATTTTCATTAAAGGTAAAACCAAACCAATCACATTTGCATGAAACCACAATCTCATTAGAAAACGAGAAGGGTTTTCCTATTATTTCGTTTCGAAAACTAAATCCTTATTACTCCCAAATGATAAGAGCAACCTGTGTCATAAAATTTACCAAAACTGGGATGTCGTTTATCAATTTGTAAAATAGGGCAAGAGGAGCCTCTAATTTGAGTTAATTTAAAGTAGGTTTGATTTATGATCGTATTATATTTAATTAATTTAAAGCAACTAACGAGCTTTGTCGATGCCTACTGCTTTCTCACGCCGATATTTATTGAATTTGATTTTCGAGCGGTTCCATTTCGAAATCCCGAACTAGTCGCGCGAAAAATTTTCTTCCCGCCAACTCGCAGACCGGAAAACGTAAAAATAGTCGTCGCTTTTCGATATTGAACGTCCTCGAAGCGGCGATTGCAAAAGAACCACGAAAACAGGTGCGCACCTGTAATCGAGCCGGAGGATAAAAAACTCTTGTTAAATATTCGCATACTTTGCTTGCAAGAAATTCCTCCGTCCTCGGAGCATAGCAAAAATTCCGAAATTGCAATTTCGAGATTAAGTTGCGCGTATTACTTTCGCCGAAAGAAATTGTTTAAAGGAGGAGAGGACTAAATAAGTGAGGTGTAAAAGTGATTTCGCTGATGATGGGTGGGCATACTCAAAGCGTCTTTTATAATAAAGATGACACGATAAACTTTCCGTGTTTCGTACTGGAAGATTACCTTGTCGTGTTGCATAAATAACGAGATGTTTCCCGAAGTAAACACGGTAAGACCGGCGCTGCCGAACTTTTTGGAGCTTCTGGAGCGACGAAAAATATTGAAGTAACCTTGCTGCCATTTTCCTTAAAGCACATTTTTGACTAAATGACATTATCACAAAAGAAACTTCAGTTTGTGTGAGATAAACCCCATTCGCGCTAATAGTACTCTTGTTTTAGCAAAAAAATTAATACATTAATGGAATCCAGTGATTTTCAAAATGGGAAGGGCGCGCCCCCGTGTGGAGTCGCGGGCTAGTGCAAAGGGAGTGCAAAAATGCTATTTTATTGTAAAATACATTTTTCCTTTAAAAATGTACTGTATTATTTTATGAAATACGCCTATCGTAGGGATAGGCGTATTTCATAAAATAATTCACGTTACTTATTTTACACGACTTTACTTTTACATGGTTTAGAGAAATGAAGATTTAAAAAATGTTAATTAATATACAGTAGAGTGGTCGTTAAAATTTAAATTTCTTCCGACGCCCCAAAAAAACCTTCCTTTTATTGAAAAAATACGGGAGAATTTTTTTAACAAAAATAAAACATGCCTCAAGACAATATAAATTTATTTTTTTGATAAAATCCTAGTTTTTTGTAAGTATCTCTTAAAGTATACAGATTTGAAAAAAACTTATAGGAACAATTTGGTAGAAAATTCAATTCTTTATAAAAAGGTCTTTTTCATTTTCTTCATGAAATTCATATTTATGGAGATATTCTCAATAAAAAATTCATTAAATCTATGTAGTCAACATTTTACGACCTACAAACGTCATTTTTTCTGAAGTAGGTATAAAAAATTTTGTAACAACTAGAATTTATTATAGTATTTACGAAATTATATATATTTAAGACAGAATGACGTTTGAGGGTCTTAAACTGCTGACTATATGAAGTTAATGAATTTATTATTAAGAATGTCTCTATAAATATGAATTTCATGAAGAAAATAGAAAAGACCTTTTTTGTAGAGAATTCAATTTCCTATAAAATACTCCCATAACTTTTTCTCAAATCCGTATACTTAAGAGATACTTACAAAGCACTACAATTTTATCAAAAAAAGAAACTTTGATAGTATTGAGGCACGTGTTATTTTTGAAAAAAAAATTTTAAAAATTCCCCGTATTTTTTCAATAAAAAGAAGATTTTTTGGGGCGTCGAAAGAAATTTAATTTTTAACGACCACCCTAATATACAGTTAACTCGACCAATAGATGAACGGTTAAGCAAATTCTTGTTTCTTTAATTTCATAATTTAGTAAAATATTAATAAGTCATAATATTAATTATATGTTAATATAATAATTTTAATATATAAAATCAACAAAATACAACGATATAATATTTTTTAATTTTTTCTTTACCATTGATATCTTTTAATGTATTCTTTAAAGCATCAGATAAATAACAATAAATTTTGAAATATTTCTTGTTGTCAGCCATCTTTCAAAAACATTTAATTATAAATTTGTAAATATGTACTAATAAACATTTTCGTACAAATATGAAAAAAATATAACGAAAATGTAAAAGATAAATTTGATGTCTATCTATTGGGTTGAGATTAAAAATTTCTTACCAATTCGTTTATATTTTTTTGATTTTATTATTATACTATAGCCCAATCTATTGCATTGTTATTCAAATATAAACAAAATCATATAATACATAGCTTTTTGTATGTCTATTATTTTTGAATTTTTAAATCGTGGGCTTGCTGTGGGCGCGGGAGTGCCTGCATATCTAGATCTATGTCAATTTTACTTTGAATAAATTTTTTTCTGTGGGCTCTCTGTAGGCTTGGGGACATTTTTACTCGGGGTGACGCTGAACTGACAAACGTAAATCAAATACCAAATAATTTATTTCGAAAGCAAGTCAAAAGTCACTACTGCCAACTGCCGAACGAAAAATTATAACATCGGCCGAAGTCATTCGAAAAAAATGGTACGTCATCGATTTGCGAAAAGCTTCTCGCCGACCCAATACTACAAGTAAATGAATTCGTTATAATGACAGAAATTAAAATAACGATTGCAATCAAAACTAAGACCGAAAGTAAGGAAGTAACATTTTGAAGTTTATCAGCAAAATGAACAGTTGTTAGGGAGCTCCGCCTATCAAAAGTTGCGTTACAGGGTTAAATTTAATTCAGACGAAGTCATTCTGCATTTAAACTTTTAGTCTGTGTGAAATACGGTCGCAGCTTCAAAACCCTATAAGATTTTAGCTAATTGGTCATAGCATAAACCCAATTATCCTGATTATTCGAGTCGACTTGCTTTCTTAGGATTTTGTCCTTCTCCCAATTGCGGTTTTAATATGTACACTTGTTATTCCTCTCCTTCTTTTCAGATAAAATGTTAATTTCAACCTAGAAAGTTACACAGATTTGTATAACGTTAATTTCAAGGGTGCTTCTTCGTTGGTCGCCGAGCACTTTTTAATGCAATTTTGCTGACGACGGCGACGCTCCAAAAAGACGGCTCGCTGCAGCGCCGATTCTGTCGGCGTCATTATTCTTGCACGGATATAATAACCTGCGATTCGATTCCCTAATAGAAACATCGTTAGCGATTCTGTTTCATTGTTATCGCATTATTTCGGATTTGATGGATGCGGTTTGCTCGGAATCGGTTGCTGATACGTGACCTTTAACGATTTCCTCATCGATTTACCCTCCAAATTTAATGGTAACGCGATATTTTTAGAAACCGAATACGAATTAGTGAAGTTAAAAAATTTTACGAAATTATGCTGCAGAAATGTTAGTCATTTTTGGTTAATTTTGTTGATAAAATAACTGAAGTTTGATGAGTACTGATTAAATTAAATTACGCACATAATGGATTAAATATTTTTAGAAAGATTATTAATAATTGTGAATCGTGCTTAAAACTGAGTGTGCACATTCGAGCTCAAAGTGGCACATTCCGATCTCGGGAAAATGAAGCGCGCCGCTCCGCGTCGCGCTTCATTTGCTTCCCTCGCTCGGAAATGTGCCACTTTTCGCTCGAATGCGCACATCCTCGTTTTTATTATATTAGTTTAGTTTACCGTGTGTTCTTTCAAATCAAAAATTTTTATTTAATTTAGTAAATATCGATTTTATATTCGAAAAATGTATTTACCATAGCAATGTGTGGAAGGGAGCGAGAAGATACGATAATCTTGTCAATGCAAGTGAGAGGGAACGATTAAAATTATTCAATTAATTTTTTGTCTAATTTATTGGTCTAAAATATTGAGAATCATTCTTAAAACTGAGTGTACATTCGAGCTCAAAGTGGCACATTCCGATCTCGGGAAAATGAAGCGCGCCGCTCCGCGTCGCGCTTTATTTGCTTCCCTCGCTCGGAAATGTGCCACTTTTCGCTCGAATGCGCACATCCTCGTTTTTATTATATTAGTTTAGTTTACCGTGTGTTCTTTCAAATCAAAAATTTTTATTTAATTTAGTAAATATCGATTTTATATTCGAAAAACGTATTTACCATAGCAATGAGTGGAAGGGAGCGAGAAGATACGATAATCTTGTGAATGCAAGTGAGAGGGAACGATTAAAATTATTCAATTAATTTTTCGTGTAATTTATTGGTCTAAATTATCAGTAAGAATATTCCGTGGAATTAATTTATATTTAAATAAAAAGGCAGATATTAAATTTTTGTTAGGTTTTTTAATATTCAGCATTTAGTACTCAAGAAAAAACTCAATAGTTTATAAGTAGCAGAAAAAGTTAAGTTTGGTATTTTTATTAATAAAAGTCTATTGTAATGCATAAATAAATATGTGTTTTACTTAAACCTCTTCATTATTGGTTATTGCAATATATTTCTTATCATTTAACTGCCATAAAGTACAATTTTCTAGATTTTATTTCATTTTATTTTCGGGGTATGGCAAACCCCACCTAGTATTGCATACGACATTTAGTCACCTAGTATGCGGAAGTTTAAGGAAAATAAGAACTAATATTTTACAGTAACAGGATGAAATAAAAATAGAGTATTGTTAAAAAAACGATACAATTGAATCGGTCATTTCAAAAACCTCTTAAGTCACATTTTTTTCCAAAATGCTTTTTTTACTGAAAATGGTTCCTTAAATGTAGATGCGTATTCTAGGAAAAAACCACGTAAGTCGTTACATTCCTTCCTCTTCAAATAATCCCGCTTGAAAGACGTTCATTGCATAAACGACATTAGTCAGTGACTTAAGAGGTTTTTGCATGCACTTATGGAGTCATAAAAAAAAAGTTCGAAAGCATGATCGTATCTACGTCCCAGGAGAATGCATTGATTTGGTTTGGAACTCCAGCTCATCATTTACAGTCATAGAGCTAAAAACTGAAGATGTTTTAGAATTTAAGAAATGGTGGCCAAATTTGTACAAAAAAACATGTTTGTCAACTGAATCTTATGGAAAAAAAGTCCCAAAAGAACAGAAAAAAACATTTGCACCTTCGACATATATGAGTTTTCAGTACGATTCAGATAAAAAAAGTACTATCATAGCCGAGGAATATATTGATGGATTAATCAAACATTCATTCTTATTATTAAAGAAAACTACAACTTCTGTTTCACTTTCATCAACCAAAGCTTATGAATTAAAAGTGCCCATCAATAAAAAAAAAAAATATATGATTTAAAGCAAGTTGGAAGAGCATATGCCATTTTATAACAACATTTTTAGCTGGCCAACTGCAAATGTTGAAGATAATCTAAATGAAAATGATGGAGAATATGACTGTGTACCTTAAAGATATTAAAAGATGACAAATTAATACATGTAAAATGTTAATAAAGTTATTTTTAAGTGTAATTTTCAATAATAGGCAATAAAAAATTTGCTTACTACTATTGTTTTGGCTAAATTATATATCATAAGTCAAGAACAGTTTTTCAGGTTTTGTTCATTATTATTTTTAATAATCTGTGAAGGTTATGCGCTATTTAAGTTTTTTACTACTCAAATACTAAATTAAGCACAAAAAAGTCCTTTAAAACTCATTTGTTTGAGCATAAAACAGTTTTTATTGATTCCTGACAAATTCTATATGAGGTTTTTGAAATGACCGATTCAATTATATACATCCATACCTCACTATACGGCCGCTCTTTATACGGCATTTCGCTATAACGGCCCTCTTCAAATAAGGCACGTTTTCGATTTACGGCTTACGGCGCTATAACGGCGAAAAAAACTTTTTTTTGATGTCGATATATCCACATGTTGCCAATCTTGCGCAAGCGCAATAATTGATTTCTTATACGGCTTTTCGCTTTGCGGCCAAGTTTCGTGGAACGTATCTAGGCCGTAAAGCGAGGTATGGGTGCATTAGTTTTTGGACGCGTGCATAAATAGAAACGCACCGGTTTTTTTACAATTAAAAAATTGGGTTTAAAAACTCACCAGTTTTCTAATGTTGCACTAAATAAGACACTAAAAATTAATTACAACGGATGAGTCACTTGTGAGACACTTTGCACTTCTTTTTAGTAATAAATTAAAAAAATATATAACTTATTTCGTAAGAAATTCAAATGTCAGGTTTTTCGGCATAAGATTGCTTAAAGCGATATTAAACAATGGTTTTTAACTAATTTTAGAATAAACACTCTAAAAATAAAAAAATATTTCGTAGCAACAAAGTATGTGTTCAGTACAAATGCTGAATTACGACTAAAAAGAAAGTAACCGATTTTCATATCTACAACTTCAATGCTATCGGACATCTGTGGCCAAAACGATTACAAAAATTTTATATTTTAAATAAAAAGGAGTGTGCGAAATAAGATTCTCAGCATATTTTAATTACGTCTAGAATATCTAAAATAGTTTCAATAGAACAAAGGTAAACGCTTAGTATTGCAATAATACACTGTGAAAAATTTGCTAAATTATTTTTAATTAATAGAATCCCCCTTGAGTAATTGTTTTTCTATTATTTATAAAAAAAAATATACTCCATTGAGTGAAATGCGAGATGTGAAAATTCCTGACACAATTCAGCTCTCAATGTTTTTATATTTGAAAATAAAATTGGTTTTGAGCGCCATCTATTTGGCAACCGCTGGAAATAATTTTAAATATTTCATTACAACAAATCGATTAAATAAGAGCTTTGCAAATTTATAGATAACTATAATCCTTACAGCATCTGACAAAATGAAAATGTATAGACTGCTAATTCCAACACAAATTTAAAAAAATGATTTTAGGAGAATGGTTAAAATTAATTTCCAATCAAAAGCCTTAATGCTCAGCTGCAAAAGCCACATTAACATTTCATTAAGTGGAAAATAATAAACCCTTTAATAAGTAAACAAAGAAATTTCGGCTTTGTGAAACGTCAACCAGATTTTACGTTGCAGATTGCTAAATTGTATTCTCTCCGGCATTATTAGAAGGGTGTATTTCGAATAGTAACAAGGGGGTAATTTTAAAGGGTGTAAGTGTAATCATATTATCTTTCCTTTTAATTGAAAACCAGGAATTTCAATTGGAATAAATACTGCTAACTGTTATTGTTACCTTTATTTAACTTTCAATTAAAACGACCGTTACATTGGCATTTGATTTGTTTCGAACGAAATTGGTGCGTTCCGTTCTTTAATAAAGCGCGAATTATTTTTGGATTTTCGGCGTTTCGAAATTTGCTGTGGGGGAGCGCGGAACTGGCGTAACAGGGGTAAATAAAAGCACGGCTTTTTCGTCTAGAACTAAAACTTTATTAATTACTTTTTTTTTACTCAATTTTACCTTTGTATCGAGACACCCCATTTCGTTATAGCAAATGTCGCGCCGGGGGGCGCCTGTGCCCCCTGGCGTTTTAAGTATTATCACGCAACGTACTCACATGTTGTTTAAACAGATATAATTTGATTTCAGGTAGGGAACTTGTTGTACCTTGGTCCCTTTGTACCTAGGGCAACTTTATTTTTTTTAATATTTGCGGGCTTTCGTGACCCGTAATTTTCGATATTTCAAATGCCACATTGACAGACATTAACCTAAAGTTAGCAGCAGCTGGCCAATGTACTTTGTTAATGTATTAGATCAATTGAAATTTTTAATCGAAAAAGTAGGTAAGTCTTTTTATATTCTTTTTACTCAAATATCTTATTGATTTTTATTACGTAACAACAAATGCCTCATCGGAATAAAAAGATTATTTATTAATGTTTGCATAGTAGTAGTCTGATTTTGGCACAGCATAATCTTTAATTGTATTTTTGAGTTTAAACAACAACGGTCGGTGTGTTGTACCTCGGTCACTGTCAATAAATTGTGCTTTGGCCCTAAGATCAACGTGGAATAAATAAAAATTTAGATATAGGGAAGATGGGGTAGCCCCGGACACTTGAAAAATTAGAAATAAAAAATATAAATAAATAAATTTATTTATTTTTTATGATTTAAAATGAAAGTAGGGACTTTTAAGTTTATACTAATTAAAAATTTGTAATGATATATTTGTTTTTTTAGGAAATATGGCCAATCCAATTTGACCTTATTTTTTGGCAATACAAAAAGTGGCGGGTAGCCCCGGACTAGTACTTATTGGTGGCCCAATCGTTTTTTGGCCTTATAAACATCACAAAATAATTAATATTTAAACAATTTTTATGTGCCCAGTCTTTGCACTCATAACATTGAATCCAGTCTTCATCAAAATTTTTTGCATATGATGCATTCGGTTTCTTTCTCCCGGCCTTTTGGGAAAAACTTGAATATTTTTGTCTGTTTCAATATTTTTAGCAATTTTTGTTTTTGCTTTGACAAATTTATTGTTTTTAGTTTTCTGCTTTTTTCTAAATTTTGTTTAAATGGAGATGTTAAAATATCGCTCCTATGGGTTTTTTGAGCTCCGTTGCTAAATGTTTTTTTGATGCATCAGGAAATCGTAACAGTTGTTTTAATAAATGTGCTGTGCTGATTAAAGGCACCGGGTCAGTATAGATGTTGACCACCGTTGCGATTCGTACTGGATGTGAAAAATACACAAAGTTGACTAAAGTACAGTAATTTAACCACTATTTATTATCACAGTAAATAATAAAGCACCGACAAGTTATTTATTTCAACTGTAGTATAGAGTAACTTTTGAAAAGATTATTAATTAAGCTAAAATAATGTCCGGCGATACCCGACATTTTAGTGTCCGGGGTACGATTCTCAATATTCAACATTTTTATTCAGAGCTCCTAAGATGTAGCAGAATTATTTCAAATACTATTACAAAGTTTAAATATAAGGCATTTTCTTCAACTTAAAAAAAAATAAGTATTCACACTTACGTTTTCTAGTTGATAACTTGAAATGAAATCTGACGAGCGCGATGAAAAATTTTTATATTTTATAAACTACTCCTTAAATTGTAACATACTCGGTGTTTACGTGACAACTAAATTGCATACGTTTTTACTCTAGAAAATTTTACCAATGCAACGTGATTAGGTTCTTGGAAATTCTTATGTCCGCGGTTACCCGCTGTCCGGGGCTACCCCACTTTCCCCTACCTTTGTTATAAATTCTTATTTGTTTTTTATTTTACTTCAGATAATATGGCTCGCAAGTCTAACGAAAAATTAAAATTTTGACAAAGTTAACCATTAAGTATGTGAAATTTTAGTATACGAGATAAGTTTTGTTAATTTTTGAAACAATTTTAGTGTCATCTCAAAGAAGAACATTAGTATTTCTTATAATCCAAAAATAAATATATAGTTTTCATAGAACAATGGGTTGTATTTTGCATAACACTAGAACCGCGGCAATTTTGAACTTACTACAACCGCGGTTACCGGTCAATTAGACCTTTAAGAAAAATTGGCTTTTTAACAATTAAATATTTATTGCAACAGATTTAATACTTTCGAACCATTTTTTAAAAACAATAAATGGCATAACTTTCACCGAATATAAAATCAAAATTGATTCAAATTTTAATTGTTTGCTTCATGTAAATATCTAATAACAACTAAGATGTGCGCATTCGAGCGAAAAGTGGCACATTTCCGAGCGAGGGAGGCAAATGAAGCGCGACGCGGAGCGGCGCGCTTCATTTTCCCGAGATCGGAATGTGCCACTTTGAGCTCGAATGTGCACACTCGATTTTAAGCACCATTCACAAAATTTAGGCTAATAAATTGTTCAAAAAATTAAATAAATAATTAAATCGTTTTCTCTCACTTGCACCTACTAAATTCTCGTATCTTTTTGCTCATTTCCACTCATTACTATAGTAAATACGTTTCTTGATCATAAAATTCATATTTACTTTTAATTTTTTGATTTGAAAGTAATAAGATTAGTTTAAACACGATTCACAACACTCAATTTACTTTTCCCAAATTGTTTAAACTCGACAATTAACAAGACTTAAAAAGAAGTGCCACAATATTTTAGCATTAAGATTTCCAATTCAGAACCAAAGGAAAAATGATGCTGCATGTTTTTACATTTCTAAAAAAAAAACATTTCATTTCGATATGTTAACAACAAAACTTTTTGATGGTCATCGAAAGTCGGTTTTTGCGCGTCAATAAAAACTTGCCAGTTTCGCCTCGTTCGAGTCGGAGCGGAATTGTTAAAGAGGTGAAAATGTTGGCTGTAAAATGAAATTCATGCATTCAAGTTCTTGTTCAATGCCGAAGATAAAGAATGTGAGCCAGGGAAGTGTCATGTTGGAATAAAGTCATCTGTGTGGCGGTTCGCTTCGACGTCGCAACGGCCATATCTGTATTGGCAGCGGAGCTAACTGCCAACAAAAACTGTATTGGCTCGGTGATATATGGACAAAACAGGCGATTTGTAGAACAGGTTTTGTCATTTTTTCCCTTTGAACGATATTGCACAGATTGTTGCCGGAGTGGCTTCCAACTTTTTGATTTTACGCTTCTGACGTCTCCGCGTCGCTTTTTTGCATATTATCGTCGAAATCGGCGCGCCTCGCCGGACGTGGCCTAATGAAATTTTGTTTGATAAATAAATAAGGGCTGTTTGTCTCTAGTTCTTGGGGTAATTAGTAGATAATTAGACAAGAGAATAAATTTTATTAGTCGCATTAAAACAAGATACTATAATAAATAAAGGCAAGAGAATAATAAAGTAGCAATTAGAATTTGAGTAACCAGTTTCACGGAGGCCGGAAAATGATCATAAATTGTGGTTTAGTTAATCTAATTCTTTAGGTACTGTTAAATTGCGCGGTAGAGAATTAGTGAATTTTTGTTAACCGATTAAATATTACAATTTTGTTGGGTTAACTCCGCAGTTAAATCCTTCCTTAAATTAATTGAACGTTTAAATTTGCGATTACGTTTCTATATTCTCTTTGGAAGGCTCTTGATGGTTATTATTAACAATTCTGCAAATTACAATTAAGCGCGAATTAAATTAATAACGCTATCTTACAGCTAAGGTTGCGTTTCCTCATTATGAATGTGATGCCGATTTGCCTTGTCGCTAATTTTGATTTTTTTCAGAGGATCCATTGATAAATAAAAACATTATATTCACATATTTTTTTATTATAAGGTAGCTGGCCCAAATAAGGCCCAGTGCCCAATAAAGCCCAGTTTTCAAATTTCCCGCTTCCTGATTTCGAATCATTGTCAAAGCTCGTATTAATGTACGTGACCATAACTTACGCACAATTAAATAACGCGAGCCCCGGGTCCTGCGCGTGTCCGGACTTGCAGTGGGAAACATATTCTGTTTTAAATTTATTTGAAAATAATAATGTTTTTACAGACGCAGACAAAGAATTTTATTGTTCAGGAAACTGTTTAAATATAAAGATAAAAAAAACCTAACTAAAAGTTGTTAAAAATTTGCAAGTCAATTTTTATTAAAAATATTAAATTAAATAAACAAATATTTTATTATTTTAAGTTTAATAACACTAATAATAATTTAATATGAATATAATAAAGATTATTAAAATTGACATTAAGTTGATTTATATATAAAGAAATCCTTGGGCCTTATTGGGACATAGGTGCCTCAATAAGGCCCAACCAACATATTTTTTATATTTACTCAAGCTTCCTTCTTTTGTTACAAAATACAGATTGTTATTTTTATTTTGAAGTTTAATATAAATAAACATTTTGATTACGAAGTATTGATGCATTTTGTTCAAAAACCTATTAATTATGCCTTTATAAACTTAAGGTGGGCCTTATGTGGGTGCTGTACTTTATAAGACAATCGCAAAAGGGGTTAACCGAACTTATCAAAAAATATACGTTGTAAATATTCCTAATTGTAAGATACATTTTGGAAAAAATGTTGTGTGTCGTACAAGAAAGAAATTAAATAGTTTTCAACAATTTTTTAAGGAATTAGGGATCTGGCAATACTTCAATAATTATAAAAAAATAATTGCTATACTTTTTTCGATACTTTGCATAATTTTTAAATTTTTAAAAATGGCACAACGTAGTCATATTTATTAACATAAAGTGCGAGATGTAACATGCACAGAAATACGGATTGTTTTTGCTTTTAATAATTAATTTTTTTTTTATATATGTAGGAGTTCTTTTAGTAATCACAATATTTATTAATCCCGTCAAACTTTTCTCGTTTCTATTTACTTTTTTTTTCTTAGCCCTTCTGATTATATTCAACTTTAGTCCATGTATTTTGGATAAAAAATGAAAAAAATAGAATTGCTTTATATTGCGAGGGGACGTTCCTACGTACCCCTACTAACTATAACCGGTGTCATTTCCCCGCGCTTCCCCTCTAAAATAAAAATTTTCGATACAAACTAAATGTTTAAAAATACGTACCCTTTGATTCACAAAAAAAATCGTAGCGCCCTTATTTTCGATCCAATCATTACAAACGACACGGATTCGGAATTCTGAGGCTTTTTCACATAAGATACATGTAAAATATGTATAGGGTGCGACGTTAATTAATCGAAAATAAAAAATTGCGATTTTTAGTGCTCATTTTGAGCCAATTTTGAACTTTCAAAAAATTGTAGCGCCGTTATTTGTGGACGGATTTTTAAAAACTTTCAGAATCGGATTTGGCAGCCTTTTTGGCTTCGGATAGGCCTAAGAAACCGTAGGCGTGCTATTCCAGAGCTTTGGAAAAACGTTTTGAAAATCAAAATCGATGGGTTAAAACCCATGTATTTTTGATAAAAAATGAAAAAAATAGAATTGCTCTATATTGCGAGGGGACGTTCCTAGGTACCCCTATTAACTATAACCGGTGTCATTTCCCCGCGCTTCCCCTCTAAAATAAAAATTTTCGATACAAACTAAATGATTAAAAATACGTGCCCCTTGATTCACGAAAAAAAATCGTAGCGCCGTTATTTTCGATCCAATCATTACAAACGACACGGATTCGGAATCCTGAGGCTTTTTCACATAAGACAAATGTAAAATATGTATAGGGTGCAACGTTAATTTTTTGAAAATAAAAAATTGCTATTTTTAGTGCTCATTTTGAGCCAATTTTGAACTTTCAAAAAATTGTAGCGCCGTTATTTGTGGACGGATCTTTAAAAACTATTCAGAATCGCATTTGGCAGCCTTTTTGGCTTCGGATAGGCCTAAGAAACCGTAGTCGTCCTACTCCACAGCTTTGGGAAAACGTTTTGAAAATACAAAATCGATGGGTTTTATTAGTCCATGTATTTTGGATAAAAAATGAAAAAAATAGAATTGCTCTATATTGCGAGGGGGCGTTCCTACGTACCCCTACTAACTATAACCGGTGTCATTTCCCCGCGCTTTCCCTCTAAAATAAAATTTTCGATACAAACTAAATGATTAAAATACGTGCCCTTGATTCACGAAAAAATCGTAGCGCCCTTATTTTCGATCCAATCATTACAAACGACACGGATTCGGAATTCTGAGGCATTTTCACATAAGATACATGTAAAATATGTATAGCGTGCGACGTTAATTTTTCGAAAATAAAAAATTGCGATTTTTAGTGCTCATTTTGGGCCAATTTTAAACTTTCAAAAAATTGTAGCGCCGTTATTTGTGGACGGATCTTTAAAAACTATTCAGAATCGCATTTGGCAGCCTTTTTGGCTTCGGATAGGCCTAAGAAACCGTAGTCGTCCTACTCCACAGCTTTGGGAAAACGTTTTGAAAATACAAAATCGATGGGTTTTAGTCCATGTATTTTTGATAAAAAATGAAAAAAATAGAATTGCTCTATATTGCGAGGGGACGTTCCTACGTACCCCTATTAACTATAACCGGTGTCATTTCCCCGCGCTTCCTCTAAAATAAAAATTTTCGATACAAACTAAATGATTAAAATACGTGACCCTTGATTCACAAAAAAAATCGTAGCGCCCTTATTTTCGATCCAATCATTACAAACGACACGGATTCGGAATTCTGAGGTTTTTTCACATAAGATACATGTAAAATATGTATAGCGTGCGACGTTAATTTTTCGAAAATAAAAAATTGCGATTTTTAGTGCTCATTTTGAGCCAATTTTAAACTTTCAAAAAATTGTAGCGCCATTATTTGTGGACCGATTTTAAAAAACTATTCAGAATCGCATTTGGCAGCCTTCTTGGCTTCGGATAGGCCTAAGAAACCGTAGTCGTCCTATTCCACAGCTTTGGGAAAACGTTTTGAAAATACAAAATCGATGGGTTTTAAGTCCATGTATTTTGGATAAAAAATGAAAAAAATAAAATTGCTTTATATTGCGAGGGGACGTTCCTACGTACCCCTACTAACTATAACCGGTGTCATTTCCCGCGCTTCCTCTAAAATAAAAATTTTCGATACAAACTAAATGATTAAAATACGTACCCTTGATTCACAAAAAATCGTAGCGCCCTTATTTTCGATCCAATCATTACAAACGACACGGATTCGGAATTCTGAGGCTTTTTCACATAAGATACATGTAAAATATGTATAGGGTGCGACGTTAATTTTTCGAAAATAAAAATTGCGATTTTAGTGCTCATTTTGAGCCAATTTTGAACTTTCAAAAATTGTAGCGCCGTTATTTGTGGACCGATTTTAAAAAACTATTCAGAATCGCATTTGGCAGCCTTTTTGGCTTCGGATAGGCCTAATAAACCGTAGTCGTGCTATTCCACAGCTTTGGGAAAACGTTTTGAAAATACAAAATCGATGGGTTTTAGTCCATGTATTTTGGATAAAAAATGAAAAAAATAGAATTGCTCTATATTGCGAGGGACGTTCCTACGTACCCTAGTGACTATAACCGGTGTCATTTCCCGCGTTTCCTCTAAAATAAAAATTTTCGATACAAACTAAATGATTAAAAATACGTACCCTTGATTCACAAAAAATCGTAGCGCCCTTATTTTCGATCCAATCATTACAAGCGACACAGATTCGGAATTCTGAGGCTTTTTACATAAGATACATGTAAAATATGTATAGGGTGCGACGTTAATTTTTGAAAATAAAAATTGCGATTTTTAGCGCTCATTTTGAGCCAATTTTGAACTTTCAAAAATTGTAGCGCCGTTATTTGTGGACGGATCTTTAAAACTATTCAGAATCGGATTTGGCAGCCTTTTGGCTTCGGATAGGCCTAAGAAACCGTAGGTGTGCTATTCCAGAGCTTTGGAAAAACGTTTTGAAAATTCAAAATCGATGGGTTTTAGTCCATGTATTTTGGATAAAAATGAAAAAAATAGAATTGTTTTATATTGCGAGGGGACGTTCCTACGTACCCCTATTAACTATAACCGGTGTCATTTCCCCGCGCTTCCCCTCTAAAATAAAAATTTTCGATACAAACTAAATGATTAAAAATACGTGCCCCTTGATTCACGAAAAAAATCGTAGCGCCCTTATTTTCGATCCAATCATTACAAACCACACGGATCCGGAATTCTGAGGCTTTTTTACATAAGATACATGTAAAATATGTATAGGGTGCGACGTTAATTTTTCGAAAATAAAAAATTGCAATTTTTAGTGCTCATTTTGAGCCAATTTTGAACTTTCAAAAAATTGTAGCGCCGTTATTTGTGGACGGATTTTAAAAAGCTATTCAGAATCGCATTTGGCAGCCTTTTTGGCTTTGGATAAGCCTAAGAAACCGTAGTCGTGCAATTCCACAGCTTTGGGAAAACGTTTTGAAAATACAAAATCGATGCGTTTTAGTCCATGTATTTTGGATAAAAAATGAAAAAAATAGATTTGCTTAATATTGCGAAGGGACGTTCCTACGTACCCCTAGCGACTATAACCAGTGTTATTTTCCCGCGTTTCGCCTCTAAAATACAAATTTTCGATACAAAATAAATGATTAAAAATACGTACTCCTTGATTTACAAAAAAAATCGTAGCGCCCTTATTTTCTATCCAATCATTACAAGCGACACGGATTCGGAATTCTGAGGCTTTTTACATAAGACCACTTTGAGCTCGAATGTGCACACTGATTTTAAGCACCATTCACAAAATTTAGGCTAATAAATTGTTCAAAAAATTAAATAAATAATTAAATCGTTTTCTCTCACTTGCACCTACTAAATTCTCGTATCTTTTTGCTCATTTCCACTCATTACTATAGTAAATACGTTTCTTGATCATAAAATTCATATTTACTTTTAATTTTTGATTTGAAAGTAATAAGATTAGTTTAAACACGATTCACAACACTCAATTTACTTTTCCCAAATTGTTTAAACTCGACAATTAACAAGACTTAAAAAGAAGTGCCACAATATTTTAGCATTAAGATTTCTAATTCAGAACCAAAGGAAAAATGATGCTGCATGTTTTTACATTTCTAAAAAAAATCATTTCATTTCGATATGTTAACAACAAAACTTTTTGATGGTCATCGAAAGTCGGTTTTTGCGCGTCAATAAAAACTTGCCAGTTTCGCCTCGTTCGAGTCGGAGCGGAATTGTTAAAGAGGTGAAAATGTTGGCTGTAAAATGAAATTCATGCATTCAAGTTCTTGTTCAATGCCGAAGATAAAGAATGTGAGCCAGGGAAGTGTCATGTTGGAATAAAGTCATCTGTGTGGCGGTTCGCTTCGACGTCGCAACGGCCATATCTGTATTGGCAGCGGAGCTAACTGCCAACAAAAACTGTATTGGCTCGGTGATATATGGACAAAACAGGCGATTTGTAGAACAGGTTTTGTCATTTTTTCCCTTTGAACGATATTGCACAGATTGTTGCCGGAGTGGCTTCCAACTTTTTGATTTTACGCTTTTGACGTCTCCGCGTCGCTTTTTTGCATATTATCGTCGAAATCGGCGCGCCTCGCCGGACATGGCCTAATGAAATTTTGTTTGATAAATAAATAAGGGCTGTTTGTCTCTAGTTCTTGGGGTAATTAGTAGATAATTAGACAAGAGAATAAATTTTATTAGTCGCATTAAAACAAGATACTATAATAAATAAAGGCAAGAGAATAATAAAGTAGCAATTAGAATTTGAGTAACCAGTTTCACGGAGGCCGGAAAATGATCATAAATTGTGGTTTAGTTAATCTAATTCTTTAGGTACTGTTAAATTGCGCGGTAGAGAATTAGTGAATTTTTGTTAACCGATTAAATATTACAATTTTGTTGGGTTAACTCCGCAGTTAAATCCTTCCTTAAATTAATTGAACGTTTAAATTTGCGATTACGTTTCTATATTCTCTTTGGAAGGCTCTTGATGGTTATTATTAACAATTCTGCGAATTACAATTAAGCGCGAATTAAATTAATAACGCTATCTTACAGCTAAGGTTGCGTTTCCTCATTATGAATGTGATGCCGATTTGCCTTGTCCCTAATTTTGATTTTTCCAGAACATCTATTGATAAATAAAAACTTTATATTCACATATTTTTTTATTATAAGGTAGCTGACCCAAACAAGGGCCAGTGCCCAATAAGGCCCAGTTTTCAAATTTCCCGCTTCCTGATTTCGAATCATTGTCAAAGCTCGTATTAATGTACGTGACCATAACTTACGCACAATTAAATAACGCGAGCCTCGAGTCCTGCGCGTGTCCGGACTTGCAGTGGGAAACATATTCCGTTTTAAGCTTATTTGAAAATAATAATGGTCTTACAGACAAAGAATTTTATTGTTCAGAAAACTGTTTAAAGATAAAGATAAAAAAAACCTAACTAAAAGTTGTTGAAAATTTACAAGTCAATTTTTATAAAAAATATTAAATTAAATAACCAAATATTTTATTATTTTAAGTTTAATAACACTAATAATAATTTAATATGAATATAATAAAGATTATTAAAATTGACACTAAGTTGATTTATATATAAAGAAATCCTTGGGCCTTATTGGGACATAGGTGCCCCAATAAGGCCCAACCGACATATTTTTTATATTTACTCAAGCTTCCTTCTTTTGTTACATAATACAGATTGTTACTTTTATTTTGAAGTTTAATATAAATAAACATTTTGATTACGAAGTATTGATGCATTTTGTTCAAAAACCTATTAATTATGCCTTTATAAACTTAAGGTGGGCCTTATGTGAGTCCTGTACCTTATAAGAAAATCACAAAAAGGGTTAACCGATCTTATCAAAAAATATACGTTGTAAATATTCCTAATTGTAAGATACATTATGGAAAAAATGTTGTGTGTCGTACAAAAAAGAAATTAAATAGTTTTCAACAATCTTTTAGGAAATTAGGGATCTGGGAATACTTCAATAACTATAAAAAAATAATTGCTATACTTTTTTCGATACTTTGCATAATTTTTAAATTTTTAAAAATGGCAAAACATAGTCATATTTATTAATATAAAGTGCGAGGTGTAACATGCACAGAAATACGAATTGTTTTTGCTTTTAATAATTAATTGTTCTTTTATATATAATGTCCCTACCTAATTAAATAATTAGTAGTAACATACAATCAATATTTAAAACTATTTCTATTTTATACTTTGTTTAACACTAGAACCGCGGCAATTTTGAACTTACTACAATCGCGGTTAACGGTCAATTGGACCTCTAAGAAAAATGGGCCTTTTAACAATTAAATATTTATTGCAACACATTTCATGCTATTGCACAGTTTTTGAAAACATTAAATGCGATACCTATATAATATATAATATACATATATATATATATATATATTGAGAGAGGGCCGACGGCAGCAGCTGTAAACGCCCTATATATATATATATATATATATATATATATATTAATATAAAATCAATATTGATTGAAATTTTAATTGCTTGATTTAAAAAAAAAAGATTCGTGTAAAAATCTAATCAAAACGAAGATGTGTGCATTCGAGCGAAAAGTGGCACATTTCCGAGCGAGGGAAGCAAATGAAGCGCGACGCGGAGCGGCGCGCTTCATTTTCCCGAGATCGGAAATGTGCCACTTTGAGCTCGAATGTGCACACTCGATTTTAAGCACCATTCATAAAATTTAGGCTAATAAAACAATCCAAAAATTAAATAAATAATTTAATCGATTTCTCTCACTCGCACCAACCAAATTCTCGTATCTCTTCGCTCACTTCCACTAATGACTATGGTAAATACGTTTCTTGAACATAAAATTCATATTTACTTTTAATTTTTTGACTTGAAAGTGAATAGATTAATTAAGACAAATCAAAAATGCGAGGATGTGCACATTCGAGCGAAAAGTGGCACATTTCCGAGCGAGGGAAGCAAATGAAGCGCGACGCGAAGCGGCGCGCTTTATTTTCCCGAGATCGGAATGTGCCTCTTTGTCCTAGAATGTGCACACCCCACTTTAAGCACGATTCACAATACTTAATTTATTTTTTAATAAATTTAATTATCCAAACTAACATTATAAAAGCGCAAGTAACTCTGTCTGTCTGTATGTCTGTCTGTCTGTCTGTCTGTCCGTCTGTCGGTTACCTTTTCACGCCTAAACCACTGAACCAATTTTGATAAGTTTTGATATAGAGATAGCTTAAACCTTGAACAAGGACATGGGCTACTGGTTTCGAGCAAATATAGTGAGTGATTCCTGTTATATTCAAAATCTTAAAAATAACCATCTTCAAGAAGCTGCCTTTACATAATATTATTTGGCCATTGGATAAAAAGGTCTACTTTTATTTAGTTTTCGTTATAATAAAGCATTGTTTCCGGTTTCTTTTTTCTATGTAATAAAGCATTTATCTGCTGCTGTAAATAATAATTATCGATAGAACCGATCAAATGAATAACCCGAAAGAAAAAGGTATGTGTCTCCTATTACTAGAAGGTCGCCTCGCAAACGGAATGATCTGGAAATTCCAGAGCATCAAAGATCAAGTAATTTAATGTGGCGTCCGACGGCAATGTTATTAAACTCCCATCTGGCTCGATCAAAGTATTTTAAAACTCAAGTGTTTCGTCGAGTTTAAGCCGTTAGTTAAAATAAATATCGCAATGTTTTAACATAATAAAATCAGGCCTGCTGAATCGTGCGTAAGGATGGGACTGGAGTGCCTTAAAGTGCGTATTGCGAAATAGAGCAGAGCCCTCGAGACGCGAATCGCAGCGAAATTGGGGTAAACGGGGCAAGTTGGAAGATCGGAGGAGATAAAGCTTGATATGACAAACCCAGTTAACCTCCTCTGCCCTCAGCCGTCGGCCGTTTCATTAAATCGAACGCAAATGTAAAATCCAACTGCTGCGTAAACGTTTATTTTTGATTAAATCAAATAGTTGTGAGCGAAAATTAAAATTTCTTCGGCCCTTCCCATCAATTTCGCACTAATAATCTCCGATTCGGCTTTGCCCTATTTCTAAATCGCCGTCCCCCTATTTTCGAGAATATTTCCAGCTTTCCAAATATTTCGGAGCGGAACTTCGACCGAAGAAATATCCAATTTAATTATGAATTTATGCAGAAAAATCTACTTATGCTGATTGAACGAAGGAACAAAAGCAATTTAAAGTCTGCAACTATTTTAATTAAAAAATAAGAAGCAGAAATTGCTACGTTGCGGAAATCGCTTACAGCAGCCCGTTAAAGCGATTGTAACTTAGACTTTTTTAATTACATAAACTAAATTCTTTGATCTCCTTTGCTCCCGAACTTTTTAACAATCAAATAACAGATGTTTATATTCGAAAAATTAGAGGCGGACCTCTTTTGAAAAAGCTTAAATAAGTTTTTAATGCTCTCAACAGGCATTTTTTATTCCAAAGCGCAAACGAGAACTCTTTGCCCCAAAATCGTTAAGACGCAACCATTAAAACTTTTTAAATAGGGGTAGCGAGGAGCTTGTTGTAGCAATTTTCGGTACACACGACAGACGTCAAAAAATTTTCACGTGACCAAAATTCAATAGAGCCACCTCGAGTACAAGTGGAACACTTTTTTAAAGTTATACTTCTTTCGGCGGGTTGAGAGTAAAATTTTAGCACTGCTAACGAAAGTTGTAAATTTTTCTAATAACACTTTTGTAAATTAATATAGTCAGAATAAACCCTGTCAGAGGACAAAAATGAAATTTATTCATCTGACTATAGGGGAACCTGTTGTACCTTGGCCCTTTTTTAGTTGTAATTTTTATTGAATTGTATATGTAACAATTTGTTGATAAAATGAATTGTATCGTAGTGGGGCACTAATAAGGTATTCATCATAAAATATTTGAAAGCATTACCAACCGTTTACTCAAATTGCTATAAGATTTAAAAATTAGTGGATCTATGGCCTAGGTACAACAGGGTGATGTACCTTGGCTCAATTCACATTAAGCCAAATAAAACTCTTTGTTCTATGAAAACTATATATTTATTTTTGTATTATAAGAACTACCAATGTTCTGCTTTGAGATGACACTAAAATTGTTTCAAAAATTAACAAAACTTTCCTCGTATATTAAAATCTCACATACTTAATGGTTAACTTTGCAAAAATTTAAATTTTCGTTATACTTGCGAGGCATATTGTGTGAAGCAAAATAAAAAAAAAAAGGTAGATCTAAATTTTTATTTATTGCCCGTTGATCTTAGGGCCAAGGTACAATTTATTGACAGTGACCGAGGTACAACAAACCGACCCATGAAGTTTAAAGTCAAAAATAAAATTAAAGATTATGCTGTGCCAAAATCCGACTACTACTATGCAAACGTTAATAAATAATTTTTCTATTACGATGAGTCATTTGTTATTAGGTGATAAAAATCAATAAAATATTTAAGTAAAAATATCGAAAAGCGTAACTTTTTTTTGATTAAAAATTTCAATTGATCTCATACATTAACAAAGTACATTGACCAGCTGCTGCTAACTTTACGTTAATGTCGGCCAATGTGGCATTTGAAATATAAAAATTATGGGTCACAAAAGCCCGCAAATATTAAAAAAAAATAAAGTTGCCCTAGGTACAAAGGAACCAAGGTACAACACGTTCCCTTATAGCTCTTCCA
The DNA here is from genome assembly GCA_036325965.1 of Sinopyrophorus schimmeli. NCBI lineage: Eukaryota > Metazoa > Arthropoda > Insecta > Coleoptera > Elateridae > Sinopyrophorus > Sinopyrophorus schimmeli. The sequence continues at coordinate 1,329,936 of JARFIZ010000202.1, forward strand.
CCGATTTATACACACCATGTATTTCAATTTTTATTTACAATTTAAAAAACCGTTAATATTTCCGTGCGAACTTTCGGGTTTTAAACTCGACGAAAACAAAATAGGAATTTAAGGCAAACGAGCGCCCAAAATTATTCCTTAATAATAACCGTAAAACAAATTTATTTAAGAACGCGTTCGAATAGGGGGAAGCAACAAAAAAATGGCATTAAAAGCCGACACTCGACATGCTTTTCGAAATTTAGTGTGGCGCAGACATAAAATAATCCGCCGATATTTTTATACTTTATGACGTATGAAAATTGTGGAACGAAGAGAAAATAAAGGTTTTTTATAGTTTAAGCCACCTTTGTGGAGGCAATGAAACATTTTAGTGATATATTTCGTTTCATGTAAATATAAACCCATATATATTTCCCTATCGACCCATTTCCCGACGTTCTCATTGCTTTCCAAGTTATTCGAAAAGTCGTTGGGGCTTCGATAAAGGTTTGCCTGAAGCTGACCGTTTCAGATCACTTCAGGGATTGTTTAAATTGCATTAAATTTCGAAAGGCACTGACCGACAACTTTTTTAAACTTAATTTACTTTTCTTTTTTTTTGTTTAAAATTCAAATCAATACCGTTTCGGGTTTTGGGTCGCCGCAACTTTAAAAAACAAACTTGCGCCGCATTTTGCCCACTCGCTAATTTCGTAATCGTTTAGTGTCTTTGGTGGGAAAAGAGCCAGCGCCTCTTTGATCACAAGTTGGTCTAAATGCGAATGAGTGGATGGAAAAATTACTGACTAGCGTCATTAGAAAGAGCATGAAAAATAAAATTGATTTGTGGAAAAAAATGTTTAAAAAAAGTTTGGGAACATTAAGAAAAACTCTAATGAAAATCGACCTATCAGAATTAGTTTCTGAAGGCTCAAATCAAAAAATGCTGTGCTTATAACCGCATTTAATTATTTTTGTTAATTCTCAAAAAATTGTTTTTTGCATTAAAAAGTAACTCCAAAAATTTACATAGGTAGGTACATAAGTTACTCACAATTTTTTTTTATTTCATTAAAACAAATACTCCGATCGGGGGTTATGCTATTCGAAACAAAGTTAAATTTAAATAAGCAGGCGTTTCGGCGATTATAAAAAAAAATATTTGAGGGCCCTCTGACAGCGACCAAAAATTTCCAGATTAAATTAAAAAATATATATATCGGTTTTTTGGGTTGTCTTTGAATTTTATTACATTTAGGCTGCTCATGAAATTATTGATAATAATTTACTTAAGATTTTCAGTCTTCCATTCATCTCAACCCACCCTGGAGCAGTGGTTTCCAAACTATATGTTGATGGGGCTTCTAAAGGAGCCCATTCAACATATATTTTTAGACTTTACTAAAGTAAAGTCTAATTTTTTATTCGGGCACTTTACCCTTTTCTTTATAAGATCAAAAATTAGGGTAAACATATTAAAAAAATACGAAGATGTGCGCATTCGAGCGAAAAGTGGCACATTTCCGAGCGAGGGAGGCAAATGAAGCGCGACGCGGAGCGGCGCGCTTCATTTTCCCGAGATCGGATGTGCCACTTTGAGCTCGAATGTGCACACTCGGTTTTCAGCGTGATTCACAAAAATTGAGGCCAATAGATTACAGGAAAAATCAGTTAAATAATTTTAACCGTTCCCTCTCACTCGCATTAACGAGATTATCGTATCTTTTTGCTCCCTTCCACTCATTGCTATGGTAAAAACGCTTTTTGAACATAAAATCGATATTTTGTTAAACTAAATTTAAATTTATGGTTTCAAAAAGCCAAAGATAAAATAGATAAATACAATAAATACGAGAATGTGCGCATTCGAGCGAAAAGTGGCACATTTCCGAGCGAGGGAGGCAAATGAAGCGCGACGCGGAGCGGCGCGCTTCATTTTCCCGAGATCGGAATGTGCCACTTTGAGCTCGAATGTGCACACTCGGTTTTAAGACTGGTTCACAATAATTAATTTATTTAAAATTTACTAAAAGTTTTTAATAATAAGTTATAGAACCGTATTTCTACCGGAAACTAAACCTCAAGCAAAAATGTAGGGGAGGGTGGGGTAATCGCGGACGCGGGGTAATCCCGGACACCACGATTTCAGTACTTTAAGAAAAAAAATCGTTTTTCTTTATATGGAATTGTAGGTTAATGTATACGTAGTATCAGGCAACAAGTCAGCTGCTCAGGTTCTATATTTTATTCAAGGTAAATATTATTTAATATTTTCATCCTTTTGCATGTAATTTTTGTCATGTATATATTTGTTAAATTCTCGCTACACATAAATGATATAATTATAATTTATTTACGTTGTATTAAGTAGAATTTAAGAAACGTTTTCTGACACAAATACTTATTTTTATTTATTTCTAATCTCAAAAAAATATTAAGTTTTTTATTTTTTAACGTTGTGGGGCAATGGCGGACGAATTGAGTGGGGTAATCTCGGACGTTCGCAATTGCCCCACATCGATAATCATACTGTACAATTTTTTATTTTAATTTTACTTTTATCCAGATGGCTCGAAAATATAAAAAGAAAATTGAAAAAAATATGATTTAAACAATTTAGAACGTGCAATAAGAGATATAAGAAGTAAACAATTAACTATAAGAAAAGCAGATAAAAATTATTCTATACCAAAGTCAACTATACATGATCATTTAAAAAAAGAAGTTTTAGTTCAGCAAAAAGTGGAAGAAAATCTGTATTTTCTGAAGCACAAGAAAAAGAATTAGCAGAGCATATTATCAAATGCAGTGAACCATTCTATGGATTGAGTGTCGAAGCTGTACGAAAGATTGCTTATAAGTTTGCAGAAAAAAATAAATTAAATCACAAATTTAATAAAAACTCTCAAATGGCCGGTAAAGATTGGTATTATGGATTTATCAAAAGACACCCTGAAATTTCATTGAGAAAACCAGAAGCTACTTCCTTAAATAGAATAACTGCTTTTAATCCAGATGAACTATCAATATTTTTTGATAATTTAGAAACTTTACTAGACTGCCATCATTTCAACGCTGATAGTATTTTCAACGTTGATGAAATGGGCATCAGAAATGTTCAAAGAAATTCTAAAATCTTAGCTCCTAAAGGTCAAAAACAAGTGGGTAAGGCTACGAGTTAAAAATAAGTTGAAACTATTTATTTATCTTAAATTATTCTACTCGTTACTACTTAATATGTACTCTCCGTAATTACCCCATCACTGTCCGGGATTACCCCACAGATTTGAGAAGATCACGAAAATGACACTTTTCTTTTTTTGACAAAAAAATTACTTAATTTCCAAATGTAATTAAATATTATGATTAAAAGTAATAAATAAAACCTTTATCTTTGTTATTAATCAATAAATTAACAGAGTTTTTATTTAGTATTTTTAATATTTACTTTTTTCCTTATCTGTCCGTAATTACCCCACTCTCCCCTATAATATTACTATCAAATGAAAATCGACCTATCAGAATTTGTTTCTGAAGGCTCAAATCAAAAAAAATTTTATAAAAATTTTTCGGATCGTTTAGAACCTTTTTCATCAATATCTAGCTTAAATAATTGGTGACAATTAAAAAAACTCGTTAAAATTGCGATAAACACTCCATGTTCCAGGCACTCTTAAGAAAAAAAAATTGAACACGATTAATCATTTTTTTGCCCTCTACAATTTGAGCCCGGTCAGTAATTTTCCGTTCCGTAGGCCAAAAATTGACCTAAGAGGCGCTGGCTCTTTAATATAATTAAAACTTTGCAAAGCTTCCCAATTAATTTAATCGAAAGCCGACGAAGTGACAATAAATATTTCGAATTGCAAAGCATCAACAAGGTCCTTATTATTTTCGATAAGGAGCGAGGGCTCAATTTCCTACGAATACTCGTGCCGTAATGACTACTTAACTTCTTTATTGCTCTTATTCGATTTCAATTTGAGAAAATTGAATACAACTTGATCCACGGGATTTCGTATAAATGCAGCGCAATTCCGGGAGTGCAACGCAAAAATCAGGAATCGATTGTAGGAAATAAAATTTGCTTATAAGAGATAAGTCGACGTAATAACAATATTCGACTCGATTGATCCCGATTTAGGATTTGAAAAGTCGGTCTCAAATTTCAATTAGTTATAACGAGTTTGATTCGAGGCTTAAATTTATTTAAATCGCGCGAATACAGCGGCTTTAAAAATTGAAGGCAAACAAAGTTTGGACAGATCAGCCGAAACCTGTTGAGTTTTGCAAAAATTAAGTTTCTAATTGAAGTTCGGAGGGGCGAATAACGGGCCGAAGTAAATATTTGATGTTAAAATAAGGGATTTACGGGAAGCCTTATCAGTAAGCTATTTACGTGCAGGAATCAATTCGGCGAAGCAATTTATACAAGACTTTCCTTTAAGTTGTTTAGGATCAACCGTCACTGGCGAAACCTAATAAAAGTAGGAAAACAAATAACCGAAATTTAGTAAACATTGTAACGGGGAATCGTCTACAACGTAGGGAAATTTAAAACAGAAATAAGTAAACTAAAATGAGATTTATTCGGTCGATTGTGTCCCGATTGGCTCGACTTCCTCGTCACGGTCCCGGGTTAGACATATGTGACAGTCCAAAATCGAATTCATGCAAACCAAAGAACGCTTCGTTGCCTGCTTGTTACAGGCTAACTTTATCTTAGGTGTTTTCCTTTGTTGCGCCGAAATTTTCCTTCGTTTTCCTCGCCCGCAAAGCGCTCTTAACAATTTTTTTGTGGCGTTCGCTTTCGGTTGAAATTTTTCCATGTTTCATGTTTGTACAACTGTAATAAGATATGTAATAATTGTGTGAATAAATATTTTTTTAATAGATATTCTACATTTGTTATTTATCATAATAAGGGACTTGCGGGTAATAAGGCCTGTCGGATAATAAGGCCTAATTAACAAAAATCGTATTTAAAATAACCACTTTGCTTTAAGGCCACACACACAAACACCTATTGAACGAAGAAGTCCCTACAAGTTTGTGAAGGCGGCATATTCCGCTTCCTACCCCTAATGTAGCATCATATATCGTAAAACGCGGCCAGGCAACACGAATAATAAAAATCGGTCCCAATCAACCGTTAGTATTTTTTTAAATATTACACTTAGTTATGTAAAATCACATTTATTTTCTTTATTCATTCAAGCTTCGAAGATTTTAAATATTTAAATGACGTATCATGGACCAAATATTTTTTATTTTGATTTTCTTACATAGGTAGTCGGCGGCTATTAAGGCCTACTAAATTTAACCATAGGCTTTATTATACTCCTACTTTTTGTATCAAAGTTTAATTGGTTTCTAATGCATTTTACATTACTTTTAAGGTCTTAAATATGTATAGAAACTAGTTGTACCTTGACTCTTTTTTTATTTGTAATTTTTTTCAAAATGTATATGTAACAATTTGTTAATAAAATAATTTGCACCGTGTTGGGGTACTAAGACGGTGCACTTCATAAAAAAATGATTACTATTAAAATCTGTTGTCTAAATTCGATGTTTTTTCATTTAATTTCTAATTGCCTTAGCTAGGCCTTATTATCCGCAGATATCTTAATTGTTTTACCGTACCACAAGAATAATAAGACGCCTGTTTTATATGCCCTGGTAAGGGGCCAAACCATACGATGGTTGAAAAAAATTATATATGTAGTCGTTTAAGAGTTAACCGGTGAAATTTTTTTCCAATTAATTACAATGGAAAAATATATTATTAATTTATTTATTGTATTTTCTGTTAAGTACCATAAAGTTCTACTGTAAATTTTTCTAGTCTTACTTTATTATATTTTTTAATTCAATTTCATTTTCTACCACTGACTGATCTCATTGGACCGCACTGGAAATCAGTGGTTTCCATTGAATTCTACTAATGGGGAAGAGCTGCTGAAAGTAAATCCAATTTTGATCTAAAAATAATTAAAAAACTGGCAATCAAATATTTAAAAATTAATTACGTAACTAATTCGTACGGTCTGCTTTTCTAATGAAATCAAAGTTTGCAAAGAAATGCAAATTGTGTTTGACGTTAATTTGGCTTTGGGCTTTATTAAAAATTATTTCCCCAACTTAATCTTAGAAGAGAGCAAAAATAAAGCCGATTGAAAAGCGGCAACCCCCATTTTTCTTCCTTTTTTTGTTGATTAATGTACGGCCGTGCAAGAAGTAATATTTCATACCGAAATTGATTGCGAGCAATGCTTTGTTTCATTTTTCAAATTTTAAATCGGAAAATTTAATGCGATTTGCTGCAGCGTATACTTTTGAATAAACTTTAGAATTCGACGAGGAAGAGACGTTTCGTTTTTTTGCTAAAGTGGCTTCGAAAAAAAGAGAAGAAAATAAAAATAAATAAATTTTCTTATAAAAGTCAGCTTGAAGTTTGAGGGTTGAAATTTAATACCCCAAAGAGGGTGTTTATGCTGTTCGACAAGAAAATACTTTCTGTGTTTAGATGGTAGACTTATTAAGTTGTTCCGGATTCTTGTTTAACCCCTTCTTGCATTTGCTCTGCTTCAGAGTAAATATAGAAACGAGGAAATTCTACAATCTCTCTGATTGTTTTCCTTTTAAACTAAATCTTAATGTTAGAAATATTGAATGCGATGTCTGTGTATTCTAAAATTCAATCTCCGAGTTTTATGTATTAGAAAAATATCCAGTCACATAAATTTATTTTATGTTTGTTTCCATATAAATCGTTGAGTTGGAAGTAAAAAATAAAGTTATCAAAAAAAAAGCGATAGAACTTGAAATATATAAAAGAAATATGTGAAGCCCGTAGGCGAAAAAAACGGAAAATATACGTCGGTGCGCTGTTTCGGTCAAAAAAACAGCGATCCGCTGCAATTTAAAAGTAAAAATCTTTCGCTCCACTGCGCACCAAATTAAATTTCCTTCTTTCTCTCTGCATGGAACGTCTTAATGTTGCTGATTGAAAATTGGAGCCAATAAAAGAGTCATAACGTACTTTTATAATCTTGTTCGTCAAAGGATTCCAAATACAAAAGTTAGAGTGGTTTTAGTCTTGGAGAAGCTTCATCTTACATCATCCCCTTAATTCTCCAGATACGGATATTAATATTACACTGAACTCGCATACCCTCTTGAGCATATGATCTGACTTCATTACACGTCAACCACCTCTTTAAAGATTCATGTAAGTTGAAGCATCGCAAGAGCCCATTTTAAATGCATCAAACTGTTTATTTAAGATTAAGACTTGCCTTTTTTGAAGTTACACTTCTTTTGGCGCGTTGAGAGTAAAATATTAGCTGGCAATGGAAGTTGCGCGCGAACTACTAACAAAAATTCGACAGTATAAAGTTAACCACCCAAAAAAGAAAATTAATTATTGTGAATCATGCTTAAAACCGAGTGTGCACATTCGAGCTCAAATAGTAGAGGCAATTTGTAATTTTTTACAAAAATTTTATTCCAATTGCTGTATTCATGTATTTATTAAACTTAGTTATCAAATATATTATGTCCAGTTTGATTACTTAAATTTTTTAAAGCTGTAAGCCTTATTACACTTTAGTAATATAATAAAGCCTACTGGCAAGGTTTTTAAAAATGTTAATTTTTTTGTTTTGTTTGTAGTGAAAGTTGTCATTTTTCCTTTATATTTTATAGTAACCGAATCTTAAAAATTATTATTATTAAAATATTTTTTTTTAATTCGCGTTTTTCAAAATCTTTGTTTTTTAACATAGCTAAATAAAACGTCGTAGATTAGCACTTGCATTTAGAGCTCCCCCGCTCTTCGAGGGGTAGTTAGAATTTTTTAATTATTTTTTTCGTTGTCTATAAAGACCAATTAATAGTTTACCTACAATAATTTTGTTTAATTCGCGTTTTTCAAAATCTTTGTTTTTTAACAGATTCGGATCATGTTAAGTAGATCCCCCATTTTCTACTTGATCATGAAATTCTTGTTCAAATATATTTTTTAAAGTAGTTATTACCTACTAATAATAATCCTTTAAAAAAGTTTTTGAAAATTTTAAATTAACAATTTTTTTTACAATTAAGATTTTCGGTACTTTTAATTAAACAATTAATTGTAAAAAAACTGTTGAAGATAGCTTAACGAAATTTTCAGAGCTTATAGTGAAATATTTATAATTTCATAAAAACATTAAAAAACAATTTGATTTGATAATTATCAAACTTTTTATTAAGATTTAAATAAACAAATGAAAATTTTAATGAGTTCTCAGTACGATCATCAAACTTTTTTTTTAGTTATGTGCGTTATACATATAAGTTCAATATTCCATAATAAAATGTCACTGCCCGGCGTTAGTACACTACACGATGACATAAAAATCAGCAGCTAAAGTTAAAAACTACTGTGCGACGGATATATTATGGTTAAAGGCTACCACAAGTTTGTAATGTTAACTGATGTTAAGTTTACAAAACGCGAAGTGGTCAAAAATCATAAAAGCCAGGACAAAAATTTTGCTTTGTGGTCTTTCAAAGTTAGTCAGAAAGAGTTGCTGTTTTTTTTGCATGTGTCACAACACGAATCTCGCGTTGCGGATAATTTAAAGAGATCACGACGCGCTGTGGACGTTTTTTTCTTTCAATGAGCGTTTTCTTTCTTTGAGTCCAACATATATACAAAACAACTACAAGAAACATGTAAAATTGCACAAAAATTCGTTACTTATGCAATTTATTTTTAAAATGTTATTTTTACTGATAAAATTAAGTATTAAATATTTAAACATAACGATAAAAAAATAATTTAGAGGAAATCAAACACTGAATTGCAGAAAAATAATTTAAATATTCTTATTAGAAGTTTGACGATATTTTTCATCAAAGGGTATTAAGTAAACTAGCTTTTCTATCGTTTTTTCTGGTTTTTTTCGTTTGTAACTATACAATATCTTATTTTTTTGCAAAATAACTTTCTGTTTATTAATTTTAACTTTATCATCCTTCTTCTTGTTAGTGGATTTTTTAAAAAAATTATTATTTATTTTTCACTTAAAAATACATCATAAACGTCACATTTTGTGGGTGTCCAAACCATTTTGACATTTGACCGTAAATCTAATTAGTTAAAATTCGAAATTTTTTCAAATCTATTTCCAACTTGGTTTTATTTAGCAAATGGGATATAAATACTGTAGGAATTAATTTGGATCGGTTTTAAAAACGAAACCTCGAACGTTACCCCAAATTTAATGACTTTTAAATTAAACCGATACATTTCCCAAATGTATGTGTTTTAGCCGTTCTACATCTAACTTCTGTTTTTATTGGAAGTCGTGAACCAGTAAATAAATTGGCGGTAAGTCCACTAGATTGACCGAATTCTTACCGTTTCCCATTTTGCAGTATCGATTCTCCGATCCTAATGCAGCTTGGCTTTTGGCCAGAGCCGAACCCGGAACATATGCACGTTTTAATTCGATTTTAAAAGAAAACCCATTTTGAGCTAATACAAATTAAATTCGCCGCTTAGAAGTATTTAAAAGCGCCCGGTTATTTTTTAATTAAAAGGAATTCGAGAGTGGCAAAAAATTCTTCCGTGATGCAATAAAAAATTAATCAAAAGATTAGCTACGATTAGCTCTTCTATATTAACTACACGTCCTTTAAAGTGAGCAAAAACTTGGAACATATTTGCTTGCATATTTAATAGTAACGTTTTTGTTGGCGAATGCAAACTTTGAGGTAAACATTTATAAAGGGTTAAAGTTAAATTTGTAGAGATTTGCGTCGATTACTTTTCGTCCCGTAAAAAAAGGGTAGAGTGCATTATGCCAAAACCTTTCATTAAAATTCACATACGAATTTTTGCATATTTTTCTCTAATTTTTCCGTTTTTTTTCAACTTTAAAGAAAATAAGCGTGCGTGGGCTTGTAATTGAATCATTGTTTTTTTTCTTGAATAAATAAAAAATTTCGGCGTTTCGCTCTAACTTTTTTTTTCTTTTAATTAAACAAATAGCGAGATCGGGATTTATTTCGTTTCGAAAACAAAGTAAAAAATGTTTGTTGGTAAACTTTAAAAAAAAATATTAACCGTTTGTTATTATAAAACATGTAATGCTTTTACTGGCCTTTAAATCAATTTTTATACCTAAATATTAAAACCGAAATTGCGGAAACCAAAACCATATATAAGTTTTTATTGAATTTCCTTTGGCTGCATGGTCTCGAGGGTTGGACGTGAAGCACACGCTTTCCCTTGTGGTTGTTATCAGATGTAAGGGCGGCTTTGGTTCCAAGATTATTTCGAGAAATTTACGAACTGTTAAATGCTTTCTATCACCTTTCGATTCTTCTATAATTCGTTTTACTATTGAAAATACGGGTTTGCGTGTATATAGTGTGTACCTATATAGCTAACTTACGAAAAAAGTACAATTAGTCGCTGGCAACGCAGACGTCTATTTAATATTAGGTCATTGAAATGTATTTGTTCAGATTATTTGGTTTATTACATTAATTTTTTGGGGTTTGTATATGTATTAAAATCTACGCGATTTTATTTATTGGTTAGTAAACGAGTTCGTTAAAAAAATCATAGCTCGGTTGATTGTGAACGGATCATTAAAAACATGTAAGATTTAGAATCTCTGAACTTTATGGCTACATATAGGCTTAAAGAACCATAAGAGTACTATTTAAAATTTTGAGAAAATTAGGGCAAAAGGCTACAACTTATTTTTTAATTTTTGTACATTTTCAATTTGAAAATTCGTAGCTAGGTTACTTATGGAGTTATCTTCAAAAACATTTTAAATTCTGAAAGTTTGCTTATTGGAGCATAAAACTACTTAAATAAAATAGTTAGAATCCAATAACATAATACAAAAAAACGTGCTTGAAAATTTGAGAAAAATAAATATTTGAAATGCCCGGAATCTTCCGTCTTTCAGAATTTCTCCAAAACCATTTACTCCTGAACGTATAGAACATTGATAAATAAAAAACCGACCCTAACTCAAAACCTTCAAAATCTACCAAAACCCAGAAACAAAAGTTAACCCCTTTGCCCTTTTTCGGAAAAAAACCGTCGATAATTTAATTTTTTGAATATTTTATAAGACGTTCTTATATACCCCTATTGTCCACAGATGAAGTAATTTTTCGCTGCCAACACTTTAACCCAAAAATTTTCGACATTTTCATAGTGACTATTATCGTTTCAATGTTTCGATTGCGCAAATTTTTTTATCGTTGTTAATTACCCAGAAATATTTTATTACTTAACATATGAGATCTTAATAAATCAAAAACCAGTTCTAAATCCAAATCCTCAAAGTTGACAAACATCGTGCTCCTTTCAAGAAAAACAAAATTATGGTCAAATAGATTTTCTTTATATTTTATGGGACGTTCGTGTCTACCCCTGTTGTCCATAGCTAGAATCATTTTTCCTGTTTTTCGTTCATCCAAAAAATTTCATCAAATGCAAAAATTACCCAAAATTTGCAAATTGGCACAGAAATAAAGTCGTAGCTCGCTTATTTTTGGCCTAATTGTTAAATACTAATTCGATTTGTAATTCTTAGACGTATTTTCATAAGATAAGTTGGCGTAATCAGTTTATATCTGCAAATTTAACATTGAAAAAATTGTAGCACTGTGATTTTTAAAAAATAGTAGATTTTGGAATTGCCGAACTTTTTGGCTTCGGTTAGGTCTAAAGGAATATAAGCCCACCATTAAAAATTTTCGAGAAGATCGGGGTTAAAGACTCCAATAGCACAAATTTGATACCATAAATTTTATTATGTAACTTATTGTTACATACTGCCTTTTTTAAAAATCTCAGTTTTTATTAAAGATATAGCCCAGTGTTTCCCAACGACGGGTCCCACGCCCCACATGGGGGCAATTTAAAGGTTTAGGGGGGAAATATCATTATTCAATTTGAAAACGTATTTGATTTTTAGTTATCTCCCTATTATATGTGTTGAAAATTTATTTATTGTTTTTTTCTTAATAATTTCATAGTGATTTCTTTCTAAAACCTGAATCTTGTGTCTTAACCAAGATATAATTACACGGAGAAAAAAATATCCTTATAATAAGCATACGTATCCCTATTATAGCTATCCAATGGATAGTTATCTTTCACAAGGATACGCCGTATAGCTAATTTAGCTATCCAGTGAATCCTTATTGCGGATCGTTATAGTAACGATCCGTATTACTGTTTTAGACATTCAAAAGATTCTTGTCATAGTGATTTAACGGATATGCACGGAGAACAAAATATCGTTATAATAACCATACGTATCCCTATTATAGCTATTCTAATCCTCAAATTAACTAACCAGTTACCTACACGACGGATACTGCACACGTTCACGAGAGCTTTTCGTTTGAACGCTTGAAACAAATAAACGAATCCTTATTATAAGTATACATGTAAAGCTGTTTTGATCATACTATGGATTGTCAAATTGACTTATAAATATCGTTAAATTAGACATTCGAATCCTTGTCAGAACAATACGTCAATTGGGTATACATTAGATAGTTATATTAAGGATATTTTTTTCTCCGTGTAGGCTTCATATATAGAATAATTCAATTTTTAAATACAATATTAAAAAATTCGGTGCGTGTACTTATGTACGCGCATTAGAAGTTATACTTCTTTGGTGTAACTAAATTAAATATAACCACGTGCACAGATAAGTTCAATAAATACGAGGATGTGCGCGTTCGAGCGAAAAGTGGCACATTTCCGAGCGAGGGAAGCAAATGAAGCGCGACGCGGAGCGGCGCGCTTCATTTTCCCGAGATCGGAATGTGCCACTTTGAGCTCGAACGTGCACACTCGGTTTTAAGCCTCATTCACAAGTATTAATTTACTTTTTTACTTCAACTGTCGAATTTTCGTTAGCAGTGCTAATATTTTACTTTCAACGCGCCAAAAATATAACGTCAAAAATATTTATGTTACATAGCGGGGCATTTAAATTTTAGAATGACTTAGTTGGGGCATGTTAAAAAAAAAGGTTGGGAAACACTGATATAGCCTGTCTTACGATCTACAATTTAATCTTTGCTCAACAAACATTTCCAAAAGAAAAAAATACATATGCATTTAAGTACTTCTAGCAGGAATAAAAATTGTGAAAGCTAAAACCCCAAAGTATTTTCATTAATTTTCGGAAACTCTGCTTAAAACCTAAAAATAAAAGTAAAAGATGATCAAGCAGGTGTAGAAAACGTACAAACTACGAATTCAAAGCATGCAACTGATTTGGATTCTATTATTTCGATTTCGCATTGAAAGAGTCTGTTAGACCGTACCAATAATGGCTATAAAGCTATCAGTTGAATACTTCGTCCCGAGCTTTTGCCCTAACATCGAAGAGATAAGATAGATATTGTAAATGTATAGGTAATTCTTTTCATGTTTTACGACTTTCAAAGTCGGAAGAAAACCCCATTTTCTCCGATTTCCCACTTTAAAAGCATCAGGTTTTCGCTTTTTTTTTTAAGCGGAAAGGCCAAGAAACGTTATCCAACTAATCCTCATAATTACGAAGAAAAAATTATTTAACTTTAAGATTTATCAGTAATCCGACGCCGAGAAAAGTTTAAGTGTGAAGTTAAAAGGCGTTCAAATTTTAGTGTTTTGTCTACTAAAATAAGGCGGAAAATCTGTTTCCGACACAGATTGTGCAACATTGTTGTTTCAAAATTGAATAAAATTAAATTATCCTGCCGTCGCAGACGAACGCAAATTAAGTTTTAATATGCAATTTTGCTAATCTAATTCAGAATAATTGGTGTACGTGAAATTAAATTTAAGAGTCGCTCCCTGCATTTTATTAATTTCGTTCGCTGCACTTAGAAAAAAAAATGTTACCGCGATTCGATTAAATGTCGCGTCGCAATTCGAAGGGAATTCATAATTTCGTCGAATTTCGCCGATTCTTTACAAAAATTCAATCAAAAATAATAGACCTTCATTATTACGTCAAATCTTTCTGAGAAGGGTCGTGAATAAATTCTCTTCTTTTCAAATATAAACTTTCAAACATATTTTTACCCTCTCATAAAAGAATAACAATAATACAAGGACACTTTTATGATATTTCCTTCAAGAAACCTATTTAGCCTTTCATATGGCGCATTTCCAAGGAACAACGAGAAATGCAGAAATTCCTTTCGAAATTAAAGCAAAAAAAAAAAAACATAAAAATCCAAATTGTTGATACAATAAAATTTAGAAGATTATTCGAATAATTTACATAAAATATCAGAAGCGCTTATGCGTTCCGCAAGAAAAACAAGCTTTCCTAAGAATTTCCTTTTAGAGCTGGAAATCGATATTTCACTCACTCTACGTTTTCCGAGTTAGGGTTGCGTCTGAATGTGATCGGAAAGTGTCACTGAGAATATCGAAGAAGCGCAAGAACGTGTTGGCAACGCCCAAGATTAAAATTAAATCAAACTTATGAAACGATCCCCAATCGAAATCTAAGGCTAAAACTAATTTGGAGATCCGTTCGCAAACAAAAATGAAATGCACAACTAGTTTATTTTCTTAAAACTAAGATTTATCTTGTCTGAACTTCATTAAACCTGAATAATAAATTACGACAGGCTAAGTCCGAGGGAAATCCCTCAGTAATAGTAAATCCACTTTTTCGGGCTCGATCCTCTTCGGCAATGCAATCCTTCAATTGCATCGGAACAAATTAGAAAGTGCGACGTTCCGCTTTAATTACAGTCGAACCTCGATAAGTCGAATTTTTGATAACTCGAACTCGAACCTGTTTCTCTAGGACTTGGTCAACTTAACGTTAGAATATTTTTATATCGATAACTCGAATTTTTTGATAGGTCGAAGCGTTTTACAATTCCCTAAATTCAAGTTTCCATTAGTAAATATTTCGATAACTATTCATAAAAGTACATTACCTGGTAGGATTAAAGAACGGGTTTGTTCGGTGTTATTGCTGGTCAAAATAGTTATTGTAAAATAGGATGAAAAGGTTAAAACCTACTACAAAACTTTGATGTTTTGACGTCGGCACTTCAATTGGATTTAAATATTAATTTATATTTAAATGCTTTCTTAACAGTAATAAAATTTAAAATGGTTTTACCGTTTCTTTTAGAAGAAAATGATCTATTTTGCCTTTTTGTTTTCGTTCTGGTCGTTATTCGTCGAGCAGGAGTATGATCAAATGTATTTTTTGTTGTTTATAGTTTATAACAGTGTGTGACAGAAAATCTAAAAGAATTAAATACTTTTTCTAAAATTATTTACCAATCAACAAGGAGTGTAAACGAAAATTAAAAAAAGGCTAAAGGAGTGTCCTTTTTTTCAACTTGGAGGAAGCTATGATTGAATGGTTTTGATATAGGGAAAAGTGGCCTAAAACGGTTAGGTTAAGGTTCATCGATCAATAGGAACCACTTGGATAAAAAAAATGTTTCTTCTTTAATTTTGCGCAATACAATTATTAAACTTTCATTTTATAAAAAAAAATAATTACATTTCGGCTTTAATTGTAGAAAAAAACTCAAAAATTTAACATTTCAGAAATTACCCGCTTTGCCCGACAGGGGGGCCTAAAACGCGTAGGCTCCCATAAACCAATCGAATCAATCAAAACATTTGAAAATAATTATCTACACTTGACATGTTTTTGACAGTAACATTGGTATTAAGTTATATTTTACATTTTAATGTTATAAATTGCTAATTTGTTGCAATCTTAATATTACTTCGGTTTACCATTGTTTTTAAATCTCAATTGCTTCAACGCTTTAAATCACTTATTTTTCGATTAATTAACGTGGAAGTTGGTTGTGAGGATTATTTAATTGCTTTGCTTTTGGGCTAATTACAACCCTGAATGTTATTTGACTACACCTCCTCTATATCTTCCTTTCCTCCATTTGGGGTAGTTGTAATATAATAATTACGTATTTTTTTAAATTTTGTTAGCATGCATGATGTTCTCTTTAAATTATTAAAAGACCTCCAGAAACAATATTTGATGTTAATACAGCAAACAGGGGTTGTGCAAATTCGGACCATTAATACAGGCTAGGAATACGACAGAATGATAATCCTAACTAAGGCGAAAGCGAGTTATTTTACGAAAAGCAATCGGATACCATAACTCGACCATAAACTAAAAATTAAAAGTTCAATTAAAATAAAGTAAGAACAAATACGTTCGTAACACCCTGTATTACGTTTTTCCTTCGACAAAATAAATCGATAATTTTATTTAAAATAATCGAGGTTCTTTTGTCGGCATTATCGCTTTTGATATCAGGTAACTTAGCTTTGGGGGTCTACCGATATGACTTATATCCGCGCTTACATAAAACTTTCGATTTTTGAATCACTTTTCAATGTACAGTGAAGTCGAACGGTTGTCTTAATTATTATCATAAATTAGTGCGTCTAAAGTTCATAACAACTCTTCATTTAAGGTAAATAGTAATTCTAACTATTTCTTTTAAAATTTTTCTTCGTGGACAGCCTTTGTTATATTAAAGGATTGTTAGTTGCTATAGTTGGTAATTAATTTAAACATCCTTTGTTCGCTTTATTAAATTCGCGAAATAACCGATTTTTTTTTTAATTCTTAAAGTCTTACGAATTTTTAGAATTAATTAGAGCATCAACTCTTCATTTACTTTCGTAACTTTAATTCGAAATTTTTAACGTTTTAGTATTTTCTAAAAATATTTTATTAATATTTGAAAAACAAATATGAATCTACATATCTATTAATAAGATTAGATTTTAATTATCTTTTTAGTAGGAGGTACTAAATACTTTAAGAAATCAGTGGCGTAGCTAGGTAACCATGAGCCCCGGTGCGAAAAAGCAATTGGGGCACTATCAAAACAGCTTCGGTTTTATCGGTTTAGTTCGAGGTTTGTTGGCCAAGGGCTGAGGGGGCTTCTGGACTTGGGGCTCCGGTACTGCTTAGCTCTCCCATAACTACTCCAGTGGCTCAATTTATTCCTACCAACTAGTTCCTATCAATTATAATAAAATTACTACTTCTGGTACAAGCAAAGAGGGTATCTACCCGCTTTGCCCTAACACACATTTCTTGGTTTTGATACATTAATGTAAAAAGTAATGGATGGATATTAAATTATTTAGTCAAATAATAAAACTAGTTTATTGTAATAGAAAATCCCACTATAAAAAATGGGCTAATGGTAAGGGTTTTGTAACAATTAAAAATAAATTAATTTCAAACAGTTTACAAAATTATTAATTTTTTAATTTTGTAACGTTATTAAGCATCTTACACTGTAAAAAATCGGGAGTGAATCCGGAGTGAATTTTCACTCCCATCACTCGGAGTTTCGGAGTGAAAACAAAAATCACTCCTCGCTCGGAGTTAACTTGGAGTTTTTTTTAGCGGATTAATTGCGGAGTGATTTCTCATCAATTTCGGAGTGAATATAGATGTTCGGAGTGAATATCGATTTAACTTACAGAAATTATTATAATTCATTAAACACAATAGATTAAATTTAACATGTAACCTAAATCTTCTTCTAAATCTTTACAATATAATTATAAAATTATTTGCATGACTGTAGTTAAGGTTAACGAAAGTAATAAATAAATAATATGTAAATAAGTCAATAAATTATATATTCAGAACAATATAAAAATATAACAATTTAATCAAAACATTACCTGATAGATGGCGTCCAAAGATATTTTTACAAAAATAATTTAAAAAAATGAAAGCACCTTTAGTACTTCCGAACGCCATTTTCTGTTTTTTTATTTATATTATTATAAATCTAATAATAATGATATTATTATTAATAATAATAATAATATTAATAATAATAACAACAATTTTTGTAATAATCAAATGTATTATGCACGGTCCTTATATCTAAAATTTATTCAGAGTGAATTTTTTTAATTGTTCATATAAAATAATGTTTGGAGTGAATTTCACTCCGAGCGAGATTAAACTAATTAAAAGTCATCCACTCCGCATTCACTCCGCAAATTTTTTACTGTGTAGGTGTCAAAAGTAGTATGACATCAATTAGGCAGGGTACTGGCAGTGTAAAGACATATAAAAATTCCAACTAATATATAACATATTCACATAAAGGTTGTTCCGCGCTTTAGGCCACCTTCCCCTATTTATTTATGCATTAAAATAGATTTTTTTTAATAAAAATACAAAAACTTCTTCTTCAACTTATAAACTATTGAGTCTTTTCTTTAGTACTAAATTCCAATAACACTTTTCAATTACGATACCGAATATTAAGAAAACCTAACAAGAATTTCATTCTTGCCTCCTTTTTGAAATACAAATTAATATCACGCCAATTTCTTACTAATTCGAAATAATTTAGACCAATGAATTACAGGAAAAATTAATTGAATAATTTTAATCGTTCCCTCTCACTTGCATTGACATGATTATCGTATCTTCTCGTTCCCTTCCACTCATTGCTATGGTAAATACATTTTTTAATATAAAATCGATATTTGCTAAATTAAAATAAAATTTTTGATTTGAAAGAACGCACGGTAAATTATACTAATGATATAAATACGAGGATGTGCGCATTCGAGCGAAAAGTGGCACATTTCCGAGCGAGGGAAGCAAATGAAGCGCGACGCGGAGCGGCGCGCTTCATTTTCCCGAGATCGGAATGTGCCACTTTGAGCTCGAATGTGCACACTCAGTTTTAAGTTAGATTAACAAACGTGCCGTTTTACCAAAAAAAAATTGTTCACGTTAGTTATACCTCACCTAGTGCACGGAAGATTAAACTCGAATTTTTGATAACTCGAATTATTTTTAGTTTTCCTTCAACTTCGACTAATCGAGGTTCGACTGTATTTTAAAGGGGTCGGTCGAAGGGAGAAAGTCAAGTTTTGTAAGGGTGCGCGGCCCTTTGGGATAAAATAAGACCGAAGATAGAGAGAGAGAGCGTAAGTCAAAAAGTAAAAGCGATCTTACCTTGTGCCGGAGCAAAGATGTTGAGATAAAGGCAATCCTCGCTCTGGTTTTTGAGGAAGGGTAGCAGCCTTTTCAGGTACTCCAGTCTTCCCTTGGGCATCTTCTCGAGCGCCGCAGTTTCGTTTGATATATCGGGCAATTTTTGCGGACAAACGGGTCCGAGTTTATCGGACACCCTAACCCCGTTCCAGGGGCTCGGCGTCCGCGTAGGGCTGAACCTGTTCGACATGACCGGCGGGGTGGCGTAGGGCACCCCCATGAACACTTCGACCGGCTTCAAGTAGCGATGCTGGTCCATCGGCAGGATCAGGCCCTGCAATCGGCCGTAGCGCGTCTGCACGATGCGCGTGCTAATCTTCGCGTTCTTGAAAATGTTGTTGCATTTCGTCGAAAAGATCAGAATCGCGAAAATTAATAATCTAAACAGCCCCCCGCTTTTAGATCCCATCTTTCACAAAGAAAACGTTAAGTCGCAAGAAGCATCGCGTTAAAAAGATCGCCTCGACTTTATTTCCGGATCCCTCAAAAGGAAAATTTAATGCAACCGGTTTCGCGTTTTTCGGAGAGTGGAAATATCAAATGCGACGAGTCGGAAGAAAAACAAATTTCAGATGTATTTCTAAATTAATTATTGCTTCTTAATAATTAAGCTCGCAACCTGCTCGCGTTTTTGTGAAAGGACCTCGAGTTCGCGCTTGGAACGGTGAAAACTCGAAAGAAAATAATCAGGACGTCCATTATGTGCTTCGCCGGTCCGCTTCAAATCATCTGAAATAAAACACTTTGTTAGTTTTAAATGAATATTCATTTTATTTGCTTTTTAAATTCAAAGATCGATGTGAATAAATTTAATAAATACGAGGATGTGCGCATTCGAGCAAAAAGTGGCACATTTCCGAGCGAGGGAGGCAAATGAAGCGCGACGCGGAGCGGCGCGCTTCATTTTCCCGAGATCGAAATGTGCCACTTTGAGCTCGAATGAGCACACTCGGTTATAAGCACGATTCACAATAATTTAGAGCCATAAATTAGACAAAAACGCAATTAAATAATTTTAATCGTTCCCTCACACTCGCATTGACGAGATTGTCGTATCTCTTTGATCCCTTCCACTCATTGCTATAGTAAATACGTTTTTCGAGTATAAAATCGATATTTACTAAATTAAATTATTTTTTTGGATTTAAAAAAGCGTAGTTTACAATAAATAAATGTAATAAATACCAGGATGTCCACATTCGAGCGAGAAGTGGCACATTTCCAAGCCAGGGAGGCAAATGAAGCGCGACGCGGACCGGCGTGCTCCATTTTCCCGAGATCGGAATGTGCCACTTTGAGCTCGAATGTGCACACTCGGTTATAAACACGATTAAAGTAATTTAGAGCTATAAATTAGATGAAAACGCAATTAAATAATTTTAATCGTTCCCTCTCACTCGCATTGACGGCAATGTCGTATCTTTTCGCTCCCTTCCACTCATTGCTATGGCAAATACGTTTTTCGAACATAAAATCAATACTCGCATGAAAAAAATATATTGGATAATATAGTACATTTTATATTATAACATAATTGATGACATATAAAACTATATACCTATATTAAAATAACTATTTTTCTGACGTTTTAATTATATACTTTAAAAATATATTAATATAATACATAATACTATATTTTCGCATATATTCAAATTATATGAAATACATATATTTCAAGATTACATATTAATCATATAAGCAATTTTATAGTATTAATGTATAAGTTAGCATAGTCTAGCACATATAAATATCACTATATTCTTAACATATATCTAAAAGTATATATATGCAAAATATATAAGTTCTTATATCCAAAAATATATTATTTAAGAAAGATGTCGACATATGGAGTTCATAAGAAGCTATTCTAATCATTTTATAGTTCTATGCGTAAGTGTCGCTGTGTAAACATATATTGAACGAAACAATTTAAAAATCACAATTTCCCTTATTTTTCTCAAATAATTTGTAATGTACGAGTTTTATTATTTTGAATAGCGTGTTAGATCCGTTTAGAGCCTTTTAAGATTAAATTGGCATATAAATTGTTACCAAACTGTTTAGAAAACTTTTAATATTCTAGATTAAGCGAATCAAACTTTTTTTGCTGTAAAATTCCAATACGACAGTATCGTTTACATATTTAATTGCAGTCGCCAAGTACAAATATCTACATCTTATAATTTTAGATATATTATTTACTATATTATATCTCTATAAATATATCGTCAAGTAAAATTAACATTTAGAATCGCGAAAAAAACCTTTGAACAACGACTGCAATAAATTTCACAGTGGTGCACAAAATGCGAAACACCTTGTATATAATTTTTTTTATGATCTCTAAACAAAACCCCCGATAATTTGCTTTAATTTTACAAAGTAAGCGTCAATTCCAAATTAATTACGTGCAAACGCATATTCCATTATAAAGGGTGTTTCGAATTAAAGCAAAAATTTATTAAGATTTTCAAAAATTGCTAAAAACGATCGTTACGAGGCTTTGTAATTATTTATAAGAGATTATTATTACAAACCGATAAACACGTGTGCCTATTTAAAAACTCAAGTGCACGATTCCGGAAAGCGCGATAACGTTAACTTGCAAACGGCCGAAAGCGCTACGTCGAACAAAGAAAATAAATTTTGGGCCTCGCAACTAACATTTTGGAAAACCATTATGACCAAAAAAACCGAGATTTTTGAGAAAGGTGGCGTAAAGATTTTTAAAGTATTATTTGTGACTTAACAATAACGACAAAACACAGAATATTTAAAAATAAGCTTACAATTCAGATTTATATACAGGGTGTACTTCGGAGAGTTTTAAAACCCTTTGGTAAACACTATTGTGTTCCACACAAAACTAATTAGTAAAAATCAAAATTTTCTAGAACGTTCTTAACACTTCAACCTGCGATTCACAACTGGAGTTTATGTATTGATTTTTCACGAAGTCGTTCACGAAGCACTTCATATTGAAGCTTCGTATAAGTTAAGGCACATTTGTAAGTAAAGGGGCGGAGTTTATGTATTAATTTTTCACGAAACCTACAAAGTATTGATTTTTAGATATGCCAAACAGGTAGTGACATCGCCAAAAGTTTCCTGTGGTTACGTTATGTTTAAGGCCACTGACCTGTGCGTTGCTCGTAAACGAAGCTCCATTCGTCGCTCGCTGCTATGTAAACCGGCACAAAAGTGTTTTAACTGTGTTTAATTAGTGTTTTAAATGGTCACAAGTGCGAAATAGAGAGACTTATGAGTGTCGGAATTGGTTCAGAATGAAAGTTTGCACAAAGTTCCAAATTCGAGACGGTCGCCGGAGCGCCGGTATTCGCCCGACCACTGCGCAAGGGTGCCTTAGTGCGATCGCAGCATCGGCTTACGGGCTTCCAGCCAAACGAAAGATTCCGTTTGGGGAACGTCTACTGTGCGTGGGTCAAACGACCGAGCATCAACGTGCTCTCATCATAGCCGGTGAGTGACTTATTGCTATACAATTAAAAATTATGTTAAATGCAAAGAATTGGAAACTATCCTATACGGCCGTAACGATGTTTTATAATTATTTAGAAAGTAATGCTATAACGAATAAATAAACGTGTAAACATTTTAAAACTCGGATGTGCACACTCGGTTTTGAGCATGATTCACAATAATTAATTTAATTTCTTAGATGGCTAAATTTACTGTCGAATTTTCGTTTGCTGTTTTTACAAATTAATTAATTTAAATAATTTGAGAAATAAACACATTTTATAAACTTCAGGTAAACACTTTAATTAAAACTAAAATTGTTATTGGTCAATTTATCACATAACCATGGTTACCGTTTGAAATAACCAATAAAAACTTGTATTTCACGCGCTCTATTTGAATTTTATAATATACGTCAGTAGGTACTTCTTACATCTCCTTCAATATATGTTTTTCTCTGAAGATTCGATTAACAAATTCAAATAATTCTACATTATCGAGCGCCATGCAAAGCGCATATACCTATTTATACGCAAACTAGCAGTGTTAGTAGACCATTTAATTAACAAATATTAATTAATAAAAAAAATTCGTATAAAAACAATTTTTTTTATTAAATGATCCGTGTTGTTAGTTCTGACCAAAACTTTATTTATTCCAAACGTTGAAATCGTACAAAATGTCGACAAACCATTTAATGGTAAACATCACATATTTTTCAAAGTAGATGTATTTAATTTGGAACATCCACTTGCCTTCCGGAATTAATGGCGGCATATTGGTTGCATTCGGACTTAGATCGTAAATGTAATAGACTCGGTCCTAAAAACGAACCATAATCAGCTTTCTTCACTATTGTAAAGAAAAATATATTAAAAGTTACCGTGATATAAGGACATTTGGTATTGGAATTGGAAAGCATGTGCTGAATGTCGTATAATTTTGAATTGCCAGCTGAGCACAACCCTAACATAAATTCTATCGGTCCTTTCCGGTATTCATTGCTCTTAAATTGATAGCCCGTAAATAGTATCTAAAGTAACAAATAAATATTTAAGATTCGCCGCTTTAATTTCGCAAAATACCTGGCCCATTCGGTCCGTCGTTATGTTCATTTTAAACGAAAAATTCATGTTCAAGTGCAGTTCGGTCCGACTGAACTTCGTACACTTCGCCATGTAGAATTTTACTAACGTTTGGTTTATGTCCGTTATTTCGCAATGGTCCGGCAGGAATCTGTAATTGAGTTGCTAAAAACATAACGAAAAAGTTACTCAAAAAATATGTAGCAATTAACTCACTAAAAAATATGTTTCCATGCATGTCGCAATAATTAATAGTAGACCGAAAAGATTCCTCATACTAACCTACTGTTAGCCATGTACTTTGCACAATTATTGTTATTGTTGGCCATGAATTGTTCCTAAAACTGGGTAATGATTGGGAACCGGATTATTGCGGTAAAAAATTGATTTTATGGCTAGATATATTTTTATTGTCATTTATAATTTTATAGGTATTCAGTAAACATGCTTTTGTGTTTTTTTAATATGTTTATTATAAGTAAGAATGGTATTGTAATAGTACTATAGATGAAGATAGTAAAGCTATTTACTCTTTAACAGTATAATGATGGGTTTTAAGGCCGCCGTCCGAGAGCAACGGTTTGCCTAATATCGATAAAAATTTAGACCTTTGGTACATCCATTCCCATTTTTTTTAGCACTTAATTTTATTATAAAAAAATAGGAATAGACCATAGGCACATAGGACGAAAATATGACATATTTTGTTTTGCCCAAAACTGATAATATATATTCTAAAAAAAATTGCTAATTAGTTGAAATCAAATCTACATTAAGGGACTAAAAAGTAAACTTTTTAAACTATAATTTCACAAAAACTAAAGATGTTTATTCAATTTAAAATATGTAATTCTCTGTTTCAAATTGAGCGCCTTTTTTTAAAACTAAATAAAACGCATAATTTGCATTGATTTTCAAAATTTTATATTGATAATTGAAGTAAAATGTATGACATTTAAACACAAAAAATAATATTTGTCAAATGACCACCTCTTGTAGTTCCACACACGTTCACAATTTTGGATGACATTTTGACATAATTGAGGCTCCATTTCACCAATAACACGAATAATTTCATCCTTTAGTTCAAGAATCATTTGTGGATTGTTCCTATAGACTTCATTTTTTACATGACCCCAAAGAAAATAACCAACGGTGTCAAATTACATGATCTGTCAATTGATTATTTTTTGAGAACAATCATCTGGTAATCCAATTGACAAATGTACGACGTTTTGAATTGTCCAAAGGGTTTTAATTCCTTTATTATTTGGACCCTATGTGTCTTTAAAGATAAATCCTTTCGTAAAATACGCCATGTTGTTGTTTTACTGAGCCCAACTTGTTGTGATCGTTGACTAATGAACATTTTAGGCTTTTCAGCAACACTTTTACAAACCATATCAATGTGCTCTTGTGAACGACCAAAAAAAATTTATTTTTTTATTTTTTTATCATCTGCGGAACCAATCTCTTTAAATTTATGAACAATTCGACTAATAGTCCTTTCAGATGGACGATTATGTAAACAATAAAAATCACATAATTTTTTAAAAAGCTTTTTACAGAACGCAGAATTTCATAAAATAATGCAAAAATTTTAAAGTACTTTTGTATCGTGTAACACTTCGTTTTTATTAATGTCATACATCACACTTCTTAAATGTTAAAAGACCGAGACGAATTCAATGCGCTATCTATGTTTTATTTAGGTTTAAAAAAAGGCGCTCAATTTGAACCGCCCTTTATATCAATTTCTGCAAAACTGTTACTGGCAAGGATCTTATAACAATTTGGGAATGGAAATAGCTAGACACTATAAATGTTAGTTGTTGGGTATTAACTTCGACTATATTCTGATAGATGACGCATATGCAAAAATAAAAATATGGAAAATTTTGTTATAAATATTTGTTTTGAATTTTTAACACCCCGTTTCCGAATATTGTAAATTGCTTTTGTGACATTCAATTTTTTATTAAAATTAATACTTAATATATATAAATCAAAAAAATTTATAATAATTCAGAGCGCGATTATTATTATTTAACTATTCACCGCTTTAGAAAAAAAGCAGCATTTTTTCGCACCCCAGCCTTAACCCTTTACATACTGGGTGACCAAAATTCACATGCCATACTAGGTGGGGTTTGCCATACCCTGAAAATAAAATAAAATTCATGAAATTGTACTTTATCACAGTTAAATGATAAGAAATATATTTTAATAACCAATAATGAATAGGTTTAAGTAAAGCACATCGTCACTGCGCCTGAAAAGTTCCATATGTGATTTTTGTAAGGTTTTGTGAAACAACAGAAAACGTGTTATTGAATAAAATAATAGAAACACTGCTAAATTGTTGTTAATGCAATATCAAAGACATTTAATAAATGTCTTTGATATTGCATTAAAAATTTAACTTTTTCTTCAACTTATAAATTATTGATTCTTTTCTTGAGTACTAAATTTCAATGACACCGGTCAAGTACGATACCGAATATTAAGAAAACCTAAGAAGTTCATTTTTGCCTCCTTATTGAAATAAAAATTAATTTCACAGCAAATTCTTAATGATTTCCAATAATTTAAAACAATAAATTACCCGAAAAATTAATTGTATAATTTTAATCGTTCTTTCCCACTTGCATTGACAAGATTATCGTATCTTCTCGCTCCCTTCCACTCATTGGTATGGTAAATATGTTTTTCAAATATAAAATCGATATTTACTAACTTAAATAAACATTTTTGATTTGACGGAGCGCACGGTAAATTATACTAATAACATAAATACGAAGATGTGCGCATTCGAGCGAAAAGTGGCACATTTCCGAGCGAGGGATGCAAATGAAGCGCGACGCGGAGCGGCGCGCTTCATTTTCCCGAGATCGGAATGTGCCACTTTGAGCTCGAATGTGCACACTCGGTTTTATGCTCGATTACCAAACGGCCCTTTTTTTAACAAAAAAAATTGTTCACGTTAGTTTTACCCCATCTAGTACACGGAAGGTTAAACAACTTTGTGCATGACACGTTTTCGAAAATTCAAACTTAGTCAGACAATGAATTTTGTAACAGTGCCCCAAGCATTGATTTTATTTATTGTTATAAAAAACTTAATTGCCAACAATAAACATCATAAACAAGCCATAAAAAAATTTCTTTGTGACCTGATCGTACGTCTATTCCTCGCCCCAAGGCTGTCTGCCAAGTTCAAAGCTCGCCAAACTTCAGAAAACGATTGCCAATAAAAAATATTATGGAAAAACCAACAATCTACACAAATATTTACATTACACAAAATAAATTTGAATCCTAAAAAAGTGCTTTTATTTTTTTTCGGCTTCCTTTGTGGAAAATTTCTATCGCACGAAAGCTTCGACTTTTTTCCCTTATTAATTTCGCCAAGTTTCCGCGAAATTAATTTCTAATTAAAATTTCGCTGCGATAATATTAGTGCAGTTGGAAGAGAAGAAAACGACCTATGTTTCGGCGCTATTTAAAAATTTCGAGAGGTAGCATTTCGTAAGCGAATAATTTTTCTAAGGTTGTTGCAATTGCGTTTGGCGGAAAGCTCCGAGAATTGCTTCCTGAGAGCGTAGCTGAACGTCTAACATCCTGTAGGTACAAAATGTTTGACTAAAATCTCAATATTTGTTCTGTCAGAAGTACACGAAGTTGGTGCGGAAGTAAAAGCAAAGCTCGATCCTTAATGAGCTACAATTTTCCTTTAAATTTGCATTTCGGTATATTTCAAGATAGGCTGAAGTGTGTGTACACACTCATCTACTTAAATTCGGGACTAATAGGATTTCATTTAAGGATTTCAATATTAGGTGCGCTTTCTGTATTTTGTCATTGTGTTCGTATGTCAATTTGCGACGATTTCCTAATTAGAATTCGACGACATAAAGCTATTTTCTATTATAGTGCACCACTAAAAGGTAGTTTAGTAAACTTTCTATTAATTCTAACGCTCCTCTGTCCTTAATAACTCCATAGACCGAATATTCTCTTCTCTTCGAGACGTTTTGATGATAATAAACGTTTCCCCTAACTGTTTAAAGCAAATTTCTATTTCATAGTCTACTAATTTCAGCAATTTGTGTATTAATTACTCTGTAGTTTATTTTTAAGATAATCGAATTGTTCACGTGGAATAGGAAACCTTTCCATATTATTAAACATAGCTCTTTGTCTCTCTCTGTCGCTATACTCAATTTTGGAAAATATTTTTGTTTAGAAATGTTAAATTTAGACAATTGTGTTGTTTTATTAATAACGATGTATGGGTTTGTTAACAAGCTCGATATTTGGCCTTCAAATCAATTAAAAGAGATGCATTTAACACATCGAATGGGTATTTTTAATACAAATGTCAAACACAATCAAATCAATCCTTTTTTAAAACTAATCATCACCGGTGATGAAAAATGGGTTGTTTAAAATATCGAAAATGATCATGGTCCAAGCGTGATGATCAGCGCAAGCCTCATCAAAAGCCGAATTACATTTAAAAAAGATATAGAATTATATGTACACGACAAAACTTTTTTTAATGGCAGAATAATGTCTTTAACTGCCGAGGAATAAAACTTGAACGCTAATAAAGGGAACACTACAGAAGAAACCAATGAAAAAAAAAATATTTAGAAAAAAAAGGAATGTATGTAAATATTTGTATAATAGAAGTTTATTTAGCGCTTTAGCATTGCTTTATTATGGCGATAGTCTCTTCCTTTTCTGTTGCTGTATTACGTAAATACCATACCGCACAAAAAGCGAATGAGATAAAATAATTATTTTATCTTTTTGGCCGGTCTAAAATAGGGATAAAAGTTGAGAGAGAAAGTATATGTTACAAAATTGTCAAAATATTTTAATTTAAAGTTTTGTACTGTTGGTTTTTATGTTCACGTTTCTAACCACTGGTTTTAGTTATTAAATTACAAAATTACTTATACTTTATCATTTATTTGTGAATTATTTTCAATTAAAATGAATTGAAAATCAAAAATTAATCCATTAGAGTACATTTTATCCTAATTCATTGATTTACAACCGTTCAAAAATTACGTGCTAATAAACGTTAGTTTTTTTAAACATAAGCTCGTTGCAAACCAGAACTGCGAAATTTTCTTTCAATAGTTGCATATTTGTTGGATTTTCTTTGTGTCTAACTAATGGCCATGAATACGTCCATTAAACTGGAGAGTTCGATTTAGCAAATACATATCTCTTGTGCATAAAGTGTAAAATCTAAGTATTCAATTCTCATACTTCGAAACGCCAAACATTTAAACTGGACCACAAAATTAAATTAGAACGAAGACGTGCAAAAGTAACGAAAGCAAATAAAACGTGTTTATCGTCAAAGACAATAAATTAGAATAAGTTTGCTTGGAAAGAAAACTAGGGCAAAAGTCCTACTTTTTTAATCTTCCGTATACTAGGTGGGGTATAACTAACGTGAACAATTTTTTTTTGTGAAAACGGGACGTTTGGTAATCTATCTGAAAACCGAGTGTGCACATTCGAGCTCAAAGTGGCACATTCCGATCTCGGGAAAATGAAGCGCGCCGCTCCGCGCCGCGCATCATTTGCCTCCCTCGCTCGGAAATGTGCCACTTTTTACTCGAATGCGCACATCCTCGTTTTTATTACATTTGTCTAATTTGTCCTATGCACCTTCAAATAAAAAATATCAATTTAATTTAGTAAATAGAAATTTTATATTCAAAAAACCTATTCACCATAGGAATGAGTGGGAAAGAGCGAAAAGATACGATAATATTGTTAGTGCAAGCGAGAGAAAATGATTAAAATTATTTAATTAATTTTACGCCTAATATATTGGACTGAATTATAGTGAATCATGCTGAAAACGGCGTGTGCACATTCGAGCTCAAAGTGGTACATTCCGATCTCGAGAAATAAAGCGCGCCGCTCCGCGTCTCGCTTTATTTGCGTCCCTCGCTCAGAAATATGGCACTTTTAGCTCGAATGCGCACATCTTCGTATTTATTACATTTGTCTAATTTGTCCCAAGCACCTTCAAATCAAAAATATGAATATAATTTAGTAAACAGGGATTTTATATTAAAAAAACGTATTTACCATAGCAATGAGTGGAAGGGAGCGAGAAGATACAATAATCATGTCAATGCAAGAGAGAGGGAACGATTAAAATTATTCAATTAATTTTTTGTGTAATGTATTGGTCTAAATTACTGCGAATCATTAAAAAATTGCCGTGAAATTAATTTGTTTTTCAATAAAACGTTTTTGCGAGCCTGTACACCCACATGTAACCTTTGTTTAGTCTTTGTAGAGTGCGATAGGCACCTGAAAGTATTAATTGGGGATTATAAAAGTGTGTTATTTGTCAAAGTTTGAACTGTTGTGGCTTTGGTGCCTGAAAAACACCGCGCGAATAATAATGTTATTATTTTCGAAACCACATTTATTTTAAAATATGATGTATTAGATACATTTCTAACGGGTTGGTGGGGGGGACACACTATTGATCAGTTTTATAAAACTATTTATTATTTTAAAGAACCAAAAGATGACCATTGTGCATTTTTTTTTCATTTGCTCAATCTAACTGGAACTAACGCACAAATATATAATGGAACACATTTTTGTGATCAGCCTTCGAAACTATGAACGATTTTGAAAACTTTAACGGTGATGTGGATTGAAACACATCTTATTTAAACAGCCAAATTAGAAAATTTACTAACTAGAATTAAGCTTTGTTGTCAGAATTCAAAGAAAAAATTAAACTTTAAAAGAACCAGTAAAAAACAACGGGCTATTGCCAATTATTAATCCTACATCAATTTATTGCAAATTGAAAAAATAGAAAATGATTATTGAACAGTTTTATAAACTTTGTTACATTGATTTTAGTTAATTTTCTTTTTGCAGTTAATTTTAAGTTGGGTAGGGTAAACCGACCAAATATCGGATACTTTTTGTTAGACCAATATCTGACACATTAAACGTTTTCATAATACCACCATGTTTTGCCAAGGTATGCCTTAATCTTTTAGTTATAACATTCTGACGTTAACATATTTTATTTACAGTTAATTTTTTTACTAATTATTTTTTTCTTAAATTATTCATTTTTTTGCATCAAAAAAAATTCGTCCTAATACCGGATAGGGATATAACATGAGATTTTAATTAAAATTTCAATATTCAAAAAAGGAATTTATGTTTTAACTTACTATAATTAACAAAGTAAAAGTCTAATGATTTTGACAAGCACAATGTACAATTTGGTTACAAACACTGCCTAATATCGGATATCCGATATTATGACTCCCACACTATCCGATATTAAGACGGCATCGACCACGTAGAAAACTTAGACATAATCTAAAAATGAAGCCATCTACGGTTGATTTCTAAATACACAAATAAACTATAAAACCTTAGTGTTATCCTGTATATAACATATTAAAAAATCTACCTCGCTTTACGATGGATATCGACTTTACAATATGATATCCGCAAATATTCCTAAACTCAAAAAAACAAACAAAATCTCTATCACATAAATCTCACTTCGTAAGTGACTGGAACTCAATAAACAGCATCATTACGCCAAAGAGAACGTAGTTCATGGGATCATCACAACCAATAGTACCTGCTGGTTGAGAAATAAAGGTATCCGATATTTGGTCGGTTTACTTTATTAATTTTTTTGTTGTTATTGAGAAGTCAATAGTGCATAATGTGAATAACATTAAAAAATTGGCTAAATACCTTCAAAATCCTTAAAACCAAGTGATTTTCTATGTGGTGCCTAAAAAGCACCGCCCGAGCAATTGCGTTACGGTAAACTGCGCGAGTAACTAAAGGTTAACTGTCATAAAGTACAATTTTGTGGATTTTATTTCATTTTTTTTCGGGGTATGTGACATTAAGTCACCTAGTATGTGGAGGGTTAAACAAAAATTTTATTCGGCAACCCATAACGATGATTGTTGACTGTGGTCATTAAAAACATAAACAAAACCCCGACAATAATCCCAATCGCTCCTTTTTTTTTGGCAAAAATCCGTCCCTAATGCATTAATGTAACAGGAAGTTACATTTGTTTGTAAAACTTCCGAACTGCTGTAAAGATTAATTAGGGTTTCTTTGTCTAAATCTTTAAGTTAGACGTTTAGACCCAGTTTCGGTGTTACAGTTTAAGTTTCAGCATTGTTCTAGTTTCTTTGCTGATAATTCCAACTTCGACTCTGACGAATTGCAAATTTAAACGATTTATAAAATTCTTATGCGAAACGCCCGTCGGCACCGAGACCTGTCAATTTCGAACGGCCAAATCCCCGAACGTTTCGTTCTTCCGAGCGGAAAAAAGAAGCGGAAGTGGAAATAATTATCTCGAAGATAAATCTTAAGAAATTACCAGAATCCCTCGAAGGTATTAATAAAGACAAAACAGGAGTGCCGCAAATATGGCGGAGCGTAATTTTGGAGTGCTTCGAAATTGTTAAAAATGCTTCGAAGATCCTCCTCGTTGAAATTACCTCGGACTAATGTTAAATAATGAGTCTGCTTATCTCTCATTTAGCATTTTAAAAGTTACTACAGAAAAAAATCGCCACCGCCGTAATTAATCTAAATATAAAGCTGAGTAAATAAAGGATTATCTAATTTACTGGCGTATTAAATTTTAAAATTAAGTCGTGCATGAATCTACTTAATGCCGGATTACCACCGACAACTGAATCGATTCCAATTTCGTTTTATGTTTATTGGAATTTAGGGTTTCGAGAAATCATTAATTTTGCCAAATTCTCAGCCACTTAAAACCATAAATAGAGCAATTTTCCAATAAAATAAACTCCCCATCTATTTTTATTTGTTCGCCCTTCGCGCAGAATTTTTACTTTATTTCCTTCATTAAATATTTTGCAAGCAGCCACCACGAAAAATTTCATTGTCTTCGCTGAAATACGAGAAAAACTCCAACTGCAGAGATCCGAAGGCCCATTCTCTTATTTGTTTGCTCCTAAGCCATTATTTTCGTTTCGTTAAGTGCACCAAGCCCATTTTTATTTATTTGTTCGACTAATCAATAAGAGGGATGCTCTTAAGACAACACGTACGAACATTTATCAGGGGCTGCGGAGACGAGCTCGAATTTAAAACGCAAATATGGCGGCGCTTGTAAACAAGTTTAATTGCCTTGTATTGCGTGTCACAAATCAAGGGCCGAAGGGGCGAATTCTTTATACGAGAATGCACTTTGGCGCATCAAGTGGTCAATTCGCTTTTGTGCCCCTAAATTATGGCGGTAGTTTTATCTGAAATACGTTCAGATAAATTTGGCCAGCCCATATTTTCTCAAGTTTTAATTAAAGTCGGGTCCTTTTTAGATCCCGACCGATTTTATTATTCTTTATCGCCCTTTGAAAAATTTATATCGCTTTTGCGAGAAGGTTTAATTTGTGTTTGATGGGCAAATAAAATAATACATAATTAGAACTCGAGTTAGTCTAATGGCCGCATGAAAATAGCCCATTAAAACGTCAAATGTAAATTTTGCTAAAATTTGTAATTTTCAAAATGCTTTAACTCGGCCGCCTTTGCAAATTTTGTCAATTTTTTTAATTTTTGAACGTTTCCAACCCTAACACGTGGGAATTCGGTCCTAAATCAAAACTTCAAAACTTTTTAACACGCCTCACCTAAGTCATTCTAAAATTTTGATGCCCTCTATGTAACATAAATATTATTGAAGTTACACTTTTTTTTTGGGAGTAAAATATTAGCAGGCCACGGAAAATGCGCACGCTCTACTAATAAAAATTCGTCAATTGAAGTTAGCTTTCTAAGAAAATAGTTTAACAATTGTGAATGAGGCTTAAAACCGAGTGTGCACATTCGAGCTCAAAGTGGCACATTCCGATCTCGGGAAAATGAAGCGCGCCGCTCCGCGTCGCGCTTCATTTGCCTCCCTCGCTCGGAAATGTGCCACTTTTCGCTCGAATGCGCACATCCTCGTATTTATTTAATTTATTTTTGCATGTGCTTATATTTAATTTAGTTACACAAGAGAAGTATAACTTCTAATGTGCGTAGGTACATAAGTACACGCACCGGTTTTTTTATTTAATATTTAAAAATAAAATTATCCTTTAAATGAAGCTTAATTACAACTTGTTTAAAACGTAAGATTTATGTTTTAGCAAGAAATCACTAGAAAATTATTAAGAAAAAAACAATAAGTAAATTTTCAAAATATATAAGGGGTAGATAACTAAAAATCAAGTACGTTTTTAAATTATCTTCTTCACTTCAAATGGAAGTGTTTTATTTTAAAACGCTAAAGTATTTTACAGCCATTTAACACTAAAATGACTGAAACTTAGTATATTGTACCTATATTGCCCAAAAGCAGTCAAAATGATTGCATTGTGAAAAAATAACTAATGTGTAAAGAAATTTGTTTAAAATTAATTTTTAATATTTTTATATTATTTACAGTTATACCTATAACAAGTTATTAGTAAATATTAACAATAAAAAAAAATTACTTCAATTAGGAAAAAAATAATAATTTATGCATTATTATTTGTGCATTTTATGCAAATGAAAGTGGAAATCTTTTTATATGTACATCTTCCGCAAACATTTAACATTTTTCACATATATTATTTGTTTTGTTGTTGTGGCAAAGTCGTACTTGACAAATTTTGCGTTTGTTAGAATGCGTTGCATTTGACGATATTGCAATTGATCTTTGTGGGTCGTCATGTTCTGATGAATTTTTTGGTCTTGCAGCTCTGCATTCGGTGGAAAGCTGTTCTGCTAATTGAAACATGAACTCTTTTCGTTGTATTTCGATTCCTGTCGTATCTTTCTAAAGGATCCATGCATTTGTAGCAGCCAAATCTAAAATATTGAAAAATATTTGGAGGGGCCATCTACGAGAACTAGCTTTTCTGTATATTTTCTGGCCATTTTATCCGCTAGATCAACTCCAAATTTTGTGCTGTTATTTAAATACAGAGCCGAACTGATCATATAAAAAATTTAGTTAATTCAATAAGAGTCATTTGATTATTTAAAATTTTCCAAGCAGTCAAATTGACTGCTTTTGGGCAATATAGGTATAACACATATATATATACTGGAAATGAAGGAGTGGGGAGGTAACTACAATTATTAATAAACGCATTGATATGTTGTATAAAAAGTCACAAACTTTTAAGAACTTGTGTCATTATATACATAATTGTTTTTCTAATTTAAATTAAAAACAGTCAAAATGACTTCCTTGGGCAAGCTAGTGTTAAATACGTGGTAGTTACTAAGTAAACGCCTACCATGTACTTAAATGGCAGTGAAACACATTAACGTTTTAAAATAAAACACTTCCATTTGCAGTGTTGAATTGCCCCCATAAACACTTAAATTGCTCCCATGTGGGGCGTGGGACCGACGTTGGGAATTGAGAAAAAAATTTTAGGTAATGGATTTGCTTTAAATTTTTGCGGGACGATCCCATGGACCCCAAACCCACATAACCAGAGCCATTTTTCCCTACTCCCTTGAAACTTTAAAATTTTCCACAAAATTAAATAAATCGAAAAAAATGCGCTTCGGCTCACAAAAGCGATAGTAGCGCCCTCATTTTTGATCCCATCGTTAAAAACGGCCCGGAATCTTAATCCTGACACTTTTTTCAATAATATGCGTGCAAAATTGGCATAGAGCGCAATGTTAATTTTTCAGTAATTAAGGGTTGAAATTTTACGTTCATCTTTGTAGCACAAAATTTTGCGTTAAAAAAATTGTAGTGCCGTTATTTGTGGACGGATCTTTAAAAACTATACAGATTTGGATTCATCAGACTTTTGGCTCAAAATATCATAGCGGTGCCAGATTTTTCAAAATCAAATTAATTTAATATGGGCTTTACTACATTTTATACAATCAGATTAAAGATTGCTTTAAATGTAAGGGTACTTTTGCAACGCAATGCAGTTGCAATTTATTATTAAAAACTGTAAGAACTGAAAAATAAATAATTTCTTTGAAGGAACTGCTTTCAGTTTTTTGTATACATTTTTCATAGAACTTATGTTACTAACGTTCTAGCGAAGTGGAGAAAAATTAATTTAATAATAGATAGAATTTTTAAGGCAAGCTGAAATATATCGCTCTCCGTAATAGCACCTATGTAAATTTAATGCATGCCTTAAAGTAAAGTAACAAGTTTAAGATGAAGGAGGTGTGTAATAAATAAGATTAGAATTAAGGGAACGTGCACTTCGGAATACGTTAAAGGAGTAACATCCACGTTATTACGGTGTAAAGGAAACTACACTTACGGTATCTGCAATTAGTTTAACTTTAATGTAAAGCGACTACGATAAGCCGAAAGATTGCTCAAACAGAGCAAGAAAGGGCTAACTTTTAAAATTACAAAGTAAGGTATCAAAGTAAGAGCAAAGTAGATATAAAAATAAAGTGGTCCCTTAACTAAAGAGAAAATTGGAGAGAATAAACCAAAGGTCCCGTGGGAAATACTCGATACAACGTCATCAGCTTATGATTGGACAAAATACTTTTCTTCGCTTTCCTACGCCGACAGAGAAAGAGAAAGACGAAAGAATAATTCGAAAAGAGTCGCTCTTCCGAATGTAATTGCTTAACAGAAAGCGACAAAAACTCGATTCTTTTTGTCTCGTTTCCACTTCTGGTTTTACAAATGATATAATTTTAAAAAGTACACACTTTCCGTACACTTGCGACAAAGCGGACAGCAATGGGAGTGTAAATCAGCGTTCATTGTTTCAAAAGTGAGATCGTATATTTTTGAACAATAAGCGGCTTTTGTGGGACCGCGCCGGTTTGTTTTATTTGGGTCTGTCGCTCGGTCCTACACCCCTTTTATAACCAGTTACAGTGGAAACTCGGTTATCCGAACTAATTATTGTTGCAGCTCATTCGGATAATCGAAAATTCGGTTAATTGAATGTGTAGAAAAAAAAACGAATTTTAAATATAATGTGACATTTTGAGAGCGCAACTACGGTTTTAGAATTACTTGAATTTTTTTAAATAATTTGATCATTGTTAATCGTGGCGAAAAGCGGAGTGTGCACATTCGAGCTCAAAGTGGCACATTCCGATCTCGGGAAAATGAAGCGCGCCGCTCCGCGTCGCGCTTCATTTGCCTCCCTCGCTCGGCAATGTGCCACTTTTCGCTCGAATGCGCACATCTTCGCATTCATTGGATTTTGTAAATTAAACTTTCTTTACAATCAACAAATTTTAATTGATTTCAGTAAATATTAATTGATTATATGTTCGAAAATGTATTTTTACCATAGCAATGAGTGGGAGAGAGCGAAAACATACAAGAAACCCATAAGTACGAGTGAGAGGGAATGATAAAAATTATTTACCACTTTTTCGTTACCAAAATTATGGTGAATCGTGCTTAAAGCCGAGTGTGCACATTCGAGCTCAAAGTGGCACATTCCGATCTCGGGAAAATGAAGCGCGCCGCTCCGCGTCGCGCTTCATTTGCCTCCCTCGCTCGGCAATGTGCCACTTTTCGCTCAAATGCGCACATCTTCGCATTCATTGGATTTTGTAAATTAAACTTTCTTTACAATCAACAAATTTTAATTGATTTCAGTAAATATTAATTATATGTTCGAAAATGTATTTTTACCATAGCAATGAGTGGGAGAGAGCAAAAACATACAAGAAACTCATAAGTACGAGTGAGAGGGAATGATAAAAATTATTTACCACTTTTTCGTTACCAAAATTATGGTGAATCGTGCTTAAAGCCGAGCTCAAAGTGGCACATTTCGATCTCGGAAAATGAAGCGCGCCCGCGTCGCGCTTCATTTGCCTCCCTCGCTCGGAATGTGCCACTTTTCGCTCGAATGTGCACATCTTTGTGTTAATTGGATTCGACTATATTAATAACAAATCCTTCAAATCCACATTTTCTATTCGGAAAAAGTTTTCGCTTGAAAGTGCACCTACTCCTTAATAATTGAATTTGCCTATCTTATTCTTCTCTCTTACAAATAGGGGTAAACAGTACAGTGATTGGCCTTTTAGCAATTGAACAATTAAAATACTAAATTTCATACTTATATAAAATGTATTTATGATTTTTTATTGTGCTAGTAAGTGTAAAAAACTATATTTTTCAATATAAATAAAAAATTTAACGTTTTATATAAAATTAAAATAAAAATATTTGGTTTATTAAAAAACATAGTTATTGGCCATATAAAAATAGTAATTGGCCAGTGAATTTACAGTGATTAGCCATAATTTTCTAATTAAGATAAGATATAGTAAATTAGCGAAAAAAAAAACCATTTAAAAAAAATTTAAATATGAATTTAATAATTAACTTTATGATATTTAAGAAGGCATATCGTTGCTGCGAAGTCAAAATCTCGCATCTCAAAATTCGAAACTTTTTAGGAAATATAGATTTATTATTATAGGGGTAAACAGTACAGTGATTGACCCTTTAGTAACTGAACAAATAATTTATTAGAAAAAAATATTTTATTTTCCACATACTAAAGATAAGATAATTATAAAGAACGAAAGCCGGTTTGACCTGAAAACTGCCTATTTTTCGGAAAAATTTGTGACCCCACTCATTTTGTTAAGAAGACCATGCTGATCATTTCTGTCGAAAAAAAAGTATTGGGAACATGGGAGTTTTTCGACTTCGAGAATTGAGCTGCGTTCAAACGCTTGAAAAGTTTTTTAAGTGACTTTTTATGCCACTAAATATAAATATAATATTTTTTTTAATCCTTATTATATTTCTTAAAAAAATATTTTATTATTTGTTTTGGTTTCGTTTATAATATAATTTTATTAGGGTTGAGAGCCCAAAAGTTAGGTTATTAGGCTGATTATCAAACGCGTTTTTAACAATGTTCCCATTATCCGATAAGAAAAATTTTTCACTACTCCACTTGATTTTTGATGCCCTTTCATAAAACCTAGTCATTAATTTTGCCATTAATAGGGGCAGTTTTCAGGTCAAACCAGCTTTCGTTCTTTGTATAAGTACTTATTTAAAGAAAAACAATTTAAATATAAATTTAACAATTAACTTTACGATATTTAAAAAGGCATATCGTCGCTGCGAAGTCATAAACTCGTATCTCAAAATTCTAAACTTTTTAGGAAACAAAAAAAAAACTATAATCATTTTCTATTATAATTTTGATTTAAGTTACAGTGATGCTGGAAATAATCTAAAAATAAATAAATTAATGCAAGTAAAATAAGTTTTTAACTTTTAATTATTTAAATGAAATATTACTAATGATATAAATAAAATTCATATTTTAACCAAAACAAAACTTCTTGTGCTCTTATCTGTTACTTAAAATGTACTGCCAATAACTGTCACATAGAGACTCTAACCATGGAATAGTAATTGGCCGTATGGCTAATCACTGTCGATACCATTTTTCGCGCGATATTTATTGGCCTTTAATTTTTTTTGTAATCTGTGCTTTATTTTAGACCTTTATTGATTTATTATTTTTAAAAATTTGTACCAAAAGCTTTTTTTAATCATAAAAATCTCAGAATAGTCAGGTCTCCGCTTGTAGATTTTTGTATAACATGGAGTAAATTTGTAAGAATCTCGGCCTGCTCATTTTAATGATTGAATATACTCACAAAACAGGAAATTATAAAAAAATGACTAGTTATATCCAGTACAGAGAGGAATAAAGAATTTTCTAGTATTGATGAAAAATTATCTGGCTAAAATATAAATTTATAATTATATAATTTTTTAAATAAGGCCAATCATTGTCTACTGGCCGACAAATGTACTGTTTACCCCTAATATCTAATCTTTTTTAAACAAAAAATAGATCTAATTTATTTTTGAATTGAAGAATAAAATAATAATATAGGCAAATCCGATAAATACGAGGATGTGCGCATTCGAGCGAAAAGTGGCACATTTCCGAGCGAGGGAGGCAAATGAAGCGCGACGCGGAGCGGCGCGCTTCATTTTCCCGAGATCGGAATGTGCCACTTTGAGCTCGAATGTGCACACTCCACTTTAAGCACGATTCACAATATTTAATTTATTTTCTAAAAATATTTAATTATTCAAACTAATGTTATAAAAGCGAAATTAACTCTGTCTGTCTGTCCGTCTGTCCGTCTGTCTGTTATCTTTTCACGCCTAAACCACTGAACTAATTTTGATAAATTTTGATATAGAGATATAGAGATTTTAAGAAGAAAAAACTTTGTCAAATTGTTAGGTATATGTTTACAAAAACCCAACAAATATTAATCACTAAATAAAACAGTCGCAATTATCTTAAAATAAACAAATCAAAAAAACACTGTTTAGTGCGAAATACGAAATAAAATATTTAGTAAGAAATACCGAGGTTTAATTTTCGCAACGAGTCCGAACGCGATTGACAATCCGGATAATCGCGAATCCGTACAACTGAGGTTCCGGATAATTGAGGTTTTACTGTATAATAAAACTTCGTATTTTTGTCTCCATGTGGTTTAATGCCGGAAAAAAGATTGATGTGTTTATTACGGACAAACTAATTTTTATCGGCCCCTCATGTTCGGACCTTTCGCTTCGTTTCGTCCGCGATAGTTTTGCCAAATTGAATTTTAAGGAACGAGGACGATTTTAATGAGTGGTATTTAAAACAAATTCGGGTTTACATAATGTAAGGGCGCTCCCTCGAGGGTAAATAAGAGGAAAACAAATCCCAATATCCAAACAGCATCAGGACTGACCATATTCGTCGGAATTGAAAGCCTACTCCCTTGACACTCCGGATGTCGGAAGTTTATATAGAGAAAAGCGGGTACATTCGGCGGTTGAATGAGGAAATGTGGAAAGCAGTCGACAGATGAGAATTAATGGCGAGTATTTTTCTTCTTTAAATTGGTGGTAAGATGAGACGTGCTCCGAATTCGGAACGTCTACAAATGGGTGGCTTGATAGATAAGTACAACGCTTATATGATTAAATTCTAAAAAAAAAGGGTTTAATGGCGATCCTTCAAAAGGAAGCTCTGATTGGAAATAAAGTCTTTTGTGTATGGATCACCGCAGAATTTGTTAGAATTCGCCCAACAAAATGTTAGGGCGAAGAAGGCACTTTGTTACTTTTAAAATTGAATAATCGATTTATCCCAATTTGAACCTAAAAAAAATTTGCAATTGCCTTTTATATCTCGAATTGTTTGATTGCTGAAAGTGAAAGTCCTCTTTTTACAAAATGTTTTTTTCATCAAAAAATTGTATCTTGGTAACTTATTTTTTTTTATAAATGGAAGGGGCCTGTTCACAGCTCAAAATTGGTTTAAAAACAATATTTTTAAGAGAAGGAATTAAGACTATAACTTTTCTCACTTTGCCAAACTGTTGTATTGGATTTCACTTTTCGGGTAGCTCAACTTTTAGTGTGCATAAGTAGGGTGGGTTGAAAGAATTTGACGAAATTCGCAAAGATGGCAGAGTTAAAGCATTTTGAAAATTAAAAATTTTAGCAAAATTTACATTTTGTAAACTTCGAGCGTGTTTCTTTCCTAGACTTAACATTGGGCCCTTTTAATTTTTTTAGCCTATTTTACGCCCTGATAAACGTACTTTCAGAATCTAAAACGTTTTTAAAGATCTGTTAACAAATAACCGAGCTAAGATTTTTCAAATTAAAAATTTTAAAAAATATATTACAAGTCGGACTCTTCTAACTTGTTTTTCTCAAGAATTTCAAATAGCACTACTATGATATTTTGAATCTACATAAAGCCAAAAAGTCTGATAAATCCAAATCTATATAGTTTTTAAAAATCCGTTAACAAATAACGGCGCTACAATTTTATTAACGTAAAATTTTATGTTATATAAATGAACCTTAAACTTCACGCCTTAATTACTCAAAAAATGAATATTGCGCCCTATGCTGATTTTGCATGAATCTTATGAAAAAAGTTTCAAAATTCAGAATCCGGCTTGTTTTTAATGTTTGAATCAAAAATGACGGCGGTACAAAGGTTTTTGTGAGTCAAAGTGTATTTTTTTATTTATTTAGTTTCCTCAAAAAATTTTGGGGTTGAAGGAGGAGCAGGAAAGAATGACGCCGGTTATGTCGGTTTGGGTCCATAGAAACGTCCCACAAAAATTTAAAGCAAATCCATTAACTAAATTTTTTTCTCAAAAATACGCCAGGGGTTAATCCATGTTTTTTCTCGATTTTGGCCGATTTTGGGGGTTTTGAGTTAGCGCCGGTTTCCGACGTGTAGGGGCTGGTAACGTTCAAAATGAAAGGATTTGACGGAATTTGCAAAGACGACTATGTTAAAGCATTTTGAAAATTAAATATTTTTGCAAAATTTACATTTTGAAAGCTTCAAACGCGTTTTTCTCAGATTTAACATTGGACCCCGTTGATTTTTTTGGCTGATTTTAGGCTTTGGTAAATGGGCTTTCGGAATCTGAAAGCTTGTAAAAATCGATTCACAAATAACGGAGCTACGATTTTTAAAATTAAAATTTTGAAAAAAATTATTACAAGTCGGACTCTTCGAACTCGTTTTTCTCGAGAATTTAAATAGCACGCTTATAGTTTTTGAAGCTATCCGAACTAAAAAAGTCTGGCAAATTCGAATCTGTATGATATTTTGAAGATCCATCCACAAATAACGGCGCTACAATTTTTTTAACGTGAACTTTTGTGTTACCAAAATGAATCTAAAACTTCAACTCTTAATTACTCGAAAAATTAACATTGTGCCCTATGTAGATTTTAAACGTATCTTATGGCAAAAAGTCTCAGAATTCCGAATCCGTGTTGTTTTAATGATTAAGTTAAAAATGAGGGCGCTACGATCGTTTTGGTGAGTCAAAGTGTATTTTTTTGAATTTATTTAATTTTCTCGAAAAATTTGGGGGTTCAAAAAGGAGCAGGAAGAATGGCTCCAGCATGTCGGTTTGGGGTCCATAGAAACGTTCTGCAAAATTTAAAGCAAATCCAATACCTAAAATTTTTTTCCTCAAAAATACGCAATGGGTTAATCCATGTTTTTTCGCGATTTTAGCCGAATTTGGGGATTTTGAGTTACAACCGGATTTCGACGCGTGGTGATTAGGAACGTGCAGAAATGAAAGGGTTTGACAAAGTTTGCAAAGACAGCATTTTGAAAATTAATAATTTTAGCAAAATTTACATTTTGAAAGATTTAAACGCGTTTTCTTCTAGATTTAACATTGGGCCCTGTTGATTTTTTTAGCCCATCGTACGCTCAAATAAACGGGATTTTAGAATCTGAAAAGTATTTAAAGGTCGGTTGGCAAATAACTGAGCCATGATTTTTCAAAATAGAAAATTAGAAAAAAATAATTACGAGCCTGACTCTTCGAGCTCGTTTTTCTCGAGAATTTTAAATAGCATGGTTATGGTGTTTTGGAAGTCTGATGAATCAGAATCTGTATAGTTTTTATAAATTGATCCACAAATAACGGCGCTACGATTTTTTTAACGTAAAATTCTGCGCTACAAAAATGACTAAACTTCAACCCAAATTATTCAAAAAATTTAACAAAAATTGAACAAACACATAATTTGCTATAAGAAATTAATTTTCTCACTAATTTTTATTTTATCTAAACGTAAATAAAGGGAGTGGTGCAAAATTGGCCAAATAAGG
This sequence comes from Sinopyrophorus schimmeli, assembly GCA_036325965.1. Lineage (NCBI taxonomy): Eukaryota > Metazoa > Arthropoda > Insecta > Coleoptera > Elateridae > Sinopyrophorus > Sinopyrophorus schimmeli. Next base: position 1,373,322 of record JARFIZ010000202.1, read on the forward strand.
AGGATGCGACCGGAATTTAAAATCTTTGGGTGGACAAATTGACCATTATACTTTAATAGTCCAGGAGAGCACCCGGGTGCCCGGTTATTGACATGGGTTAAATAGCTTCATCAAGAGTTAAATTACCTGCAAAGACAATTCTAATACAGCGATTTAATAAAGTGGAAAAAAAACAACTTAATTCGTTCGGCTAAAAATCGTAAGTCCAGCTAACGCTTAAACTGCACCTTTCCTCGTAATTAAGAAACGAATCCGCAGAATGAAATTTAAAACTAATTCCTGTAAGAATGCAACGTAATTTCCGTCAACAGTAAGATTAGGAAATGAGAATTATTGTTAATATAAATTAGTTTCAGCGGAACGAGCAAAATTAAAAAATATAATAATCTGTTCCGTCGAAATTGCGAAGGCGGGAGAAAGAAACAAACAGCAAAAATTGAATTTAAGTCGTTCCGGTTCCAAGTCGTACTTAACGAGGACGAATATAAAATCCGGATGTAGATGCACATTTATATTATGCACCTGGGAGTAGGAAGACATTGTGGAAATTTAAATTTTCGGGCAGAAACTTGTAGAATTCCGCGACCTTACGTGCTTCCACCGCTTACTTTAAACTGTAAATTATATATCCTCTTTTAAATTTCGCATAAGTAAACTAACTTCCCTCTGAATGCACGCTTTCCTGCTTTCTTATGCAAAAGACTAAACAGACAACTTATTATTCATAAAGGAATTAACTTTCGAAGTAATTACTACACGTATCTTAAATAGTGTCGAGTTGGATGTAAAATTGAGAGGAAAGAAAAGCTGGAAAATGTTTAAGGGAATATGTAAATTGCACCTGATTAATTTTTGCACAAAAATTTAGATATTAAATGTGAAATAATACCAAGAGCTTATATTACGGAACTTGCTCGAATCTTATTAAAGTTATTGATCATAGATTTTTTAATTACTAGACTTTTTTTAGTAATTTTTATTATATTGTAAGGACCCGCTAAGCAAAAGATATTAGATATTAGAAACTTTTGATTTACACGTTTAGTTTTTATTTGGGAAACGTTCTACTTTGTAAATCGAGAAATGGCTGTACCAAGAATTAAAAAAAAATAATTATAAACTAAAGACAAAGAATTGTAATTTAATTATTTTTTTTAATATAATATTAAATATTATTCGTTTTATGATCATACAAGAAAACTTTAATAATAGTATTTTGAGACTTTTTAACTAAGAATTTTTTTTATTGTTTTTTTACTTTTTAGTGGGAACCCTTGGTCTATAAAGAAAAAGGTCTTTCATTACAAGAGGCGTGGTGTACCCTCTTTAAATCATAGTACAGTGGAATCTGGAAAACTCAAATTTCAAATAAAATACAAAAAATTTCCAGTTAATGCGTTTTCAGCTTGGCGAGTTTTGAAAACTATTTAAATACCTTTAACTATTATCAATATTTTTTTCTCCCCGAAAAAGACTAAAAGAAAGTTTATTACTTATAAAACGAGTCCTCCAATTCAAAAATACCGCATTTGATCAAAACATTATAAAGCACGTAAAAATAAAATTGTGAGTACTCTATGTATTATTTTTTCGAGAACATAATTAAAACTTATCAAACTTTCCTCTATGAAAATTCCTCAAAAAAGACTTATTTTTAAATTCACAAAATTCCGCTTATAACGCAACCATTATAATTTTTTTTAATATGTAACTACCTGATTGGCAAATCTAAAAATCAATACTTCGAAGGTTTCGTGAAAAATCAATACTTTGAAGGCTTCTTGAAAAATCAATTGATAAACTCCGCCTCTTGACTTAACGTTTTATGGACGCAAATTTGCCTTAACTTATAGGCAGCTTCAATACCATAACGTTCTTTTAATGTGACATATGTGGTTCAAAGAAAAATTAGGAAATTTAAATTATATCAGTCTTTAAAACATTTTTTTAAATGATTTAATATTACTTAAAAATTGAAATTGCTAATATTTGTTTAATTGTATTTTTTATTTCAACTTTTATAAATTAATTTAAACTAATGTGTATTGCTTTTTCCAGAACATAATTAAAACTTATCAAACTTTCCTCTATGAAAATATTTCAAAAAAGACTTTTAAAATAACAAAATTTCGCTTATAACGCAATCATTGTAAATTTTTTAAACATCGAACTACCTGTTTAGCAAATCTAAAAATCAATACTTTGTGAAAAATCAATACATAAACTCCGCTGTTTTACTTGACGCAAATTTGCCTTAACTTATAGGCAGCTTCAATACCACGTGCTTTGCGTGTAAGATATGTGCTTCAAAGAAAAATTAGGAAATAAAATATACCAGTCTTTAAAACATTTTTTTAAATGTGAAATATTTTAATTAATATTAATATCTGCTAGAGCACTAAATAAATATATTCTTTTAGAAGAGCGTCGCAAAAAAATTACAACCTGTAAAGGGAGTTGCAGTATAAAAAACATTGGGAACCCCTGAAGCAAGCAAAACAGATTGAAATATGAATCATGCTAAATACGTTTAAAAAAAATAGTGCGTGATTTTTATTTTTACCACAAAAAACTGATTAATCTAAAAAAATGTAACTTCGCACGTCATAAAAAAATCGTACAAAACATCCGTGTGTCAAACAACGTTTAGTCCTTATAGTGTTGTCAAAATCGGCTGCGGAATGAACACTGTTTTTCAGTCGGGCGAATTTACCCCATCCAACTCCTAAGTCGCGCTTTTTCTCGAAAGTTATTAATCAGATACAAAGGAAACAATCGTATTACTGGTGTTAGAAATAATCCACTTAACGTGAGAGTGCTACGTAAGCGTATGATAGGATTAGAGATCCTGTGCGTGTGGCAGCTACGCACAATGACGCTACGCGTGCGGCGCTTACGAATTTTCGCATTATTCAAGCTAAAAAGCCAAGCACAAGCTCGAATATACATTGCCTACTGAGAGAGAACCATTTTAAGCAATTGTTGAAGAGGAAATCTTATAATATAACCGAAATTAAGAAAATATTTTAGTCTCCGTCGAGACCGACGCCGGGCGTCGCCGCCCCACTTCCACCGCCTAAAAATCTTTAGCGCAATATAATATTTATAAACGGACCCGCCGAAAAGTACGTTTCTGCTTCGCGTAAGGGTCGAGATTTAATTACATTCCTAATCTAAAAATCCTTTTAATATGTATGTATGCATTCACACGTGAATAATCCTGCGGGACTCCGCGGCGAGCTCATAAATGGTCGGGAATTTGGCGGTGTTCTTACGCGGCGAAACGTCGACTCCATTCTTTGTAATTAAATTCGGCGATTACGAAAATCCCCTGGCCGGCCGGGGGACCCCGCGCGAGAGATGCGCGGATGCATTTTTCGTATAAATTATGTATGGAAACTCTTCGTCGAAAAGATAAAAGCAAATAGGGAAGTTACATAATCAACATTTTCGCCGTGAACGAGGGTAACACTAAGCAAATAGGATGTAACGTTTGGTTTCTTTTATCAAACATAGCTTTTTATTACTACAGTCCTATCACCGAAAGCCTCGCATTTTTTTTTCGGGGGGTTCCCTTACGCTTAGCTTTCGCTACGACGCAATTGCTACGGTTTCGCTTAACGACTTATATTTCTTAATTTGGCGCTTAATGAGGGAGTTAAATTTTTTCCAAGTCGAGAATTGGTTGTTACGACACAAAAGTTGGAAAGGGCGGCTTTATGGGGCTGTCAGATCTAAAGTCAACATAATTTAGAGTTGCATTATCACCGAAAGATAATTTATAACTAAGTAGTCGATTTTCTGGCAAGCGTCCAGTGGCAATTATTTAAAGAGCTATGTTAATTAAGGAATGCTGCATTGAAATCGCTTGATAAGAATTATTTGTTCGCAATTTCGTTGCAGTTAGGACGTCTCGTAAGTTAAAAAGGTTTTGTACGCGGTAAGAGAATGGTCATTTTTGATGTTTTTAATTAGAATTGCTTTTTTACCGTGTATTTTGGTTTTAATAGATTTTATTACAGTAAAACCCCAATAATCCGGACCTCAGTTATTGTCAACCGCGTTCGGACTCGTTGCGAATATTTAACCTCTGTATTTCTTACTAAATATTTTATTATTTTATTTTGTATTTCGCAGTAACAGTGTTTTATTGCTTTGTTGATTTTAAGATAATGTGCGACTGTTTTATTTATTGATTAACATTTGTTGCTTTTTTTGTAAACATATACCTAACAATTTGACCAAGTTTTAACTTGTTCAAACGGGACGCTTCGTAATCGCGCTTAAAACCGAGTGTGCACATTCGAGCTCAAAGTGGCACATTCCGATCTCGGGAAAATGAAGCGCGCCGCTCCGCGTCGCGCTTCATTTGCCTCCCTTGCTCGGAAATGTGCCACTTTTCGCTCGAATGCGCACATCCACGTATTTATTGGATTTGCCTATATTATTATTGTATTGTTCAATTCAAAAATTTAAAAGTCGAATAAATTAGATCTATTTGTTGTGTGAAAAAGGTTAGATATTTTATTCCTTTTGATAAGTTATCATGGTGCTCTTCGGCACGCCTAATTGTAGCGAGCTTGATAAAAATATTTTCAGGTGTGCTTTCGAATGTTTACTAATTCGCATTTTTGATTATTTAAAATTGTATTTGAGTCAAATTTTCTGGAGTGGTCCACTAAAAATCAACTAGATGATTTGTATATCATCTTTTGCAGATTGTTAAATGTTTATATGTCAAAATTAATGTCTCAAAATATTTTTGGGTAATTTTCATGTTTGTAAAAATTATAAACAAATTAGTTTTAAGCCACATTTTGTATACACTGTTGTAATTAGACTTCATTTATGGATTAATTCAATTTTTAAATATAAAAAAATATTGATATGTTACATAGGAGGTGCATCAAAATTTTAGAATGACACAATAATTGAGGCCAATAAATTAGACGAAAATACAATTGAATTATTTTAATCGGTCTCTCGCACTTGCACCGACGAAATTATCGTATCTTTGCTCTCAATTCCACTCATTGCTATGGTAAATACATAGAATCGCTATTTAGTACACTAAATTTCGATTTTTGATTTGAAAGGGCGAAGAGTAGGTAAACAAATTTAATAAATACGAGAATTTGGGCATTCGAGCAAAAAGTGGCAAAAATTCGTTTTTTTATATACATTCAAATAACCGAATTTTCGATTATCCGAATGAGCTGCAACAATAATTAGTCCGGATAACCGAGTTTCCACTGTATTTCGTTTCAAAACAAGATATTTATAATTAAACGTTGGACGCTGTAGAATTATTTAGAAAGCTTTTTAGGAGAAAATTTTCCATTCAATAAACTTCAATTACCTATGTTTATTTTTTTTTCTTTTTAAATTTAGGTTTTTATAGACCCGATAACTCGCGTGTAATATCTGCCATCTATTTTTCAATAGATTGAACACTTTGATGCACTTTTAGATTGAACGAACGGTTTAAAGGGTAATTTAAAAAGGGTTTTAAAAATGTAACGTTTTCAAGGGATTCGTAGCAATTTACGTAAATTTTAACAAAGTTTATTATTGATTGTTTACAGCAGTAAAAATTCGAATATAGGGGAGACCGGGGTTGGAAGTCACAATTTTTTTCTTTTGCATTTATAGAGCACATGGTCTTAATTTATCAATGACATTTATATATCAATATATAGTGTATTTATTCCAGTTCAAAAAGAAATAAAGACTTTTTCGCTACCATTATGTAAAGAGAACATATTATAATTTTTATAAAAAAAGAGTAGTGTGACTTTTAACCCCGTGTCAGGGATGGTTGTCAGACGTTAAATAAAAGGTAAAATACAAAACGAGAAAACAAATACATATTTTATTCTAACCTTATTCTATCTAACGAACTTAGGTTATGGTAACAAAAATGAAAAAAGTATAATTACAGTCAATCGTTTATGTAGTAAAACCCCTAGAAACCAATAAAAAAAGCCCCAGATATTCATGGTTGCTTTGCATTTGTGACTACTAGCCTTCGTTAACTTTAGACAACCTTCTCCAATACAATCAAATCAATGGTCATTTAAGAAACCATATAATGCTATCATGAAACATATCTTAAACATCATAAATACACGAATAGGTATATCACTATGCTAAATTGAATTATACTTAAGAGACTCAACAGAGATGCACAAAAAATTACTTTCACTGTACAAAAAAAACAAACGCATATATTTCTTATACGGTATTTCAGAGCGAACTGAAGTGAAGTACGCAAGGAGGTATTGTGCTCGGGCTTCTTTGACACGGGTAAACAAATTTATTAATTCATTAGGTTTTCTGTTATGGTTATTGTGACAACCTACCCGTGAGACAACCATACCTGGTCTCCCCTAATTTTAATTTAATTTAAAGAGAACTTACATATAACCACCCACAAGTCCTTCTTTGAGTATTTTGATAAATATCATTACGTGGAACGTATGACAGTATTTTTTGATCACTTTTAGTTTAGCACATCGTATAAGAAGCAACGATATTAATTAAATATACTTTTTTAAATTTAAAAGAATTAGATATCTCCGAAAAAATTAAAAATACAGTAAAACCTCTCTAACACGACCAGCTTCGGTTCTTGCTCAAATTGGTTTTTTGTTTAGAGGTGGTCGTCTTAGAGAGAAAAAAGACTCAGACGAAACTTAAACATAGTAATTTATTTATCAATAATAAAAAATATAAATTAATCATCCTTTAAAACTAAAGTTGCGTATTTTAAAAACTTTGTAATTTTTGTTAACAAATTTTCTAACCTTAAATTAAAAGACAACAACGCATTTAAATAGTTTCCAAAGACGTAAATGCAAATTATCTTATTAATTTTTTTAACGAACTACCGCATTGTAGTTTCAGATGTAACTGAAATGAATAATTTTCTCTGCATAATATTTGTTCTAATTTAAGTACAACTATTATCATAACATTTTGATTATACAGTGCAATTTCTTAAATGTACCGTTCCGTAACTTTTGTGGTTTAAAGTTCGTTTTACGTAAGACTGATTTTTTTGCGCGAATTAATAAGAAAAATCGGAAGCTTTCTATTGTTGCAGAATTTTAAAATTATTCTACAGACTTTAATGTTAGTTCTGTAAATAATTATTTAACATAAACGGGTTTTGAATTTTATAGACATTTAAGGATGTTGTTTTTACGTTTCTACAAATTTAATTTACTTCTAATTATAAAAATAAAACTTTTAAAAAGTATAGAATGAGGAGTCCAGTATATGACCACTTTCGTTTAAAGAATGACCGGGTATAGCACAGTGAATGACTGATTAATTGAATTACCTATTAAAAACGAACAAATCATAAAGTTTTTAATATGTATTTTAAACACTAGGTTTAAGTATACCATCGTGTAGTTTTTTTAATTATTTTTGTTTTCATATTCTATAAATAAATCGCAGGCTTCGTTGGAGCATAGGAGGTTACGTCTGCCTTTTTTAATTAGGTTTTTCAAACCTTCAACACTACATTTAAAATTTACAAACTCGAATATAAATGTAATCATTTATATATAGCTATACACTTCTTTATTACTTTCATTTCTTGGACTCAAAGGAAAAAGGCTATATAAAAGATTGCTTAAAAAAATATTTCATAAATATAAATTAAATTTTTTAATTGTTATAAACATTATTTTTCGAAACGATAATTCACTGGTAGATGGGCATAGACTGGACGGTTTAACTTAAATTGTTTTAAATTATAGAAGTTGAATGAGATTGAAATGTTTTTGAAGACTTCCAAAGATTTTAAGAAGCTCAAGAAAAACACGATCCAAATAGTTTTAAATTGTTATTGATTAATTAAATTTATCCGCCCCTAAACGGTTTTATTCTAAGCTTTAATTGTAAGAACCGTTAAGATTCTCTCTGAAGCTTAAAATAATAAAGGTTCCTGCAGCGAACTTCGTACTTTAAATTTCCTGTTCAGAGTGTATTTAGAATTAATTGATATTTAGCTTTTGTATGAAAATTCCTTTTGGAAAATTCGTTGATTTATAACTTACATTTATGTTGAAATTCGGTTGCGGAGATGTAATAAAATAATTTACTGGAGTTTCATTAAAAGTTATTTAAATAACTTTTAAAGATATAATTTATTTATTTGTTTCGACATCAAAAATAATACGCTGTTGATAATTACGAGTTTAAAGCGAATTTCGCCCGGCTTTCGCATTCATGCTCCCATCCGATTATTCTAAAAAATTATGCCGAAAGGAAATTCAGAAACGAAATTACCGAGTTAATTGTTTTAAAGGTTGCACGCAAATTAATTCACGTGAAACACGAAAAAAGGACGAAAGAAACGTTCAGCGAATCTCTGCGGAACGAATCCGCGAAACGCGAGCGTTTTTATTTTCCTTTTTGCCGTTTTTTTTTTCGAAGTGTACCATTACCGGAATTACCTACTAAGATATGCAATTGAAAGTCTATAAAGTTAACTTTAAACAAATCTCGGCCGTAAATTTTATTGGATTTTTCTTGTTGTTATTCGGATTTGGAAAAAAAACAAATCGAAAAAGCTTTACAACTTTTCCGATTGGCTCCGATTTTTACGAGCAATTTTTTAATGTATTTAAATGCAAATTGCTCTTTAAAATTTTTATCGAAGCCGCTTCCAACGGCAATTTTTGAGTCGATTCGCATATTTGCGTGTTTTGTAATAACCAACTTTTTCCCGGCACTGTTTTAATACGAAGGCTTCTTCAAAAAAAAAGTTTAAAAGTAAAGGATTAAGGAGAGGTCGTAAATAAACGATCGAGGCTTCTTTTGAATAAAGGGAACGGCACTTTTTTGCGCGTATTAACATCGAAATGTGATTATCCAGTCACCTTCGGCTAAACGATTTTATACCTCAGAGGAAGTGGAGTGAAAAATCTGTATGAAACAAGCGGACGTGTCATGAATCTTTATTTCCATCTTTCCGTAAAGTAACCACCATGGGCTTGTCATTAGGGTCTCATGTCAGCGAAGTCTAAGGGCAGAGCGTGACATTAACAAAATGTAATATATTAGGAAAATGGTGGCGGATGCGGTCTTATTTACATTAAAAGGCCGATGGAGGTTTCAAAAAGGTTATTAAGATTTTATCACTCTTCACATACGCCTTTGTTAATGTTATTTTTTCATTACCCCAAACTCTGACAAGCGATGTATTTTATATTAAATTATACGAGACCTAATTTTTTTGCTCCGCGCGTAATTTTTTTTATAATTTCAGTCGCGCTTTTATTCATTTCATCCGGTGCATTTTTTAGATAACGTGTAAATACATGTTTTTGAAATTAATTAAAGTTTTACAATCTTACAGTACAAACGCAGAGCAGTGAATAAAAGGGGCGTTGGTCAATTGTGCGCCGCGGTCAGTTTACCTTCCGTTTACGGTCACTTATAATATAAATAATTATTAAAGTATATGTTGTTATATTGAGGATATAGTATTGTATTGTATCATGTTATTACAGTAATGTTGTGTGACTAGAGGCCTAAAAATGGTCAAAAAAAGAAACGAAACGTTGCTGAATTAATAAAAATTTATTTCAAATGTCCAATTTCCTGCTATTTTGTTTATACTATATACTGTATAACAATATTGTTGTAAAACCCATTAATCATAATTTTTTTTAATTAATCACTCAGGGCAACTATCCTCATATTGTTACAAGCATTAGAGCATCTAACCCATACATTGGGCATCTATCCTCACAACTAATACTGAGGATTTCTAACTTTTTAAAAGATATGTTATAGTTTTATTTAAATACTTTAAAACACGTAGTTTAAAAAAAAAATCGGAAGGAAATGGTCAATTTCAAAATTTGGGGCTACTATCCCACTTTTATCTTAATTTTAAAATAACTAATATCAGGATTCGATTATTAGCTCGTATTAACATTCGAATAAAAGACTACCAAGACGTTTTTCTGGGTTTGAGTAATTCTTAGTTTTGTTCAATTGACATGGTCATTTATTGGCCAAAATTGAATGGTCATTAAATAAAATACAGTGGAAACTCGGTTATTCGGACTAACTATTGTTGCAGTTCGTTCGGATAATCGAAAATTCGGTTAATTGATTGTACCTATAGAAAAAAACGCATTTTAGCTATATATAATGTGACCATATTTACTGTTTTAATGGGATTGTTCCGTTTTCAGATCATTTGTTCCGTTGTCCCTAAGCAATTGCTTGGGATGCCAAAAAGTCGCGTTTTCAAAAAATTGTCAATTACGATATCGAATATTAAGAAATCCTAACAAGAATTTTATTCTTGCCTCCTTATTTAAATACAAATTAATTTCACGTCAATTTTGCAATGAAAAAAGTAAAAAATTATGAAAAATAAACGAAGCTCAAATGTGACATTTTGAGAGCGCAACTACGGTTTTAGAATTACTTGAATTTTTTTAAAGTAAGTTGATCATTGTTAATTGTGGCGAAAAGCGAAGCGTGCACATTCTCGAATGCGCACATCTTCGCATTCATTGGATTTTGTAAATTAAACTTTCTTTACAATCAACCAATTTCAATTGATTTTAGTAAATATTAATTATAAATGTATTTTGCCATAGCAATGAGTGGGAGAGAGCGAAAAGATACAAGAAACTCATAAGTACGAGTGAGATGGAATGATGAAAAATATTTACCAATTTTTCGTTACTAAAATTATGGTGAATCGTGCTTAAAGCCGAGTGTGCACATTCGAGCTCAAAGTGGCACATTTCGATCTCGGGAAAATGAAGCGCGCCGCTCCGCGTCGCGCTTCATTTGCTTCCCTCGCTCGGAAATGTGCCACTTTTCGCTCGAATGTGCACATCTTCGTGTTAATTGGATTAGACTATATTAATAACAAATCCTTCAAATCCAGATTTTCTATTCGGAAAAAGTTTTCGCTTGAAAGTGCACACACTCCTCAATAGTTGAATTTGCCTATCTTATTCTTCTCTCTTACAAATAATATTAATTAAATCAAGCTGAACTAAATGTACCACTTTTGGCTTTTCATTTGATTAAAAATTACAATAGGATATTTATTCGACTTTTAATTTTTTGAATTGAAGATTAAAATAATAATATAGGCAAATCCAATAAATACGAGGATGTGCGCATTCGAGTGAAAAGTGGCACATTTCCGAGCGAGGGAGGCAAATGAAGCGCGACGCGGAGCGGCGCGCTTCATTTTCCCGAGATCGGAATGTGCCACTTTGAGCTCGAATGTGCACACTCGGTTTTAAGCACGATTACGAAGCGTCCCGTTTTAACAGGAAAAAACATTGTCAAATTGTTAGGTATATGTTTACACAAAACGCAACAAATATTAATCACTAAATAAAACAGTCGCACATTATCTCAAAATCAATAAATTAAAGAAACACTGTTTAGTAATAATAAAATATCTAGTAAAAAATATCGAGGTTTAATTTTCGCAACGAGTCCGAACGCGGTTGACAAACCGGATAATCGCGAATCCGTATAACTGAGGTCCGGATAATTGAGGTTTTACTGTAGATAGATCAATAAAAAGATATCTTTAATTGTTCTCAATCGTATAATATAAAGTAGTCCTGTTTTTTACAATATGTAAATTGTTAACAAAAGGTATAAAATTGTGCATAACCAAATGTTTGACTACGATCGCTAAATTAGTTCATTTTGTATTACAAATAAGAGCAACCACTAAATCAATTACTGCAAATTACTTTCTGTGGTTAACGTTTAACATGCAAAGCAAATTTCAGTTATAAATAGTTTAAAACGACATTTTAGTTAATAATGCCGACATCTATTATTTTTAAGTTGTAATTACACTGAATTTTCTGACGGTGCTTTAATTTGCGGCCCCAAATCTTTATAGAAATTAATTTTAAACTTTGCCAGTTCAAAATTACTCTTTTGATTGCCGATCTAGTATCTGCAAACATTTTTTTTTCTGAGACTTCAAATTGATTTCAAACCATGCACAAATTGTTAAGAAGCAGTAAATAGAAGAAAACCGCTTTTCGGCGTTGATGGCACCACAAAGTTCATCAACGGAAATTTTACAGCTCGTGTCCCGATAGAACTTCAACATAAAACTTGTCCGCATTACATTTTTACGATTTCATTTAAAATAACTCATCACCCATTAAACAATAACGACGAAATAAAAGCAAAAAGCCGGTAGTATTCTATCTCTGCGAATTCCGAAAGGATTTTGATGGTATGTCACAATTGTTCCCGTTTCTGTTACAGGAATAAGTTTTATTGCACTTGATGCAATGAAAATTCCTGCAGATATCGTCAAACGATGAGCGGTTTACATAAAATTGTTGAGCTTCTGACGCGTCTCGCTCGTTGGGCGTTAGGAAATCGCTTAAAAGCGTCGAGAAAAATTTCAACAATAAGTCTGAAAAGTTAAATTAGTAGAAAATTTGCAACGCGCCGGAAATGGCTGTCTTAAACGTTTCGGAGACTGCTGAATTATTAATTTCGACCGCTACTTTTGAAAAATTAACTTTGCGATACATAAGTTAAGGACGAAAATTTAACGTTACTTCCTCTAATTTACATAGAAATTGGAGGAAATTTCTTTGAACCAAAAATAAATGGTTTAGTTGTTATTAATTTGTGCTTTCTAGAATTTGGTTTTTAAAAACCGCTAAATTCGAGTGTCATTTTTCGTCGGGCATTACTTCGTTCATAATTAAGGAAAAATCAAGCCTGAAAACAGCTAATTTATTAATTTGACGGAAAAAAAGTATCAAGTAATAACTTTTTTCGAAAGCAAACACAAGTATAAAATTAATTACTCGCATTAAATAATTCAGAAATTAATAACCATAAGAGGGTCTCTTTATTATTCACGCAATTTGTTACATTTGCATTGATAAATTGCTTTCTCACAAAATTGCTTTTTATTTTTAACCTCTCGTGCGTCAAAAGACGTTTTTTTTTAAATTTCGTTCGTACAAAGAAAAGCTTAAAAATAAGGGCGCCCAATACTTTGTTACTAATTTTCTCCTTTTATTTTTTTTGTCGATCGAATATGTTTTTTGTATTTCAAAAACGAATGCAGTAATTATGGTTGTTTGTGTAGATTCGGTTCATTCATCCGCTTACATTAATTTAGTTTTTATACCCTTACTTAGGGGTTGTTTAATTGTATCAAGCAAGCAAGATAAATAGAAGACATATCCTAAAAGCAACCCTTCTCTATGCACTTTGCGTCTTTGCTCTCTTACTTTTGCTTCTAATTGAATTAACAACATTCGAGGAGACTTACAGTCTTATCGCATTTAATTATAAATATTTTAACTATGCGTTTTGTTGTTATACATTTCGATTTGTTTAGGAGGATTTAAATGGTTTAGACAAAAGTAATGTGGAATATTCAAAATTAGAACTCACGTTAGTTAATTTCGAGCTGCAAAGTTACATAATCGGATTAAGCCAAGAAATGCTAACAAATATTGGCATACAGTTTGTACATTTCAATCCTTCCTCGTAGAAAATTTAACTTAATTAATCCTTAAGAAAGTTTTCCGCCGTTTATTCACCGTCAAACTTACAAAAGGCCTGAATTATATTGAAACTTTATGTGTGTGTGTATTATTAAACATTTCTTATTAAAATTTTAGGCATTTATTACGCTGATAAGAGTACCTTATTATACTTCCGAAAGTTTCACAAAGGAAAAGTCTTGTTTTCGTGTTATTAACTAAGATTTGATAATACTTATTTATTTTGCGATGGAATTTAAAAGTAAACACGTAGTATTTGCTTTACGAATAGAAATGCTTTTAATTTAAATTAATTATTGGGGCGAAGCACTTATACATAAAAAAAGAAATGTAGGACATATTCGTGCTGGGGTTGCTTGCTCCCTAATAAGATCAGATACTATAATTTCGTAATAAGGTTTTAATGGGATTTTTATCACTTTTGAAATATAGGAAATGGATAACAGATATTTAAAAAAAACTCTAAGGTATTTTCTATTCTTGGTGAGCCTTTATAAAATTTCTAATTTTAAAATAGAAAATATATTAATCTAATATTTATAATGTAACCATGGTTATAAATTAATAAAGACCTTCTGATTGGCTAATTAACTAGCGGCCATCATGGTGTATTAAAAATGGGCCAATCACGGTTGTTCATTTAAAGTGGGATATTTGAGTTTTATCTGTTAGCCCGAATTATGTTTGATTTTCTCTGATCTTTGACTTATCGAGCTTCGACTGTAATCTAATTAAAAGCGTGGACCAATTTTACATTATCTCCCTCATTTCCAAAGCCACGAAGACTTAAACACTTTGCACTCAAATAACAGTACTACAAAATCTAAACGAGATATGTACAATCTAAAAACACCTAGTTATAAAGGAGGTGATGCGCAAAGCAGCCTTGCCAACCGCATACCACGAAATATCTCTGTTCTCGCGTAATTCAAAATGTTCTATTATTTTCTGAACAGGCCTCTTATTAACTTTAATTCAATTCTTTATTTAAGTCGTCACAAAAGTAGAAATCTGTAATTTTTTTTATACAACTTTTTGAAAACGGATTGATTCTTTTTATTTTTCTTTCAGTTTTGACTGATAATAAATTAATTTTTATCAACTTGAATACTTCATTATGTATTATAAAAACCTCGACGGTATAATTTAGACATTAATACAATTTTGTGAACCTTACAAAACAGATTTATAAATTTTATTAAAAATCAATACAAATTATCAGAAATAACAACGGGTTTTCCTATAATATTCTTTGTGTTACAAGCAAAGCAATCGAAGCATTATAATAAAACAGGATCTCAAAATTAGTTTTTCACATAAAAAATTGCAGTCTAAGTAATTTGTTTGTAATCTAATAATAATAATAGGATAAACTGAAAAAGAAATACCTTTATGAAAATGAAAAGCAATTTTCTATAATAAAATTTCTTTTAACGTTATTATTATTTGTAAAATGTGAAAGCTACCGTGCTGAGGGAACGTATTAAAATTATTTTTGTAGTAGGTATTCTCCTAAGTATAAGTTACGAGCTTCCAAGGTTTGATATTAATAATTGAGTTGTTTTCATTGCAATAACAATATGTTATTCCATCACAGGATAATATATCATCTAAATGTCAATATAAATTATTGAAGTCATTAATTTAATTAAAACCGGACAAGCATTACAATCCGCGGCTTTATTTCCAGCTAAGTTAATTAGGTTTATTAAATTATTTTATTTGGTAATCAGTAATTGAACGCACAATTTGAAATTCCGACAAATATCCACTGAAATATACGAGTTCCCTTGGGGCTTTAATTGTCGAGGCATCAAAACTACGCATTTAGGATTAGAGTATGTGCGAATAAAAGTAGGACGTCGGTTCATAAAATGGTTCGTAAAAGTCTTGAAATAAAAATTCAAAGCTTTCGCTGAAACACCAACATTAGCTTTGGGTATCTACACATTATTAAAGTAACAAACTTTTACGGATATAGGGACTAGGAGATAATATCAGCGTTATTTTTATTTCCCTCTTTACTATTATTTCCGTGAAATTTTATCGTTTTACACCGGGTCCACGTCCGAAGTGCTTGTAGTTTTTTTTCTGAAATACGAGAGATTAATTTGTTATCATTTTCGTTGTCGTTGAACGTAACTGTTTACTGTTTTTTAAATTGAATTGGATCGCAATTACTTTTTTATTGTTCTCTTCAAAGGTTTTAGAGATTTAAAACTTTGTTTTGTCAATTTATTGCTTTTATACCACCTGGTTTTGTATATATTGTGGCTTCCGTTTTAGTGCTTTCACTAAAAAAATTCGGTTTAATTGTTTTCGAGGTTTACATTGTTCGGTTTAATGGAGTTATTAATTTTAATAGTTTACCAAAATCGCGATCCTTTAATTGTTTAATGTTAATTAATTTTTGGGCGTGATTAAATTTTTTTGCAAACCGCATCCAAGCTCGGTATTTATACGGGGTCCATTCAGACAATAACCAAACTTGATTTTTTAAATTTTATTATTTATATTATAGATTTTTGGTCCTTGTCCCTTTCGAAGTACTCTCCTCACCTATTGACACGCTTTTCTCAGCGGCGATTCCATTTCCCGAAGCAGTCGCGGATTGCTGCATTTTAGATGACTTTTCTAGTCTGCATATCAATATATATCTCTGTTGGCGCTTAATCGAAAATGTTCGGTTATTTTCTCAACAGGCTTTGCAAATTAATTTTTGGATTTGATAGAATTAGTTTTAATAGTTATGGGCCATTTCATACCATATCATCCCATGAATTATACCAGTTTAAAAATAAATCGGTTAATTAATTTTAAATAACTATTTTTTGAGATAATAGTGCAATTTATTTTTTAATATTTTTTCTAGTGTTGTCAGAAGACGAGTAGAGATAAGAATATTTTTTTCTCGTATCGTCTCGTAATTTGGGTTTGTGTTATCGTCTCGTCTTCTGTTCGACGTTGGGAGGTCAAATTATATCGCATATCTGTCCGAAATTAATTTTTTACTATATTATTACCATATATCAGGTGTGGCCAACTTTTGTGCACATAAGATCTACTTTTTATTTATAAATTGTGTCGCGATCGACCTATTTCTTAGGTAAGAAGGGGGATGTTTATGCAATGTGCTTTTATACCGACGTGCACTCTTGCAGAAACATTTGGCATTGAATTCGTCCCCTCATAGGACTTGTGAGTGATCTACCAAAATTGGTCGCGCGATCGACCGGTCGATCGCGATCGACTTGTTGGCCACCCCTGCCATATATATATCGTAAAAGCACAAAAACACTTTTGGTAACGGATTTTTGAACTAACATTCAAAAAAGGAAATTTTGAGACATAAAAAGTAAACGGTCTTTGGAGATAAAGTAATCTCCTTCCTCTCAATTTCCTTTAAACTTTCTCCATAACAAAAAAGCTTCAAGAAAGCAATAGTGCCAATATTTTATTTTAAATTATAGAAATAACTCCAGATCTGATAATGATTGTCGGAAAAATCACTTCTTTGACTCTCTTCCAAGTCCCTGGTGTCAGGTGTCGCTTCTTATAAGGCTCCGTAAAATAAAAGTTGTCACAAAAATGACCAAACGATCAGCACCGCTCGAAAGCTTTTTCTTTTTCGAACGTAACGACTCTTCTCCTTTCGCTGTTTTTAACTTTACGAAAGCTGCTAGCGTTTTGTTACTTTTCCCCATAAAAATCTAACTTGAAGCAGTAAATAAGGTTACCCTGTTTAATTAGAGAATAGTCTTCTTGAAAATCCTAATTTAATGTGCTCGTCGGTTGTAACTTTATGCTTTATAACGTGGTTCATAATGTAAGCAAATCCTTAAACTACAAAACAACGTGTAGTCCAACAACACACACCCCCTTGTGTTAACCACACATTCCCTTTACTATCAACGTTTCAAGCTTTGTTTTAAAGAGAATTAATGCAAATTTAATCAAAACACTATTACGCGGTTTTCGAGTCGTTTTTTGAATTTATACTTCATTGGACGCGTTGAGATGGAAATTTTAGAAGGCAACGGAAGTTTCGCGCGTTCGTCTAATGTAAATTTAACAATATAAAGTTAGCCGTCTAAGAAAGTAAATTAATTATTGTGAATCATGTTTATAAACCGAGTGCGCACATTTGAGCTCAAAGTGGCACATTCCGATCTCGGGAAAATGAAGCACGCCGCTCCGCGTCGCGCTTTATTTGCCTCCCTCGCTCGGAAATGTGCCACTTTTCGCTCGAATGTGCACATCCTCGTATTTATTACATTTGTCTTAAAGTGCTATGCCCGAATCCGGTCGTTTTAACAAATTTTTCAAATCTCCTATTTTGCAGTTTCTATTCTATCAAATCCGACGGAAAATAAATAATTTCGGTATTTGATAGATATGCAAGAATTTTTTTAATTTATAGTAATTAGTAATAAACAATTATAGAACATAAGAACGGCTGTTTTGGCAATTTTTTTAAATTTTAAATTTTGCAGTTTTAATTCTAACAAACCCGACGGGAAATGAATAATTTCCAACTGCGACAGATATGTAAGAAATTTTCTATTATTTTTCAAGTTTATAGGAATTACTAATAAATAATTAAAAAGCTTAAGAACGGTCGTTTTAGCAAATTTTTGAAATCTTTAATTTTGCAGTTTCAATTCCAAACAAATCCGACGGGAAATAAATAATTTCGGTCTTTGATAGATAAGCAAGAATTTTTTTATTGTTTTTCGGGTTTATAGTAATTACCAATAAACAATTATAGAGCATAAGAACAGCCGTTTTGGCAAATTTTTGAAATCTTTAATTTTGCTGTTTCTATTCGAACAAATCCGTTAGAAAATAAATTATTTCTGACAGTGATAACTATTCAATTTTTTTTAAATTATTTTTCTGGATTATAGTGATTACCAATAAACAATTATGAAGCATAAGAACCACCATTTTCGCAATTTTTTTATATCCCATATTTTGCAGTTTCAATTCCAAACAAATCCGACGGGAAATAAATAATTTCGGTCTTTGATAGATATGCAAGAATTTTTTTATTATTTTTCTGGTTTACAGTAATTACCAATTAACAATTATAGAGCATAAGAACGGCCGTTATGGCAAATTTTTAAAATCTTTAATTTTGCAATTTAAATTCCAAACAAATCCGACGGGAAGTAAATAATTTCGGTCTTTGATAGTTATGCAAAAAATTTTTATTATTTTTTTGGTTTATAGTAATTACCAATAATCAATTATAGAGCATAAGAACAGCCGTTTTGGCAAATTTTTGAAATCTCTAATTTTGTAGTTTCTATTCTAACAAATCCGATAAAAAATAAATTATTTCTGTCAGTGATAACTATTCAAAAAAATTTTTATTATTTTTTTGGTTTATAATGATTACCAATAAACAATTATGAAGCATAAAAACGGCCGTTTTGGCAATTTTTTTATATCTCATATTTTGCAGTTTCAATTCTAAACAAATCCGACGGGAAATAAATAATTTCGGTCTTTGATAGATATGCAAGAATTTTTTTATTATTCTTTGGATTTATAGTAATTACCAATAAACAATTATAGAACATAAGAACGGCCCTTTTGGCAAATTTTTTAAATCTTAAATTTTGTACTTTCAATTCTAACAAATCCGACGGGAAATGAATAATTTCCAACTGCGATAGCTATGCAAGAATTTTTCTATTATTTTTCGGTTTTATAGTAATTACCAATAAACAATTATAAAACATAAAAACGGCCGTTTTAGAAAATTTTTGAAATCTTATCAGCGTTATTTTTATTTCCTCTTTACTATTATTTCCGTGAAATTTTATCGTTTTACACCGGGTCCACGTCCGAAGTGCTTGTAGTTTTTTCTGAAATACGAGAGATTAATTTGTTATCATTTTCGTTGTCGTTGAACGTAACTGTTTACTGTTTTTTAAATTGAATTGGATCGCAATTACTTTTTTATTGTTCTCTTCAAAGGTTTTAGAGATTTAAAACTTTGTTTTGTCAATTTATTGCTTTTATACCACCTGGTTTTGTATATATTGTGGCTTCCGTTTTAGTGCTTTCACTAAAAATTCAGTTTAATTGTTTTCGAGGTTTACATTGTTCGGTTTAATGGAGTTATTAATTTTAATAGTTTACCAAAATCGCGATCCTTTGATTGTTTAATGTTAATTAATTTTTGGGCGTGATTAAATTTTTTTGCAAACCGCATCGAAGCTCGGTATTTATACGGGGTCCATTCAGACAATAACCAAACTTGATTTTTTTAAATTTTATTATTTATATTATAGATTTTTGGTCCTTGTCCCTTTCGAAGTACTCTCCTCACCTATTGACACGCTTTTCTCAGCGGCGATTCCATTTCCCGAAGCAGTCGCGGATTGCTGCATTTTAGATGACTTTTCTAGTCTGCATATCAATATATATCTCTGTTGGCGCTTAATCGAAAATGTTCGGTTATTTTCTGAACAGGCTTTGCAAATTAATTTTAGGATTTGATAGAATTAGTTTTAATACTTATGGGCCATTTCATACCATATCATCCCATGAATTATACCAGTTAAATCGGTTAATTAATTTTAAATAACTATTTTTTGAAATAATAGTGCAATTTATTTTTTAATATTTTTTCTAGTGTTCTCAGAAGACGAGACGAGATAAGAATATTTTTTTCTCGTATCGTCTCGTAATTTGGGTTTGTGTTATCGTCTCGTCTTCTGTTCGACGTTGGGAGGTCAAATTATATCGCATATCTGTCCGAAATTAATTTTTTACTATATTATTATACATATCGTAAAAGCACAAAAACACTTTTGGTCACGGATTTTTGAACTGACATTCGAAAAAGGAAATTTTGAGACATAAAAAGTAAACGGTCTTTTAAGATAAAGTAATCTCCTTCCTCTCAATTTCCTTTAAACTTTCTCCATAACAAAAAGGCGTCAGGAAAGCAATAGTGCCAATATTTTATTTTAAATTATAGAAATAACTCCAGATCTGATAATGATTGTCGGAAAAATCATTTTTCGACTCTCTTCCAAGTCCCTGGTGTCAGGTGTCGCTTCTTATAAGGCTCCGTAAAATAAAAGTTGTCACAAAAATGACCAAACGATCAGCACCGCTCGAAAGCTTTTTCTTTTTCGAACGTAACGACTCTTCTCCTTTCGCTGTTTTTAACTTTACGAAAGCTGCTAGCGTTTTGTTACTTTTCCCCATAAAAATCTAACTTGAAGCAGTAAATAAGGTTACCCTGTTTAATTAGAGAATAGTCTTCTTGAAAATCCTAATTTAATGTGCTCGTCGGTTGTAACTTTATGCTTTATAACGTGGTTCATAATGTAAGCAAATCCTCAAACTACAAAACAACGTGTAGTCCAACAACACACACCCCCTTGTGTTAACCACACATTCCCTTTACTATCAACGTTTCAAGCTTTGTTTTAAAGAGAATTAATGTAAATTTAACCAAAACACTATTACGCGGTTTTCGAGTAGTTTTTTGAATTTATACTTCATTGGACGCGTTGAGATGGAAATTTTAGAAGGCAACGGAAGTTTCGCGCGTTCGTCTAATGTAAATTTAACAGTATGAAGTTAGCCGTCTAAGAAATTAAATTAATTATTGTGAAATAAGCTCAAAGTGGCACATTCCGATCTCGGGAAAATAAAGCACGCCGCTCCGCGTCGCGCTTCATTTGCCTCCCTCGCTTGGAAATGTGCCACTATTCGCTTGAATGTGCACATCCTCGTATTTATTACATTTGTCTTAAAGTGCTATGCCCGAATCCGGTCGTTTTAACAAATTTTTGAAATCTCCTATTTTGCAGTTTCTATTCTATCAAATCCGACGGAAAATAAATAATTTCGGTCTTTGATAGATATGCAAGAATTTTTTTGGTTTATAGTAATTAGTAATAAACAATTATAGAACATAAGAACGGCTGTTTTCGCAATTTTTTTTTAAATTTTAAATTTTGCAGTTTTAATTCTAACAAACCCGACGGGAAATGAATAATTTCCAACTGCGACAGATATGCAAGAAATTTTCTGTTATTTTTCAAGTTTATAGGAATTACTAATAAATAATTATAAAGCTTAAGAACGGTCGTTTTAGCAAATTTTTGAAATCTTTAATTTTGCAGTTTCAATTCCAAACAAATCCGACGGGAAATAAATAATTTCGGTCTTTGATAGATATGCAAGCATTTTTTTATTGTTTTTCGGGTCTATAGTAATTACCAATAAACAATTATAGAGCATAAGAACAGCCGTTTTGGCAAATTTTTGAAATCTTTAATTTTGCTGTTTCTATTCGAACAAATCCGTTAGAAAATAAATTATTTCTGACAGTGATAACTATTCAATTTTTTTTTAATTATTTTTCTGGATTATAGTGATTACCAATAAACAATTATAAAGCATAAGAACCACCATTTTCGCAATTTTTTTATATCCCATATTTTGCAGTTTCAATTCCAAACAAATCCGACGGGAAATAAATAATTTCGGTCTTTGATAGATATGCAAGAATTTTTTATTATTTTCTGGTTTACAGTAATTACCAATTAACAATTATAGAGCATAAGAACGGCCGTTATGGCAAATTTTTAAAATCTTTAATTTTGCAATTTAAATTCCAAACAAATCCGACGGGAAGTAAATAATTTCGGTCTTTGATAGTTATGCAAAAAAATTTTTATTATTTTTTTGGTTTATAGTAATTACCAATAATCAATTATAGAGCATAAGAACAGCCGTTTTGGCAAATTTTTGAAATCTCTAATTTTGTAGTTTCTATTCTAACAAATCCGATAAAAAATAAATTATTTCTGTCAGTGATAACTATTCAAAAAAATTGTTATTATTTTTTTGGTTTATAATGATTACCAATAAACAATTATAAAGCATAAGAACGGCCGTTTTGGCAATTTTTTTATATCTAATATTTTGCAGTTTCAATTCTAAACAAAACCGACGGGAAATAAATAATTTCGGTCTTTGATAGATATGCAAGAATTTTTTAATTATTTTTCTGGTTTATAGTAATTACCAATAAACAATTATAGAACATAAGAACGGCTCTTTTGGCAAATTTTTTAAATCTTGAATTTTGTACTTTCAATTCTAACAAATCCGACGGGAAATGAATAATTTCCAACTGCGATAGCTATGCAAGAATTTTTCTATTATTTTTCGGTTTTATAGTAATTACCAATAAACAATTATAAAACATAAAAACGGCCGTTTTAGAAAATTTTTGAAATCTTTAATTTTGCAGTTTCAATTCCAAACAAAACCGACTGGAAATAAATAATTTCGGTCTTTGATAGATATGCAAGAATTTTTTTATTATTTTTCTAGTTTATAGTGATTACCAATAAACAATTATAGAGCATAAGAACGGCCTATTTGGCAAATTTTTAAAATCTTTAATTTTGCAATTTAAATTCCAAACAAATCCGACGGGAAATAAATAATTTCGGTCTTTGATAGTTATGCAAGAATATTTTTATTATTTTTTTGGTTTATAGTAATTACCAATAATTAATTATAGAGCATAAAAACAGCCGTTTTGGCAAATTTTTGAAATCTTTAATTTTGTAGTTTTTATTCTAACAAATCCGATAAAAAATAAATTATTTCTGTCAGTGATAACTATTCCAAAAATTTTTTATTATTTTTTTCGGTTTATAATGATTACCAATAAACAATTATGAAGCATAAGAACAGCCGTTTTGGCAATTTTTTTATATCTCATATTTTGCAGTTTCAATTCCAAACAAATCCGACGGGAAATAAATAATTTCTGTCTTTGATAGATATGCAAGAATTTTTTTATTATTCTTCTGGTTTATAGGAATTACCAATAAACAATTATAGAGCATAAGAACGCCCTATTTGGCAAATTTTTGAAATCTTTAATTTTGCAATTTAAATTCCAAACAAATCCGATGAGAAATAAATAATTTCGGTCTTTGATAGTTATGCAAGAATTTTTTTATTATTTTTCGGATTTATAGTAATTACCAATAAACAATTATAGAACATAAGAACGGCCCTTTTGGCAAATTTTTTAAATCTTAAATTTTGTACTTTCAATTCTAACAAATCCGACGGGAAATGAATAATTTCCAACTGCGATAGCTATGCAAGAATTTTTCTATTATTTTTCGGGTTTATAGTAATTAACAATAAACAATTATAGAGCATAAGAACGGCCGTTTTAGCAATTTTTTTATATCTCATATTTTGCAGTTTCAATTCCAAACAAATCCGACGGGAAATAAATAATTTCTGTCTCTGATAGATATGCAAAATTTTTTTTATTATTTTTTTGTTTTATAGTAACGTTATTAGTAACGTTTTAGCAATTTTTTTATATCCCATATTTTTCAAATTTTTAAAACCACTAGTCTAACTATTACACCACCGCAAGGCACGCAACACCAACACGTGATTATATTTAATTTAGTCACCCCAAAGAAGTATTAACTGCTAACTCGCGTACAAAAGTACTCGCGCCGATTCTTTTTAATAAGTGCACGTTCGAATTAACGTAAGAGCCGTTTCGTTCCAATTTATCAAGAATTAAAGAAAAACACAGCTTGCTTTGCGAAGCTTAAAATAATTTAAAGAGAGGCCGACGATGTTGAACCTAACTCAATAGTTCCTCGTGCTTGTCTAACTTACCCGAAGCTGAATTACTTTACATTATTCATGAATTACAAATGGCATAGTTTGGCAGAAGACATCTAAGCACATTTAACTTCTATTGTTAACTAAATTATATCCCTAAATTAATTAGCGAAATGAAAATTCCAATTTTTTTGCACGAGCTTCCGGCTTCTGGGGGTAGGTTTTGGGCCATTGTTCAACTTTCGTTGAAATATGCAAATAGTTGGGTGTAGTTTAATAATAAATGTGCCGGAGAGGGCGCCGTTTGCTCCAATAACCCAACTAATAATTTTCTAACATCGATACCTTTGAATATGCAAAACATTAGGTACAAAATTTCCGAATAATCCCACTTCGTAGAAACTTCAGCTATAAACGGATGTTGTGTTTCAGTTTCTTTCTTCTTTTACGTTGAAATTCTACTTGGAACAATCTAAACGCTATCAGTTGAGGACAGAATTTGAATACTGAAAACTTTGGAAGTCGGTATCAAACATTGTTTTAAAGTTTTCAAGCACAATTAGGAATTTCGCCGGAAACTGTCGCGTCATTTTGGAAACTTCAATCGCCGCCAACTGATATTGCAGTAAGCAAGTGAGAAATTAATTAAGTTATTTACTTATTTTTAAAGTAATTACACCAATTCCGTCGACTAATTAAAATGTTAGGTGCGCTTCGTTTAATTCAAAACGAAGGACAAAGCACGCAGTTTCTAGACCGAGCGTTCTTTTTTTACCAAACACTATTCAGGTTCTTTTTAATCGTCCGGTTTATTTGTTTTTGTTAGGATTAAAAAGCATACAGGACGTGACTATTGTAAAATTACATCCCGAAGAGGTAGTAAAACTGGGTACTTCTATAAAAATGGGGTAATTTAGGAAGTGAATTGGAATTATCTGTCTTTTATAACGTGTTTGATGGGCCATGAGCAGGTTATATTGTATTTCACTTCATATCAAATACAGTAAAAAATGTTAAGCTTTTCCTAATATTAATCTTCAAGTGACCCACAAATCAACAATTTTATTGTAAAATAAATAAATAACTTTATTACGAATTTCATTGTTATATCACCAATATTAGGTTATTAAAAACAATTTTTTTCTTTTAATTACATTGTTGTCAGTCTCTCGGCAGCTCTGCGAACAGAAATTGATACATTGCTATAACCAAAACTAAATTGCAATTAAAATGAAGTAGGATAAAAGTACCAGTTAGGCGAACTGATCGCGGCGATGAGCTAGTCTCGGTAGCAGATTCGATAGTCGCAGAAAGAGCCTCCGAAGTGTCCGACGGGAAACATTTTAGTTAATTTATTTTTATCTTGAAAAATTGACAGTGCCAAGTATTGCAACCCAATCTTAAAAATCACCTAGGTCAGTGGTCGGCAACCTTGTAATCCAAAAGAGCCAAATATAGACAATACACAATTAAAATTTATTCAAAGAGCCATAATTACAACTATAAATATTAGGCAGGAGCAAAAAAAATTTTCTTAGCCTGGGAATTTGTAGCTTATAAAAAATAAACATTTTAAAAAAAATTTTTACTCAACATCTTGAGGTGGCCCACTCATTTTTTAAATGAAATTCAAGTTAACATTCTTTTGAAACAAAAACAAAAAAAGTGTTCCCGAAGCTGCAAAATGTCCCCTTTCTTGTCCAACAACAATTATTAACTTAAAAAAAAATTCTATCGCCATTATTTTAGTTTTAAAAAAAAATTCTAAAACAATAACATACTTTTCTTAGGCAATAAAGTGAATTTTGAGTTAGAAATGATCAAATTTGTTCATTTTTAGATAAATTTGAAGATTACAAGCCAAAAATTTTTTTTTTGTTTCAAAAGAATTTTAACTTGAATTTAATTTAAAAAATCAGTGGGCTACCTCAAGATGTTGAGTTAAAAATTTTTTTTTTCAAAAATATTTATTTTTTATAATCTACAAATTCTAGCCCAGGATAAAAAATTTTTTTGCTCCACCGTAATAAATATATCATTTGACTCCTAAGATTTATTTTCACCAAATTTAGGTGAGGGAATTGTGCTTTTTCAAAATTTTTTCAAATTAATCTACAGTGTGAAGGAGCCGCATCCGAGGAGTTAGATAGCCGCATATGGCTCGCGAGCCGCAGGTTGCCGACCCCTGCATTAGACGAAAAAGCAGTTAAATAATTTTAGTAATTCTCTCTCACTTGCAATGACGCGATTGTTGTATCTTTTTGCTCCCTTCCACTCATTTGCTATGGTAATATGATTTTTGAACATAAAGTGGATATTTACTCTATTGAATTGAAATTTGCGATTTGAAAAAGCGTAGGATATAGTAGACAAATGCAATAAATACAAGGATGTGCACATTCGAGCGAAAAGTGGCACATTGCCGAGCGAGGGAGGCAAATGAAGCGCGGCGCGAAGCGGCGCGCTTCATTTTCCCGAGATCGGAATGTGCCACTTTGAGCTCGAATGTGCACACTCGGTTTTAAGCACGATTCACAATAATTTACGCCATTAAATAATGACGATTAATTTTAATCGTTTCCTTTCACTCGTACTGACAAGATTATCGCATCTTTCCGCAAGTGTGGAAGAGAGCCGCATCCGAGGAGTTAAAGAGCCGCAGGTTGCCGACCCCTGACCTAGGTCCATAAACATGATTTAAAGATAACTGATTTTTATCAAAAGTACCGGTACATTTATCTAATTTTATTTATTGATTTTCGTTTATTAGATAAATGAAGAGCTTTTATGTGTTCTTCAACATATCAAACCTTTTAGAACTAATAGAGGTTAAAGCTTTTCCTCGTTTTTTTTGCGTAACGTAGAACTGTTTAATGGCGAATATAAATGACACTTGTCCTTTCATATCACACAAATTCTATCTACTTTATTATTATATAAGGAATACATAAATTTTACTACTACTATCGAAGATTTATAGACGTCAATAATAGACAGGCTTACTATAAATATCGAGATTATTGACATATATGGAATCGACCGACACTCGTAACACTCGAAAAAAATGTCTTCATAAATTGGAGTGCTTTTCCAATACTTCCATTAAAAAACATTAAACTAGCGATTCGATGGGTGTCGCGCCAAAAGGTACGGTTTGCAGGAAAGAGGTAATTTTACGGAAATATAGACAAAAGGGCGGTGAAATAAAATAACATTCGAAGGGCTGTAATACAGAAGTTAACTCATCATAGAAAACTGCCTTTTGGGGCTGACTACCGCCTCGTTAACGAGGTAGAGGTTAAAACGACCTGATTAAACCGGCAATGGACTCATAAGTACCCACTATTCCACCAGGATATGTGGATGTAAGTAGCCATTATCAGATTGATTTTCTTTGGACGCGCCGTTCCTCCTTTTTCTAATAACGCCTTTTATTATCTTTCTGCATTTAATATTTTAAGACTTCTTTTTAATGAACCGCCTCGAAAACACATTGAATTTTAATAAGGTTCTTTCAGAATTTTCCTTCCACCTTTATTTGTATAAGGAAAAAGAAGCAATTATCTTAAAACAAGCCAAAAAGAGCAATTGAAGTACTTTTGCAATTTTCTATTCACAGACAATTCTTAATCTTTGAATAACGAGGTGCCACTGTACTCCGGCAAATAGATTTAACGATGTTTTCTTTAAGCTTGAAGTGTTTGTTAAAAGTATTAATGCAGTTTTCTTTTTTCAATATTTTTTTTTAATTCTTTTGTACCTACTTCAACAACAATAAATTTGGTATAAGCGACACGTAAATAACGATGATACATATTTAAAAAAAAAAGAACTACATCGAAATTCAGCAAGTCTTTTACTCTAAAGTTTGTTCGAAAACAATACTAACAACAAAAAGAGTAAAAGCAAAAACTTTCAGCTTTAAAAATGTAGTACCCAACTTTGCGACTGGTAAACTTAGTGATAGCCTCGAACTAAATAAAATTACAGAGAAATCCGAAAAAAAAATTTCTCAGGTAAATACGGCCGGAAAATAAAGGTTACGTCGTTAATATTAATTTTTTCTTTTCGCTTTTCTTTCTGTGCCCTTAACAATTTTTTGCTAAAATAGAACCGCCACGAAAACTACGGATCAAAGCGAACAAATTTTTATTAAGAAAACCAATTCAGAAGATTGAGTTAATAAAAAAACGTAGGTGCGAAGGTATGATTTTTTAATTTTACATTTTAAAATTTAGTTGTAAAACATCTACTTATAAATCTGAAAGAACGAATGAATCGTATAAATCGTCAAAAAAAACGAATCCTGGAGCAGAATAAAGCAATAATAATATTTTCTTCCGGTTTTACGTCTAACATTTTCAAAGTCAGAAAATGATTGATTTCGACAGGATGTTTGATATTTGGGTCAATAGTTTATGGTCTTGTTATAACATTAATACTTCAAGTCAAGCACTAATCAATCTTACATAATACACTTTTGTAAGTTTTCGGACAAATTAATTTATCGATAAATAATTTATTTTGTTACCCGGCTTATTGCTTTATTTTTAAATTCACCCCCGAGAACCGACTTGAAAAAAACGAGGATATTAATCAAACTAACTTATTTTATGAAAGTAGCATTACGACGAACTATTAACTATAAAAAAAAACATAATTGATAAAACGGTCATAGTCTTAAATAAAATAAAATTACCAAATATTGGAGTTTTATATAATTAATTTAAGCATTAATTTCTATGTAAATGTTACGATGTGTTCAAATATACAGCCTGTCAGACAAGCAAGTACTGGAACTTCGCCTACTTATAAATATATAATAGGTACCTATATTAATAATATCAATAATCAAAAAATCTAAAAAAAACTTACTTTTACATTTTATCTAAAATCATTTTATTTAAATTTTAATACTAAATAGAAAATAACTAAAAAATTCACAAAAAAACCTCATGCACATACATTTAATGATTTTTTAATTGGAAACAAAACCTATTCAATCCAAACCTTCTGAAAGCAACAATTTTTAGATAATTTACAATGTATGACGTTTTACAAAAATGAAAAATGCTAGCAAATCTGGCGATTGTAATAAATCTCGTGCAAAGTAGAAAATAAGGTAACAAGCATTATTGTATTTCCTGTAACTGCAAGTCTTTCGAGCTATAAAATTCCTTTCTATTAGTAACATTCATTTTAGTTTCTGCAAGCACTCGTTAAATTTCTAGTTTCATAGTCCCAACGGAAGCGCAAACACTAAAAGACATTAAATACCATTGAGATATAACCACGGAGGCATTCCTTGCCTCGTTCCAGCCGAAAAAAAGAAAACGCCGTTTTTTCCCTTATTTTATTTAATCGAAGGCTTACCTAATATGCAGCAAATAATTTCGGTGGTGTTTGCTTTGCGATTTTTCCCGAATTGCTGGAAATAACCAACGAGCGTAATGCAGAGGCAATTGAAGTATGTAATGT
Source organism: Sinopyrophorus schimmeli (assembly GCA_036325965.1). Lineage (NCBI taxonomy): Eukaryota > Metazoa > Arthropoda > Insecta > Coleoptera > Elateridae > Sinopyrophorus > Sinopyrophorus schimmeli. The sequence continues at coordinate 1,403,009 of JARFIZ010000202.1, forward strand.
TTGCTGTTGTAACGAATACAAAAAAAAAAGTTGCGGAAAATTGCGACGAATGTTTCTTGTTTACTTTACAACCGACGACTAACTATTTATTTATTTAGAATATTTCGATTTTGGACGCAATTCAAAAAATTAAGCTGAACGTTTCGACCATTAAGTTTGTTATTCGACAATTTTGGTTTAATTGCTTTATTAGCTTAATTTATTTTTGCGTGGCATCATATGGTTTTTAAGTTAATTTCAAAACAATTTTTTTATTATATGTTGATCAATATTAACCACACACTGTGCGTAATAACTAAACAAATATCAAACATAAACAATTATAATTAGTTAATTATATTCATTTGAAATAAAATATTAATTTAGTATAGTGGAATACTATAATTATGTCCAAAAATACGGTACTTATTGATATTAAAATACATCAAGTAATAACGGTTAAATTAAACAATTTATAACGAGGGCTATAATACTATGACAAATAATCCAGCATGGTTTTTTAACATTGAGGACGTTTTGAATTTACTTTGGGAAATAAGCTTACAATTTTTACACAACTTGAAATATTGAATTATACTCTTTAGTAAAGAATTTTACATTCGGCAGTTTTAGTTTCTTTTTAATAATATCAATAGAAAATTTCAATTCGGCTTTGCTCCAGAAAAATAATTGAAACACAATCGACGACCTTTGGGAAATGTGCCAGAAAGTTTTATATAACTTGTGATATTGAATTATACCGTTTGGAAATGATTTTTATAGGTAATTTTACATACGAAACTGTTAATTATCTCTAATAATACTGATAATCAATGATACTTCACCTGGTCTCAGAAAAATAATTCAAACATTAGTGTATTTTGTGCAACATACCATAACTAACACAAATAGAAGTATTTACTTTTTAATTTTATCGGTTTTTTTTACAAGAATGATACACAATCTCGAAAAGATTAATATTCCTTTAGAATGAAAAGAGAACACGTTTAATTTTTCAATTAATATTTCAGTTCGGAGCACCGGAAGCTTTATCTGTACACAACAATACTTTTATAAAGAAAAAATAAATTTTCCGGTCCTCTTTAAATATTATCGAAAAGAAACTTTTCATGTTTAAATTAATTTTTGTTTGAAACTCCGTTTTTTTTAATATTCATGAGGCCCAATGAAAAGAATACATATTAATTATGAAATCGTAGAATTTTTATTAAAGTTGTTTTATTTTTTATTTTTGTTATAAATAGCTTTGTTTTAAAACACTTAGTTTAATAAAAAATCAGTTATGACTGATAGAAATACGTATAATTGTCTTTTTCTAAAAATGTTTGGCCTAATAAACATTTTATATTTAGTCATCGACTTCAAAAAAAGATGTTTCACTAATATCATATTCATTTTGAATGCTCACATCTCGATAAATACCCAATGCATTGTAATCGAACTAAATTCGGATTATATTATATTACAAATCCATGAATAATTTCATAATTTTTGAACAAGGCGCTAATTAGTGTTATGTTCAAAAAAGTGGGTGTTTTACTCATATTATCAAAGCACAATGTACAATTACTATCAACTGTAAAAACAATCGTACATGTTGCATAAAAATAATTACCTAATTAAAAATGTTACTAATACTCATTGAGGCACATTTTATCATTCCCTCTCACTTGCACTTACGGGAGTTTTGTATCTTTTCGCTCTCTTCCACTCATTGCTATGGCAAATACGTATTATGAATATAGAATCCGTATTTATTAAGTTTATTTAAATTTTTGATTTGAAGGTGCGTAGAACAAATTACACAATGTAATTAATGTAATTAACCACTAAGTACAAACAAAGTCGATATATATTTTTAAAAATTTATTGCTAATTTAGATAAAAGATAAAACTTTCAATAATTAATTAAATTTGTTTTAGTACAATCCTTATTATGTAGGTACTAAAAACAATTAAAAACGAGCTTTTTAAAGTCACAAACCAATTCAAAGAAAGTTAGATTATTTAAAATTATTCCAAAAATAAAAACGATAGGCAGAGGTACAAAAAAACAACAAGCCCGAAATATGTAAAAGATTGTCATATTTAAAAAACAGACACCTTAAAGATGACATTATATGATAGAATAAGTTTACATTGAGTTATAAAGGAGCTTTCCTCTTTTCGAAATCAATAATGGTGTGTGTATGAAAATGGAGCAGAATAATATTATCGTTATCTTTTAACCATTAGACGACGTGTCGATGAAGTGTAAAAGAAAGTAAAGCAAAAAAAAACAACCCCCTAATGTAAAAAAATAAAAGAGCGTTTTTCGGCTGCATATTTTACGAAACGATGCCCTTCGCTCGCGGCGAAATCGGTCCAGAATCTGCCACTATTTTGGGCATTAAAACGTTTAAATTATAAAAGAGGCCTATTTTTAGATAACAAAGGAGCAAAGAGGCGCAGGGTAGTTAAGTTTTCAACGATGTTACGTGTCCATCCATTACAATTTGGAAAGGCTCCCCATTTCTTTTGATACAATGCCTCCAAATATTTTATTTATCTAAAAGCTCCCAGACGTCCCATTTTCTTGCAATATTCTTATTGAGTTTATTCTTTTTAAATAATAGGACGAAAGGCAGTCTCGATCCTCTCTTCTTTTTCTTTCGTAAAGATTTACGAAGACGTAATAGTTTTGTTAAAAGTCTCTTCAATCTGAGAGTGCAAGATTATGGTTTGTGGCGCAAACTTATAATCTTATAAGTGTGTAACGCAACACGAAGTTTTGGGATTACTGCTTAGTTTTCGATTAAAGGGTTTGAAATAATTTTAAGTTTGGTTTGAAGGAAATGTAACGGCAATTCGAGGTTGTTTTCCAGAAATATTGTCGAGAAACAAGAGGAAAAAAGAAGGAAAAGTAAAATTTAGTGTAGCGAAACGTTTTTACAAGAATGAATCGAATAAAATTTCAATCAAGTAAACAGCAAGGTTCGAAACGTCCCATTCTTGAATCGATTATTGCGTTCGATGTTGAAGTATTTAGGATGGAAGTAAATTCAAAAATCGTATCAAAATAAAATTTTTCTGTCTAAGAATTAAAAATAGTGCGATTTTTTTTGTTGGACAGATATAACGAATTGAATTTGATCAAAAACAAACTTTTATTTTTTGATTTTCTTCGTTACAATAAAGTTAAAAATAACACTCTTTTATACGACATAACTTTTGATATAAAGTGTGGTTAGGGGATATGTGATCGAATATGTATTTGGATCAAAATCACCAAGCCACCGAATTAGCTTCGCATGGAAATAAGTTTCTTACTTTTTTTACGACTGTGCAAAAATTTTTCTATTGTTTTTTGGTCTATAATAACTTATTATAAATAATTATAAAGCATAGGAATAACAATTTTGACGATTTTCAAACATCTCATATTTCACAGTTGGTTACCAACAAGTTTACTGCAAAAAAAAATGTTGCCTATTTGATAGCCATGCAAAAATTTGTCCATAATTTTTTTTGGTTTATAACAATTTGTTATAAACAATTACGAAGCATTGAAATAGTCGTTTTATTGTTTTTCAAAAATCTCATGTGTTTGAGTTTATTTATAGCCAGGTCAGAATGAAAAAAATTATTACTTTTTTAAGGAGCGCGCAAAAATTTTTTATTACTTTTTTTGTCTATAATAATTTATTGTAAACAATTATGAAGCATTAGAACGACAATTTTGACGTTTTTCTAAATTCTCATATTTCACAGTTGGTTGCCAACAAGTCTGTGCGAAAAAAATTGTTACTTATTTGATAGCTGTGCAAGAATTTTTCTATTATTTTTTTAATCTATAATAATTTGTTATAAACAATTATAAAGCATTAGAATGGCCGTTTTAATGTTTTTGAAAAATCTCATATATCACATCTTGTCTCAACTAGTATAGTACGAAGAAAAAAATTCCTGCTCGTTTAATGGATCTCCAAAATTTTTTAAATTCTTTTTTTTGATATATAATAAAATTTGTTATAAACAATTACGAAGCATTAGAATAGTCGTTTTGTTGTTTTTAAAAATCTCATATTTTTGAATTTATTTACAGGCAAGTTCAGAATGAAAAAACTTCTTACTTTTTGGATAACTGTAAAAAAATGTTTCTATTATTTTTTTGCTATATAATAATTTTTATAAACAATTATAAGACCTTTTATAATGACAATTTTGAGGAATTTTTAAAATCTCATATTTCACAGTTGGTTCTCAGAAGTGCAGTGAGAAGAAAAATTGTTACTTATTTGATAGCTGTCCAAGAATTATTTAGTTATTGTTTTGGTCTATAATAATTTGTTATAAACAATTATGAAGCATTAGATTGGCAATTTTGAGGTTTTTCCAAATACTCATATTTCATAGTAGGTTTCCAACAAGCGAAAAAAATTGTTACCTATTTAATAGCTGTGCTTGAATTTTTCTATTATTTTTTTGATCTATAATAATTTGTTATAAACAATTATGAAGCATTAAAATGGCCGATTTAATTTTTTTCAAAACTCTTACTATATTTCACAACATATATCCACTAGTTTAGTACGAAAAAAAAATTACCGCTCCTTTAATGGATATCCAAAATTTTTTAACCTATTTTTTTGGTGTATAGTAATTTGTTATAAACAATTATGAAGCATTAGAATAGTCTTTTTGCTTATCAAAAATCTCATATGCATATGTTTATTTAGAGCAAGGTCAGAACGAAACATATTCTTACTTTTTTGATAGCTGTGCAAAAAATTTTTTATTATTTTTTTGGTCTTTAATAATTTATTAACAACAATTAAAAAACATTAGAATAGCCGTTTTAACATTTTTCAAAAATCACATGTTTCGCATCTTGTCTAAAGAAGATTAGTACAAAAAAAAATTACTTCTCGTTTAATGAATCTCCAGAATCTTCGAAAATCCACAATAACAATTATAATTATACGATATTTCGTACAAATAAACGGGAAGAGCTCAGATTTAGGCCGTAACGCCAAAACTATTTTTGTGGAACCGTTAGCTTAAAACGCCGACAAAATTTTATAGTAGTACTTATGGAGACGGCTCCCTCGATTTAACCAAAAATAGCAAAACAAGATCGTACAGATAACCGCCGGTTCATCAGACTTTATGTACTTGTCATTTTATTTTCACAAAAACGTTTCGTAAATAGAAAGTTTATGCGATGCTTTTACGAACTACATTTCCATATAATGCTTTTCAAAAGAGTTTATAACTTCGATATGGTAAATATCGCCCATAGTAATGGAATTGTGATTTTATATTACTGTTAGCTTACCACTTTTAACTCTACTTTGTCACCTGCATACAAATTTTCCATATAAGTTCTCACCTGCTTCCAAAAATGTCGAACCTTTAAAATTTTCCATATTTCTTTTTGTATAAATTGCTTTTCGTGCTTGTGGCCTTTTAGAGAGAGAGAGAAAAAGAAACGAAGCTGGTGGTTAAATAAAAGGTAGTGCGGGTTCTTATTAGGGCTGATCGACAAATAAAAAAATTTTCTCAGCATGAGAGTACAAATTCTAGAAAAGTGGCACATTTTTCCGATATCGCAATGTGCCATTTTGAGATCGAATTTGCACACTCGTATTTAAGTACAATTTACAGTAATCAACTGTAAAAACAATTGTATATGTTTGTAAAAATAATTAGTTAAATATGTTACTAATACTCAATGAAGCACTTTTAATCACTCCTTCTCACTTGCACTTATGAAATATTTGTATCTTTTCGCACTCTTCCACTCATTGCTATGGTAAATAAGTATTTTAAATATAAAATCTCTATTTGCTAAATTTAATTTATATTTTTGATTTGAAGGTGTGTAGAACAAATTAGACCAGGAGTTCCCAATCTTTATTATACTTCGACGCCTTTTACAGGTTACGATATTTTTGCGACGCCCTTCGATAAAAATATATTTATTTATTGCTCTAGCAGATATTAATATTAATTAATTTATTTGTCATTTAAAAAATCGTTTTAAAGAATGGTATAATTTAAATTTCCTAATTTTTCTTTGAAGCACATATCTTACAATTCAAAGCACGTTGTATTCAAGCTGCCTATAAGTTAAGGCAAATTTGCGTCCATAAAACGTTAAGTAAAGAGGCGGAATTTATGTATTGATTTATCATGAAAGCCTTCAAAGTATTGATTTTTAGATTTGCCAAACAGGTGGTTACATGTTCAGCGGCGCGCTTCATTTTCGTGCGAACAGAATGTGCCACTTTTCGCTCGAATGCGCGCACTCGGTTTTAAGCGTGATTCACAATAATCAATTTACTTTCTTAGATGGCTAATTTCATACTGTGGAATTTTCGCCGACCAACTTCTGTCGCTCGCTAAACTTCTTCTCTCGAAGGCGCCAAAAGAAGTACAACGTCAAAAATTAAACGCCACATTGGCAGAAAATTATAAATGTAAATATAGGGTACACCTCACGGTAATTATCTCCTGTCTGATAAGAGTTTGGCAACGTTCCTGCAGATAAATGGCCTACATAATTAAGTAATGCGATCTAATCTGCAAAGCCGATTAGTTATTAATTCGACATGGCTTTTCCTCTAGTGATTTTATCAAAGCGTGTAATGCCTGAATAATTTTCAGACCTTTTGTATTAGCGAAACGTTCGAATTGATTAGCGAAAATTTATTAAACACAAACAACCAATCTCTTCTCTTCCTCTTCGCTTCTTACTAAATTATTTATTTCGCTTACTAATTGCTAGATAAACTTTAAACAAGATTCTGGCACGTAAATACCTAATACGGCGAGCGTTTGAAATTCGTAAAATTAATCATGGAAGACGAAATCATCATTAATAAAACAGCCGCAGACCGCCGAACGGTCGGGAAGTCTGTTGCGCAAGTTACAGTCCAGCATTGACATTCAACATCAATTTGCATTTCATGCACAATCGCCTTTTACTTCTCTGCACTTACCTACGAAGGCTTCATACACTTCAAGATTAGTTGGCGGCCTTTGATATTCGAATTTCCTTTTACAACCGTAATTTTGGGGTTGAGATTCTGAATTACTACCACACTATGAAGAGAAACTAGGAGAATGTTTCGCGCATACTTTAACCAAAGGGAAATGAAATGTTGTCTTACTACATTTAATATCTCCGACAATACGAAACCGACGAACGTTTCAAATTTATGATCTCTCATTGTTCTCCACAAAGGACATTTAAATTCTCCTTTTGAAAGAATTGTTTTTTAAATCGGCTGCTTGCCTTAAGCACGTTGTTCTTGCACTTTGCCCAAAGGTTAGGTACCTCTGCTCTAAAACTAAAGATACTTTAAGAGATATTTTATTTAATTCGCATTTAACTGTTCGGGTCTAGGTGACCCAATAGGAATATCAACTGCTCATCTAATGCATGAAGGTGGAAAGTAAATAATTTCAGACTTTCAGTTTGAAATAACATGATACCACGCTCGTAGAACTCATGGTCCGTATCAGCAAAATCCTGAACCAAGTAAGATTTTGGGTCATCATCAATTCTGAAATTTTACCATTTAAAGAATGAATGATAATCTGATGGTGTAAGGTCAGGGCTATAGGTATGGCTGATATGATATTAGTTCCAAACCAAGTTCCAATAATTTTTGACAAGCTATTCAATATGTGAGAGGACGAGTGTTGTCATGGTTGATCATAATGTTTTTACGATTCGCCAGTTCTGGCCGTATATCTTTGATTGCTTTCCCCAACTTCGTCAGTTGTTGACAGTAAGCATATGTAATAATCGAGTGCTTCATTGAAAGCGGCATAAAATACCCAACACCTTTATAATCTCACCTAACTGAAAACATGATTTTTTTTTGTTGCAATTCAACTTTTGATGGGACTTGGGGTGATTCAACACGCTTGGACCATGATCGTTTTTGGTTAATGTAATTGTGGACAACCCATTTTTCATCACTAGTGATGATTCGTTGTTAAAAAAGATTTATTTCGTTGTGTTGGAGATACATATGACAAATACTCATTCGTTGTGTTAATTTTTTTTTTAATTCATCTGAAATTCAAATATCAAGCTTTTGAACAAGTCCAAGACATTTTAAATAATTTTAGATTGTTGTGTTTGATATATTTAACGTCTCTGCAATGTCTCTTTCAGTTATCGGACATATGCTCCACATATGGCCACTTTAGGAAAATTTTTAAGACTATTAAAATATTTTGACAAGGTTAAAATTGCCTAATGGACCATATGGACCCGAACGCAACATTTGTATGTTAACCAGGTTAATTAAAATAGTTAGTAGTAAATCAATGAGACAAAAGAAGTTTTTGTGAAATTCGCTAAACCGCAAGGCTTTAAACGAAACTTGATTATAAATTGGGGTGGAATGAAATAAAAATCGTGTTTTAGTTTAAAATTATGAAAGCGTACTGAACTTTTATCCGAGGCTCTTTTAGAACCGTAGGTAACTAGATTTTTGGAATGCACAAAGCAATTGAAAAAAATTCATAGTGCGAAAAAAGTTCGAGTTTCAACTGAGTTCTGCTTGTTGCATTGTGTATTGAATAATGGCAAACGAATTAATATATTACTGAAAAATTTTCGTTAAAATATATTTTTATTTCGACTATAGAAAAATGATTTAATTAAAAAATATTTCAATAATAAATTGTAAATTTTGCAATTTAATATCTCCGTATAATTTGAAACCATTTACTATTTTTAATTACCTCACAAATTCGGTTTTATTTTTTTCTAAAACTGCACAAGTCGTCCTCGACTTTGATTGCCCTTTGCTCTCGCATCGAAAAACAATTTTCTTAAACAAACTCGCGAAATCTGCAACTATTGATCAAATTGCGAATAGATTTAACTAAATTCTAGCGTTCCATTTAATTTAAATGCGAAGCTCGGAAGAGGAAAAAACGTGCTAAGGCGTGACATAAGAAAATGCAATGTAACGAGAAGTAGGAACAAATTTGTTAGAATTCTCCTTTAAAGAATATTGGTTTCGGTAAAACGATCTGTTTCATTTGGCTTCGATTCCGCAGTTAGGCGCAAAATAAAAAATAAAACCCAAGACGCAAAGGTCTAGACATTTGCAATTTATTTGTCCAGAATTTCGGGCCGCGCGCATTTATAAATTAATTTCGAATTAATTATCTGCGTTCGTGCTCCTTTTGGGGCTAGTTGTAATTTTATTGTCGGCCCAATATTTTAGGGGAAGTTGATACGTGAAAGAAAAACAGATGTGTACAGGGCGAATCAATAAATGATTGGTATGAGAATTTGGGGGTCGCACGATGTATTACAAATATCCACTCAGTCATTGTTATCGCTAATTGTGCCATCGAATCGATAACAACGACAGACGCAAATGTTGCTCCCTTGCTTTATTTATGCCAAATTTAGTCCACTGTGTCACCTATATTTTGCCTAAGGGCTATTTCGACCCTCTAAACAGAGAATTCTCTGTGTAATTACAGCAGTTAGTCAAACCTTTATTAAGTACTCATTACGTTCTCTCTGTTTGCGAACGTACTACGTGTGTATATTAATATAATATTAACTTTAACTACAGCCACTTTCATTTAGAACCATTAGCCTGTGAAATTGCTTCCTCGAATCTATCTCCCTTGCCCTTTCAATATTCTATACTTTAATAACAGGTTTAAGTTTTGAAGTGAAACTTCTTATGCGATATTGAATCTGAAATTTTGTCACAAAAAATTGAGAAAGGATATAATATAACGTGAAAGGTCAGAATGAAAATGGAAGGGCAAATGTTTTAGCAACAAGCCGGGCAATATATAATGTAGAGAGCATTCAACACTATTATTATGGGCTACGTATGTATTGTTTAGCGCATGCGTCAAAATTTGTCGACGCTATGATATCAACTGTAGCAAACTATATTTATAAGTGAAAATATGTATATTGATATAATAAACATTTAAACCAGCACGAATTATCAAAGAAGTTTCACTTCATTCGTGACCTTATGTATATGAGACTCACTCGTTTTTTGTTAAATTCGGTTTACTTGAAAGATATTTTGGGATCGATTGATTACTGGCTTTTTCGCTGACGTTGGTACAACTTTTTTGGTATCTTTTTTTCTCATAAACTTCTGTACGTAGGTATAAAGTAATTATTAATATATTTGCATTGGGGTGACACAAATGGCGAAACGATGTATAAGATACCTTAGAAATGCAAACAAAAAATTTTCTTTGTGGAATTTATTCAATCTCAATTTCAAAATAGGTGCTTTCAGCAAGCGGCTCACAAAAATAATAACAGATGTTGTGCAAATGCAGATTTGTAATAAAGTTTGTTGTAGCAAAGCCTTGAATTTATAATAAACATATTATCAAAATAAATCTACAGTAATACATATTTGCTATACTCTGTCATTTTATTAATAACCGATTCAATTAAAACAACAATTTGATAACATATTTAAATCTGAAACTCCGCCATAGAACAATTGAGGAGTTTATTACAAAAACAGTCATAGTCAAAAAATTAGTTTTTTTATATTTTGAAGCGTTAAGAAAGCTTTAACTGTTGACCATATTTTGAACTATTCATTTTTTGCCATCTAATTTCTTAAGATGTAATCTATTCTAATTAGATTATCTTTTTTTTAATTATATTGTAATATTACCCATTAAAAAAAACAACTTTTTAAAATTGCAAATTTATAAGAACTAATATATAGGTACAAGTTCAATTTATTAGAGTCTACCAGAGATTAAACAAATTTAACTACCCCTAAAAAAACAGAACGGCATTAAATAAATTGAAAGTGTAGGACTTACGATTTCACTAAAACACAATTTTTTAAAGCTTAGGCACAACAGGGGTGATGTACCTCGGCTCTATTCGCATTAAGCAAAATTGATTAATATAATTAAATAGTAAATTATGTATTTTTATTTTGAAGAATGTTTTTACAGCGAACACATTACTGCTATTATTAATTAAAAAAATTTTAATTAAAATTTTCATTATGGTATTAATTACACGGGGTACTTTTATATCTGCCAGTGTGTTATGAGTTTACGTTACCTAAAAATACCGAAAAAATAAAATAGTAGTTATATATCTGTTTTTTTTCAAAAGTTACCAATTTTGCTTTTATTGCTGAAGCCAACACTTAGTCGTTTATTAAATAAAACAATAATGCCTTTATTGAAAGAAAAACGGTGGGTGTACTAAAAGTTATACTTCTTTGATGTAACTAAATTCATTTTAATCGTTCCCTCTCACTCATATTGATGAGATTGTTGTATCTTTTCGCTCCCTTCCACTCAGTGCTATTGTAAATACGTTTTTTAAACGTAAATCGACATTTAATGAATTAAAGTTAAATTTTGATTTGAAAGAGCGAAGCATATGGTAGAAAAATCTAATCAATGCGGGACATGTGCGCATTCGAGCGAAAAGTGGCACATTTCCGAGCGAGGGAAGCTAATAAAGCGCGACGCGGAGCGGCGCGCTTTATTTTCCCGAGAACGAAATGTGCCACTTTGAGCTCGAATGCGCACACTCGGTTTTAAGCATGATTCACAATAATTAATTTACTTTTTTTGATAGCTAACTTCATACTGTCGAATTTTCGTTTACTATTTTTACAAATCAATTTATTTGAATAATTTGAGTAATAAACCCATTTTATGAACTTCAGGTAAATACTTTAATTAAAACTAAAATTGCAATTGGTTAATTTAGGACATAACCATGGTTACCGTTTGTAATAACCAATAAAAACTTGTATTTCACGCGCTCTATTTGAATTTTATAAAATACGTAGGTACTTCTTACATCTTCAATATATTTTTATGGCACATTTCCGAGCGAAGGAGGCAAATAAAGAGCGACGCGGAGCGGCGCACTTTATTTTCCCGAGATCGGAATGTGCCACTTTGATCTCGAATGTGCAACACTTCGTTTTAAGCATGATTTACAATTAATAATTAATTTTCTTATACAGCTAATTTTAAATGTCGAATTTTCGTTGGCCGAGCGCAACTCCCGTTGCCTCTTAATATTTTACTCCCAGCGCACCAAAAGAAGTATAACCTCAATAATTTTTTGTTGCATTCATTATTTATATTTCTTCCTAAAGCTTTTCGGCCAATGATTTTAGACGACGATAAATCCATAAAGTTTAATAAAGCCCAGTTTTTTTCTGTTGGTGTAACTTTGGTACGTGCCCATGCTTTCATCAGACTTGTCACTTTTAAAAATATTAATGGAGATACATGTAAGAAAATTGCTATAACACTATGGCTTTATCGCATAAAGCTTCAGAGGCACGTACTGTCTCCAGTAATACACAAGCTATGATTTTCGAGCAATATTTTATAGTATTCGCCTCATATAAATTACTTTGCAACGTCTTCGCGATAAAGTAGCGAGCAGCTTCGGAAATTTCAGATAGAAAGGCACGAAGCCCGTGACGAATGGCCTTATTACGTTCCATACTTAAAACTTCTAAACTGTTAATTAGATCTCTTCAACTGCGAAATCTATTAATGGAAAATAAAATGTCGTCGGCGGCGCAAAGCCGAACCGTAAAGGGACTCGTAAAATAGGGCAGGGAAATTAGCAAATGTGGCAACAAAGCAACCCTTAAAGCAAACAGAAAGGTCGAAGGCAGAATTAAGTGTGTGCGCCATTATTGCCTAATCAGTTTTGCGACGTCTCTCGGACGTTTCGCCGAGCGCTCGGAGCCGAACGATTTTCGCCTTGGCGCGAAAAATTTGGGGCGAAGGGCGCGCGTCGTTCGAAATGCGATTACGGATGCAAATAAAGTTAAAATTTGTAATGCCGAAGGAACGAATCAAAAAGGAGAGTGTTGATGTTTTGAAGTTGGGAAAAGGTAATGGAAATATGATTATGATTTGTGGGGGCAAGGCTCGGGCAGGTACGCAGTGCCCTTTTCCCGTGTTCATTTTGCGCGGAAACCACTTTGCCGAACCCTCGTATTCTTCGGCGGCAAGTTAGGCATACGGTTCGTATAATAATACCATTTTAACAATGTTGAACTTAAAATTTATAAGGTTCGTTATGTTTTGTTTGCCGTTTTTATTTTGTTTACCTAACGGCAGAACCGCAACAAGGTTGAATTTAGTAACGGCAAGTAATGGTAATGCCCTCAATTTTGGGGTATTATCTTTATTTTATAATACTTTTTATGGCGGCGCTTTAGTTACGTTTATGATTTTAATAGGTTTTATGGGAAAGGGTAAAGCACCTTTAATTTGCTTCGTCGCCCTTTTAATTCGGTGATATAATCCGAGAACGTTAACTCGAAATCATTGCCCCATAAAAACAACTTTCTCCGTTGCAAAAGATAATATGGCAACAATACAAAATTAATAAGCGCCCATAAAAACGAAGGCGCGTAGGGGGCGAAGCGCCTTTTTTTTTCAGCGTTTCCATTTCCGTCAATTTATTATTAAGAAAAGCGTTTAATTAATTAATTGATAAAACAAGTCGAAAAAGTTTTCGCTTCGCATTATAAGGGCAGCGAGCCGACAAATTTTAATTAAACTAATGTTTACGGAAAAGTACGTGTTTATTATGCTTTAGTGCCTTCATTTTCACTGCTTTTGAAGTGCGGCGCAAGGGCACTCCGCGTATAATTATCAGAACTCTCCGTCTTTGATCGGAGCCAATACAGAAAATTGAAATAATCGAATCGATGGCTCTACTTAAACTTGCAACTTTATTAACTATACTAATTTCTTGTATCTTGCGAACGAAAGTTTGCGACGAAAGTTTGCGATCTTCCTTTTCGCATAAACAACTTCGAGAAATTATATTGCTTTTTTCTCCAAAAGGGAATTTTGTAATTTATTTAAATGCAATTATTGGGCGAATGTTTAACACTAGAACAGCGAAATCGGTAATTTTGACCGTTTCGCAATTTTATTGTCTTGTTACTTTTTATTAGTAGCATATATTTCTGCCATATTACATAAATTTTCATAATTTTAGTTGATAATTACTGTCCTATAATTGTTTTTTTATAAATTGTATTTTTTTTCCTTTTAATAGAAGACACATACTTTTTTCTTTCTGTTTATTCATTTTAATCTGTTCTATGGTTAATTATTTATAGCAGCAGAGAAATACTTTATTACATAGAAAAAAAAACCGGAAACAGTGCCTAATTATAACTAAAATTAAATAAAAGTAGACCTCTTTGATTAAATGACCAAATGATATTATGTAAAGGCAGCTTTTTGAAGATGATTGTTTTTAACATTGAAGAATATAACAGGAATGACTCATTATATTTGCTCGAAAGTAATACCCCATGTTCTTGTTCAAGTACCAAGCTATCTCTACATTAAAATTTATCAAAATTAGTTCAGTGGTTTAGGTGTGAAAAGGTAACAGACAGACAGATAGACAGACAGAGTTACTTTTGCTTTTATAATATTAGTTTAGATAATTAATTTGTTTAGAAAATAAATTAACTATTGTGAATCGTGCTTAAAGTGGAGTGTGCACATTCGAGCTCAAAGTGGCACATTCCGATCTCGGGAAAATGAAGCGCGCCGCTCCGCGTCGCGCTTCATTTGCCTCCCTCGCTCGGCAATGTGCCACTTTTCACTCGAATGTGCACATCCTTGTATTTATTGATTTACCTTAATTAATCTTATCACTTTTACATTAAAAAAAATTAAAAGAAATATGAAATTTATGATCAAGAAACGTATTTACTATAGTAATGAGTGGAAGTGAGCAAAAAGATACGAGAATTTAGTAGGTGCAAGTGAGAGAAAACGATTAAATTGTTTATTTAATTTTTTGAATAATTTATTAGCCTAAATTTTGTGAATGGTGCTTAAAATGGAGTGCGCACATTCGAGCTCAAAGTGGCACATTCCGATCTCGGAAAATGAAGCGCGCCGCTCCGCGTCGCGCTTCATTTGCCTCCCTCGCTCGGAAATGTGCCACTTTTCGCTCGAATGCGCACATCTTCGTTTTTATTAGATTTTTGCATGAATCAAACAATTAAAATTTGAATCAATTTTGATTTTATATTCGGTGAAAGTTGTGGCATTTATTGTTTTTAAAAACTGTTCGAAAGCATTAAATGTGTTGCAATAAATATTTAATTGTTAAAAAGCCAATTTTTTTTACCGGTTTTTTGACCGGTAACCGCAGTTGTAGTAAGTTCAAATTTGCCGCGGTTCTAGTGTTAATGATGAAATTTTTTGGATTTCTCGAGAAAGTTGACATTTAGTTCGATTGGTGTAGGGCAGGAGTCGGCAACTTTTCGGTGACAAAGAGTCAAATCTATATTGAATAAAAAAAAATGAAACATGGAAGAGCCGCTAAAAAGATTGCATCTAAAATTTGAGATGGTTTTATACAGAAATATTTATTATTCAGGGAGCCATAAAATTTTCTAAAAGAGCCGCATGCGGCTCGGGAGCCACAGGTTGGTGATCCCCGGGTGTAGGGTAACCCGACCAATAGATGGAGGGTTAAGCTTATTCATATGTTTTTTAATGAAATAATATGGTAAATAAAAAATGTCTAATAAAATCAAATTTATATTATGTTTTTCTTTAAGATTTGGTTGTAAACCAAAATTGGCCTTTTTCTTTCTAGATCGGTGGTTCTCAACCTTTTTAAATCTTTTATGTAACATAGAAATTTTCCTGAAAAAAAGATATGTGCCACTATAAAAATACTCAATCACATAACAATTTTTCTGAGCATTTATTTCAATATTTATTTTCTATATGGTAATAGTAAAAATACGGCCATGTACCATTATTGGCACAAATACCACAGTTTAAGAAACAAAAAACAATAGGGGTTGTTCTGGACCAATCAAAAAATTGTTGATAATTTAAAAAAAAATTGGTTTCGATCTGATTTTACAAATTGTAGACATCTTTGAGGGGTAAATACGGTCTTGAAATTTGGAGAACCGATTAGTGTGTACTTCGAACTACTTTAAAAAAAATTCGGGCAATTTTTATGTCAACAAAAATTGTCGTTAATTGTTTAAAGTAATTTGACTTGATAGTATTAATTGATAGTATTAATACAACTTTTGTATTTTAGGGGGTGAGGTTATTACTCAACGTGTACTAGGTATTAAAAAAACAATTGGGCCTGTTCTGTATTAAATCAAAAAACCCCCTTAATTTTTTAAAATATTTTTATTTAAATATTTTATGTGAAAAGGAAAAATTAAGACACCCTATTATCCATGGGGATGTAAATACATTAAAAGGTTAATTTGGGATATTTATTTTGTATTGAATTATATAACGTTCTAGAATGTTCATTTAATAGCTAAAAAGATAACGTTCGTGCAGGCAAATGTAGATAACAACTTGGGTGGTCTCGAAAATTCCAGAAATTGATATGACTTGAAATGCAGGTGTCCAAGAAAGTAGGCGTGGTTATGCAATATAATTGGCACAATTTTGCATGCAATTTAAATTTAGCGAATTAGATTTGAGTTTCTCGCATTGGCATGCGTAAAATGCCTTTACTTATCTACATAAGTGAGTTGTATTCCGTCTTTTCGTGTGTGTAAACCTCTAAAGACTTTTGTGCAATTTTGTGAATCTTTTATGGTCCTGCTGGCTAAAATTTTCGAGAATTCGTCACCCTACGGTAAGATTTTTGATTTGATTTTGATTTTTCTGGTGCTCTTTGTTATTGTGAAATACAGCGCAATGTATTCTAAACAATGTTAGTTATTGCATTCGCAATATGCGTAGACGGATCTGTTGTACTTTGACCTTTATTTCAATTATAATTTTTTTAAAATTGTATATGTAACAATTTGTTGATAAAATGAATTGCATCTTAGTGGGCACTAATAAGGTATTCATCATAAAATATTTGAAAGCATTACCAACCGTTTACTCAAATTGCTATAAGATTTAAAAATTAGTAGATCTATGGCCCAGGTACAACAGAGGTGATATACCTTGGCTCTATTCACATTAAGCAGAATAAAACCCATTGTTCTATGAAAACTATATATTTATTTTTGGATTATAAGAACTACTAATGTTCTTCTTTGAGAATACACTAAAATTGTTCACATTAGTTATACCCTACCTAGTACACGGAAGGTTAACATATTTTAAATTTTTTACCAACTCTTTTTTATTAAAATATGGGAATTTTCTTCTTAATATGACTATTTAATTTAAGTGATATACACTATAACCTTTGCCGACAATAAAATATAAATACATTGAAATAAAATTCACGATTTTAAATTAAAAACAGAAGCTTAATATAATTAAACATTTTTAAACAATTTCGAATACACTAGGTTTATGAAAAAATCAAAGATTTAAGCAATCGCAGAAATCATCAAAAATTATACGTAAATGCGCAAAAATTTAATTCAAATAAAATGTAAACAAAATGCTTATCGCAAACTGGAATTCCGACACCCGTTCCCCACACATTTCATTTGCGAAAGGCACGTCGAAGAGCTCAGTTAAACGCTCCTTAAAATTTTAATTTACTAGTAATTATTCAAATGTGTAGAGTGACAGTGTTTATCAAGGCTTTCTACCCCTAAGAAGCACCCATCCTGCAAAATTCAAAGCTGTAAGTCTTTTTTTCAAGATCTTTATTAATGTTTTTCGATTTTCATTGTGTAAAATTAACGGTATCTCGAAAACTTTTGTACCGCTGTGCTTCCAAAAAAATTGGCAATTTCTGAGCTTAAGTGGGTTTTGCAAAAAATTAAAACTAACCCCTCAATTAATTTCCTTTGTGTTGAATTTTGATACGTCACAGAAGGACATAGAAACTTCGGGTTATTTGTGAGCCGGCCTTATCGCATTTCTTACCTGGTTTTTGTGATATCAATTTAATTTTACATGTAACAATTTGTTTATAAAATGAATTGCATTGCGTTGTAGTGGGGCACTAATAAGGTATTAATCATAAAATATTTGGAAACATTACCAACCGTTTACTCAAATTGCTATAAGATTTTAAATTAGTGGATCTATGGTCTAGGTACAACACAGGTTTTGTACCTTGGCTCTATTCATATTAAGAAAAATAAAACCCATTGTTCTATAAAAACTATATATTTATTTTTGGATTATAAGAACTACTAATGTTCTTCTTTGACATGACACTAAAATTGTTTCAAAAATTAACAAAACTTTTCTAGTATAGGTACTAATATTTCACATACTTAATGATTAACTTTGCAAAAATTTAATTTTTTTGTTAGACTTGCGAGGCATATTATCCGAAGCAAAATTTAAAAAAAATACGAATTTATAACAAAGGTATATCTAAATTTTTATTTATTGCACGTTGCTCTTGGTGCGAAGGTACAATTTATTGACAGTGACCGAGGTACAACACACCGACCCTTGATGTTTAAACTCAAAAATAAATTTAAAGATTATGCTGTGCCAAAATCAGACCACTACTATGCAAACATTAATAAATAATCTTTCTATTACGATGAGTAATTTATTATTAGGTAATAAAAATCAATAAAATATTTAAGTAAAAAGAATATAAAAAGATTTTTTTTTTTTTCGATTAAAAATTTCAATTGATCTCATCCATTAACAAAGTACATTGGCCAGCTGCTGCTAACTTTACGTTAATGTCTGTCAATGTAGCATTTTAAATATCAAAAATTATGGGTCACGAAGGTCCGCAAATATTAAAAAAAAATAAAGTTGTCCTAGGTACAAAAGGACCAAAGTACAACAGGTTCCCGTACTTACATACAATTGAAATTAAACATAAAGCGTTCTAATTTTTGAAAGAATTCTAAGCACACAAACTAAAGATATCGAATCGATATAAATCGCCTTATTTTTTGGCAGCTCTATGGCTGTGGTCCACATATTCTGAACAAGTGGGAATATTTATCTAAAGATTTGAATGTTAGACGAAACTAAAAATTTTATTGCTTTGCTTTTTACCTGATAATTAATCTACTTCTACTTCCTATTATTAAGGTCCTTTTTTTTAATCGAAACAGAATTAATTTCTCAATTCCTGTGTCGGACGTAGATAATAAAATTAAAGAAAAAACACATAAGAAATTCTAGACAAGTCTATAAGTCATTTTCTTTGTAGAAACACTTTGATTTAAATTTACAAGTAGACAGCTTTTGCGAACCCGCCAATTCTTTTTATTTTACTATATGCAAAAAAAATTGTTGCAGGATTAAATTTTCGTCGAAAAAATAGCATTTCTGAAGCAATTTGCATAGTACTCAAAAATCAGTTATCTGATTGGCAATAAAAATTTTTATTGATCGAAAGAGCACCAAATTTGAACACTTAGTGAATTGCAATTTTTTTGAAACTTTTCTAAAACAGACCAAAAAAAAAAAAAACAAAACAGATTCAAGTGTTTCAAAAAATTTCATTTAGTTATGTGCAAAGCAAACAGTTTCCCAAAATGATATAAAGTGCCCAAATATTTCTGTTTTAATTTGGTTGCAACCGTGTTTTAATGTCTGTATTAATTTTGAGAAAAAAATAGAGAGACAGAGACAGTTGCTTTTGCATTTACATATTAGTGGGAATAATCACAATTATATAAAATGATGTACAACATTTTATAACAAAAATTATTTTGTCTTAATCAACAAAACAAGTTTGTTATAAACAAAATTCGAATCACGATAATAAAACAATATATTTTAGAATTAAATATGTGAGGAAATTTTTGTGATGAATAATAAGATTAATCAAGCCGCTGTTAGAACACAAGAAAGGAGTGTACATCAAAAACTCAAAAATAAGCATTTTGTTTACTTTTCTCTCGGATGAAATGTGTGTCATGCCTTGAAGTTTGATAAGATAGATATAGGCGTGAGTAAAAGGTTTCAGACACACGTTTTATCAACGTTTATGGAGTAATCTTCGTGCTTGCATTATCTCGAAAGGGATGCCGTTCGAAAATCTTGTATATCAACTTTGCTTACCGCAAACAACCGACATCTTCAAGAAAAGCTTACTCCAAATTACTGAATCCCGGCTTACCTCCCGTAATTTCGCCGAACGCAAGTTAATTCTTTTTTATTTATTTAAATTGCGGGAGGGAAAAAAAGAGGGAACTTGTTTTGCGGATTGTGTAAATTCGAAAGCCGCACAAGTTGTTCGAATAGATTGCTCGCCAAACAAATTGACGTGCCCGGAACGCCGACTTACATAATGCATGCCGGATCAAGGCCCTTGCGAGTTAGTTGCCGATAGATTGATATATTGACACAACAATTTCCAAATTGCTTGTTTGCTCGATTTTTCAAATTACTACAGGACTACTTTTACGTCCAATATATTTTACAAGTATTTCCACGTAAATAATTACCTACCTACCTACGTACACTGCTGGCCAAATAAAATGGAACATGTTATAATTCAAAAACTAATGAATAGATTCTGGCCAAACTTGGTATATAATATTCGTATATTATGATATTCAAAATACAACATCTTCAAATATTTAACTTAAGTAATTAAATTTAAATTATTAAAATTAATGTAATTTAGGTGGACAATTTTTTTTGAACAAGCTATTTTTAATACATTTTTACACTACCATTATTATTTAATAATTGATGAAACTTCCTTTTCGTTCAAAACAGTCAAGTAGACGTTTGTTAATGGACATATACACAGTATCAATATATTCTGACCTTGTATGATTTATTTCAGATACTGCCTTTTCAATAGCAAATTTTAATTGATTTTTTGAATTAAACTTAACTTTTGTAGCGTACACTTTCTGACTTAAATGTCACCACATCTTCTCAATAATATTTAAATCGGGACTCTTCGTGGGTCATTCTAAGACTTCAATATTGGAATTTTTTAGCCATGTTGTATGTCGAGATTTATGAATTGAGCAATTATTTTGTTGAAATACATAATTTTCATCACCAAATTGTTCATCAAGAATAGTCTTGGCTTCCTTGAGAACATTAATGTATTGAGTAGAATTAGCTTTGTCTTTCAAAAATTTAATCCAAAATAGTCCTGTTGAACTCATCATGCCCCAGATCATGTATCCGCCTCCCCCACATCAAACTCTATCTCTCACATTTTTGCAATCAGGATCAACATACGTCGACCAATTATCACGACCATCTAGGGAAAATCGCTTTTCATCGATGAATATAACAGTTTTCCAATCAATGCAAACTTGAATCCAGGTGCGACAAGCCTTATATCGCTTTACCTTATGTCCTTGCGCGCGTTGAATCTGTTTGGTTAAGGTTTTGTATTTAAAATTGAATATATTAAGCTTCCTTTTAATTGTCCTAGTTGAGACATGATTTAAATAAGCTTTATTTTGAATACACGACTGGTACATCGCCTTAACGCATCGCTGCAATTGTGCACAACTCGTTGAATTTGTCGTTCATCTTGTTGAGTGAGCTTAGGCTTTGGTCTAGGAGTCTTTTTTCACCTTAGATTCATCCTTGTTGATAAATCTATGCACTGTTGATAACGATACGCCACTAATTTCTGACACTTTTCTGTAATTCAGAAGTCGATCATAAAGGTCTTTTACAATTTTAATAAGTTGTTTAGGATGCATAATTAATATAAATAAATTCACTTGTAAATAAAAAGACGTTTCGGGTTAGCTAAACACGTCTGATTTTCACCGAATTGTCAAATTATTTAGTGATTAATTCTGCTATCTATACTTGTTCCATTAAATTTGTCCAACGCAAATACACCATTTTATATAATAAATTTAAAAAACATTATTATTAGTTGCGTTTTACTTATGATTTTTTAAAACCCAATTAATAATTATTTATAAAATACATATACAAGAAAGTTTTCAACGTATATTTATTGTATCATACTTATTTTGTGTGTTCCATTTAATATGGCCAGTAGTGTATGTCGGCTTGCATACTTTGCTCTTCGTAGAGTGCGCCGCCTCGATCATCGATTTTTATAAAAAAGCGAATCTATTGCAGAAATTCTCAAACCTGTGCCCGCGGGAGCCGCTGCACCCGTAGATGTATTGTGTGCACTCAAAACCATTTGAAAAAACGCAGAAAAAAATTTTTTTTTTCGAAAAAATATAGTGCCCGTTGCCGCATTAACTTTCCGCATACTAGGTGACTAAATGTCACATACCACACTAGGTGGGGCATGCCATACCCCGAAAATAAAATGAAATAAAATCCACAAAATTGTACTTTATGACAGTTCAATGATAAGAAATATATTTTGATAATTAATAATGAATAGGTTTAAGTAAAAGACATTGTTCTGCTCTCTCCCTTCCACTCATTGCTATGGTAAATACGTTTTTCGAATATAAAATCGATATTTACTAAATCAAATTAAAATATTTGATATGAAGGAGCTTATGGGAAATTATGTTAATGTAATAAATACGAGGATGTGCGCATTCGAGCGAAAAGTGGCACATTTCCGAGCGAGGGAGGCAAATGAAGCGCGACGCGGAGCGGCGCGCTTCATTTTCCCGAGATCGGAATGTGCCACTTTGAGCTCGAATGCGCGCACTCGGTTTTAAGCATGATTCTCAATAATTTTGATAACGATAAATTAGTAAATAATTTTTGTCATTCCCTCTTACTCTTACTTATGACTTTGTCGTATCTTTTCGCTCTCTCCCACTCAATGCTATGGTAAAAATACGTTTTTCGAACATATCGATATTAAAACTTTTGTTGAACGGAAAGAAAGTTTAATTTGCAAAATTTTATGAATACGAGGATGTGCGCTTCATTTTCCCGAGATCGGAATGTGCCACTTTGAGCTCGAATGCGCGCACTCGGTTTTAAGCATGATTCTCAATAATTTTGATAACGATACATTAGTAAATAATTTTTGTCATTCCCTCTTACTCTTACTTATGACTTTGTCGTATCTTTTCGCTCTTTCCCACTCAATGCTATGGTAAAAATACGTTTTTCGAACATATCGATATTAAAACTTTTGTTGAACGGAAAGAAAGTTTAATTTGCAAAATTTTATGAATACGAGGATGTGCGCTTCGAGCGAAAAGTGGCACATTTCCGAGCGAGGGAGGCAAATGAAGCGCGACGCGGAGCGGCGCGCTTCATTTTCCCGAGATCGGAATGTGCCACTTTGAGCTCGAATGTGCACACTCCGCTTTTCGTCACGATTACCAAGCGTCCCGTTTTAACAAGAAAAATTTGGTCATGTTAGTTATACCCCACCTCGTACACGGAAGGTTAATAGTTTAAGGTGGTCCTTGGTGCACAAAAAGATTAGGAACTTCTGATTTATCGAATGTAAACTTGGATAAAGTTTTTGACCAAGAGTCTTATTAACAATTGAAAAAGCACAACTGGCCAAGATTAAAACATATTTGTTATTAATTATAACGAAAACTTAATTTTGTATCTCAAAACGCAACACTGCGGTAAAATCCAACGCTAATAATTTTTAGTTCGAACGAGTGAAGCGAGAGGGAAATAGTTTACGTCGCGCTTCGATGCAAGGCACGGTTACTATAGATCAGGGGTGGCCAACCTGCGGCTCGCGAGCCACATACGGCTCTTTGAAGGATTATTTGTAGCTCTCGAAATATTAAGGAATTATCAAAAGAAGTAAAATAAATGTGTTTAATTTTTAATATTTAAATTCAATACACATATTTTGTACTTTTATTTATGTTTTCAATAAAAATATTTATATAAAAAAATTTTCAATATCTTTTTTGCATACCTTTTAAATACGTATTTAATTGTGGCTCGCAAAAAAATTTAAATTTTGAAATATGGCTCGGATTTTCAAGGAGCTTGGCCACCCCTACTATAGATGTTTAACATTGGGACATTTAGTAAAATTATTTAAAATAATTGTTCATGCATTTTGTTTAAGTAAATTATATAATTTAATTATCAAATAATAATTAAATATATCAGTCTGTATCAGATAATTAAAAACAAATAGGTTTAATAAGAAAGAAGCAAAATTCCTAATGCGCGCGCATAATTACACGTACCGGTTTTAAAATTTTTATTACTTTTTTATAAACTTTAATAGCAAACTTCTATTTGTTACTTTAGCCAAATTTACAATTTTAAGAAAATGTTTTTTCTAATATTGGTTAAAGCCCAAGTCCTACATTTTTAGTTTGTTTAATGCCTGCCCTATTTCTATAGAGCTTGTTAGGATTTCATATATTATTTAATTATTTATTAAAAATAAAAAACATTGTATGACCTAATTACAGGTAACTGTCCTACAGCACGGTTTTGCTTTGACGCGATCAGAAAGTCTCATATTTCAGTGTGTTATTACTATTTAATGTTTTTATGTATTTATAAATCTAAATTACACATTGTTGAATAAACATTGTCGTTAGAAAACATAAAAAACGCAATTTTATATTTAATTTATTGAAATTAATTCAAAAGTTGAAATGTTTACATTTAGTTCTATTGGTTGTAGGCATTGACGAAGCCGAGAATAATTAAATTAATATTATTAAAATAAAAATTGTTATATTGTTTTCGTTTTATGTTTATTCAGTAATGTTTTAGTAAAATAGAAGTTGCTTGTACGGATATAAAAAAAAGACGAATTGTTTTTAACACGTACCAGAACCTAGCTCTTTTTTTACTGGTTACATACATATAACAAGGTTTATACAGTACACCATTTTTTTTAAATAATTCTACCTTGTTATGGAAGAGTTACACGTAGTTATATGTTAGCCTAGTGAGTAAAATAAATTTTACAGAATATTACAAATTACTCGTTTTTAATAGACGAATTATTTAATCAGTCATTAATATACCCCGGTCAATATTTAGACGAAAAGGTCATTTATTGGACTCCTTATTTTATAGTTAATTTTACAAAGGTTCTAACCAGATTGTGATAATTTCATAAGCAAAAATAGCATTTTATTCGAACTGTAATTGTGATTTATTAATTTGTTTACTATTTTTTACATCGAAATAACTCGCGATGCAACAAATCGGTCATTCGCTGGGCGTTTACTCTACGTGACTTGACCTACATATTTTTTTTAAATAAAGATTTCTTACGGTATAAGGTAATAAACGCGGTGCTCTTTTTTTATATTTCAAAATTGCAAAACTTTTTTTTGCTTGCTTTGTGCGACGGGATATTCTTTTAATTTTGTAGAACGGATCTTATGCAGGTATTCTTACTCCTAAAATTAATTACGAGCCTTGTAAATTTATTAAAGCATGCTTTTATTGGTCTTCTTCCTGGCACAAACCAAAACCAAGGATGCTCTGCTCATAATCCGGCGTTTTAATCCGCTTTCTTGGAATGCCCTTATTTGGTTTGGAAATTCATTTAAATGCATTTGCTTGAAAAGGGATAAAGTTCGAGGTCGGTTTTTTTTTTAGTGGACGAAGCAAATCCAGGATTTGCTTCGGGGAGCAAACAAAGGAAGATTCCAATTTACACGGGGAAACTCATTATGAAAGCTTATAACATCCTCCACCTTCCTAGTTTTCCTTTCTGTCCTTTCTAAACGCATTTTATCAACATTAGACCTCTTTCCCTTTTGCTAACATCGCATTAAAAAGCCATTATATGCTTCAACACATTGGATTTGAATTTTTGATATGTTATTTGGGATCCCGCCGCTTCAAATATTCCAGTCACACGAAATTGAATACTTAACAACGATATTCGAATTTTGTATCGCGCTTTTATTAATAAACTTGCCGAAATGCGAGAACGCAATTTTGACTTTGCAAATTAAAATTTTTTTTTCGATTTGTTTTCGAGAAACTTGAAACCGTGCGCAAGTAAATTTGCTTTAGTGTTAAGTTTATTTTAGGGTCGTTCCATATGAAATCAACAAATTTGAATTAAAAAGTGTGCCGCATGATTTTTAATTATCTTAAAAAAAATTATAGATGATCTTTGTGGTACCAGAAATGCTAAACCACCACCATTTATTTTTTTTATTGTATAACTTCTGATCAGTACCCTTCCGAAGTCAAAAATTTGGTCAATTTTATTTAAACATTTAAAACGCACCACAAAATTAAATTAGAACGAAGACGTGCAAAAGTAACGAAAGCAAATAAAACGTGTTTGTCGTCAAAGACAATAAATTAGAATAGTTTGTTTGGAAAGAAAACTAGGGCAAAAGTCCTACTTTTTTTAATCTTTCGTGTACTAGGCGGGGTATAACTAACGTGAACAATTTCTTCTTTTGTGAAAACGGCACGTTAGGTAATCTAGCTTAAAACCGAGTGTGCACATTCGAGCTCAAAGTGGCACATTCCGATCTCGGGAAAATGAAGCGCGCCGCTCCGCGTCGCGCTTCATTTGCCTCCCTCGCTCGGTAATGTGCCACTTTTCGCTCGAATGCGCACATCCTCGTGTTTATTATATTCGTATGATTTACCGTGCGATCTTTCAAATCAAAAATTTTAATTTAATTTAGCAAATATTGATTTTATATTCCAAAATTTTTTACCATAGCAATGAGTGGAAGGGAGCAAGAAGATACGATAATCATGTCAATGCAAGTGAGAGAGAACGATTAAAAATATTCAATTAATTTTTCATGTAATTTATTGGTCTAACTTATTGCGAATCATTAAGAAATTGGCGTGAAATTAATTTGTATTTCAATATGGAGGCAATAATGAAATTCTTGTTAGGTTTTCTTAATATTCCGTATCGTAAGGGTCATTCCAAGATGGTGGCCATCCGAAATGTTCACAATTTTTACTAATTTTTACGATATTTGATTGGACCCTGTGTCATCCCTGTTGCATATTAAGGGTTGATTTTTTTACAAAAAAGTATTAACTCTTGTGATGTCGTGACATAATTATCATTGTCCTAGAATAAAATCTTCGAAAAAAAAATTGTGAATATTGTTAATTTTGAAAAAAGCTCACCTTTGACCCCAAAAAAACTCATGTGGAGGAAAAAATAAAATTCTGATATTTTCAGAAAATGTAGTTCATATCTTCGTTAATGAAGTGCAATTAGTGTCATTCTGTTATTTTCACCTCTTTAGAAAATATGATTTTTTAAAGGTGCTACTTTTATAAATATGAAAATAATCTAGGAGTTTGATAATTTATAGAAGGTTTATAATTTATTTAAATAATTGGAATTATGTCAATTTATAATAAAAATAAACAAATAAAAATAAAAATTTTCAAATTCCGTCAATTATTGAAAATAACATAATAACATTAAAAACACCCGATCTTATCGTTTTGTCTCCATCTCCAATAATAAATTAAAAGTAGGACGATGGGGGAGAGTGGGGTAATTACGGACACATAAGGAAAAAAGTAAATATTAAAAATACTAAATAAAAACTTTGTTAATTTATTGAATAATAACAAAGATAAAGGTTTTATTTATTAATTTTAATCATAATATTTAATTAAATTTGAAAATTAAGTAATTTTTTTGTCAAAAAAAGAAAAGTGTCATTTTCGTGATCTTCTCAAATCTGTGGGGTAATCCCGGACAGTGGTGGGGTAATTACGGACAGTACATATTAAGTAGTAACGAGTAGAATAATTTAAGATAAATAAATAGTTTCAACTTATTTTTAACTCGTAGCCTTACCCACTTGTTTTTGACCTTTAGAAGCTAAGCTTTTAGAATTTTTTTGAACATTTCTGATGTCCATTTCATCAACGTTGAAAATACTATCAGCGTTGAAATGATGGCAGTCTAGTAAAGTTTCAAAATTATCAAAAAATATTGATAGTTCATCTGGATTAAAAGCAGTTATTCTATTTAAGGAAGTAGCTTCTGGTTTTTTTAAATGAAATTTCAGGGTGTCTTTTGATAAATCCATAATACCAGTCTTTACCTGCCATTTGAGAGTTCTTATTACATTTGTGATTTAATTTATTTTTTTCTACAAACTTATAAGCAATCTTCCGTACAGCTTCAACAGTCAATCTATAGAATAGTTTACTGTATTTGATAATATGCTCTGCTAAGTTTTTTTCTTGTGCTTCAGAAAATACAGATTTTTTTCCACTTTTTGGCTGAACTAAAACTTCTTTTATTAAATAATTATATATAGTTGACTTTGGCATAGAATAATTTTAGCTGCTTTTCTTATAGTTAATTGTTTACTTCTTACATCTCTTATTGCACGTTCCAAATTGTTTAAATCATATTTTTTTTCAATTTTCTTTTTATATTTTTGAGCCATCTGGATAAAAGCAAAATTAAAATTAAAAATTGTACAGTATGATTATCGATGTGGGGCAATTGCGAACGTCCGAGATTACCCCACTTAATTCGTCCGCCATTACCCCACAACGTTAAAAAATAAAAAACTTAATATTTTTTTGAGATTAGAAATAAATAAAAAGAAGTATTTGTGTCAGAAAATGTTTCTTAATTTCTACTTAACACATCGTAAATAAATTATAATTATATCATTTATGTGTAGCGAGAATTTAACGAATATAAACATGACAAAAATTACATGCAAAAGGATGAAAATATTAAATAATATTTACCTTGAATAAAATGTAGAACCTGAGCAGCTGACTTATTGCCTGATACTACGTATACATTAACCTACAATTCCATGTAAAAAAAACAATTTTTTTCCTAAGGTATTGAAATCGTGGTGTCCGGGATTACCCCGCGTCCGCGATTACCCCACTCTCCCCTATTCTATCTCACAAAATCTCAAGATAGTAAAAGTTTGTAATAAAAAATAAATAATTTCTAAATATTTTTTTTTTGATAAATACCAGAATATGAAAATTTTGACTTTTATTTGATTATTTTTATCATAAATTGACATAATTCTAATAGTATTGATCAGAAGTTATGTATACAATAAAAAAATAAATGGTGGTAATTTAGCATTTCTGGCACCACAAAGATCATCTACATTTTTTTTTATTAAAATTAAAAATCATGCAGCACACCCCATTCCTTGATTTCATATGGAATGGCCCTTTATCTAATTTATCAAAAAAATTAAAAACGAGCAATTTTGTAGCTTCGGGGATAGTTGTCGGATTTGAGCGTGGAATTTTTTCCGCGGAGAGAATGTAAAAGTGGGAATCCTTTAGGAATTTCGAGATTATTAGAAAATTCTTGGTTTCTTTTAATCAAGACTTATTTTAGAATGCTGTTTTATGGTAGTAGATTAGAGAGGTTTATTTCCTTTATGCATAAACTTCATGTGATCTTTCGTTGTGCAATAAAACTAACTCGGTCATCCCAGTAATTGGAGGGATTCAATTTGCATACTGTAATAACGACCATTGTTGTCCTTGTCTTTATCGCCCTTCAACATCAAGAGTCTTCTTTTTAGCGTGTCGTCATTTAATGGGCCAGCCGTTATGCATTTTCGCGTCTCCTTCTTTTCCATGCTTTCCGCGCGATTCGCGTCTTTCTCCCTTACCTTGCCTTAGTTGCCAAATGAACCTTAAGGGATTCCTACATTTCTTAGAAGAAGGGAAAAAACTAACAAGAATTTTATCTCGGTCTTTAATTGAGTCAACGTTGACTTTGTCCTGTTATGCTTTTTTGAGTACACAACTTTAAATTAATTGCCAACTTTAAAAGTAAGACCTAAAGCTACAAGACTTAACGCCCGCATAAATTTTAGTTTATTATTGCTCGAGTCCCTTTAATTTTTTAGCTCGGAAGTGTAACGCAAACTTTTCTCTGATTAAACTCGGTTAAATTCATCACAGAAAAAAAAGGTGGAACGGAAAAAGGGAAAATACGACATAAGATATGAGAATAATTAGAGAGAAGTGTAATTTGAAATTAAGAAAGGAAGAGGAAAAGTAAAGCAATTATGTTTCCCTTCTGTTTTAAATAGAAAGTATTAAATTTTTAATGGAATCGATATAAGGGAGCTGCATTTTTTATA
This sequence comes from Sinopyrophorus schimmeli, assembly GCA_036325965.1. Lineage (NCBI taxonomy): Eukaryota > Metazoa > Arthropoda > Insecta > Coleoptera > Elateridae > Sinopyrophorus > Sinopyrophorus schimmeli. The sequence continues at coordinate 1,432,930 of JARFIZ010000202.1, forward strand.
TTTAATATTTTCAGGACGCGTAATTAGATTTTCGAATATCTTTAGAACTGTCTTCTTTTTTGCGCGAAGAGAAAAAAGTATAAACAAAATGAAATGTAGTAGCCGCAATTTCGTTTTATTAAAATTTAAGTAGTGTTTATATTTGCCGGTGACAAATAAAAGCTTTTACTTTTTTCCGGCCGGTATTTACACCGAATTTAAAAATTTAATTAGTTTCCCTTTGTGTGGAGAATGTCACAAATATAGTCTGAAAGATTTAGTTTAAAAAAAGCTCGAAATTTTTTGATTAAAGTTAATGTGAGCTTTCATTCTATTAATTTCGGTAGTACATTTGCAAAAATAATTCGTCGAAAAAGTTTTGCGCGAGTTTTTTATTTGGGTTATTTTATTTTTTTAAATTATTTATTGATTAAAAAATCTGTAAAATTAAGTGTTAAATTATTTGGCTTTTATTTTTATAGCAACTTAAGAAGACACTAGAATATATTTTTTTAGTCAGGCATTTTTGAATATCTTATGAAACTTATTAAATAGAAATGCATTTATCGTAATAACTAACAAAAAGAGGTTCAGAAGTCTGAATCACAAATTTTGTATATATTTACAGTATCTAAATGTCATTATTACAAGCAGTAAGACGCACTATTCGGAAATAGTGAAAAAAATTTCTGTAAAGTCATACGTAGCCAACGATAAACGAAGTAAGAAGTTTTTGGTCAAGTTCCCGCTGAATGCTCCTTTTATTTTGAAAGTTTTTTTTAAGTGTTTTTATAATCAATATTTATATTAATTTTAAGATTGGCATATCTAATAAAAATTGTTTAGTATAAAAGACAATACTATATTGGCAATTATTATATTTAATACAATTTGCAAATAGTAATAACCAATCAATTATCGAATATTTATCAAGCAAAATTCCACCAATTTTAATTTGATTTTACCATATCGTCAAATCCGCCAAACATTTCATTCGTGAACAACTTTTTCTCTATGAACTCTTCAGACCACAACCCGAATGAGATTCAACAATGTTTATAACTTTTATTGCATGGATTCTTCAGTAATTACAGTGGAAGGCTTGTTTATGATAAGACCCTGTTGTGTAAGAAGATATTTGTAATATACAAAGGTACCTTTAAAACAAGTATTTTCAATATCTTTGCACAAATCATTTATACCAGCCTCTTCTTGCTTAATTGATGGGTCTGTTACTGATTCCATATTCTAATAAATAATAATTAGTAATAAATGGAAGAAACTTGAATGGAAAACTTTTTATGTTGATCACTACTAACTTAACTCTTTATAATTATAAGTTCACTTGTGAGCACCGCTAATTATAAGGGAACCTGTTGTACCTTGGTTCCTTTGTACCTAGCGCAACTTTAATTTTTTTAATATTTGCGGGCTTTTGTGATCTATAATTTTCGATTTTTCAAATGTCACATTGACAGACATTAACGAAAAGTCAGCATCAGCTGGCCAATGTACTTTGTTAATGTATGAGATCAATTGAAATTTTTAATCGAAAAAAAGTAAGTCTTTTTACATTCTTTTTATTTAAATATCTTATTGATTTTTATTACCCAATAACAAATGACTCAACGTAATAGAAATATTATTTATTAATGTTTGCATAGTTGTTGTCTGATTTTGGCACAGCATAATCTTTAATTTTATTTTTAATATAAATATCAAGGGTCGGTGTGTTGTACCTCGGTTACTGTCAATAAATTGTACCTTGGCCCTAAGATCAACGTGCAATAAATAAAAATTTAGATATACCTTTGTTAGAAATTCTTATTTTTTTTTATTTTGCTTTAGATAATATGCCTCGCAAGCCTAACGAAAAATTTAAAATTTTGCAAAGTGAACCATAAAGTATGTGAAATTTTAGTATACGAAAAAAGTTTTGTTAATTTTTGAAACAATTTTAGTGTCATCTCAAAGAAGAACATTTGTAGTTCTTATAATCCAAAAATAAATATATAATTTTGGTAGAACAATGGGTTTTATTTTGCTTAATGTGAATGGAGCCAATGTACATCACCTCTGTTGTACCTAAGCCATAGATCCACTATTTTTTAAAGTTTATAACAATTTGAGTAAACGGTTGGTAATGCTTTCAAATATTTTATGATGAATACCTTATTAGTGCCCCACTACGATGCAATTCATTTTATCAACAAATTGTTACATATACAATTTGAAAAAAATTACAAGTAAAAAAAGGGCCACGGTACGACATGTTACCCTACGTCGTTTTATTTAAGTACAATATTTTTATTCAAAAATTTATGTAAACAAGTTCAATAAATACGAGGATGTGCACATTCGAGCGAAAAGTGGCACATTTCCGAGCGAGGGAGGCAAATGAAGCGCGACGCGGAGCGGCGCGCTTCATTTTCCCGAGATCGGAATGTGCCACTTTGAGCTCGAATGTGCACACTCGGTTTTAAGCACGATTCGCAATCATTTTGTTAACAAACAATTAGTAAATAATTCTTATCATTCCCTCTCACTTATACTTATGAGTTTGTTATATCTTTTCGCACGCTCCCACTCATTGCTATGGTAAAAATGTTTTTCGAACATAAAATCGATATTTTCCCAGTATTTCGGAATAGTGTGTCTTACTGCTTGTAAGAATTAATGATGAATTAAAAATAATTAAATAATTAAAAATAAACAAAATCTGTGATTCAGACTTCTGAACTTCTCCTTGTAAGAGAAAAAGAAATAGACATACAATTGCATATACATTTTGAAATAATCTAACTAATCAAAAATAGAAATTTATAAAAACATCCCTTAATTATTTTCTTACTTTCTTAATACCTTGTAAAAACTTACTCAATAGAAAATCCTCCGTTTAAAATATTTTCAGTTTGTTTAAGGATCGCACAGATTTATGTGCTGAAAATGCGGGCGTGGTTCTAAAAGCTTTGAAAAACACTAATACAAGAAATAGAGCGATGTAAAACCTACGTCCATGATAAAAGACGCCAAAGTAGACTTTAGGGGTCCAGTTCGCTTTAGTTGCACCTGGAAAGTTTCCGGTCTAAAGATATTTCCGACGTTGCTATGGCAACGAAAGCTTTTCAGGCGTTAGAAGAGTTGTTTCCCAAAAATTTACTTTTTCGTTTTTATTGCTTCGCATTTGAATTGTCAGAAATTAAAAGGGGCCCGCTCCGTATTTAAACATTCAAAAGAAATTTGTTATGCCATAGGGCAAGATTTATGGCGTTTTGAAGTAACGTAAGTTGAGTTATGGTCACGAAAAACGTTTATAGGACAGCTATTGATATTTATAGTAGCTATACAGTCACTGTTCTAAATTGTTGCTAGCAATTTCTAAAATTATTATTTACTATGGAACGCTTTCTTTTATGGGTATCGCGCGCGTTTGCAAAACGACGTGTATTTTCAAAAAATTTTTAATTACAGCTCTTAGCTTAGTTTAATTAACTTCAAAGCTCCACTGTAGCGCTTTTTTGGTGTTAAGGTTTGCTAGTTTCGAGCCTGGATTTAATTCTCTTTGTCAAGCTGTCCTTTAAACTGATGCAATTGAGCGGAATTCCTATCGAACTTTCCAAAATTAAACCTCTATTGATTTACTCGAGTTTAACATTTTTTTATCTCGCGTGATTCCCATATTTACATCTCAATTCCCTTAAAATGCATCGCGGCTCGCAATAAATTGCACATAATAAAACAAATCGCCCTTTCGCTGGGCGACGTTTTAATTTTCCGGCGGGCATCTTCGATTCGCGACTCAAACGACGACAGGGCCGCTTAATAATTTAGAACGGGAAAGATTGTGTGCACGAATATTGCATAAAGAAAGAAAAGTATTGTTATCTTACATTTTTATTGTCGAAACTGCGATTCTGGTCCCGATGGTGTCGTTTCCATCGCAGAACAATTTATATCATTTTAAATGATATCAAAGGCACGCCGCTGTATCGCAGAACAATTCCAAAAAAGCAATAAAAACTTGTTATGGGATTGCTTTGCTTTGATACGTTATAGGGATAATATATTTACGGATTTTGTTATTACTTTTTACTGCGAATCCGATCATCTTGTATATTTGCTTCCTTTCCTGTTTTATGTAACTTTCCCGAACTTCGGATTCAATCGGATGCCGGTGCAGGGCCGGTCTCGGTTCCTTACGAAATTTTCAATTAATTACTGGTGTGTTTAAATTTGTTTCTTGCAAACTACCTGCCCGATTTTGGGCTAGTTTTTGGTGTTTTTGGGCGATTCTTTTAACCTTCCTTGTACTATGTGGGGTATAACCAGCGTGAACAATTTTTTTTTTTTGTTAAAACGGGACGTTGGGTAGTCGAGCTTAAAACCGAGTGTGCACATTCGAGCTCAAAGTGTCACATTCCGATCTCGGGAAAATAAAGCGCGCCGCTCCGCGTCGCGCTTCATTTGCCTCCCTCGCTCGGAAATGTGCCACTTTTCGCTCGAATGCGCACATCTTCGTGTTTATTATACTAGTATAGAGTCATGTAGGGTAATTGTACGCATTTTTGAGAAAATTACTTCCAGAATAAAACTGTTTTATAATTTGAAACGAATCACCCTTTATTGTCTTTCATTAGACATTTTTGAATAATAATAGAACATGAAATTTGAATTATCTTTATAATTATAAGTTATAATGAATTTTTTAATTAACACGGGAAATGCGGACACTTACCCGCATCAATGGGGAAAGTGTCCGCACGTCTTTTAATTCTGATTAGAAGGTTGTTTTGTGTTCGAAATAATTTGCTTCTTTCCTTAAGTTTATCTTTTTTATTCTTTTTAAATTTTGACTTATCTTTGCTTTCGTCATACTATTTACCTTCTTCTATCAGCTTCTTAGCTGCATCAATTTGTTTTTGGGTGCAAACCTTCTAACCGGGACACTTCCTTATATATAATAAGTATACTTATTTGGCATTATAAATCTAGAAATCAACACAATATTCTACGTTAATTAAGGATTTACTGTACGGGTTTGAGCACTGCGAACACTTTACCCGCGTACACTTACCCGTTGCGTTAGAGACAATAGAAAAAGATAGTATGCGAATGTAATTTATCTGAGTCGAAATCCATAAGTTTACACGAAATGTTTATTAGTTTCTTCTATCTGTACATACTGTCCAATCGTAGTCAGCCCTGTTGTATTTTTGTACCACACTGTCCTATTTGTACAAAAATTAAAAGAAAATGGCTCAAAAACAATATTATCGGATAATTCTCGAGAACACCACACTTCAAGCGCATTGACGTATTCCCGTTACTCGTCCTTCAAATGTTAACTAAATGCCCTGCGATTCGGTTCGTCAGTGACAACAATACTCGCACGAAGTTGATTGCGAACACTTACACTCTGCGTATGGTTACCCCACATTACTCTAGTATAACGAGGTACCCCGCTTTATAATATTGAACTGTTCTACCAAAAAAAAATTTTTCAAACTTTATGTTATGCATTAGTGACTAAGTTATTATTAATTCAAAAGTACTAAAAAATGTCCTTTTAAGAAAATGAAATTATATAAAAAAATAGGCAGGTACAATTTTTGAAAAAATTTCAAATTGATTTTTTTCTTTACCTAATAGGCTGAATATGTGTCTATATTATATCCAAAGCGCAAATAGATCGGTTAATTAGTTTAAAAAAAAAAAATTTGATAAAGTATTTTTTTTACTGAAAAACCATAGGGGCTGAAGATCTAAAATTCTACACATTTGTTACTACTGCTAAACTACATCACAGAAAAAAATCAGTTAAAAATCTTCAAAGGCACTTTTCCATGTTAGTTTGTCAATGGTCTTTATTGTTAAAAAAAGTATTTTTTATTTTTTTTTCAATATAATTGAACTAAAAGTAGAAATTATATACTTTTGAAATTTAAAAAAGAATTAGGTTATAAAGCTTTTTGGTTTTTGATTTTTTTTAACTAACTCTACTCTTGTTTAAAATCTATAAAATAAACGTTTTCGTTTTAATTTATTTAAAAAATGATTAGTTTTTTGTTATTGATACTAAGGAAATAATTTATTTTTTTATCAAGTGTACGATTTTTTTGAAAAATTAGTTATAAGAGAATTAGTTTTTTATGCGTTCCTTATTAATTTTAAATTACTTTAAATGGGTTTAGGAGAGGGTCCTTAAAGGGGCCAACTATGGTTTCGTAGATTAAAAAAAAAACAATTAATAGGATTCCTATTTGATGAGTGGATTTACCGTGCGTTTCTACAAATCAAAAATTTTAATTTAATTTAGTAAATATCGATTTTATATTCGAAAAACGTATCTACCATAGCAATGAGTGGAAGGGAGCGAGAAGATACAATAATCTTGTCAATTCAAGTGAGAGGGAACGATTAAAATTATTTAATTCATTTTTCGTGTAATGTATTGGTCTAAATTATTGCGAATTATTAAGAAATTACCATGAAATTAATTTGTATTTCAATAAAAAGGCAAAAATGAAATTCTTGTTACGATTTTCTTACTGTAAAGTCTATTCTAATGCATAAATATATATTTATTACTGAATATTAAAATATATTTCTTATCATTTAACTGTCATAGCGTACAATTTTGTGCATTTTATGTCGTTTTATTATCGGGGTATGGCATGCAACATTTAGTCACCTAGTATGCGGAAGGTTAAACGAATATTTTATTCTGATGAGCCGTGTTCGGCAGAAGATATCGAGTTGTAAAAAAGTAATTTTAGTTTTTTAGTAATTTAATTTTTTTATACAACGAATGGATCTAATTAACTATAAATTTTCAATTTTGCATTTTTCTGGTAATTTCGTGAATTTATGTTCGGAGAACTGTTGATCTTTATCAGCAAAAAACTGAACCAAGTGCGATTTCAGTTATGATTCACCATTAGTGATTTTTTTGCGCTTTAAAGAGTTTTATAAAAATCAAAATAAACGATAATATGATGGGGCAAGGTCAAGGGCGCTATAGCAAATGTGACATCAGTTCCTAACCAAGCTCTAGTAATTTATGACGAGTTACTAAAGATGTGTAAGGTCAAGCGTTGTCATGGTGGAACTTAATACTTTTACGACTAGTCAATTTTGGCCATTTATCTTTGATTGCTTCTTTCAATTTTATAAATTGTTGACAGTAAACACCTGAATTGATCGTTTGGCTATCGTATATTTGACCGTTTAAATATTTAAGTGTTTATTTGTAGTTTGTCATAAATAATAATGAAACATCAAAACGGTCGCTTTGGCATATTTTGAAGCTATACAGGAATTTTTTAATTAATTTTTCAGTGCTTTGCAATCTATTATAAACAAATCTAAAATAATAAATAGTTAACTGTCAAAAGGAAAAAATTATAACATTGACCGAAGCGATTAAAAAAAATTGTAATGCCACCGATTTGTGAAAATCGAACACATCCCATAGATATGCACAACATTTAACACTGAAAGAGTTTATTGCACGATTCTATTTGTACATCGCTAAGGACATCCTAAGATTAAGGTATTAAATAATGCGGGAAACGAAATTAACAGAGACTTGGAAAAGATTTAATTTTTTAGTCACCTTTATGCGTTAATGTTCATTTATCATCTCTTCAGATCGCATTATCTTAAAACGATTTGTTTTGAACTTGCTGACGCAGTACAACTTCAACAATCTTTCATCGCGAAAACATAAAATAAAATTTTCCGACGGCAAATTTAAAGGTCTTGATTAAAATAAATGACACACTTGTTTATAAACTCGTAGACTGATAACAAAAAACTATTTTTTTTAGACGCCCGCGCTTTACTTCGGCGAATAATGTAAACGTCTGCTTTAGAAAATTTATAAAAGCGTAATTCTTTTCGAACGGAACATTCTTTGTTTAATTTAGATGAAATTGCTAAAGTTTTTATGCTTTGCACAATTTTACAATAATGTTAAAAAATTAAATTAACGTCAAAATTCCGCTTTGTTCGTTTACATTTTTTATAACAAAGACCAGCATTTTAATAGAATATGTAAAATTAGTTCTGCCTACGAAATTAATAGTTACATAGTTTTTGTCGAAATTTAATAATAGATTCGGCACAACCTTCACAAAAAATTGTTTAATAAAAGTCTGACGAAGCCTAAACAAATTTAATTAAAAGTAATACAACATTGCGAAAATCTTTTTTAAAGTATTAGTAAAAAATATCATCCCGAGTCGAAAAACAAGCAATTCTATCTGAAATCTCGAATCCGATGTAATTTTACGAAAATCTCGCGTATGATTCTAAAATTTGTTTTATTCTCGCACGACCAATGGAAGATATCAAAATTTTGATTAAACTGCAAACAGTTTTCAACCCTAACAGGAAAATCGTTAACAGGAAATTGGATTTTGTTTGTACTTGTTGTTAGGTCGAACTAAATTTCGGCGGTAAAATTTTATCATTCTTTATCTGCGTTGACAACGTACAATTACGGAAGTTGGTAAATAAATGTGCTCTAAAGCAGCGCTGTCCAAACTGTTCAGGAAGGAATGCAAATTGTAAAAAGATTAAACTAATAAAAATATTGGTGCTAATTTTAAAAATGTATTGTAACAAGTTCGCTAGAGTTCGAACTAGGGTTGCGAATATTAATAGTGGGTCACTTATTGTAATAACAATTACAATTTATTTAACAAAATAATTAACAAATTTGCCTACACCAATAACTTTAACCCCTTGACATACAATGACGTCTAGGAGACGTCAATCGTAGGGTGTCATTGTAGATTTTGACGTCTCTGAGACGTCAAGAACTGCATTCAATTTTATTTTCCGAAAAAGGTTTGTTTTCAACAATAATTTTGTTAAAAGGCACAAAATTGGCGATTTGGGAATTTTGTTATTAATATAATTCTGTAATATTTAATTGCGAATTGTCAGAGATGAAAATAATTCTTGTAAAGTGTGCTTAAAGCCGAGTGTGCGCATTCGAGCTCAAAGTGGCACATTTCCGATTTCGGGAAAATGAAGCGCGCCGCTCCGCGTCGCGCTTCATTTGCTTCCCTCGTTCAAAAATGAGCCACTTTTCGCTCGAACGCGCACATCTTCGTATTTATTCAATTTGTTTAAATTACTTTGTGGATTTAAAAAGGAAATAGCAATGTATTCAAATAAAACGACATATGCGCAGTAACATATAGTTTGTTAACCACTGGTCTGGCTATACACAAGCACAACATAGCGCGTTGTTATATTTAATTTAGTCGCGCCAAAGAAGTATTACTTCTAACGTGCGTACATAAGTACATGCACCGGTTTTTTTTTACATAGAATGAAATTCAGTTTTAAACATTTAGCAAAATTATTAAAGTAAACTCGAAGAATAAATTATTTTAAGTTTTTAGACAACTCAAATTAAATAAATTAATAACTTGGAAAATTTTTAAAATATATTTAAGAACTTTAGAAATTTTTTAAATTTTCAATTTTTTGTATAACACAAATTGAATAAAACAAAACTTTATTCGGTAAATTTAAAAGGAAATTTTGATGAAAAAATTATTATGTATTTTCAGAAAACTCAAATAGAGTAAATACAGAATATGTGGTTTTTCAAAAAACTTTGAAGATCATTAATTTACGCAAATAAAATTAATATTGGAGAAAACTCAATAAAAAAATTATCTTAATTGTTCAGAAATATTAAAATTATAAAATTAAATACAGTCAAACCTCGATAGGTCGAAGTTGAAGAGAAACTAAAAATAATTCGCGTTATCAAAAATTCGAGCTATCGATATAAAAATATTTTTTAGTTTATGTATTTAAAATTCACTTATTGTTTCTTTTTCTTAATAATTTCCTAGTGATTTCTTGCTAAAACCTAAATCTTGTGTCTTGAACAAGTTGTAATTAGGCTTCGTTTATGGAATAATTCAATTCTTAATTATAAAAAAATATTTATATGTTATATATTATATGCATGAAAATTTTAGAATGACTTAGGTGGGGAATGTTAAAAAAAGATTGGGAAACACTGCTCTGCATATTTCAAAATAGTTTAAAACTATTAATTAATTATTTTATGTAATCTGTGTATGCTCATAACAGTTAAGTCGAGCCAAATTAATATTTTCTTTCGGACTCATAAAATTCGTTTTTTTTTGTATGTCAATACTAGTACATTTACTTAATAATTATTTAAATTACTTACAGTTTGAATGCACTAAACTAATTGATTTACACTCGTATTTATTTACAACGTATATTTGTTTACAAACTTATCTTCACGGCACGATGGAGATTACCTTGAGTATCACAAAGAACCAGCAGAGTAAATATCACTGAACTGTGCGAAAGAAACTTAGTCTTAAACTGCTTATTACGGGAGTCGGCTAGGCTTATATGTGGTTCTGAGTATCAGTTATCAGGACTTCTAGAAAAGTGTAGATTGTTCTTATCCGTCATTCCAGATAATGTATGATAGAAGTTTCTCGAGCGCGTTTGCTTACATTAATCTGTAGCAATAGATTAAATTAATCTATCTCGTTCGCTACAATATATATTGTCAAATGGGATAAACTTTTAGAATAAACGCAAATAGTTTCAAAAACCATTAGAAATGGTTTGTTATTAATTATAATTAATTTGAAATCATTTCGGATGACAATCTTATGCGTTTTTGTTAATAAATCTTTGTTTTTCAGGTGCTGCTCACATCCACATACTGGACAAAATGGTATCAACGTAAGGTAAGTTTTAGTTTTTTTAATTTTTATAACTCCATGATTGTTTAATTTCTCAGCGCTTAATTTGATAGAAATAATAATGTACAGTTCAACTTTATTCTGTTCAACACCTTCTATACCACTTATACTAATCGAGCTATTCCAAAAGATCTTACTAAAATCAACCTTGAATTTTCTTTCAACCATGCAGCGCCCGATCTTGTTTCTTGGAATAGCTCGATCACTATAGAATAAAGTTTAACTGTACATGCAATTTATCAAATAGGTACCAATTTTTTTAAAAACTTCCTAACAATTTTTGACGACAATACGTACAGATTATTGCAACTAATTTTTTTTTGTAAATACAACCTTAATTAACATGCCAGGTTCAAAAATTAATCTAATATTTAATTAATAAGAACGTAAAAAGGCTTTCTAAAAATCGCATCTTATATTTTTAAATTGTTCGGGTCCAAGAACATTTCTGTTTACTAAATAATCAGAAAGCGTACAAAAACGGAAAAAAACATCGCATGGCAAGATACAAAGTTAAAAAATTGATTAAACTCTATCAAAGCCAGAAGTTTTTTTTTATAAAGGCAGTGGTCTTTATGAAAAATTGAAAGATGTTCTTCGGGAAGTCCTTGTCAATCAATAATCGATATGCGGATAACAAAATAAGGATATTGACAGAGTGTTGACGTAGGGCCAAAAGGTGAAAGGATTAAATTTAGTCAAAGGAACCTTCCCACAAAGAAGAAGAAAAAATAGGAAAAGAAACGTATGCAAGTTAGCAGCGAGAAACGTCGCTGTAATTTCCGAATAATATTGGTTATAACATAAAATCGATCGTTTCAATTTGACTGTCAACAAAAACTCTCTCGCAGCCATAAAGCTGTGAATATTTGTCGGAAAATCCGCAACATAAAACGGCATAGACCACAAAACGACTGCAATTCACAACACATGCCTCCATAGTGAAAATTATACACAAAGATTCATAAAAATATGCAAATTTCGCATTGTCTCGGAAGGTTGCGCGTCGCCTCTTTTTTTCTCTACTTTTATCTTCTTATTGCGATCTCTTATTTAAAACGACAAGTGGGTAAAGTAGGCTCATAAAATTTGCACAGTATGTCGTGAAAGGAGCCATAAAAGGATAATTATAATATATGGGCGTCCCGAAGATGTTCGCAGGACCCTTTAGCCGCTTTTAAAAAGGCACACACAAAATTCGTCGTAAGCAAAATTAAGATAATGATTCCAAAGTGCTGTTCTGCAGATGGAACCGGTAAAGACCCAAAGATTGGGGAAATGGAGACAGGTGCGTGAAGGAAATTACGTCACACTACGTTCGCTAGGAAGTTGAGTGGTTTATTTAGAGTTTAACACGATTTGTCGAACGACGGAGCGGCGCTCCCTTTTTTTTAAATATTCAAAATTCGACTTGTTTCCTTCTTAAACGACTCGCGTTATTGCCCTTCCGAAAATGTCTGTTTGCCAACTTCTAAATCTCTCGCCAACTTTTTTAACAAATGTGTGTTGGGAAATTTTGAATTTTAAGCCACCTACGTTTTCCGGCTTCGTTGCGAAAACTTTTAAAGTAAACTTTGTTTTAAAAAATAAATCAGCGTTTTTTTTTCAACTTCCTACATATGTATTTGCGTAGGTCGGTCGCCGCGGTAATTTATTACGATTGTCGTGGAAAACGAGGTACCATTGCTGCACTAAATAAAATGTAAGACGGGAATGGGGCTCATTTTCAAAAATTGATAATTTATTAGGTACAATATTAGAATTCGATACTCCCTACAGAAAAGTTTATTGATTTCTTTCACGTGCTGAGAATTTTATTAACAAGGAGCGGTTCGGAAGTCTGAATCGCAGATTTTGTTCATATTTACAGTATCTGAAGATTGCTCTGTCGACATTAGTTTTCCAATGCACTATACAGAAATACTGCAAAAAACGGCTTTAAATTTTTACCGACTCCGTAAATTACCGTGCTCGTGCGAACCACCTCAGTAGCCGAAAGGTTAATACAACTAATTATAAAAAAAAACTGATGTGTGTACTTTAGACGCTTGTTAGAAGTTATGTTCTTTGACGTAACTAAATTAAATGTAACCACGTGTAAAAATTAATATAAATAAATTCAATTAATACGATGATGTGCGCATTCGAGCGAAAAGTGGCACATTTCCGAGCGAGGGAGGCAAATGAAGCGCGACGCGGAGCGGCGCGCTTCATTTTCCCGAGATCGGAATGTGCCACTTTGAGCTCGAATGCGCACACTCGGCTTTAAGCACGATTCAAATTAATTCATTTTCTTTCTTAGATGGCTAACTTAACACTGTCGAATTTTCGGTAGCTGTGCGCGCGCAACTTTCATTACTTGCTAATATTTTACTCTCAACCCGCCCAAAGAAGTATAACTTCAAAAAATAATATTTAAAAACAAACAATTTCTTATACATATTGACAAAAAATTAAAACTGAAAAGATACCGTTTTGAATATTCCCGAAATGGTGAACTCTTGAATGTGCCTAGGTATATTACGTTCATATTTTTATTTTCAAAAAATTTGATTTAGTCAAATAGTTTTGTATATGGAAACATCAATCTCTTCTACCGCCAACTAAAAATATTCGAATCTATTAATGTCTTTTAAGATTTTTAAATAATAATAAATTATGCCTTATATGTATTAAAAAACTGTCGTATAAAACAAAAATTATTTTACATTTTATCTACTTGCAAATAATAATATAAAAAATTAATATTCTTATTTAAAATATAAAGTTAGCGTACTTTTTACCTAAAATAGCATTATTTATCATATCTTATACATTAAATGAGAAATTCTAGTATATACATATATATAGACATTGGTTTGTCGAAAAGGGCTCTAACAATTTGGATAAAATTTTCTATTTAGATAATGTTTTACTTTCTAGGTTTATCTAGATAGATGTCATTTCTAAGAAAATGCATTTTCTCGCAAAGAAATTATTTTTTTCTCACGCCATCTCATAGAATATTGCGGTACCAGTAGGCTGAAATATTCAGGCATCGATACTTAACACTTATCAACAGATGGCACTGCATTGAAATATATATTTCAGTAGTACCTCAGTATTTTTGAATAAGTTTGGTCATTAAAATGTTTGTTCTACAATGCATAGTTTTCAATATATTTACAAATATATAAACTAATATTCTGTGTAGTATTTCAAAACGGGAAGGGGGTTAAATCTTAAAAATCAGATATTTAAATATTATACTTTTTTTGCTAAAAGATACAATGGAATTTTATAGACAGTGCTCTATTAATTTTTTTTTTAAATTAAAATTAATTATTTTATTCATAGCTCTATTTGCTTCCCGCGCTCGGAAATGTGCCACTTTTCGCTCTAATGTGCACATCTTTGTATTAATTGATTGTATCTATATTAGTATCGTTTCCCAACAGAAAAATTAAATTTATTGGCCTACATTTACCTAATTCTATGAATTTAGGCAAAAGATTAATGTAATGATACATTCGCCTAAAAAGTGACACATTTTCCTGATATCGAAAACGAGCTACTCTGACCTTTAATTCCAGACTCCTTTTTTTGAAATAATTTACACTCATCACTACTTTTTCAAATAGTTTAACAAAAAACCTTTGATTCACATTTTTACCAAGGATCAAATCCTTGAATATAGCCACCTTTGCTTTTGAACATGCTTCTGCAGCGAACTATTTTAAAATTGATTCTAAAGTATTTTAATTTAATCAAAAGCGTTTTCGCGATTGAGATTGACGATGCGCTATTAATAATCAAATAAACACCTAAATGCAGCGGCACTTCCCATTTACTTGCCTACTTTAAATTTGATCAACAATTTTATAAAATTAGTTTTCGCGTCGCTCCAAAGGAGAATTTATTTAGCATTCGATTTTGATGCATTGCGAAAATTAAAGTTAAACTAGGTGCGGAGTTCGTGCACTAATTAGCCCTTCATACGAGTCAAAATTTGTAAACTGTTAGCGCTTCGATGATTTTAACTAAAACGTAATTTGCGCTATGCGCCGTGAACGCGTCAAAAACAGCAACGCAAATGATAATCCTCGGCTCGACACTTAACTTTCGTCTTTGATTGCTCTATTCGAAGATTTTCCGCGCATTCCGCGCCCGCGAAAAGCGCTAATAAATAAAATATCTGCGATTTACTTGTTCGTTTTTAATTATTTATGAGCGAATTCGCAAAGCGAGCGAAAACAACCGAGACCTGTAGTAATAAATTCATGAGTCGATAAATATTTACTTCATAATAAAAATCGATTAGGAAATGATTTATCGGCAACAGATTGGAAGGAAATTCGCGAAAAAGAAAAAAAGTTCGCCGAGTGCACCTGTATTCGAAAGGTAAAAGTTGGCGGCGTGCATTTTTCAATAATTAATTTTACTTTCGGCACTTAAAAGGGGCCGCGCAAACTGTTTTGCATTTTTAACGTTGCCGAATGTGTCGGAGGGGCCCCCTATTTTACATATTTATATGCGGCTCCTCTAAACATCTCTTCGAAAAGTTTCTTCGGATATTAACAAGCGAGGTGCGTTACTTCCTATTTTCGACGAGTAGTTAAGTTTAATGAAGTCGTAGACCTTATGGATTTTCAATTTTGTCAAACGTTTTCTACTTAATAAAGGATGTAACATGTTATCTATATCGGAAGTACTAAACCGGAAGTAAACTCCCTTTAATAGAGGTCACTTCCGCTCTAATCTGTTCTGTTCGTCAATAAACGTTATCAAACCAACAGACCCTACATTTATTTCTCTTAATTGACATAAGTTAACAGTTTTAATGAACTTTGTTTATGAATCGAAAGCTCGAAGGCGGACTTAGAGCTTTTTTCCTTCCTCGCCGATACGCGAAATAAAGCGTTTTTATGCGTCCGCCGGGCACAACATTTCATTACGCGCAATTATCGTGTTATGCGAAGACTATCGTCGAATTAATTGGATTTGTTGTTAGAATTAACAAAAAAAAAATTAAACCGAAAAAGCAAACAATGCAGAGAGCTCCGGCTCTTTATGTTGTTCGCTTTTCGGTAAGCATCCCGACTTTTGAATAAACGAAAAATAGATTGAAAGAAAATTAGATATTTTTTAGGCGGATCGACAATTACTTTTTGCTTAAATCGACAATTTTTTTTTGGTGTAATTGCGCGACCAATTAATTTTATTTAAAAAGTCTATAATTCGAGCTGGGATTTTGTGTTTGCTTAAATCACACAGAAATGTTGACGTTAAATATGGTCCGACTTTTGCTTCTTTTGCAGAAGTATATTATTGGTAGAAATGGTTGATTGGAAAAATATTAATGATGTTGGACAATAAAACGTTTTTTAATCGATAGCCGTTTAATAGTAATTTATTCGTTTATTCAGAGAAGTGATTTAAAAGCTTAGCGCAAATACCACAAACACAGCTAATACTTTCAATAATTATTTTTTTAATTAATTTCATTTATCCATTGGGCTAAATTGTTTAAATAATTTATATTTAAAGCAGATCAATAGGAACCAATAAGAAATTTGGATTATTATTTAAAAGATTCATATCAATTATATTACCCAAATGTGCTCTTTAAAAATTAATTATTAAAAATATTATTATATCTGCAGTAAATCCTTATGTTAAATTGAACGCCCTATTTGTGACAAACAAAATATTGTGTTAGAATTTCCCTGATCTTCTTTCGACTTTCTAAATTTTTGAGAATGTCTCGAGTAATTAAAGGTTGAAGTTTTAGGATCATTTTTGTAGCAAAAACTTTTACGAAAAAAAAATTGTAGCACCGTTATTTGTAGACGGATCTTTAAAACCTATATATATTCGGATTTGACAGACTTTTTGGCTTTGGATAGACTCAAAATAGTATAGGCGTGCCATTTGAATTTTTTTAGAAAAACGGGTTCGAAGAGTTAGACTTGTAATTAATTCTTTCTAAATTTTCATTTTGAAAAATTGTTGCCCAGTTATTTCCGAATGTATCTTTAAAAGCTTTTGATATTATGAAAGTCTCTTTCCGGAGCCTAAGATCAGCTAAAAAAATCGACAGGGCGTAATGTCAAGTCTGGAAGAAAAACGCGTTCGAAGATTTCAAAATGTAAATTTTGCTAAAATTTTTAATTTTCAAAATGCTGTTTAAGTCCGACGTCTTTGCGAACTTCGTCATATCCTTGCATTATTGAAGGTTTCCAACCCTAACATGTCGGAATCCGGTCATAACTCAAAACTCCCAAAATCGAAAAAAATGGGGAACAAAAAAAAAATTTATTTTGACTGATTTTGAAATTTTTGAATTAGCACCGGTTTCGGACGTACTAAGGCCTAGTACTTTCAAAAAAGAATGCATTTCGCGTATTTCTTAAGAATAAAAAAAGTTATAACGTTTTAAAAGTTTCATTTTAAAGCCAAATTTAATTTTTCAAAAGGACGAAAATTTTTATTTAAGAGGGAAAGCGCCGGGAAATAAAACCGGCTATAGTTGCTGGGGGTACGTAGGAACATTCCCTTGCAATATAAAGCAATTCTATTTTTTTTCATTTTTTGTCAAAAAAACATGGGTTAACCCTTTTCCTCGAATTGAGGAAAAAAAATTTTAGGTAATGAATTTGCTTTAAATTTTCACAGGACGTTCCTATGGACCCCAAACCGACATAGCCAGAGCCATTCTTTCCTGCTTCCCCTTTAACCCCCAAAATTTTGGAGAAAACTAATTAAATCAAAAAAAATACACGTCGACTCACAAAAACGATCGTAGCGCCCTCATTTTTGATGCAATCATTATAAACAACGCAGATTCGGAATTCTGAGACTCCTGTCCATAAGATACATGCAAGATCTGCATAGGGCGCAATGTTAATTTCTCGAGTAAATAAGGGTTGAAATAGGTACATTTTTGTAGCATAAAATTTGACGTGAAAAAAATTGTGGCGCCGTTATGTGTAAAGGGATCTTTAAAAACTATACAAATTCGGATTTGCTAGATTTTTTGACTTCGGATAAACTCAAAAAACCATAGGAGTGCTGTTTGACATTATTGAGAAAAATGGGTTTCAAAAGTCCGACTTGTAATTAATTATTAGTAAATTTCCAGTTTGAAAAATCGTAGCTCGATTTTTTGTGAACGGATCTTTAAAAAACTTTCAGATTCTAAAAGCCCGTTTATCGTAGCGTAAGATCCGTTAAAAAATCAACAGGATCTAATATTAGTTCTCGGAGAAAAACGCGGTCAAAACTTTCAAAACGTATGATTTACTTTGTTCGCTGGTGTTTTGCGCTTATTGTTATCAGTCGGGCAATTTAATCATTTAATCTAGGTCTCAATGTGATCACATTAAGCTGCGTCTACCGTATAACCGCAGAATAATTATATAAAGAACTGTAGCTTGTCCCCTTTTGATCGGCATTATTTCTACGCGCATGACCCGCTCCGTTAACATGGCGTCGTAAAGCTTGGATTAAGATTCAACAAATCGCACACATTATGTTTCTTTCTAACTCATTGTCTACATTTATTTGATGAACTTCAGTATGTTTTGAGAGCGACCTCTATCGCAGGGAGGACACAAATTGATTAAAAATAAGTAGATTGCAATACCATCGGAACTTAGTTATTAGTAGTTATTTACCGATTTTTGAAGCATAAACAAAACTACTACACTTATACTTATAGGTTATGTATGATAACTATGATTTTGCTATTACTTTATGTTGTTTCTAACAGTTTTGAGCATAACGCATTTCAACTTTTAAACTTAAGATATTTTAAAACTTCGCTACCCGCTTCGTTAAGATGGCGGACGTCACGTGATATGGAAACCTAAAGATCAAAGCTGCCGACAAGAAGCTTCGATTCTTTATATGAGTATTCTGTGGTATAACTAAAAGCAGCATGTAAGATTGGTCCTCTAACTTTCAGAGCTTTAACTTTCCATGTTAAATTCCCAGTTCATTTTTTTTTGACGAGCACTGTACTTATGTACGCACTTTAGAAGTATACTTTTTTGGCGTAACTACCTTCAATATAACCACGTGTAAAAATTAATACAAATAAATACGATAAATACGAGGATGTGCACGTTCGAGCGAAAAGTGGCACATTTCCGAGCGAGGGAAGCAAATGAAGCGCGACGCGGAGCGGCGCGCTTCATTTTCCCGAGATCGGAATGTGCCACTTTTCGCTCGAACGTGCACACTCGGTTTTAAGCGCGATACACAATCATTAATTTACTTTCTCAGAAGGCTAACCTTCAAAAGTCGAATTTTTGTTAGCAGCGCGCGCGCAACTTCCATTGCCTGCTAAAATAGTGCTCTCGGCGCACCAAGAAAATCAAACGAGACTGGATTTTTTAAAATATCAGTCGCGATGGCACCGTAAAAGAGAGGCCACAGACCGAAAGAAAATTTTCATTCGCCGGAAGAACAAAGTTGCCTCACGCCAGGCGGAAAACTTTCGGCGAGCCGCCTCGGCACAAACACACACCTTTGTATTCGATTTTTAAATTAGGAATTCCGCTTTGGCCTTTGTGAGCAATCTGAACGTCAAATAATTAGGTAAATGGACAGAGGATTGTTATGCAGGAGCACACAATAGGAACGAACATGTAAACTCACTTATGCAAATAAATGTATTGTGCCGTAGTATAATTGCTCGTAACATAATAACGTCCAAAGATCGCCTACAAAAGTGTCCTTTAATATTGCACTTCGCCCTCGGTCACACTTTGATCTCGCTTAATAATTTAAAAAAATTGTTGTAAAGCGCAGAAAGCTCCGAAGAAAAAAATCTCAGTTTACAAATCGCTCGTCTTCCATTTTCGCTTTAAATAAATTGATGAACCTTTGGCGTCCATTATTAATTTATTTACTTCGAATTTGGATTTCTCGTAAATGAAGATTAAGTTCGGCGAGCTCCGGGGCTGCAGTCGCGCGATTTTTCCCGGCTGCATTTTTAAAGCAAACTCGAAAAGCTAACACAGGATCCGTTAATTTAGCAGATATTAAATTTGTGAAAACAGGAAATATAACATAATATGTATATTGCTAATATTATATTGAATTCGGAGCAGACGTAAAGTTGTGCGGCTCGGGGCTGTTTTCTCATTCTTGTTAGTTGATTGGATGTCAGCGTTTCGCTTAAAATTAAACCACACTTCAGATAAGATATGTTGATTCAATTTAAATCAACGCTAATATTTACTTTTAAATTAAATCTTCCGTCGGATTAAGCAAATTTGTTATCCTGTTTATGTCTGATGGCCTAAGTTCAATCGAAGAAATGCGAAATTAATTTTCGTGGGTGTGGGGGAAAGTGGGATGGCCCCGGACGGCGGGTAACCGCGGCTATAAAAATTTCCGAGAAACTAATCATGTTGGATTGGTAAAATTTTCTTTTAACTTTTCGTGTACGAGGTGGGGTATAACTAACGTGACCAATTTTTTTCTTGTTAAAACGGGACGCTTGGCAATCGTGCTTAAAACCGAGTGTGCGCATTCGAGCTCAAAGTGGCACATTCCGATCTCGGGAAAATGAAGCGCGCCGCTCCGCGTCGCGCTTCATTTGCCTCCCTCGCTCGAAAATGTGCCACTTTGAGCTCGAATGCGCACATCCTCGTATTTATTACAATAATATAATTTACCATAAGCTCCTTCAAATCAAAAATTTTTATTTAAATTAGTAAATATTGATTTTATATTCGAAAAACGTATTTACCATAGCAATTAGTGGAAGGGAGAGAAAATATACAATGTGTTTTACTTAAACGTATTCATTATTAATTATTAAAATATATTTCTTATCATTGAATTGTCATAGGGTATAGTTTTGTGGATTTTATTTAATTAAATTTTTATGGTATGGCAAACCCCACCTAGTATGGTATGTAACATTTAGTCACCTAGTATGCGGAAGGTTAAACAGGCGTCGCACACACGGATAAATCACACATTAAGATGGACAAAAATATTTAAGTACAAAAATGAACTTTATTACTTTTTGGATCTTGGATAAATAATAAACCAATGCTCTGGCGATCTGTAACTTGTCCAATTGTGTTTTTTTAATAACTTTTTTTTCCTAATTTATCTTTATTTATCTTTTAATTGAATAAAAAGTTCATTTTTTGAAGTAACTGGAACACTACTAGAACGGCTACCTATAAACAATAGATTATATTTTAGAAAGTGATTCATAGTGATGAGTAGTTTTTGCTGAAACATTACTGAACAATAAGGCATGTATATTAACAAAAAAATACATTGGCACTAGGTAATACTGTTTTTTATAAGAGTCAATAAAAATTTTTAAAAACAATTTTATGGTAAATCTTATAAAGCCTTTGCTATTTCTTAAGGAAATGTTCTTAAAACTACTTTACAATTAAGGTATTTACCTGTTGCTATATAATCCGTGTAAAAAAAATTTTAAAAGTCTTTAAATAAAACACAAAAAACACATTGATAATTATTATTACCCGTTTTCTAACTTCTGACAAATTGGGTAGTATTGCATAAAATCGTCTGACTTTAATGCTGTTCGCATTTGTTTTGTTGTGTGTAACTGATAATTAACTGAACTATAGATATTTTCAAAATGCAGTTTCAGTTAATTGTCAAAATTCCAAATTTTAATTTTGTCAACCTAAATAGGTGGTTTATCCGTGTGTGCGTCGTATAGAGTAAAAACAAATGCGATATAGTTGCCACGTGGACGCCGAGCCAGTTACAATTTCGTTAGATTCTATTTCAAATTATCAAGTAGAAAACGTAAATGTGAGTACTTGTTCTTTGTTTGAAGTTGAAGAAAATGCATTAGATTTAAACTTTGTAATAGTATCTGAAATATTTTTAGTACATCTTAGGAACTATAAAAAAAATGTTGTATGTTAACAATCGGGTGCCCCCGGACTCTATAATGTCGGGTATCCGCGGACATTATTTTAGCTTAATTAATAATCTTTTTTAAAAGTTACTCTATACTACAGTTGAAATAAATAACTGTGAAAATAAATAGTTCTTAAATTACTGTACTTCAGTCAATTTTGTATATTTTTCACATCCAGTACGAATCGCAACGGTAGTCAACATCTATACTGACCCGGTGCCTTCAATCAGCACACCACATTGATTAAAACAACTGTTAGCATTTCCTGATGCATCAAAAAACCGTTTAGCAACGAGAACTCAAAAGATCCATAGGAGCGATATTTTAACATCTTCTCCATTTAAACAAAATTTAGAGGAAAAGAAAAAAACTAAAAACAATAAAATTGTCAAAGCAAAACAACAAAAAATTGCAAAAAAATATTGAAAACAGACGAAAATATTCGAAGTTTTTCCCAAGAAGACCGAGAGAAAGAAACTGAATGCGTCACATGCAAATAAACTTTTGGTGAAGACTGGATTCAATGTTACGAGTGCAAAAGCTGGGCACATAAAAATTGTTTAGATATTAATTATTTTTGTGATGTTTGTAAGGCCAAAAAACGATTGGGCCACCAATGACAACTAGTCCGGGGCTACCCGCCACCTTTTGTATTGCCAAAAAATAAGACCAAATTAGATTGGACATATTTCCTAAAAGAAAACAAATTTTATATTAGTATAAACTTAAAAGTCCCTACTTTCATTTTAAATCAAAAACAAAAATAAATTTATTTATTTTTAATTATTAGTTGTAATTCTTTCAAGTGTCCTTGACTACCCCATCATCTCCAACTTAAAATGTAGGGGCTCGCGGCGGTCGCCGCTTAAAAAGCGCGCAATAGAATTACTCGTACTTCATAAATTTTTATTCAAGTTTCAAACTATCTTTGTTGTGTGAAATTTCTTATAAATTTTTAATTAAAAGTTAGCCAACAAGCGGAACATCCGCATCAACTTTAAACTTTAGTTATATGATAGTTCAAACAGAAAGTTTCTGTTTGTATTTTGCAGTCTTACGACCGGAAGGAAAGTTCATTTGGAAATGAAGCGACCGAGCACTCGGACTTGCAGAAAATCCCCATCAAAAACCAATAAGAAATTAGATCGAAATTTAAATAAAAGTAGATAAATAATTTAAATACATTTTAGTTGTTTATGAATTACCGAAATGCAACCGATGCGTAAATTAATTTCTATTCGCGATGGCCTTTTATTAATAATTGATATTATTTATTAATCGAATTCGTAATTAATTTTTTCCGATACAATACACGATGGCCATAAATGATTTGCGGAAATATTGAAAATTATATTGGATATTTCTGTACTAAAATTGCGCAATGAATGGCATTAATTCGTTAAATATGTTTCTAGTTTTATTTACGAATTAATAGTTGATTTTAATTATTCTGCATAACAATGGCGAGGGAAAAAAGAAAATCGTTCCGGGAAAATTGGAAAAAGATATTTACAAAAAGACTATTGTTTTATGTTTAAAAATCAACATTAAAGATTAGGTGTTATGCAGTGTCGTAGGTAGAGGCGGCTGCCTAGGGCGCAGACCTCAAGGGGGCGCACATGCAGACCCCCATACGGGCCCATCCGTAAATTTTATAATAATGTTTTATTAGTATAAATAATTATTTCTAAAAGATTGTATAGAAACCTATTTTTCTATTATTACAATTTAAGGAACCTTTATTCTCTTTCAAAGGTTTCACTGATTAAACACGATTAAATCGGGTATATTTATTATTTAATTTTTTTCTCAAACTTTACAATGTATTTTTCAGAAATACAATGTATGTACTTGAAAAAAATGACATTTTCTGTTGAAACAATAATTTGTACACTTAAATTGTTTACAAGAATTATGAACTCTTTATAGCATTCAAAACGTAAAATTAGGTCAAAACCAAAAGTTATTTTACAAAACGCTATCAATATCTTTATTTATGGCATAATTTTCTGCTTTTAATATATAACATGCAACACAAAACCATTTTGCAATTCATTAATATCCATAGATAAATTAATCTAAGTCTTTGAAATAGAACACATGCCTAAATTTAAACATTTGGCATAGTAAAATTGCCACCAACTTGCAAAATTCACCTTCCCATTTTCGGGTTGGGGTATTTATTGCATTAAAATTGTTGATTTATAGTAAGTAATTTAACAAATTTATTTAAAAGCTATTTTGTTGTTTTTCGATGTATTTGATGAAACACACCACCGAAACGTTTGGTATTGTTTTAACCACTTTATACCTGCGTAAAACTGATTAATATATTACAAGTCATTCAACGAACAATTAAATATAAATTGAAAAATCCCAGATTAAGAAGACAATAGTTTTTGAAAAAGATAAGTTCACTATTTCTTAACAAAAATTATTATTCACAGTAACAATTATTCAAAAAGTGGGAAATCGTCTAAACGCTCAACTCTGGGTATAAAGCGCGTAAAAAGAAGAAGAAAAAAAAACTATTAAAAAAAATTCTTAACAATTATAAAGACACTTCAATGAACTTCTAAGCAATAGATGGGTATTAATTATTACTCTATATTTTCTTCTGGTATTAATCGATTTTATTGGTGACATTTTTTAATTTGCGTTTTAACACTTTAAACGACGCTGTTAGAAAATACAAGAGTTTTAAAAAATCTTCACGAGGATCTTAATTATGTATTAATTGAAAAAAATCTCAATTAAATCCGAGCACTTGTCTTAAACTTAATTAAATGTTTTTAATTTTTAAAAAGCTTTGCGAAACGATTTCAAAACATCCACGGTACGTAAAATTGATGCAAAAAAATTGCGAATAATATTAAAACATTTTTGCTATAGAGTATCTCAAAATCGACAATTTTAGGATAGATTATTTTTTTGCGTCGTTTATATAGTGATAATTAGTTTATATCTTATCCTTTTAGTTATATACGAGGTCTGTTCAGAAAATAACATTTTGAATTAAGCGTCATTGGTTATATATAGTGATATGCGATTATTATTAAATTCAGTGCTGAAAGGACGCCGTTTTCAGTGTTGATGACATCAAGGCAAATTTGTCATTTCAAATGAAGCTCTTCACGAGCGCTTCGCGAAATGGAAACACTGCTGGAAAAAGTGTGTCAATAGGGGGAGAAATTACTTTGAAGGACTAATAATCTGTAAAATTAATAATAAAATGTAAAAAAACAAAGTTTGGTCGATTTTCTGAACAGACCTCGTATATAGTCAAATTGCCAACCAAACAGCAGAAACACTTTGCCTCTTATTTTGACAGAGGACGTAATTAATTTCGAAAGTCCCACCAAGAACTCAACAAACTACCAAACAAAGGCACATAAAAAGGAAACCCCACCCAAGCAAAATGCATTTTAATAAAAAATACGCTAGGCACGAAGTATCATAGTATCGTGCGATTCATTTTGAAAGTTTTTCGCATAATTCAACAAACTTGTGTAATTGAAACAGTTAGAACGTCAGTGGCAGCGCAATTAGTGGCCAAATTAACGCTTGTAAACCTAACTCCAGCTGTTTTTTAGTCATCAAGTTCGCCAGTTCGCGACAGCAAGTGATTATTCGAACAAGCCAAAGCCTTCGTCGGCATTTCCTCGGCCCGATTGTCTCCGATCAATTATTTGGCCCACTGCGAGCACGATGCGTTATCAGGTTTTCCCCCGAATATTAACCAAACTGTTGGGAAAATGACGTCCTCGACCATTTCCATAGCCTACCGCAATTACTAAGTATGTATGTATTGACAAGTCCTGATGGAAGGCTTGGATTTTCGATACTTCAGCATAAATTGCGGCACTGTCGCGTTTTTCACCGTGTAAGCAAATTGAGTGGGGAATATCGAAGTTTTGCTGATTTGACAAGGGATTTATTCGGAAATTTCCAATATTACTTGTAACATTTCAATTTATTTTTGTCACTTCTTAATTTAAAAAAATTACATTGCTTTTCTACGTGCGAGCGGAACTTTCCATTTCGTTATTTTCTTAGAAAAAAACTCGTTGTGACGCAGAAAAGGTGTTTTCTTTCATTAATTATTTTGAGCGCCTCGTTCGAACGTGTTCGATAGAATTTTGTGCTTCGGAATAAAAAGCTCAAGTTTTAAGTTAGCACGAAAGAGCATTATGCAAACATATAATAAACGTTATTGTAACGATTGAGATGCAGACATTAGGGATGTCTCCTATTTGCGTGATAACTGTTCGGGGATAATAGTTTCGGTTCCTATTTTTAGGAAAAACGGATCTATCTTTCGGGAGAACCCTAAGACAATTAATATTATATTAAAAATATGACGACAATTTAAAAAAAAAATAACTGTCTACGATTTTGATTTGAAATAAATTCAATTTATTTCACCAAAAAGTTGAATTGAATTTTTTTTTTTAATTATTATCTAAAAGTATCAAATTTTTCTGTTGAGAATTAATGATGTTTTTTTAAGTGGTTGTCTCGACAATGTAAAAAAATTTAGAATTGGATATTGTTCTTTTAAAATAAAAAAAAACCGGTCCTTGTAATTTTGTAGAAATTGGACTTCTTTACGTGACTAAATTAAATATTATCACGTGTTATGTTGCTTACTTTGCGTTTATGTATAGCTAGACCAGTGGTTCCCAAACGACATGTGACTGTACTTCCTTAAAAAATCTTTTTGGCGCCTACCCACTCTTATAACGGTGCCATCCTTATAACACAATTGAACAATTTTTTTTAAAATGTTCTAAATAATAAGATATTTCTTACAAATTTTTAAATTTAAGTTTACGATACTATAACTTACAAATATAACGCATTAGGTCACTTTTCTTGGGGTACGCTTTTGTGCTGTTTAGGGTCATTTATAAGGGTTTAAGTTTCAGTACTTATTCGTGGGACACCCGGTATTTATTTATCTGCTTTAGCAACTAAACGTGCTATTTGGTTCAAAGAAAGCCTGGCCGTATTAAAGCACAGTATCTTAATAAAGCCTACCAAAATTATTTTTTATGTTAATTCATATTTTATTGAAAAAATAATGTTAATTTATTTTTGTTTCTTGCTACAGATGTATTATTTTTTTAATAGTCTATGATTTTTCCTTAAAAATAAACCACAAGTATAACTATTTATCTCAGTGTACTAGTTTATTATTTCATTGCAAAAATCTTTAATTATCCAAAAACAAGGACTAAAATTATTATATGAAAAAATTATTTTATTTATTTATATAAAATCATTTACATTATTGACTAGATTATCGTACATTTAAGTTTATAGACCTTACTAAGTGACCACGATTTATTATGACCACCGGCTAATGTTTTTGTATTCTAGAATTTTGCTTACATTTAATTAGAAAACGTTGATTTTTTCGATCGGCACTGATTATAAATAAATAAAAGATAAAGAATAATTTTGTTTTATACTATTTACGCCTATATTTCAAAATATATCAGCGTTTTAAATTAGGTAGGCCTTATTTGTATCAAGTACCTTATATTTAATTCATAAGAATTTAGGTACCTTTATTTCATACTGAAATTAATGACTGAATGATGCTTTTTTTTCGATATGAAGTTTTCTGAGAAACCTATCTTTACTGTAAAATGGGCACAGGGGCATTTTAGATGAATTACTTTTTGTGTGAATAGAAAGAGACAAATTCGTTTTTTTTCTTTATTATAATATCAGTGCCATGCAACAAATTTTCTTGAAAAATAACTAAAACTACAAATCTTGTATATCAGAAGACATATATTTTAAATAGTAAGGTAGCTGACCCAAATAAGGCCCCGTTTTCAAATTTCCCGCTTCCTGATTTCGAATCATTGTCAAAGCTCGTATTAATGTACGTGACCATAACCTACGCACAATTGCATAACGCGAGCCCCGGGCCTTGAGTGTGTCGGGACTTGTAATGGGAAACGTAATAAGACGCGAAGTGCAGGCTGGATTTTATAGAATTTTTGCTACAAAAAGGGCCAATATTTTTAATTGTATGCATGCGTCGTCTAGTTTTTTTTTGTTTATTGTTCATTATATGTTTACTAACCCTCCTATATGTATTTCAAAGTCATCCTATCAGTATATGTTATGTGACAAATGTTTCTATTACATGTTTGATATGTCCTAATAAGGCCCACTAAAAAACCTTGTGGGCCTTATTTGTAACATATTCAGTTTTAAGTTTATTTGAAAATAATAATGTTCTTACAGACGCAGACAAAGAATTTTATTGTTCAAGAAACTGTTTAAAGATAAAGATAAAAAAAAACCTAACTAAAAGTTGTTAAAAATTTACAAGTCAATTTTTATTAAAAATATTAAATTATAACCAAATATTTTATTATTTTAAGTTTAATAACATTAATAATAATTTAATATAAATATAATAATGATTATTAAAATTGATATTAAGTTGATTTATATATAAAGAAATCCTTGGGCCTTATTGGGACATAGGCGCCCTAATAAGGTCCAACCGACATATTTTTTATATTTCTCAAGGTTCATTCTTTTGTTACAAAAGAAAGATTGTTACTTTATTTTGAAGTTTAATATAAATAAACATTTTGATTACGAAGTATTGATGCATTTTTTTCAAAAACCTATTAATTATGCTTTTATAAACTTAAGTGGGCCTTATTTGGGTCCTGTACCTTACTTATTTATGATTGAAAATTTTTAGAATTGTGATCAGTGTAAAAGCGAAATCGTGTAAATCGAGGTTAGGTGCAGTGTTTATTGTATTTCTTGGTTAAAAGCAGAGTGTGCAATTTGATCTCAAGAAAATATGTCGTTTTATTTACGTACATTGCTCTTTTCTTGTTAAATCCAAAAATTAGTGTAAACAAATTCAAAAAATACGAGGATGTGCGCATTCGAGCGAAAAGTGGCACATTTCCGAGCGAGGGAGGCAAATGAAGCGCGACGCGGAGCGGCGCGCTTCATTTTCCCGAGATCGGAATGTGCCACTTTGAGCTCGAATGCGCACACTCGGTTTTAAGCACGATTCACAATCATTAATTTAATTTCTTAGATAGCTAAAACTTCATACTGTTTAACTCTTGTTAGCTGTGCGCGCACAACTTCCTTTACCTGCTAAAATTTAATTCTCAACGCACCAAAAGAAGTATAACTTCAAAATAAACAGCTAGATGTTGTCCAAAAAACGCAAAAAGATCAAAGTATAGTTCCCTGGCGCTTTTAATAAATTTCTATGTCCGTTCGCCTAAATGTAAATCGGAATTTCCGAATGTTTTAGAAAGATCCGATTCGGTTTCGATTTACATAAAATTTTACTCGAATTTTAATACGAAATCTAAAAATAATAAAGCCTCGCACAGGAGTAATATTGTTATGGTTTTAATTAGAAAGCTGAGCTTGTAATTTAATTTTCCAAAATCGCTTGTTCGGAAAATAATTAGAGCAGAAAAAATGGAGCGCCTTCGCAATTCGGCGCGCACACTTAAACGTGGAATTTTTAAAAAGGTTTTCCGGGCTTCAAGTGCCGCGTAATTCGGAAAAGCGTTTGTCAAATTGCAAAAATTAATCCTCAATTTTATCTGGCCGTGGCAGCATAGGTTCTTAGTTGACAATTTGCAATTCACCCTTATCGGTTTGCTGCGCCGAAAAGCCAAAAATAAAAAAAAAACAATAGGTAGGAACAACGTGCGCGCATTAATCCGTCCATTGAGGGCATGAAAACGGTATAATTACGTACGGCAAGCATAAAGGAAATCAAAAATCAAAATGAATATTCATGCGCAAGCTGATGTAGGACCCGAAAATAAAAAATCGGGACGGTCAACGATCCAAACTTAAAATGCAGATAAAAAAAGAGCGGGAATAGAAATCGACAGTTTGTTTTTTTTTCCTCTTAATACGCGGCTTGCATTTTTATGTAGATTCGGCGGCAAACTAAGTGGGCTAATTGTGATTCTGGGCCCTTAGTTCGCGTCCCGATAACACTGGAATTACATTCGTTTTCCCGGCTCGTCGTTTTCCCAGGGCCCGGCTCGCGGTCTCTATTTACATTTCATATTCACCGTTAGTTCTTGTTGCGCTCTTGACTGGAATTGCAATTATTGCATTTTCGGAGCGACTTTTAGGAGAAAAAACCGGCGAAATAATGCTGTACACGGAAAACATTGATTACACGACTCGAAATTCAATTATTAAAACTTTTACGAAAGCTCCCGTTTAAAACGATTAAAAAGTTAAAGAGTATGAAATCGCCGACGTAAAAGTTAGACAACCCTGTATTAAAATATGGGAGTAGCTTATTCGGGACGATTTTTTAAAATCGAAGCTCTTGAATTTTTCGCTACAGATTTTAGTGTATTTCATTGTTTGAATGTGGTGAAATTGTGCGAATTCGCTGTCAAATGTCACCTGGTGAATGTTTCTAAAAGGTGTTGCGTTTTGTTGTTTTGATTTGCGTAGTTCCAGTTGTGCTTTTTGCATTTATTGTCGTTTTTAATTTTAGTTGTTATACCGGGTGTTTTATTTACAGTGGCACTACCTTATAACTTCTAAAATAATAAAAATTTCAAAAAAATACAAGTACAAAAGTTTTTTTAATTTAAAAAAAATCTATTTACTGGCGTAAATATAAATTTTGTTTTACTTTTGGTTCAATGCGAAATCGTGTCAACTTTCTTATCTTAAATAGAACGGTGTTAATTTTTTTTTTAGATAATTGAATAGAGCTTGTCAAGAGCTTTTCAAAAATGTATAATAAGTTACCATTTGAATAATAAATAATTTCAAAAAAAATTTAAAATAGTGAAAATGTACACTCCGTTCCAAAATTATATGGGCGTTTGCGTTTTTAATTTTTTTTTTTTGGAGTATCGCAATAATTGTATCGTAATATTTACATTTTTTGGTTAATTAAATTGAACACGTTTTAAACAAAATAATCATACAAACTTCATACTTAATTCGAGGATTTATTAAAAAGTTTCATAAATAAATGAACATGTCAAAAAATTACAAGCTGGTCGATAAAAATATGTGTTTCAAAATAATTTAGGAATATTTCTTTTTTTGCGGTGGCATCACGTATTAAAGGCATTATGGTTTTTTAATATGTTACTTCTCAGTACCATCTAAAACAGTGTTTCCCAACGTGGGTCCCACGCCCCACTCGGGGGCCATTTAAATGTTTAGGAGGGCAATATCATTATTAGAGGGGACAATTTAAAACGTACTTGATTTTTAATTTTCTATTATATATTTTGACAATTTACTTATTTTTTTTTTTTTTAGTAAATTTTTTACTAAAACCTAAGTCTTGCGTCTTAAACAAGTTGTAATTCGGATTATTTATGCAATAATTCAATTTTTAAATATAAAAAAAATTTAATGAAATTGAATGTTTCCTATTTTAATGCAACTGCATCAATTGAATTGATTTTTTTTTTAATTATAACAATTTTCGCCTTTAAAAGGCAAATTATTACAAATAAGAAACTGATGCAACATTTTACTAGCCAATATATATATATTTTTTAAACTACAATCCCACTAGAAAATAACAAAATAATTACAATTGAAGCATCTAAATGCAAAATGTTTATTTATTACCATTTAATGCCATTTACTAAAAAATTAAAATGTATTTTCCTTGAAATTTTTTAGATTTAAGACATATAAACTTTTATTGTTTAGATTAGTATCAGGTATCGCCCGTTTAAGTTTCAGTACCTATTCATCTGACACCCTGTATATATTTAGAAACAAATAAATTTAATATATCGTCCTACGAAATTGAATAAACCTGTGCAACAGTTTGTAGTTATTCTCGAATGAAAACTTGAGCATCATGTGGAAAGAAATTGTTTAAGCGAATTTACGAAAACATAGATTAAAGTTTGCACTTAAATATTATAATTTCGGCGTAAAATATTAAAAGAACAACTCTCGGAAAGCCGAGCACGACTCCTGCTCTTGCACATTTAAGAGGACATGTTCGTCGTTATTTATTTAAAAATGTCTTCTTGCTTAATTTATCGGCGCGGTACCGCCCAAAACCGTCAAAATTTAGGCGTTCTCATTCTTTTGAATCAAAGTTTGTCGAATAGCTTACGGCTGCTCGGAGTTTACGAGGTTTGTCGGGGCGCCAGAATTTGTAATTTAAGTGTAACGCCAATTTAAATGTGAATTAAATAATACAAAAGCAATCGTGAAACGACTGTAACGTGTTTTGCGTTTTCCTGCATTTCATATTCTGGTTTCATAGCGGTTTTTCGGCTGCGCCAGACTATGTGCCGAGAATTTCGGATTTAAGGCTAAACAATGCTTCGCTGGTCTTGTTTGAACATAGTTTCAAACAATTTCTGTAAAATATGTAACTGAATTAATTTCTATGTAAATTTCGAGAATTTATTTGTTTTTATTGGAACGTGATACAATTTTCACTTGCTGGCTTTTAATAGAATTTGGTTTTCTATTACACCTATTCGAGCACGCGATTCTAATATTTTCTCCCTTTCGCTAATTTAGCATTAAAGGCGACGCTTATCCATTTAAAACGTTTTTTTAAGTTTCTATTCTCTTCGTAAATATTTTTTTTGTGTGCCTTAATTGGTTTGCTTTTCTACTACTCTGTTTGATTAATTCATAGGAGAATTACTTTAAAGATGGGGGATTTAGCTTTAATTTTTCAAATTAATAAAACATAAAAAGTTAAAATTGTTAAAGGAGTGGGTTTTGCTTTATTAACAACATTATTTAGATCGATTGCTTTCTGAAGCTATATAATTATTTTTGTTTTATTGATTAATCGATGAGCTGAGATGAAAACGATAGAGTACTGAATTTAAAAATGTTAAGAAAATTATTCTGGAATTTTATTTTTTGGATTTTTATTCCTACGGCATGGTTTTAAAATTAGAGCCTTTAAATTTTTAACCCTCCGCATACTAGGTGACTAAGTGTCACATGCCGTACTAGGTGGAATTTGCCATACCCCAAAAATAAAATGAAATAAAATCCACAAAATTGTACTTTATGATAATGGTAAGAAATATATTTTAATAAACAATAATGAATGGATTTAAGTAAAAAACATATTTATTTATGCATTAGAATAGACTTTTATTAATAAAAATGCAAAAACTTAACTTTTTCTTCAACTTTTAAACTATTGAGTCTATCTTTGAGTACTAAATTCCAATGACATGTGTCAATTACGATACCGAATATTAAAAAAACCTAACAAGAATTTCATTTTTGTCTCCTTATTTAAATACAAATTAATTTCACGGCAATTTCTTAATGAATTACAATAATTTAGACCAGTCAATTACACGAAAAATTAATTGAATAATTTTAATCGTGGCCTCTCACTTGCATTGACAAGATTATCGTACTTTCTCGCTCCCTTCCACTCATTGCTATGGTAAATACATTTTTTGAATATAAAATCGATATTTACTAAATTAAATTAAAATTTTTGATTCGAAAGAGGGCACGGTAAATTGTACTAATATAATAAACACGGGGATGTGCGCATTCGAGCGAAAAGTGGCACATTTCCGAGCGAGGGAGGCAAATGAAGCGCGACGCGGAGCGGCGCGCTTCATTTTCCCGAGATCGGAATGTGACACTTTGAGCTCGAATGTGCACACTCGGTTTTAAGATCGATTACCAAATGTGCCGTTTTAACAAAAAAAATTTTCACGTCAGTTATACCCCACCTAGTACACGGAAGGTTAAGCGTTTGCTGTAACATATTTTAAATTTTTGACTAATTCTGTTTCACTAAAATATGGAAATTTCCTTCTCAATTTGACTATTTAATTTAGGTGCTGAACACTATAACCTTTGCCGACCATAAAATATAAATTCAGTGATATAAAATTAATGCTTTTAAATTAAAAACAGAAGATTAACATTATTAAACAGTTTGGAATACACTGGTTTTATAAAAAAATCAAAGATTTAAGCAATCGCAGAAATCGTTAAAAAATTGTATGTAAATGCGCAAAAATTTAACTCAAATAAAATATAAACAAAATGCTTATCGCAAACTGGAATCCCGACACCCGTTCCCCGCACATTTCATTTGCGAAAGGCACGTCGAAGAGCTCAGTCAAACGCTCCCCAAAATTTTAATTTACTAGTGATTATTCAAACGTGTAGAGTGACTGTGTTTATCGAGGCTTTCTACCCCTAAGAAGCACCCATCCTGCAAAATTCAAAGCTGTAAGTCTTTTTTTCAAGATCTTTATTAATATTTTTCGGTTTTCATTGTGTAAAATTAATGGTATCTCGAAAATTTTGTATCGCTGTGCTTCCGAAAAAATTGGCAATTTCTGAGGTTTAGTGTATTTTGCAAAAAATTAAAACTAACCCCTCAATTAATTTCCTTTGTGTTGAATTTGGATACGTCACAGAATGACATAGAAACTTCGGGTTATTTGCGAGCCGGCCTTATCGCATTTCTTACCTGGCTTTTGTGATATCAATTTATTTTTGGCTATTTACGATTTGGGTTTTAAACTGTACTTTACAAACGAAAGCAGTTTGAAAACTACGTCTATTTTTGCAAACGTAACGGTAGAGTCCTATCCAGAAAAATCTTTGATAAGAAAATATACCGGGTGTATGATTTAAGGTGCAACGAGCTTACAATTCCTAAAATAATTACGATTTCAAAAAAGGTACAAGTATAAAAGTCTTTTTAATTTATGCGATCTATGCAAAAAGAGATCAACATAAACATATCCAATGACTACGAGGAAGTGCGCATTCGAGCTCAAAGTGTCACATTTTCGAGCGAGAGAAACAAATGAAGCGCTTCATTTTACATATTATACATGTATCTTATGTAAAAAAGCCTCAGGATTCCGAATCCGTGTCGTTTGTAATGATTGGATCGAAAATAAGGGCGCTACGATTTTTTTCGTGAATCAAGGGGTACGTATTTTTAATCATTTAGTTTGTATCGAAAATTTTTATTTTAGAGGGAAAACGCGGGGAAATGACACCGGTTATAGTCACTAGGGGTACGTAGGAACGTCCCCTCGCAATATAAAGCAATTCTATTTTTTTCATTTTTTTTTAAAAAAACATGGGTTTAAAACCCATCGATTTTGAATTTTCAAAACGTTTTCCCAAAGCTCTGGAATAGCACGCCTACGGTTTCTTAGGCCTATCCGAAGCCAAAAAGGCTGCCAAATCCGATTCTGAATAGTTCATAAAGATCCGTCCACAAATAACGGCGCTACAATTTTTTGAAAGTTCAAAATTGGCTCAAAATGAGCGCTAAAATTCGCAGTTTTTTATTTTCGAAAAAATAACGTCGCACCCTATACATATTATACATGTATCTTATGTAAAAAAGCCTCAGGATTCCGAATCCGTGTCGTTTGTAATGATTGGATCGAAAATAAGGGCGCTACGATTTTTTTCGTGAATCAAGGGGTACGTATTTTTAATCATTTAGTTTGTATCGAAAATTTTTATTTTAGAGGGAAAACGCGGGAAATGACACCGGTTATAGTCACTAGGGTACGTAGGAACGTCCCTCGCAATATAAAGCAATTCTATTTTTTCATTTTTATCAAAAAAACATGGGTTAAAACCCATCGATTTTGAATTTTCAAAACGTTCTCCAAAGCTCTGGAATAGCACGCCTACGGTTTCTTAGGCCGATCCGAAGCCAAAAAAGCTGCCAAATCCGATTCTGAATAGTTTTTAAAGATCCGTCTACAAATAACGGCGCTACAATTTTTGAAAGTTCAAAATTGGCTCAAAATGAGCGCTAAAATTCGCAATTTTTTTATTTCGAAAAATTAACGTCGCACCCTATACATATTATACATGTATCTTATGTAAAAAAGCCTCAGGATTCCGAATCCGTGTCGTTTGTAATGATTGGATCGAAAATAAGGGCGCTACCATTTTTTTCGTGAATCAAGGGGTACGTATTTTTAATCATTTAGTTTGTATCAAAAATTTTTATTTTAGAGGGGAAACGCGGGGGATATGACACCGGTTATAGTCACTAGGGGTACGTAGGAACGTCCCCTCGCAATATAAAGCAATTCTATTTTTTTCATTTTTTATCAAAAATACATGGGTTAAAACCCATCGATTTTGAATTTTCAAAACGTTTTCCCAAAGCTCTGGAACAGCACGCCTACGGTTTCTTAGGCCGATCCGAAGCCAAAAAGGCTGCCAAATCCGATTCTGAATAGTTTTAAAGATCCGTCCACAAATAACGGCGCTACAATTTTTGAAAGTTCAAAATTGGCTCAAAATGAGCGCTAAAATTCGCAATTTTTATTTTCGAAAAAATTTAAAGTCGCACCCTATACATATTATACATGTATCTTATGTAAAAAGCCTCAGGATTCCGAATCCGTGTCGTTTGTAATGATTGGATCGAAAATAAGGGCGCTACGATTTTTTCGTGAATCAAGGGTACGTATTTTTAATCATTTAGTTTGTATCGAAAATTTTTATTTTAGAGGGAAAACCGGGGGAAAAACACCGGGTTTTCCTGGGGGCGGGGGCCCCCCCAATATAAAAATTTATTTTTTATTTTTTTCAAAATCATGGGTTAAAAACCCCCAATTTTAATTTTCAAAACGTTTTCCCAAAGCTCTGGAATAGCACGCCTACGGTTTCTTAGGCCTATCCGAAGCCAAAGGCTGCCAAAACCGATTCTGAATAGTTTAAAGATCCGTCACAAAAAACGGCGCTACAATTTTTGAAAGTTCAAAATTGGCTCAAAATGAGCGCTAAAATTCATTTTTTTTTTCAAAAAATTTAAGCGCACCCTTACATATTATACATGTATCTTATGTAAAAAGCCCCAGGATTCCGAATCCGTGTCGTTTGTAATATTGGGTGAAAATAAAGGGGCTAGATTTTTTTGTAACAAGGGGATTTTTTAACATTTTTTTATAAAAATTTTTTTTTTAAGGGAAAACCGGGGAAAAACACCGGTTTTCCCGGGTCTGGGAATCCCCCCCAATTATAAAAATTTTTTTTTTCATTTTTTAAAAAACATGGGTTTAAAAACCCCCTTTTAATTTTAAAACTTTTCCCAAATTGGGAAAAGCAGCCCAGGGTTTTTTAGGCCATCCAACCAAAAGGTCCCAAACCATTCTAATATTTTTTAAATCCTCACAAAAACGCGCTAAATTTTGAAAGTTAAAATTGGCTAAAATGAGCCTAAAATGAGTTTTATTTAAAATAACGTCGCACCCTATACATATTATACATGTATCTTATGTAAAAGCTCAGGATTCCGAATCCGTGTCGTTTGTAATGATTGGATCGAAAATAAGGGCGCTACGATTTTTCGTGAATCAAGGGTACGTATTTTTAATCATTTAGTTTGTATCGAAATTTTTATTTTAAGGAAACGGAAATGTTAAACAGGGACAGACTCCCTCGCAATATAAAAATTTATTTTTTCATTTTTATCAAAATACATGGGTTAAAACCCATCGATTTTGAATTTTCAAAACGTTTTCCCAAAGCTCTGGAATAGCACGCCTACGGTTTCTTAGGCCTATCCGAAGCCAAAAGGCTGCCAAATCCGATTCTGAATAGTTTTTTAAAAATCCGTCCACAAATAACGGCGCTACAATTTTTTGAAAGTTCAAAATTGGCTCAAAATGAGCGCTAAAATTCGCAGTTTTTTATTTTCGAAAAATTAACGTCGCACCCTATACATATTATACATGTATCTTATGTAGAAAAGTCTCAGGATTCCGAATCCGTGTCGTTTGTAATGATTGGATCGAAAATAAGGGCGCTACGATTTTTTTCGTGAATCAAGGGGTACGTATTTTTAATCATTTAGTTTGTATCGAAAATTTTTATTTTAAACAACAAATTTTAACAAACCCGTTATTCACCCGGTACTGCAATGTGCAATTTTTTAAAATAATTTCTTTTTTTTATTTTTATTTTAAAAATTTCAAAGGGTTAAAACCAAATCTTTTCAATTTTCAATTATTTTCCCAAAGCTCTGCACCACAACCCTTAAATTGTTTCTTACCTAAATTTTCCAAGCCAAAAAGACCTCCGTCCCATTCCCCGAATAGCTTTTAAAAGAAAACCGCCACAAATAAACCCGGGAAAACAATTTTGGAAATTCAAAATAAGGCCCCCCAAAAATGGAAAAAGAAATTAAAAATTTTTCCCCGTTTTTAAAAATTTTCGAAAAATAACGAACGCAAAAGCTTAAATTGGACTTTGTAAATTTAAAATTGAAAACTCAATTCTTTTGAAAAACCAATTCGTTTGTAAAAATAAGGCTAATAAAGGGCCAGATTTTTTAATCAACGAGTATTTTGAAATCATTTAGGGTTTTATTTAACCATTTTTATTTTTAAACAACGAACTTAAACAACTAAAACCTTCTTTTTCCTCCCCCAATTTTTTGCAATTTTATTAAATGTAAAACTTTTGTCTGTATATCTGTATATATCTCTATTGTAAAATGGTGCTAATGACCTTAGCAGTTAAAGCACCAAACTCTTTAAAAAAAAAAAACAATTTTTTTCATTATTATTTGTACATTTGAGCTTAGCTCTGCACCACAATCCACTTAAAAATTTTTTTTTATTAAAATTTACATAACCTTATTTCTATCAAAGACCTCGTCTTTCCCTGCGAGCTTTTAAACAGAACACCGGACTTAAAAAAATTCTCGGCAAAACAGATTAAATTGGACGACATTAAAAATAGAAGGACCCCCTCACATTTAAAAGTGGAAGAAGAAATTAATCATTAATTTATCCACGTTTACTTACAATATAAGTTTGAAAAAAAAACGAACGAACGAGCTTAATTGGACTTTGAATTTAAATTGAAACACTGCAATCATCTTTTAGACAATACGCAATTATTTAAAAGAAAAATAAGGCTAATAAAGGGACCAGTTATGTCATTATTAATCAGACGAGTATTTATGAAATGATTCTGAGGTTAAATTATTCAACTCCATTCCTGTCTATCGGGGTTATTGCAAATAACGACCTAGAAATCGAAGCTGACGGGTAATTATTGCCTTGTTTTTGCCATCAAAACTCCAATCCCTGTGGACCTTCGATCATATCTCTGTATGCGCTGAAATTGTAAATCATTTTGTCCCCGATTTTAAAACATGAGAAATATAATTCCACGTATAAAGGTCCGCGCGCTAATTGATCTTTTTATTAAACGCAAACCGCTAATTACAAAAGGGGGGCCGCTATCGTTGCGCTGCATTTTATTTTTCGACGTCGCTGCCGCGCGCTTCTTTTGCGCGGAAAGCGAAGCTCGCACTTTGATCGAAATTAACTATTCGAGATTTAATGTAATCAGAGGAAAATTGTAAATAAAAAGCTTAGGCAAAAAAGACGAGGCAAAGCGGATCAAACGTCGAGTGCGATTCGAGATTAAACTAAAAACAGACGTATTTTTTGGATCTCCTAACAACGTATTTACCCTTAAAATAAAAAGAAATCCTAAGGAGCTTGTAGGACAATATAATATATTGCTTGCTTTGTTACAAAAGAGAGAGTCTCGTAAGATTGTTCTTGTTTATATTAATATTGAGATATTAAATAAATTTCAACCTTTAAAAACGCTCCCCTTTGTTGCTTTAAAAGATAAAGTAATATTTAGTTTGTTAGCATAATAATAGCGTTTTATTTAATTAAAACAGTGCTGTTTTATTTGTTTTATAGTCACTTTTTATTTTTTTTAATTCTACAATGCGCTAGGGCTGAACGAATTAGTATTAAATAGAATTCTTGGGGGAAAAAAATTATAACAAACCCAAAAAATATTATTTAAAACACAATTAATCTTTCGTGTACGGAATGTGGTATAACTGGCGTGACCAATTTTTTTTTTTAAACGGGACTTTTGGTAATCGAGCTTAAACCCGAGTGTGCGCATTCGAGCTCAAAGTGGCACATTCCGATCTCGGGAAAATAAAGCGCGCCGCTCCGCGTCGCGCTTCATTTGCCTCCCTCGCTCGGAAATGTGCCACTTTTCGCTCGAATGCGCACATCTTCGTATTTATTACACTAGTATAATTTACCGTGCGCTCCTTTAAATTAAAAATTTTAATTTAAAGTAGTAAATATCGATTTTATATTTCGAAAACGTATTTACTATAGCAATGCGTGGAAGGGAGCGAGAAGATACGACAATTTTGTCAATGCAAGTGAGAGGGAACGATTAAAATTATTCAATTAATTTTTCGTGTAATTGATTGGTCTAAATTATTGCAAATCATTAAAAATTGCCGTGAAATTAATTTGTATTGCAATAAGGAGGCAAGATTAAAATTTTTGTTAGGTTTTCTTAATATTCGGTATCGTTATTAACACATGCTTTTGGAATTTAATACTCAAAAAAACACTCTTTGTATTTTTATTAATAGAAATCTATTCTAATGCATAAATAAATATGTATTTTACTTAAACCCATTTATTATTAAAATATATTTCTTATCATTTTGTGGATTTTCTATCATTTTATTTTTGGGGTATGGCAAA
Source organism: Sinopyrophorus schimmeli (assembly GCA_036325965.1). Lineage (NCBI taxonomy): Eukaryota > Metazoa > Arthropoda > Insecta > Coleoptera > Elateridae > Sinopyrophorus > Sinopyrophorus schimmeli. The sequence continues at coordinate 1,473,165 of JARFIZ010000202.1, forward strand.
CCCCACCTAGTATGGCATGTGACATCTAGTCACCTAGTACGTTGACAGTTAGGGAAATCATAGGAGACAAACCTAATTTAACTTTTTTTTTTAAGTTTTTCCTCAAATTAAAAGTGATCTATAATTTAAATGCGAATTATCGATGGTTTATAATTTTATATGCCACTTTGTCTAAATAAGTGATTCTCAACCTTTTTTTTGTTGGGCCACGCAAAGAGAATAATAAGTTTACTAATTATTTACTTTTTATGGATTTAAATATCTGTTCCTGTTAAAAAGATTTTTCTTTTTAAATCATAATAGGTATTTAATAATATTAACATAATTATATATCTAAAATTTGGCGGCAAACTTTTAGAATTTCGCGGCACACAAGTGCCGCGGCACAGTGATTGAGAATCACTGGTCTAAATCATAAACATAATATTTGATTTATTTTTTTACAAAGGGTATAGCCGGATGGGCATGCCCTATTAGCCCCCGCGGAATTTTCTATTGACACTTTGGAGATAATTTTGGCTTTTAATTTTTTTCTACAGTAAAAATAATAATTAACAAATGGTTTTTTTTAAATAACTCGACAACTGTTCAAGATTAAGAGTTGGAATGAATTATTTTTATTTCCTACCAAAATGATCCTCAATGTGTCCATAGAAAATGTCGCGGCGGCAGATTCGGCATGCTTACCCAGCTATACCAGGCGTCGCCAACAGTTTTTGCCTCCGGCCGGAACGAAATATTAAAATTAAAAAATGTTTTAAAAAATAAAGAATTATAGCAAATCTATTCGCCCAATTATTACAAGTTAAATAGCTAAAATCGATCGTCGCTCCATTTGCTTACCGCGCTCCGAAATGTGCCACTTCTCGCTCGAACGTGCACAACTTTGTATTAATTGCATTTGTCTTTATTAATCTTCTTTTTAGTGCAGAAAATTAAATGTATTCCAATTTTAGGTTTTATACGTGGAGGGTTATATTGTCAATTTTTTTAAATAAATTTATTTAAAAGCACTTATACGGAAATTTGGTTCTTGGTACAAAGTAATATCCTATATGTTTGTTGAAAATGTTAAAAAACGCGCGAATATATTAAGAAAGTATCTGATAAAAAAAAAGTGTATGGCGATGAGAACGTTTCAGGAAATTTTAAGATGATAAAATAAATTTAGCAAGAAAGAAAAATTAACGCTGTAACTTTTGCGAACTTGCGCTTATTGTTCGTTCAAAATGACTAAAAACTTTTTATGGAAGTGCAAGGGAAACGATTCACCGTTAGTCGATGCGCATAAAACTAAATTTTATCGAATAAATGGGTGCGTCTCGATAAGAAACGTTGGGCTCGAAAGTGAAATTTCAGCTTCCAACCAAAATCTCTTTATAAGTAAATAAACGAAGTAGATGTAAGAGTAGAAAAACCAAAGAAAATTATCTAACATTATGAGGTGCTTCTTATATAAATGAACGAATAAAAACAAACCCTTAACAGACACAACCTAATAAAGAACCAGCTGTTGGTTAGGCGGCAGTAAGTAAGAAGTAATTTTAGTTTATATTGGAGTAAGGGACCGGCCATAAACATTTAAGATCTGGACACAATCAAAATCTCCCTGAGGCGTTCGCCCGAGCACCTAACGGCGCAAACGGTCGCGACAAAATTTTAAAGCACACCCCCATAAATTTCAATAAGTCAAATTAGAATTTGCGAACGTTTTAATTAAAATCGCTCGCATTTAATAAAAAACAAGGCGCTCGATCAAACGAAATCGAGCCCTTTTCGTGCGTTCCCCGCGCGCGAAAAAGGAAAGGAAAATAATATCTCTTGGTTTCGTGGTCGAATTTTGTGATCACACCCAATCAGTGTAGATATCCTGTCTAAATTCCTGTATCCCTTCTGCGGAGCCACCTTAAACCTGCGGGCAATCAATACGACAGATGGATATAAAAGGTTATTGATGGAAGCGGTTAGGGCACTGAGTTGGGAAAAATGACGAGAAAGGAAAAGGGCGAAGTACGAGATGAACGCAAGTATTCCCGATTTAAGCGCTTTTATCATCGCCCGAAATTCATAATAACGTTGACGCATTTAAATTTAGGGAAAAGTTGCGTTAACGAGCATCCGAACGGCCGCAATTTTTCAAATTGCTGTTATTAGTGCGATAGTTGCGCGAGGTCCTCGGCAAGAGGGGAGCGACTGTCGGCAGTCGTGCGGAAAAAATTATTTTGGCCGGGAGGTAGAGGAATCGACGCGCATGTAGTCGACTTCAAAGTTCTTGAAATTTGATAAGTTTATCGCGTATTTCTTATAACCCTTTTATATTGCAAAAGGGCAAAAAAACGTATGCTCTCATAGAAAACTATATTTTACCATTTGGAGAAAAATGAAGAGAAACGAATTTGTGTCGTAATAAGGCCTGCCACTTAATTTTGTTAATTTAAACAGTAGCTGGCATTATGAAATGCTAATACCCCGAAGGCTTCATTTTGGGGAACAATTTAGTAATTTTGTGTTTTACTAATGAACTGATCGAAAACATATAAACCGATAAACGTCCTAAATTAAAGAAAGTAAAACCAAAATCGATTTCGTTCCGTAGCTTAAGGCCAAATATCCTATAAACGTTTTATTACTTGCCTGGAATCATTTATGTTTGATTATGTTTTACGCACGACCTATTTTTTAGCTTCGCAAATTTTATTTACATATCTTAATATCAAATCGAGTACGCTCATTATTAATGAATTGAAGCTTGTAGTATAACAATTTGCATAAATCAAATGCTGAATGAGATCTTTTTCTAAATCGATATTTTTTAAAATATAACCTTCCTTGTTTGTTTTATAATTGCATCTCGTTTTATTTAATTGCGTTCCCACTGTACTTCATTGATTTTATTCATTAAACTTTGCTCTTTTATAGTACAATTACCAAATTTTATATTTGATATAAAATATATTTATTCAATAACAACAAAAATTGTTTTTTTTTAAATTCTACTCAGAAAATCAACATTTTTCCTTTTAAATAAATTATCAATTCAAATTAAAATTTAATTAAATTAAAAAATAGAAATTACACCGAGTTTTATATAAAATTTTAAAACATAGTTTCTTTTTAATTTTGCCCATAATTACATTTCAAATTTCAATAAGCTTTTAAAACTTTAATAATGCATGGTTCGATTCCACTTTTAAAAAGAGAAATTTTTTGCGCTTTTATCAAAATGAAATTAACGAAGTTTTTAAAGCGGGGCCTATGATTATATTTTTGAAAGCTTTTTTTTAAAAATTGTTTTATAAAACAATAAATCGGAAGCCCGTCTAGCCTTTTATTGGACGTCGAAAAACTACGCAGACCGCTTTTTTTTGGGCGAGCCAGCTTTTAATTTCCTATAAATTTAATTTTTCCCACTTCGAACGAAAGAAAGGCGCAAGATGTTTGTTTGATGTACCCATTTTGGCGTAGCCGGCGGCGAAACATTGAGGGGACCTTGTTATTTTTAATGATCGATCTTAAATTTCGCGATGTTCTCTATCTAATTATATTTTTATTGTTAAGGAAGGATGTTGTAATCTAATAAGATCAATCAAACAGATTGTTAACTATGTAGAAGCGCTAGACGAGCGTCTGGAAAATTAATGATGCATTTCAAATTTATAACTACAACACCTACATGTTTTAATGAGTACGACAAATTTATTACATCGTCGACTTTTTCGCGAGCAGATTAAATAAATCAAACTTTTATAATTAAATTCGAATTTCAAATTGAAAAAGTCTCATAGTGTCTCGAATAATTATTTCACAGAATGTAGGAAAAAGTACAAACTTTTTTTAAATGTTGGGTTTGTGGCACAATTGCTTAATTCTGCCCTCTAAAAAAATAAAAATAAAATAGTTAACATTTACCTATTTATTGTTATTTTTGTTGTTTTTCCATAACGTCTTATTTTTTTTTAAGTATGCTAACAACATATTTAACAACTTCTGCCTCGCACCACACCCAATTTTATCAGAGTCGGTTTAACTGCAAAAGGCAGCCCGATAAAACGAATTTCTCCAAAACTGAATAGTATAATTAAATAATTTATAACATCAACTGTTTTAAAATTGCCGCTTTTTTATTTCGTTAAAGGCTTTATTTGGTAGAACGCGCTTGCTATATTCTGCCACTTTGTTAACGTGGAAAACATAAAATAACTATAAAAAAATCTAGAAACTGCCAGGCTACACTTTTAAGTTGGTATTGAAAAGCCAAATCGAGTGACAAAATTGGCTCCGGTCTAAAAGCATTGGGTTCTGCCCCCCTGGGGTTTTACGTTTTGTTGTTTGAATTTTCGTAGTTGCACTTGTGTTTTTTCGGATTATTATAAAGAGTGGAGTTTGAAAATAAACTACAACAAAACAAAATATATGGGTATTGGAGCACCAAGACACGACTTGCATACAGATAAAGGAGTTATTGAAAACACGAACCGATACCGATACCTAGGGCTTACAATAACATCAGATAGTAGAGATGAATTAGACGTTAAAATAGAACCACAAAAGGCATAAAATTACAATCGGTATTATGGAGCAAAAAAATTAGAAATAAAACAAAGAAACTCATGTTTACATTTATGGTGGAAAGCTGTACCAACTATGTGGTACAAATATAGGGAAAAAAATTAAATCAACTCAACAGAGATGATGCATTGGAGGAGAAGCAATAGAAAAAAAGAGATATATACTGCACGTAGAAATATCACTGACGGACAAACTAGATCTAAAACAGTTAAAATGGTATGAGCACATGGAGGTGGCCATTTACCAGAATGGCAAACTTGTTCGCAACAGTTTTAAATCGTGTTGGGAAAAACAATTAGTTGATGGGTACGCTGTCTATTGGAATTCTCTTGCTAGGAAGATTTTGGGAATGGAAACCAACACAAAAGAGGATGAAGATAAGACCAAGAAAAAGTTCAAATCTTGGTATAAAAAAAGCCATGCAAAAAAGAAAATTTGAAGAATACGATTATAGGCACCAAGACACATGGATATTAGGCTGTACAAGATGACCAAGAGAGCGGTACAAACCCACATCGATATACATAAAACAGTAAATAATCTAAAACTGGTTTTTTAAAATTATTAATCTGTTATCGACCACCCATATTCTACTCGCTACTGATACCATCATAAAAATTAATTCGTATGGTGCCAAATTCAAAACATGCTCAATCTAGAAAATTCACCCTGTACCTTTTGTTCCATTGTATTTCCACAAATTCATTTTTTAATTTTGAAGCATAATGGCGGGTGTTTTAATATTAATGATAATAATAAGACGTAAGAGAATTGACGAAGCCTCCACAAGTAATTAAATTTTAAATTGTTATGTAAATAAATGATTAAAGTGTAATTCGGATTATGGAAGTTAATAATCCGAGGAAGTCCTCAAAGAAGAAAAGCTCGAGGCAGTGTTCTGCTTTGTTTTCTTTTGGAAAATTAAAAAAGGGCAATATACCTTAAGCACGTCCTTGTTTTCGTCGTTATAGATGGTTTACCTCCTTGAAATAAGACTGTGCTCATTCATGCGTAATGAAACTCAAAGTGACAGAAGATGAACATAAAACGACATGATAAATTCATGTGAGCCTACAAAGTTTACGTCCCGAATAATCACCGACAGGTTGCAGAAAATGAAAGTTGTAAATATAATCTCAACTTCTTGATTAATACAGATCCCTAGCACTAAAATTGTCGTTTTAAATTTATTCGAGCTTTATTACTATTTTAATGCTATAATAATTTAAACGTGATTAAATTTGATAGTTGCCAAAGGAAATTTTCGCGGAAAATTTAGCAAAGTTAGTGGCGTAATCGTCTCGTATTGCTAAAGCGCTTCAAATGCTTGAAAGTTGTTGACAAACATTTTCGAAATTAATAATCATGTTACTCCTCAAGAATAGCTGCTTCCCCTTTTATTTAGCGAATTTAATTAATAAACACGATTTATGTAAATAAATTGGGCCGCTATAAGAAATTCTGTTGCGCATAATTTTTACATTAAAAGTTCTCGTCAAATATTTGTATCCCATTAGCTTTGAGATGATTTCGTTGTATCACAAAGCTTTATTGAAATTTTTGTTTTTCCACTTTGCATCCCCAGCTTTGTTCAAGATATTTCTTTTAATATATATTTAAAATGATGAAGATTTAATTATCTATAATATTATTTAAATAACAAAGATTGAGATTTAAACACCGCAGAAGCTTAATATATAAAAACAATAAAGATCATCGATTAAATAGTTTCGAGACAAATCGACTTAGGAACATTTTTTAAGAAATATTATTTATTTCAACGGAATTAATTTCTAAGTATTTTATAGAAAAAAAATTAGGGGTGTTTTGTTTGCAATTGATTTTTTTAATTATTCATTATTTTCGCCCATATAAGCTCATGGATAAAGTGATACTTGTTTGATAATTTATGCCGCTCTATATAGATATATATTTTCACATGTGACTATATCAATTATCTCATAAATCGCAACCAATTTAATTCGTAGAATTAAGAAAAAAAAATATTGAAACTTTTATTTTTCGATTTCACAAGAAGTGAAAGGTCAAAGGCCGTTAAAATTTCAATTTTCGAACGAAACAAATACGTGGCACGTTTTCATATAGAAAACTATCGAAGAGCAGATATTGTGTTGCATTTTAAATTGGAGATCCATTCTTTCCTCAAGAAAGGTGTGTGCGTGGGAAGTTTACGAGTCGTTCAATAATGCACACCTACTCTCGCAGAAAGTTACATGTAAATAAAAGCAAGTGCAGACGTCTAAAGTCGCACCGTAAAGAAATGTTGTAAAAGAAATAATCACAAAAAAAATATATGAAAAACAGAAAAGTTGGAGCGAAGAGAACAGAGTCGGTTTGAGAAATTTCAGAGTGTCCTCTGCGATGTTGACGTAAGTGTCTCATTCGTTGTTTGGTATTGGAAACTCTTCAATTTTTATAACTCGTTTTATAACAAGAGCTAACGTTAATAAATTAAGAGATATTTTGAATAAATGAATACGATGGGATCAGACCAAAGCCTTCATGTTAAAATTAAATCCTTAGAAATACAGTATTTTGCACAGTTGTAATTTTCGATGGCACCTTGAACCGGTGCTGGAAAAGAAAACGAAGGATATTCAATAAAATATTTCGCTAAATTCCTTCTTTTCCGCAACGTTTAACTTTTGATTCTTTATCTAACCTTTTCCACCAATACTCGAATGGTCACTGAAACTCATTCGCTTCATTAGGTTTATTTTAAATAAATATAAAAAAAATCCAAGTGCGTTCCCTTATATTTCTAATCGAACCAAAGACTCGAAAATAATTATAGCGTTTAAAAAACTTTATTTTCTATTTGTCGAGTTTTTGTAGGACGCCCCTATTTAATAATTTAAGCCGTTAGTAATTTAATAGGGTAGTTATTACATATTTTCTATTAGTTTTAATCGACTTGTTTGGTAGAATTTTATTGGGGACATTTTTCAAAAAAATTACAACACTTAAATTTTTAATTCAGCATACAGATCGATATTTAGATTATACCTCACACCACCATCCATCACAGAAGAACTTGGTAATCAATTCTTTGGTATATAGAGCTTTAACAATTTTGAAACTGACGGCCTAGGAATTAGAACACATTATTGAGGCCTTGTCAAAGAAAGACGATGGGAAAAAAGCATTTACCGATCTATAAAATTTATTTAGACCAAACTATGGTTGGACCAAAGCAACACTCAGTTGTCAGAAAATGAAACAATAAAGACAACGTTTTCTTCATATTTTCAGTGTACCTATGACCATATCAGTAGAATATCAAAGAATATCTCAGATTCTTCGGAATCTTATGGAAAGAAAACCAACTCTTCATACTCGTGTGGAAAAGTGTCCATAGTAGGGATCGGAAGAAACATAGCACTTGAATTAGAAAACACCAAAGTTGCGCAAAAATAGTAATATTTTGCAATCTGCTTTGGCTGACCATTGATTAGAAACCAACTTAGGTGTTAAGAAGAATTTACTAGAAAATTATTTAAAACAATTAAGAACAGACCTAAAACTCTTGATTGAACACAAAAAAGAGATTAAAAATTAATCTTAAACCTAATATATTTACGTGTTTATAAAAAACTTTTTTTGTTCCATTGTGCCCCAGGTCTGGGGTACAATGGAACATGGCCAATAAATCGCGTAAGATCATAAAGTATATTAAAATAAATTATTAACCAATAAAATACTTCCTTAACACTCTTCCTTGCTAAACATGAACTTGGCAACAACAATTTTATATCTATAATTCACACTATTGCCATGTCAGGTTTTAGAGGAAAGTAAAAGTCTCTCACATATTAGTCTCACTATGCAGATCCCTATTACTTTTTCTCATATGCTCTCTAACCAATATGACTTTAAAATCTGCAACAAAAAACCAATAAAGTAAATGAGGTTCTATGTTGCAGTGTTCTATTGTGTCGCGTTCCAAGGTGTCCCATAACGTTTCAAAAGTTTCAAACGCAAATTTTAAAAATTGGTAATAATTTCCATTTTTTATTCTACTGTATTAAATAGTCAATATGATTAAAATTTATGTAAAAAAATATCACACACCTTACTATTATACCTTTTCAGTAAAAACAATAGTTTTTGGGTAAGAAAATGTAACTTTTTACTAATGAAAACTATTGTTTTCTTCTCAGAACTTTGTTGTTTCAGAGCGGCCTAATTTCACTTCATTCCCGCGTGGATAGTTAGGCACTGTAATCGCTCAAAACAGAAACCCGCGAATTCGTTTGGTATTTGAATATTAATCGTCGTTGTTCCATTGTACCCCGCGTTCCATTGTACCCCAACTGTCCCTACATTTTTAATTGATCAAAAATACAAATTCGTAAACACTCGAAAGTACTCCTGAAAATATTTTTATCAAGGTCGCTACAATTAGGCGTGCAGAAGGGCAGCATGATAACTAAAAGGAATAAAATCTATAATCTTTTTCAAACAAAAAATAAAACTTTTATTAGACTTTGAATTTTTTGAATTGAAGATTAATATAGGCAAATCCAATAAATACGAGGATGTGCACATTCGAGCGAAAAGTGGCACATTTCCGAGCGAGGGAAGCAAATGAAGCGCGACGCGGAGCGGCGCGCTTCATTTTCCCGAGATCGGAATGTGCCACTTTGAGCTCGAATGTGCACACTCGGTTTTAAGCACGATTGCAAAGCATCCCCTTTTAACAAGAAAAAAATTGGTCAAATTGTTAGGTATATGTTTACAAAAAACGCAACAAAAATGAATCACTAAATAAAACAGTCGCCCATTATCTTAAAATCAACAAAGCAAAAAAAAACTGTTTAGTGCGAAATACAAAAGAAAATAATAAAATATTTAGTACGAAAAAACCGAGGTTTAATTTTCGCGAGTCCAAACGCGGTTGACAATCCGGATAATCACGAATCCGTATAACCGAGGTCCGAATAATCGAGGTTTTACTGTAGGTACTTGTGTTTATTATTAATTAAAATCTTTTAAATGTTATTTTATATTTTTCATAAAAACATAAAATATTGCAATCGTCCTTGGCACGGTGCATTTCAAATCTTCATCGAAAACACTTTTCTTTCGATAAACGAAGTGATTTTGATCGAATCTATCGACGGCAATTGAATTAAATCGAATGTAATTTCCCGTTTTGAGATACTTATTATTTGGATTTGGTTGTTCGCAATTAAATTTAATGGTCGCACGTTTGATTTTATTGGAATTCCTGAAGTTTTCGTCACGTGTGTAAATTATTTACCCGCCCGGAAACTTGGCGAAATTGACCTTCGTAACTTTGCCTCTTATTATCGCTCTTTGGATGAGCACACGCATTTATTTCGGTTAAAATGTCAACGCTGTAATTAGTTTAAATTTTTTGAATGTCGAAAATTTTCTTTCAACTTTCAAAGGCTTTCTCGAAGAAAGCTTTCTATTAAATTTATTAATCGATAACGTTCGTAATTGTGCAATTTAAAAGCTACTGGGTTTTAATAAATTTGTCAGCCCCGAAGAATAAAAAGAAAAGAGGAGTGCAATTTTATATTTTACGAAGCCCTCCAAGTTTCTTTATAATTAAATCACTATTCAGCACGTTTTATATTGTTGTGGGTGTTTTTGAAAAGTGCAAAAAGTTGAGTCTACGCTTAAGGAAGGCCGTACGGCGAACTTTCGTGCTTTGACCTTTTATTAACGAGGTGGGCTTGATCGTTATCGTTATTGCTGACGAATAAAGCGGCGATACGTGAAAACCAATAAGTACGCTGATATCTGGCGTTTTTCATTTATGTCTATTCCTCGCCGGGAATTGTTCGAGATGTTTTTCTTTATTCAATTACTTCCATATTCCTGAATATTTCTTTGCCGAAGTGATATACTGTTGTAAAGATACAGGAATAACATCAAAAATCGATACGAAAGCGTAAGAAATCTTAACATTTTATAAGCGACTTTTCATTTCTTTTCTACAATTTATAACCGACGAGGTCGTTCACGTGGAAATCGGGAAAAAAAACGTTGCGAGAGGGAAAGTCTAACATAAGATCTCTAAGCATGAAATAGATTTAAAAAAAAATAGTCCGTTACTAAATTTCGAAAAAATTACAGGTAATATTTTTCAAAATTTTGTAGTTAACTCTTGGTATTTGAAATACGTAGACAAAGTGTAAGAAAAATTTACGGACCTTTTAACATAAGTCTGTGCCAATAAAACAGATCTGTACTAACGGAATTTTTTCTAAAAGTTCTTAAAAATGTCAGTCAAAAATAAATTGTTCTGCATTTGGAAATGTGAAATATGTATGTATTTATAGGGGAACCTGTTGTATCTTGGTCCCTTTGTACATAGGGCAACTTTATTTTTTTTAATATTGGCGAGCTTTCGTGACCCATAATTTTCGATATTTTGAATGCCACATTGACAAACATTAAAGTAATGTTAGCACCAGCTGGCCAATGTACTGTGTTAATGTATGAGATCAATTGAAATTTTTAATCGAAAAAAAAATCTCTTTATATTGCATTTATTTAAATATCTCATTGATTTTTATTACCTAATAACAAATGACTCATTGTAATAGAAAGATTATTTATTAATGTTTGCATTTCATTTGGTCACTGTCAATAAATTGTACCTTGGCCCTAAGATTAACGTGCAATAAATAAAATTTAGATATACCTTTGTTATAAATTCTTATTTTTTTTTATTTTGCTTCAGATAATATGCCTCGCAGTACTAACAAAAGTTTTAAATTTTTGCAAAGTTAACCATTAAGTATGTGAAATTTTAGTATACGAGAAAATTTTTGTTAATTTTTGAAACTATTTTGTCATCTCAAAGAAAAACATTAGTAGTTCTTATAATCCAAAAATAAATATATAGTTTTCATAGAACAATGGGTTTTATTTTGCTTAATGTGAATAGAGCCAAGGTACATCACCTCTGTTGTACCTAAGCCATAGATCCACTAATTTTTAAATCTTATAGCAATTTGAGTAAACGGTTGGTAAAAAGGATCAAGGTACAACAGTTTCCCTTACATACTCTGTATGTAAAACGGAGAAAATTCTAACATTGATCAAAACGATTCAAAAAAAATCGTAACGCCATATCGATTTGAGAATACCGTAATTACTCTCATGCCAACCCAATATTGATAATTATATCGTCGACGCATCGGACGACTTTTTGCTTTTTGATGTGGGAATCCTGCTATCCTAGTAATTATCGTATGGTTAAAATGCATAATGGATAGTTGTCCTGACAGTTAGAAACCCTAGTTGGACTGTTGCAAATTTGATTACTGCAGATTCCCAAGTGATGGTGCGACAAAGTCACAAACGTGTTCAAAGTTTAAACTAGCAACACCAACCTCTTCGCAGCTCTAGTTTTAGGGCTCGAAATATTTGTTTATTAATAAATTTTAATTGGCCAAAGCTCGTCATTAATATGCATACTTTATAAATATGTAGTTTCTGTTGTAACTGTTCTTGAATGATTTATTTCTAATTTTACTCTTTCACAATGGGAAATTTGCGTGGTACAGTCCTAGTTTAAAATAAAAGGATTGTAAGCGTTGCCCGTCGAAAAATCTATAGAAAATTTACAGCTGCAGCAACCCTAAAAGTCGGAAAGGAATATTTATTCTCTCCCTTCATTGGTATGCACCGGCGATATGTACATGTTGGTATATCAGAACTGCAACTTTATTTAATATCAAATATTTTATGGATGTCTAGACCGTAGGAGGTACATAAAAGCGCGAATTTAAATATGGAACTCCTTCACTATCGATCCCCCCGAAGATATTAAAAAGTTGATATCCGAAAATTGCTAATAAAACTCATCACAAACTTCTTGTGTCATTACTCATACAATTTCAAAATAAAATTTATAGCAAAGAGAAATTTTAAGAGCGCACATAAAAATTTATGGAACAATTTTACACTGCGTTTAAATTTAAAAATTGTATTTCTTGAAGAAGACGGAACTGCGCCTTTGTGTTAATTAAATTAGTTTCGAGCGCTTCTTCGGAACGAAATTTAATAAAAAAACTCTTTTGGATTGAAGACTTTTTCGATCGCCGATAGATTTTTGGTGATTCAAAACTCGAAATCTGAGTTTGTACGTTTTTATTTTTGGAAGAATTTGATTAATTTATAAAAGTTATACTTCTTTTGGCGAGTTTAGAGTCAAATTTTAGCAGACAACGGAAATTGCGCGCGCTCAGCTGACAAAAATTTGACAAAACAATTAAATTTAAATGATATACGGCGCTGAAACGTTAACCTTGACCATCCCAACAGCTAAAAAACTCAGAATAACTCAGAGGAAAATGGAAAGATCCATGCTTGGCCTTTCCCTAAGAGACCATATTAGAAACGAAGACTTGAGAAGAAGAACAGGCGTGGCAGATGTCATCACGCAAATAGCCAAACACAAATGGAATTGGGCAGGATATATAGCCCGGATGACAGATGGGAGATGGACAAAGAGACTGCTGGAGTGGAGACCAAGAGCAGATAAAAGAACCAGAGGCAGACCGTCCGCACGATGGACGGACAATATCAGAAGAATAATCAGTAATTTGCTACAGACGGCACAAGATTGAGATGGGTGAGCACGAATGAGGGAAGCCTATGTCCAGCAGTGGACGCAAAGGGTTGATTGATGATGATTACAATGACGAAAGATTTCACAATGTTCCACCATGACAACCCTCAGCCTCACACATCTTTAGTAACTCATCAAAAATTATTGGTGTTTGGTAAGGAACTAATGTTACATCCCCCATATAGACCTGACCTTGCACCACCAGATTACCATTTATTTCGAATTTTACAAAATTTTGTAATTGGTTCAAATTTGATCAATGATAATGACCTGAAATTGCACTAGATTCACTTTGCTGATATGGATATAGAATTACAAAGTTACCACACAGTCGGCAGAAGGTCATTGAACAAAATGATACAATAATAGTTCCCTAAAAAAATTGAGTTTAATTTCCAACTCAAAAAAAGAAATTACTTTCTTGCCAACCCAAAAACATTAACAGATCACCATCAAATTGGAAACATTTTTTTAAGTCGGCGCCTTTCGACAGATATCGAAATGAATGCCGAAGATGCAGTTTCCTTCATCCGAAAGTCGTTCCCATAAATTAATTCAATTAGATGTAATGGTTGGAAATAATTACGTTTGGAGCAAACGCAACATTTCTACTTTGGAGGAAACTCCTGTTGCTGCTTAATGCTGAAATTTTGATAGTCTCAAGAACAGCGGGGCGGTCGATATATAAACCACTCAAGGGTTTCTAAGTAGTTGGAACTCCCAACTGATTTGTACTAACATAACATTTATTTGAGTAATTATTAATTTGAGTGTCGCCCTCAAAGAGGAACTATGTGCTTCTTTGAAATCTACGAAAACTTCGGGGAGAGCACTTCTGTCAACTGCCTTATTTTAAATCCCACTGTTGCTCGTGTAAGACAAGGGCTTTACCTACTCGGTCCATTCAAATTAATTAGTTCGGGGGCAAGATAAATGACGTTGAATAAGAAGTGGATGGAAGTACAAATACCTCCAGTTTTACCTCACTCTGTTAACTTTTTTTATTTGCAATTGTAGTCACGAATTAGCTTAACCTGAACTTGTAAGAGCATGCCTTTTTTGCCGTGGTTTGAAGCCTTTGAGGAGTTTATTACAGAAGTGCTGCAGGTGTACAACTATCTCACACGAATTAGGTGTATTATCTCGTTATGACTTTGCTTGTCAAGATTTACTAGAAATTCAATTTACCGTTGTTTTAGTTAAATGTAAGACGTATTAATTTCGCGTTGTTAATACAAACTGCGACTAACTTTTAGAAATTTCCTCAAAACGAAAATGTAAATTTAATTTATAGATGCATACATACACGAGTTCTAAGAAGCTCCACATTAAACAAACATTGTTTTTATGCATTGTATTTAGATTAAATTTTAAGAAAGTTTGTCTTTAACAAAAACCGAATATTTTATTGCTCCACTTGCGTTGCACTTTTTTTTGAACGGAAGATTGCGATATTTTTAAAGAAAGAAGTATAATAGTTTGTGAATGCATTTAAAAGAGTACAACGTTTTATTGTTAGATCTTATCCGAAGTTTGAACATTTTATGGCGGCTATTAAGAGTAAAATTACAGCTTTAGATGATAATTTACCGACCCTCGTAATTGCAAGTTTCGAAATGTCAACAATGCAATTACATCGAGTTTTTTTTTGTACTTGTAATAAATCTGTACGTTCTTCAGTTGTGGGCATCTTCGTCTGGTTTATATATTTTCGTTTAAATATATCTCTTTTGGTCTCGGTTGTCACAGTAATAAATTCATAAGTAGTGGTTTATGATATTCATGCTATGGTGCTTTAGTTTTAATCAGCTTTGTTTTAAATAATAAATTCATTAAAATTATGTACTTTAAATTTAATTAGGATTTTAAATTAATATTGTAACGGGCACGCACTAGAATATGCTAGCGTTCTCTACAGCAGGGCCTAAGTAGGATGACCCTGAACACATACGGACTAGAGGGCCGCGTCGCGAACGGAATGATCTGTATACTTCAGAGCATCTAAGAAGCTTCTTCTTATGTAAGACGAACGGAAGGCGCCGATCAATTAGTCTCGGTAGGAAGCTCGACAGTCGGAGCATCCCAAGAAGCCTCGTATTTGGAGTGCTCACGGTTATGTTGAAATTATTGACGTAAATACGAGTAACAGTGGAAATAAATAAATAGTTCTTTAATAAATTAATTAAAGGTGTAACAGCGAAAGTAAATTAGTTAAGTGCGCAAATAAATTAGTTAAGCAAGTAACCAATAATAAGGCTAGTTTAGTTATTAAGTGTTAAATTAATATTAAATAAATTTAGTGAAATAAGTGACCCGTTACAATATATTTTTTGTTTTAGGTAAACTTCTTCTGAGGCACCCGTTGATTTACCAGAAGACGTTACAAAAATAGAACCGAGGCTCTTGGAAAAAAACAGAAAATGTAAGTCCTTTTAAATTAATAATACAACATACCGGCTGTCCCAAAAGTAAGGGACCAAATTGTAAGGATAGATAAGAGATGAAATTCTGAAAAGAATTCTAAATACTAAAAGTTTTTCAATATAATTACAGCGAGAAATCGAGTTATAAGTTTTTAACCTTCCGCACACTAGGTGACTAAATGTCACATGCCATAGAGGAGAAGTGGTATGAAAGAGCCAATTTTAGAAAAAGGGATAAATAATATAGAAGGATATAAATAAATTTAAAAAAAAATTATGATATGTACCTAATTGTTTATTCATTTATGTACATAATGTCATAAAACATTTTTCAAAATTAACGATAAAATTTTTAAATTAAAAAAAATATTTTTTTTTTGCATTCATTTAAATGTTGTTTGCAATAGAAATGTTATTTTTTAGCGACAAGAAACGTGACCCTGTAATTCTTTTCAAAAGTTTGATTGTGTAAAACAATAGGAGAGGTTTGATAAATCGAATTGTAACTTCACAGAGTTTTTTAGAGTATATTCAGCTATAAAAGTCACGCTCAACATTTGTCATTTCATAAATATTTGTAACTTAGCCGTCAATTTTCTAAATATCTAAAAAATACTCTTTTTTTATGTGTTTTCAAATTTATGTTAAATATTAAAAAAATAACAGTGAATCCTAAAAATTTTTGAATAAAAGATCCGAAAACTAGAATCTTGAAGCTTCAAAATGATTTTTTTAAATTTTAAATATGACAATTTTTCACTAAAATACAGCCTGTCAAAAAACACTATAAAATATGAGAAATGTTTTTGACCCTTTAATTTTTTCTCTTAGTATATTAATAGGTATTATATTAATAACCCCAGGCTGACTTATATTTTCCACCTTTTTTTTTCACCGTAGATCACGTTCCATATTTTGGGCATTTTGAAACATATCATTTAAGCATCATAACAGTAGAATTAATTTTATACACTTCTTATTCACAAATTTATCGGAACTAAAAGACCAAAATAAAATAAACTACGTTGAATATTTTTATGCTTTCTTCGCCTTTTGGTAACTACTAAACTCGCACGAATTTATTATGAAAGTTACATTACAATCAATACAGGGGGGCTCCAAATAAATATGGTGCAATTGTTACCTTACTTTGTGAATTAAATCGGGTGTGCAGTTTCAAACGCACTTTTTTATACGGCCGTTTAAAACTGCACGCCTCCATCTAATAGACAAAATATTATATTTATGAGTATTAAGAAAATATTTATGACCAATTGGTGAATATATGCGCTATTCTGTTCTTGTGCAGCCGAGTTTTAAACGCCGTATAAAAAAAGTGTTTTTTTAATACTCATAAATAATATGTTTTGTCGATTAAGTCGGTCGGGCATTTTCAAACGCATCTAAGTGTACATACTTAATAATTTGTTTGTAATTTATATTTTATTTAGTGTTACAATCTTGGAAGATCATTGTTTATAGCAAAAATTTGGGTTTATAGTCCGATCAATTTAGACATTCGAAGTTACATAAATTCCCACCAAGCTGAAAATCAGTAATATTGTTTAAAATATAATTAAAAATAAAATTTGAAAGTTCCCCATCTTTAACTTAGTTATAACTTATATATATTTTATATTATAAGTGTAAGTTACAATGACCGATAGAAAAATATTTTAACATATATTACAACTATAGAGATGTATATGCGTGGCGTACTCATGCATATTATGACGATTACAACTTTTACAACTTTTTGAATCGTTATATCTCAAAAACGGTGCCTCCTAGAAAGAAAAGTATTAATATATTTCTTGATTTTTTGATCTACAATTTTTGTCTGAAGTATTTTTATGATAAAAGTTACCGTTTTGCTGAAAATCGCAAAAAACTAATTTTTTTACTTTTAACCTTGAATAAAAATTTTTCCATACAGGGGAAAGATGGGGAACTTTCAAATTTTATTTTTAATCATATTTTAAACAATCTTACTGATTTTCAGCTTGGTGGGAATTTATGTAACTTTGCTCTTATTTTTTGGTCTAATTTGACCGGACTATTAGTTAACGTCGTTCAAAAACAAAAATTAAAATGCCAGGTGATGCGTTTAGGCATCAGCGGCCTCATATGGGTTAAAATAAAAATACATCTACGATTCGTTCCAAAACTACCGCGTAAATGATAATGGCTCTTTCAAAACTTGGCTCTTTCATGCCACTTTTCCCTTACTAGGTGGGGTTTGCCATACCCCGAAAATAAAATGAAATAAAATCCACAAAATTGTACTCTATGACAGTTCAATGATAAGAAATATATTTTAGTAATTAATAATGAATAGGTTGAAGTAAAACACATTGTATCTTCTCTCTCCCTTCCACTCATTGCTATGGTAAATAAGTTTTGCGAATATAAAATCGATATTTACTAAATTAAATTAAAATTTTTGATCTGAAGGAGCTTATGGTATATGATATTAATGTAATAAATACGAGGATGTGCGCATTCGAGCGAAAAGTGGCACATTTCCGAGCGAGGAGCAAATGAAGCGCGACGCGGGCGGCGCGCTTCATTTTCGAGATCGGAATGTGCCACTTTGAGCTCGAATGTGACACTCGGTTTAAGCACGATTCACGATAATTTAGAGCCATAAATTGGACGAAAACGCAATTAAATAATTTTAATCGTTCTCTCTCACTCGCATGGACAAGATCGTCGTATCTTTTCGCTCCCTTCCACTCATTGCTTTGGTAAATACGTTTTTGAATATAAAATCGATATTTACTAAATTAAATTAATTTTTGATTTGAAAGCGTAGTTTTCAATAAATAAATGTAATAAATACCAGGATGTGCACATTCGAGCGAAAAGTGGCACATTTCCGAGCGAGGGAGGCAAATGAAGCGCGACGCGGGCAGCGCGCTTCATTTTCCGAGATCGGAATGTGCCACTTTGAGCTCGAATGTGCACACTCGGTTGTAAGCACGATTCACGATAATTTAGAGCCATAAATTGCGAAAACGCAATTAAATAATTTTAATCGTTCCTCTCACTCGCATGGACAAGATCGTCGTATCTTTTCGCTCCCTTCCACTCATTGCTGTGGTAAATACGTTTTTTGAATATAAAATCGATATTTACTAAATTAAATTAATTTTTGATTTGAAAAAGCGTAGTTTTCAATAAATAAATGTAATAAATACAGATGTGACATTCGAGCGAAAAGTGGCACATTTCCGAGCGAGGGAGGCAAATGAAGCGCGACGCGGAGCGGCGCGCTTCATTTTCCCGAGATCGGAATGTGCCACTTTGAGCTCGAATGTGCACACTCGGTTTTAAGCAAGATTGCCAAACGTCCGGTTTTAACAAGAAAAAAATTTGTCACGTTAGTTATACCCCACCTCGTACAAGGAAGGTTAATACAATAAAACGATATTATGAACATGTTTGTCCGGAAGGTTTTGTTTATACTAATAGGGTACATACTAACGAGGGTTGACTGTATATGTATTTTATCTTTTCCACATTGGAACTTGATATCGGAAATAATTGCACTGCATAATTAAAATTAAAAGCGCCAATAAATTGATGGGCGTTTAATTTCGCAGAAACGCTAAATGCCTTTTTTTTATTTATAAAACTGTTAGGGCTTAGGTAAATAAATTCAAAGGGTCATAAAGTTAGTTTCGTAATAATGTGTTTTCTTGTGCAAGCACCGGAATAAATCCTAGAAAGATTGATGCTATTTGGGAAAGCATGAGTTAGAAACATCAACAGAAAGGAAATTACTGCGTCTTAACTTTATGGATTTCTATAAAAAGAAGTCTCCCTTTTTTAATGCTAACGACGAAATAACATCCATTTATAACTAAATTAATTATTTGTAAATTTATATTGTAAGAAAAAAAAAAGCCGAAGCGAAACTTTACAGTCGAAGTTTCTTCCGCGCCCTTCTTTTATGGCAACGGCTTTTTTCTTCGGTAAAAGTAGGTGCGGTAAGGAAAGCGAAGCAAATGGTCCGTTTACAAGTTGTTTTTGCACCAGAAGCGTATGTTGTCTTTCGAAATAGAAAAGGAGAAACGGACAAACAAATCATGAAGAATCGAGATGGAAAGTTAAGCGAATAGGGTGGAACGAATGTCGTTATGCGAAAAGTTTGAAACTATTTAGATCCGGTGTGTTTTCCGAGACGACTATCGACGTGCACCCTTTAACTTTTTAGTTACTGATGACGGTTTTCTTTCTCGACGGTTCCGAGACGAGCGCTTTCATAAAGGCCTATGTGTGCGAATTTCGAATAAAGACGACACACCGAGCGCTCGAAGGAGCCTCGAAATTCTCTTAAAGAGAGCCGCCTTTTTCTATAGCGATTTCCGAGAATGTGAGGCGTAAAATATTTGAAATTGGGCCATAAATTGAAAAAGAAAATCTATAATTTACTTCACGTAGCGTTACCGGACAATTCCGGCCGCTTCCCTTTTATTGATTCCGTTTTAAAGTTTGCAAAACTGATTTGAATGCGACGATTATTCGCAAATGTAAGCGCGTCTTTCGCAAATTTTTTCCGACCGGCCAGAAATGTTCTCTTTTCGCATCCAGAAGAGTGAGTGTCGGGATTAAACATTTTCAGACGTAAAGGGTTAAATTTATTGTTCGCCTTAGGTGAAGGTTAAAGCCATTTCAAAAAAAAAGGGCGATAATTCTAATCGTACAAATGTAAATTGTATTTTTAACTGGCACAATTTAAATGACGCGGAATTAATTGCGAAAGACCTTAGTTCATACATTTTAGTTGTGCTTTAAATTCGACCCTATTACAGGGAGTGCTTGGCAGACCTCTCAGTTATATAATCGGCTTAGAATTGGGGATATTACATCCCCTAAGTATAAGACTCCTTCGACCTTGACCTTTCAATGCTAAAAGCAATTTTTAAATTTCTTTACTGGCACAAAGTTAGCGTAATCTGCTTTTAAGCATTTTAGGACACAATAACAAAGCTTAGAAAAAGCATTTATTTCAGATAACTACGACACGAGGCTCATTTAAAATTGATGAAGTACCATGAGTGCAGTAAAACGTATATTTTTGTTCTAAAGATGTCGAACTCGACGTTTTATTGTGTTTGAATTTTTGCAATTGTAAAGTCCTGTAAAACATTTAATTCTGGATCTGATTTATACGGGAGATTGATTTTTAAGAAAACCGCCGAAGCGCCCTAAGCCAAAACTGTGACTTCTTGTATGAAAATCGTCTAGATCAGTGGTCGGCAAAGTGCGGCTCCAGAGCCGCATGTGGCTCTTTGGCTCCTTAAGTGCGGCTCTTGCACAAATATCCACGGAAGGCGCAATAATATTTTCTTACTTATTTAGTGTAATAAAAGTTTACTAAACAAGCAGATTTGGCTCCCAATCTTTTTTTTTAAATTGTTTTAATGTTCATATTTGGCTCTTTGGCTAATAAGTTTGCCGACCACTGGTTTAGATCAAAGCGGTCTGCATAATTTAATCAATTAATCAATTAAATAATTAAATCTGTTGGTTTCCATTTAAAATAAGAACGTAAAAGAAAAAAGAATCGATGGATTTATTAAATGACATATCAATTACAGTCGAGCCTCGATAAGTCAAGGTTAAGGAGGAACCCGTACCAACCGAGTTGTAAATAAAGTTCTAAAATTAAATAATTATTAAATATATTTTTCAAAATTATTTTTTGTATGGTAACGCTTCCTCAATCGCAAGATTATACCCTAAAACTGATGTTTAGTCTCAAAAAACAAATTTTGGTTTGTTTTAACCGTGCCAAAATCACTTTACTTTTCCCATTCATTTTACAAATAATTTTTTCATCTTTTGGAATGTTTTTTTTGTCATTGTATCAGTTACGTCACAACCTATTGTTGATTCTTTTTCTTAAATGATGTTTCTGGATAGATAAATTTTAATATTGATAAAAAAAAATTATACCGAGAAAATAATACAACTATCACTTTGAGCAGTTTGCTGGGTAGGCATTTGCAATTAGTTTAAAATTGATTTATGATTGTATACATTAATTTTAGCACTAAAATTGTTCTTTTTGTATTTACCTGAGAAATTCATTGCAAACTGATTTTGATGCTATACCGCCCAATGCCATCTGCTTTTACATAACCTTTGATTTTTATTAAATTTTTTTTTTCTAATATTAAAGTTTCTGCTTTCAGACATCCTTTTAGAAAGAAAATTAACAATAATTTTTAAATTAGTTGATAAAATAACGCAGAAAAAAATAATTTCCAAAAAAGTAAAAAATCTGGTGTTAAATGAATGGGAAAAATAAAGTGACTTTTGTACAGTTTAAACGAATCAAAAATATATTTGTTTTTAGACTAAATCTTAATTTTAGAATATAAAATTTTGATTTAGGGGCGCTGCGATAAAAAGAAACATTTTGGAAAATAATGCATACCCTAATTTGTGTATTTTTTATGTGACATTTTAAGTTTGGGAATTCAGTTAGCTCATTTTGAAAATCGTGGAAAATAACCGAAAAGACAATCTGAGCTAAACGTTTCTTTTAAATTAAAACATTTTGCACAAAATGTAGATAAATAAATTGACTATAAAAAAATATACACAATCAGCTTAATATAAAAAATTAATTAAATCGCCAGTTCAATTTTAATTTGAGAACTTAGCACTTTTTTTCTTTTACAAATTTTTCTTAATCTCTCATTCATTAACAAGGAATGTAAAAAATAATTATTTTAAAAATTGTATTTTATTATTTTACTTTTATTTGTGCGCTCAGATCGTAATTCCCATTTTGTTGGCTGGGCTTTTATCTTATTCGGATTTCAAAACAGCAACCAACCCACAGCGGTGTCTTTCAAATCACATTAACTTATTCAAGGAAAGTCCTCGCAGAAAAAAACTAACTATTTTATGTATCTTGCAGGTCGTCGAGGCTTCAACGTCTATCGCTTTAACGCGCTATTTCGCGAGGGAAAAAGTGTCCCATATTTCGTCGTCGCTCTCCATCAATACTCATGAGTATTTTTTCCGAAGCACTGCTTCCATCTTAATTTCTCGGGCAAAAAACGGGAGTGCACGGTTCGCGAGTGCTGTTCCTGACAACACGAGGGATGCAAATCTGAGCTCTTTCCTCTTCGCCCTATATTTCCAAGGACGCAAACCTGTAAATGCAGACTCAAATCGACGATATCGAAGACATCCAAAGGTCAGTCTTTATTTACCTAATACAGTAAAGCCCCAATTATCCGGACCTCAGTTATACGGATTCGCGATTATCCGGTTGTCAACCGCGTTCGGACTCGTTGCGAAAATTAAACCTCGGTATTTCTTACTATATATTTTATTTTGTATGTCGTACTAAACAGTGTTTTTTTTCTTTGTTGATTTTAAGATAATGTGCAACTGTTTTATTGAGTGATTAATATTTGTTGCGTTTTTTGTAAACATAGGTATACCTAACAATTTGACCAAGTTTTTTCCTGTTATAACGGGGCGCTTCGTAATCGTGCTTAAAACCGAGTGTGCACATTCGAGCTCAAAGTGGCACATTCCGATCTCGGGAAAATGAAGCGCGCCGCTCCGCGTCGCGCTTCATTTGCTTCCCTCGCTCGGAAATGTGCCACTTTTCGCTCGAATGCGCACATTCTCGTATTTATCAGATTTGCCTATATTATTATTTTATTATTATTATTATTTTAATTAATGTCTCCAAATATTTTTGGGTAATTTTTATTTTCCTGAAAATTATAAACAAATTAGTTTTAAGGCACATTTTGTACACACTAGGGTGGCGCAAAAAAACCGACTATTTTTTTTTGAGTCTCGAGTGAAAAAATGTTAGTTTTTGATGTTTTAAGAGCTACCTCCAAAGGACAGCTCAAAAAATGTTTTAGGTCGCTCTAAATTTTTTAAAATTTCCAAAACCCTTTTCGAAAACCTACAGTCGAACCTTGATAACTTAAACCCTTGCTGTTTCCTGGCTAAATGGCTATGTCAATATTTTGGAATGGTTAATTGGAATCTGTTGAACAGTGAGCTTTTTCAATTCCTTGCATTCGGTTTTCTGTTGGAAAATATTGTTTTTAAACAGCTAAGTAATTATTCTATATTATAATTTATATTGGCTCTAACATTCGTATTCTATTAATTTCTTTTAGTGCTAAAATACTTTGGAAATCCTATTTAGAAGAATTTAGTTGAATACAAAAAAAGATCATGAGTAATAAAATAGAACTAATCGGTTAAAAAATTAGATTAAAAGCTATTTTGAATTATCGATCAGTAAACTTCCGCTTCCTAATACATATGTAATTCTAGACTATTGCTTGATCACATATTTTATCATTAAACTATAAATATGTATGTTTTATATAAGATTTTATTTTGATTAATAAATGTATTGAGTAACTCAGTATCATAATCACTATGAGTTACTGTATACTAGGGTGCTCTTTATTTCCCAAAATGATTTCTTTTATCGTGGCGCCCCCTATATTATAAGTTTATATTCTAAAACTAACGTTTAGAACAGTGATTCTCAACCACTGAGCCGCGGCACTTTCGTGTGCCGCGAAATACTAAAAGTGTGCCGCCAAATTTTAGATATATAATTATTAGGGTGGCGCAAAAAAACCGACTATTTCTTTTTTTGGTCTCGAATGAAAAAATGTTAGTTTTTGATGTTTCAAGAGCTACCTCCAAAGGACAGATCAAAAAAAAATTTTTAAAAGGTCGATCAGAATTTTTTTTATTTATTAGTACATCACTTTGGATTTTTTCGAGTGACATTTTAATATTTAAATAAAAATTTAATACGCATTTTAACAAAACAATAAATGATATTAGTCTAAATAAAGTTAAAACCTTCAAAATTTAAGATTTGTTATTAGAATTAACAACAAAGTTTATTTAAATTTTGTTAAAATGTTGTAGTTGATTAATTAAAATTATGTTTTTTTGTCATTTGTCTCATTTTTAGTTCATCTCGTGGTGAATTTTTGTTGATTATTTTACTAAATAATAGAAAAAAAATGTATGAAATTTTAATTTGAATATTAAAATGTCGCTCGAAAAAATCCAAAGTGATGCAATAATAAATAAAAAAAAAATTCTGAGCGACCTTTTAAAACTCAAATTAAAATTGAAATTTTCAGAAACTTATTTTTTGTTTGTCTATAAAATTACACTGTAACGAGAAAAAAACTAAAAAAAAATTCAATTTTTGACGGATTTTGAAATTTTAAAAAATTTTGAGCGACCTCTTAAAAATATTTTTTGAGCAGTCCTTTAGAGGTAGCTCTTAAAACATCAAAACTAACATTTTTTCACTCGAAACTCAAAAAACAAAAATAGTCGGTTTTTTGCGCCACCTTAATGGTCACATTATATATAGCTAAAATTTTTTTTTATACAATCAATTAACCGAATTTTCGATTATCCGAATGAGCTGCAACAATAATTAGTCCGGATAACTGAGTTTCCACTGTATATTTATTTCCAATTTGTGTGGTCGTCGTTCTCGAATCCGGACGATTGGATTTGCTATATTTATGATGATGAAGGCGTTTTTTTTGAAACTTGATGTAAGCGTTAAAGAAACCGAACTTTGGCATTTTATGTTCATTTATCAAGCCCGAATTCATGTTTTTTCGTGTAAGTTTCAAACACGCTCGAAAGCGTTTTACGATAATCCAATAGTAAACCTGCTGTTTTATTAGGGCATAAAATTGTCTAGCTGACCAACGTTTCCCATTGCAGATCCTTTTAGAGATGTCTCACTGATCTGTTAATCCAGCGTGTGTATCGGTCCCATTTCTATATTCACGTCTTCCCCTTTTTTCGCAAGTCTTTCCGCCGTCGGCCGAAGTAACCAATAAAACATAGTTTTGCGGTCGGTCGTTTTTGGCGGTTTTTGAAAACTCGAGGAAAATTTTGCGGGAAGCGGTAGCGCGTCTATTCATCACGAGCGTTCTGCAAATGACATCGTAATAAAGCAGGAAACGGCTGTTTAAGTTTGTGTTGCTAAAACGGCGCGCAACGAAATAGTTGTTTAATTTACACATTTGTATGTTAATTTTAGTAGGTGGCGCGCTACGATATGAAATGTTATAAAGCAAAGTGTTTATGACTGTTTTATGATTGTACGGTTACTGGAAGCAAATCGAAACCGATCAACTCAAGTCAAGTCGAATCGACTTGTTTGCTGGCTATTATATTTACATATACAGCGCTGCTACCATATTTACACATAAATCGCTTTTATGGCAGATACCCCTCGAACGTTCGCATAAACTGCTAGAATATTAAGAAGCTAGAGCTTTTTATAGATTTCGCAAGGGTTTACTTAAAAGCATTACTTTTAGCGCAAAACTTTATTACGATACTCCTTATGCGCCCAATATATTACCCACATTATGCAGAAATGTTGAATGAAGATTTTATAATGCTAAGCGCTTTATGAGTTTACTAAGTTGCACGTAAAATTTTAATATACATATATCTGTAAATACAGTAAAACCTCAATTATTCGGATCTCAGTTATACGGATTTGCGATTATCCGGATTGTCAACCGCGTTCGAACTCGTTGCGAAAATTAAACCTCGGTAGTTTTTGCCTGTTAAAACGGGACGCTTCGTAATCGTCCTTAAAATCGAGTGTGCACATTCGAGCTCAAAGTGGCACATTCCGATCTCGGGAAAATGAAGCGCGCCGCTCCGCGTCGCGCCTCATTTGCCTCCCTCGCTCGGAAATGTGCCACTTTTCGCTCGAATGCGCACATCCTCGTATTTATTGGATTTGCCTATATTATTATTTTATTCTTCAGTTCAAAAAATTAAAAGTCGAATAAGCTAGATTTATTTTTTGTTTGAAAACGGTTAGATATTTTATTCCTTTTGATAGGTTATCGTGGTGCTCTTCCGCACGCCTAATTGTAGCGCGCTTGATAAAAATTTTTTCAGGTGTAGGGGGAAAGTGGCATGAAACAGCCAAGTTTTGAAACAGCCATTATCAATTACGCGGTAGTTTTCATACGAATCGTTTATGTATTATTATTGTAAGATAGCAACACTAGCCAGATATCCCCCACAAAAATTTGACCGTTTACCGTCAATAAACGGCGCCGATACGACGTATTGAAGATTTTGTCGTCAAAAAGTAAGGTTTTGAGTTCAGTTTATTTGTTTTCTAACGCCTATACGTACAAAACTAATAATAATATGATTACACTATAATTTTATAGATATATTAGGCCTTCTAATAACGTATATATTTTGTAGACTAATCTTTGATTTCATAGTAATTTTCGAGATTTTGTTTCTTGAGAGAATATGTTTTGAAATAGCCGGACTGCAGTGTAATGAAACAGCCACCTTTTAATTCCATAAAATGCAATAATAATTGTAGTAACCGCAATCAAGAGTGGTACCGATGCAAAATTGTAATGGTTGGGCATATAAATCCTGTGGCATAAAAGGAAATTGCATTATTTTTGCTAAAAACGTTTTAAGTTTTTGCAATGATTGATCTCAAACGTCAAATTTTTTGACAGTTTCTTAGATTTATGTAAGTAAATATTTTATTGAGAGTTTGCGTTATTTAAAACGTTTTATAATTATATAAGATCTAAAATTATAGCTTAAGTTTATTATTAAATAATATCTTCGTTAATGTGCAGTTTTAATCTTGTAATAAGAACATGGCTTTTTCAAAAATTGGGTTGGCTGTTTCAATACCTATAGGTTATGAAAAAGCCAAATTTTATTTTTTTTATAAATGATTAGAAGTCGAAAAATATCGTTAATTTTGAAAAATGTTTTATGACATTACGTACATAAATGCATGAACAATTACAGATTTAAAAAAAAAATTGATTTATTTATGTCCTTCTATATTATTTATCCCTTTCTTTAAAACTGGCTGTTTCATGCCACTTTCCCCCTACTTTAGAATGTTTACTCATTCGCATTTTTGATTAATTAAAATTGTATATGAGTCAAATTTTCTGAAGTGGGCCACTAAAAATCAACTAGTTGATTTTTATATCATCTTTTGCAGATTGTCGAAGGCTTATATGTCAAAATTAATGTCTCCAAATATTTTTGGGTAATTTTCATTTTTGTAAAAATTATAAACAAATTAGTTTTAAGACACAATTTGTATACACTGTTGTAATTAGACTTCATTTATGGATTAATTCAATTTTTAAATATAAAAAAATATTTATATGTTCCATAGGGAGTGCATCAAAATTTTAGAATGACTTGGGTGGGGTACGTTAAAAAGAAGGTTGGGAAATAAGAGTCAAAATTCGGAAAAAGTTAAAGTATTTTTTTTTCATGTACGATGAAGTCTCCCATCTAGTCTAGTTTAAAAGTAGGCACTAAATTAGAAATGTGTTTTTTGGTAAAAATACCCTACTGTAATTTTTAATTAAAAGAAAAGCGAAAAGTGGTTCATTTTGTTCAGTTTTATTTAATTAATAATATTTGTAAGAGAGAAGAATAAGAGAGGCAAATTCAATTATTATGGAGCATGTGCACTTCAAGCGAAAACTTTTTCCGAATAAAAAATCTGGATTTGAAGGATTGGTTATTAATAGAGTCGAATATAACACGAAGATGTGCGCATTCGATCAAAAAGTGGCGCATTGCCGAGCGAGGGAGGCAAACAAAGCGCGACGCGGAGCGGCGCGCTTCATTTTCCCGAGATCAGAAATGTGCCACTTTGGGCTCGAATGTGCATACTCCGCTTTTCGCCACGATTAACAATGATCAATTTACTTTAAAAAAATCAAGTAATTCTAAAACCGTAGTTGCGCTCTCAAAATGTCGTCTTTGGGCTTCGCTTATTTTTCATAATTTTTTACTTTTTTCATGAAGAAATTGCCGTGAAATTAATTTGTATTTAAATAAGGTGGCAAGAATGAAATTCTTGTTAGGATTTTTTAACATTCGGTATCGTAATTGACAATTTTTTGAAAACGGGACTTTTTGGCGCCCCGAATGATTGTCTGGGGACAACGGGACAACTGATCTAAAAATGTAACAATCCCATTCAAAACAGGAAGTATGGTCACATTATATATATCTAAAATTTGTTTTTTTCTATACATTCAATTAACCGAATTTTCGATTATCCGAATGAGCTGCAACAATTATTAGTCCGGATAACCGAGTTTCCACCATATATTGTACCAAAATTAGAAGGAAAAGACTCCCTACTATTTCGGTATATCGGATTTTCGGTTACGGTGAAATTTTATTTTACCAATTATATTTTGAAGTGTATGGACAACTGATTAAAACATTAAACCAAAACATGGATTAAATATCAATAGGTTTTTAGTTTCAAAGGTAGCTGTGAGTTTATTTAAATTAAGAAATTACATAATATATGGGAGATGTAAATACAGTAAAATGTACTCGTACGAAGTACGATTGATGTTTTGAAACCCCGTTTTGTAGAAATTTCTAATTACTTTTTATCTACTTTGTACAATAGTTTGAATACAATTGGATTAATGAATCGGCTTATTCCTTTTAAATGCTTCAGTCGGTGAAAAGTAGTGTATTGTATTTTTCGGCACAAAATTAGTTGAGATAAAACTTCAACTTCTCGATAGTAATTACCAGAAACTTACAATTAATAGAGTTATAATAAGAAAAGCATTAATGTTCAGTTCGGTTATAGAAACTTCGCGGTTAACAACAAAACTCTGAATTTACTTATATCAGATATTGATAATATTAAGTCATTTAATATTAATTGTTGTATAATTTGCCAACCTCTTTCTTGTACTACTACAGAGAAAACAAATTAATTGATTCTGTATGGAAGCTAATAGACAATTTATGAATTCGGTTATAGAAATTTAAATGTCTATTGTGGCAAAATTAGAGGGAAAAGACTCTCCACTATTTCTGTATGTCGGATTTTCGGTTACGGTAAAATTTTATTTTACCAATTAAATTTTGAAGTGTATGGACCACTGATTAAAACATTAAACAAAAACCTGGGTTAAATATCAATAGGTTTTTAGTTTCGGAGGTAGCTGTTGGTTTTCATAAATTAAGAAATTACAGAATATATGGGGGATGTAAATACAGTAAAATGTACTCGTACGAAGTACGATTTATTTCCTTTAAATTTAAATCCATTTATTATATTTATTTTGTATGGAACGATATCGAGTTCCAGAACATTCGTTTAACAGCTAAAAAGATAACGCTCGGGCATGCAAATGTAGATAACAACTTCGGTGGTCTCGAAAATTCTCGAAACTGATATGACGTGCACTTGAAATGCAGGTGCCAAAGAAAGTAGGCGTGGTTTTACAATATAATTGGCAGATTTTTGCATGCGATTTAAGTTTGGCAAATTAAATTTGAGTTTTCCCCGAATGTGCTCGGGCAAAATGCATTTACTTATGTTAGTCACTTGTGGCCGGTCTTTTCGTGCGCGTAAACGTCTATAGACATTTGTGCAATTTGTATGAACTTTTTTGTGGTCCTGCTGTCCAAAAATTCAAAATGTTCGTCACTCTACGGTAAGATTTTTGATTTGATTTTTGATTTTTCTGGTACCCTTTGATGTTGCGAAATACGGCGTAATCGGTTAGAAATAAGGTTGATTATTTTGTTTGCAATGCGCATACTTATATACACTTTAAGTAAAACATTAAGCGGTCTTATTTATGAAAAATTGTAATTTCATAATGTAAATTTGATATTGAATCGATGTAATTCAATTATTAAGGAGTATGTGCACTTTTCAAGCCAAAAAATTTTTCCGAATAGAAAATCTGGATTTGAAGGATTGGTTATTAACATAGTCGAATATAATTAACACGAAGATGTGCGCATTCGAGCGAAAAGTGGCACATTTCCGAGCGAGGGAGATAAATGAAGCGCGACGCGGAGCGGCGCGCTTCATTTTCCCGAGATCGAAATGTGCCACTTTGAGCTCGAATGTGCACACTCCGCTTTTCGCCACGATTAACTATGATCAATTTACTTTAAAAAAATTCAAGTAATTCTAAAACCGTAGTTGCGCTCTCAAAATGTCTCTTTTGGGCTTCGCTTATTTCTCATAATTTTTTACTTTTTTTATTGCAAAATTGCCGTGAAATTAATTTGTATTTAAATAAGGAGGCAAGAATGAAATTCTTGTTAGAATTTCTTAATATTCGATATCGTAATTGACAACTTTTTAAAAACGGGACATTTTGGCGTCTCGATTGATTTCTCGGGGACAACGGGACAAATGATCTAAAAACGGAACAGTCCCATTCAAAAAAGGACGTATGGTCACATATTTTGATTATCCGAAAGAGCTGCAACAATAATCTGTGAAGATGGCGATGAATAACTATTGTCTTAATTGTATGGTGTTTATCGCCATATTGGTCGCCTACTATACCAATGAGTTTGATACATAATGGCGTTAATTACCATACTGGTTGCAACGAGTGCCATAAGTAAGACGCTATCCACCATACTGGATAGAAAAAAGCCATACTTATGGGACTCGCCGCTAGAGCACCCGACCAGATGGCATAAAACGCCTTACTTTTTTGCCTATATTAATATCTCTTTCTAATCAAAAACTGAAAATCGGATTTTCTATTCGAAAAAGTTGTAGCTCTTATTTTTCTAAGATAACTGTCCAAAAGCACTATCTCAGAAATTTTTACATCTAGAATTGATATGAGAAATACCGCATTTGGCATCATCTTCAATAATTTTATTAGTTTTCCTTTTCTTTTTCGCTATTTTTCAATCTTTAATCCTATAGAAAATGCATTTTTTAAACCATAAGTGAGAACAAAAATTATAGAAATGAACATTATCTCTATAATACCATTCGTCCAATTCATCTAATGAAATTAGTGAAGAAGATGTGAAGGGCTAAATTTCTCATCAGTTTTGGGCAAGACGGCTTATAATTAGTTTATTTTCTTTTGCAAGCTTGGCATGTATAATTTTAACTTTAGATCCACCTTGATCAAAAAGTGATTAATTCGCCCCATAATGTTTCTTTTGCACATACGGATGTACCATTTTGCACTTCCATGTACGATCGGAAAATATTATAAGATCAAAATTTATTGGGTTAAGTAAGCTTAATGTTTTGAACTTAAAAAAAGACAATTATTAGAACCAGCTCTAATAAATACAAAATATTAGCACGTTCGAGCAAAATGTGACAATCTTT
The DNA here is from genome assembly GCA_036325965.1 of Sinopyrophorus schimmeli. Classification (NCBI taxonomy): domain Eukaryota; kingdom Metazoa; phylum Arthropoda; class Insecta; order Coleoptera; family Elateridae; genus Sinopyrophorus; species Sinopyrophorus schimmeli. The sequence continues at coordinate 1,505,020 of JARFIZ010000202.1, forward strand.
TCGCGATCGAAATACTCGACTTTCATCTCAATCGCTGAATCGCTTTAAAATCTCTTTTAAATAAAGCGTTTTAATTATTGAAATTACAGTTTGAATTATTGAGACATTATTGCACAGTAAGACCTCATTTGAAGCTTCCTCGATTAACGCTGATTAGATATAACGCGGTCTGCTCAAAGTTTCAAAATAGCTCAAAATTGACGTCGATTCGACGTATTGTAATAGATTTCAAAGTGATCTCGTTTAAGGCTTTATCGTTTAGCGCTCAAACTTATTGGAACGTATCCCCCGCGTTAAGCGGGGTCTTACTGTACTTCTAAAAAATTTAATATCGTTGGAAAAGTCAGAGAGTTTATTTTTATCGAGTCTGTTCGTTTTTTTCCTATCAAATAATGCATCACATTAATGTTGCAGTTTGATCGATGGGTTTAATATGAAGTCTAATAAAGCAGAAATAGTAGAAACACTTCTTCTGTCCGTTGCACAGCTTTTCAGCGAAATGCACATTAAAGCTTGAACTACTTACGAACTATACTAAGAATATTTTTCAAGAAAATTAATTGTAAATTCGCTAACGCCAGCACGTATCTCTTTTTGATTAAGAACAAGAAAATAATTTCTTTTTGTATTTAGCAAAAATTAATTATAATAAAAATCTTATGACACCACTCATACAGAAAAAAAGAGGACCCTAAAATCAAGTTTCAATTTGCATATGCGTTTCATGGAAGCAGCAACCATATTTTTAAGATCTACATTTTCTATGAAATTTTATTGCGATATCATATAAAACTTGGCAATAAAAGCAAAAGTTTCGCGTTTTTTTTTTCGGGCCGGTTTTAAGCTCTGATTTAATAAAGATGGAACAAGGCTTTCAGGGCGTCTCTGAATTAATATTGAGAGAGGCAAAAGTTTTGTATTTGTAATGCGACCATCTTGAAAATTGAGAATTACGCAAGAAACTAGAAAAGTTTGCGCTTTTTCGTTGATAACTAGGATTAATGCTGCAGTTTGCTTGAACTACTGCACCCAATAGTGTCGTATATTTTACAACCGCCCTCGAAATACTTTCTGATACACCGTGTTTGCACTTATATCTATTTGTTTCTATTTTATTTCCGCTCCTTTGCGGCTTCTATTCTAGTTTAACCACCTGTGGTTTGCTTTAAACTTAACTCCTGCTCGCCATAAGTTTGCAACTTTTTTTTCTACGAAATAAAATACAGTCGAACCTCGATAAGTCAAAGTCGAAGTGAAACTAAAAATAATTCGAGTTATCAAAAAAAGTCGAGTTAAATACTTTTCTGTGTATATATCATATCTAAATTTACGTTTAGAGTAAATTAATTATTGTGAATTGTGCTTAAAGCCGAGTGTGCACATTCGAGCGAAAGTGGCCCATTCCGATCTCGGGAAAATGAAGCGCGCCGCTCCGCGTCGCGCTTCATTTGCCTCCCTCGCTCGGAAATGTGCCACTTTTCGCTCGAATGCGCACATCCTCGTATTTATTGCATTTGTTTAAATTCCTTTTTTGGATTTAAAAAGAAAATAGTAATGTATTCAAATAAAACGACAATTGTGCACTATTTTCCCGAGATCAAATTGTACACACCGCATAGCGTGGTATTTTGTAATTAACATTGAACGAAGCAAATACGATCGAGCCTCGATAAGTCAAAGTCGAAGGAAAGTAAAAATAATTTGTGTTATCAAAAATTAGAGATACCAAAAAAAGTCGAATTAAATACTTTTCTGTGTATAGCGGAGGGTGGCCTAAAGCGGGTAGGTAGCCCAAAGCGGGTAACGGCCCTTATATGGATATGTTATATATTAGCTGAAATTTATATATTTATTTACAATGCCAGTATCCAGCCTTATTGATGTCATACTACTTTTGACACCTAAGTTGCTTAATAACGTCAACAACTTAAAAACAAAAAAAATAATTTTGTAAAATGTTTGAAATTAATTTAACTTTAATTGCTACTAAAACCCTTCACATTAACCCATTTTTTATACTGGGGTTTTCTTTTACAACAAACTAGTTTTATTATTTGACTAAATATTTTAATATCCATCCATTATTTTTTACGTTATTGTATCAAAACTAAGAAATGTGTGTTTGGGCAAAGCGGGTAGGTACCCTCTTTGCTTGTACCAGAAGGAGTAATTTTATTATAATTGATAGGAACTAGTTGATATGAATAAATTGGTATTAAAAATAGTGATTTAAAGCGTTGAAGCAATTAAGATTTAAAAACAATGGTAAACCGAAGTAATATTAAGATTGGAACAAATTAGCAGTTATAATATGAAAATGCTTAATATAACTTAATACTAATGTTACTGTCAAGAACATGTCAAGTGTAGATAATTGTTTTCAAAGGTTTTGATTAATCCGTATGGTTTATGAGAGCCTACCCGCTTTAGGCCCCACTGTCGGGCAAAGCGGTTAATTTCTGACATTTTATATTTTTGAATTTATTTCTACAATTGAAGCAAAAATGTAATTATTTTTTTTTATAAAATTAAATTTAATAATTGTATTACGTAAATCTAAAAAAGAAACACTTTTTTTAGCCAAAGTGGTTCTTATTAATCGATAAACCTTAACCTACCCGTTTTAGGCTACCTTCCCCTACATCATATCTATATTTACTATCCTTTATACAAAATAATCAAAATTTGTAAACAATTAACAATATTTATTGTTATTAAATATTTAAGTAATATGGTTATTTACATCTTATTTATAGTTGGTTTAAAAGCAATCTAAAATTGTTTTTGCTTCATTAATCCAAAATGTTGGGTTTCTACAAATTTTTCCAATGATCTCCCGAAACCAGAATATTTTTACTACGTGTATACCAAAACCATTCAATCATAGCTTTCTCCAAGTTGGAAAAAAACACTCCTTTTGCCTTTTTTTAATTTTCGTTTACACCCCTTGTTGATTGGTAAATCATTTTAGAAAAAGTATTTAATTCTTTTAGATTTTCTGTTACACACTGTTATATACTATAAACAACAAGAAATACATTTGATCGTACTCCTGCTTGACGAATATCAAAGAGAACAAAAACAAAAAAGCAAAAATAGACCATTTTCTAGTAAAAGAGACAGTAAAACCATCTTAAAATTTATAAGTGTTAAAAAAGCATTTAAACATAAATTAGTATTTAAATCCAATTGAGGTGCCGACGTCAAAACATCAAAGTCTTGTAGTAGGTTTCAACATTTTCATCCTATTTTACAATAGCTATTTAGACCAGCAATAACATCAAACAAACCCGTTCTTTAATCCTTCCAGATATTGTACTTTTATGAAAAATTGTAAAATTTAACTTCGAGTAATCGAAATATTTGCTTATATAAACTTGAATTTAGGGAATTTTAAAACGCTGCGACTAATCAAAAAATTCGAATTATCGCAATTTGAGTTATCCATATAAAAATATTAACGTTGAAATAGGCAAGTACTAGAGAAACAGGTTCGAGTTCGAGTTATCAAAAATTCGACTTATAGAGGTTTGACTGTAGTTTTTTTATCGTAAAATTACTCCCTAGCTTTCAATTTGAGATTAATGAACTTTGTTTTCTGCTGAGCACTTAGAAAAGCAATGTTTAGAATTCTGCCCAAAAGAAGTACAACTTCAAAAAGCGAAATTAATAAACTTTTTAAAAAGCAAACGTAGAAAAGGAGAAAAAAGAGCGAGATATGCGGCTAGGTCTAGGGGAAGCTAATAGATAAAATTTTGACAAGCGGAATTCTGCCAATTTCCCTAACAGTTTGATTTGAATGAATTTCATATAAATAACGAAACGTTTCTGAAAGGCAGAGAGCAAAAAGTTTTTTCTCATTTCATTCGTTAGAGAGTATATTAACGCCATAATATAGTTGTGCTAACAAACAATAATAACTTTCCTCGTGAAAACAAAAATTTCGAGCTACAATCTTATTCTGGCAAAACTTTTGCTCGATCCTATTAAGTAATTTATTGTTCTATTAGCGCAGCTCTAGAAATTAGTTCATATTTTACTGTTATAAAAGATTCAAGATTAGGCCTCGACAATAGATAAGCCAAATTAAGTTTATTTTCTTTTAAAAAGATTTTCCGGCTCTCTCTCTCCACGAAACCCGAACGGAATTCGATATAAACACTCGATCGGATTATTTTTTTTTGTAATCGGTTTTAAAAGTTTTTGTCTGAGAGACGTGACGTTTAAAAGCGGCCGTTATTCATGTGGGAAAAAATAAAAAAAGTTCGGAAATCAAACTCGGAACTAAAGCAAACTGAAATATAAACTTCCCTTTCGCATTCCGACTTTTGATTATTTTAAAAAAAATGTTCGGCAAATCCGTGGGCTGTCTCAGATTGCTGTGATCCATTGCAAATTTTTAATCTTCTTAAAATAAAACCTAAAAAAAAACTTTTCAAGAAAGCTCTGCGATCTATTGTCGAAGTAAGTACAGTAAGACCTCGTTTAACGCCTCCTGGGTTAACACTGATTCGACGTAACGCGGACTCGAAACAGCTCAAAATTTACGTTTGTTTGACTTATTGCGGCATTTTACAATGACCTCGTTTAACTTAACACTAGAACCGCGGAATCGGCCATTTTGACCGTTTCGTCATTTTATCGTCTTGTTGCCTTTTATTAGTTGAACATATTTCTGACATATTACACGACTTTTCCTAATTTTAGTTGATAATTACTGTCCTATAATTGTTTTTCTTTTTAAATTGTATTTTTTTCTCTTGAATAGGAGACACATACTTTTTTCTGTTCGGTTATTCATTTGATCGGTTCTACCGATAATTATTATTTATAGCAGCAGAGAAATGCTTTATTACATAGAAAAAATAAAACGGAAACAGTGCCTTATTATAACGGAAACCAAATTAAAAGTAGACCTTTTTGATCAAATGGCCAAATAATATGATGTAAAAGCAGCTTCTTGAAGATGGTTGTTTTTAACACTTTGAAAATAACAGGAATCAGTCACTATATTGGCTCAAAACCAGTAGCCCATGTCCTAGTTCAAGGTTCAAGCTATCTCTATATCAAAATTCGTCAAAAGTGGTTCAGTGGTTTAGGTGTGAAAAGGTAACAGACAGACGGACAGACAGACAGAGTTACTTTCGTCTTTATAATATTAGTTTGGAGAATTAAATGTTTTTAAAAAATAAATTAAGTATTGTGAATAGTGCTTAAAGTGGAGTGTGCACATTCGAGCTCAAAGTGGCACATTCCGATCTCGGGAAAATGAAGCGCGCCGCTCCGCGTCGCGCTTCATTTGCTTCCCTCGCTCGGCAATGTGCCACTTTTCGCTCGAATGCGCACATCTTCGTTTTTATTCGATTTTTACATAAATCTTTTTTTTTTCAAATCAAACAATTAAAATTTCAATCAATTTTATTTTATATTCGGTGAAAGTTATGGCATTTATTGTTTTTTTACAAAATTGTTCCAAAGCATTAAATGTGTTGCAATAAATATTTAATTTTTTTAAGATCAATTTTTTTTAAGGTGTAAGTGACCGGTACACGCGCTTGTAGTAAGTTCAAAATTGCCACGGTTCTAGTGTTAAAACTCATTGGAACGTATACCCTGCGCTAAACGGGATCTCACTGTACAAATAAACGAGAAACGTCTAATGCAGTTGCATGCAAATTTTAACAGAAAGATTTGCGTATTTATTTTCCATTTAAATTGTGGAACAAGTCACATACACACGTAATTTTAAGCTTTCGACGAACGCTTTGAAAATACAAAATTAAACTAGTATTAGCGCGCAAAAAAAGGGGGGAATTGGCAAAGCTCAAAATTCAGCACATCGGACATTTAAATTGTAAATAAATCAGCGATTCATCAATTTGCTAATATTAAGGCGATTAGTATACGTTTGATTGGTTTTGATCAGTCACCTTGAACTAAAATTGAAGCGAGATCAATGTAAAATTCGATTCTGCATCACGCAAAAGTAATCCTTTTCGAATTTTCAAATGCACAGATTCGAATTAAAGCTTCGGCAATAACGATTTTGTTGCATGGCTATAAAACCTACTCTAAAACTAATTATTAGTTGGCATCAACGACATGTTTAGGTACCTATTTGGGTGTCTCTCGCATATAAAAATGAGTTGTTCAAAATTCAGCGTTTCGACCATTCAAATGTACAATTATAAAACACCAACTGACAAAACATTTCGCGCTTTCCAAAGTTTATTTTTTAATCAATTTTCTATCAGAACTGCGGTAGGTGCATGTATTAAACCGACATTTAGTTCGCGTTATGGTAATAACTTCGGATATAAAATTTTATGTATGTACAATGTTGTAGTTGCATAAAACCTTCTTGCGTTTCTTTCGCGTTGGCGTTTTATTAAAGTTGTTAATACGTTTCGGTGCTGGTTCTGTAACGTTAAGCAAAAACAGAGGGCGCCAAAACACTCATTTTTAGTTTTGTCATTAAACGATATTAAAAAGACCGAATAAAGTTGCTACAGTAATCCCTCGTTCAACGAAGTCAAATGATTCCACATGAGTTTTGTTTTAAACGAACCGTGTTATACCAGAGACTCGCATTACGCAAAGAAAGGGTAAGGTTCTGACGCCTTTTTTGTATTCAATTAGAAGAAACAAACGAAAATATCCAAAAATTTTTTAATTTATATCATATTAATCATGTAACTTAATCCCTTGACATACAATGACATCTGGCAGACGCCAATCATTTAGGGTGTCATTGTAGATTTTGACGTCTCTAAGACATCAAGAACTGTCTTCAATAAATAGGAAAAAAAAGAGGTCAGGAAGAAAATGTTTAAAAAACGCCTAATTACTTTATATCAGTGTTTCCCAACCCGCACCATAGGACAATTTAAATGCTTGGGGGTATATCATTATTCAAGGGAAATTTGAAAATGCACTTGATTTTGTGTTTATGTTTTGAAAATTTATTTATTGGTTTTTTCCTTAATAATTTTCTATTAATTTCTTGCTAAAACCTAAATCTTGTATCTTGAACAAGTTGTAATTGGGCTTCATTTTTGGAACAATTCCATTTTTAAATATAAAAAAAATATTAATATGTTAATATGTGGGGGCATCAAAACTTTAGAATGACTTGGGGGCATGTTAAAAAAAGGTTGGAAAACACAGCTCTACATATTTCAAAATGTTTTAAAACTATTAATTATTTATTTTATGTTACTTGTGTATGCTCATAACAGTTAAGTTGTGTCAAATTTAATAGTTTTTTTCGGACTCATCAAATTCAGTTTTTTTTTGTATGTCAAGGGGTTAAGAAAACGTAAAAAAATTAGCGTGGCATTATAAAAATAAAAAAGCGCGTCTATGCATTTGGCACTACATAGCATATAAGAATAAATACGTTAAAAAGTAATTGTCCGGACATAAATTCGTCAATTTAAAAGAATTTGGCCGCGTGTGAGTGCCGCGAAAAACGATGGATTACTGTATCAGTAAAAAGACAAAGCATCAATTGTTAGCCATTAATAATTTGCATATTTTGAATACAATCAAAGCTCTTATTTTAGTAAAGCAGGAGGCCGAATACCCGATCACTTGCGGTATTTTTTGCATTTATATAATAGCTATAATATTAATAAAGTGTTCCTCATATTAACTATAATAATATTTGATGAAGAGATATTTGTTAATTTTTCAACGTCCGTCGTGAGTCATATCTGTTTTGTTTATAAAAGTATTTTCTAGTGATCGGGTACTGGGGTATATACTGATCGACTACTAATTCTCTACATTTTAATGCGCTCAGCTATTGGGATAACCCAGTAATTATTTTGAAATATTAATCTTACTAATTGCGATTGATAAATTCTTTTTTTATTATTATTTTGTTTAAATTTTTCTTAATTTTAAGTCTAAAAACCCTTATTAATCAATAAAAAATTTATTTTCAATAGATTTTTATAAGTTTAGTTTATTCGACATGACAAAATAGTGATCGGGTATTGGGTCACTTACATTGCAACCTAATTTTTCTTTTATAAATGTTTCTACAAAAAACTCTTTCCTATTGGCATACAGTAATCTGTCTAAAAAAGTTAGGTTTACTTTTTGTTTTTACCTAATTTTTATGGGTGTGTTCGGACCCCACGTCTCGGCGCCCCCCGCCATTTTGATTTTTACCCGGGAAAATTTATATTTCAAATTTGCGATAATAATGTAAAGCAAATTCACATTAAAGGAAATGTGGATTCACCTTCTTTGAAGCCGGGTACCCCCATTTGTTGTTTAAATTGATGTTTTGTTTTTGTTTTTGTGGACATCAATTTAAACAACAATATAAATAATGTGAATTTGTCTTTACGTTATTATCGCAAATTTTAAATTTCCTGGATAAAAAATCAAAATAGCGGTGCACCCCGGGGCGCAAGGTCCGGACACGCCATTAAAAAATTCCAAGCTTGTCTACTCCGGTATATAGTAGTCGTACTTCAGGTAAAACTAAAATACAGATTCCTTTTAAGTTGTCGAAAAAAAAATTGTTTATTTAAAGGGCGTTAGAATGCAAATACAAGTTAATTCGTGCTATTTAGTTCCTGCAAAATTGTCTTTTATAAATGATTAGGATGATAGGAAGGTCTACAATTCTAATCTTAGGTTAATGCTATTCTGCGGTTTCGAGCAACACACCTACAACCAGCTTCAAGAAAATGCAATTTCGCAGTTCTCGTTCTAACTGCAATTCTCTTTGTGATTCGCTTTACAAACTTTGCTTTGTTCTTTGTCTTTGATCGCAAAACAATCGGTGCGCTCCTGCATCTCAATGCCAAGACCTCGGAATTAGTTTTATCGCTAATAAAACAGGGGGGACGACGAGAAATTAAAACCGCGCAATATTATAATTTAATCGCACGCGAAACTCTGACATAAACAGGAAGTAATACAAAAGCTCGAACCGTCTAGTTTTTGAAGTTGCGATAAAAACGACACTTAACCAAAGTATATCATAAAACGTTTCAGTAATGAGATGGCCTTTTTAACTTATAAACGAGATTATGAAACCCAGAGCTCACCTTTATTCATGTTTAACGATTCCGAGTTTTTTTTTCGTAGCTGCGTACTTTATACTTCTTTATACGGATGTTAATTCTAGTATTTGTATCTTCCTCTCCTTTTGTCTCTTTTGTCAGCTTGTGCAAACTTCATTAATTAACCTACATTTTTGTTAAATCCTTCGCGAGCTTACTTTCGGCGTAAACGAGAAAAAAGACTTTGACAAAAACTTTAACATTAACGATATTAAATTTTAAATCAAATAAGTTTGATGCGTTGAGCTTTTGCCTAAAAGACGGCACATCTTTGATTATTAACAAATGGAGTTCTAATTACGACATTTCCTTCAGAAACTCACTGTCGGATTATTTCTTTAGGACCACAGAAATATTGCTTGAGGTTCACAATTTTTTTTTTAAATGTAAATCTCTTTATTTTATAGAATTTTGAAGTTATACTTCTTTTGGCGACTTGAGAGTAAAATTTTAGCAGGCAACGGAAGTTGCGTGCGCACAGCTTTTGCAAATTCGACAATTGAAGTTAGCCGACTAAGAAAGTAAATTAATTATTGTGAATCATGCTTAAAATCGAGTGTGCGCATTCGAGCTCAAAGTGGCACATTCCGATCTCGGGAAAATGAAGCGCGCCGCTCCGCGTCGCGCTTCATTTGCCTCCCTCGCTCGGAAATGTGCCACTTTTCGCTCGAATGCGCACATCCTCGTATTTATTACATTTGTCTAATTTGTACTACGCACTTTCAAATCAAAAATATCAATTTATTATAGTAAATAGGGATTTTATATTCAAAAAACCTATTCACCATAGCAATGAGTGGAAAAGAGCGAAAAGATACGATAATCTTGTCAGTGCAAGCGAGAGAAAATTATTAAAATTAATATACGTCTAATTTATTGGTCTAAATTATTGTAAGTCATGTTTAAAAGCGAGTGCGCGCATTCGAACTCAAAGGGGCACATTCCGATCTCGGGAAAATCGCGCTTCATTTGCCTCCCTCGCTCGATAATGTGCCACTTTTTGCTCAAATATGTGCATTGTACATTAGGGTGGTCGTTAAAAATTTAATTTCTTGCGACGCACCAAAAAAACCTTCCTTTTAATGAAAAAATACGGGGAAATTTTTTAAAAATTTTTGAACAAGATTAACACGTGTCTCAAGACGATCTAAGTTTATTTTTTGACCATAATCGTAGTTTTTTGTAAGTATCTCTTAAAGTATACAGATTTGAGAAAAAGTTATAGAAGTAATTTTGTAGGAAATTCAATTCTATGTAAAAAAGGTCTTATTTATTTTCTTCATGAAATTCATATTCATGGAGATATTAACAAGATTAATAACAAATTCATTAACTCCATATAGTCAATATTTTAAGACCAACAAACGTCAATGAATTTAATCGTACAGTGAACTCTTTAAATCATGCAAGTTTGATATTAAAAAACCTATTTATAACAAATAAATTTGTATTATTTAATTTTGATATAAAATTAATGACATTAATTATGTCTTAGTCGTTATTAACTAGATATAATTAAATAAATAATTGTAAAATCTATTTGAGTTACAAATTTTTTATATTAAAAAAAAATGACGTTTGTAGGTCTTAAAATGTTGACTATATAGAGTTAATGAATTTGTTATTGAGAATATCTCCATAAATATGAATTTCATAAAGTAAATGAAAAAGACCTTTTTTATAGAGACTTGAATTTCCTACAAAATTGTTTTTATAACTTTTTCTCAAATCTGTATACTTTAAGCGATACTTACCAAAAACTACAATTTTGGTCAAAAAATGAACCTATATTGTCTTGAGGCACGTGTTATTTTTGTTAAAAAAATTCCCCCTTATTTTTTCATTAAAAGGCGTTGCAAGAAATTTAATTTTTAACGACCACCCTAATGTACCTACATTAAAAAATATGCAATAAAAAAATCGATATTTTGACCTAACTTAAATAGGCATAACCTCTTTAGTAATTGCCGATTTCACACATAAATTTTTTTAGCCCTATTTTTTAATGACTTCTATCAATGATATATTATTTTCCTTTTGACATTTGTTAGCTGTCGGTCTTACTTTGCGTTAAAACCAATAATAAAAAAAAAATCGGGGTTGTGCGTTTTGAGTGCTAACATTTTTTTGATGAAACTTTAGACCTAACTAAAATAATGAAGACGTTTCTCTTGAGGGTTGAAGCAGAGTTATTTCGAAAGGGTTTTCATGAGTATCAATTTGTAAGCATACAACCCTTACAAGGACAACCCTCGTTTAGTAAAATTCGAGTAATTACTATAGTAAGCAACGGAGTTTATTTAAGTTTCAACCACTTAATGCACTTTGCTAATTAATTCGATTTCGGGCACGCGTCTGCATAAGCTCAATGGCTCAGAACGAAGGCAAATTGTTTATCAAATTCAAGCATTGCTCGTCGGAAAATAAACAGTCTAGTTTTCTATTAAAATGCGAATATCCCATTAGTAGTAATGAATTTTGATCAGTTACGGATGTACTATATGAAATTAGGTTAGCGCATTTATGAGGAGAAGAAATGCAATTTTATAAGCGCGCAACGCTTCAAAGAATCCCAAGAGTTCAATTATAATGCAATCGCTTTTTCTAACATATGGGACGTTTTCGAAACACGTAGCAACATTCACTTCATGCAAAACATACCCGAGAGATAAGATCTTATTATCTTAAAATATAAAGCTAAGAGATCTACTTCTCTTTTTGCTGAAATGATAATCTTACACCGTGTGTATGTATATTGCTCTATTTTCGAACCAGTGCCATGTATCGCGGCATAAAATTTGAAAGCTGAAACTGTTTCGTTAGAATATTGCATGAAGTCTCATTACTCAAGTTGTTCAGAGATGGTATGTTATGTTCGTGTGTGAAGCTGTTGATATTGAAACCCAAAGCATTATATGAACTTTACGCGATTATCCAGCACACCGGAGTTCCTGCTAACTTCTAACGAGAACTTCTCTTTTTGTGCGTATCAAAACTTATCCTGGAGTTTTAATCATAACATTCGTTTTTTAGATTTTTTTGTGTTTCAGTTAAAGTTGGAAGTGACTCTAAATGGAGTCATTTATAAGAAAGTAGAAAGTGATTCGTTAAGATTGGGATATTGGAAATTAGAATATTTGAAAAGAACGGCCTAGGCATATAAAGCCCAGTAGAAACCTCCAAATTCTAAATATGCCAAAATTTTAGGGGGACCCTCTCTTTACCGACCGGGTTCCCGTATTATTTGTAAGGGAGTGTAACCGGGCATGAGACGGGTTTTGTTTATCAGCCAAATTTTTTTAGTGGTTAAACGAAGTCGGGTGTTCTATTCACTGTTGGAAAGGTAAAGAAAATACACAACTTTTGTTTTTTTGCAATAAACAATAAAATTTTAACCGAAATAAAAAATTCTTCGTTCAGGCCCTGTCTATTGTAATAACAAATAGAGTAATGTGGGGTAACCATACGCAGAATGTAAGTGTCCGCAATCAACTTCCTAAGAGTATGGTTGTCACTGAACAACCGAATCGCAACGCATTTAGTTTATATTTGAAGGACGAGTAAAGGGAATGCGTCAATGCGCTTGAAATGTGGTGTTGTCGAGAATTATCTGATAATATTGTTTTTGAGCCATTTTCTTATAATTTTTGTACAAATAGGACAGCGTGGTACAGAAATACAACAGGGCTGACTACGATTGGACAGTATGTACAGATAGAAGAAACTAATAAATATTTCATGTAAACTTATGGATTTCGTCTCAGATAAATTACATTCGCATACTATCTTTTTCTATTGTCTCTAACGCAACGGGTAAGTGTACGCGGGTAAAGTGTCCGCAGTGCTCAAACCTGTACAGTAAATCCTTAATTAACGTAGAATATTGTGTTGATTTCTAGATCTATAATGCCGAATAAGTATACTTATTATATATAAGGAAGTGTCCCATTCAGAAGGTTTGCACCCAAAAACAAATTAATGCAGCTAAGAAGCTGATAGAAGAAGGTAAATAGTATAACGAAAACCAAAGATAAGCCAAAATTGAAAAAGAATAACAAAGATAAAGCTAAAGAAAGAAAGAAAGAAAGAAAGAAAGAAAGCAAATCATTTAGAACACAAAACAACCTTCTAATCGGAATTAAAAGACGTGTGGACACTTTCCCCATTGATGCGGGCAAGTGTCCGCATTTTCCGTGGTAATTAAAAAATTTATTATAACTTATAATTATAAAGATAATTCAAATTTCATGTTCTATTATTATTTAGAAATGTCTAATGAAAAACAACAAAGGGTGATTTGTTTAGAATTATAAAACAGTTTTACTCCGGAAGTAATTTTCTCAAAACTGCGTACAGTTACCCACATGACTCTAAACACGTAAAATTTTAGTTTGATCGGTGCAATAGTTTTTAAAAAATTTTGGTCACCGCAACTGTATTTAAAAAAAAACAGTTTTGAGATAATCGCGTTTAAAGCTTGAAGTCTAAGTTTTTTAATTTAAAACTATTTTTTTAACTTACAACTTTTGAACGTGTGCTCTAATTTTTATATAATGAGGGAGAAATATTCTTAAGATGTTCGGTAAATTATACTAATGTAATAAATACGAGGATGTGCGCATTCGAGCGAAAAGTGGCACATTTCCGAGCGAGGGAGGCAAATGAAGCGCGACGCGGAGCGGCGCGCTTCATTTTCCCGAGATCGGAATGTGCCACTTTGAGCTCGAATGTGCACACTCGGTTGTAAGCACGATTTACGATAATTTAGAGCCATAAATTAGACGAAAACGCAATTAAATAATTTTAATCGTTCCCTCTCACTCGCATGGACAAGATCGTCGTATCTTTTCGCTCCTTTCCACTCATTGCTTTGGTAAATACGTTTTTTGAATATAAAATCGATATTTACTAAATTAAATTAATTTTTTGGATTTGAAAAAGCGTAGTTTTCAATAAATAAATGTAATAAATACCAGGATGTGCACATTCGAGCGAAAAGTGGCACATTTCCGAGCGAGGGAGGCAAATGAAGCGCGACGCGGAGCGGCGCGCTTCATTTTCCCGAGATCGGAATGTGCCACTTTGAGCTCGAATGTGCACACTCGGTTGTAAGCACGATTCACGATAATTTAGAGCCATAAATTAGACGAAAACGCAATTAAATAATTTTAATCGTTCCCTCTCACTCGCATGGGCAAGATCGTCGTATCTTTTCGCTCCCTTCCACTCATTGCTGTGGTAAATACGTTTTTTGAATATAAAATCAATATTTACTAAATTAAATTAATTTTTTGGATTTGAAAAAGCGTAGTTTTCAATAAATAAATGTAATAAATACCAGGATGTGCACATTCGAGCGAAAAATGGCACATTTCCGAGCGAGGGAGGCAAATGAAGCGCGACGCGGAGCGGCGCGCTTCATTTTCCCGAGATCGGAATGTGCCACTTTGAGCTCGAATGTGCACACTCGGTTGTAAGCACGATTCACGATAAATTAGAGCCATAAATTAGACGAAAACGCAATTAAATAATTTTAATCGTTCCCTCTCACTCGCATGGGCAAGATCGTCGTATCTTTTCGCTCCCTTCCACTCATTGCTGTGGTAAATACGTTTTTTGAATATAAAATCAATATTTACTAAATTAAATTAATTTTTTGGATTTGAAAAAGCGTAGTTTTCAATAAATAAATGTAATAAATACCAGGATGTGCACATTCGAGCGAAAAATGGCACATTTCCGAGCGAGGGAGGCAAATGAAGCGCGACGCGGAGCGGCGCGCTTCATTTTCCCGAGATCGGAATGTGCCACTTTGAGCTCGAATGTGCACACTCGGTTGTAAGCACGATTCACGATAATTTAGAGCCATAAATTAGACGAAAACGCAATTAAATAATTTTAATCGTTCCCTCTCACTCGCATGGACAAGATCGTCGTATCTTTTCGCTCCCTTCCACTCATTGCTTTGGTAAATACGTTTTTTGAATATAAAATCGATATTTACTAAATTAAATTAATTTTTTGGATTTGAAAAAGCGTAGTTTTCAATAAATAAATGTAATAAATACCAGGATGTGCACATTCGAGCGAAAAGTGGCACATTTCCGAGCGAGGGAGGCAAATGAAGCGCGACGCGGAGCGGCGCGCTTCATTTTCCCGAGATCGGAATGTGCCACTTTGAGCTCGAATGTGCACACTCGGTTTTAAGCACGATAACCAAACGTCCCGTTTTAACAAAAAAAAAACAACTTCACGTTAGTTATACCGCACCTCATACACGGAAGGTTAAAGAAAGATGAAAATGTAGGTACAAACCTTTTGCAGAAAAATGCGTTGTAAAAGTTTTTTTATTTGTCTCGATTCGGTTTTTGCGACAGGAAATAAAATTTAATATCGCTGCACTATTTTTGCAGCAAAACGAGCGCTCTTAAAGCTTACTTTATTTACTATTTTACATTTGAATGTCTTTTTTAAAATCTTAATGGAGAATAATCGAGATGGAAGTTAAAAGAAACTTTGAACTTGTGCAAAAACGAAATGAATAATAAATAAGGCGTCGGCAAAAGAGGATTTAATGTTCGTTTAATTTGAGGCAATTGATTATTCGAGCTTTTGAAGATTGAAGTGCTATTCAGAAAGGCGATTGCTTTATTTCTTTAGTTTTAGTTGTGCTTCGTAATTATGTTTAGTAATCGTTCGATGTTTTTTTGGAAATGTTATTAAGGAAGGCGATCGAAATGCTTCGGCGAATACTTAAACGCGACCACTTTGCATTTAATGTTCGAATAAGAGACAACAAAATGTTGTTTAATATAAACTAGCAGTGCATATTATGTATTCCTTTATTTCCAGGACCATTTAGTTTCCTGTGTAAGGCTTTAGTATCTTCAAATGGAATGCACAAGGTAATAACCGTAATAAAGCGAATTTGAATTTCCACAAGTGCATTCATTTGAACTCGGATTTTCATATAATATGAATTTTCAGATCTTTGGATAATCGCGCATTTCGTTTGAGATTTATTAAATACTAGTTTCCCGCCCCGGCTATTAAAATTTTGAACTAGAAACTTTATTTTTATCAAAATACAATACAGAGGACCCTCGCTACACCGCGGCGGTCGGTGATAACGGTTATACCGAGCGTTACTCAATAAATACACGGTAACTCATAAATACAATAATAATTCTCATAACAGTATGTACATTGTACACACATACTAGCATTAAAATTTAAAATAATGATTTCTATGGTAAATTTCCTATAGGAATTTTGAAATTGCAGTTTAACCTTCAAATACGTAAAATTTATTTAAATTTTCCAAATAAATTACCAAATTTCGTGATTCACATTTTCATTTTTTTAAAAATTAAATAAAAATTCCAAATTTTCCCCTGGAAATAAATACCTGAAAAATTGGGGAACCTTCCCAAATCTTTCCACACTTAAAACCCCTTTCGTAAGGGAAGACTTAAAATTTTTTATTCGTATTTTTACAATTTGTAATTTCACCTAAAAATAAAAAAGGCACTTTATGTCAAAAAAAATAAAGCCCCAAAAAAGTCAAAAAATTTTAAAAAACATTTTGGGTTACCAAAATTTCAAAAATACTAAAACGCCAACAATACGAGCTGATTTCCAATTCAAATAAATAATAATTGGTTTTTCTTATTAAATTTTAAGGGTTCAAATAAAGTTGCCAAATTGCCCCTTCCACTTTGATCCCCAAAAACACCCAAGTTAAAAAGCCGTGGGGTTTAAAGAAGCCAAAAGTAGAATAAAAAAGAAAAAAAATTTTACTTAGGGAAAAATTTTTTAAATTTCAAAAGGAAATTTTCAAAGTTTTTTAACATAAGAAAAAATTTTAAAAAAACACCTTACTAGCATAATTTTTTCAAACAAATTGCAAAAAATTTACAATTCTAAAAAAATTTCAAAACTATGAAACCACCCAATCCCCAAAAACTTTTTTTTTAAATTATCCAAACCCAAAAAAAAAATTACCTTAATTTTTTTGTTTGCAAACCCCTTTTCCCAAAGAAAGGGAATTTTGCCTTTTTAACTAACATTCATAGCAGAACACCAAATTAAATAAAAATTTTAAAACCTCAAATAGACTGAAATTCTCATTGAATAGCTCTTTTGTTAAACCTGGTACTGCTTATCTAAAAAAAATTGCTAAATGTAACCGATCACATCTAATAATATCCTTCGACTACATCAAAAAACGAGTATAGACCTGAGCAATATCAATACCTTTGTTCAAAATTTGGGGTACAACCTAACCACATTGTGAACGTATGGACGACACACTCACTAGACAACCACTTTTACAAATCATACATAAAAAACTTGTAAAATTAACCTCTTCACTGAAACTCGAAGAATCGGTCGAAACGCCAACATAGTCTTATCTTCGTTGCAACCAAAAACATAATGTGCTGTGCGTCTCAAACCAGGCTCGAACATTTATATCTTTAACGAGAACGACGCATCCAAAAGTTCGAAACCACTACAATCTGTACGAGATTCGTGTAGAATTCTAAGCCCTTTTAGGATCCAAAAATAGGTTGTATAATCGAAAAATTGTAGACTATTGTATGCAGTAGTCAAGTAACAGATATAAACCTGTGAAAAATAACAAGTCCATAAAGATGATAGAAGCCATGTAATCCATGCAACAACAAAATGCATCCGAACGAAAAACTGCATCCCGAACTCTAAGAAAGCAATGTTTAGCAAAAGCACTGTCACGAATGGCCAAAGCTAGGCATTCATCAAATTTGAAGAATAGTCGTTACAGGCTCTTCCGATTCAGATTAAAATGGTTCAAAACGTAATCCAGGATCCTGGCAAAGAAAATCGCTCTGAGGGTCACGATTCCTGACAATCTTCAAGGCATAAACTTTGATCTAATTAAATGGATCGTCTCGAACCAACTTGACTCTAGCGTTAAGAATAGGCTAACTAAGTTTGATTTTGTTTCCATAAGTCGAATTCGTCCCTGTTGAAGACATTGCTCTGAGATTTCTTCGAAAAAGCAAGTGTATGTTATCGAAAATTACATTTGCACAAATTGCTTCTTGGATCGTTTAACTGCCAAAAGCCAAAGAAATCTTCTGAGCTTGAGAAAAAACGAATTCGAGAGTCTTCAATCTAGTTTGGGAATGCGCCTGGATCCGTATACAAAAGACACAATCAAATCACTCAGGTCTAAAGGAAACATCATTAAAATGATTGAGTTATTAAAAACGTAGGAATAAGTGCAATGCTCATCCACCGTGCCAAACGGACCGGTTTCAGACGCTGCGCTTGCATAAACTCGAAAATTGGTAACAACATCAACCTGTTCTTATCGAAATTCCCACAAACCAATACGAGCTGCCGGAAATTGCATCTACGCATAAACATTTTGCATGGTTGAACCAATTTCGTCAACGATCATAACAATAACCTGCTCGAAAGACCACATGGTTCCACGAATCGAAAGACAGCCAGTAACTCAAGGTTTACCAGCGAACAACGTGGGCACGACGCGACCATCGAAAGAAAGCGCCATCGTATGAGCCTAGCTGAGCCAAAGAATCCAAATTTGACATTCCCAAATCAACTGATCATCAAGCATCCATTCCAGGACGAGTACCATATTGCGCCAAAAATCAACTTTAACCCGATTTCGCAGGAGCGTTCATACTTGACCAGTCCATCCGAGCTAAGCACACGAGCTGGTACGAAAGTCACTAGAACCTCTATACCGGAATGGAAAACTCACTCCAAGCAAATACGGCATTTCAACGCACTTCAACCTCAACCGTGGCTGAACGACGTGCAATTCATCGTGCTTCAGTGGTGAGACGGCCTTCATAAGCCAGGAAACGTGCCAGACGATCAATGCTAGCCAAACTTAGGCGTAGCTCGACTTTACCGACCTGGAGCGCTTTGGACCTCGCGGCGAATAACAAGCCAAGGCCCAATCGAGTCCTACATCAAACACTAAACAATCTGGAACAAACAACGACGACAGCATACCTCGGCAGCAAGCTTAGTCGACGTTCATGACGCTCAAGGCCTGTTGTGCACCAGACCTGACGACACCCAACATTCTCTAGGAATCGTGCCGGAAAGAAGCCTGAAGCACTCAGCGAGAGCTATGGCGCCTCGACTCCCGGAATTCCGAGAAAGCCTTCGAAGGCCAGAAAGAAGAATCCACTTTAGGCCCGCAAAAGGCGTAGACCCTACAGCCGCGCACGAAACAACGACATTCGGTCAAAGACCCGCACAACGCCAGTTTTCATCTTCCGGGTACAAACCACCTTAACCAGCCCTACGACGGACATTCGGTTTACCGACAAGAATTTCGGCAGTAACGACGTGACGAATGTCCATCGATGTTGAAACAGCTAACACGCAGCGAACGTGGGGAGACAAGCACACGAAACCTGCACAGGACACTCCGAGAGAATCGCACGAGACGGACACGCATCCGTTCAAGCTCTAGTGGCTCCGACTCATCCTAGCAGGGACTTGGAACAACGCCACACGTGGCCCAACTTTGAGCTCGAATGTGCACACTCGGTTGTAAGCACGATTCACGATAATTTAGAGCCATAAATTAGACGAAAACGCAATTAAATAATTTTAATCGTTCCTCTCACTCGCATGGGCAAGATCGTCGTATCTTTTCGCTCCCTTCCACTCATTGCTGTGGTAAATACGTTTTTGAATATAAAATCAATATTTACTAAATTAAATTAATTTTTGGATTTGAAAAAGCGTAGTTTTCAATAAATAAATGTAATAAATACCAGGATGTGCACATTCGAGCGAAAATGGCACATTTCCGAGCGAGGAGGCAAATGAAGCGCGACGCGGAGCGGCGCGCTTCATTTTCCGAGATCGGAATGTGCCACTTTGAGCTCGAATGTGCACACTCGGTTGTAAGCACGATTCACGATAAATTAGAGCCATAAATTAGACGAAAACGCAATTAAATAATTTTAATCGTACCCTCTCACTCGCATGGGCAAGATCGTCGTATCTTTTCGCTCCCTTCCACTCATTGCTGTGGTAAATACGTTTTTTGAATATAAAATCGATATTTACTAAATTAAATTAATTTTTTGGATTTGAAAAAGCGTAGTTTTCAATAAATAAATGTAATAAATACCAGGATGTGCACATTCGAGCGAAAATGGCACATTTCCGAGCGAGGGAGGCAAATGAAGCGCGACGCGGAGCGGCGCGCTTCATTTTCCCGAGATCGGAATGTGCCACTTTGAGCTCGAATGTGCACACTCGGTTGTAAGCACGATTTACGATAATTTAGAGCCATAAATTAGACGAAAACGCAATGAAATAATTTTAATCGTTCCCTCTCACTCGCATGGACAAGATCGTCGTATCTTTTCGCTCCTTTCCACTCATTGCTTTGGTAAATACGTTTTTTGAATATAAAATCGATATTTACTAAATTAAATTAATTTTTTGGATTTGAAAAAGCGTAGTTTTCAATAAATAAATGTAATAAATACCAGGATGTGCACATTTGAGCGAAAAGTGGCACATTTCCGAGCGAGGGAGGCAAATGAAGCGCGACGCGGAGCGGCGCGCTTCATTTTCCCGAGATCGGAATGTGCCACTTTGAGCTCGAATGTGCACACTCGGTTTTAAGCACGATAACCAAACGTCCCGTTTTAACAAAAAATAAACAACTTCACGTTAGTTATACCGCACCTCATACACGGAAGGTTAAAGAAAGATGAAAAATGTAGGTACAAACCTTTTGCAGAAAAATGCGTTGTAAAAGTTTTTTTATTTGTCTCGATTCGGTTTTTGCGACAGGAAATAAAATTTAATATCGCTGCACTATTTTTGCAGCAAAACGAGCGCTCTTAAAGCTTACTTTATTTACTATTTTACATTTGAATGTCTTTTTTAAAATCTTAATGGAGAATAATCGAGATGGAAGTTAAAAGAAACTTTGAACTTGTGCAAAAACGAAATGAATAATAAATAAGGCGTCGGCAAAAGAGGATTTAATGTTCGTTTAATTTGAGGCAATTGATTATTCGAGCTTTTGAAGATTGAAGTGCTATTCAGAAAGGCGATTGCTTTATTTCTTTAGTTTTAGTTGTGCTTCGTAATTATGTTTAGTAATCGTTCGATGTTTTTTTGGAAATGTTATTAAGGAAGGCGATCGAAATGCTTCGGCGAATACTTAAACGCGACCACTTTGCATTTAATGTTCGAATAAGAGACAACAAAATGTTGTTTAATATAAACTAGCAGTGCATATTATGTATTCCTTTATTTCCAGGACCATTTAGTTTCCTGTGTAAGGCTTTAGTATCTTCAAATGGAATGCACAAGGTAATAACCGTAATAAAGCGAATTTGAATTTCCACAAGTGCATTCATTTGAACTCGGATTTTCATATAATATGAATTTTCAGATCTTTGGATAATCGCGCATTTCGTTTGAGATTTATTAAATACTAGTTTCCCGCCCCGGCTATTAAAATTTTGAACTAGAAACTTTATTTTTATCAAAATGAAATACAGGGGACCCTCGCTACACCGCGGCGGTCGGTGATAACGGTTATACCGAGCGTTACTCAATAAATACACGGCAACTCATAAATACAGTAATAATTCTCATAACAGTATGTACATTGTACACACATACTAGCATTAAAATTTAAAATAAAAATTTCTATGGTAAATTTCTTATAGGAATTTTGAAATTGCAGTTTAACCTTCAAATACGTAAAATTTATTTAAAAATATAGACAACTCCAAGAAAGTTCAGCCAATTACGTGAGTTCGATGCATTTTATATTGTATATTCAAAATGTGAAACTAAATATTCCAATATTGTCCCAATGGAAGTAAGAGTACGCATGCAAATATGGGAACTCTTACCCGACAAGTTTATGCGCACACTTAACCCTAACTGTTCGAACGGAATTGACTTAAAATTCTCATTATTGCGTCATTTTATACAACTTTGTAACGTTACACCTCGAACTATATAAAATAATGTGCATCTTCGTATGTAATAAATAATAAACGCCGCAATATAAGTACAAAAGATTTTTAACAAACATTTTGGCTTACCAATATTTGCAAAACTACGTAAACACGCCAGACAATACTCGAGTCTATTGTCCAATGTCGAAGTAAGTACTAGAGAGAGTTGGTTCTTCTTCATTAATTTTAAGGGTTGCTGAAATAATGAGTCTGCGCACACTTGCCCGTTGCGCACATTTGCTCCACATGACCCTAACCTTCAAAAAGCAGCGTGGGCTTTAAATGAAGTTAAAATGTAGAACTGAAAATATAAAAAAAAATTCTACTTATGGTACAAATTTTGTAAATTTGCAAATACGGGAAATCTATTGCAATGCAGTTATTAAATAAATAACCTAAAAAAATATTCAAAAATACTAACTTAAACATAATTATTTCTAAACAATTAAAAAAAAATTGATCATATCTCTAAAAACATATTATCAATACTATGAACACCACCTGAATGGCACACAATAACTTTTTTTTTGTAAATTCATCCATAACCCAGTAGAAAAAAAATTACCTTGAATTTATTTGTTAGCAAACCCTTTCTCCGAAAGAAGGCACTTTTTTTCCACCTTCTTAACTTACACATTGACATAGTCAGAAGCACTCAATTCAAGATAAACACTTTTAAAAGCCTCTAAATGAAGCACATGACATATTTTTCATTTTTTGTAATGTCTAGCTCTGTTTATTAGTTCATAAACACGTAGGTACTTGCTTTATCTCAAAATAAAATCTGGCTATATAATATGTTTCTGTTTACTTCGGTCTAGACTAATGAATTTCTTTGTACTACATTAGAAAAAAACATAATGGCACCTACGAAAATATCAATACCTTTTAGTATCAAGAAATCTTGTATTCAATCCTAAGACGTCTTGTTGTGCTAATGGGGTGTACGTTTACACTCATCTATTATTACATAACATTATTACATAATACGACTTACATTAAAAAAAAACCAAAACTTACTCTTCTCGGAAACTCGAATTCGGCTCACCTGAAAATATACAAAGGCAACATTAGTTCATTAAGTTTTTTTCCACCAGACAAAATTAATGGCTCGCTTTTTTTGGGCGTCTCGCGAAAATTGCGAACGAAATTTAAATAGTCTTTAAACGAGAACAGACGCAATTCTTACCAAAAAAACTTCGAAGCGTATTTAAATAAAAATTATCTATTTTAATGGAGAATTAAGTTGTGTGTTGCTTGCGCGTTCTTTTATTAATTGGAATGAAAGACACGAATTAAAAAATTGTAACACTGTTACTTGTGGATGGATCTTTAAAAACTACGTATACAGATTCGGATTTACCAGACTATTTCGCTTCGAATGGGCTCAAAAAATCGTAGCCGTGTTATTTGAAATATTCGAGAAAAACAATTTCGAAGAGTCCGACTTGTAATTAATTTTTTCTAAATTTCTGACCGGATCTTTAAAAGCTTTTGATATTATGAAAGCCCGTTTATCGGAGCCTAAGATCAGCCAAAACATTAACAGGGCCCAACGTTAAGTCTAGGCGAAAAATGCGTTTAAAGCTTTCAAAATGTAAATTTTAGCAAAATTTTTAATTTTCAAAATGCTGTAACTCCGCCGTCTTTACGAATTTCGTCAAATCCTTTCATTTCTGAACGTTTCCAACACATCCGAAACAGGTGCTAGCTCAAAACCCTCAAAATTGGCCAAAATTTTATTTTTGAGAAGCGTCTGAAAATATTTTATTCTCGAATGTATTAGGCCTTAATACGCCAGAATCAGGTCCAAACTCCAAACCCTCAAAATTGGCCAAAATCGGGAAAAATCATGAATTATCCCCTTTGCTCAAATTAAAGAAAAATAAATTTAGGTAATGGATTTGTTTTAAACTTTTGCGGGAAGTTTCTATGGGCCTCAAACCGACATACCTGGAGCCATTTTTCCCTGTTTCCCTTTAACCCCCAAAATTTTTGAGAAAACTAAATAAATCGAAAAAAAACCACTTTGACTCACAAAAAAGATCGTAACCCCGTCATTTTCGATCCGATCGTTGAAAACGACCCAGATTCGGTATCCCGAAACTGTTATCCATAACATAGGTGCAAAATTGGCACAGGGCCCAATTTTAGTTTTTTGAGTAGGTAATTAAGTGTTGAAGATTTAAATTCATTTTGGTAGCATAAAGGTACACGTTTAAAAAATTTATAGCCGTAATTTGTGGGCGGATCTTTAAAAATTATACAGATTCGTATTTACCAGACATTTTGGCTTTGGAGAGGCCCAAAAACCATAACCGGGCAATTTGAAATACTTGAGAAAACCGTGTTGGAAGAGTTGGACTTGTAATAAATTTTTTCAAAATTTTTACTTATAAAATCGTAACTCGGTTATTTGTGAACGGATCCTCAAAAACTTTAGAGATTCTAAAATACTGTTTATCGGATCGTAAGATCAGTCAAAAAAATCAACAGGGCCCAATTTTAGGTGTCGGAGACAAACGCGTTCGAAGCCTTCTTTTCTGCTGTCTTGCTCTTATTGTTATCAGTCGGTTAATGTAATCACTTTTTTAGGTCCCAAAGTGATCACATTAAGCGGCGACTACTGTATTTAATATTTAATTGCAGCCGCCTAGTCCAAATATCTAAATATTATATTATATTTTTTACTATATTTTACAGACGTTACATCATAACACTTTTAGACCACCCTCTATATCAAGCAATTAATTTAATCTAGAACAATCTTATTTCAAAACAATTAGTTTTTGTTGGTTTACAAACCAACAATCCTTTTAAGTTGTTTGCGATAATCATTAATCATTAAATTGAACTTAATTAAACCTTCCATTAAAATCGCTTATTTAAAGCTTCCAAACGAAATGAAAATACTAAATTAATTTAGGAGATATAGTTTCCTTTTCACGAACAAAATAAATATGTAATTTTAGAAGGCTTTCCCTAATTTGCTAAATACAAACTGCTGAGCTTAATACCGTATTGTTTATAACAAACAAACTCTTCAAGTTTATTGTTACATAATTCCGTTTTATACTTGTAATGCTGCAGGTATTAAAACGCTGTTCGGAAGAGCATTAAGGCATTAATTAGCGTGTGTTTGAGTTGCGAATACTTCGTAAGAAGTTTACCAAAGATATAAACGGAATGTTTGCACATCGAGTGCATGATTATAATTCGAATGCATTTCGGTCGTAAGCTCTTCTGCAAGCTAAGTTATTGTAACGCCCGCATTAAAGGCGGAAATTCGGGAAAAACAGAAGGCATTGGCGTGACTTTCTTGAAACGCCAGAAAGAAACAACGCTTGGACGAGCTTAAAAAAGTTAAAAGCCGAAGCTTTCGCGGACTAGGCCAACCGAAGCGTCTTAGTTCTGAGGTGGAAACGTAAAAGAGTGACGTAAAGTTTTCTTAAGCGTTTAGTTTCATTTTTTTTTTGTTAAACTTATATCTTCCTTTGGTAATCCCTTACTGTTTTAACGTCTAAATTATAATTTCAAATTTTCCGAGCATGTTAGAGAAAGTTTCCCGCTAAACGAATTACATTAACGCAACTCGAAAAGAAAAAGTTGCGCCATCCAAAAGCGACGGTACGCTTTCGAACAACAATAATCGATACTTATTCGAAAATTAAATGTTTTTTAGATAAAAACTTTTTTAGACAATTTCGCTTTCGGAGCGAGGCGTATATTTTCGAACGGAACCCGCTCCTTCATTGGTTTATAACGCAAGAGAAAGCTTTTATCTTGTCTTTCAGCTTCAGTGGAAACCTCTTTTGCCCTTATTTTATAATATGTAGCATTTACATTCAATCTTAAATGCAACCCAATTCGGAAGCCATTAATACTTTTTCCTTCTGGATCAGTGTTTCCCAACGTGGGGCCCGCGCTCCACATGGGGTAATTTAAATGTTTAGCGGGGGCATTGTCATTATTTCAGGAGACAATTTGATTTTTAGTTATCTACCTATTATATGGTTTGAAAATTTACTTATTGTTTTTTCTCTGATGTCCCCTCTATCGGCCACCTTTACGAAAATTTTATAAATTACAAAATCAATCAATATTTAATAAAATATCTTTTGAAAAAGTAATTGGACAATAAACACAATCGTATAAAAGAAGTATTTTTAATTAATCTTATAATTTATTTAGAAGTTAAAGTTTTTTTTGCTATTTTATTATTATTTTGATTGTGCATGCAAAGTCAATTTTATAGTACGTATGCTCGGCCACCTTATTTTTTAGTATAAATCAATAAAAAATTATTAATTAACTTTTTTTTTAAATTTTTTTACCCTATACTAATTAAGTCAAAAATATTTTTTGATTTTATTATTATTTTATATGTAATATCACTTGTCAAAACAAACCTTAACACTAGATTGCCCAAGGAAGTCATTTTGATGATTTTTAACACTAGATTTACGGACTGAGCCAATTTGACTCATTTAAAATTTTATTGCTACATACCTATAGCAAAAAAAGCGAGGGTTATTT
This sequence comes from Sinopyrophorus schimmeli, assembly GCA_036325965.1. Classification (NCBI taxonomy): domain Eukaryota; kingdom Metazoa; phylum Arthropoda; class Insecta; order Coleoptera; family Elateridae; genus Sinopyrophorus; species Sinopyrophorus schimmeli. The sequence goes on from JARFIZ010000202.1 coordinate 1,531,667, forward strand.
CTGTTTGCGGAAAATGTATTTCAAAAACAGAGTTTACTATATGTAAAAAATGTTTTCAATGAAGTTTTTAATAATAAATCTTTTATTTAAATTTAGTTGGAACTGTTTTTTTGCAAAAAACTTCAATTTTGTTCTATGAGTCAAATTGGCTCACTTCAGTAAAAATAGGTATATAATCAACGCCCGTAAATCTAGTGTTAATTTCAATTAGAAAAACAATTATTTATATAATGACAATTTCTTAGAATTTTGTGACTTTTTGTACAACATATAAATGCGTTTATTAATAATTGTAGTTACCTTCCCTCTCCTTTATTTCCGGTATATATATATGTGTTATATAACTGTAAATAATATAAAAAATATTAAAAATTAATTTTAAACAAATTTCTTTACACATTAGTTATTCTTTCACAATGCAGTCATTTTGACTGCTTTTGGGCAATAGAGGTATACGCGTATACTAAGTTTCAGTCATTCTAGTGTTAACGTAGCTTTTAGAAATCAATGTTGTAGAAAATTGATAAACAAAGTTTTTATTATTGATTTTAAAATCACTATTTAAACTACGTTTATATTATATTTTATTAAGTAGGCAACGTTTTAATATTTTTTTTAAATGTTGTTTATTGACTTGTATTAATGCATTTCAGAATTTTTAGCGAAATGGCCGCTAGAGGGGTCACTTACCTTACTTCTTTGGTGAAACTAATTTAAATATAACCACGTGCAAAGATAAATTCAATAAATACAAAGATGTGCGCGTTCGAGCGAAAAGTGGCACATTTCCGAGCGAGGGAAGCAAATGAAGCGCGACGCGGAGCGGCGCGCTTCATTTTCCCGAGATCGAAATGTGCCACTTTGAGCTCGAATGTGCACACTCGGTTTTAAGCACGATTCACAATAATTTTGGGTGACGAAAAATAATCTATTAATTTTTATCGTTCCCTCTCACTCGTACTTATGAGTTTGTCGTATCTTTTCGCTCGCTTGCACTCATTGCTATGGTAAATACATTTTTTAAATATAAAATTGATATTTACTAAATTAAATTAAAATTTTTGATTTGAAGGAGCGCACGGAAAATTATATAAATATAATAAACACGAGGAGGTGCGCATTCGAGCGAAAAGTGGCACATTTCCGAGCGAGGGAAGCAAATGAAGCGCGACGCGGAGCGGCGCGCTTCATTTTCCCGAGATCGAAATGTGCCACTTTGAGCTCGAATGTGCACACTCGGTTTTAAGCACAATTCACAATAATTTTGGGCGACGAAAAATAATCTATTAATTTTTATTGTTCCCTCTCACTCGTACTTATGATTTTGTCGTATCTTTTCGCTCGCTTGCACTCATTGCTATGGTAAATACATTTTTTAAATATAAAATTGATATTTACTAAATTAAATTAAAATTTTTGATTTGAAGGAGCGCACGGAAAATTATATAAATATAATAAACACGAGGAGGTGCGCATTCGAGCGAAAAGTGGCACATTTCCGAGCGAGGGAGGCAAATGAAGCGCGACGCGGAGCGGCGCGCTTCATTTTCCCGAGATCGAAATGTGCCTCTTTGAGCTCGAATGTGCACACTCGGTTTTAAGCACGATTCACAATAATTTTGGGCGACGAAAAATAATCTATTAATTTTTATCGTTCCCTCTCACTCGTACTTATGAGTTTGTCGTATCTTTTCGCTCGCTTGCACTCATTGCTATGGTAAATACATTTTTTGAATATAAAATTGATATTTACTAAATTAAAATAAAATTTTTGATTTGAAGGAGCGCACGGAAAATTATACAAATATAATAAACACGAGGATGTGCGCATTCGAGCGAAAAGTGGCACATTTCCGAGCGAGGGAGGCAAATGAAGCGCGACGCGGAGCGGCGCGCTTCATTTTCCCGAGATCGAAATGTGCCTCTTTGAGCTCGAATGTGCACACTCGGTTTTAAGCACGATTCACAATAATTTTGGGCGACGAAAAATAATCTATTAATTTTTATCGTTCCCTCTCACTCGTACTTATGAGTTTGTCGTATCTTTTCGCTCGCTTGCACTCATTGCTATGGTAAATACATTTTTTGAATATAAAATTGATATTTACTAAATTAAAATAAAATTTTTGATTTGAAGGAGCGCACGGAAAATTATACAAATATAATAAACACGAGGATGTGCGCATTCGAGCGAAAAGTGGCACATTTCCGAGCGAGGGAGGCAAATGAAGCGCGACGCGGAGCGGCGCGCTTTATTTTCCCGAGATCGGAATGTGCCACTTTGAGCTCGAACGTGCACACTCGGTTTTAAGCACGATTCACAATAATTAATTTACTTTCTTAAACGGCTAACTTCACCTGTCAAATTTTATTTAGATGTGCGCGCGCAACTTCCTTTGCCTCCTAGTATTTTACTCTCAAAAAAAGCATAACTTCAAATGTTACACAGGAAGGCATCAAAATTTTAGAATGACTTAGGTGGGACATGTTAAAAAAAGTTGGAAAGCACCGTTCTAGCTTCAAATAGGATTTTATTAATTTCGGCGTTGAAAAGAAACGCAAATCGAAAACGCGTAAGCGCAATAAAAAATTAAAATACGTTTCCCGAAAAGCTGTCAGATTAATAATTCATTCAAATTGATCTTTGTAGATTTAATTTTTTATTTGTTCGCTTCGTCAAATCGGAAGTTCGGTAATTTCGGAAGCAGTTTCTATTTTTGGGAGTTTCGGAGGAAGCAAACCTTTTTTTTGATCAATACATGAGATTGACAATAAAGCGATAAAAACGATACTTTGTGCTTTGCCATAGATATAAAACGGAACTGACTTCCATGAGTGTTGTATAAGTACTTGTAATTCTTTGATGTTTGGCTCTTAATATAAAAAAAAATACCTGAGCTTCGAATTTGATATTTTCGCGTAAGAAAAGCGCCGCTACGCGAAACGCAAAAACAAAAGGCCAAGAAAACTTATCGTTTTCTTTGTAATTACAGCAAGAAATGTAATGAAATTCGGCGACTTAGACAATTTTAAAGTTTTAAATTGATTTTCTTTGCTTAACTTGTATTTACGACAAAAACTGCTTAAAAACAAATACTGATTTATCTTCGCGACTAGTTTTATCGCAAACTTTAAATTGCTTAACGCAATTTGTCAGACATTGCAATTAATTTCTAAAAATAGCTTAATAGTTCTAATTACTCGCTAGGAAAACAATTTCTTAGTCGACAATTCAATTAGAAAATTTCTACTTCGAACGGCGAAAAGGATCATTTAACAAAAGCGTTCGAGCCTCCTGCTTCTAAAACTAACACTCGATTAGAAAAATTCTATTAACGAATCTCGGGAATCACGACTGTATCGTTCGGACAATGCCCCCCGCATGAATATAATATATATTTTAGTTATATAGAAAAAAATATATAATTTTATAAAACGGCAAAAATTTATGAATTCTCAAATTAAATGTTAATATAAATTGTAAAGTAGTTCTATGCTTTATAATATAAAATATAAACTATAAAAATAAATATATATTTTATTGTTAAGCTTTATTTAATTTCAAAATATAATTTGTTGCATATAAATTTCATAATAGCTTAAAATATAATAGGTAGATATGTAATATAATCAATTAGATAGGTATATTAAAAAATTATGTTTTTTTTGACAAAAAAATTTATAGTGTTCTAAGCTGATTACACATAAAAAGATTGCTTTTTCTTTTTTTATTTTGATACATTTATTAAACATATTTAAAAATGAATTAATTTACAAATCTACACGGAAAAAATGTATGGCGTTTGTCACCGTACTGGTGGCGTGCTCTGAAGGCAGGGGCGTTAATTTAGTTTCTTGGTCCTACTTTTACTACCAACTTAAAAGTACAGCCCGTTTGATAATTTTAATTGTATAGCAGATGTGGACTCATAAAAGATGCCCATCTTAAATTTCAATTAAATTTGCCCTATAAGCACCATATAAGGGAACCTGTTGTACCTTGGTTTCTTTGTACCTAGGGCAACTTTATTTTTTTTTAATATTTGCGGACTTTCGTGACTCATAATTTTGATATTTTAAATTCCACATTGACAGACATTAATCTTCCGTGTACTAGGTGGGGTATAACTAACGTGAACAATTTTTTTTTTTTGTGAAAACGGGATGTTTGGTAATCGAGCTTAAAACCGAGTGTGCACATTCGAGCTCAAAGTGGCACATTCCGATCTCGGGAAAATGAAGCGCGCCGCTTCGCGTCGCGCTTCATTTGCCTCCCTCGCTCGGAAATGTGCCACTTTTCGCTCGAATGTGCACATCTTCGTACTCATTAGATTTATCTACTTTATCCTTGGCTCCTTCAAATTAAAAAAATATATTTAGTAGGGCAAATATCGATTTTATGTTCGAATAATATATTTACTTTAGCAATGAGTAAAAGGGAGCAAAAAGATAGAACAATCTCGTAAGTGCGAGTAAGAGAAAACGATTAAAATTATTCAAGGCAACGATAAAAATTATTCAATAAATTTTTCGTGTAATTTATTGGTCTAAACTACTGCGAAACATTAAAATTGCCATAAATTGTCATAAAATTGACATAAAGTACAATTTTGTGGATTTTATTGCATTTTATTTTCGGGGTATGGTAAACCCCACCTAGTATGGGGAGGGTTAACGTAAAGTTAGCAGCAGCTGGCCAATATCCTTTGTTAATGTAGGAGACCAATTGAAATTTTTAATTAAAAAAAAATAAGTTTTTTTATATTCTTTACTTAAATATCTTATTGATTTTTATTACCTAATAACAAATGATTCATCGTAATAGAAAGATTATTTATTAATGTTTGCATAGTAGTGGTCTGATTTTGGCACAGCATAATCTTTAATTTTATTTTTGAGTTTAAACATCAAGGGTCCGTGTGTTGTACCTCGGTCACTGTCAATAAATTGTACCTTGGCCCTAAGATCAACGTGCAATAAATAAAAATTTAGATATACCCTTGTTAAAAATTCTTATTTCTTTTTTATTTTGCTTCAGATAATATGCCTCACAAGGCTAACGAAAAATTTAAATTTTTGCAAAGTTAACCATTAAGTATGTGAAATTTTAGTATACGAGAACAGATTTGTTAATTTTTGAAACAATTTTAGCGTCATCTCAAAGAAGAACATCAATAATTCTTATAATTCAAAAATCAATATACAGTTTTCGTAGAACACTGAGTTTTATTTTGCTTAATGTGAATAGAGCCAAGGTACATCACCTCTGTTGTACCTAGGCCATAGATCCACTAATTTTTAAATCTTATAGCAATTTGAGCAAACGATTGGAAATGCTTTTAAATATTTTATGATAAATACCTTATTAGTGCCCCACAAGATGCAATTCATTTTATCAACAAATTGTTACATATACAATTTAAAAAAAAATTAAAGTGAAAATAGGGCCACGGTACAACACGTTCCCCTACTTCTACAATACATATTTTTTTTATTAAAGCTATTTTCATATATAAAATTGCCTTTAGGGTGTTATTGGGTTTTTCTATCTAAAATAATTTGAAAACATAAAAAACCTGTCTTTCTATAGCTAAAAATCAATTTGTTTCGGGGAAAAATTATAATGTGTAACTTCGTAGCGTTCAACAAACATTGTTGTTCTACTTCGTAAAACACAAATTAAACAACAAAATCGAAACGATTGTCTGCAATCGCATTTAGCGCTAATTTTAGGGATTGAAATAAATCAATCCGATCACAAAGCCTTTCAGCGAAATACCATTAAATAATAAAATGGAATTTATTTAAATTTCAGTAATAACAGAAATAGATTGCTAAATTCCGCAAGCGTTTGAGTTGAATTTTAATTAAAACATAATTTTGTTTGTGTAAATATAAGAATTGAATTATTGGATCAGCCGAACGCCGAGATCATTTGTGATAATACATTAAACAAGCCTCCCAGATTATTGTATGTCGTACCTGTAATCTTAGATCTTAGGCTTAAAGCCCTACTTCGTTAATTTCGAATCAGTTGATAATCCGCCAAAACATTAATACAACATTGTAGCTATTTAATCCTCGACAATCGCGAAGACATGGAAATTAATTTAGCAACGTTCGTTCATCCTCGTGCAGAGCGGATCACGCATACGTATAGAAATTATTGTTCCCATAAACCTGCAAATGTATGTACAATAATCCAAAGCGCAAACAATCAAACTACATGGATTTGTATTTAAATCAAACTTCACAATAACTTTAGGGAATTTACGCTTTACGGAATCACTCATTAACAATCGCGCGAATTTCCACACAGGCTTAGTTAAATCCCGCCTCAGGTGCCTACAATTCGCGTATTTTTAGTAATAGGAGCGTACTGTATTGTTAAGGTGTTTGGGGTCCGTGGTTGAAAATGTTTGAGAACTGCTATCTTAATACAATTCAAATTATTACACAAATTTTTTATATACACTAGGGTGATTAAAAAAAAAGCAATATGATTTTATTTTTGGTCACTCATGAAAGTATGTTAATTTAATGTGTTTTTAAAAAACCAAAAATCAGCTCAATTAAAAAATTTTGAATTTTTAAAAATGTTAAATGGTTAAAATTGAATTTTTTTTAAGTTTGTTTTTTTCTTTATGTTATTATTGTCTACGTTTAAAATTATAAATATTCTGAAAATTTTAAGTTGATACATATATCAATTTATAGAGGTTGCTTAAATTTTTTTTAATTTTTAAAGTAGTGTACTTTTGTTGTTTTCGAGCGACCTGAAAATATAAATATCAAAAAAAAAATTAAGTGCAATAGTACTAGTTGTCTTTATGTTTTTTTTCGTGTTTCGTGCTTCATTTCTATTCTTTAAGACGGTGGTTCTTAACCGGGGGTGGCCACACTCCTGAGTATGCGGGACGGTAATTTTGGGAGTGCAGGAGGAGCCCCAAACAATATAAATATTAAATATCATTTATTAAAGTTTGCAAAAAATGTATTTTTCTAAACTAAAAATCGAAAAACATTTTTCAATGGGGCGCAGAGACCTATTTTCTTATTCAAAGGGGTGCGTCTCACTTAAAAGGTTAAGAAACACTGCTTTAAGATCTTATCTTCAAGAAAATAATTTTTTTAGTATTATAAATATTATAATTAATATAAGTATAAATAAAATATATAATACATATTATAAAAGGTCGCTCAAAAACATGAAAAATCTACTACTTTAAATATTAAAAAAGTCTTAAGCGACCTCTATACATTGATATATGTATAGACTTGAAATTTTGAAAATATTAATAATTTTAAACATGCTATCCTAATACCATTTAATTAATTAACTACAGAAAACATCTAAAAATTATTAATACACAAGCTTAAAAAAATTTACGTTATCTCTTTTGCTTAAAAAAAATCTTTTTTATACAAATTATTAGATTGATCTCGTTATAAGTAAAAAATATTACAGACGGTTTTGGAATTTGAAATTCTTCAAGAATTTAAATTAAAAAAGATCTAAATATTTTTAATTTATGATTTTAAACAAAATTCAAAAGTATAAATAATAAATAAAATTAATTACCTTTGCCAAGACTTCCGACAAATTACTTTATTTCTAACAAAACGTTTTTTAAACATGGTCATGCATTTCTTAGAAATTATTATACAGGGTGTTATCAAAATTGTTGCCTAACCTATCTTCCCTATTTCAATGCATATTTAATATGCGATTTCTGTTTTTTGTTTTTAAAAAAAGATGTGGCTTTAAAGTCATCGTTATAATAGACTTAATCAAAAATTTTTAAAATATTCTAAATAATAAGTTATATATTACACCCCATAGCATAACTCAAAAGTATGACTCATAAGGCCACTTGACTTAGGGTATGTTTTCATTCAGTTTATATCAGTGGGTTAAGTTCCAGTACTTATTTGTCTCACAGGCTATATAAACAAAAAAACTCAATAAAATAAATGTGGTTTTGTGTCATTTCAATTCGAAAAACACACTAATTAGAAATATTAAGTTTTGACCTAAATTCTCCAGGGCCCATCGATAAAATAAAACAGTTTTAGAATAAACTACGCTTTTTTATGGTATAAAAGTTAAGAATGCCTCATTAACACAGCAAATTAGATGTTAAAGATTGTAATTTATTGGTCGTATAAAGTTTAATGGTTTCTACATATTCGAAATAATAGATTTTATTGGCTAATGAAACGTTTCATATCCTGCCCAATACACTAGTTTTATATAAAAGCAACTACAAACTAAATAAGCGCCTTTGCACTGGAACAAAAAAAATGTACGTAATCAAAGGGACGTTAAATTGCAAGGTAGGGTGGAGTGCTTTGCAGCAGAAACTTTTCAGTTCAAAATTCACTTGACGTCGATATATAAAACGAACGTAAACATCCATTGTTTGTTTTTTCATTTATCAATAAAACGGAAATCAGAACTGAAGATGACGACTTTAGCATTTGGAAAGCCGATAATTAGATTCCTTCGGTTTCGTCGATCACTCGAATATTTTTATGGGCATCTTCTTTTTGCGGTTGCCCTCTTATTATCTTTTTTTGCGACTCAAAAAAGACAAAAGTTGGGCTGTAAATAATTTTTAACCAAAAAAAAAAACGACAATAAACCATTTCGAATGCGCCGAACAGATTATAAAGTTTTCGGTAACGCATTCGCGTGTAGAAAATGGCTCCCAGATGTGCAATGTGCGCAGAAATCTGCTTCTTACCTCGCATTCCGAGTTTAAACTTTTCCTTCCGCGTTTTCCGGACGGGTCTAAAAACTTTTCGATTTCATATGTGTCACACCGAAAGAGTTCCATAAACGTTTTGTCATTCCTTTACGTTTTTTGGCAGCTCTCGCAACTTTCGCTCTCGCCGAAAAAAAATTATTGCCGGTCGCCTTTTTCGCATCGCTTTTTCCTAATTGCCGAAGAAACGAACTCCGCGCGGCAAATTCATTAATTCTTCGGGAATAAGTGAAAGGTAATGAGGTTTTTTGTGCACGAAAACATTAAACGCACAATAAAATGGGGTCGGCTTTTAAGATCCTGAAAGACCTAATTTAGTATTGAGATGTATGCGGAGGTTCACTTCTTCGGTTTACTTATTGACCACTGGAACTTATAACCTTTTCTTGTCGTGTCAACATGTTTGTGTTGCTTAAAGAAATCGACCTCTATAAGCAATAAAATACGGATCTAGACTGCCGTTTCTAAAGCTATTGCTCATAAATAAAGAATATGTTAGGGTTGTATTATGAAAATTTATTGCTAAAGCTTAAATTTAGAAACATTGAATCTTAAGCCTTCAAATAAAACTAAAATATTGTTTAAATATTTATTGGGCCGTATCGGGAAAACGTTCCGCATCAAAAATGGATTTTCTTTTTGCGATTTACTTTAATTGAATTGAAAAGGGGGTCGGTTTTGATTAAAAAATAAATGCGCACTGGGCCTTATTAAAATTACATAAGCTGTCGAACTGAAAGAATCGTTATCGGCGAAGATACTAGAAAAATTTGTTGTAAATATTTTGGGTGAATGCGCAGTAAAATAAAGTTTTAGAACAATATTATTTTAATTGATAATAAACATTATCGATTCTTAATAAAATAGATAGGAAGTTATGGACCGTTTTTAAATTTTGATTATTTTGTAAAAAGTATAAAAAAAAAACATATCCATTGATGGTATTGACTTTAAAAAATATATTAACATTCCGTGTACTAGGTGGGGTATAACTAACGTAAACAATTTTGTATATTAAATTTTTTTTGCAATCAACAAATTTAATTTAGTGCTGTAAATATCGATTGTATGTTCAAAAACGTATTTTTACCATAGCAATGAGTGAGAGCGAGCGAAAAGATACAACAAAATCATAAGTGCGAAAGAGAGGGAATGATAAAAATTATTTACTAATTTTTTGTTACCAAAATGATTGCTAATCATGCTTAAAACCGAGTGTGCACATTCGAGCTTAAAGTGGCACATTCCGATCTCGGGAAAATGAAGCGCGCCGCTACGCGTCGCGCTTCATTTGCCTCCCTCGCTCGGAAATGTGCCACTTTTCGCTCGAATGCGCACATCTTCGTGTTTATTATATTAGTATAGTTTTCCGTGCGCTCCATCAAATCAAAAACTTTAATTCAATTTAGTAAATATCAATTTATATTCGAAAAACGTATTTACCATATCAATAAGTGGAAGGGAGCGAGAAGATACGATAATCTTGTGAATGCAAGTGAGAGGGAACGATTAAAATTATTCAATTAATTTTTCGTGTAATTTATTGTTCTAAATTATTGCGAATCATTAAGAAATTGCCATGAAATTAATATATATTTCAATAAGGAGGCAAGTTTATAAGTTGAAGAAAAGGTTAAATTTTTGTATTTTTATTAATAAAAATCTATTCTAATGCATAAATAAATATTTGTTTTACTTAAAGCTATTCATTATGTGTTATTAAAATATATTTCTTATTAGTGATGTGCCGGATATCTGTATCCGTATCCGTATCCGCGGATATCCGAGGGAGGAAAAAAATTCGTATCCGTATTTGTATCAGTTACTTTTTGGCGGATCTTGAACGGTTCTTTTACATTATTAAATTTCACTACATATGCAAAATTCTAAATATAGGTGATTAAGCAGCACCAAAATACTCTTAAATTCCATTAAATTTTTTTTTAACTTTTAAAATCACACATTTGGTATATTTATATTGCAAAAATTAAATATTTAAACATTTATTGTAGTTAGTTACCAATAGTAACTCAAAGGTACTAATTAAATTGTCTTTCTAATGAGATCAATAACAAATTGTTGTGATTTGCTTATAAAAAAATATATTTAAACATTGATTTTATTATAGAAAGGTATAAGATATTAATAAAATTATCTTTACCTATAATGAGATCAAAACTTAAATCTCCTTGAGAATCTAAATTATAATTAAAAGAATTACTTTAATTAAATTAGATAAAAAAAAACAATCACACTTTCAGAAACTTATACCTATATACTTTTATAATTTAAAAACTTACAAAAAAATTCTATGACTAATTGTGAGCAAGAAAGTTGAGGTCCCTATCCGTATTCGCGGATCTAAACACAAATGATGCGTATTCGTATCCGTATCCGCGGATATATATTTTTAACGATCCGGTACATCGCTATTTTTTATCATTGAACTGTCATAAAGTAGAATTTTGTGGATTTTATTTCATTTTATTTTCGGGGTATGGCAAACATTTAGTCAATTAGTATGCGGAAGGTTAATAAAAAAAATTAACAAGTTGGCTTGAATTTACTAAACTAAATTTTCCCTAGTTTTGTACTTTTGTATTTTTATATTTTTTTGTATATTTAAACAAATAAGTGTCTTATTTCTATTTTTTTTTTCACATTTATGGTGCCTATTGATTTCTTTCTGTACATTTTTTTTTATTTTGGAATTCAAGACTATACAGATGTGATAACATCTCTATAGGAAACATTAAAGAGTGTATATATTCCTTGATAATAATAATAATATTCAAATATTTAATTTATAATAACTCTATTAATTTCGACTTATCGGGGTTCGACTGAAAATGCAATAATGAGTCAAAATTTGACAGAACCGAAACTGCAAAATTGTAATTTTGGGAATGAACAGCCTGGGCAAACAAAGTCCAGTAGAAACCTCCAAATTACAAATTTGCCAAAATTTTAGGGGGGGGAGGGCATTTGCCACGCTCTCTTTACCGACCGGGTTCTCGTATTATTTGTACAAGTCGATTTGAATTTTTTGTGCGGTTGTATTTTTTATGATTTAATACTTGTAATACGCAAAAAATAACATTCTTTTCAAAATATGGCGCAAAGGTCCAAGTACATTTGTTTTGCAAATTGAATAAATTAATTTGAATAAAAATAACAATGCGAAAGGCGAGGCTGGGACATTATGTCGGGAAGCGTTTGTTGATTGCGAAGGGTAAATATTTGTAGTTCTATTTTTATTTGGAATGATTTTAATATAAATGCTTGCCCTATAAATAACTTTCCCATATGGAAGGAAAAACATTTTACAGGAAAGTATAATTATACATCACAACCCTGTTAGCCATGACTGATGGTACCCTAAAGCTTAAAATACAAACAAGATTAGAAGCTATTATAACTTTAATCCTATATACGCAAAATTAGTAAGCGTTATGGATTTATGTGATACGAATTTAGAAAATAAATTTACTTTCTAAAATGCGAAACACCATTAATTATATTTTAACGAATTTTCGCCGTTCTGTAAATTATAACAAATGTTAGTTTGCTTTTTCTCACACGGAAAACCGGTTTTAAATTAATTAACTTGCCGTATAAGCGGTCTAAATTTTTATTTGAAAAAACAACATTAAAATATCCCTCGAAAATAATAGACTCGCAGAAGGATAAGAAATAATACAAACAGTTTATGCAAGCAACGATATAAATCATCCCTTACGTCCGATCCCTCAGGACCCGTACACGTAAAATTTAGACTTTCATACGCAACAGAAGCAAAGAGAGCTTTAGTTTAACTTTTGCATCAAACATATTTTTTTGCCTAGAATTTTCGTAATTTTCTAACAAATTAAACGTTGACATAAAATTTTCATTTCGATGTCAGCTTTTCTTTATATCTATTAAGTATTCGGTGTCATTAATCTTCTTATAAAATGAATTTCAGTCACTGCTTTCAAATTGTAAGAAAGGAAAATTGGGTATAAAGGGTTGTAGTAGACAGAGATATGCTTTACATGTAATTTTGCTGAAGTCGTTTCGGGATTCTTCTGCGCTCTACCTTTTTTTTTAGTCCTGGCAAAAAACACTAAAGCGTAATTTAGGAGTTTAAGAGTGGGTTTTGTACGTACAGTAAAACCTCTCGTGGCGGCCATCTCTATAAAGAGACCACCTCCAAAAGCGGACAGTACGCTTCAGAACAGATATATCGTAATTTAATTCGTTTTATAAATTTCTTTCTAAGGCGACCACTTCCTAACGCGACCGCTACTTTTCAAAATTACTTAAATTTGAAAAAAATTGTATAGATAATTGCTGTAAAAGCGAGCTTGAATGTGCATATAAGTAGGAGAACCTGTTGTACCTTGGTCCCTTTGTACCTAGGGCAACTTTATTTTTTTTTAATATTTGCGGGCTTTCGTTACCCATATTTTTTGATATTTCAAATGCCACATTGACAGACATTAACTTGAAGTTAGCAGCAGCTGGTCAATGTACTTTGTTAATGTATGAGATCAATTGAAATTTTTAATCGAAAAAAAGTAAGTCTTTTTATATTCTTTTTACTTAAATATCTTATTGATTTTTATTACCTAATAACAAATGACTCATCGTAATAGAAAGATTATTCATTAATGTTTGCATAGTAGTAGTCTGATTTTGGCACAGCATAATCTTTAATTTTATTTTTGAGTTTAAACATCAAGGGTCGGTGTATTGTACCTGGGTCACTGTCAATAAATTGTACCTTGGCCTTAAGATCAACGTGCAATAAATAAAAATTTAGATATACCTTGTAAATTTTTATTTTTTTTATTTTGTTTCAGATATTATGCCTCGCAAGTCTAACGAAAAATTTAAGTTTGCAAAATTAACCATTAAGTATGCGAAATTGTAGTGTACTAAAAGAGTTTTGTTAATTTTTGAAACAATTTTAGTGTCATCTCAAAGAAGAACATTAGTAGTTCTTATAATCCAAAAATAAATATATAGTTTTTGTAGAACAATGGGTTTTATTTTGCTTAATGTGAATAGTGCCAAGGGACATTACCTCTGTTGTACCTAGGCCATAGATCCACTAATTTTTAATCTTATAGCAATTTGAGTAAACGGTTGGTAATGCTTTCAAATATTTTATAATGAATACCTTATTAGTGCCCCACTACGATGCAATTTATTGTATCAACAAATTGTTACATATACAATTACAAAAAAATTAAAAGTAAAAAAAAGGCCAAGGTCCAACATACGTCGTTTTATTTGAGTACATTATTTTTTTTTATTTTAAAATTTATGTATACAAATCTAACAAATACGAGGATGTGCGCATTCGAGCGAAAAGTGGCACATTTCCGAGCGAGGGAGGCAAATGGAGCGCGACGCGGAGCGGCGCGCTTCATTTTCCCGAGATCGGAATGTGCCACTTTGAGCTCGAAGGTGCACACCCGATTTTAAGCGTGATTCACAATAATTATCTTACTTTCTAAATAATACTACTTTATTTATAATAACTTTGATTTAATAACAATATGATTCTCATAAGTTGTTTAATATAGCATTCGTTTTTACTTTTCTCTCTACAAAAGACCAATTTTAGCAAGAACCGACGCTGGTCGTGTTAGAAAGGTTTCACTGTATATATAAAATATATTTTTATTGTTAACGAGGGACGACGCTGATTAAATAACGTTTCCGTTTTTAATTTGCCTTGAAAATTTACAGTCCAAAAAAAGTGGTAATTTTTTTTCGGGCGCGTTTGAAGGCCTAAATTTTTAATTAATAAGAACGTTTTTGTCGTTAACACTAATCTGAGTTTAAGTTATAAAACGTTGTCCTTAAATTAAAGTAGAAAATTTTGCTAATTTTTGTGCGTGACGCGAGTAGATAACAAGCATTTACGCAGTATATTTAGGCTTTTCTCTTTTCGAGCTTTAAAGAATCTTTTATGGAAGTGAAATGTTTTACAAGGGAGAAGAAATTAATGTAAAAGCAATTCTCACGGTGTACTTTAAAATTTTATAAGTAATTTAGCTGATGTTTTAGTCCTGGGGACGAATGAACAAGGGCTCAATTTAAAAATTTTATATTATTCTTCTTTTTGGTTTATATCCGAAGGGGAAGCACATTGCGATCTCAAACCGCAGGAGCGTACATTGTTGCTATGCTTTCTATATAAAGTTTCTGACACGTCTGGTGTGTGCAGCATTAAGGAAGACGTTTTATTGATATATAATGAAACAACTTTTCTTCGTTTTCTTTTTATTTTATATCGAAACCGTCTCATTAAATCTGCTAAGTTGAAAATTTTTTAAAAGTTTTCTTTATAAAGGCTAATTTTTGAAATACAGCCATTGCAACTGAGATATATCTATTAATTTAAAATAATCATTACCATGTACAAGGTCTGTTCAGAAAATAACCGAACATTTTGGATTACGCGCCAACGGAGATATTAAGTGATATGGGGTTGGAAGCAATCTCAAATGAAGCTGCTTCAAAAAATGGAAACGTCGATGGGAAAAGAGTATCAATAGGGTAGGGATGTACTTCTATGAGAACAAGGATCAATAATCTGTAAAATTACAAATTAAGTTTAAAATATTAAGTTCGGGTACTTTCTGAACAGATCTCGTATGCACTACCGTCCGAAAATATGGAACTACCAGCATATTGATCAGCAATTGATCGCTAGGGGAAATACGTACAAAATGACACAGGTGAAATAATTTGAATATGGCGGACTCTAGCGCGCAACTGACTACCACATCACGTGACCCAAATAGCTTTTACTAACTTGCCAAAATGATATCGTGCCAAAGTGGCCTAAGTGGCGTACGACAAACGTTTGTACGTTACGGGATTTTACTTTACGAGAATTTTTTTTGCATAAATTATAAGTGTTTTGCTATTGTACCCATACCAGGAAAACGTAGATCAAAGACTCGACAGACCTTTTTAGTTTTAATTTCTGTGTCTAATATGAGAGAAATTAAGTCGAAAAATGAATCCAAAGTAAAGAAGAAAATTTTCCTAATAACGCTTAAAATGACGAAGAGGACTGTGCATGCATATAATGCAATAATCTTTTTTTGCGATCTAAGCCCGAAGGAGACTATTTGCGGTAGTTAAATTGTTCCCATAGGGCTCACGATGCTTGCGCTGACGTTCCTATAAGAACCAGGCATTTTATCTGTAAACTTTGTCAATAATTGTATAGCTTTTACATGTATGTCATTTCGTTCATACACGGAGAAAAAATATCGGCAAAATGACCATACGTATCGCTATTTTAGCTATACGTTGTATAGTCATCTTTCACTAAGATACGCGGTATAGCGAATTTAGTTATACGGAGTTTCCTTATTGCGGATCGTCAAAGTAACGATACGTATTATTGTTTTAGACATTCAAACGATTCTTGTCATGGTGATTTAACGGTTGTGCACGGAGAACAAAATATTGTCAAAATGACCATACGTATCGCTATTTTAGCTATACAAATCCTCAAGTTGACTGTACTGTTACCTACACGACGAAAACTGCACACGTTCACGAGAGTTCTTCGTTGAACGCTTGAATCAAATAAATGATTCCTTATTATAAGTATAATATGTAGCGCTGTTTTGATCATACTATGAACTGTCAAATTAACTTTTAAATGTCATTAAATTAGCCAATCGAAACGTTGTTCTGACAATATGTCAATTGAGGATACGTCAGATAGTTATTTTGATGATATTTTTTTTTCGTCTAGCATATGGCCAAAATGGAGTTTGGCTGATTTCGGTTATATTTTTTTCTGTTATTTTTATCGTAGAAATGTTTGTTAGCGTCATTCAATAAACAATTAAAGGTAATTGGTCGAGAATATGAGTAAGCTATCTATTGCCAATAAATAGTTGTGACCCAAAAATATAACCATATGTAATTTTGTACGAATTTCCTTAATAAAACGCATTGATGTAGAAAACCATAATTAAAACCTTTATTATTAACACTTTTATTATTTAACAGTCAAAACAGTAAATTACAATTGTATTTCCACTAATAAGATTTTCTTCTATAATTAAAAAATGATCTTGTTTTCTTCAATTGTGAAATTGTATTCTAGAATTATTGAAGTATATTCCACATAACTACTTTTACTTTTAAATTTTATTTTGAAGAAAACAGTGAGGTATTTACTAATGAGAAAATAGTCTACTTAAACAATTTTTTATTAGAAGAGTTGAAATGTTTAATAAAGGTTATCAATTTTTGTTTTGTACATTACCCCGTTTTCATTACTGACTAATCGCTAAATAATTGTAAAAAATGGTGTGGTGGTCCCATTCTATTGGACGGTAGTGTACATAACAAAATAAGTTATCAAAATATGAATTTTTCTTGATGTGAGTGGTTTATTTTATTTCGGTTATTTAATGTAGAAAATTGATGATTTTCAATTTTTTTATTAAACTTATTTCTTTCAATTTAAAATTTTAAGAAAAATACATGTTTTTTGCGCTTATTAATATGTATTTTTTTTAATACTTATTTTAGATCGGTTCCACCTGAAATATTAATCGCATTCGAATTGATTTATCTTTGACCTTTTGCAAATTGACCGCTTTATTATTTTATAAATGGCTTTAAGATATAAAACAATAATTTCGTATTATTTTAGATTCTCTTTAATCCCGAAACGTCTTCGGTTATTTAAGACGAGCTCGATATCGTCCAATTTAGTGAACTCGACAAAAAAAAAGTTCTAATATATTATTTCGAATGAATTCAATATTTATTTTACTAAAGCCCTTTACTAGCGGCACAGCTGGTGGTTGTATCTCTGAATATTTTCTTTTGATTGATCGATAGAAAATGTAGCGTAAAGCATTTGTATGAGTATTTGTATTTTCTGGATAGGCGGTCTGTTTAGGTTCGTTTTAGTGTTTATTTTCCTCCTTTTTTTCCGTTTTGATAACGCCGACCTTTATTTAATGTCAGCTAAAAAATTACGACTTTTACCTCTTTAATAAAGAGAAACATTTTGTAGCACTTTGTTCGCCCCCAAAAAAAAAACGGAAAAACAACCGGCCGCCTCGAAAGCGCCAGGACCAAAGATTAAAAGAGCAGGTGCTCGGGCTTTAACTAAATTCGCAACTTTTCTTTAACGACTGTTAAATTGACACGTCCACATAAAATCATTAAACTAAATTTTATGGGGTCATTAGAAAAGTTTCTTAGTGACTCAAATGGAATAACTACGTTTTATTACTCATTCGGTTAACATTTTCGCCGTATGTCGCATAAGCCGTTAAGAAATTCGAAATTAGCGAAATTCGAGCCGAAGACGAAAGGTCGCAGGATCGCTTCGCCGCTTACGATTAGAGCAGAATTAGATTTTTGAAAAATACGAGCAATATGTCGCGGCACACCCATCCACGAAGAGGAAAGGTTTTTGCTCTCTTTGCGAAACGAAAGTTTCGAAGGCCGAAGCGCACGAAATATTGACACTATTGGTTTTTCTCTGATTTATCGGCAATTTTTTTTTTGGGTTAGGGACGAATCTCGGATTTTATTGAAAAAGATTCTATAATTTTAAGAGGGGACGGGGATATAAAAAGCAGGAGGGAAGCCAGCCGCATCCTGTCTGAGGACGGCCGAATTTATTCGGCCGGGCAAAACTAAACAATGCCCGCAAGAAGTAATCGGGCACGAAATATGTCGATGATTCGCAGCCGCAATTATAAGTTTAATATAACTGTAACGTTCCAAGAACTTTAGTTGTACCCAAGAGTAGTTACCGAAGTCACCGAATCGAAGTCCCGTATTCCCTGTTCGGGGCTTGGGGGTTGGCGAACGATGTAGTGAGGTGCTTGGAGTGTGTATCCCCTCGGGCATCTGGTAGGTAATTAAGGAAGTCAGCCGAACATCGCTCAAAGAGAATGATTAGTTCATTTCTTCACTTCTCCTGAGACTGACAGAAGATAGATTTTATTCGCCACTTTATTTTGTTGTTATCGCCCTTTTTACTTTTTCGCCGGCCCTCAAAAACTTTCGATCTCATCGACGGAGGAAATCTATTGTAAATCGGCGATATTAATTATTTTTTTCGTTGACCTTTTCGGGCGAATTGAACGTTTTTTGAAGTTGTACTTCTTTGGGCTCGTTGAGAGTGATATTTAAGGGGAAACGAATGTTGCGCGCGCACTGCTAACGAGAATTTGGCGGTTGAAGTTAACCGTCTAAGAAAGTAAATTAATTATTGTGAATGATGCTTAAAACCGAGTGTGCACATTCGAGCTCAAAGTGGCACATTTCGATCTCGGGAAAATGAAGCGCGCCGCTCCGCGTCGCGCTTCATTTGCTTCCCTCGCTCGGAAATGTGCCACTTTTCGCTCGAATGCGCACATCCTAGTATTCATAAAATTTTGCACATTAAACTTTCTTTCCGTTCAACAAATTTAGTTTTAATATTGATATGTTCGAAAAACGTATTTTTACCATAGCATTGAGTGGAAGAGAGCGAAAAGATACGACAAAGTCATGAGTAAGAGTGAGAGGGAATGATAAAAATTATTTACTAATTTTTCGTTATCAAAATTATTGAGAATCATGCTTAAAACCGAGTGCGCACATTCGAGCTCAAAGTGGCACATTCCGATCTCGGGAAAATGAAGCGCGCCGCTCCGCGTCGCGCTTCATTTGCTTCCCTCGCTCGGAAATGTGCCACTTTTCGCTCGAATGCGCACATCCTCGTATTTATTACATTCGTTCAATTTGTCCTAAGCACCTTCAAATCTCAAATATACATTTAATATAGTAAACATGGATTTTATATCCAAAAAACGTATTTACCATAGCAATGAGTGGAAGAGAGCGAAAATATATGATAATTTTGTCAGTACAAGCGAGAGGGAATAATTAAAATTATTCAATTAATTTTACGTCTAATTTATTGGCTTAAATTATTGTGAATCACGCTTAAAGCCGAATGTGTACATCCTCGTATCTATTGTATTCGTCTATAGCAGTGGTCGGCAACCTTGTAATCCAAACGAGCAAAATATAGACAATACACAATTAAAATTTATTCAAACAGCCATAATTACAACTCTAAATATATCCCTTTGACCTTCAAGTTTTTTTTCACCAAATTTCAATAATGGAATTGTGTTTTCTAGGAATTTTTTCAAATTAATCCACAGTGTTGAAGAGCCGCATCCGAAGAGTTAAAGACCCGCATGTGCCTCGCGAGCCGCAGGTTGCCGACCCCTGGTCTATAGCAATCATCTCTCTGTCAAATCATTTATTTCAATGTAAAATAAAATTGCATAATGAATAGACATACCTACTTATGAATTATCTACATATATCTACTTTTATATTAGGTATATGTACTACTATCATATAACATAGAGGGCCTTGTTTCTGATCTTTTAAGGGTGGTGATTGCGTTTATATTACACTAACTATTATAAGATGTAACTTAAAAAAAGTTAAATGATTTTAACAACCAGTTTCGAATTTTTCTAATCAAGATCATATGCATAATATAATTATTATAACTAAACTAATAATTTTAATTAAAAATTAAAAACCGATGTTTAAGGACCCGGTTTGTGATCTTCACAATTGCTGGTATTCCATTTTTTGACTCCAGGTTCTTATTCTCATATTTAAAAAAGATATATTAGTTGTAACATTATTTATTATTAATTTTAAATAAATTAAAATTATCAATTTAATAAAAATTAAATATTTATCTATTATAAACAGAAGTCGAATTTGTACACATACAGAATACGAATTATGATATAATATATTGCATAAATTCCGTTTAATTTTCAAAATTTTTTTTCCATTAGCAATTTTTTCATATTTACTTTAATTTTTTACAATTTTTATTTGTGATTTTTTAATTGATTATTTTTTAATGTTTTCGCTTTTTTTGATTTTTTTTGATTTATTTATAAGATTTCTTTACAATTGTTTCGTTCATTTTTAATAAATCTGACAATAATCATGTTTTGATCTTGTATTATTTTTTTTTTTTTAGATCGCCACATCAAGATGGGAACTTTTGGATCTTCGAGGCAGGATAATTGTGAGTTTTTAAATTTTTAATTTCTGGGGTTTATGCTTCTTTTTATGCTATGAATTTGTTTTATTATCATACGTATTGTTTATGAAAAATAAATTGATTGGAGAAATCAGAACCAATGCGCATTAATTGAGATATAATTAAATGGCGTTTATAAACACTTGCATTATTAGGTTTCTCATTAATTGTGACATAATTTGTTAGTTAAACCCTTTGCCAAGTATACGATATCTCATTGGAATGGTGCTTAAAACCAAGATTGCATATTCGAGCTCAAAATGGCATATTCCGATCTCGGGAAAATGCCACTTTTCGCTCGAATGCGCACATCTTTGTGTTAATTGGATTTGTCTACTTTATTCTTGGTTTTTTCAATCGTAAATTTAGTTTTGTGAATATCGATTTTATGTTCGAAAAACGTCTTTACCATAGCAATGAGTGGAAGGGAGCAAAAAGATACGACAATATCGTCAATTCGAGGGAGAGGGAACGAATAAAGTTATCCAATTGATTTTTTGTCTAATTTATTGTGAGTCATGCTTAAAACCGAGTGTGCACATTCGAGCTCACAGTGGCACATTCAAATCTCGGGAAAATACCTCACTTGCTCCAAAATGTACTTACCATTTTTCGCTTGAATGTGCACCTTCTTGTTTTTCTTGTTTTCTCGTGAACCAATCTATCGTGTAAATTAAGGAATGGTTGTACAGTGGGAAAGCACCAGCTTTTAATTTTTTTAAGGGAAGCACAGTAACATAAAATTTGGGAACTAGTGATTTAAGTTCATAGCACCTGCATTAATGGTCCTGTCGGATTACTTTTTGGTTGGTGCGGTGGAGGTACGTAAACAAATTAAAAAACGAGTTTATGGTCGCGTGACATTTAAAACGTGGATAGAAAAACGTACATAATGCATTCATGAATAAATATGAAAAACGCTAGGTATCTAAAAAATATTATTTATAGCTTCTAGATATAATAACATTTCAAGAAATAAAATACAATGTTTGAATTAACACCAAGCATTATGCAACAATTAAAATTTAAAAAATTTAACTGATCTACTATGCAAGCACAATATGTTAAAAACACTGTTTTATGAAATACAAGACATTTTTTTGGAACTAAAAAAAGATGGGCAATTTTTGGTACCTATTTATTAGATTGTCGCATATATATTATCTGACATAAATAGGATGCAATCGCCCTCAAATGACAATTTATGAAAGAGCAAAAAATACTCTACCTGTATGCAAACATGTAAGTACCTGAAAAAATTCTAGTTAATCCAATAGAGATTAAATCTACCATAGCGTGCAATCGTCCTGTTACCTTTTGAGACAAGGAACCGTAAACAGAGGGTGAACTGACCGCGGCGCGCAATTGACCAACGCCCCGTAATAGACATCTTACCATACATTTTTACAATATTGTATTTAAACAAAATGTATAGTGTGATGCCAAAAACCTTACAGAAAACAAAAAGTATAAAAATTGAGCAGGTAGACAGGCAAAAAGTAATGCGACAGCTAATCAAGAACGGGTTCTAGCTATATTCAAACGAAAGGTACGCAACATAACACGAGGTTATATTTAATTTAGTTATGCCAAAGAAGTATGACTTCTAACGCGCGTACATAAGTCCACGCACCAGTTTTTTTTTCGACGTCGCGCGCCGTTGTAAGTAATTAATTCCGAAATAACGAACATTAATTTTTGGCGCTGTTAAAAAGAAGGCCAACAAAGGGGTCTCTAGAAAAATACACTAATACCGGATACGTAGAGTGAGATATTTCATTTTTATAACGTTGTAAATACATCTCTCTTGAATAATAAAATTCCTTAACACCCTTGTATATGAGCTTAAAATACGGGAGGGAAAAATGTATAGGTCATCAGAACTTCTATGTGTCATAATTCCAGCGAGCTTCCTCTAAAAAAGGAACCGTAAAAATATCAAATTCTTAGGTGCGAATCTTTTCGAATTAGTGCCCATTTCTTTTTCGATACAAATGTTAATCGAACAACGGGGCCGATCTTTTAATAATGGAACACGGTCATAAATTTTCAATCATATAAAAACTTGAAATAAATCACGACGTCCTTTTGCTCCTCGCTTTAAGGTATCATTTATCAAGCAAATATCGGTGTCCGCAAACAGCGCAACAGAAATTCAATGAAAACCTTTTAAATGTAGAAAAATTGTTTGTTATTTTATTGAAAGATACAATTCGAACGCTATCTGAAATCATCTGTAAACGTAAACGACAAAATTTCTACAAATCTCCTTGGAAACGGGATGTTTCTCCTCGTAACGCGCGCATCCAAGCAGAAACGTTACGAAATTGTGTTCCCTTTTTTTATGGAGTTTAATATTTGTCTTTTGATGTCGTATGCCTGACGTCCAGCGTGGAGAAAAGGGACGAAGGCGCGCGCGAAAAATTATCGAAAAACATTTTGCGTTTTTGGGGACGCGGGCGAACATACAACAAAGATCGAATTCGGGGGACGAGAACGTTATGGCGGTCGATGCGTCGTTATGAGTTAAGAATTTATGAGAAATTCGCAGTTGTGGACGTCTTTCGGGCTCCTGAAGGAGTTCTCGCTTAATTTCGTACGGTTTCCGGAGATTATTCGTTTAGTTAATTGAGTTGATTTGCGAAACGGAGAGCTTCGTTTTGTTGCTCGCAATTACTTTAAAATCCATTGATTTCTGAAGGGTTTATTTGTCGTTCGATTCTAATGATTTGTGGCTTGTCGTTTAAATGCGATTCTTTCCGTTTTCTTTTTATCGGAAGCATTTATTTTAGAAAGGCGAAATTTAATATTTTGTTTTCTTAATTGTGCGTTTGATGTACAAATCTTTAATCAATCCAATAAATAAAAGTAATTCTAGATTTTATTACTTCGGTTCTTATGAAATTCGAGTAACCCTGAACTTGGTTAAATTAGGCTGGGTTGATTTATTAAAAGCTGAGTAATCTACAAAAATGACAGGAGGTGCATATTTACAAAAGAAGAGGAAAAAAAATTAGCAATAACTTATATTTTATGTAATACAATAAATACTCGTTCCAATATTATTTTATAAACATAGTTTTTATCAGAAGATGAACTTTTTTTATTATCGATCTTAAAATATCATAATTTATTGATCTAGCATTCTATTTGGCACAGAATGTAAGAAATTTTTTAATGTATCCTGTGGGAATTCTTCTCAACACTTTGAAATTTCCTTTTTCAATTTATCACCAGTTGAAATACTAACGACCATAAATATAAACTTATCTTTTTAGAATACCCCATAGATTTTCTATGAGGCTAACTTGCTGACCTAGCAAGTACAAGAATTCTCAGAGCACGTTTTTGATAACCCATCCAGGAGTTCCCAAATTTTTTCAGAATAGATAACAAAGTACTGATATAAAAATTGGATGTACACTGCGTTTCACTAAAACAAAACTACCCAGAAGAAGTCCACGCAAAACTCTTAAATTACGTGAAAATAGTTAGGGCAATAGTTAGAACAGCATACGATTAAATTTTTAAGGCAATCGGTCAGTTCTGAAAAAAGTTTATTTTTATCAGGAGAGGGTGTGTTTTCTCACAATTATTTTAGTCTGCCAGTTTGTAGTATTTTTCTGCTAACTTAGATTTTAATTTTAAATGCCATCTTGAAATTGTTGGAATTGTTGCGCACTTTGAGCAAAACGTATTGTGGGTATGCACAAGGGTGGTTTACCATTTCCTGAAATTGGTAAAAGTGTGGGTCGATCAACATACCACCAAGCTACAGTGAAGTTGGAACATGCATGTCTGGCCCAAGAAAGGAAAGAAAAATTCTTTAGCGTTGAGTTCAGGCGCAGTTTATGGTTTTTCGACAGGCGCTTAAGAATTAAGCGTCCTAGAGGTCAGGGGCAAAATTTACAGTTTGCTCAGCCACGCGATATGGCTTTAACTCTCGGTGTAATGGTATGGGGGACGATATACTATTGAAGCTGGTGCCTTTCGGTAGTCATTCTTGGTATATTAAACGCCCGTCGGTATATCGACACAGTCATGGAGCCTATACTTCTTCCTTTCATCCAAAATTATTCAAGGGTATTTTATCAGTAGGATAATGCGTGATCTCACATTCCCTACTATAGCCAGGAGATTCCTTAATGAATCAATTATTTGCCATGGGCCTCAATCCCATAGAACATGTCAGAAATATGATGGATAAAAATATTCGCCCTTTACCTCATCCTCCAAACATTCTAGAAAAACTGCGACAACAGCTTCAGATAGCCTGGGATGAGCTGTGTCAAGATACCTTAAACCATTTAATTTGCAGTATGCTTAGGAGGGTTGCTCAGTGCCTAGAAGTACGTGGTAATGTAACACATTTCTAGTTTTTTTTTTAATGAATATTCTTTGATTTGGTTGAAAATTTAATCATTTGCATGAATTCATAGAGTAAATATTCCCACGTAATTTTAAAGTCATACGTCAACTTTTTCAGGGTGGTTGATTTTTATTGAAAGGCAGTGTATTTTATGCGTGGTACAACTAGATAAAATTTTTGAAAGCATCAGCGTGTTAATTTTGCCCTTTGGATTGATCTTTTGAAACCCCGTTTTGTGGAAATTTCTAATTACTTTTTATCTACTTTGTACAATAGTTTGAATACAATTGGATTAATCAATCGGCTTATTCTTTTTAAATACTTCAGTGGGTGAAAAGTAGTATATTGTATTTTTCGGCACAAAATTAGTTTAGATAAAACTTCACCTTCTCGATAGTAATTACCAGAAACTTACAATTAATAGAGTTGTAAATAGAAAAGCACAAATGTTCAGTTCGGTTATAGAAACTTCGCGGTTAACAACAAAACTCTGAATTTACTTATATCAGATATTGATAATATTAAGTCATTTAATATTAATTGTTGTATCATTTGCCAACCTCTTTCTTGTACTACTACAGAGAAAACAAATTAATTGATTCTGTATGGAAGCTAATAGGCAATTTATGAGTTCGGTTATAGAAATTTGAATGTCTATTGTGGCAAAATTAGAGGGAAAAGTCTCCTCACTATTTCTGTATGTCGGATTTTCGGTTACGGTGAAATTTTATTTTACCAATTAAATTTTGAAGTGTATGGACCACTGATTAAAACATTAAACAAAAACATGGGTTAAATATCAATAGGTTTTTAGTTTCAGAGGTAGCTGTTGGTTTTCATAAATTAAGAAATTACAGAATATATGGGGGATGTAAATACAGTAAAATGTACTCGTACGAAGTACGATTTATTTCCTTTAAATTTAAATCCATTTATTATATTTATTTTGTATGGAACGATATCGAGTTCCAGAACATTCGTTTAACAGCTAAAAAGATAACGCTCGGGCATGCAAATGTAGATAACAACTTCGGTGGTCTCGAAAATTCTCGAAACTGATATGACGTGCACTTGAAATGCAGGTGCCAAAGAAAGTAGGCGTGGTTTTACAATATAATTGGCAGATTTTTGCATGCGATTTAAGTTTGGCAAATTAAATTTGAGTTTTCCTCGAATGTGCTCGGGCAAAATGCATTTACTAATGTTAGTCACTTGTGGCCGGTCTTTTCGTGCGTGTAAACGTCTATAGACATTTGTGCAATTTGAGTGAACTTTGTTGTGGTCCTGCTGTCCAACAATTTTGTAAATTCGTCACTCTACGGTAAGATTTTTGATTTGCTTTTAATTTTTCTGGTGCCCTTTGATGTTGTGAAATACGGCGCAATGCATTAGAAATAAGGTTGGTTATTTCGTTCGCAATGCGCATACTTAGATACACTTTAAGTAAAGCATTAAGCCTTCTTATTTATGATAGAATTATAAATACATAATGTAAATTTGATATTGAATCGATGTAATTCGCTTTATTGTTTGAGTCATTTTGATTCTGAACAAGTACCAATACCTGTCTAAAGATTTTATTGTTAGATGTAAGAATTTCATTGCTTCTTTTTAGTTGATATGTATCCTACTCCTTCTTATTAAGGTCCTTTTTTTTAATTGGAACAGTATTATTTTTTTGATTCCTCTCTGCGGCTTTGATAATAATATTAAATAAAAGCATATAAGAAATTTTGGAAAAGTCTTATAAATCATTTTTTGTAGAAACACTTTGACTTAAATTTCCAAGTAAACTGCTTATGCGAACCAAATAATTCTTAGAATTCTTAGTTTTCCAAAATAAAAAGCAATATAATTTTTAAAAATAATATTTGTGGACAAGTTATATAAAAATCATTACATTTTTAAGACTATGGAAAAATATATTTATGATTTGTCGGTGGCTTCTGTGAGAAAGTGTCAATTTAAATTATTGAAGAAAATCATGCATAATAAATTCAACGCTGGACAAAAACTTTTCTCTCACTAAAGCTCCTAACATATCCATATCAATTTCGTAATTTATAAATAATTTCAACGGACAGCATCTGATGTTTTATTAAAGATTCGATTTTTGTCCGTGATGCTTTTATATTGTAAGTCGTTGGCTTCGACTGGCTTCCGATATTCTTGACAAATTAGTACCAAACAGAAGTCATTTCTGCTTTGATTTTTATCTTACAATTTTGGTAGAACTTTTGAATCTTTATATACTTTTTTTACGATATAATCTATTGTACGTATTAATTATTACTAATATTACCTATTAAAATTTAAAAAAAAATTAAATCTATAATTCCGAGAAACTGTTGCACGAAAGTGATATATTAAAGTTTACAATAAACTAGAAAAATAATTAAAAAATTCTAACTACCCAAAAAAAACAAAATCGCCTTTAAATAAATTAAATATGTAAGATCTAATATTTCATCTATGTTAAACAAAAGAGTTTTTGAAAATCGCTATTTCGGCCATACTAACGAATAGAAATTATTTACTAAAGTTTATAATAAACTCATAAGATGTTCAAAAAATTTAACTACCTCTAAAAAAGCAAGGTCGGCTTTAAATTAATTACAATGTAGGACTTATGATTTCAACAACGTCAAAAAACACAAGTTTTTATAATCCTAAATTCGGATTAGTTAACAAACAGATATTCCTTGGTGAAGTAGGGGAACCTGTTGTACCTTGGTCTTTTTGTACCTAGGGCAACTTTATTTTATTTAATATTTGCGTGACCCATAATTTTCGATATTTCAAATTCCACATTGACAGACATTAACGTAAAGTTAGCAGTAGCTGTCCAATTAATGTATGAGATCAATTGAAATTTTTAATCGAAAAAAAGTAAGTCTATTTATATTGTTTTTACTTCAATATCTTATTGATTTTTATTAACTAATAACAAATGACTCATCGTAATAGAAATATTATTTATTAATTTTTGCATAGTAGTGGTTTGATTTTTGGCACAGCATAATCTTTAGTTTTTTTTTGAGTTTAAACATCAAGGGTCGATGTGTTGTACCTCGGTCACTGTCAATAAATTGTACTTTGGCCATAAGATCAATGTGCAAGAAATAAAATTTAGATATACCTTTGTTATAAATTCTTATTTTTTTTTATTTTGCTTCAGATAATATGCCTCGCAAGTATAATGAAATATTTAAATTTTTGCAAAGTTAACCATTAAGTATAAGAAATTTTAGTACACGAGAAAAGTTTTGTTAATTTTTGAAACAATTTTAGTGTCATCTCAAAGAACAACATTAGTAGTTCTTATAATCCAAAAATAAATATATAGTTTTCATAGAACAATGGGTTCTATTTTGCTTAATGTCAATTAAATCTTATAGCAATTTGAGTAAACGGTTGGCAATGTTTTCAAATATTTTATGATGAATACCTTATTAGTGTCCCACTACGATGCAATTCATTTTATCAACAAATAGTTACATATACAATTTAAAAAAAATTAGAAGTAAAAAATGGATCTAGGTACAACATGTTTCCCTACGTCATTCTATTTGAGTACATTATTTTTTTTTATTCAAAAATTTATGTAAACAAATCCAATATATACGAGGATGTGCACATTCGAGCGAAAAGTGCCACATTTCCGAGCGAGGGAAGCAAATGAAGCGCGACGCGGAGCGGCGCGCTTCTGTTTCCCGAGATCGGAATGTGCCACTTTGAGCTCGAATGTGCGCACTCGGTTTTAAGCATGATTCACAATAATTTTAATAACGAAAAATCAGTAAATAATTTTTATCATTCCCTCTCACTCTTACTTATGACTTTATCGTATCTTTTCGCTCTATCCCACTTAATGCTATAGTAAAAATACGTTTTCGAACATATCGATATTAAAACTAAATTTGTTGAACGGAAAGAAAGTTTAATTTGCAAAATTTTATGATTACGAGGATGTGCGCATTCGAGTGAAAAGTGGCACATTTCCGAGCGAGGGAGGCAAATGAAGCGCGACGCGGAGCGGCGCGCTTCATTTTCCCGAGATCGGAATGTGCCACTTTGAGCTCGAATGTGCACACCCGATTTTAAGCGTGATTCACAATAATTATCTTTCTTTCTACATAATACTACTTATTTATAATATTTATTTATAATTCCCGAGATTTCAAATATTTTATGATGAATACCTTATTAGTGCCCCACTACGATGCAATTCATTTTATCAACAAATTGTTACATATAGAATTTAAAAAAAATTACAAGTTGAAAAAGGACCAAGGTACAACAGGTTACCCTATACATTAAATAAAAAAAATTAAAAAATTTACAATAATTAATTAATCAAAATAAACCAAATGTATTATAATTAAAAGTTACAGAACCGTATTTGAACCAGAAACCAAATTTCTTCCCAGGGTGACGCGCCCCCCTACTTTGGAAACCGCCGATCTAAACTCTAAAAGTAAAACAACCCTTCTCTAAATTGTGCCCCCCCACCATTTTGTTGCAATCCACCCTTTTCCACAACAACTCGAATTGTTACACTTCGAGCTCCGGTTAATTGTTTTGCAAATACCGAACTTCATAGACAGACAACGTCAAAACTTATTTGAAGGCATCGATTATTTAATTAATGCATCAATTCGAAGCTTTCCCTTGGCGGATCGACGACCGAGAAATATGATGAAGCTCTAGCTAATCTCGGGGTTAAAATGTCTAGCTACCTGTAGCCGTAGATCACCCCTTCGACCCATCGACAAAAGCGGATTGTGTTCGGCCCAACAATTTCGGGGAGCAACAAATCTAAAATGATCGGCCCAAGTTTGCTATTTGCAACGCGAAACTAACATATGATACTTGTTAGAAGGAAGTTGCAGCCTTTAAACTCCATATAACTGTAATTAATTACGTTCATAAGCACTTCTAAAACCTTATTACTCTTATGGCAGTATAACTTCAGTTAAGTTTTGATAATGGCTTTCGATCGATAATTAAACTTAAGAACAATATTGCAACTTTGGGGGTTATTAGTTTCGGCGCTAGATAAGGACGAGCAATGCGCGCTTATTTAAGACCGACGATCGGCGATAATTGCCGACAATGTTTGCTAAAATATACAAATAGAAAGTTGACAAACACAATTGCCAACTTATTGCACACAATTTCGAATTTCTGGGCAAATTGAATTATAACGCGAGCGTACGCCTAATAAAGCGCTCCTCTCTATCGTTTACTTTGTTATTAAAGCGTCTCTCTCTCCTTTTAACGAGCTTTTGGAATATTGTCTGCAAAGGGCTTTATATGTGGACCTAAACTAAGTTCGCTATGACTTTGAGCAGTTTCCTTAATCACACATTTCTGTAGCGCT
This sequence comes from Sinopyrophorus schimmeli, assembly GCA_036325965.1. Lineage (NCBI taxonomy): Eukaryota > Metazoa > Arthropoda > Insecta > Coleoptera > Elateridae > Sinopyrophorus > Sinopyrophorus schimmeli. Next base: position 1,562,308 of record JARFIZ010000202.1, read on the forward strand.
CTCAGAGTCGTAGGTACGCCGACTATTAAAGAGGAATATCTTCTAATTAATATCACATGTCAAATTAGAGATGATAATTAACTAGTTTAATCATAGACGTATGCACCACACGAGTCAGATGTAATTTTAAGGTTCTCTTCTTATCGATCTATTTGGCCGTGCAATTAATAGGCGCGTTTGGAAATTGTCTAGGCGCCTAAAATGAGCACCGCCGTGCACACAAACGGCGCGCCACCTTCGAGCAAATTTAAACATCAAATATATCGACTTTCCTTCACGGCGAACTTTTAGATTAGTTAATTAAGTGAGATCCCTGCAAATTAATCAAGATATACCATTTGCACTTGCTGATACAAACATTTTGGTCTAATGCACGCTGTTTGTAATTAGGGACGCAGATGGTTAAGACAGAACTATATAATGGCGAAACGGCTTCAACAAAAGACGCCAACGGCTTTGGACAATTTTAAAATTTCGCTCAAAAATAAAGGGACACGGGATTTCGGATTGGCGGCGAAATTTCGTCATATCAATTGGGTTTTGTGGTTTATAAGTCATTTGTTAAAGGTTTTAATAAAACCGTGGTCTAAATATCAATAGTTCTGTAAATACAGTAGAACCTCGATAAGTTGAATCTCAAAGGGGACGCGAAAAAATTCGAGTTCTAGGGGTTTCGACTTATAATTTAGGACTTGCTTCGGTAGAGCTAAAACAAAAGCCACGACAATAACAATAAATGCCCAAAATGAAACAAAGGGGAATCAAACATTGATATGTTTGAGATGCAGAACTCAAATATATTTTTTTTCGAGTTATAAGAGGAAAATATGCATTGAAATACTTTGTAGAGAAAAAAAATGATTATTTCGACTTATCGAAGTTTCAGATTTCGAGATATAGATGTATTGGGGCTTGAAGGGAAGGGAATAAGGTTTGTATTTCGAGTTGTAGAGGTTTTTGACTTATCGAGGTTCGACTTATGGAGGTTCTACTGTAGAATTATTCGTAACGCTTACATGTTTAATTGAGTTCAAGTCCACCAGTTTTCTTTAGGGTAGTTACAATTTTTTTATTATTTTTCTAGTTTATCATAAATTCAAATAATAACTTCCATATGAGGGGTGTAGTTATATGAGACTTTCCACGCCAAATAACCGAGGTCGTGGATCCCATGATTTTTTATTTGGCCACTTTGTTATAGTCCTTGTTGAAAAATGCACCTATGATTTTTTTAAACTTCTATCTCCCAAAAAATTATGAATTTTCAAATTTTTCTGAATGCCTATAGCTTTATGAAAACTATGGATAATTATATAAAGCGGAATGATAGGCGAAGAAAAGGAGTCGGGCGTTAAATTAAAAAAATGAACTGCAAATTTGCTAAAACGAAAGTTTGCGAGTGCCCCAAAGTCGGTAGTCTTTGTTAATTAATGTAGATTAAGTTGTTAATTTGTAATTAAGTTTGACCTGAATTCGAAACTGCCTAAACTATTTAAGTTGTTAAGTAACAATGGCCTTTAAACAAATATTTATAGAAGACGTCGGCCATTTTTGTTTATTCGCCTCAAATTTAATATTCAACGTCTTGAAACTACCAAATATATACAAACAGAAGATTTTATTAATTTGTTAATTTTGTTTACTCTATTTGAAAATTTAATTTAAATAGACCGTGCGCAGTTTAAAAACAATATTTAAGATTTTTTATATTTTTTTGGTTACTTTGATGGAATTTATTTAGAGGAAGCAGATGAATAAATTTATGAAAGCGCCTGCAGAAAATTTCGCGCATTTTTTCTCTGAAATTCTTAATAAAGAACTCTTGCATTTTGCCCAACATTTAGCTGAATTGATTACAGGGTTCTTTTGAAAAAAAATTGTTCTTGTGCGATCGATTTAGGCAACAAAAATCCATCAATATTTACAAAACTTATGTAGGCGCGTTAGAAGTTATACTTCTTTGGCGCAACTAAATTAAATATGCCCACGTGTAAAAATTCATATAAATAAATTTAAGAAATACGAAGATGTGCGCATTCGAGCGAAAAGTGGCACATTACCGAGCGAGGGAGGCAAATGAAGCGCGACGCGGAGCGGCGCGCTTCATTTTCCCGAGATCGGAATGTGCCACTTTGAGCTCGAATGTGCACACTCGGTTTTAAGCACGATTCGCAATAATTTTATTGACAAAAAAATTAGTAAATAATTTTTATCGTTTCCTCTCGCTCCTACTTATGAGTTTGTCGTATTTTTTCGCTCGCTCCCACTCATTGCTATGGTAAAAATACGTTTTTGGAACATAAATCGATATTTACTGCACTACATTAAATTTGTTGATTGGAAAAAAAGTTTAATATACAAAATTTTCTCGAGATCTGAATGTGCCACTTTGAGCTCTAATGTGCACACTCGGTTTTAAGCACGATTCGCAATAATTTTGATAACAAAAAATTAGTAAATAATTTTTATCGGTCCCTCTCACTCGCACTTATGAGTTTCTTGTATCTCTTCGCTCGATCCCACTCATTGCTATGGTAAAAATACGTTTTCGAACATACAATCGATATTTATGCACTAAATTAAATTTGTTGATGGGAAAGAAAGTTTAATTTACAAAATTCAATTTCAAACTCAACACGCCAAAAGAACTATAACCTCAAAAATAATTTAAAATTAGGTGCGGGATCAACGTACCCCGTAACCAATTGTAGCACCTTTTGCTCCCGTATTATACTTGAAAAAAAATTAAACTTTAGAAAACAGTCATCAATCTCTGTTGGAGCAGTGTTTAAAAATTAACTTTTCGAAACAAAGCCCGCATTATATTTCCGAAAATAAGCTTTAGAAGCTTCAACGATTTTATTAAAACAATTATTTTCTATGCTAAAGCAGAAATTAAACAAGCGGCTTAGGTTTTATTATTATCTGCACAAATAATTACGCCGAAAAAAGGGGATCATTAATTTTGATGCAAACATTATCAGAATTTAATATAAAACTAATTAAATATTGCGTGTGCGCGAATGTTCGGGAAATGTTTTATCAAATTCGAATTTTCGCCGGCTTCGGTCCGCGAAGCTTGTGTTTGCCAAAAAGAAATCGAAGAAAAGGAGGAATAAATTAATTAAAGAAAAAGTGGGCGACGACCTAATTATCGCTAAAAGAAAGCCAATAAAGGCATAAAGAAAACAGTTAATGCCGTAAAAGGAGAACAACAAAGACTATAAAACTGCCTAATAAAAATAAGTTCTAAATATTGCTCGGATATATTTCTATCGTAGGCTGTTGGCGTCGAAGTTTTAATTTTCTCCGAAGAACTACTTACGAAAGCAGAAGCTTTTGTAATACGGCCCACCCTTTCTTCGACGTACGCGCAATCTTAGCATTTCGTTTGCGAAATTTAATTTTCAAAAGCCATAAATATGTTTTATTTTTTCCAAAGTTTGTTTACTTGTATCGATTCGCGTTTCGAAGACGTCGAAAATTTCCTTTGGATTCGCTTGCGGATTATGATTTTCCGCATTTCGGGGGGAGAACGACGCGAGCTGCAATTAATCTCGGCCCGTATCTCTCGTTATGCAATCTGACGTCCGAAAACTACTTTTGGGAATTGACAGAAGCCCGACCTATTGCATTCGGAAGTGAAATACATTTGCAGCGCGAAATAAAAAGGAATTACGTTATAACTTTACTCCGAAATAAACGTCAGCTTGTATTAGAGGTGGAAGGCAAAAACGAATTAGCTCCTATAATTTATCGGGTAATTAAGAGAATGCTTAATTAATTTAGCGGTAACCCAAATATTAATATGGACGCACATTTGAATAACGCACGGCATTCCCTGCTTACTTTAATATTTAAAAATCGTTACAGTTTTGTGCAATAAGCTTTCGCGTGTCGCATAAAACTTTATAAATCTTTCGTTAAGCTAAATGCGAAGCAAGTCTGTAACATAAAACGTGCACCTAATTGCTTTATACTTTCATAAAGAGCTTTATCGAGTTAAACGAATGTAAGAAGTACTAATTTCGTTGGCGTTTTTGTGACAATGTTGCATACCGCTTTTAAATGTGCGAAGGTGTGCGGGGCGTCGGACGAATGGGTACTGGAACTTAGGCGGCTGACACCGGGCACTAATCTAAAAAGTGAAATACACTATGTCCTAAATCTAAAGAATTTCGAAAAATATGGCAACACAGCATAGTCTCCATATGCTCTTAAAAGAGAGGAAGGTCATTTAGTACGTGCTTACTTGCAAATTGTTAGATTTGATATGCCATTTTTATGGTTTTTTGATTTAAAACCAAAATACTACATATTGCTTTACTAACATCATTATAACGGACTTGAACAAAAATTTTCGAAATATTTTAAATAATAAAGTATTTATTACGCATTTTTAAATTGAAGCTTACAATACCATATCTCAAAAATATGAGACACTTGAGTTGGTAGTATGTTTTTGTTCAATTTAGGGCCATTTATGGGCAGTTAAGTTCCAGTACTTATTTGTTTAACACCCGGTATATTTGAAGTTTTACGAATTAAAAATTATCTCATAGTAAAAAATATAATTGTCAGAAAGTTAAATTATTATTTAAATCTGTAAAATTTTGAGCGCAATTGATTATCACTGCATAGAATGTTTAAATTTTTGACATATGATAAATATTGCTTAATTAAATTTAGTTTTAAAACTGAAACTAATTTTTTAAACCAGGGATCAAATTGTTCAACAGTGATAAAGTGTTTACAAACTATTTTTATTATTTAATAGCAATAAAATTAAATTAAAATACTAAGCTATCGGCTCGTATGTGTACTCTGCGTACTCGATCCCGTGGTAAATGTATCACAGCTTTGGCCTCATGTCGTCAAAGCCAAGCCTACCGAAATCCCTTGATTTACGCATATGTATCGAAAATATTTATTATTTTTAAGATGTTAATTTTATTATTAATCCATAATATTAGAATTAATGTTTTGTGTTTTTACACTTATATGATTTTAAATAATAATTTTGTTACAGGAATGTGGAATTATTTTGAAACTTGGCACTGGATCATGGTGAGTTTTTTTTACACTATTTAAAATATAAAAATTTATAATCAAAAAGCAGATGTAGTATTGATTAGATTTTCTAATGTCATGGCATAAAGTATGCCAAAACGCATAATTATTTAAAAGTTAACATCGTGAAGAGTAACCAAAAACCAAAATATCTTTTCCAAATTTTTTTCGTGGTTCAAACAGCGTGGGTAACTGTCCAAAATAATTGTACTGTCCAGGTATTTTAAAGCAGTTGGATAAAAATTGTTGTGAACCGAAGCTATTACTTATTGATCAATTTTTGTACCTACATATTTTTTTTTAAATCGTATTGTCTACAACGCAAATCACGTGAGATAAACATTATTAACATAATTTAATCAAATAATACTATTTTGAATTATGGCCTCTAAAAAATTATTTTTACAAAATAGTCTGACATCATAAGAAATTCTATTTAATTAAAAAAGTTCTGCGTAAGATTTACATCATTAACTCAAAAAAAGGTTTCTCAGCTCAATACACAATTAAAAACATTTAATTGAAGCGTTAAAGAAATTTTACAGTTTACCCAACGACATTTTTTTAAATATTCAAAGTCTTTCTTTCGTTTTATAGAATACATTTTTTTAATTATTTCGCGACTTCGAACCGTTATCTTTATCATTTTGATTTTCGTTCCGGTTCAATTAAAAAAAATAAATGGGCGATTGCGTTCTAAATGTGATTTTTATGCCCATAATTTTTGTTTTCACTAGTTATCAATAATCAATGAATTAATATAATATCTTTAGTAATACGGTCATACCTAATCTATTTCATTAGTTTTTCACATAAAATAAATAATTCTTAAACGAAAACATGAATTATCATATTCATATGTCATTACCGTGTCTTATTTTAGGATTTATCATATAATTAATTATTTTTTTCGTCTGTATAAAACTTTTTAATTAATGATATGGTCAATATTGCTATACAGGGTATATTTCAAAAGAAATTATCATTGATTGTATTCTACTGAACTTATTTCATGTCAGTATCGTGTCCAGAGAATTTTTGAATTTTAATATTATTTCAAAGTTGTAGCAAAATACTTTTGCGCACGTATTTTTGATATTATGCGAAATAATAATGTGCATAAAAAAGTCGACAAAAAATTACAGTTAGAACGGAATCACTCATACATGGGTTGGTTCCGATTTTCGTTCCGCCAAATATATCGGTTTTTCGGATTGCGGTCTGGTTTCGGTTCGAAGCCCTGCTATAAACATTTTTCAAGATACACGAAAAAAATCGTGATGTCAGAGTATCACGAGTTTGAATTTTCGGTTCAGTTCCGGCAAAAATTACGGTTTTTTGGGTTTTCGGTTCAGTTGCAGTTCGAAGACCCGTTATTAACCATCATATGTCCAATCATTAAAAGGAAAGTAAAAAAGTCGTCAGATTCGAGTTTGCAAAAATGATAATTAAATAAGTTTAATTATGTATTAGACGTAGGTATTTACATATTAGATGTAAATAACACCAATTTATGAAACTACCAGGATATTTATCTACTTATTTATTATTAACAGTGTTTTAAGTGTAGATTAAGCGTTTAATTTATATTGCAACACCCCTTTGCGTGTAGTATGATTGACTCGAGCGTCAAATAGGGTGTTATTTTAAAGGTAAACGTTAGATAATACGTCAAAGACTGCTCGTAACGATTTAAAAGTGAAAACTTGATGGATTCGGAAAGGATTGATGTGTTTTATTTCTACTTTAAAAGTTTTCCTTCCTTCGATCCCTTTTGTGTTTTCAAGAATTTTAAACGAATATAAATTGATATCGACCTGTTTTTATTTATTTTTAATTTAAAAGGAAATGCAAGACGTTTCTAAATTAGGACGTTTTTCTCGAAAGTCGACTGGAAATCAATACAAATACATACGTCCAGCGACTTCCCAGCATTTTTCCAACACATAAATCGCCAAAAGACGAAAATACGTTTTCTGTCCTCTCAAATTTTTCAAATTGAACAATTAATACAAAATAAATAAATTAAAACCTTTGCTTATTCAATTGCTTAACTCAAACTTTGAAAAAAAATGCAACCTGACGTAATTAAAGGGAAAAAACTCGACTTTTTCGGCGTTTCCTAAATAAACTTATTAGAAAATTTTGAAGCTTTATGTTTGTTTGCTACGTATAAGCTAACAAACTCGAAATTAAATTGGATACATTTATCCCCTCTATGCAAATAAAGTTAAGTGGGGTTTTACGAAATTTTCTGACGATTTCTGACGGCTCCCGAAAATAAATCTTCGTATTAAGCGTTTTAAAAAGAAAAAATGAGGAAGCGATGCCTCCGACATTCCAAATCCGTATCAAACGAACGATTGATATAAAAATAAATTTTTACCAAAAAATCTCAAAACTTCCGCTTTAAATTCTGTATTTACCCGTTCGAATTTCTTCTATTTTTTAGAGTTTTAATATTCACGTCGAATGCTCCGCCACGAAACGAATAAATAAACACGATTTATTTTTTTCGCGTTGCACAAATTGTGTCTTTTTCGAAATTCGGTTAAATTAACAAGCTATTATTGCATATGTATTTTTTTAATATCCAAAATTAAAAGAGAAAACCGCCAAATTGCAAGTTTGAAAGTATTAAACGGGCTCTTGCTAAGCAAAAAGTCAAATTTTATTCAGTGCAGTGTTCGGGACAAGGGTTGTAGACATTAAAATAATTTCAACATTCATTTTAATGCATTTATTATGTACCCACATAAATCTCGCGAGTGGAAAAGCTACGTTTTATATCATACAAAACTTTATAATGTTGAAATAAATTTTAAAGACGTTATAATTCTAAAGTTCCTTTCGGTCTTCCTGTTTGAAAACGCTGAAGGTCGCATTTAAATCTGCTTCAAAGCCCCAAACTAAAATTTTAGGGTTGTAGCGAGACGTAAACTCAAATTTGTAGGAATTTTATTTTAGGAAGGCGACACTCCAAGTTTTTCCTTGCGGTTTTCGATCATTTATTTTTTATATAAAATGTAAAATCTACGTTTGAGCCGTTGAGCCGAAATATACTTTTTTTGGAAGTAATTCGAAACGGAATTAATCAAAATCCTATACTAGAAAGGATATAGGAAGGATAATTGTGAACTGGGAATTTGATACATAGAAATAAGTCAATACTCTGAGGAATCTTGGGGGTCTGGTGCGACGTCTAGGACTTGAGGATTAATTTAGTAAATTGAGAGGAATCATAAACACAGTTTAAAAAAAAAATAAAACAGAAATACAGGAAATATTAATAAAATACAGTCGAACTTCTATATAACGAAATCGCTAAATCCGAAAAAAAAATTCTTATAGGGAAATTTCGCTATATAGAAATAACACCTATTGATATCTCCATAATTAGTTGAATTATATTTTTATTTATTTCTTTATATTTTATTATGAAACTTCTTTGCAATGGTACAGCCTTAATTTTTTCAGAACTTTAAATATAAACCTTTTCATGTTCTTTAGTTTCAGTTGACTCAAACAATTTTCGAAATGTTTTTGGTAATTTTTTCCCGGATGCTCTCGTTTTTTTTCAACTTGATTATTTATTTTTATGATTTTGTTATTTGGTAAATAATCAATTTTCCTCTTGGAAAAGTGTGTATATTTACTTCCTATTGCACAGTCAAAACAGCTTAACGAATTAAACAAAATATAAGTATTTTGAACTTCGCATAGTCGACACCATTCTTAATAAAAAAATACTATAATTAATAATTAAAAATAGATTTATTAGTTTTTGGCACGGTACTGACATTGCAAAGTGCAATAACGATTATATTTTTTTAGATATGAATTTAAAAACTTGCAATTGAAGTATAATTAAGGTTAATATTAATTAAAAAATCTATTATTAGTGATTCAAACAATACGCATTTTATCGAGTTTAATAATTCTACGGTACTGACCAATATATTTATGATATACCTTTTAAATATTAAATATTAAGTTGTTATCGCATCTTGGTATTTTTTCATCTATATGATGTTTGTAAATATTCTATATTTAACGTACTTTCAAAATTTCTGAATAGTAGTTTCATTAATCTAAAGGTAAATGGCGCACAAATCACCATAGTGTAACAATTTGAAATTAATCTAATCGGGGCACAAAATTTATGAATTAATAATTTTATAATTAACTGATATCTCAATACAATCAATGATAACTTCTTTTAAAATAAACTCTGTATATCGAAATTTTCTTTAACATTAATAAAAAAGTTTTATATGTATAGACGAAGAAAATAATTAGTATTCTGATATTTGCTATTTGAGTACGATAATCCATGATTTCGTTTATAACTGGTGAGAGCAAACAATGCAAGACATAAAAATTACAGTTAGAACGGAATCACCCATAGAGAAGTTCGTTATATGGAAGTTCGACTGTGCTTTAGCGTTTGTGATGCACGAACGAAAATATAAAAACTTATTTTATGTTCAATCTTTTTTTTCTTTTAATTTTTATTCGGATTTTAAACAAACAAATCTGCTGATCATTAATGTATTAGCACAAAGCTCGCAAACGTGTTACATCAAATAAAAACGAGGCTATCAAAAATCAATAACCAAATATCTGATTTTAAATTAAAACAATATTTTTAATTCAAACCCAATACAGAAATGATAGATCCGTTATTTATTGCAAAAAAAATTGATTTAATTACGCCGTCTGTTAAAGTAGCTCATAGACTCAAAATTATCTCGTCTTTTTTTCAAAATTTATAATAAATAATTTCATTATTTAATTCTCAATGCTCCTGGCGCCACTCTCCACAAAACACCAGATTCTATTTATAAAAAACGAACGATTAAAATTTAACATCTAATTCGCTGCCACACAAAACCTTTGACAGGTGAAAAGACTCCGCAAAATAAATTATTTAAATTTCATTAATAAGTTATTGTGTTTACTACCTTTTCTATGTTTGCTTTTTAAAAGCTTTGCCGGCAAAAACAACTCAATTTAGAGGAAAAAAATACAAAACCAACACGATTATCAACGATCGCCAGTTTTTGAGTTTAACTTTTCGACAATCGAAAAATAAATAAAATAAAACAGGTCGATGAAATTTGAACAAGTTCACATTTCCATCAAAATTTGTTATAAATAACGAACGACGTTCAATGAAATGATTCACATCAAACACGTTTTAATTAAATAATTAAACAAAATTTCACAATCAAAAGTTTAATTTTACATACAAATTATCTCAATAATATTTGATTAAAACGCCTTCTCTAAAAAAAAAGGGAAAAATTAAACACTTTCTGTCGAATATTGAAACTTTTAATTAAAAAAAAATTGCATATTAATATTAAAATTCTCGCAAGAGCTTTATTAAAATATTGAAGTTTATTTGACCTGGTTCTTTTAAAAATTTCGAATTTGCTCTTAAAAGAGGCAGTACAAAATCGAAAGATTAACGTTCTTGCGTGGCGAAAGGGTGGAGAGTATTTCAAAAAAAGACGATAGAACCGAAATGTATGACAGTTATTTATGATGAAAAATAAGAAGGGTAGTATTTTGTAGCGATTATGGATATGTAAATATTTCGTTTACGTTTTGTGGGATTATATCAGCTTCGGTGGGTCGTATTTTTTGATAAGGAAAAATTTCCTACAAGAAAGGAAAAGTGGCGGATACGTTACCTTAATTCGCATAAAATTTCTCTCGGCCCGATCGCAGTAACCAACAATGGGTAAAATGGGCTCGTCGCACACTAATTACACTTTCAGCAGTTCCATTATAATTTTGTGGCAGACATACAATTGAATATGCATTTTATTTTAATAGAATCGCAAACCCATCCAGCACATTTAATTGAATTTTGATTTTTGCATTTTTGCATTTAAATGAATATTCAACACCTCCACGAATGTTTAATTTGTGTCCGCTTTAACTTGTTTACACTCCTCTTAAAAAGTTGTATCCTTTTTTAATGACGCGCCGCTGCAGTGTTTTTCATTTTTATATACTAACATTTCCGGATTGCGATTTATGGTTTTTCGCTTTCTTTCTCTTCTCGGCTTCCGAAGCGCGCCTTTTTCCTTTTATAATTTAAATTAATCGCCCACACACTCCAAAAATTGTTTTAATCTCAAAATCAAACTCGAAATTCGTCGCCAACTATTGACTTTGTACAATTATCCTTAAAGCTCAGTTTCGCGCCGAAAAACCGTGAAAATCTCTGAAGCGAATCACAAATGACGCACTCAGCCTCCAAAGCGCCGAACTTCTTCCATCCATCACCTTTAAAAAAATTATTCGAGAAGTGCCGCTCGGACGCGCCGATACCCCGCCAATTTCAAAATCGAAACGGACGGCTCGCCGCACTCCTCCGCTCGAAAAACGAGCTCGCTTTTATTCGAGCGAATGGGTACAGATAAACGTGACCGAAGTACCGGTAGTTTTTTTCGCGGTACCTTCGCGAAGATCCACGCGTGTACAGTGACTGGCCCGGGATCGACGCCCGACGTCGGAGGGACACTGGGACCTTGCGACGACGCCCGCTAGGGGCGTCCGCGTGGCGGCAAAAATCGTTACTGTAAGCGCAGGACCGTTAAGATCTTAGTTTTGGGTGTGCATAGTTGCAATGTTAAACCGCAATTTATTTTTTGCAATAAGAAAAAAAGGTCGCATACATCATTCGGCACTCGTTTATTTTTCCCGATTTGCCCCGCTTTTTTTTGTGTCTTTCTCGAAACGCTTTCGACGTCGAGTTCGGAGTTGTGCGACTCTCTTTAAATTTTCTTGTTTATACAAATTGTTAGTTTGTTCGATTTGACGGAGGAAGGGTCAATAAATTTGGCAATAAGTTTGGCAGCGATTCCGAACTTATTTCCGAAAGAATTGTTGGCGCAAAAATTGTATTTCGATTCTTTTATTGCCTTTGATTGATGAAGTTGTACTTCTTTTGGCGGTTTAAAATTAAAAATTTTAGCATGCAACGGAAGTTGCGCGCGCACGCCTCGCGCAAATTTGTTAATTGAAATTAGCCGTCTGAGAAAGTTAATTATTTGTTGTAAATTCTTCTTAAAACCGTGTGTGCATATTGTTGTATTTATTGTATTTTGTATATTAATCTTTTATTTTAATCATCAAATTTAATTTAGTGCAGAAAATCGATATTTACATAAATCGATGATTTATGTTCGAAAACGTATTTTTACCATAGCAATGAGTGGGAGCGAGCGAAAAGATACAAGAAACTCATAAGTACGAGTGAGAGGAATGATAAAAATTATTTACTAATTTTTTGTTATCAAAATTATTGCAAATCGTGCTTAAAACCGAGTGTGCACATTCGAGCTCAAAGTGGCACATTCCGATCTCGGGAAAATGAAGCGCGCCGCTCCGCGTCGCGCTTCATTTGCCTCCCTCGCTCGGAAATGTGCCACTTTTCGCTCGAATGCGCACATCCTCGTGTTAATTGGATTTGTCTACTTTATTATTCGCTCTTTCAATCATAAATTTAGTTTTGTTAATATCGATTTTATGTTCGAAAAACGCATTTTTACCATAGCAATGAGTGGGAGCGAGCGAAAAGATACAACAAACTCATAAGTACGAGCGAGAGGGAACGATAAAAATGATATACCAATTTTTTGTCATCAAAACTATTGCGAATCGTGCTTAAAACCGAGTGTGCACATTCGAGCTCAAAATGGCACATTTCGATCTCGGGAAAATGAAGCGCGCCGCTCCGCGTCGCGCTTCATTTGCCTCCCTCGCTCGGAAATGTGCCACTTTTCGCTCGAATGCGCACATCCTCGTATTTAATAAATGTGTCTACTTATTTTTCGCTCTTTCAAATCATAAAATTAATTTTAGTTTAGTAAATATCGATTTTATGCTCGAAAAACGTATTTACCATAGCAATGAGTGAAAGGAGCGAAAAGATACGCTAATCTCGACAATGCAAGCGAGAGGGAACGATTAAACTTAATTTAGTTACAGAAAAGTCGTAAAACTTCTACCGAACCGATTTTTATATTCAATTTGTTTATTAATTGAGCAACTACAGTAGGGATTTTGTAAAAATTAATTTAAAATTATACTTGATTGCACCCTTCGCGTAGCACTCGCTAAGATTAATATTTAAAAAATTCTAAAAAAATTAATTAAATTAAAGAGAACATTTTTAGATCTGAAGCCGAGGTTGTTGCTCTAATGGCCTTCAGATTAAGACTTCGGCAACACAGAAATTGAAAATGTATAGGTATTAACATAATCAATTTCTTTGAAATTTTTTTTTCGGGACAAGATTAGCGCGAAAGGCGTCCGGTTTTTAAAATGATTAAAGCGCGATGCGATTGGAGACCACGAAAAACGTGTAATTTGGTAGATGTTAATTTCTTTTTTGGCCAACGGCGAGGGAAAAGCTTTCAAGTTAATCAATATCTTGAATCCTAAGTTTTTCTCTTACTTGTCGTCAAATCGTAAGCTCGTAACGTAAGGTAAATGGCTGGGATTTAAGGATTATAAGGGTGTAACCATCAGCAGCAACACAAATCACAGACATCAAACATCTCCTTTAGATTATTCGGGTTGACAGGTCACCTACTAAGGCTTTTATGAAATCCGTTCTAGTAATGTCCTTCGACAATGATAACGCATTAGTCCCTTCCGAAAATATCGACGAGGCACCGCCGTCGCCCTATTAATTTTATTATTCAGTTTGTCCCTCCTAGATTTTACATTAATTTTAATTTAAGGCGCTATTTGTTAAAACTATGAGCGCCGAAGAATGGCTCGCTAAAGATTAATTAGAAAGAACGCTTTTGCCCTGCCTGCAATACGTTTCAGTTAAATTATAAATCAGAAAACCGCTTTTCACGAATGCTCGATTAAATTTTCGCTTTATAACGTCGCCTTGTTAGTAGGCATTTTCTTGTCTTAACCAAATTAAACTCGATCCTAATTAAATTATTTATTATAATATGTAATCAAAATAATAACAATAATAATAATGAGATGCGTATCGTAGGTTAGCTATTTTATAATCCCGCGTTCGGGGGGACGTTTATGAAAGCGATAAAATTTAATTACAAATGGCATTTTGAGAAGGGAACGAAACGGATCGGCCGAAAGCGCGCGCGCGCGAGAGAAAGACGAAAATGCGGTTTGTTGTTGGAAATACTCGAGCTGTGATAACAACGAGGGGTTGTTTTGTTTTTATGGTCGCCTTATCTATAATTGGATCGAACAGAAGACCGATCTCTAAACCCAAAGCTGTGTCAACGAGCTCTGTATGGGCACCAGGCCAATGAAATTTGGTACAATTGACAAGTACTTAATGATATCACTAGTTTTAATTAATTATCAGACAGCTTAATTGTCTCTTAATTAGAATTTCCATCGCGCCGCGTCTGTAGAGTCTCTTTGTTGCTGCGCACAAAGAAAGGCACGCACTATATTGCGCTAATTTTGTTTATGTTTTGAAGTCATACTTCTTTGGGCGTTTTGAGAGTCAAATTCGACGGTATGAAGTTAAAAATCTAAGAAAGTAAATTAATTATTGTGAACCATGCTTAAAATTGAGGGTACACATTCTCGTATTTATTGAATTTTGTATATTAAACTTTTTTTTCAATCAACAAATTTAATTTAGAGCAGTAAATATCGATTGTATGTTCGAAAAAGTATTTTTACCATAGCAATGAGTGGGAGCGAGCGAAAAGATACGACAAACTCATAAGTACGAGTGAGAGGGAATGATAAAAATTATGTAATAAATTTTTGTTACCAAAATTATTGCGAATCGTGCTTAAAACCGAGTGTGCACATTCGAGCTCAAAGTGGCACATTCCGATCTCGGGAATGTGCCACTTTTCGCTCGAATGCGCACATTCTTGTGTTAATTGGATTTGTCTATTTTATCCTTAGCTCTTTCATATCATAAAATTATATTTCGTTTAGTAAATATCGATTATATGTTCAAAAAACGTATTTTTACCATAGCAGTGAGTGGGAGCAAGCGAAAAGATACAAGAAACTCATAAGTACAAGCGAGAGGAAACGATAAAAATTATTTACTCATTTTTTGTCAAAAAATTATTGCGAATCGTGCTTAAAACCGAGTGTGCACATTCGAGCTCAAAGTGGCACATTCCGATCTCGGGAAAATGAAGCGCGCCGCTCCGCGTCGCGCTTCATTTGCCTCCCTCGCTCGGAAATGTGCCACTTTTCGCTCGAATGCGCACATCCTCGTATTTATTGAATTTGTTTACATGAATATTTAAATTCGAAATGGAAAAGTGCACATATTCCTATAATCAGATTGAACACTCGGCTTTTCATCAAAATCTATTTTACAATAAACACTACACCTATCACTCGATTGACAGGCTACTTGTTTCACACGAACGAAAAGAATCTTCTAAATATTTTCAATAAAGAAAACTATTTTAAATATATGCATTTTTGCTATACAAGATGTGAATTATTAATTAATTTTTTAAAACAATAACGCCTGATTTGGGTGCTAAAAAAACAAACTGCCGCCCTTTTTTTTAAATATATATTATATATTTACCTATATTTTAACTAAAATTACTGGAAGCTATTGTACCTTGGCTCTATTTTTATTGCTATTTTTTTTAAATTGTAAGTATATAAAGAAGGTTATAAACCGGGGGCACTTTAAATTACAATTAATTTTATTAAATCAAATTATTTATTTACAGAATACTTTTCAATATGACCCCCCTTAGCTTTCCTGATTTTAACAACCCGTTTTGGCCAACTTCTACGACGTGTTTCGATATTCTTTTGGCTCAAGAAATGGCCCGACGTTTGATTCTCTTTACTTTATCCAATGTTTTGTTGATGTGATACGTAATGTTGGGTTGAGAACATCCTAATCGAACGGCCATTGCTTTCTGAACCGGCGGGTTTGGGTTTTCGGACCATTTCTTCAATTTGGCGAAACTTTTCTTATTTAATTTCTTGAAATCCACGCCTTTCGGTCTTGTACTTTCCTTTTTCGGTAATTTTTTTGGCGGCCGTATTGGAGCACTAATAAAGTACACATCATAACATATTTGAAAGTATTAACAACCGTTTATTCAAATTGCGATAAGATTTAAAAGTTAGTAAATCTATTGGTGGATGTATCTATGGGTGTTGTACCTTGGCTGTATTTGCATTAAGCAAAATAAAACGCATTTTGTTCTATAAGAACTATATAATTATTATTTATTTTTGGATTATAAGAACTACTAACGTTCTTCTTTATGATAGCACTAAAATTATTTTCAAAATTAACAAAACATTTTACATACTTAACAGTTAACTGAAAAAAAATTTAACCTTTCGTTTGACTTGAAAGGCATATTATTTGAAACAAATTAAAAAAAATATATAATAAATGTACTACTAACTTTGTATTTATTGCACGTTGATCTTAGGACCAAGGTACAACTGATGGACAATGCCCGATATACAACACACAAAAAAAACCATTAAAGATTATGCTGTGCCAAAATGAGTCATTTGTTATTAGGTAATAAAAACCAGAAGATATTAAGTAAATAAAATATAAAAAAAATCTACTTTTTTTTAATTAAAATTTTTGATTGATCTCATACATTAACAAAGTACATTGGACAGCTGCTAATAACTTTACATTAAAGTTTGTCAGTGTGACATTTAAAATATCGAATATTGTTGAACACAAAAACTCGCAAATATTTAACAAATTACAATTACCCTAGGTACAACAGCTTCCTTACATATTTTTTAGTTTCAATAACAGTCAAATCATTTTCAAACAAGGCTTTTACAAATTTTAGTTAATTTTTAATAATAGTATAAATATTTCTAGCATTTAGACATAAACAATATAAATACGCTAGGCACTGTAAATTTTTCTTCTTCTTCTTATTTCGCCCTTTCATCAAATCTTCTAAGCAAGAGTTTTGACGTTTTCCGACTGATCGTCATCCCTCTATGATAATTTACAGTAGCTCATATCCGTTTTCCCCCATAGTTTGGAAACCACTGATCTAGCTATACAAAAATGCAAAGTGCGCATGATTTTGTGTTTATATTTAATTTAGTCGCGCCAAAGAAGTATAACTTTTAACGCGCATATAGATATAAGTACACGCATCGATTTTTTTTAAAGGAAAACTAAGAGTTACACAACAAATCGTGTTAATAAATTTCAAAAATCGACCTTCTTTAATTAAGAGCAACGGATTATAATAATGAAAGGGTGGGTGTTGGGATCGTATATTTTGTAGCTTTTTTGCAAATCTATAAGCCCTGCTTTATTGCTTTTAGTTGTCCGAATGGTTTAATGGTATAGGCGTTTCGGCTTACATTCATAAATCAGGATAATAAGGATAAAAAGTCAAGAAAGGTAACTAACTGCTTAAAAGAATCTAATAAATTGTGAAGCTTTTTACTTGCACAGCCGTTTGCTTACTTTAACCCTTTGCGGTTGGGTGTTACCGATACAGGGGGCGATCCTATAGGGGTAATCTAATTGTGATCGCGACTTTGAAGGAATTCCAAGTCGGGCAGTTAAAAAAAATTGCGAGTGGGGTGGATCTTAAAAAATAATTTGCAATGGCGACCATTAATGTTCTAATCCCGTGACTTTCGCACTGAATTGTTTAAAATTTTGCGCGGTAGGGTGTAATATATTAAAGTTACGATTTATTAATTTTTACGCCCGGGTGGTAAAGAGCCATTCACTCAACTCGCCCTTATTTAAGATGCAAGCTAATGAAAATAAATTTGGTGCCACGCTTCTTATAGGTACGCCAAGACTTTTAAAACGTTTTTTGGAGTTGAATAAACTATTCTAAACTAATTTTGAGTATAGGAATTAGGGCATGCCACAGACTTTCCTATACTTTGTCCGGCCAACAGAAATAGTTAAGCCACCCCCCACTAAATTGAACCAATGTATGCAGTGCCCAGTTTCACACGGTACAAATTAATAATCAAGTTTGTCCCCGTTCTTGCAGGACATAAATGCTAATATGGTTGCTTGTGTTACGTGCTTTAAAAATTAAGCCAATAGAAAAAATTCAATTTAAATTTAGCGCACATTTGTAGGAGTGGCTTAACTATTTCTGTTGGCCGGACAGTGTATAGTTACGTTTTTTTGCATTTCTAAGTTGAGTAAGCCTTTGGTTACTGCAAATAGGTTTCAATCAAGAATTCTAATGGTATGCCAAAATTAGGCCACGTCAATGACTTTCATGATCTTAAATTTTTTCGGTACACCAATTTTCGCTTTGCCTCTTTTGTGCCCGACAAGGGTACAATTAGGCTCGCCTTTGGATAGCCTAATTTGGTTCGAATTAATTTTTCGATAAGCTTTAATATTATTATTATTATTTTTAAAATGAATGTAAACCATTTTCATTTGAAAAATTAATGTGATGAAAATTGAGTTTTTTGCAAATAATTGAAAATAATTTGTTTTTGTTTATAATAATCCAGTTTTGAATATCCTAATCGATTTACTCTTAACCTTCCGCATACTAGGTGACTAAATGTCACATGCCATACTAGGTGGGGTTTGCTATACCCCGAAAATAAAATGCAATACAATCCACAAAATTGTACTTTATTAAAGTTAAATGATAAATATTTTTCAATAACGAATAATGAATAGGTTTAAGTAAAACACATATTTATTTATGCATTAGAATAGACTTTTATTAATAAAAATACAAAAACTTAACTTTTTCTTCAACGTATAAACTTTGAGTCTTTTCTTGAGTACTAAATTCCACGTGTCAATTACGATACCGAATATTAAGAAAACCTAACAAGAATTTCATTCTTGCCTCCTTATTGAAATACAAATTAATTTCACGACAATTTCTTAATGATTCGCAATAATTTAGACCAATAAATTACAAGAAAAATTAATAAATAATTTTAATCGTTCCCTCTCACTTGCATTCACAAGAATATCATATCTTCTCGCTCCCTTCTACTCATTGCTATGGTAAATATGTTTTTCGAATATAAAATCGATATTTACTAAATTAAATTAAAATTTTTGATTTGAAGGAGCGCACGGTAAATTATACTAATATAATAAACACGAGGATGTGCGCATTCGAGCGAAAAGTGGCACATTTCCGAGCGAGGGAGGCAAATGAAGCGCGACGCGGGCGGCGCGCTTCATTTCCGAGATCGGAATGTGCCACTGAGCCCCGAATGTGCACACTCGATTTAAGCACGATTCGCAATAGTTTTAGTGAAAAAAAATTAGTAAATAATTTTTATCGTTCTCTCTCCCCGTACTTATGAGTTTGTTGTATTTTTTTGCTCCCTTCCACTCATTGCTATGGTAAAAATACGTTTTTCGAACATAAAATCGATATTCACAAAATTAAATTTACGATTGAAAAAGCAAAGAATAAAGTAGACAAATCCAATTAACACAAAGATGTGCGCATTCGAGCGAAAAGTGGCACATTTCCGAGCGAGGTAGGCAAATGAAGCGCGACGCGGAGCGGCGCGCTTCATTTTCCCGAGATCGGAATGTGCCACTTTGAGCTCGAATGTGCACACTCGATTCTAAGCTTGATTACCATAGTCCCGTTTTAACAAAAAAATTCGTTAGTTATACCCCACCTAGTACACGGGAGGTTAAAAATGATTTTCACATTCTTTTATTTCATTTAAATAAAAATTTGTGCTACAAAAAATATTGTTAAAATAGAAAAGGACGTACGGGTTTACGACAGTTCTTTGTCTGTTTTTTTTTTCTAAAGTCCAATCAAACGAAAGTCGTATATTTGTTGATATAAAAATAAGTAATAATTGAAAATCTACAAAACCTGATAGGAAATGAAGATTGTAGTACAAATGAGCTCCAGTGTCACGTTTCAATTAATTTCGTATAAAAATATTACTTTGTTTACTTACATCCAAATTGCCAATTAACAGTTTGATTAAAATTTTTAATTTTAATTAAGTATAGATTATGTTTTTATGTCTAATACTTTTTATTCCCTTCGTTTGATTGTTCTTAAAAATTCAAATAATAAAACAACACGGAATAATAATTTATAACAATAATATCAGTAGACTTTATTCTTAATTTGTTAAAAAAAAGTAAACGAATTAAATTAACTTATTCGTAGTCAAAATTTAAATTAATTACTGTGGTATTTATAAATTTACAATGAAATCATTTTGTTTATAAAACCTTCTTCTTCTTGATTTATTTAAACATTCATTGGAAAATTATGCACTTGAAAAGGATATACGTGCGCCATCTCTGAAAATACAACAAATTTTATAATATTCTGTCGTGCTCGATGCAGCAGTTGCGCGAACCTTCCGTTAGATGGCAACGTTATGAATTTTCGAGCATTTCTTCGGGACTGAATTTAACATCAGTTCGATCAGTAATAAATCCATTTAATCTGGTCCACATTTAAACAATTTCGAAACGTGCTTTAATCTTGGTCTTAGCGGTTATTGTATTAAAAAAAAATCTAAAATAAGTCGAATTAAAAAAGGACAAGCGACAACCCACCACCCACCATTCAAAGAATGAAATAGTTCTTTTAGCTTCGATTCTGCAATAGCGTTTCAATAGATTTCAAAGTTTATTAATAGCATTTCTTTCTTGAATTACTGCAATAGCAATTCTCGAGCTATAAAGTTCAACTGAAAATATAATAATAAACTTTGACCTTACATTGTATCAATAATAGAGGTGTATACACGTGATACCTACCCATTTTTCTAAATGCACTATAGGAAATTTTAAATAACACTCCGAGTGCAGAACAATAATTTATTACAACAACGGAGCCACAAAGCAACGAGATGGAAACGCCCTCACCTTTTTTGCAGACCGCTGAATATAATTATGCAAATAAGAGCACGATGTTGTCATTTCCTTACTGCAAACATGTCCTTACGCAACTATATAGTTTGTTAGTAGTATTTTAAATACATACATTAAAATTTTATTAATAATTTGCATAGATATTATATAGCTTTGCATAAGATTTTGGAAAGCCGACTAAAAATCAATCTATAAATCTCTCTGTGCGCTTATATATTTTGTCCTCCTTGTTGCTCAACGTACCAAATCCATTTTATAAGCAAAAGATAAAAAAAAATCAGTTCGTGCACTTTTGTAAGCGCGTTAGAAGTTATTCTTCTTTGGCGTGACTAAATTAAATATAACCACGTGTAAAGATTAATGTAAATAAATTTGATAAATACGAGGTTGTGCGCATTCGAGCGTTAAGTGGCACATTTCCGAGCGAGGGAGGCAAATGGAGCGCGACGCGGAGCGGCGCGCTTCATTTTTCCGAGATCGGAATGTGCCACTTTGAGCTCGAATGTGCACACTCGGTTTTAAGCACTATTAGCAATAATTTTGATAACAAAAAATTAGTAAATAATATTTATCGTTCCCTCTCACTCGTACTTATGATTTTGTTGTATCTTTTCGCTCGCTCCCACTCATTGCTATGGTAAAATACGTTTTTATCACACCGGGACCCTGTTTTGCGGGAAGAAAGTGCCACATTCTGACCCTGTTATAGTATATTAGTTACAATATTTTATTAATTGTAAATGAGTCGTTGTTAAGTAACGTGCAAAACTTTTGGGCTCCCGAAAAAAATATAAACAATTTTTTTAAAAAAAATCCCTGAGACACCTATTTGCTCAAATTTAGTCCTCTTTTTATTACCAAAAACCTTGTTCCAATCGTATAATTCGTTTTCAAGTAATAAGCAATTTGTCACCCCTAACGGTAAATCCTATTATGAATGTACAATTTCCTATTACAAATATTTTCAAAAAACAATTTATATCCCAAAATTGGATAAAGATTTCTAACCGCCATTATTACTAATTAAATAATACTATTGATAAATATTTGAAATAATTTTGAACATGATTCTTTAAAGAATAACACAATGGCAGAAATGGTAGCGTTAATTTGTGCTGTTAACATTTGCGCTCCCGAAATAAATATAAAGAAATTTTTTTGAGAAAATTCCTAAGACACCTATTTCCTTAAATTTAGTCTTCTTTGGTTTGCCGAAAACCCCGTTCCAATCGTATAATTCTTTTCAAGTAATTAACAATTTGTCACCCCTAACTGCAAACCCTATTCCGAAAGCACAATTTCCTATATTTTCAAAAAAAATTCTATCCCAAAATTAGATAGAGATTTTCACCAGCCGTTATCACAAATTAAAATAGCAGTCTTGATTAATATTTAAAATAATTTTAAACGTGATTCTTTAATTATTAACAATAATAAATAAAAAATATCAATACCTACTTATAATTAATATTAAAAAATAAACAGACAATTGTGACAGAAATAAAATTCAAAAAGTTTAGTTCATTATACCTAAAAATAATTCTTGAGTAAATTTTTAATTTGTTTAATTATTATGTAGTTCTTAATAAATACATCTACTTGTGAATTAAATAAATGTCTATTTTAAAAAATTTAATTATAAAAAATGTTATTTTTAGTCAATCATTTCAGGCGGTTAGCCCCAGACTCCTAACAGAAGCTTATCCCCTCGACTTTTATGCGTTTTTAGTCTTATAAACTGAACAATATGTATTAATTAATAACTAATTGATAACAATTAAACAATAATTCTCTTTAACCTAACCTAGAAATATTAAATTTGTTGATTGTAAAAAAAGTTTAATATACAAAATTCAATGATTACAAGACTGTGCACATTCGGTTTTAAGCATGATTTACAATAAATTAGACGAAAAATCAATTGGATAACTATTTTCGTTCCCTCTCACTCGCATTGACGATATTGTCGTATCTTTTCGCTCTCTTCCACTCATTGCTACGGTAAATACGTTTTACGAACACAAAATCGATATTCACAAAACTAAATTAAAATTTACCATTCAAAGAGCGAAGAATAAAGTAGACAAATCTAATTAACACAAAGATGTGCGCATTTGAGCGAAAAGTGGCACATTTCCGAGCGAGGGAGGCAAATGAAGCGCGACGCGGAGCGGCGCGCTTCATTTTCCCGAGATCGGAATGTGCCACTTTGAGCTCAAATGCGCACACTCGGTTTTAAGCTACATTCACAATAATTAATTTACTTTTTAAATAATTTTAATTAAAATTACAATGTTGTGCTGGGTGTACAATTTAATCTTGGGTAATTTTGAATAGATTACTATTTTCTTCTATTTTTATTATACCCTCGAAGCACCAAAAGAAGTATGACTTCAAAAATCGAAACGGTCTTGTAGATTCGATTCTGCATACAGAGTCCATTAGACATTCCGAGAAGTAAAAACCGTGCAACAATTTCAAACTTTATTACTTTATTATTGCGAGAATTACAATAATTTTATGATTTTGTTAGGAAACCTTGCATTAGAGCAGATTTATGCGGATATAAATCTTCGAAATGTTAGCTTTTCGTAAGTAATGCCTTTGCATTATGTGGGTGAGTCCCTATACTTACCGTAATAACTTATTGTGAAAATAACATGCCATTAGACATCGACGACACACGACAGCGATCTTTCAAAACTTTAGGAGACCGATTTATAAATCTCTAAAATTCGGTAATTAATAAAAGATAATAAAATTCCTAACCTTTGCACACGCTTAAAAATTTATTTTAAAATATTTACTTAATAAACGTAATGCAATACTGACCTTTCGCTAACTTCTATTTTAAAACCGAGGAAATATGCATTAAATTAAGAATTAAATGATTAACTCGTTACTGGATAACGCAGAGTCGATAAAAATACCTGCGATTTCAGATTTGCATTATTAAATGGTTGCGTTTTTTAAATTTGCCGGTAAATTAACGGAACGAGTTATTGTGCTGTTTACTATTATTTTTTTTTTACAAATATACTAATTTAATGATAAATTTACTTGGAAAATGGGATCGTAACTCGTCTAACAGCGTTTTTTTGGCACAGAATGAAAATAATAGAATTGTTTTATATTGCAAGGGGATGTTCCTACGTACCCTTAGCAACTATAGCCGGTGTCGTTTCCTGGCGCTCTCTTTCTAAAATAAAAATATTCGAGAAAACTAAATAAATAAAAAAAAATACCCTCTTGATTCACAAAAACAATAGTAACGCTCCCATTTTCGGTGCAATCATTACAAGCGAGACGGATTCGGAATTCTGTGGACTTTTCTACATAAGATACATGTAAAATAAGTATAGGGCGCGACGTAAATTTTTCGAGTAATTAAAAATTGCACTTTTAGGACCACTTTTTTGCACAATTTTGAACTTTAAAAAAATTATAGCGCCGTTATTTACGGACCAATATTTAAAAATTATACAGATTCGGATTTTGTAGCCTTTTTGACTTCGGATAGGCCTAAGAAACCAAAGGCGTGCTATTTCAAAGCTTTGAGAAAAACGATTTTTGAAAAAACATGGGTTTAAGTCCATGTTTTTTTGGTAAAAAATGAAAAAAATAGAATTGCTTTATATTGCAAGGGGATGTTCCTACGTACCCCTAGCGACTATAGCCGGTGTCATTTCCTGCCGCTCTCGCTCTAAAATAAAAATTTTCGATAAAACTAAATAAATCAAAAAAAATATACCTTGATTTACAAAAAAAATCGTAGCGCCCTTATTTTCGATTCAATCATTACAAGTGAGACGGATTCGGAATTCTGGGACTTTTCTACATAAGATACATGTAAAATAAGTATAGGGCGCAACGTAAATTTTTCGACTAATTAAAAATTGCAATTTTAGGTCCACTTTTTTGCACAAAATTTTACTAAAAAAAAATTGTAACGCTGCTATTTGTGGACGGATCTTTAAAAACTATACAGATTCGGATTTGGCAGTTTTTTTCACTTTAGATAGGCCCAAGAAACCATAGGCGTGCTATTTCAAAGCTTTGAGAAAAACGTTTTTCTTTTTGATATAACATGGATTTTAACCCATGTTTTTTTGGCAAAAAATGAAAAAAATAGAATTGCTTTATATTGCAAGGGAATGTTCCTACGTACCCCTAGCAACTAGAGCCGGTGTCCTTTCCTGGCGCTCTCTTTCTAAAATAAAAATTTTCGAGAAAACTAAATAAATAAAAAAAAATACCCCCTTGATTCACAAAAACAATAATAGCGCTCTCGTTTTCGATGCAATCTTTAAAAGCGAGACGAATTCGGAATTCTGGGACTTTTCTAGATAAGATACATGTAAAACAAGTATAAGGCGCAATGTTAATTTTTCGAGTAATACAAAATTGCAATTTTAGGTTACTTTTTTTGCACAAAATTTTACTTTAAAACAATTGTAGCGCCGTTATTTACGGACCAATATTTAAAAATTATACAGATTCGGATTTGGCAGCCTTAAATCAAATATCATCACGTATAAGAATTAGTATAAAAAAATTTAATAAATACTATACTTGTATGTGCGCATTCGAGCGAAAAGTGACACATTTCCGAGCAAGGGTGGCAAATGAAGCGCGACGCGGAGCGGCGCGCTTCATTTTACCGAGATCGGAATGGGCCACTTTGAGCTCGAATGTGCACACTCGGTTTTAAGCATGATTCACAATAATTTAAGTCAATAAATTAGACGTAAAATTAATTTAATAATTTTAAACGTTCCCTCTCGCTTGCACTGACAAAATTATCGTATCTTTTCGCTCTCTTCCACTCATTGCTATGGTAAATACGTTTTTTGAATATAAAATCCATATTTACTAAATTAAATGCAAATTTAGGATTTAAAGGTGCGTAGGACAAATTGGACGAATGTAATAAATACGAGGATGTGCGCATTCGAGCGAAAAGTGGCACATTTCCGAGCGAGGGAGGCAAATGAAGCGCGACGCGGAGCGGCGCGCTTCATTTTCCCGAGATCGGAATGTGCCACTTTGAGCTCGAATGTGCACACTCGGTTTTAAGCATGATTCACAATAATTAATTTACCTTCCAAACAATTTTAGTTTAAGACTGTATTTATACCAGAAATACCAAATCTCTGATTTAGTGCTTCTAAGGCAGTAGTCTGGTACCCCTGAGTTGGAAAAATTTTACTGTCAACGCGTCAAAAGAACTCCAACTTCAAAATGTATGAATCGAAGCAGCAAGTCGTAACGAAGTGTGGTTTACCCATGTTAAATTTGCCAAATAGCTACGGACACGAAACGAGGAATGCTGAATGTTTGTTTTATTTTTTCCGAAGCGACCGGAGAAATTTCCGATCACGAATGCATTTCTCCGTCGATTTTTTATTGAGGTTCAAATTTGAGTTGCGAGAAAAGAACGATTAAAAGTTGATTGGTTTGGTGAAAAGCAGGATTTGCTTCGGTTTTTCGAGCGATTCGAAACTGCAGGCGAATTTTTGCGGTTGCATAAAACATGTTTATGCAAAGTGCGCTTTTCTAGCTAATTACTTGGAAGTGAATAAATTTCGTTTGAGTGCGTGTATCGATAATGTCTTCGTGTCGCGCTCGAGCCTCGCAAATCTGTTAATAATGTATTATCGGGCTTAATGGCAAACAAACTGCCAAGATATTATTTTATGGCGCTCTAACCGTACGGAGTGTTTAAGTTTCCTAATTAAAACTGTTTCAGAAAACGGTTTGTCTACTTGCATGAGTTAGTTAGTCAAGTGAATAGGTGAACACCAATTAAATAGTTCACGAATTTGACCCAACATCGAATTTTATAATTTAAAGATAAGTGTTACTAAATAGTCAGTGGACTGTAACTCGTCGGTCAGTCTACTTAAGTAACAAACAAAATAATTAACTGTCAGGAAAACTAATTAAGAGTTCTCCTGCAATAGCAAATTTTTATATTACACATTACGATGCCTATCTTTTTTATTTTCAAGCGAATTTGACACGGTTAAAAGTTTCTTTTTGTATAAGTAAAGAGCTACCTTCATTTTATTAGAATGGAGCGGAAAAATTTTTTGTGTTTTGTTAAAAGATAACGTTAAAATTAGTGACATTTTTGGGTGTCGTGTTAAAAAAATGATTGGTTGGGACCTCAACAAATATTCATATTCTCGCAGAAATAACACCGAACGAACCCGTTCTTTAATCCTACCAGGTATTGTACTTTTATGAAAAATTGTAAAATTTAACTTCGAGTTATCGAAATATTTACTATCGGAACCTTGAATTTAGGGTATTGTAAAACGCTTCGACTTATTAAAAATTCGAGTTATCAAAAATTCGAGTTATCAAAAATTCGAGTTATCGAGGTTCGACCGTACCTTTGTTATAAATTATTAAATTTGTATTTTGCGTCAGATAATATGCCTCTCGAGTTTAACGAAAAATTTAAATACAGTAAAACCTCAATTATCCGGACTTCAGTTATACGGATTCGCGATTATCCGGATTGTCAACCGCGTTCGGACTCGTTGCGAAAATTAAACCTCGGTATTTCTTAATAAATATTTTATTATTTTATTTTGTATTACGCAATAAACAGTGTTTTTTTGCTTTGTTTATTTTAAGATAATGTGCGACTCTTTTATTTAATGATTAATATTTGTTGCGTTTTTTGTAAATATGTACCTAACAATTTGACCAATTTTTTTCTCGTTAAAACGGGACGCTTGTTAATCGTGTTTAAAACCGAGTGTGCACATTCGAGCTCAAAGTGGCACATTCCGATCTCGGGAAAATGAAGCGCGCCGCTCCGCGTCGCGCTTCATTTGCCTCCCTCGCTCGGAAATGTGCCACTTTTCGCTCGAATGCGCACATCTTCGTATTTATCGGATTTGCCTATATTATTATTTGATTCTTCAGTTCCAAAAATTAAATGTCGAATAAATTAGATTTATTTTTTGTTTGAAAAAGGTTAGATATTTTATTTCTTTTGATAAGTTATCGTGTTTCTTTTCCGCACGCTTAATTGTTGCGAGCTTGAAAAATATTTTCAGGTGTACTTTCGAATGTTGACTAATTCGCATTTTTGATTAATTAAAATTGTATATGAGTCAAATTTTCTGAAGTGGGCCACTAAAAATTAACTACAGTGGATTTTATTTATAACGACCTTGACTTTAACGACCTTTCGGTTATAGCGACGTAAATATAAAGTCCTTTGTGTTTAACGAATACTTTCATAGAAAATTCATTGTATATAGCGACTTCGGATATAACGCCGATTTCAGATATAGCGGTTAATGAGTCTTTAGTAACAAATTTCTAAAAATGCCATGCAGATATTGTGCCGGAGGCGGCAAAGACGCAAAGATTTATTTATAAAATCATAACTTTTTCTTATTTTCCTATCTCGTCCGTTGTTTTATTATTATGATTCATTGTATGAAACCTATATAGATTTATATACTTATTTTTATACTGCCTACATTCAATTCTCATTGGTTTTATACAATACGCAAAGGATAGTAAATAATGGTATGTGTGTATGTAGTGATGTTATCACGTAGACATTGTTTAAAATGTTATTTATTGTTGTTGGAATCTTTTATTGACAAAATTTTACCGAAAAGCATTTTTTGTTTTGTTAATTTTTTGTTTTATTAGTTCAGACAAATCCACAAAAGGTTAGTATTGCTCGAGCGAGTTATTGAGAAACAAAAATCGTTTCTCAACAACTGTCTCAAAACCATTGTAAATTTTGAGGTTATTTGATAAATAAAACTATTGTTCTTAATATACTATCAACTGTATTACTTATCTACATTTACTGAAATGTTGAATTACCTAGTCGTTTGTAGCGACTTCCGGATATAGCGACGAAATTTTATGGTCCCTTCATTGTCGTTATAACCGAAATGCACTGTAGTTGATTTTTATATCATCCTTTGCAGATTGTTGAAGGTTTACATGTCAAAATTAATGTCTCCAAATATTTTTGGGTAATTTTCATTTTTGTAAAAATTATAAACAAATTAGTTTTAAAGCACAATTTGTATACACTGTTGTAATTTTTAACTGTAAAAAAATATTTATGATACATAGGGGGTGCATCAAAATTTTAGAATGACTTGGGTGGGGTATGTTAAAAACAAGTTGGAAAATAAGCGTCAAAATTCGAAAAAGGCTAAAGTATTTTTTTTTTTCATGTACAATGAAGTCTCCCATCTAGTGTAGTTTAAAAGTACTAAATTAGAAATATGGTTTTTGCTAAAAATACCCTACTGTAATTTTTAATTAAAAGAAAAGCGAGAAGTGGTACATTTCGTTCAGTTTGATTTAATTAATATTATTTGTAAGAGAGAAGAATAAAATAAGCAAATTCAATTATTAAGGAGTGTGTGCACTTTTCAAGCCAAAAAAAAATTTCCGAATAGAAAATCTGAATTTTAAGGATTGGTTATTAATATAGTCGAGTTCTATTAACACAAAGATGTGCACATTCGAGCGAAAAGTGGCACATTTCCGAGCGAGGGAGGCAAATGAAGCGCGACGCGGAGCGGCGCGCTTTATTTTCCCGAGATCGGAATGTGCCACTTTGAGCTCGAATGCACACTCCGCTTTTGGCCACGATTAACAATGATCAATTTACTTTAAAAAAATTCAAGTAATTCTAAAACCGTAGTTGAACTCTCAAAATGTCTCCTTTAGGCTTCGCTTATTTTTCATAATTTTTTACTTTTTTCATTGCAAAATTGCCGTGAAATTAATTTTTATTTAAATAAGGAGGCAAGAATGAAATTCTTATTAGTCTTTCTTAATATTCGATATCGTAATTGACAATTTTTTGAAAACGGGACATTTTGGCGTTCCGAATGATTTCCCGGGAACAACGGGACAAATGATCTGAAAACGGAACAGTCCCATTCAAAACAGGACGTATGGGCACATTATATATAGCTAAAATTCGTTTTTTTTTCTATACATTCAATCAATTAACCGAATTTTCGATTATCCGAATGAGCTGCAACAATTATTAGTCCGGATAACCGAGTTTCTACTGTATTTGCAAAGCTAACCGTTAAGTATGTGAAATTTTAGTATACGAGAAAAGTTTAGTTAATTTTTGAAACAATTTTAGTATCATCTCAAAGAAGAACATTAGTAGTTCTTATGATTCAAAAATAAACATATAGTTTTCATAGAACAATGGGTTTTATTTTGCCTAATGTGAATAGAGCCAAGGTACACCACCTCTGTTGTACCTAGGCCATAGATCCACTAATTGTTAAATCTTATAGCAATTTGAGTAAACGGTTGGTAATGCTTTCAAATATTTTATGATGAATACTTTATTAGTGCCCCACTACGATGCAATTGATTTTATCAACAAATTGTTACATATACAATTTTTAAAAAAGGCCAAGGTACAACAGGCTCCTCTATAACTTCTAACGCGCGCACATAAGCAACGCGCATCATTTTTTTTCCTAACCAAATCATTTCTACGTATGAACATTGCCGAGCTATAGACAGAAAATATTGGAGAAATGTTGATTGTCTGGGCAATTTTAAGCGCGCTTCTTTTGATTGGCTTATATGGCACTTTTCTGATTTTTACGTCGAAAAGAAAAATACGAATCGTCGACATATTGCCAGTTTTTCATCGGGTCGCGTGCATCACGTATTTCGCAGGCATTTTCTATTGCCTTCTGCAGAATTTTACTCGGAAATGATCGCCGAGCTATCCGCTAAATAAACGTAAGGATTTTTTTCTTTTAGAGTCGGATGTGGGTTAAGAAGTGTTCTCGAGTGTTTATTTTGAAGCCATCAATTAATGGAAGCGAAACATTTTCGAACACAGGAAGTTTTAGTGTTATTAATTAACATTGCTTAAGAGGGAATTATTATTAGTTAATGTTATGTAACGTTTAGCTACGATATGGCAGTACACATAACAGTTTAGTGGCAAAAAACTTGTTATAGTAAAGTACTGATTTGGTAATTAAAAACCAGTTATAACTCATCGTGTTCTTTGATGAAATATGATGTTTACATATACTTGGGTGCTTCACAATAAATTTCTCTTCGCTTTTAAACTGATTTAAGTGTCCTTAATTTTTGTATCAAACGTTTGATTTTTTAATTTCAAATGGAAACAAAGTTATTCTCGTTGGAGCAACTTCCACGAAAAAATTACTATCCTAAAATAGAATCGGATATAATTTTTATATCCTGCACGGGAAATAAATTGTAGTTGCTATAGCAACAAATATAATTAGGTTGACAGTAGGTTGGAATAAAACAACACCATTTTGGAGTTTCCCCAACTATAGCAATGTAGTGGCGCCAACTACGGTGGAAAAGTAAAAGTTACTACAACGTGTCGCACTTTTAACTTTTGCCGTCGTTAAATTTACTGCAACTATAGTAAACAAATGTTATATAATTTCATGGTAACAATGCCATGTAGTGCCATCTGTTGTTAAGTAACCAATATCGATACATGAATATTTCAGCCTAATGGTGTACCTAAATATTATATGTGATGGCGTTAAAAATATTTTTTTGTTTGAAAACGAATTGCTCATGAAAAGTAAAACGTTATCTACCTAAATACAAAATTTTATTCAAATCGTCGACTTGGTTTCTGAGAAACTAATATATACCGGGTGTTTCATATAAAGTGTCGCAAACTTTTAACTCCGAGAATAACAAAAATTCCAAAAAGATTACAAGTAAAAAGTTTCTTTAATTTATACAATCTACATATGTATTGCCATAAATATAAATTGTTTATTACTTCGGTTAAATGGGAAATGGTGTCAACTGCCTTATCTTAAATAAAAGAGTATTTATTTGTTTTAATAATTGGATAGAACTCACCGAGGGCTTTTTCAAAATGTATAACAAGTTAGCATTCAATAAATAAATAATTTTGATTTGTTTTAATTTTGGATAATAATGGTCTTTCAGTAAATTTTGATTATTTTAAGAAATATAAGCTTGTGGCACTGTAAAGATACACATGATATAATTATATAATGTATTTATTTAAGCAAAGGGCATAAAGAATTATTTTTAATAATTTTATGTAATTTTTCAATGTTACACTTGTACGGTAACCGAGCTTTGTGTTCAAATCCGTTTTAAATTATTTTCCTCTCGCTTCCACTCATTGCGAAACAAATATTAGAGTTGCTGCAAAAGTAGCGTGTGCTAGAGTTTTTCTGACGTCACACTACCTGCGACCATATCCTTCGATTGGCAACGGCAACGACGAGCGCCGGGTTTTCACGAACGTATTTAAGTCGTACTTTAGTCTTCGAGTGGTGCGCAAAGGAAGACGTATGAATTTTGATGACGTCAAAGTTTCTTGCCGGTGCCTGTCGCTGCGGTCGTCGTGGGTGGTCCCTTGCTATTGTGACTTTTTGATGTGGAACCGGGACTTGTTACCAGGTATTTAATCACGATTTTACTTATTTATTATGTATTAATTTTGGAATTTATTTAAATTAAAATGTGCGTTAAAATAAATTAAACTATTCCTGTTTTTACGAAGCAAATGATTATATTGGGTACTTTTCTATCTGCAGTTATGATAGACTATTTATGTTACTTAACAGTCTTAAAACGATGTATTTTTTTCGGTCAATTTTTATTTGGTAGATCCAGGGCGGGATTAAGCCAAAGGGCGCCTGTAGCAAATGCGAACAAGAGGTCTATACCATTTGCTAACTCTTGCTACATGGCTAATCCGGCACTGAACAGATTGGCGGTGTTAGTTGTGGAAAAGTAACTGCGTCTTTTATTAACACTTCCGAAGAACGGTTGTGGCTAAATACCTAATTTACGCTTTTTGGCTTTCCAAAAAAACCAAAATATACAACTGTTGGGTATATGGTAATTATTATGGGACTCGTTCGCTTGATTAGCTTGTGGTCGTCGTCTTCTTTGCCATATCTTTACTGCGGCATAACCTATAGTTACAAAGTAGAATATTGAAAAATAATTTAACATACCGGATGTTTTAATTAAATTTCTACGAGTTCATAATTTCTAAAATAACAAAAATCTCAAAAAAAGTACAAGTATAGAAGTTTACTAAATTTATTTGATCTATGCACTGTCATACACATAACTTTTGTAGTATTTACTTCCGGTTTAACTGAAAATCGTGTCAACTTCCTTACCTTAAAGAGAAAGGTATCAAGTTTTTTAGACAGTTGGATAGAGCCAGTCGAGGGCTTTCCAAAAATGTATAAAAAGTCACCATTTCATAAATCTTCCGCATACTAGATGACTAAATGTCACATGCCATACTAGGTGGAGTTTGCCGTACCCCGAAAATAAAATGAAATCTAGAAAATTGTACTTTGTGACAGTTAAATTAAATTTTAATAACTAATAATAAATAGGTTTAAGTAAAACACATATTTATTTATGCATTAGAATAGACTTTTATTAATAAAAATACAAAAACTTAACTTTTTCTTTAACTTATAAACTATTCAATCTTTTCTTGAGTACTAAATTCCAATGACACGTATCAATTACGATACCGAATATTGAGAAAACCTAACAAGAATTTTATTTTTGCCCCTTATTTAAATAGAAATTAATTTCACGGCATTTTCTGAATGATTAGCAATCATTTAGACCAATAAATTACATTAAAAATTAATTGAATAATTTTAATCGTTTCCTCTCACTTGGATTGACAAAATTATCGTATCTTCTCGTTTCCTTCCACTCATTGCAATGGTAAATACGTTTTTCGAATATAAAATCGATATTTACTAAATTAAATTAAAATTTTTGATTTGAAGAAGCGCACGGTAAATGATACTAATATAATAAACACGAGGATGTGCGCATTCGAGCGAAAAGTGGCACATTTCCGAGCGAGGGAGGCAAATGAAGCGCGACGCGGAGCGGCGCGCTTTATTTTCCCGAGATCGGAATGTGCCACTTTGAGCTCGAATGTGCACACTCGGTTTTAAGCTCGATTACCAAACCTCCCGTTTTAACAAAAAAAAAATTCTTCACGTTAGTTATACCCTATCTAGTACACGGAAGGTTAATAAATAATTAAAAAAATTATTTTGGATTACGAAGTGTTTCAGTAATCAATTTTACGTATGGGATATATTTGTGGTTTATTTTCGTAGATATATTCGAAAATTATAACACATTATATCTTAAGATATTCCCAAATTACATGTAAAGTTATAAAGGGTTATATTTTAGAATATATTTGTAGAATAAAGTCGCACATACATATATTCGCAAATTAGAGGCGAAGTTATGATAGACTATAACTTACGATATATTCGCGAATTATAAGCTTGAATGCATTTTTGACTTCTAATGAAGATTAATCAGAAAATTGTAATAAATTATATTGCCTCAAAAAACATTTTAATAAAGTACGGTATAAAGCAAAAAAATTGTGATTCCAATGTTATTTAATTAATTAAAACATTTTTTTTTAATTTTTTATATAAGAGTTATATTTACAACTTATAATATATCCTGAAATATAACCTAGCATATATCTATGGCTATATTTTAGAATACACATTTTTTCGTGGGGAAAGTGCCAAATCCAATAAAATAATCCAATTATAAGAACCGTCGCGTTACCACAACAATTTGTGAATATCGCCGAAGAGATTGTCAGGTATCTTTGAACAACTTTAAGTAATATTTGCGCTGTGTAAAATGTAACTACACAATTTATAGCCTTGTTTTATGTGAGTCGATTAAATAGAAATCAAAGTTTTAAGTGCATATGCTATAAGCTGAGGGGAGAGGTCCTCGGGGTCATGGTGGCCACCGGCCATCGTGACCGCCTTCGGCCATTACTTTTCTCAATGCTGTTCCGTGACCTTTCTTGATTAGGTTTCTATTTAACGAAATTAGGGCAGCTTCGTAATTTAATATCGATGAGCTTTTATTAGCATTTTAATAGGTTTCCTGGTCCCGTTTCCATTTTCTGCTGAAAAACACCGGAGCACAACCGAAAGAAAATGTGTCGGATTATAATTATTAATTACGAATTCAGGTTGCCACATTAATACCAAATGCTTGCATACGAAAATCGGCCGCCGAACAAATGTCCGCTTAATTTATTAACACTTTGTTGGAACCTTTTGAAGTCCGAACCGAATTCGCTTATTAAAATTGTTGCGGTGTTAAATGAGTATTAATCACAAAATTAATAAACGTGCAACACGTTTTACAAACTGTTATGAATTATTTATTGGATGCGGTTTTATCTATGCCTCGTCTTGTTATACAATGTTTTAGCATTTTATATTACAAATAAATCGATGTTTGCTTTGTAAGTAAATAAAAGACAAAGCACGAATT
Source organism: Sinopyrophorus schimmeli (assembly GCA_036325965.1). NCBI lineage: Eukaryota > Metazoa > Arthropoda > Insecta > Coleoptera > Elateridae > Sinopyrophorus > Sinopyrophorus schimmeli. The sequence continues at coordinate 1,597,655 of JARFIZ010000202.1, forward strand.
TATTGGAATTAAAATTAATAGTTATGGGCGACTATTTTTCGATGAGGTTACGATTATTATTATGGATTTAAATTTTGTAAATAAATAACTTAGATTCTAAAAATAAAGTATATTTCGAGCTTAAAATTACTAAATTTAGTTTAGTATTATAGTAATTTCTACTTTGATATTAGGTAAAATGCACATGGCTATGAATATGCATAAATTTGCATATTAATTATAATTTTATTAAATTTAAAAAAATTATATAAAGATAAATAAAAACAATCATTTTTTGTTACATCATATATTATTAATTTTTTTTTTATATTCATGTTTTAGGTATATACATATGTATTTTCATTAGAAGCTATTACTTTATGAGAAATAATCACTGTAGTGTAATTGATAATAACAGAAATTTATCAAATTTAATAATATTTCAAACAATTAAATATGATGTGCTCATGACAAGTTCAACTGAAGCAATAGACAGATTGTAACCGAAAAAATTGAAGAAAGAGCAATAAAAATTTATTTTCAAGTTTAACCCAACATCTGGTTGTAGGTAGAGCAATATAAAAGAAGTACAACGTAAAAAAATATTTTTGAATACCTACATTTTTAAAATATAAAATAATTTTTTAATTTCCTATAAGTATTAAGCGATATCAAAAATGTACTTACCTTTTATTAGAACAGTGAAATTTATTTTCAATGAAATTTCAATAGTTTTTATCAATTACACTCTTTGTTAGTTTTTCAACTATTATACATTAACTATAAAGTTTTAATTTTTTCTTAAACAAATATTTATGTTAAAACCAAATACTGCAACGGATAAAAATACATCACCGTAATACCTATTTGGGTGAAATTGATACAACTGCACACTATTTTATGCACACTAATACAAGAAACCAAGATCCTAGAATTAACAAAAAGATTTGTACTCATAATAGACTTTTTCCACAAAAAGTTATCAAAAAGTACAGTGGTACATTGGAAATTTTTACTGTTGGGCATACAAACAACATATAAGAATAAAAATACTACAAATATTACTATGGTCTTAGTATATATATGTATATAAGCGGTTTTTTATACAGCTGCCTCTCGCCGCTTCCCGCAACCCAGCTTCCATTTCTTTTTGTCAAATATTGTTTCTTCTTCCATATTTCGTCTCTTCATTGCCAATTTAATCTGGTCTTCCCATTTCAGTCTTGGTCGGCCACGTCTCCTTCTTCTATTTGGTTTCCATTTCCAGCACTTTATCGGTAACCTGTCGTTTGGCATCCTTCTCATATGTCCGTACCATTTTAGTTTTTGTTGTTCTATTGTGTCGTATAGTGTGGAGTCCACTCCCATATCTTCACGAACTTTTTCATTTCTCACTCGATCGTATAATGTTTTTCCACAACATCTTCGCCAGTAGTTCATTTCGATTGCGTTCAGTTTTTTTTCCAATGTTCTTGAAATTGTCCATGTGTCTGAACCGTATGTGGAACAGCTTTCCACAAGTGTCATAAATAATTGTTTCTTAGTTTTTTTGGTTATGTCTTTGTTCCAAAGCAACGAGTGCAGCTGTTGTGTTACTACTTTTCCTTTCTTGATCTTATTCAATATTCGTCTGAATTCGTTCAAAATGTTTCGTCTAACCCTTTATCTGATAAATTTATTCCGAGATATTTGTAATCGTGGGTTACTTGTATATTTCCTTTTTCTGTTTCTATTTCAGTACCCGTGTTTCCTATCACCATATATTCGGTCTTTTCAAGATTTATTTCTAGTCCCCACATTTCTATTTCCTCAATCAGTTTTTTGTTATATACTTTATGTCGTCTTCATCCTCTGCGAGACGCACCTGGTCGTCTGCAAACAAAAGGGTGTGTATAAAGTCATTTCCAATTTTGACTCCCATATTGTTATGGTCTTAGTAAAAATAAAAAAAGGACCAAGTAGTTATTCGGTCGGCGCTTTTGTAAAATTTATTTTTAGTACTTTTCGAAGTGGCGCCTGTTTGAAATTGTAGTGAACCCATAGTAAAGTAATTTTTTTAAAAACGACCGTTGGTCCACCAGTGCAGTGTATACCGTAGTAATTTTAGCTGCAATATTTTCTCCGTGTGCGTATTCAGTCTTGGTCTCAACCATTCAGCCTAATACATGCAACTTTTTATCGATTTTTTAAAAATTATGTACAATTTATATCTAATTCATAAAACTTTATTTTACTACAATCGAATAATATCATTATCTTTGTAAGCGTTCTTTCGATCTCGTCCTTTTAAAATAAACTGGCGCACGCACCTACGCACTTCTTGCCTTTTTTTAAAAGCGGAACCACGAAGATTAATAAGTACAACAGTTGTATTAATTCCGGTTTAATTTCACATATGTAACGTCGCAAGATGATTTGTAAATTGATGTAGAAACACAATCACGATTTTCATGTTTCGTCGGTCATCAATAAATTGCGTGTATAACTTGCGCAAATTTAAAGGAAAAAATAAAAGAGAAAAGACAACCCAAACAGCATATCGTGACGGTTTCCAACAAAGAAATATTTATATGTTAGATTGGTTCGGAATTAATTCATTCCGTCGTGTGTTAGAGGGAGACGTAGCTACGCCTCGTGACGCACACCATTAATAAAAACGTAAACAGTTTAGTCGGATTTTAACACTTTAGTAATATAATTAAATTTACTTCCAACCTTTCCTCTTTGTGATTTTTTTCCCGATGGCCGCTGGGAGATAAAGGAACGCAACTTAATGTCAGTGTTACTCGCTTCTTAAATATCGGCACGTAATAACTATATTAGGAAAAATCTTTTCGAAAAAAAAAATAACACGAGTGAAAATATATTTTACACGCCAATTAATTCCCATCTCGTAAATTGCTACACCTCGATCTATTGTTGAGGTGTTATTAAGATAATGGTTGGAAATTAAAAAAGTTTACACATCATTTCATGCATTAGAAACGTTTTCATAATAATTATTGATAATATTTAGAGAGTAAAAACGATATAAGCAGGAAGGGCATTAATAGGACGCCCCTGCTAAGTAAGACTAATATGTTCATAAAGTCAACACAATGCGCTCGTGATTGCCGAAGGCCAACTATATCTTATTATTATTTTAATTTCTTTAAATTTATGGAATTTGCCATGAAATAACACCCTTTCTGAATAGTTTAAGAAACATGTATTGGACTTTCAACGTTTTTTTTTTGCTCTTTCAGATATGTGGGAGTCCGTTTTTTGCAATTGTCCCTTTGGAAATGGTAGAAAATAAATCTCGCGTTTTAGAATATCGTCGATATTGTTGTTGTAATTGTTCGACCATGATTTTTTGATAACGGAACCTTGTAACGCGATTAAGTAACACCCTCTCGCTTTATTTTTTATTATTCAATCAGATCAAAAGAATTTTTTTAATTTTCAAAAGTAAACGAGTTGTTTTTGTAAGCTCGTTAAAAAATCATATTTTCGCCGATTTTAACAACTTGGCAATTTTTAGTTCGAATGAGTGGAGCTGGTACTTGTTATTCTCATATTTAAAAAAGATGTATTAGTTGTAACGTTATTCATTATTAACTTTAAATAAATTAAAATTATCAATTTAATTAAAATTAAATATTTAGTTATTATAAACAGAAGTCGAATTTTTACAAACAGAAAATACGAATTATATATAAAATATTGCATAAACAAATAAATTCCGTTTAATTTTTAAAATTGTTCGTTTTTTCTATTAGCAACACTTTTATATCTACTTTAATTTTTTTTTAAATTCTTTTTGATTTATTTATAAGATTTCTTTAAAATTGTTCCGTTCGTTTTTAATAAATCGAACAATAATCATGTTTTAATCTTGTACTAATTATTTTTTTTTCTTTTCAGATGTCCATATCAAGATGGGAACTTTTGGATCTTCGAGGCAGGATAATTGTGAGTTTTTGAATTTTGAATTTCTGGGTTTTATGATTCTTTTTATGCTATTAATTTATGTTATTCCAATCCGCATTGTTTATGAAAAAATAAATTGATTAGAGAAATCATAACCAATGGGTAATAATTGAGATATAATTAAATGTCGTTCATAAACACTTGCATTATTAGGTTTCTCATTAATTGTGACATAATTTGTTAGTTAGACCCTTCGCCAAGTATATGATATCCCATTTGCGGTTAAGAATTTCGCTCAAGTTTCGATCTTTATACAAAGTATAAAGATAGCGAATAAATATTACATTTATTTATAAGGCTTTAAGTTGATCGCTTTCATTCACACAATAATTTGCTATGTCGGGTTGGCCAGAAAGTAATTTTGGTTTTGTAGTTTGAAGTTGGCAAAAGATCATTACTTTTTGTCATATCGCTGGTAAGTGGATGATTTCACGTTCGTAGCACTTCTGGTCCTTATCAGCATAAAACTGAACTATGTACTATTTCAGGTTACCACTATTAGTGAAATTTTTACCATTTAAAGAATTTCGTAGAAATAAAAATAAATGGTAATCTGATGGCGCACGGTCAGGGGTATATGATGGATGAGTGCCCAATGAAGCTGCAATAATTTTTTACGAGTTACTAAAAGGTGTGAGGTCAAGCCTTGTCATGGTGGAACTTAGTGCTTTTACAATTATCCAAATCTAGTCATTTATTTTGATTATTTCCTTTAATTTTTTTGCTTGTTGACAGTAAACATTCGAACGGATATTTTGACTTTTGAAACAGCTTAAAATACACAACGTCTTTATCATTATCCCAAACTGAAAACATTGTTTTTTTTGCAATTTAGGTGCTGATGGGGCTTGTGCTCGTTAATTATGTTTGTACCATGACTATTTTTCATTAACGTTATTTTAGACAACTCAAACGATTATTTGTTTTAAAACGGGGTAGATTTCGTTATGGTTCAGATGCATATCACAAATACTCATTTATTGTGTTTAATGAATATCTTTCAATTTATGTGGAGCTTCCTAGCAAAGCGAAGACATTTTACATGTCTTTTGATTGTTGTTTGTGATACATTTAATATTTTCAAAACGAATTTTTTAGACCAATTCTGGCACGTGCGTTGTCCTAAGTAATCATCACCGTATAAGTCTTTGTAAGACCATAAAGTTTTCTCACCTTTGCGGGAATAAAAAAACAATATCGGACGACAATGTTTGTTTTTGCTCCCCATGTTAGATTTGACACTCAACATACAAATGTAAATCAAATACCAAGCAATGTATTTCTAAAGTAAGTTAAAAGTAATTACCTGGAGGGCAATATCTCATTGCTTTTGGATGGAAGCCAATTTTGTCACTCGGTTTGGCTTTTCAATATCAACTTAATAATGTAGCCCCGCAGTTTCTAGATTTTTTTATAGTTCTTTTATGTTTTCCGCCTTAATAAAGCAACAGAATATAAATACTATCCTGCCAATTGAAGACTTCAACAAAATAACTAAGTCGCAATTCTAAAAAACTTGACGTTATAAATTATTCATTATAGTATTTAACAATAAATGGTAAATTTTGGAGCAATTTATTTTGTCAAGTTGTCATTCACAGTTCACTCGACCCTGACAAATTCGTGCATGGTGGGGGGCAGAAGTGATCACCTCCTGGTCGGTCTGTCAACTGTCAAAGGGAAAAAATAATAACGTTGACCGAAGCCATTCAAAAAAAATTGTAACGCCATCGATTTGTAAAAACCGAAATTGCCTTCTTGCCAACCGAACATTTATCCTCGCAGAAGTTTCCTCGGTGTCGGTTTATAAAAATTCGTACACAGATGCCAACGCTTTACGTCTAAATCGCAAAAAGCTTTTCGCTTCTATTTTTGCTCAAGTGCGATCGATGATCGAAGCAGGCGTATCTGATTCGAAATATTAAATTTTTTGTGGGTGCAGCTAAAACCGACTGCAACAAAATTGCATCTATTTCTTGTGGATCTTCACGGTCTATTTCAGTCGATAAATCCGCTTCATTAACTCGGACTTTTAATTAGACAATTTCGTACTTTTTCAATGGTCGAGATGAACTTGTATATTAAATTTATCATAATATATAAATCCGCGAGACAAGCTGTCGTGCGGTTTTGTCGATACAATCTCAACATTTAATCTCGAAATGTATTTTATTTTTAACGAAAAATCTGGGTTTAAAACTTTAACGAACCAACAATCGCTGCTCTATTATTATTAATTATCTCTGCACCTGTAAACTCGGTGTGTGTGTGTGTTTTATATGAAAATTAATAATGGTACGTTTCGTAATCATTAAAGGGTTACTGTTACATAAAGCCAATAATTAAGGTATAATTTGTTGCCGTGTGTGGCTCTCGAAGAGGCTCGATCCTCCAAGAATGGAATTCAATCATTTAATCCTCGTTTTCCATTAAGCAGAGATAATTAGGATAAAGTCAATTTCGTTCTAAATAGCGGAGAAGTTGAAGATAGTTATTTTCCGAGAAACGGTTTTGTCAAGGCAGACACTTCTGTACAAAGTTCATGTTCGTTGAGTGCTCAGGGTAAATATCTATTATTACATTTGACATAAGATGGACGGGATTAAAAATCGCAAAATTAAATCGTTCCAAAGAAATGCGCCCGACGTTTAACTTAAACACCCCCTCGGGAGAGAGCCGCTAAAAATTAATTCAATCGCGAATATCTTTATTACATTAGCTTCGCCTTTTTTTTTTCGCTTTCTGGTACTTAAAATGGTACGTTTAATCCAACAGAAGTCGTCCTGCTAATTTTAAAAAGAGGATTAACTATGCTCTAATTTTACTGTAGATTTTAATACAAAACTCTGTTGGGGATTTAATTTAATTTAGTCAAGTGCTTAACACTAGAACCGCGGAATCGGTCATTTTGACCGTTTCGCAATTTTATCGTCTTCTTACTTTTTATTAGTTGAACATATTTCTGCCATATTACATGACTTTTCCTAATTTTAGTTGATAATTACTGTCCTATAATTGTTTTTCTTTTTAAATTGTATTTTTTCTTCTTTAATAGGAGACACATACTTTTTTCTGTCCGGTTATTCATTTGATCGGTTCTATCGACAATTAATATTTAAAGCAGCAGAGAAATGCTTTATCACATAGAAAAAAGAAACCGGAAACAGTGCCTTATTATAACGAAAACTAAATAAAAGTAGACCTTTTTGATAAAATGTCTAAATAATATTTATCAAAATTGGTTCAGTGGTTTAGGCGTGAAAAGGTAACAGACAGACGGACAGACGGACAGACAGACAGAGTTACTTTCGCTTTTATAATATTAGTTTGGATAATTACATTTTTTTAGAAAATAATTTAAGTATTTGCGCTTAACGTGGAGAGTGCACGTTTGAGCTCAAAGTGGCACATTCCGATCTCGGGAAAATAAAGCGCGCCGCTTCGCGTCGCGCTTCATTTGCTTCCCTCGCTCGGAAATGTGCCACTTTTCGCTCAAACGTGCACATCCTCGTATTTATTGATTTTCCTTAATTAATCTTTTCACTTGCAAATCAAAAAATTAAAAGTAAATATGAATTTTATGTTCAAGAAACGTATTTACCATAGTCATGAGTGGAAGTGAGCGAAAAGATACGAGAATTTGGTAGGTGCGAATGAGAGAAAACGATTAAATTATTTATTTAATTTTTTGAATAAGTTATTAGCCTAATTTTGCGAATGGTGCTTAAAATCGAGTGTGCACATTCGAGCTCAAAGTGGCACATTCCGATCTCGGGAAAATGAAGCGCGCCGCTCCGCGTCGCGCTTCATTTGCCTCCCTCGCTCGGAAATGTGCCACTTTTCGCTCGAATGCGCACATCCTCTTATTTATTAGATTTTTACATGAATCTTTTTTTTTCACATCAAACCAATAAATTTCAATCAAAATTGATTTTATATTCGGCGAAAGTTATGGCATTTATTGTTTTTAAAAACTGTTCGAAAGCATTAAATGCGTTGCAATAAATATTTAATTGTTAAAAGATCAATTTTTCTTAACGGTCTAATTGACCGGTAACCGCGGTTGTAGTAAGTTCAAAATTACCGCGGTTCTAGTGTTAAGATAAATATCTATTTTTAATTTTGATGTACATTTGGGTTCTTTTGTAAAATTGCATATTGGTAGTTCTATGAAAATTGGCCCGTGAATTATTATTGTTGTATGTTTATTGGGTACATGATTTTTTTTAATTATTTTTTTTCATAACATTAAAATTTTTCTAAAATTAGTGTCCATGGGACTGATGAAAAAAAAATTTCTTATAAATTTAATTGCTTTATTGTAAATTGAATTGCATTCTCAACAGTTTTAAGTAATGGAATAAAATTGTCATTAAATTTATAGTACAGTAGACCCGCGGTGATCCGACTCCTGGCTTATGAGGCGCCCTTTGTAATCCGACATGCCAATTATGTAGTGACTTGTCGAATTATAAAGTACTACTTTTTCAAAAGTTTCGGGCTGCGAGGAGCCAGTGGCAGCACTCTACAATCCGACAAAATTTATAATCCGAGGCCGCCTTGCAAAACATTTGTCGGATTACCGCGGCTCGACAGTATTTCGTTTCATTTTTGCAACACAAAATTAAAAAAAGAAAAACTGACAATTTGGTTATTTACAAACGATTCTTTAAAAATTTTGCAAATTTAGAATATGTTTTTATTAAATCGTAGTATATTGTTCTTGTAAATTAGTAGTAATTTTTCCATCAAGCACCAACGACTCAAAAATTTGCACTTAAGCTCAGAAATAGAATTATAGCACGTTTATTTTTGGACATACAGTAGCGGACAAAATAGTTACCACTTTTTTTAATTTTCTTTTGGTTGATTTTATTTTAATGATTTTTCAAGTTTATTATTTTTGTAAGTACCGTTTCTTATAAAAAATTTAATGCTCTTTCATAATTACACAAACTTATCAACACAAAAAATTCTTATAATAACTCAAATCGTAACAACCGGGAAATAAACCATTTTCAAAAATATCAATAAAATAATATTAAAAATAACTAATATTTAGTGGTCTCTCCTTTTGTCTTTAACAGAGCAGCATAACGTCTCGGCATAGAATCAATCAATTTACCAATAAAACCATTTAAAAGCTTCTGAAACAGCCAAGTACAAAAATTAGAATTTTTTAAACTTTTTTCCATTCAATGCTCTTTCAATCTTTCCCCAAATGTTCTCAATGGGATTAAGATGTGGCGACTATCGCGGCCAGTTATAATCATCAGGTTATTATCAGGAAACTATGCAAATAAAATCAACCAAAAGAAAATTAAAAAAAGTGGTAATTATTTTGTCCGCTACTGTATGTATAATGAAACCGACCTTTGAATTTTTTCTTGTTTTTTGTCGTTTCTTTTCCTTTCCATCTTTGTTACTGCACAACATCTTCTCTAATATTCTATTTCTGTTCTAATGTTTTATTATTTCTTTTGTTTATTAATCAAACTTTCGCTCTGTATGCCATCATGCTCTGTACAATTTTGTTATAGATATATTCTTATCTTCGTTTTTTGTGATTTGTCTGCCCCATATTATTGAATGGAGTTTTTCGATGTAAGATCTTGTTTGTCACAATCTGTTTTAAATTGTGTCCTCGGTGGTTGTCTTTTTTGTTATTGTGAATCCCAAGTATTTAAATTTTATCGTACCTTTTATTTCCATATCTTCCTCTATTTGTAAATTTTCTTCTTCTTCTTGTGTCGTTGCTAAATATAAAGTCTTTTTGAAATTTATCTCTAGTTCTGTTTTGACATACTACCCAGTACCCAGTCCACCCTACATAAAAAAAATTAAAAATTCTAAAATTAACTTATCATATTTATGCATATTTTACTTTGTTTTCAATTTACACAATTTTTCATACAAAATATCATAGTTTTTATTGACACGGTTTTGGCCCAAACCAATCTACCGTTTAAATTGGGAAAGAGGTGTACAGTGGAGAGACGCCAAGATTAGATTTTTTTAACCCTCCGCATACTAGGTGACTAAATGTCACATGCCATACTAGGTAGGGTTTGCCATGCCCCGAAAATAAAATAAAATCCAAAAAATTGTACTTTATGACAGTTAAATAATATAAGAAATAAATTTTAATAACCAATAATGAATAGGTTTAAGCTAAACACATATTTATTTATGCGTTAGAATAGATTTTTATTAATAAAAATAGAAAAACGTAACTTTTTCTTCAACTTATAAACTATTTAGTCTTTTCTTGAGTACCAAATTTTAATGACACGTGTCAATTACAATACCGAATATTAAGAAAGCCTAACAAGAATTTCATTCTTGCCTCCTTATTGAAATACAAATTAATTTCACGGCAATTTCTTAATCATTCGTAATAAATTAGACAAATAAATTACACGAAAAATTAATTGAATAATTTTAATCATTTCCTCTCACTTGCATTGACAAGATTATCGTATCTTCTCGCTCCCTTCCACTCATTGCTATGGTAAATACATCTTTTGAATATAAAGTCGATATTTACTAAATTAAATTAAAATTTTTTATTTCAAAGAGCGCACGGTAAATTATACTAATATAATAAATACGAGGATGTGCGCATTCGAGCGATAAGTGGCACATTTCCGAGCGAGGGAAGCAAATGAAGCGCGACGCGGAGCGGCGCGCTTCATTTTCCCGAGATCGGAATGTGCCACTTTGAGCTCGAATGTGCACACTCGGTTTTAAGCTCGATTACCAAACGTGCCATTTTAGCAAAAAAAAATGTTCACGTTAGTTATACCTCCCACCTAGTACACGGAAGGTTAAGGGAGGCGCAGTAACATAAAGTTTCGAAACCACTGCCTTAAAACTTTACAGATTTGCAGTCCTCAGATTTTTGTGTAAAGATTCAGATTACTGACTCAAAATAAAATGGGTTTTTCACTGTCGTAAAGTCATTCGTTTATTAGGTACAAATTATTGGATTTGGAGCATAATAAGTAAATAAACATTTTTTAATTTTACATGTGACAAGGCAGTGGTCGCCAAAGTTGAGTACGTTCCTTTAACCTCAAACATATCTATTGTTAAAAATTATAAAAATCGTGATAACTTTATTTTTTACAAAAAACATTTTATTTTTAATTTTTGTACCTAACAATAACACAAAGTAAACGGATTTTCATAGAACACCCCAAATAACAAATAACTAAACTCTAAACCACTTTCTCTGACAAATCAGAGCCACTTTAAGAACCGACATTAATTTTATCGATGCGAATTAGAATGAGAAACATAAAAAGGACGCAATCGAAAGAAACGACGACCGACTAATTAAATTTCAAAGACATTTAAAAGAATAAGAGAATAGTTTACGGTTCATCAAATAACACCTGTTTTGCTCTAATTCCAACTGCATATTTCAAGATAGATGATACTTAATATATCTTTCTAAAGCCATTCCTCTTTTTGTAATGCCGTGTCTTAGTAATAGGAGTTGAACTTAATGATGATTAGGATAAATCTTTATATACACTTTTAATAAAAGGGTGTGGTTTAACCAACAGAATTATAATTGCTTCTCTACTTGGCCGTATCTTTTTTTCATCTCGAATCTGATCTCCTTTTAGTTTAACTAATTTTTTTAATTATCTTAGTGCATGGAATTGAAGACGTTCTCCACTCATGGGACGCTTTGATTCACATAAAAAGCGCTTAATTAAAAAATAATGAGAGAGAATGACGTACGAACTATTGTCGATTTCTTTTTTAAAAATAACGCGATTTGAGTAATTAATAGTTCGTCTTTTGCCGTTCACGAAATAATCAAATGGGCAAAATACAAAAATCGTTAAGCTTGTTATAATACCATTGCCCATACCTACATGTAGTTGAAAGGTCTTGAACTCAATTAGCAAGTTTTACACGTGTTAAAAGTTCGAACTGTCTTTTAATAAATTTTTGGGGCCATTAAAATTTAGTGTGAGAATTTCACGCTTTGCGTTAATTTGTCTTTTTTTCTTAAATGGCTTGCCCATATTCGTACGACCTGCGCGTGGGCGTTTTTCCTTTAAATACTTACACATAAAAGAAATAATGTGCTTTCTTTCGATTCACAAAGAAAAAATCTTTGTGTTTTGATTAATGCTTTCAGACGAAATTAACGTTGGAAGACAAAACTTAAATGATGCTGTTAAAAAAATTAATTATCTTGTCTCTCCGTAAATTACGAACGATTCTGGGCGAAGAGACAAAGATTTGGCTACGGCAAACGTATCCAAAAAAAAACCTTTTATTTGTTTGGATTAGTTTTTATGACGTAGTAGGTGGGTTTCGAGCTACGAGCTGATTCCCACATGCTCGGCTCGAAACTCGATTAAGACATTAACGAAAGAAAAAATTCTACCCGATTATAACACAGTTAACCGCCAGAATTTACGGAAATCGAACGGAGAGCACAGACAATTTTAATAATTCTCGTACGGATTTAATTTAAACGCCTTCGGCGAAAGGCAAATATTAATTTTCTGTAATTTTCGACACATTCGTACGAATTGTTGCGAGGCAATTTTAACACTGCGCTCACATTTAGAAAGTATTATTAATTTTGACGTTTGGAAAAAATTTGATAAATTTTAAATTTCGATAAATTAAGTCTAATATTCTTCTTGGCGTCTTTGGGAGGCCGAGATTAGTATTATTATCCTGCCAGGGTTTACGTAAAGTACCAGCGCATTTCTCATTAATCACATCTCGATATTTGAGAAAGCAATTTTATTTATTTTTTTTGCGAATATAATATTTCCTATATTTCATCAAACTTGTTAGAACTGACAGCGAAGTATTTGTGGGTTTGATATATGAACTTATAATTTTTAATAATTTTCTAAATAATTTTTTTTGCCCTGCAATTTCTTAAAGAGCTGAGCATTCAATTAAGTCCGAGCAAGTTGTGGAAGACGTAAGACCACCTCAATAATTTCTGCAACAAAATCTGATTTCCTTTATATACATACACTGTAAAAAATTTGGCGAATTGATGCGGATTGAACGGGGAGTGGATTATTTTAAATTTATTTAATCTCCCTTTGAGAAAATATTTGACTCTCAACTAGTGATGAGCAAAGCAAGACCAAGACCAAGAGTGTAATAGTCTTGGTATCGGTCTTGGTTTTGCTTATTCGGTCTTGGTCTTGTTCTTGCACAAATGTTTCTAGTCTAATACATGCAACTTTTTGGTGAATTTTTCAGATCTTTTATAGGTACAAATTAAAAATTATGCACAATTTATATCTAATTCATAAAACTTTATTTTACTACAATCGAATAATATCTAAAAGTGATCTTATTTATAGAGTTTAATTATTTCTACTTCTTTACTCATTTTGAAATTGTTATTGTTTAAATAGAAAAGACACTACACTTACACTTACGGAAATATACTTCAATTTATAGGTAAACATCAATAAGAAAGTATACAATATGCAAATATTTTGGAATTTAATATTATTCATAAACAAATCCGAAAATATTTTACTGATATAACAATTATCTTAAATACGTAAATTTTCTGTCAAACATGCAAGGTTGTCATAACTTTTAAAGGAAATAGTGTCCATTAGGGTGGTCCTTATTAATAAGAAAAAAAAATTTTTTTTCTAATATCACGGGGCACCATCTCATTTGATTATATACCATAAGAAACTAAATATTTCAGTAATTTTTTTAATATTTTTTATTGACATTTACGGGTCGCTACCAAGGGTTAAATTTTAAATAAAAACTCATAATCTCTACATTTGTTAGGTTCTTTTATTCATAAGTCAGGATATAAGAAATACAAAATTATTGTTATTAGGACAAAAGTACCGGTTTTAGATGCGTTAGACCCAGTTTTATACACTTGGGTAATTTTGATAAAATAACTTGAAAAATACGAAAAAAACATAATTGATGTTTCTATCGTAGTTAAAAATACATTAATTACACTTATAGCAGTATCGATAATTCTTATATTTTACATTTGTCAAAATAAAGTGAAAAATGTCCACAACTGGTACAGTGTCCAAAACCGGTGCTTCTACCCTATTACAAATTAAGACATATATAAATATTTGTATCATTTACTTTTAAGAAACAAGGATTAATTTATTAGTATTAGGCTACTTTTTTCTATACTCTTTCATCAACAAAAGCAAATATTGCTTTTGTTCTTCATTGGTTGTAATCAATTTATTATAGTTATTTTTCCATTAAAGCAATACCACGCTCAGCTATGTCGTTCACTACTCGCATAAAATGAACGACATTTTTGGCAGCTACATAATCAGCGTTTTCGTTCTAAGTTTCCACGTCTTTATTAAAAAAAATTGATGAGATACCCATAACCTGAAAGAATCGTAAGGAGTTGCTACTCACGAAGTTTTCTATATTTTCTTCGTGGATATGTTTGACATCAATGTTTATTTTTTTAGAATTTTTGTGCCTTCAATTTTTAATGCTTCTACCATTTTCTTCTTCTCTTAAACTGAAATTTCGTTATCGAAAAATCCAAACGCAACCAGCTCTTCCGACAAATATCACAAATGGCATACTATATTTTTCAGCAAAACAGTAGCCATTTTTTGTTAAAGCTTTCAAAGGCTTTAAGGTCTTTCAATAATTGTAGGTCGTTTCTTGGTGTTGACCATCCGGTAGAGATATGAAACCAATATTTAATATATATTATCACCGTGAAAATGTATATTTCTCTCGTAGCTTTCTCGTCCTTTTTCGTTAGTTTAAATAGGTAAATTTTCAAGCAATAAATGGCTCTTGCCATGCCGGGGGGAGGTTGCCTATGCGAACCTGCATGTTTACTTGCAGTTAAAATGCTAAATAAAATCTTAAATGAACAATTACAAAGACTCTTATTTAAGCGGTCATACGATGCTTTCTGTTAAAGTTTGACGACTGGTAGCGACATCTAAATCGTATACAAAAATTTATAAAAAAAATCTGTTTCATATTTCGATGTATATAATCGAATGACAAAGTGCCCCGATGTTAATTCAAAAGTCAAAAAATAAGGACCACCTTAGTGTCCATAGTTGTGAGAGTTACAAAAAGTCGAAAACTTACCCTTCCTCCAACGCATAAATTAACCTTTTAGCGAAAAAAATTGTACAAGTTACTTGAAAGGAGTAAAACTATTGAAAAAAAATTAGTTTGTCTCTATATTTCAAACATGTGTTATCCAGACATAGGAACAAATAACTTTTCCTCCGAGGACATTCTTGTAAATTCCTGTTGTCAAACAGTGGTAAAGTTTTTTATATTTAGTGTTAAAATCTAGTAAAGCACATTGAAAATTTCTACTACAAAAAATGTTTTGTTCCAAGAAAATAATATATTAAAGTTGCTTCGAATAGTTTAACTCATAAATCCACCGGAAGTAATAATTTTTGGTTTAGTCTTGCGTATTTGGTCTTGATCTTGCATACTCGGTTTTGGTTTTGTTCTTGGTCTTGTTCGTTCGGTCTTGGTCTTGCTAGCATAAAGACAGTTTTGGTCTTGGTCTTGGAAAAATGCAAGACCAAGACTGCAGGATTAAGACTAATTTTGCTCATCACTCTCAACGCGCCAATAGAAGTATAACTTTTTCTGATTTGAAAAAACATGATTCATGTAAGAAATCTAATAATAACAAAGATGTGCGCTTTCGAGCGAAAAGTGGCACATTTCCGAGCGAGGGAAGCAAATGAAGCGCGACGCGGAGCGGCGCGCTTCATTTTCCCGAGATCGGAATGTGCCACTTTGAGCTCGAATGTGCACACTCCACTTTAAGCAAGATTCACAATACTTAATTTATTATAAAGCATTTTTGGTGCTATCAATAACAATTATCGAAAAATAACCGGAAAGAAAAGAGTACTTATGTGACTATTGATCTAATCTCTCATATTAAAGAAAAAAAAATTAAAAAGAAAAATAATTATAGGACATTAATTATCAATTAAAATTAGGAAAAGTCATGTAATATGGAAGAAATCTTTGATGTTTAGCTCTTAATATAAATAATAATTTTAATTGACTGATTTGAAAAAAACAAGATTCATATAATAAATCTAATAATAACGAGGATGTGCGCATTCGAGCGAAAAGTGGCACATTTCCGAGCGAGGGAGGCAAATGAAGCGCGACGCGGAGCGGCGCGCTTCATTTTCCCGAGATCGGAATGTGCCACTTTGAGCTCGAATGTGCACACTCGGTTGTAAGCACGATTCACAAAAATTTATTTACTGTCTTAGACGGCTAACTTCAACTGTCGCATTTTATTTAGATGTGCGCGCGCAACTTCCTTTGCCTTTTACTCTCAAAAGAAGTATAACTTCAAAAATATTTATGTTACATAGGGCAGCATCAAAATTTTAGACTGACTCAGGTGGGGCATGTTAAAAAAAAGTTTGGGAAACACTGATCTACGCCCTTAAGTTTATTCGCATTTAAAAACCTGGCCAATTTGGTAGCGACCAACGAAAAGAAACGTCCATCAAAATCAAGCGCGCATTTCTTTAAAAAAACACGTTTAAAGTCGCAAAGTTTCTACGGCCTAATTTCCACAAAACATTTAAATTACTACCGAAAAAATAAAAGTAAAAATTCCTGCGCCGAAGACAACAGAAAATAAGATATCGCGGAACACTGATTGCATATAACTTACCAGCGTTTCTTTTACAAATCAACCGACGAATTATTATTATTGCTCGTAAGAGAAGTTAATGGCCTAAATTTGCGACCGAAAAACTTGCGTGCCGCTTAAGTACCAAAATATCATTGCGGGAAATCTTCTCTTAAAAAATGCTGCCGGCTTTCATTTACATAATTCAAGCGAAATAATGCACGCCGTCTTTTTTCGAGGACGAAAAAAGACGTTTTCAACACATCCTCTGTTTTAATTATTACAAACGACTTCTTCGGTTCGAGATGATAATTGTTGTAAATTACGAGTTGTTGTTGGTTAAATATCGTCTTCGTTACCATTTTTTCTTCGAGATGAAATACGGATAATCAGAGAAATGATTTATGCGGGGCTCGCGAAAAGAAATGTCAACACGTTTCCGCAGAATAATTGACAATTTCCGTCAAAATCGAGAATGCAGAAAAGGAAATGTCTTGTTTTAGATATGCGTGATTTTGTTGAAATATCTATCGATAATATGCTGGCTCGTGCTTGGAAATCTTAAGGAAATAGCGTACTTCAACACTTTTAATGTTGCATACAGTTAGAGGACGTTATTCGTTTTTTTAATGTCTTAGCTAATGCCTGTTAATATCTTACATAAATAATACTTCATTGTTATTGCGTTCTTTTATGGGATTCTTCGCAGCAAAACCATTTCATGGGTGAACTATGTTGGGGTGCCATCTTTTTTTGGAGATAAAATAGTATTTTTTTGTAAAAAATATAGTACCTACTTTTGGGAAATTCAGAGAAAAAATAATAGTACATATTTATTTTTTATCTATATTTATTTTTTTATATGTACCTTAGGGTGGAGGGAAAAAATTTTTTTCTTAGCGTGGGGCTAGAATTAGTAGCTTATAAAAATAAACATTTTAGAAAAAAAATTTTTTTCTCAAGATCTTGATGCGGCCCACTCATTTTTTAAATTAACCTCAAGATAAAATTCTTTTGAAACAAAAAAAAAGTGTTTCAGAAGGTGCGAAGTGTCCGCTTTCTTGCCCATTAAAATTATTAACTTAAGAAATTTTTCTATCGCCATTATTGCAGTTTTCAAAAAAATTCCGAAACAATAACATACTTTTCTGAATTTTGAGTTAGAAACGTCAAATTTGTTCATTTTTAGATAAATTTGATGATTACAAGCCAAAATTTTTTTTTTGTTTCTAACGAATTTTAACTTGAATTTAATTTAAAAAAGTTGTGGGCCACTTCAAAATGTTGAGTAAAAAAAATTTTTTTCGCTTCACTTAATGTACCTATTTGTTAAATTAGTCTTAACTTTGGCCATCAAGGTTTTATTATTTCATGTTTAAATTCAAGGTTTAAAACATTGGTATTGGTTAAGTCAATTAGATAGGTTAAAATCAAATCATTTATTTAAATATATTAAACTTTTCTCAATAAATAATAACGGGTGCCTATTAATCCTACTTGAAACTTTGGGACATTTTTTTTCTATTTTATTAAATTTTCTGTAAAAAAAACGCGACAATTGAGTTAGCGATGAAATTATTTTTGTATAATATACCGGGTGTATCATTTAAAGTGCCACGAACTCATAATTCCTAAAATAATAAGGATTTCAAAAAAACTACAAGTATAAAAGTTTTTTTAATTTACTCGATCTATGCATTAGCATAAATATAAAATTTGTTGTATTTTCGGTTTAACCGGAAATTGTGACAACTTTCTTATCTCCAATAGAAGGGTATTAATTTTTTTTTATAATTGGATAGAGCTCTTTGGGCGCTTTCCAAAAATGTAAAATAGGTTACTCTTTGATTAATAAATAATTTCAAAATCACAAGTTTTATACAAAACAATGAATATTTAAAAAATGACAGCAATCGTTCAAATATTGAATGTAAATGCCCAAAAATTTAATACAAATAAAACGTAAACAAAATTCTTATCGCAAGTGGAATTTCCATACCTGTTCCCCCCCACATTTCAGTTGTGTAAGGCACGTCGAAGAGCTCAGTTAAACGCTCCCCAAAATTTTAATTTACTAGTGATTATTTTAATGTGTTTAGTGACAGTGTTTATCAAGGGCCTTCTACCACTAAAAAGCGCCCCTTCTGCAAAATTCAAAGCTGTAAGTCTTTTTTTAAAGATCTTTATTAATGTTTTTCGAATTTCATTGTGTAAAATTAACGGTATCTCAAAAATTTTTGTACCGCTGTGCTTACAAAAAAATTAGCAATTTTTGAACTTTAGTGACTTTTGCAAAAAATCAAAACTAACCCTTAAATTAATTTTCTTTGTGTTGAATTTTGATACGTCACACAATGACCTAGAAGTTTCGGGTTATTTGCGAGCCGACCTTATCGCATTTCTTACCTGGCTTTTGAGATATCATTTTATTTTGCCTTTTTACGATTTGAGTTTTTAAACTGTACTTTACAAATGAAAGCAGTTTGAAAACCACATCCGTTTCTACGAACGTAACGGTAAAGTTTTATTCAGATAAATCTTTGATGAAAAAATATACCGGGTGTATTATTTAAAGTGCAACGAGATTATGATTCCTAAAACAATAAAGATTTCAAAAAAACTACAAGTATAATAGTTTTTTTAATTTATTCGTTCTCTGCACTGGCATAAATATAAATTTTGTTTTAACCGAAAATAGTACCAACTTTCTTATTTTAAATAGATGGGTATTTTTTTATATAATTAGATAGAGCTTCTCGGGCGGTTTTCGCTAAATGTAAAATCATTTACCATTTGATTAAAAAATAATTTAAAAAAAAATAGTTTTATTCTTGAATACTAGCGTGTTACAGTATAACTGTCACGAGTTACAAGCTTGTGGCACTTTAGTGAAATATTAATCATAATGTTCACGTTCAATATCTTTTCTTCTTCTTCTTTATCTTCGCCTTTAATGCAATTGTTCCAAAGAAGAAAAAATTAATATCCTTTTATTTAAGATAAGAAAGTTGACACTATTTCCGGTTAAACCGAAAGTAATACAAAATTTATATTCATGCCAGTACATAGATCAAATAAATTAAAATAATTTTTATACTTGTACTTTTTATGAAGCTTTTAGTAGTTTAGGAGTTATAAACTCGTGGCACTTTAAATGATACACTCGGTATAGTACAATTGACTAAAATATAGTAGGGGTGGCAAGCTCTACTACAAAATTTTGTTGCCAAAAAAAGCTAATGATTTTAAATTAGTACAATATGTTTATTAATCTTTTTTGAAAAAAAACAGGAATTTTAAAAAAATTTAAATTGTAGTCATTAGACTTTTAACTTTACATTTAAAATACAAATTTTTCAATTTACCATTCTATCGGGTTGGTAAGAAAGTAATTTCGGTTTTACGGTCTAAAATAAAATTTAATTTTTTTCAATGAATCTTTTTCAATTATTATCCAGCTTCCCAACAAGTCCAAGACATTTTAAATGATTTTCTATTGTTATTTGTGATACAGTGTACTTCTCTGCAATCTCTTTAAGAATTTCAATTATGGCTTTGATTTGATTATTCATAACTTCAGAGACTTGGTCGTCTGCGAGTGAAGAATTTCTAAATCGAATTTTCTTAAACCAACTTTGGGTTCTGTTAATCATTCGTCACCATAAACTTCACGTAAGTCTTTGTGGGCCTCAGAAGCTTTCTTGCCTTTACGGAAATCAGAAAGCAAAATGTGACGAAAAATTGACATTGAATTGAAAAATCTAAACCAAATATTAAGCAATTTGTTTCTATGGTCAATTAAAATCCACTACTGACCGAAATGCTTCAAAAAAATTTTAACGTCGTCGCGTACGTCGCAGTAGTTGTGAGAGAGGTATCTTGAAGATCATCTGCGATTTCCTCTTTGCATCGATAGACGGTAATAAGCATAAAATCACAACGACCTCCAAAGTGGTAAAACAATTATAGCAATAATTATTGTTTACATATGCTATCAAGCGTAATACTAAAAAGACAATTATCGCTTTAAATACTATCTTAAGGCACTATAGAATAACATTAAATGCTTCTACGGTGCAATAAATGCTGAAAAATATAGTCAACTTCCTCGTGCTTAGAAGTGCGATATCAAGAACCCGAGTTATTAACGATATCGTCGCCGTTTCATTCCTCTTTTGGAACGACGAGCACCAAATAAAATGGTACCCACGCGTTTCTTAACGCACGTTATCACTAGAACGGCGCAATCGGTCATTTTGACCATCTCGCAACTTTATGGTCTTGTTACTTTTTATTAGTAGCATATATTTCTTCCATATTACATGACTTTTCGTAATTTTAATTGATAATTACTGTTTTCTTTTTAAATTATGTTCTTTTTTCTTTGATATGAGACATTATATCAACAGTCACATAGGTACTCTTTTTTCGGTTATTCATCGATAATTATTAGTGATAGCAGCAGAGAAATGTGTTATAATAAATTAAATATTGTGAATCGTGCTTAAAACGGAGTGTGCACATTCGAGCTCAAAGTGGCACATTCCGATCTCGGGAAAATGAAGCGCGCCGCTCCGCGTCGCGCTTCATTTGCTTCCCTCGCTCGGAAATGTGCCACTTCTCGCTCGAATGCGCACATCCTCGTATTTACTAGATTTATCTACTTCGTTCATTGCTTTTCAAAATCAAAAAATTAAATTTAGTTCGGTAAATATCGATTTTGTTCCAAAAAATGTATTTTGCCATAGCAATGAGTGGGAGCGAGCGAAAAGATACAACAAACTCATAAGTACGAGTGAGAGGGAATGATAAAAATTATTTACTAATTTTTCGTCACCAAAATGATTGCGCATCATGCTTAAAACCGAGTGTGCACATTCGAGCTCAAAGTGGCACATTCCGATCTCGGGAAAATGAAGCGCGCCGCTCCGCGTCGCGCTTCATTTGCTTCCCTCGTTCGGAAATGTGCCACTTTTCGCTCGAATGCGCACATCTTCGTTATTATTAGATTTTTTACATAAATCTTGTTTTTTCAAATCAATCAATTAAAATTTTAATCAATTTTGATTTTATATTGGGTGAAAGTTATCCCAAGTCAAAATTTAGGTTCTCTTTTCAATCTAATAACGCCCTTTTCCGTATATTTCACAATAGGAATAGATCCCTTTCTACACCTATTAAGTGTTGCTTATTTCATTTTCGGCCGTTAAAAGGTGCTATTAGGATAACTTTGAAAATCCTAATAACACCTTTTAGCTTCATATTGTACAGAAGAAAAATATGGCAGCAAAAATGCATTTTATAAATATTAAAGCTTACTCGTTTTCTATAATATTTTAATTTGATAGCAACCCCGTTGCTATTTTAAAAATTTAGCTGTTCCGGTCATGTGTGTATGAAAATTATGCTAGAATATGAAACACTGTTTATTGAGATGCTTTTTATGCCGAGGGTGACAAGATTTTTGATGGTAAGGCATTTTTAATCGCATACGACGTTACAGACACTGTACCAGCAATTAAAATCAACTCAGTTGTAAATATTTGTATTCAAATGACTATAGAAAATGTAAATTATATTGGTATTTCTATTAACCAGATAGAATTGGAATAAAATACTAGATTTTTAACAGAGATTAAAAATTCTATTTTGAGAGAAACTACAATCGGAGGAAAAAACTTTTGTAACGTTATCCTTTACCGATTGTAGCTTTAACTTACATTAATCTACTTAATTATAATACAAAGGAAATCTTATTAGTAAATAATAAATACAAAAAATAACAATACTTAACAAATATTAATAATAAAAATAAGGTACAAGAATTACTTACAAAGATTATTTATTAATAGGTAAATAGCTCTTTCTAACAACTTGCACGTGGCGGATGTAATAAAAAACGTATAAATCAGTTAAAAAACAAAAACTTAACATTAAACTAACTAAAATTTAAACAGTTCATATACAACATAAATGAACTTCTTAGTTGACTGTACCGAAGTGTACAAGACGAAAACTTTAAAGACACCAGCCCTTTGTAATTAGTGATGAGAAAAGCAAGACCAAGACCAAGACTGTAATAGTCTTGGTATCGGACTTGGTCTTGCTTATTCGGTCTTGGTCTTGGTCTTGGCCTTGCGTATTCAGTCTTGGTCTCGACCATTTAGTCTAATACATGCAACTTTTTGGCAAATTTTTGGGATCTTTTATAGGTATAAATTAAAAATTATGTACAATTTATATCTAATTCATAAAACTTTATTTTACTACAATCGAATAATATCAAAAAGTGATCTTATCTAGAGGGTTTAATATTTA
This sequence comes from Sinopyrophorus schimmeli, assembly GCA_036325965.1. Taxonomy (NCBI): domain Eukaryota; kingdom Metazoa; phylum Arthropoda; class Insecta; order Coleoptera; family Elateridae; genus Sinopyrophorus; species Sinopyrophorus schimmeli. The sequence continues at coordinate 1,620,588 of JARFIZ010000202.1, forward strand.
TATATTATAATGATACTTTTATTATGATTAATTATTATTAATACATATATTATTTTTTAATTGGCGACCACGAATTTATACATAATAGCCATCGATCTGCCTCATTATTCAATATACTAGAATGTTTCCGTGTCACAAGAGATGCTTTCGAGAATAAATTTCGGCTGGAAGGGATGTTGCCGGAATCGATAAAAAATCTCGTGCCATTTTTGCCAAAATCGGAAATTGTAATGATGACGTTTTCACCAATGTAACATGTCTTCGTTTCTCACAGCTCGAGGTTTACTTAAATATTGTTCCAACCTTTATTTGAGTTAATGATGAGCAAAGCAAGACCATGACCAAGACTGTAATAGTCTTGGTATCGGTCTTGGTCTTGTTTAATCGGTCTTGGTCTTGGTCTTGCTAGCATAAAGGCAGTATTGGTCTTGCAAAAATGCAAGACCAAGACCAAGATCAAGACCAATTTTGCTCATCACTATTTGTAATATTTTCTACTGTTAGGTTAAGGCGCTTTCAAGGTCAAGGTTTCAGCTACGTTACGCGAATTGTAACAATATTTTAAAAGATTATATATAAAACCAACTGCACATATTAGATTTTAAAAGAATATATGGATCTAAAAGTTCTTAAAATGATCCATCCGGTTCTAAAAATGGTTGTTGCGGTTGTTATTCCAACTCTGATTAAAACGGCAGTACCTATACGGTTTTAAAAGGGTTCTTGCAATCTAAAAGTTGCTAATAGGGTTCTTTCCGGTTCTAGAAGGCCTTGTTTGGGACTATTTTTTCGACTCGGGATGCCATTTATTGTTTTTAAAAACTGTTCAAAAGCATTTAATGTGTTGCATTAAATATTTAATTGCTAAAAGCGAATTTTTCTTAGAGGTCTAATTGACCGGTAACCGCGGTTGTAGCAAGTTCAAAATTGACGCGGTTCTATTACTCATTTCGCGCGGACGCCGCGGACGGCTTCTCCTCGTCGAATCGCAAAATTACGTATGGAGCTATCCCGATTTTTCCTCTTTTGTGTCGACAGGCATGTCAGCATCCTTCTCATCCATTGAAGTGCTTGTGACCCTCTTTTAACCTTTCAAGAAGGCGGTACTTAAAATCAAATTAACAATTATATTTAATTTTACCTCCATCTAAAGTTATTTTAGTTATTTTAGATCCATTATGTTGTTTGTTTATTTCTAATGACCTTTCCGCTTCGTTCTCGAATTCCGGAATTAAAAGCTTGTTCCAACGTTTTAAATGTTTTAATTCTCACATATGTCAAGTATCAACAATATTAGGATATTGCGTGTGATATTGTAATTAAGCGGCGAGATTAAGATTTTTTCCTCTTCTCTAGGAATTAAATCCGGTCGTCGCTTAAAAACTTCATTAATCTATGGGAACGTCTCTTTGGGTGTTTTACGAATTAATGGCTTTCGCGAACGGTTTTTTTAATTCGGCGAGTAATTAACCGTAGGAACGTCCTTCGCTTTTTAATGAGCGCGAATAAAATGGCAGCCTTATAATATTAATAATAATTATTATCATTAAAGTATCGACGTCGTTCAATTAATAAAGCGAACTGCAATTAGGCCAATTAGTTATCTATGAGAAGCAATTAGTTTTTGCAAATTAAATCAGCGTGATTAGCACTCATCATTTATCAGAAGTGCGTCCGACCTTTAAGGTCACGGGAACAAGCGTTTCGGTTTTAGACGTGCAATAAAAGGTAACCGTCCATTAAGGTCAGAAGGATTTTTTTTTAGGTAATGAAGTTAACATCGAAAAAGTGTTGAATGCCTACGTTGGTCGGGCGAGAAATGTTAGACTTTAGCTGACTTATTTTTAGCGCTTCCTCCTTCTTATTAGTAAGTTACGAGTGAGCTATTGCTGACTGCAAATTACGTAGGCAATTTTCACCTAGCCGTGTGCCATTATTATAAACTATAACGAATAAGCGGGTTCGATTTATTAAATTGCGAGCAATTTCGTAAATTGTTTATAAATTAAATTATGGAGCACGTGAGAAGCTGGTTGAATTTTATAATCTGTTTTTTTTACGATTGCTTTTAATGGTAGCTTTATAAATTATTAAATTGGTTTTTGTTGTATCTGTGTCGATTACTTTTTGCTTATTTAGTTATTTGATTGCATTATTTATTTATTTATTTATTTCAGGTTTAATTTTGGGGATTGGTGCCTTTTCGCTGAGCGGTTGCCTTGCAAACCGGTGAGTTTTTAAATTGTTCGCTATTGATTGTGTGTTTTTCATATTCGATATGTATTTTATGTCTGGTTTAATTTGAATTTGGGCAATTTGCGAGATTATTGCTTGTCCAATTTTTGACTCAAAGGTTATGGCGATTTGAAGGATAATTGAACCTGGGTGTTTAATTAAAAGCAAGCGATTGTTAATCGTTAACGTTTTACAACAGTTGACTAAGATTTTTTATAAATGTGGTTATCTAAATATAACCTTTAAGAGCTTCGTAAAGGAATTAGTAAATTAAAAAGAGACAAGTTAAGATCAAAGTTTTCTCTATTTAAACGGATTTCGAACTTTAATTTTTGTAAATAGATCTGTACTGAAAAAAGGTTCTTTTGATTTATTATTGTTACTGATAGATTTTATATTGGATATTAAAAGAAAAACTTTTTACGATTAGATATTTAAATGTAAGGTACCGGGCGTCTCTAAAAATTATGTGACGAGATTTATCAAATTAAAAAAATACGTTTTGACACTACTTCTTCATTATTCGCCATATCCTCAGTGGATGTTAGCGGTCATCGTGGCCCATATTACCCATATTACTTTGTTGACTACTGATCTGAATAAATCAGTTGAAGACAATCCGGTCCATTGGCGCAAGTTTTCAACCATGAAGATAAGATGCATCCCTATCTTACGCCTTTCTGTATGTTTATATGCGTTTTGGTTCTAGTATAGGTTTGAGAGTACAATAATCTTTAACCAATGCAGAGCTGCTAGATATTAAAGAACTTATTTTATTAAAAAAAAATATGGTACAACTTTTTTAAGAAATTATATTTCTTTTATTTAATATAAAGTTGAAATTAAACATTTAAGGATCTTTGGTACCAAATTTCGTGTTGTACACTATAGATGTAAACTTAATATGATCCCACGGCCGTATTTTTGACGAGTTGAAAATTTTTACTAGACCATCTAACTTAATCCAAATATGCATTTGAATTTTTTTTAAGTGATAACTGTCTAAAAAAAACTTAATATAGGGAAAAACAGCTCTAACTTCATTTATTTCCCACGCCTTTAAAAATTAAAATAGCAATTTCAGCCTTTTGCAAAATGAAGGACTAAGCTAGTGAAATATGGGCAACGATTTTTAAAAACTTTAGCGTTAATTAATTAATCAATAAAAATTATATATAGATGAAAAGGAATTAATAATTTGCAATTTTTTTGTATATTTTTCTTTTATACAGTTAGTCTGAATGTAGGTACTTGTCCGTATATTTGACATCGCATGTAGTCTATAAATCAAATTAAAGTTGTTTTTACCTTTATTAATTTGTTGCTGCGAAACTGGCAAGTTAAAAAATAATTAAAATGCTTATTGGAATTAAACCAGATGGTCTCTACCTATAAAAAAAATTGATTATATATCTTAAAAAGTCATATTAAATTTACATTTAAAGTATACGGCACGATATTTGATACCCAGGATCCTTAATTGTTGATTATTAAAAAGATTGTCAAGAGTTAGTATTTTTGGCGAGTTAGAGTTTATATAATTTTCAATGGAAAGATTTAGTTTATACAATACAAGTATTTTTATTTTTCAAATTTAATAAAACGAGGTATTGCGGCTTCAAACTTGTGATATAGGTAAATACAATTAGCAAGTATATTAAAGAGAAATAGTTTTTCCTTCAAAATCGTTCAAAGTTCATAATCACAAAAAAAACCGGTACGTGTAGTATTATAGGCCGGTTGGAAATTATGCTTCTTTGGGTTTTTTAAATTAAATATAATTACGCGTTATGTTGCTTAACTTTTCGTTCGTTTTATTTGGGTACATTACTCTTTTCTTATTAAATGCAAAAGGGAATGCAAACAAGTTCAAAAAAATACGAGGATGTGCACGTTCGAGCGAAAAGTGGCATATTTCCGAGCGAGGGAGGCAAATGAAGCGCGACGCGGAGCGGCGCGCTTCATTTTCCCGAGATCGGAATGTGCCACTTTGAGCTCGAACGTGCACACTCGGTTTTAAGCAAGATTCACAATAATTAATTTACTTCAAACGCGCGCGACTTCCGTTGCGTGCTAAAATTTTACTCTTATGCGCCAAAAGAAGTATAACTTCTAAAATCTCATTGTAGGTACTATTTGATCGATACCTTTAATGATTTTTATTTTAAATTCGATTGACTTTCTTAATTATTTTATATGGATAGGTATATTATATTATATTTAAATCACAAAAATTGACTTAACATTTTAAACTGATAAGGGTAGAAGCACCGGTTTTGGACACCATACCAGTTGTCGACATTTTCCACTTTATTTTAATATATCTGAAATATAACAATTATGGATATTGCAATAAGTGAAATTAATGTATTTTTAAATGCGATAGAAACATCAGTGATGTTTTATTCGTATTTTATAAGTTATAATATCAAAATTTTTCACGTGTCCAAAACTGAGTTTTACGTGTCCAAAGCGGGATCTTTTACCCTACCTAAGCTATCTTGAAATAAAACGTCTTAACAGCTAAACCAGAGGTTCCCAAACTTTTTAATCAGCGGGCTAAATATTAAAAAATACTTTTTAGCGTGCTATAATTTTTAAAAATAATAATCGATACACAAATATACAAAGTGCAGAGCGTCATGTCACCAAAGAGAATACACCCATACCTCGCTTTACGGCCTAGATACGTTCCACGAAACTTGACCGCAAAGCGAAAAGCCGTATAAGGAATCGAGATTGCGCTTGAACAAGATTGGCAACATGTAGATATATCGACATCGAAAAAAACTTTTTTTTGCCATTATAGCGAAACATTTTAGGTCGTAAATCGAAAACGTGAAGAGGGCCGTTATAACGAAATGCCGTATAAAAAGCGGCCGTATAGCGAGGTATGGATGTACACACTTTTGCATTTTCGTTTTAATGAATTTTAATGAATTTATAAATTCAAAAATTACCGATAATATTTGAGAGCTTTAATCAAGTTCGAGGGTCCAATTTCAATAGCTTGCGGGCCGTGTTTGGCCCGCGGGACGCACTTTGGGAACCCCTGAGCTAATTTCTGATCTAATTTCAAATACTTGGTCGTTCTATGAATCGTTTCCTTTACATATAAAATGCCAAAAAAATTGTTTTCGAGCTACCGACAAAACGTTTACCGGATAATAATTTCCCATTAACTCTTCTTGCCCAAATTAAACATATTGCGTGCTTTTTCCCCGTTCGTTTCATAAATACTAAATTCGTTTTTAATGAACGCCGAAGCATTTAAAATTTTTCGGCGGCCCATTTCGAGGTGTCCAAATTACGTTTAATCGATTTCGATCGCCCGCCTCGTCTAATTACATAAATTTGATCCTTACCGTTTAGAAAAAGGCGAGCAGGCCGTTGAGCGCAATGATTAATTTGTGGGAACTCGATTAGAAAACGACGCTTTAAGACTACATATATTTGGAAGTTCGGGCAAAAAAAATCAATTTATGAGTTTTTAATAATATCCCAATGATAATGATTAGTATTCTGGCCCGGTAAGGCAACAACAAGGTGTGTGTGCTTACCTTAACGAGGCATATTTATCATAAACTAAATGTGGATAATTGCCGCTTTTGCGGAGGCAAGACGGTAATGTAACATGTGGGCAGGTGTTAGTTATTATAAATCACTTAAAACGACGATTTTTGCCGCTTTTCCTGCGATTTTAAAAAGCCCCACGATTTGGATAATAATTTTAATGGCGCTCGTCCGACTTGTCCCGAGTTGCGTACTAACGAGGCACGTCCATAATGAAATTTTTCCCGCATTATAATATATTTATTAGTATAATTTAATTCACTTTACAAATACTATTAAATATATTTATAGTTGTCTTTTATATGTATGTACTTTTAATAGCCTCTCGAGATAATCGTTTTCGAGAAATTACTATTGCTCGTTCTTGATTGGAGGGCAAACAATAAATCCGTCTTTAAAGACCAAGGATTTTAATTAAAATGCGTGAAATTGTTTGAACTTATTTTTTCTTCCAGCCGCTTTATACGAATCTAGTAAACAGTTCGATCACCTTTCGGTTTAATTTGCATTCGTTTGCATTAGTTTGCGTTTCGTAATAATATTATTGGCGATATTAAAAGAATTGGATTGTACATTAATTATTAATTAAACGAAAATTATAGCACGCTGATAATAGGCTTTGCTCGTTAATCTTTGCGCTAATGCGTTAGCGAAATTACGCAAATTGGCTTTTGACATAAAGCAGTTCTCAATGTCGTAAAATATTATAATAAATAATTAATTATTTGCAATGATTTCACATAAAATTCATTCCGTGTCTATTTGCTTCTAATCGTAACTATTTGCAATCGTTTTGCTCGGTTGTGGCAAATCAGGTAATAAAATTTTTAATAAAAAATGTGGCAATGTTTTAAGCTTTTGGAGTATGCTATATAAACTACATGAGAGTTTAGAATTTTTAAAAGTATTTTTGAAATTAAAGAATTACTTGCACTGGCACACAAAAAAAAAGTTGTCTGTACATTATGACCAGACCCATCTATCTATAGGTATTTTGATGCGCTGAATTCAAATCCCAAGTCCGTTTGGCCCGTAAAAATGCTCAAAATTTTTGATTAAATTGCAAAAAACTGATAAAAACGACTAAAAATTGCAGTTATGAAAATAAAGAAAATTCTATTGAACTAGATCAAGTATCTTTTTCATATATTTTGATGCAATGAATCCAAATTTAGAATCTGTTAATTTCGATCAGTCATATATTTATCAAAAATTGTAAAAATTAGTAATAAAGTAGTAGACAATAGCAAAAAATAATATCACCAGCACAAAAAAAAATGGATTGTACATTAAACCAGGCCCATCTATTTATATGTATTTTGATGCGCTGAATATAAATCCCAAGCCTCTTTGGTCCATACAGCCTCAAAATTTTGAGTGAATTGCGAAAAACTGCTTAAATTGGCGACAAATTTTAGTTTTTTGCAATTTACTCAAAATTTTGACTTTGATTCATCGCATAAAAATACTTATAGATGGATGGGTCTGGTCAAATGTGAAATCACTTTTTTTTTGTGTGCTGGTGTTAAAGATAATCATTTCTGAAAATAAAAGATTAACCAATGGTTTTTATATTGATTTTTTTAAAATTGTAATAACAGGTGAATTGATTTATTAAAAAAAAATTAAAAAACGACGCCAATCTCGAGTTTAAATTAAGAAAGAAAAATAGTACCGATCAAAGCCAATTTTTTTACATCAGTTTGAAACTGCAATGCTCTATTTCAATGGTGTTCAAATTTTATGTTACTGGGCCTCTCTTAAAAAATGCTCATCCTGGCACTGTATATCTATTTTACGATTTACACGGTAGATACGCTCCGGAGAAAACCGTAAAAATAGAAGTCATAATTTTTGTATGGAAAATCGCGTAAATCAAAAAAACAAAGCAAAATATGTATAAATTGGTCAGTTTTAGAAATTAATTAATTTTTTTACGTAAAATAGTAGTGATTTTTGTAGTGCATTCTTTCATCAAAAAAAATACTACATCTCTATGGTCTATCTAGTAGGTATAGCAAATAGTTCAATGAAATAATAGAACAAAAAAATCCGGACAAAATTTTAATAATATATAGCTTATTATTACAGTGTATCTCGGTACAGCATTTTAAGGTATTGTGCTCTATTTTGAGAATAACGAAAATTGAGTGTTTTCTATATTAAATAATATACAGTGCGTTTTTAATGGTTATCATAAAAAATTATTCGAATAATATGCAGATAAACAAAATTTGTTTTTTAATTTAATTAAATTAATTATAATACATTTCAGTATTATGTTTAAAAAAATTGACTACAATATCTTAAAATACAGTAATAAGAGACATTCTAACAATGGTTAATGTTTTATTACCATTCTGTTCTGTTTATTCCAGTTATAATTTATAATACATAAAAATAGATAATATACATTATATACCTACGCATTATCTACTTTTGTTTTAAATTCAAATAAATGACTGAATTATACACATTATATTTTTTTCCGATTTACAGTTTTATTAGCAAAAATTGGTAAAAATTAGGAAACTGTAAAATAGGGCTTAGGAGTATTTTAGATTTTAGATTCCTTCTTTTCGTTACAATATTCGTATCATTTAACGAAATGCTTTATAAAAGAACTAAAAATATATTTGAAATAGTTGTTTTAAATAGTGTTATAGTGAAACGATGCAAATGGATGGATAGATGTACTTTAAAAAATAATACAGCGCATTCTGAGATGGGAAAAAATAAATTTTAATTTTTCTTTTTCCTTTTTGCTCCCCTCCCGCCTCGCTCTAAACCGCGATTGTCAGAAAAATGCCCCTCCCCACGCAGTTTGAAAAATTTAATTAATTTCTAAAATAAAAATACTCGATTTGAATTGTATAATTTTTTTCTATCGAAAATAACATTAATTCTAAGATGTCAAAAATAATAATTTTGGCAAAAAATTTATAATAACCAACAATTAAATATCTAATTACAGCCTTATATAAAATACAAAAAAAATTATTGAAGAATTTATATTTAAAAAAAAGAAACACTAGCTGTTTATTGAGTTTTTCCGTGAGAAGAATAACGTAAACTGAAACGAATAACCCAATTTTAAAAAACAAATCCAACAGCCTCGAACCGCTGAATCTTTATTTTTTTTCGTCTTAAACAAAATCGTACAAAAAAATCTAACGCAAAAACGAAGCGTGTGTGGCAAACCGAAATGTTCAATAAATTATCTACCAATCTAAAATAATTACAACTTTTTTACGACACGGCATTTTTTAATCTTTTGAAGTATGAATAAATGTTTTGCCAGCCTGTACTAACATTTAATAAATTTTTCAACTTGCCGAAATTCGAGGAGAAAAAACGCGCGTACAACTGTAAATTTTGACAATGTATAAGCACTTCCCAGCAGGATTTCTATCAATACAACTAATAAAGCGCGCCTGTCATGCTTATTAATTTTTTTCTAATTATTTTATCATGGGATAATTGTTGCAAATGTTGACGTACAACTTTATTAGTCGGACTCTAAAAATTCCGAGAGGTTTTTTAGTTTCTGCTTGCCTTTTCGGGTCAGGTTAAATCACACCTGAAATCACTGTCATTGTCGGTTAGGAATGATTCTAATGGCTTTATTACTGAAAGGCATCGATTCTTTTCATTATTATTAAGAACAAATTGTGATGAGGATATCCAACAACAGTTATTTTAACAGTACCGATTATTAAGACGTTCATCGCCGTCTATTTATGTACTTAGATAAAGTATTTCGATAAATACCTCATATAATATTTTGAATCGCGATGCAATTATTTTATTATAAAGCAATAATCTTAATAATAATCCCAGAATCGAGAGATTTAAATTATACCGTGATTACGGAGAGTTCCAATTACAATCGCATTTCCCTAAGCTACGAAATCGCTACGAGTAAATGGATTCGCTAATAATCTTCCCGTCGTTTCCGTTTCCAACTTTCGCTTCTGATAGATCTACAAATTAAAAGCAAATATTGATGGAAGGGTTGCTTTTTTATTTCTTCGAAGAAGAAAACGTCGTAAGCAAATAAATTAGTCCCTAGTTTCAAAAATGAATACCGTATTAGCTGGAATATAAGACGGATCCAATTTTTTACCATGGTCATCAGAAAAAGTAACTTTTTTTAAGTCACAAAATTGAAAAATATCAAACTAATAATAACAGTTTTATAAAAAAAAATAATCGTGTAAATCAATTATTGTGAATCACGCTTAAAATCGAGTGTGCACATTCGAGCTCAAAGTGGCACATTCCGATCTCGGGAAAATGAAGCGCGCCGCTCCGCGTCGCGCTTCATTTGCTTCCCTCGCTCGGAAATGTGCCACTTTTCGCTCGAATGTGCACATCCTCGTATTTAGTTGATTTGCCTATGTTAATCTTTTAATCTTCAATTCAAAAAATATTGATTTTATGTTTAAAAAATGTATTTAGCATAGCAATGAGGGGAAGGGAGAGAAAAGATACGTCAATCTCTTCAATAGGAGTGAGAGGGAACGATTAAAATTATTCAACTGAATTTTAGTCTAATTTATTGGTCTAAATTATTGCGAATCACGCTTAACGTGGAGTGTGCACATTCGAGCTCAAAGTGGCACATTCCGATCTCGGGAAAATAAAGCGCGCCGCTCCGCGTCGCGCTTTATTTGCCTCCTCGCTCGGAAATGTGCCACTTTTCGCTCGAATGCGCACATCTACGTATTTACTAGATTCATCTACTTTGTTCATCGCTCTTTCAAAATCAAAAAATTAAATTTAGTTCGGTAAATATCGATTTTGTTGTAAAAAATGTATTTTTACCATAGCAATGAGTGCGAGCGAGCAAAAAGATACAACAATCTCATAAGTACGAGTGAGAGGGATCGATTAAAATTATTTTACTGATTTTTCGTCTAATTTATTGGCCCAAATTATTGTGAATCTTACTTAAAAGCGACTGTTGCGAAACACACTGCCCATTTTTAGAGATGATCTCTAATAGAGTGGTTTTACTGTAATTGTCGATCATTCAAGCTTTAAAATAAACGTGTACCACCAGCGTATCAGGTGATTTATATGTATTCGTTAGATTCGCTGCGTTTTACTGTTTTTATTGAAATATAAAAATCGATTGTTCATGAGCACCCGTATTGTTGTTCGCGGGGGGAGGGGGGGGGGTCACGTGGCCACCCTTGAAATTTTAAATAATATAACCAATATGGAGAAGGAATCCTATATTGTTAAAGATTAATTAAAAACATTAATACAATATAATTAGGAAAGTATTTTAGTTTTAATAACATTACTTCTTGACGACATATGTAAAAGTTTAATGCACAATTTACTCTATTAAAAAATACAAATTAAACATATATTGGGGTAGAAAGCGAAGAGAAACATATCTCGGCATTAAAAAACGTTTTAAACACATCAATAAAGCTTCTCACAACAATTTTTGAGTATGCATCGATTATCACCCATCCATATTAGTCGATCCGACGGCTGTTCCATTTTAACACCCAGTAACAGCCAAATATAAATTTTTTTAGGATACACTTTTGTCTAGCCAGAATAATGGAAAACATATTTTTGCTTATTTTTGATACCCGTAATTATTAGGATTAACATTACACTTAATTTGGCAATGGCTGAAAAAAAATTTTTCCTATTAAAACATTCTTCTTAATTTATCTAATCGCCTATGTATTTTAGCGGCTTCTTTTATTTTAATTTTTTTTTATGACTAGACACCAATATTATACGGAGATCAGATGTGTTAGGGTTCAAAAATGCCTCTGTTAAATAATAAATATAAATCGGTTAAAAACTACTAAAAACAAATATCTTAAGTAATTCAATTTATTTTTTGAGAAATTCAAAGCACAATGTAAGCCCTTACTTGATTTTACAAATCTTAATTTTATGAAAAATATTATTGGTCTACTAGTTCTAAGGTCAATAAAATCAAAAAATTTAATATTCTTATTATATTTTTAATTGTAATTAGAAATTTGAACATTTTTAATTATAAATTGATAGTGAAATATGAAAATTAATTAGAAATTATTCCGGTTTTATTATTTATTTTTATTTTAATTAACAAGTGCTTTTAAAGTTACGTAAAGCGTATAAAAATTGGTTTAGTTAAAAACGAAAAGTTTTCTTTTAAAAGTTAGTGATAAAACGTTTGTTGAATGGAAGGTTATACTTATTACATAGTTCACCCGAAGTTAGTTCAAGTTGATAAGAATTAAAAATTAAACAATTAAAGTAATTATTTTATTTTATGAATAATTGCCATACAGTCAACGTAAATAAATTATGTAAAAAATAACACAAAATTGGTCAACATTTTGCTATACTTCTTCGACTGACTCAATTGAATCCTTTTCATTATCTTTCAACAATGCGTAAATTATTCTTCCGTTTTCTGGGATTCATAGAACCAATTCATCAATGATATCTTGTTTTTTAATTTAGAAAAATTTATAATTTAAAACCGAGTTACGCTAATTTACTTGGTTTTGAATTTGCCTTAGTTCTTACTTTGTTTTGACTTTGTGCAATAAAATAAAAATTCCGATAAAATAAAGGCGAGGCTGTGTTTAAGAGGTCCTATTAACAGCAAAAATACAAAAAAATAATTTTTGAAAATTTGGCTGTTACTATGGTTTAAAATGGGATAACCGCCGTTCTTTGGCAAAATTTTCTAAAGAAGAAATTTAACCACCTTTTCATTAAAAAACGTCTTATGTTTGAGCTAATACCTCACAAAGATTAAACTCGGATTAAAACTCGTAATTGACTTTAATTAAACCGTTACTTTTGTGCTAATTAAAACAAAATGCATAAGTGAATAAGTATTGCGGATTAGATGAATAAATTTACTGAAATATTCAGGATTCCAGGAGCTGATAGGATGACATGAAAATGAATACGGCAACGTGTTCGCCTTTCTATAGGATTGTTTAGAATTTATTTATTTTTTTCCAACTATTCCTTTTATAATTTAGTGCTCTTCTGGTTCATATATTATTTTAAAGTTATTTCGCGCCTTTCTAATAAGTCTTGCCGGAAAAAATCGAAAAGTCGACGTACGCGTAACGCTGCGCGTTTTCCGGCTCGAAATTTTGGGTACCGCTTTTTTTCTAACGTGAAGAAATTTCAATTTAGTTTCTGATGGCTGCCTAGCATACGCCTTAATTACATATGCCAATCACGGGTGTGTGATAAGTATAGAATTGGTTATTGCGAGAAATATTATCTAGCACGATCTAAATTTAGGGACTCGTTTTTAATTTAACCGATATTGCTGTTATTTGGCGTCATTATTTTTTTTATTCTTATTTACCGGAGCCGGTTACGTAATGACTTATAATGAACTTATCAACCGAAAGAGCTTGTATTATTTTGTACGTCAATTACGCTTACAAAAGCAATCCGGTTTTTTTGTATTGTAAACAGAGAGTCAATTACAATATTTGAATAATTTCCCAGCCGGCGTATGAATATTTAAAGTCGGGGCATTATCAATTAAAAATCGAAATGTCAGATTTGTAAATATGATAAATTGTACGCGAATGGCCATCAATCACGAGGACACTGCAAGAGTTTTATTTTACGGTAACGTTTCGTTTTTTACGCGAATTCCCATGCACCGTTGCAATATGAATAATAAGGCCCATTAGCCCCACAGTTCGCTAATGACTGAAATGGTCATGTGTCTACATTATCTCGCACACCCACGACAACGCGAAGAACCTCGAGGATATAAAAAGTTTTTAACCGAGGATAACTTTATTACTGACTATAGAATTTATTACATAACTACGGACATACATACATATCTGCTGCGTTTGTGGTTTGTTATGCGATACTTTACATTTCATTGTAACGATAACTGGGACAAAAAATTAGCTTGCATTTTTTAGGTCTTCTAATGTCCGTGCCTCGATAAACTAACTATTTCTGGAAGCTTTTGCTACAAGTACTTTTTTCTAATAGATTTTAAATCCAACTTTTTAATTGGAATAAAATCAAAAATAATTTTGGTGGATAATTTTTTCCAATTTAAAATTGCATTTTAAAGAGAATTAGGTTTAGTTTTAGAAATCTTTATTTTAGGTAGTTAAACGGTCGCGGGTTGCTAGTGAGGGTAGCCAGATTTTTTAGAGTTAATTTAATCACTTGTGAAAAAAAATTCTGGAACAGACTTAGTTCTATTTTGCGTGCAGGTTTTTTCCGATGTTAGAAATATAAATTTTAGAAAGCTATAGGTATAAAGGAATCTGATTTTTAATTTAATTTTGTATATTAAAAGACGACAATTTTAGAAACAAAACTTATGAAATAAAAAACTGATAATCCTTAACTGGATACGTAATTGTACTAATTTTGAAAAATACAAACTTTCAAACGAAAAATTTCCCAAATAATATTTTTTATTCAAGCGCCATAATTTTGTGAAGGTAGTCAAACTGTTTTAATTATTGTTCTATTTTATTACAATTAATAACAAACTTCTTGTGTATAAAATTTTGCGCAAATTTAGAATTCTAAAATTTGTGTTTTTTAATGCGCCGTTTAGAGAATACAATTTTTTAAATTCGCAAATTTGCGGAATCTTTTGCAAGGAAGTTATTACCTATAGTTTATAATCAACCAAAAAAATAGTTAAAAAATTTTAACTACCCTTCAAACGACAGGGTAGGCCGTAATGCAATTGAATATGTAGAAATTTGAATTTCGCCTTTGTTAAAAAATACAATTTTTTAAATTCGTAATTTTTTTCAGGGAATTTATTAACTATAGTTTATAATCAACTAGAAAAATATTTAAAAAATTTTAACTACCCTACCAACGGCAGGGTAGGTCATAATGTAATTCAATATGTAGAAATTTTAATTTTGCCTTTGTTAAAAAACACAATTTTTTAAATTTGCAAATTCGCAAAATCTTTTGTAAGGAAGTTATTAACTGTAATTTATAATCAACCAGAAAAATATTTAAAAAACTCTAACTACCCTTCAAACGGCAGGGTAGGCCGTAATGCAATTCAATATGTAGAAATTTTGATTTTGCCTTTGTTAAAAACCACAATTTTTTAAATTCGTTAATTCGCGAAATCTTTTGCATGGAAGTTATTAACTATAATTTATAATCAATCAGAAAAATATTTAAATAATTCTAACTACCCTGCAAACCTCAGGGTAGGCCGTAATGTAATTCAATATGTAGAAATTTTAATTTTGCCTTTGTTAAAAAACACAATTTTTTAATTTCGCAAATTCGCAAAATCTTTTGCAGGGAATTTATTAACTACAGTTTATAATCAACTAGAAAAATATTTAAAAAATTCTAACTACCCTTCAAACGGCAGGGTAGGCCGTAATGCAATTTAATATATAGAAATTTTCATTATGCCTTTGTTAATAAGTTTTTTAAACATATCAATTCTTAAATTTTGAACTGGGAGTGAAAATTTTAATTAAAATCCATATGGTTATTAAGAAGATTTATTTTAATAAAAAAAATGGTTTTTTATCGATTTAAAACAAACATTTAAAAAAACGCAGCTTCTTCGACCAAAAAGCTCTCAACTTTAAATAAGTCAGCAGTCGTCTTAATTTCGTGAGTGCATATACATTTTTTTATAAATTCTCTTAGGTACCTATTATGAATGGTAAAAACCCACTGGGATATAAAATTTTGTCCACATTAGTATTTTTTATATTTTTATTTTTGCAATGCATGACTAAACTTTCTAATTTTTACGATAGTAAAACTTTAAAATTGTCATATTTGAAGAATTTGCATAGGACTTAAAATTTTTTAAAGCATTTTTGTTTAATATATTACGAGGCCTTTTGGAGAAGTACGTCGTCAATTTGATAATAATAATACGTAGCTACACAAATAAACTTTTTAATAATTTTTCTGCTTTATTATACTTGATAACATAACATTTAATAGAATTTGGGGTTATCAAAAAATATGTTTTTTACCAATTTCACGAGATCATTTAATCAACGGCTATTTATCTTTAATACATTTGTTTGAAAATTCTAAAATGTTTTTTTTTAACCAGGGGTTCACTTTCGCATCCACAAAACGTTATTCTTAATGTCTGCAAAGCGCAAGCCGTAAATTACGAGAAACATTTGTGCGTAAGAATTTTGATTGTGCAGGATTTGGTGAAAACGGTCTCTTATCTTATTTCGTGTATCTGCGCGGAGAAAACTAATAAGAAATAAAGGAATTATTACACCATCCAACATTGAAACTCAAAGATAGAAATCAATAAACATACGATGAATACAAGAAAGCCATCAACAGGTGTCATTTACTTAATACAACACTCGCATACATCAAACAAACAATGCAGACATTTCATTAAACTTTCACGGTTTTAAATTCTTCCCCGCACCGACACACGCACACAGACACACAATCGAATTAGCAGAATCTCAGGTAACGAACACTTGAGCTCACTAAAATCCATAACCTATACTTAAAAGTTCCACCAAAAAAGCTAGGAAAAATCTTAGTACTAATAATAATTTATGCAATAATTGCGGGTTTGTTTTTAAATCCCCGTTACACGCACACACTTTAACGATCAACACATTTACTAACTCGTCGCTCGATCAAATTTTTTCTCCAAAAAAAATTATGAAAGAAATAGAATAATTTAAAAACATTTAGTGTTACTGTTATTAGAAAAAAGACAAATTAACATTAAAATTTTATTAATCCGCCTCCAAAGATATTTACTTTATTTTGTTTTCTAAGAGTGCTTTTAATGTTTTTTGCACTTTGGCGAAATTTTAACTTAAAATTCGGTAGGGTCTGCGGGAAAAATAAAAAAGTTCAAATTTTAAAATTATTTTTATCTTAAGAACGAGTGAATCTTTTTTAATAAAAATAATATATGTAAGTTGTTTATATTAATAAAACACATTTTGTAAAATGTTGGGAACCGCAAGAAAAAATATAATTTTTAAGAATTTTTTTGGGGGCCAAGGGGGCTTTGGCACCACTCTAATTTTTTTAGAAAAAACATTTTTGTACATTTTGATATAATCTGTATAATTTTCGGATTTTAAAAAGTTTGTAGCTTTGTCAAATACACAAATATACATTGTAAGGTGTAACAAGACAAAGAATACTGACTGACTTTTATAAACACATTTTTTTTGGTTATATAATAATGTAAAATGTTTCCAGGAAATCAAGTATTTTGTGCTAGAACACAATCAATATTTAACTATATTTAAATTGGGTACTGAATAATACCGTAATTGCACTAAATTTGATTTATAGCAGTTAAAAAATTAATTCATTTTATTAATGAATAATATAATAATATTAATTTTAAATGTAATTCATTATGTTAATATTAAATATTACTATTAAGTTTAAATATTAATTATGATCAAAATTTTAAATAGCCGAACAATACAGAAATACATACAACCTAAATAGAGCTTAACAAGGGATTTTTTAATTTCTTAGAAATTAATTTTTTTTGGTCTTTTTTTCATCTACTTTAAAAATTATTGTTGATTTTCCTTCTTAAATGTTTCTAGATTAATGAAAAAAACCTTTTTGGAAAAATAGAGAAGATAATAAAACTATCACTTTGAGCAGTTCGTCGGGTATTTGCGATTGCTTTTCATTTTAACCTGGCAAATTCAATGTAAATTGTCGAACAAAATTGAGCAAAATCAAATTTTCAAATTGATTTTCGCACTATGCAGTCTGAGCTTATTATTAAAACTTCTATCATTTTTCATTAAGAATTAGCATTGATAAATCTGTCAATCATTTTTGAGAGAAATAAAATAAATAAACAATTAGAAATTCAAATATTAAAAAGAAATATAATTTGCTACAAAAAGTAAATCATTTTTTTAATGTTTTTCAAAATATATATCTTTGCTTGTTTGGTTTCGTTTCTGCAATGTAAACAAAACAGTTTGGTTTGTTTATAACTCAAGTAAATTTTTTCGCCAATATGAAAATTTTTCTATCCAGAGATATCATTTAACCATCCGCATAATAAGTGACTAAATGTCACATGCCATACTATGTGAGGTTTGTCATACCCCAAAAATTAAATGAAATAAAATCCACAAAATTGTACTTTATGACAGTTAAATGATAAGAAATATATTTTAATAATCAATAATAAATAGGTTTAAGTAAAACACATATTTATTTATGTATTAGAATAGATTTTTATTAATAAAAATACAAAAACTTAACTTTTTCTTCAACGTATAATGATGGCAATACAATATTTCCAAATTTTGCTTATTAAAGTCTCCCAAGTTCCAAAATATTTCAAGAATACGTTTTCTTTCTGTTTCATTTAAATTTTTTAAGCAGTCTTTTTGACATTGGCAATCTTTATTTTGAAAAACTTTGGCAGATATAATTTTTCCGTTTTCACCGAACTTCGTTTAATTTTACGAAGTTTCTAAATATAAGTATCACTTCTGAGTTCTCTGAATCCTTCTCTGAAGCTGTTGTTTTTGTAAATTTTCATTCTCAATTAGTTCCTCTTTCTCTGTTGAAGAATGAAGTTCTAAAATTCTCTTTCTTTTTTTATATTTGTTGTATGATTTTAATTTTTCTTCACTTTTAGAATCAAAGAATCTGGTGACTTTATCTTTTCCCATGGGTTTAATAATATCTTTAATTAAATATTATTCTTTAAAATTTAATTCAATATTATAATGTAATTTAAATTACCTTTCATCACTGTTTTCAAGATTTTGGGCCGCACTTTTTGACATTATTAATAAAAATTGGACTTAGGTCATCATCAAAATTATGATTTTCAGTATTTATATTATTATGAAAATGTACATGTTACAAAATTTTCAAATGTATTAAATATATTTCATTGCCGATTTATTTTTTTAACAGTTTAGCATATATTATAAATGTCCCACAGTTAACTTGAAAAAAGATAAAAATGGACTTGGACCACTTTCAAAATAAACGTCTCGTTTTAACAATATTTCACAATAATTTACGCCAATAAATTAGACGAAAAATCAGTAAAAGAATTTTAATCGATCCCTTTCACTCGTACTTATGAGATTGTTGTATCTTTTCGCTTGCTCGCACACATTGCTATGGTAAAAATAAATTTTTGGAACAAAATCGATATTTACCGAACTAAATTTAATTTTTGATTTTGATAGAGCGATAAACAAAGTAGATGAATCTAGTAAATACGTGGATGTGCGCATTCGAGCGAAAAGTGGCACATTTCCGAGCGAGGGAGGCAAATGAAGCGCGACGCGGAGCGGCGCGCTTTATTTTCCCGAGATCGGAATGTGCCACTTTGAGCTCGAATGTGCACACTCGGTTTTAAGGTAGAATACCAAACGTCCCATTTTAACAAAAAAAAATTGTTCACGTTAGTTATACCCCACCTAGTACACGGAAGGTTAAGAAAGAGAATCAACAATAATGTTTAAAGTATTTGATAAAATGACAGAAAAAAAATATGCTAAAAATGAAAAAAAATCCTATGCTAAATTGATGAAAAAATTAAAGTGATTTGGGAACGGTTTAAAAGAAGGAAAAAAAATTTTTTTGAGTCTAAAACTCTTTTTTAAGGTGCAAACTTATGATTTAGGGGGTTTTACGATAAAAGAAAAACGTTTTTGGAAAATAACGGACACTATACCATTCACACCCTGCTTTTATGAAGTCGTTCGGTCACAAGCGGCTGTAAAAAGTTTTTCTCTTCGAATGCGAGTCGAGGTGGTACGACAGAATTGTCACTTCATGTAGGAATTCGCAGAAAACGTGTAAATTAATTATGAAATTGATATACGCCTAATTGCTTTACATTGTACCTGTAAGTAGGTAATAATCGTGTGAATAAAAGTCGTAAAAATCGATTCTTTATATTCAGGCCGTGTATTTACTATTATCTCGAACAAGAGACCAACTAGTATGCAATACGAAAGCTAAATTATGAACTGGAATAGACGCAGTATGTATTATTGATGAATTTATCATTAAGATCTACAAATATGGACATATGCAGGCGGAAACTATGCTAAACTTTATATTATTTATTAATCCGCGATGTCTAACGGCAAAGACAGAAATTATTGTCGCGTTTCGTCGAAAAAAACGCGAAAAAAAAGAAGAAAGAAAGAAAACGTTCTGCTTAATCGGTTCGCTGCGCGTTCGCATTCGAAAAAATCGCAAAGATGAAGTTGAAACTTCTATTGTTGCTTCTGCATTAATGATCGGAACTGCATATAAAGCGAATTTGCATATTATAATTATTGCAGTCGTTTGTCAGCGCGAGGAAAACGACGGACACGGATTTTGTTACATAAAATGACAACTAAATGGATTGCTACCACATAAATAAGTATAAACGATGGCAGACTTAGGAAAATTTCATGTTTTCTTTCGCCAGGATGCGCATAAATTTGAGTATTTTTATTTTACATTTTTTAATTCTTTTAGATTGTCTCAAGTATCCATAAAATATTAAACTTTGCATATCTCAATAACGAGATGGTCAATAATTTTCATTTCTTTGTGAAATATGCAGAACCCATCCAATAATTTATCGCAATTTTTAAGAATATTTTGGCACGTGTTTAACTAGTTTAACAAGTATTTAAAAGGCATACTCTCCATTGCTCTGCATGTTAATTATTTGAATTTCGATTGCGTATATCTCAAGTTAGAGATGGTCAATAGACTTCAAATTTGAAGAGTTATTGCACAATAGTATTTTTTGTAACTATCAAAATTTTTAATTTTCTCACACTACCCCATCGCACGACAAGACTTAACTCTTAGTTACTCGCGCTATTTACCGTAACGCAATTACTCGCGCGGTGCTTTTCAGGCACCACATAGAAAATGACTTGGTTTTAAGGATTTTGAAGGTATTTTGCCAATTTTTTAATGTCATTCACATTATGCACTATCGATTTCTCAACAAGATCAAAAAAATTAAAACCCAAATTAAAATTAAGTGCAAAAAGAAAATTAACTAAAATCAATGTAACAAAGTCTATAAAACTGTTCAATAATCATCTTCTATTTTTTCAATTTGCAATAAATTGATGTAGAATTAACAATTGGCAATAGCCCGCTGTTTTTTACGGGTTCTTTTAAAGTTTAATTTTTTTCTTTGTATTTTGACTACAAAAACTTAATTCTAGTTAGTAAATTTTCTAATTTGGCTATTTTGATAGGATGTGTTTCCATCCACATCACTGTTAAAGTTTTCAAAATTGTTCATAGTTTCGAAGGCTGATCGCAAAAATGTGTTGCATTATATATTTGTGCGTTAGTTCCAGTTAGATTGAGCAAGTGAAAAAAAAATGTATAATGGTCATCTTTTGGTTCTTCAAAATAATAAATAGTTATATAAAACTGATCAATAATGTGCTCCCCCCTTCCCAATCCGTTAGAAATGTATCTAATACATCATATTTTAAAATAAATGTCGTTTCGAAAATAATAACATTATTACTCGCGCGGTGTTTTTCAGGCACCAAAGCCACAACAGTTCAAACTTCGACAAATAACACACTTTTATAATCTCCAAATTAATATTTTCAGGTGCCTATAGCACTCTAGAAAGACTAAACAAAGGTTACATGTGGGTGTACAGTAGGTGGCGCAAAAAAACCGACTATTTTTTTTTGAGTCTCGAATGAAAAAATGTTAGTTTTTGATGTTTTAAGAGATACCAGCAAAAGACAGCTCAAAAAAAAAATTTTAAGAAGTGGCCCAGAATTTTTTAAAATTTCAAAATCCGTCAAAAATCGAATTTTTTTCTCGTGACAGTATAATTTTATAGACAAACAAAAAATAAGTTTCTGAAAAAACTTGAGTTTTAAAAGGTCGCTCAGAATTTTTTTTTATTTATTAGTGCATCACTTTGGATTTTTTCGAGCGACATTTTAATATTCAAATTAAAATTTCATACATTTTTTTTTCTATTATTTAGTAAAATAATCAACAAAAATTCACCACGAGATGAACTAAAAAAATCAAACAAATGACAAAAAAACAGAATTTTATTAAAACTCAATAATTTTATTTAATCAACTACAACATTTTAACAATATTTAAATAAACTTTGTTCATCTCGGGGTGAATTTTTGTTGATTATTTTACTAAATAATAGAAAAAAAAATGTATAAAATTTAATTTGAATATTAAAATCTCACTCAAAAAAATCCAAAGTGTTGTACTAATAAATAAAAAAAATTCTGAGCGGCCTTTTAAAACTTAAATTTTAAATTAAAACTTTCAGAAACTTATTTTTTGTTTGTTTATAAAATGTTTTTTTGCGCCACCCTGGTGTACAGGCTCGCAAAAATTTATACATTTAGTAATTACAAAAACTGTGGCACTGGTGGCTGAAAAACACCAGCGCGAGTAATTAAGTATTAAAAACGATATACTGATTAAAGCAATTTCTATGTCAGTTTATAACGTTAAAATGATTAAAAACTTAATACCAAATGTTACATTAACTGTAGATAATTATTCGCAAATTTTTTTATTAAAGGGGAAAATTTTTGAAATTTTATATCTTTGCTTTTTTTCTACATTTAAAACAAAAATGTATTTATTTTTTTTGTTAATATATATATATAAGGCGAGTTTATTTACAGCTGTCGCCGTCTCTCGCACCCCTGTCTCCACTGTTTTCTGTCGTGCCAATTCTCTTGAAGATTTCTAGCTAGCATGGCTTCGTGTACCTCCTTGTGCCATGTTAAATGAAGGTTTAATAATTATATTGTGTAAAGGTAGCAATTTTTATAAAACCATTTTTTTTAGAATAAATGGTACATATTGATCCATGAAACTTAACCTAACTGCATTAGGCCACCTTCCCTTATACATTCGTATGAATCAGATATAGCAAATTTTTTGTCATAGATACATATTATGTTTTTGAAGAAGGGATCCACTAAATACGTTTACTACTATATTACGTAAAAAAAAATTTTTAAGTAACTCACCAATTTATGGATATGTTACTTTGTATTCGAATTATGCGGATTCCCATACCAAAAATTATGATTTTTCTCGAACCCTTCTACCGTGTAAAACGGAGAATAGCTGAACAATGGTTAGGCGCCAAGATTAGATTTTTTTAAAGGAAGACCCAGTAACATGTAGTTTGGAAACCACTGGCCTTGCTATACACAAACGCAAGGTGCGCAACACCTATTTAATGAAGTTATACCAAAGAAGTATAACTTCTAACACGCACCTTTTTTTTATTTGCCTGAACACAAAAGTAAACACTAGAATTTCGAAATCGTGCGACACTTTCTCTAATTTTCGAATTACGAAACGCTAAAATCAAACGTCTAGACCAGTTCTCGAAGACTAAATTCGGGACGTCTAAAAAAGGTGTATGAAGAGTTTAATTGTAAAATAACATAATCAGCCGGCGTGACTTGTAGTTTTGCCCTATGCTTTAATTAGACTTAAAGAAAGTCCATTAAAAAAGCAAACGCTGCCTGATTTCTTTGACAACCGAAAATAAAGAGATATATGATTTAACGTTAATCTTTTAA
Source organism: Sinopyrophorus schimmeli (assembly GCA_036325965.1). Taxonomy (NCBI): domain Eukaryota; kingdom Metazoa; phylum Arthropoda; class Insecta; order Coleoptera; family Elateridae; genus Sinopyrophorus; species Sinopyrophorus schimmeli. The sequence goes on from JARFIZ010000202.1 coordinate 1,643,999, forward strand.
GGCTAATAAATTTTTGTTAAAAACTTTATTCGCTTTGTGCTAAAAAGGAACCGCAGCTGTGGGAGAATAAAATATTTGACTTTTACATTGTTGTGATTGATGATGAACGGTGATTATTTAAAAAAGATCTTTATGATCAATTTAATTTACATAGCACTACCTGTATTACTGTTATTAATTAAGGTCCCGATGTTTCTTTCTCGTTAGAATACGAAAGACATTATTTTTATATCTTTCTGTTGGTCATAACAATTTATTAAATATTATAATAAGTTTTTTCATAACCGTTTAGGGGAAAGTTCTTTAAATCTTGCGTAGGTAATTTAAAAATTTTTTTATTTTTTTTTCTAATTAGTGTTTTTTATTGATATCTATTACGATATCAGGGATCAGAAAAGTATCACTTTTCGCTTGAAATGCACACTCAGGTTTTCGACAAATTAAAAAAAAATTTAAATAACAAATACTGAACTGTATTTCTGCCAAAGCCCAATTTTATCATTTTTCTGACTTTAGACTATAAATATTCTTTATAAAGCGAATGAGATGTATATTGATGGGGACTTTTCTTGGATTTTTTCAATTAATGAAAGAGCGTTATTCGCAATAAAACTAATATGTATAATTCTTCCAAACTTAATGTCCAAAGTGACTGAACTAGTAATTTTGATTCACAGTTATAATTGCTCTTATTTTCATCGCTTTTATGCATTTTGTAGGACCAATTTTTAAAGACTATACAGATCCGGATTCGGCAGAATTTTGGCTTTAGATAGGGCCAAAAAACCATGGGCCTACCATTTGAAATTCTCAAGAAAAACAAGTTGAAAAAGTCAAATCTGTAATTAATTTTTTCTAAATTTTCACTTTGAAAAATCGTAGCTCGGTTATTTATGAACGGCGGTTTAAAAACGTTTGATATTCTGAAAGCCCCTTTATCGGAGCCTAAGACCACTTAAAAAAATCAACAAGGCCCAATGTTGAGTTTAGGAGAAGAACGCGTTCGAAACTTTCAAGATGTAAATGCTAAAATTTTTGTATTCAAAATACTGTAACTTCGCCGCCTTTACGAATGTTGTCAAATTCTTTTATTTCTGAACGTTTCCAACCCTAACACGTCGGAATTTGGTGCTAACTCAAAACCCCCAAAATCCCCAAAATCGGCCAAAATCGAGAAAAAACATGGATGTTAATCCATGTTTTTTTGGCAAAAAGTGAAAAAAATAGATTTGCTTTATATTGCAAGGGGATGTTCCTACGTACCCCTAGCAACTATAGCCGGTGTAATTTTCTGGCGCTCTCGCTCTAAAATAAAAATTTTCGCCCTTTTGAAAAATTAAATTTGGCCTGTGCTCGAATTGAGAAAAAAAATTTAGGTAATGGATTTGCTTTAAATGTTCATGGGACGTTTCTATGGACCCCAAACCGACTCAGCCGGAGCCATTCTTTCTGCTACCCCTTGAACACCCAAAATGTTCGAGAAAACTAATTAAATAAAAAAAAATACAATTCGACTCATAAAAACGATCCGATCATTAAAGTCGACCCAGATTCGAAATTCTGAAATTTTTTTCCATAAGATACATGCAAAATCTGCATAGGGCACAATGTTAATTTCTTGAGTAATTAAGAGTTGAAATTTTAGGACATTTTTGTAGCACTTAATTTTACGTTAAAAAAATTGTGGCGCTGTTATTTGTAGGGGGATCTTTAAAAACTATACAAATTCGGATTTGCCAGACTTTTTGACTTTGGATAAACTCAAAAAACCATACGAGTGCTGTTTGAAATTTTTGAGAAAAACGGGTCCGAAGGGCCGACTTGTAATTAATTTTTTCTAAGTATCTATTTTGAAAAATCGTAACTCACTCATTTGTGAACGGATTTGAATAAACTTTTTATATTCTGAAAGCGCGTTTATTGCAGCATAAACTCGGTCAAAAAAATCAACGGAACCTAATGTTAGGTCTCAGAGAAATGCGCGGTCAAATCTTTCAAAACGTATGTTTTACCTTTTTCGCATGTGTCTTGCGCTTCTTATTATCAGTCGGTTAATGTAATCACTTTATCTAGGTCCCAAAGTGATCACATTAAGCGGCGTCTACTGTACATTGCTAAAATACAATCAGATACAATTAAAATATTTTTTCTTCCGCACTGCATTGTAGGATTTTTCCAAATGACGCGCTAAACAACACGGGTCGAAAGGATTAATGTTAATTGCCTCGTAGCATATTTATGTAATTAAATTTTGAGTTAGACATCCTAAAGTTTAAACATTTTCATTGCATAACTTAATGTCAACGACATTTTTCTCGAACGGTGCCAATTATTTTAAACGATTGCAAGTTTAAATAATACACTGACCTCCCAGCCGGATTGCACATATAAACAATGCAACTTTTAAGATCTACAAATAAAAATATCTGTCCGTTTGGTCACGAATTTTCTGTTCAGTAGAGCGGATCTCGCTAGACCAAAGGTGCTTCGTTATTTCTATAAAATAACCGGGCAAAAAAATCTCGTCCGCAATTAAATTATCACTTGCTGTGTGCTTAATGATTTCATACCTCACAAGGAGCGAGTTTTGTGGCAAAGAAACGCCAAGATTAGTTCGAATTGGGTACTTTACAAGTTTTTGCATTTCGTGCAAACTCTAAGCGTGTTATTAAATAAATAACTCGAATGTTTGTTTTCGAGAATCCGTCTTTAACAATTAATTTTTTCCCGAGTTTTAATTAACGGATTCTTCGAGAGCCCAGCGAGCGGCCCATGGTCCTCGCCCCTCGCGAAGGCGAGTTGAATTTATCAAAGCTCGGTTATTTATTGCGAGAGGACAAATTGAATAAAAATGGCACCGATTTGCATATCAAAAAAAACTAGTAACGGTTAAGAAAGCGATTTCAATTTTCGAATAGAGAAGCAGTAGAAGGAACGTTGAGTAAATAAGCCTGTCGATGAGATTGACAGAGAAATTATCTACTGTAACATCTTACAGGTGGATGACAACAACTAAGGGCACGTGTAACCTTTCGACCTTTTTAGTTGTTAGTAAGAATATTTCCACGTCCAAGCTATTCATAAATATAGTAATTAAGAGTTGGCATTTGTATATATCATTATCGTTGTATATTCAAGAAAAGCTAATAGAATTGGAAAGATTAATAATGCTTCCATTATCTACCTATTTACCTTATAATAATTATTATATTAATAATTTATTAAAACGAACAGAAAAATGGAAAAGCGAGCATAAAAATCAAAGAAATATATCAATAATTAATATTCAAGGTAATTGGTAACAAATAAACAAGAATAATTTACGGAGTTTGCGGATCTAAATTACTTTGATTGACGATTTCAAACAAATACCAGATCGTTCCATAGTTGTTCCATTCTTGATTTGCATACGGGTCGGGTTCTTTACGACCCGCTGGATAAACTATATCCGTTGTATAACAAACCAAAACATAACTCGCTTAGTAAATTGATAGACCTTGCATATTTCTGAAATGCCTTCGATTCTTCATGCAATCGTTCGATATTAATCACCTAACGCCTATCGTTCGCTCCTTTCTCGGTTCAAAAGTTCGTATTTAAATAATTGCATGCGCATTCGTTTTACTTTAATGGAATTCATTAATGAGACTTTATCAAACTATTATTGGGTCGGCAAGAAAGTGATTTCGATTTTCACAAATCGATGGGCTTACAAAAACGCACATATGTGAATTTTACAAGAAGAAATAGTTAGCAGAACCCACTTACCAGAATTGGTTTCAAACATTTCGTTTTGCAAATTTTTGATTTAAAGATGACCAAAGTTCTGCTTGAGCAACCGAAGTTAATAGTGATCAAATCAAAATCATAATTGAAGCACATCTTAATATAATACAGGTTTCACATGAATTGAAAAACAACCTGAAGGAAACCAACAGCAAAGAAAATTTTAAACGTGGGCTCTGAAGAAATACCGGAAATAACAATAGGAAAAGTACGAACAACCCTTAAACTTATGAAGAACAAAAGAAGTTCACAAGAATGAGCAGCTTTTGAAAACCTAACACACATTTTTAAAAAACAAAGATGCCTATTAAATTGAAACGTAAAGTTTATAAAAAATGTATTGTGCCATTAACTACGTTTGGTAAACACAAGGACAAAGAGCTATTGATGATGCTTAAAATATTACTAAGAGATAAAATAAGAAACGAAGATATGAGAAAAAAAATCAAGATATTAGATATCATTAAACGACTATTGGAATCCAAATGGCGATGGGTGGATAATGTAGTGAGACAAAATAGAAATAAATGTCGACCGAGAGAGACAAAGCGAGGTGTGGGATGACCAAAACTCAGGTGGGTAGAAGAGATCAAACAAACAGCGGAAAAACATGGGTTTCACAAAGCCCAAAACAGAAAAAAAGAAAAAGACTATGAGAGGGTTATGTCCCAAGAGTGGATTAATATGGGTTGAGGAAGAAGAAGAAAGTCGATTGAGTATTTGTGATATACATCTCACAATCAGACACAACGCCATCGATCTCTTTCTAAAACGAATCACCAATGGTGAAGAATAATAGTTTGTCTTTAATAATATTGATTGCAAACCATCATGGTCCAAGCCAAATCAATAGCTAAATTGCATCAAAAAAAATAAGACTTGTACTTTGGTGGGGCGATTAAGGTTTTGTATATTTTGAGCTGTTCACAAAAAACCAAACGATCAATTCAGATGGTTACTGTCAACAACTGATATATTTGGAGGAAGCAATTAAGGATAAACAGTCAAAATTTGCTATTAGTAAAGACATTATGTTCCACCATGTCACCGTACGTTCTCAGACACCTTTAGCCACTCATCAAAAATTATTGAAGCTTGGTTGGAAACTGATGTTACATCCACCATATAGCCCTGACGTAGCAAAATCAGACTACCATTTATTTTGATCGTTACGAAATGGTAAAAATAACATGATGACCTGAATTACCACTTGGTTCAGCTTTTTACTGATAACGACCAGAAGTTCTGCGAACGTGGAATAATGAAATTATGCAAAAAACGTCATTGAACAAATCGTTACATTTATAGTTAATTACAATCCATTCTTTGTATAAAAAATATTACTTTTATTTCAAACTATAAAATCGAATTTACTTCCTTGCCGACCCGATATTTGATGAACTCAACTACCAGCTTATATTTTGCAACAATTTTCAAAGGAGGGACGACAAATACTTTAAAAGACACCGTATTTATAAAACCAAAATTTAATTAATTGTGACAATCATTTTCGATAAAATCCATTAAGATTAGAGAAAACACCATGGGTGGCTTATAGCATTATTATTCTATTCATTTTCCAATTTTGTTAATCTTCTATTTACGACAGTTATTTGCTTGGAACTTATTTGCGAGATTACGAGTTTTTTTTCCTGAATTTATTGCCCAGTATTAAATATAGGAAAGATTAAATATCAAAAATGATAAGCTAACAAGCAAAAAAACGGACAACACAGAAAACGCCATTATTATTATTACGAACTTAACGGTTTATTCTAAATGTTAAATATTCTCAATTTATTTTAACTATAATATTGGAAATTCATTCGAAAATTTACCCACATAAATTATTTGTAATAACATTACATAAGCGACGCATCTCTCCGAGAATTAATAACTAGAGTCAATATTACAAGCATAAATAATGAATCCGAGTACGGAAAACTAATATCTTTATAAATCACGCTTGCAACGTCTCAAATTACTTTTTCATGCATGTTTATAGGAACAGTAAGCGATGGTGTTTGTGTGTGTGCGTGCGTTGCCTCGACGGTGTGGAACTTCTTTCCGAAAGAACGTGCCCACTGATAGAAGATAAGCGCTCCCACTTGCCAATTTAATAAAGAGAAAACCTTAAATTACGACTTTATTTCTTTTTTTGCGTTCTGGAAATTCATATTGTGTTTTGCAAAAAAAACGTCTTACTTTTTGCCTTAATCGAGAAGCGCGGATCACGTTCTTTGAACAAAGGGCTAACTAACTGTGTCGAATTTTTTTTTCGTTATAAAGCTGGTCCGATTAAAGTGCGCCTCGATCGAAATACGGCAATTAACCTTTTGGTTTGGAGGCGAATTAATTTGTTTTGGAGATCGCAATTTGAACGGTGAATTGTTCATGTTTTACTTTGAAGATAGAAAAAAAATGGAAGTTTCTTGCGTAAATTTATTAGCGCTCGTAAATAAATTTAATTGGACAGTTCGATATGGATTAAGCGACTAATTTTCTCATATTATATACCTGATACAAAGCGAACATGCTTCGGAAAGATAAAAACGCCCAATCGCTGATTAATTTTATGCTGTTATTAAATTGTCCAATATGGAAAGCGCAACCGAGTATAAATCCTAATTAGATTTTGGTAACCGCTTATTATGTCACGAATTTGTACAATGGGCCCTAATAGCGAATCGTTAGATCTGATTTCGTTCGGAAAAAAATACAGTTCTCGATCAGATTGCGCCGTGGAAAAATTTGTGTTCGATTTATGAAGAGGCATCGACTGCAGAATGTGCATATTGTAGAAATTCTAGGGCATTCTACAATGGGAGTGGCGTTAATGAACGTTTCTTATCTCGAATACAACATCTTACTCGGAAAAAAAAATAATTCAAGCATATTAAAGCATTAATTGCCCTAACAAAAACTCGGCGAGTAATTAAAATATTTAGAGAAAACGTAAGTACAGTAAGGCCCCGGTTAACGCGGGGGATGCGTTCCAATGAGTTTAAGCGCTCAACGAGGTTATTTTGAAATGTCACAATCAGTCGATTCGACGTATATTTTGAGCTATAGTAAAACCTCAATTATCCGGACCTCAGATATACGGATTCGCGATTATCCGGATTGTCAAGCGCGTTTGGACTCGTTGCGAAAATTAAACCTCGCTATTTCTTACTAAATATTTTATTTTGTATTTCGCACTAAACAGTGTTTTTTTGCTTTGTTGATTTTAAGATAATGTGCGACTGTTTTATTGATTGATTAATATTTGTTGCGTTTTTTGTAAACATACCTACCTAACAATTTGACCAAGTTTTTTCCTGTTAAAACGGAACGCTTCGTAATCGTGCTTAAAACCGAGTGTGCACATTCGAGCTCAAAGTGGCACATTCCGATCTCGGGAAAATAAAGCGCGCCGCTCCGCGTCGCGCTTTATTTGCCTCCCTCGCTCGGAAATGTGCCACTTTTTGCTCGAATGCGCACATCCTCGTATTTATTAGATTTGTCTATATTATTATTTTATTCTTCAATTCAAAAAATTAAAAGTTGAATAAATTAGATCTATTAATCATAATGTTCACGTCCAATATCTTATAATATGTTAATGTTTACTGGAATTGGGCACAATAAAACACAATTGTTAAGCTTGCAACGTTTCGTTTTTTTATTGAAACTTTATCAAGCAACTTAACAACACAAAAAGGAAGTTAACCATTAAAATTCAATAATTAGGTATTTGAAGAAAAAAAAATTATTGATTTTTTTTATGTATTTTAAAACTTTATTATTAATAATATGGATATTTAATGCAAAATACTTAAAAAAAATTTTTTTTCAATTAATTATAGCAAATATTTTGACAGGGAGGGAATCATACCCAATGGTATTATCCCTATATAGATAATAATTGCCATACAATTAGCTTATAGGAAATTATGTAATTATTATTTTCTGATTGCTAATTTTATTTATAAAAAAAAAAAAAATTAATTATAAGCAATTAAAAATTGATAAAATTAAAAAAAAATCACGTGACTATGAACGCGCCAAGATTGGTCACCATCTTTGTGACGTCATAATGTTATAGCTGTTTAATAACAGGACAGCGTTTACGGCTATTACACGTGAGTTGACAATAATATTGAAAATTTACTGCTAAAAAACGATTTGTTAGTTAATTCCGATTAGCTATGTGTGATAAAGAATTTATAAAGGCAAAGTCTGATAATATTCCTGATTTTGATATATTTTTGACTGAATTCTACTTATTTGATTTGTATACTTAGATAAATAATAATTAATAACAATAATGTTATAAAATACTTACATCGAAATGATCTTCACAACAAAGAAAATTAGATTTTGTTTTGGGATTATAACGATGCACTGCTTGAAACCATTTATTTCGACGTTTTTCATCTTGGGGAACATTTAAAAACATTTTGCCATGAGTTGTTTTTGTAGTATTCGTACATAATGGTACAAAACAAGAACGATAACTTTTGAGGTTCGTCATTTTCAATATAAACTTGAGTATTTAACTATGACAACAGAATTAAATAGATCAAAACACTGCATTTATTATTTCTGTATACACTGCAATGAATAAAAACTAATATTATGACGTCACACACGCTCTGGTTTGTTCGGGAGCTGTCGGCGTGTTTTCGGTACTGGATTCAAATATTAATTTTTATTTTGATATAACTTTTGAAATATTGCGAAAAAAAAAATAAAAATAGTTTTGTTATAAAACTTATATATGATCTTTCCATTTATCACAAAAAAAAAATTCAAAGACCTAATTCTAAATGCGTCAAAATGAAAGATTTTTAAATTTTTGTGTTGTTAAGTTGCTTGATAGTTTCAATAAAAAACGAAACGTTGCAAGCTTAACAAATGTGTTTTATTGTGTCCAATTCCAGTAAACATTAACATAAAATTAGATCTATATTTTGTTTGAAAAAGGTTAGACATTTTATTCATTTTAATAAGTTATCATGGTGCTCTTCCGCACACCTAATTGTAGCGAGCTTGATAAAAATATTATCAGGTGTACTTTCGAATGTTTACTAATTCGGATTTTTGATTAATTAAAATTGTATATATATCAAATCTTCTGAAGTGAGCCACTAAAAATCAACTAGTTGATTTTTATATCATCTTTTGCAGATTGTTGAAGGTTTATATGTCAGAATTAATGTCTCCAAATATTTTTGGGTAATTTTCATATTTGTAAAAATTATAAACAAATTAGTTTTAAGGCACATTTTGTATGCACTTTATGGATTAATTCAATTTTTAAATATAAAAAAATATTTCTGTTACATAGGGAGTGCATCAAAATTTTAGAATGACTTGGGTGTGGAATGTAAAAAAAAAGGTTGGGAAATAAAAGTCAAAATTCGGAAAAAGTTAAAGTATTTTTTTTCATGTACGTTGAAGTCTCCCATCTAGCCTAATTTAAAAGTACTAAATTAGAAATGTGGTTTTTGGTAAAAATACCCAACTGTAATTTTTAATTAAAACAAAAGCGAGAAGTGGTACATTTCGTTCAGTTTGATTTAATTAATATTATTTGTAAGAGAGAAGAATAAGATAGCAAATTCAATTATTAAGGAGTAGGTATGTGCACTTTTCAAGCAAAAACTTTTTTCGAATAAAAAATCAGGTATTGAAGGATTTGTTATTAATATAGTCGAATCCATTTAACACGAAGATGTGCGCATTCGAGCGAAAAGTGGCACATTTCCGAGCGAGGGAGGCAAATGAAGCGCGACGCGGAGCGGCGCGCTTCATTTTCCCGAGATCGGAATGTGCCACTTTGAGCTCGAATGTGCACACTCGGTTTTAAGCATGATTCACAAACATCAATTTACTTTAAAAAGATTCCAGTAATTCTAAAACCGTAGGCGCGCTCTTAAAATGTCTCTTTTGGGCTTCGCTTATTTTTCATAATTTTTTACTTTTTTCATTGCGAAATTGCCGTGAAACTAATTTGTATTTAAATAAGGAGGCAAGAATGAAATTCTTGTTAGGATTTCTTAATATTCGGTATCGTAATTGACAATTTTTTGAAAACGGAACAGTCCCATTCAAAATAGCATATATAGCTAAAATTCGTTTTTTCTATACATTCAATTAATCGAATTTTCGATTATCCGAATGAGCTGCAACAATAATTAGTCTGGATAACCGAGCTTCTACTGTAGTTTGAAGCTTTGAGCAGATCGAGGAAGCGTTAAACGAGGTCCTACTGTAGTAATATGCTCTCCGTAATGGACGTCTCGATATTGATTGTAATTCGCCACAATTAACATCTTTACTTTCTCTTGTTTTATTATATTTCTTAAGGACATAAAGTTGTAATTGCTCGCCCACCTCTCTTTTAAAGCTTGCGAGCCGGCGAAGACAAAGTGAGCACACTTTGCTTGAATATTATGTGCTAATATTCCCTCTATTCAAACCACGCACCATTTGTTACACTTTACTGTGTAGGCATATCTGTTTATGTCTGTTAAAGGCAAACTCTGCCATTAAAGTGCTACAATTTACGCTTTTGCCGATATTAAAAGTTTGCCCTAAAGCTCTGCCTTAATAATGCATTGCATAACGCTTAAGAAAGTCCACTTTTATCTCGCGACTCTGATTTCTGAAAAGAAACGGTTTTAAGCTTGCAACGTAGGATTGTGTTTGTTTTCAAAATTAGTCTTGGGACTGCATGCTTTTATCTTTGTTTGTTTATGTAGTTTACTATAGTTAGGTCTTTTTATTGAATAATTTCATAGGTTACGTTGTTGTATTGTTGTACAACAGGGATTTTTAAATTGGGGGTCGCGAACTTGTGGAAAAGGGGCGCAAAAATGTAATCTTTTTAGTAATAGATTTCTATTTATTTAAAGATGGGTTGTATTGTTTTATGAAGTGCGGTTATTCCATCATTCACATGCTACTTGTTTTACACGGTTTACAAAAATTAAAATTTAAAAATTTTCAATAATAAAAACTACTTATTCTATACATTTTTGCCAAAGACTTGGTTTCCGGTTCAAATACGGTTCTGCAACTTTAAATTAAAAAATTTTAGTAAATTTTAAATTAATTTATTATTGTGAATTGTTCTTAAAGTCGTAAATGCACATTAATTTCATTTCTCTATATTAATCATGTCTCTTTCAAATCGAAAATTTTAAGTTAATTTCATTTTTGGCTCGGAAAAAGTTGTAGCGATTATTTTTCTAAAATAACCATTTAAAAACACTAGGTCGGAGATTTGGTATTTCTGGTATAAATACGGTCTTGTAATTTTTAATTAAATTTATTTAAACAGTAAATTAATTATTGTGAATTGTGCCAAACATAAAGTTTTGGAACCACTGTTGTATGGGTAATTCTCGTTTTTTATTAGAAAAATATGTACCTAATCAAATGAAAACGTTTTTCTAGTAAAAGTGATGATGGATCTTAATAGTTTTAGTCTCTTTCTTGAAGGAAAAATATTCACCGAGCTTACAGCCCCAATTTAGACAATTATAGGGGTTTGAAAAAATGTCCTCCATGGTAGTGACCTTATATCCGTGGATGTGGCATTCTTTACATTAATGTAATCCATGGAGATGACATATTACAAGAAGGTGACACTTTCTGGAAATAAATTTTACCATCAACTTTATTTACCTCAATTAACTTAACATTCTATGGGTCAATGGTCACATCCATGCGTAAATTTCTATCCACAGGTTCATAGAAGTGACGTTCATGGAAGTGACATTTTTTATTATTATGAATGTTAAGTTAATTGAGGTAAATAAAGTTGATGGTAAAATTTATTTCCAAAAAGTGTCACATCCACGGATACGAGGTCACTACCATAGAAGACATTTTTTCAAACCCCTATAATTGTCTAAATTGGGGGCTGTAAGCTCGGTGAATATTTTTCCCTTGAAGCAAAAGACCAAAACTATTAAGATTCATCATCACTTTTATTAGAAAGACGTTTTCATTTGATTACATATTTTTCTAATAAAAAATGAGAATTACCCGTATAACGATACCACTGTTCTCAATCTCAATTTCAAAAGCCCATTGGTACTCTCTATCTTTGAATATAAGCTTTCCTCAAAGCATTCCAATAGTCTCTATTTTGGTGCTTTGCAAGCTTTATTTAGTTCCGCAATCAATTTAATTTTATTTGTCCATGCTGTAGGTGGACGTCCTCTTGCCTCTTGGTTCTTGGTGAAGAATGATGTCATTCCATCTTGAGTCAGTACATCTTGCTATATGCCCGACATGGCCCCATTTGTCTGGTTATTGTTAGGACGGCGTCTTTCATCTTATGGTGAGTCTGATCTATCGATTCCTTTTCTATCTTTTAGATGTCAGCCAATCGTCTGACTCTCCACAGATCTTTCTGTGACTGCGATTTTGTTTAGGGTTTCTGTACATTAAAAAAAATAATATCTCGAAAAGTATTCATTTTAGATATAGGGTATTTTATTTTTTTACATAAAGTAATATTAAAATTTAACGTAGAATCCAAAAAGTTTATAATATATAGGGTGTTCTATTTAAAATAACGAAGTTGCTGTTTACTTCCGGTATAACCGGAAGTGGCACGTTTGTCAAAATATTTTTTATGAATTCGCCATAACTTGTTATACCTCTATACTAATTTTTATAAAAATCGTGTGAGTAGTTTCCAAATTATAGATAGTGTAAGCTCGTCGTGAAACACCCTGTATATTTCTGCTATTCAATTGTTTCGTCCCAATCGTATTTGGTGGCTCAGATAGATGTATTTTTCGACATTCTCGATACAAAATTGTTCAATCATAATGAACAGATCTTCTTTGAACACATTTTGTCTTCTTTATGTTTATTTTAAGTCCTGCTTACTTCTCTTAACATTTGTTGTACGTCTGTTGGATTTTCTGCTATGATAACCACATCCACAGTTAACCTTAAGTTATTTAACCTCTTGCTATTTATTGTGATACCTTTATCTTGCCACTCTAGACGTTCGAATATATGCTCCAGGGCTGCCTTAAATAATTTTCGGGAGATAGTGTCTGTTTACCTGATTCCTGTACCGATCCATGTATTTTGATGTAACTAGCTTAAATCAATCCAATTTTACCACAGTGAAATTAATGTAAAAACGGTTTCTTCTAATTCATGAAGAACATATTAGTAATATAATGTTTGGTCATCCACAAGATTTTAAATGATTTATAAATTATTTGATTCCAAACTAATTTAATAAAATAAATCAAAAAGTTCTCGTTAATTAAAAAAGTTGATGTTTGATAAAATGATTTTAGGTAGTAAATATTCTCAGCAAAATTGGTTGTACGTGACAAAATTGTTAAACTATTTTTGGTACAGAACATCGAGATATATTTTGTGTTTCTTATGATTAGGTAACGTCCAATCAGACAAGACGTAAAATAAAATTAATTCTAATGAAAATTAATTAGAAAATCAAATTGCAACTAGTATTAAATTGAAAATATAAGCCGAAGATCCTAAATTTGATTAGAAATAGAATTATGTCATAATAATTCAAGAACTACTTTATTATAACAAAATTCTAATTTTTTTACCACAATTTAAGAGGGTTAACTGTTGATTAAACAAGAAGTGATAATTTTTAGTGGCGGCATTCCGATCAAAGCTTACGAATAGCTTTCTTTTTAAAAGCTTTTCAATTAATATAATTTGCATTAATTTTTAAATAATTTAAAACAATTAATAATATGTTATTAGAATTCCAAAATGCCTTTTCTTGTCATGTTTTTATCAAATGAAAAAGAGGTAACGAGGTTGCAGCCTCTCTCTTTGCAAGAATCTTTTACAAATAGGAATTGCATTTATGTGTTAATGGTCTTCGGATCTGGGATTAGTAAAATATTCAGGATAGTTATAAATTAGATCTGTTTCGTCGCTATTCAAATATAATTAAATGTTTTCTGCCAGCGAGAGTTGAATTTTTTTCGCCTCTTTGTGCCCGACGACGTTTTCGAACAACTCAATTTGTATTTCTATGAAACGCATTAACGGCGCGCACGTCCCGAAAAAAATAAGATATCCTTTAATGTAGACGTATGCAATTATGTTCTTAATTGGTTTAGCGTAATTTTTGCAATATCACGTTTTATAGGCGGAAGTTGGAACTTTTCATGCTACAGATTCGATTACTTATTTTATAGTGGGTACACCTAATTGCAACGTCACAACTTTTATTATTTATATCGATGGTCGCCTTGAAAGTACATCTAACCGTAAACTTGCCCTAGTACTCCTTCTCGTCGTAAACGTTCCCCTCGTTAATTTTTTTTTTTGGGCGCGTTTGGAGTAACATTTTTGCAGACATTTTTCTTGGCGCATTGAGAGTAATATTTTAGCAGGCAACGAAAGTTGTGCGCGTTTGAAGTAAATTAATTATTGTGAATCATGCTTAAAGCCGAGTGTGCACATTCGAGCTCAAAGTGGCACATTCCGATCTCGGGAAAATGAAGCGCGCCGCTCCGCGTCGCGCTTCATTTGCCTCCCTCGCTCGGAAATGTGCCACTTTTCGCTCGAATGTGCACATCCTCGTATTTATTGAATTTATCTACTTTAGCCTTTGCTTTCTCAAATCATAAATTTAAATTTAGTTTATTAAATATCGATTTTATGTACGAAAAACATTTTTACTATAGCAATGAGTGGAAGAGAGCGAAAAGATATGACAATCTTGTCATTGCGAGTGAGAGGGAACGATTAAAATAATTTAACTAATTTTTTTGTATAGTTTACTGGTCTAAATCATTGGGAATCGTGCTTAAAACCGAGTGTGCACATTCGAGCTCAAAGTGGCACATTTCGATCTCGGGAAAATGAAGCGCGCCGCTCCGCGTCGCGCTTCATTTGCCTCCCTCGCTCGGAAATGTGCCACTTTTCGCTCGAATGTGCACATCCTCGTATTTATTGAATTTATCTACTTTATCCTTCGCTTTCTCAAATCATAAATTTAAATTTAGTTTATTAAATATCGATTTTATGTACGAAAAACATTTTTACCATAGCAATGAGTGGAAGAAAGCGAAAAGATATGACAATCTTGTCATTGCGAGTGAGAGGGAACGATTAAAATTATTTAACTAATTTTTTTGTATAGTTTACTGGTCTAAATTATTGTGAATCGTGCTTAAAACCGAGTGTGCACATTCGAGCTCAAAGTGGCACATTCCGATCTCGGGACAATGAAGCGCGCCGCTCCGCGTCGCGCTTCATTTGCCTCCCTCGCTCGGAAATGTGCCACTTTTCGCTCGAATGCGCACATCCTCGTATTTATTGGATTTGTTTAAATTATTTTTTGGATTTAAAAAGAAAATAGTAATGCATTCAAATGAAACGACAATTGTGCGCTATTTTCCGAGATCAAATTGTACACACCGCATAGCGTGGTAATTTGTAATTAACATTGGACCAAGCAAATACGATCAAACCTCGATAGGTCGAAGTCGAAGGAAACTAAAAATAATTCGTGTTATCAAAAATTTGAGATATCAAAAAAAGTCGAATTAAATACTTTTCTGTGTATATGTTACGGGCGATGTAAATAATTGGGCATTATTCATAATGACTGGGCATTATAAATAATGCTGGAAATTCAATGGGCAATTTGAGAAAATTTTTATTTATATTTCTCTACATACAAAAATAAGAGAATATTATATTAAAGTAAATAAGTATAAAAAATACGTACGTTTAACAAATAAAAACATATTCCTATACACACAAAATATCAAATCCAAGAGTTTTTATTTATTCTACGGAGCCCTGACTTTGAGAGTATCTGGGCTCCCATGTACCATCTTTAACTCGGGCCACATGCTACATAGTTCTTTAATAGTATTGTTAGCAAATTTTCTGCCATTATCACTTTGCTATATAGTAGGCGCACCAAAAAGATTATTCAATTTCCCATTCAATTTCCAGCATTATTCATAATGCCCGGGCATTATGAAAAATGCCCAGAATAATCAGATTGAGCGCAACATATACTACATCATATCTACCATATATTCACCATCCTTTATACAAAATAACAAAATTTTAAACAATTATTAACATTATTTATTGTTCTTAAGTATTTAGGTAATGTGGTTATTTACATTTTATTTATTGTTGGTTTGAAAGTAATGTAAAATTGTCTTTTGCTTCATTGATCCAAAATGTTGGGTTTCTAAAAATTTTTCCAATGATCTCCTGAAACCAGTATATTTTTACTACGTGTATACCAAAAAACCATCCAATCAGAGCTTTCTTCAAGTTGGAAAAAGGACACTCTTTTAGACTTTTTTAAATTTTCGTTTACACTCCTTTTTGATCGGTAAATAATTTTAGAAAAAGTATTTAATTCTTTTAGATTTTCTGTTACACACTGTTATAAACTATAAACAACATAAAATACATTTGATCGTACTCTTGCTCGACGAATAACGACCAGAACAAAAACAGAAAGGCAAAAATAGACCCTTTTCGTGTAAAAGAAACAGTAAAAGCATCTTAAATTTTATAACTGTTGAAAAATCATTTAAACATAAATTAGTATTTAAATCTAATTGATGTGCCGACGTTAAAACATCAAAATCTTGTAGTAGGTTTCAACCTTTTCATCCTATTCTACAATAGCCATTTTGACCAGCAATAACACGGAACAAACCCGTTCTTTAATCTTACCAGGTATTGTACTTTTATGAAAAGTTGTCAATTTAACTTTGAGTTATCGAAATATTTACTAATGTAAACTTGAATTTAGGGAATTGTAAAACGTTTTGACTTATCGAAAAATACGAGTTATTCAAATTCGAAAAGAAATACGAGGCAGAGACAAAGTCCCAAACTAATGGACAGATGATTTGAGCAGGACAGTTTCCAATCGGATGACCATCGCTCAAGAAAGAAAAACTCGAGGAACATTCGAGAAGGTCTATATTCAGCAGTGGAAAATAGAGGCTGGGTGGTGATGTTAAACCATATTGCGGTACTATTTCTTCTTCAAAAAAACTTCGATAAAGGTAACTCTATACTTAAAAAAATAACCCTGAGCTTTTTTCCGACAGTTATTATGTTTCTAAATTAACCCAAATTCGAATTGAAATAAAAAAATATGAAATTCCAACAGTAAACTCATTTCGTGAGATGCAATTTATAAAAGACGAACCGAGAATGTAATGCCTACGCATAATAAAATTAAAATAAATAAAAAAAGAAGGAGAATCACAAAAATTGTGCCTTTGACTAATCGCTTCTAATTTGAGCAGCGGGAGAAATTGAGCTTCGTGTAATTTTTATTGACAATTGATTAATAATCTTTATTAATAACATTAAAATTTTATACTCAGTTTCTATGTCAGTCCAATTTTACTGTTAATACATCTTAGGCGAGACGAGGGAACGTTTCGCATATTTAATTTTAATAAAAGTAAATCGACGTTAAAGTTTAAATTTATTATAATAATTTATTATAACGTAAAATATCAATCAATAATTTTATTTATATCAATCAAATAAATAAACGGTTTGCGCTTTATTTGTTTAACCTTTTCGTTGCCGATAAAAAATCGAAGACTTGGTAACCGCTTGAATATGTCATAAATTATAGAAAGAGAGAGCTTTGTTCTTAGTCTTAAATTATATTAAATTGTATTGTGTGCGCCTTATGCCCCAAAGTATCGCATTTTTCGTGACCGAACGCTTTGGTAGGTTGTTGTTCAAAAATAATTCGATTAAAGTTGAAGGCGACTTAATTTTCAAAAGCCTATCCTTGATCCTTCGACATTTCCTCGTAGAGGAATCTCTAAGCCGTCGCTCCTTGCTTTTAACAAACTCCCATCTTATTAAAAAACTAAATTAATTACATATTTTAGGAGAAGGGTGTGTTTGCATGTGTGTATGTGTGAATAAATGCGGTTTTTTTAATAACTTCACCACCGCCTCAGACAAAGCACTTCTTTGTGCTTACAAAGAACGTTACATAATTCTGACATTTAAAAATGTATTCAACAATAATTGGAACATTTATATAGCACTTTTTTGCTATTAAATTATCAAAGTAATATAACAATAAAGCTAAGGATTTTTACAGAAACCGAAAGGTCAAGTTTACACCTTATTTAAATTTGAATAGTAATAAACGTTAAGGGGACCCGGAAATTTTTCCTGTGGTACTTCTTAGAAGAAAAAAAGCGATGCGCGTACTTATGTCCGCCCGTTAGAAGTGATACTTCTTCGGCCTAACTCAATTAGATATAATTAGGGGTTATGTTGCGCACCTTACCTTTGTGTTTAGTTAGACCAGTGGTTTCAAAATTATATAAAAATTTTATCTTGAGCTATCCTTACTCTATTTTCCGATTTACAAAAAGGTAATATAGTAAATCAAAAACAAAGCAAAATTGTATAAAATGGCTTGTATTTTTTAAAATTAATAATTTTTTAACAGTTTTCATTCTTGTAGAGTACATTAATGCATTGACATTACATTTTCGATTCGTCTTTTATAAATTGCATATCACGAAATGAGTTTACAGTTGAAATTTCATATTTTTTTATTTCAATCCAAATTTAGGTTAATTTAAAAACATAATAACTGTCGAAAAAAGTACCTATAGAATTAATTTTATCGAACTCTTTTTGAAGAAGAAATAGTACCGCAACATATTTCATCATCATCGCCCAGTTTCTCTTTTCCACTGCTGAATATAGACCTCCTGCAATCTTCCTCGAGTTTTCCTTTCTTGAGCGATGGTCATCGAATTGGAGACTGTCCTGCTCAAATCATCTGTCCATCAGTTTAGGGCTTTGTCTCTGCGTCATATTTCTTGTCTGGGTCACCACTCAACCATTCACTTCCCCTATCTATTGCCTTTATGAAGTGTAACGTGTCTTTCCCATGCACATTTCTGTACCACAATATACTTCACCATCATCTCCCAGCCTCTCTCGTATACTGCTACACATAGACATCCTTCAATATCTTTCAAGTTTTTCTTTCATGAGTAATGGTTATCCAATTGGAGACTATCCTCTTCATTTTCACCGTCCATCGACTTGAGGGTGCATTTGTCCTCTCTGGGCCACCACTCAACTATTTGCTTCGTCCAATATTAATTACAAATTACCAAGCTATGTTGTGTGTACAATTTGATCTCGGGAAAATAGTGCACATACAGTCGACTCTCGATAATTTGACTCTTGATTATTTGAATCTTTCAATATTTTTAAATATTTTCTTGGTCCCTTGAGAAACACTTGGTATTTTGAAAGAAATTCGTGGATTTAGGTACACGCGGTAATTTGAAGTAACGACGACAATACCATACTTGACATCACTCTGTAATTTGAAGTGAGAGGGACTGAGCTCTAGGTATTTTGTAGTCTCCAATAAACCAGTGTGTAGTTGACATTGCTTGAATTACCTTGTTTATCTTACAATCAGTTCCCGAACAAGTAAATTTTAACAATTCAAAAAAAAAAACGCGCTATTGCTTAGATATATATGTACTATTGCTCATAAATCACACTTTCGTTAATTTGAATTTTGTGCTTTCGATCATTGGAACTTTCACTAATTTTGAACTTTCGCTAATTTGAATTTATTTTGTGGTCCCGTGAGTTTCAAATTATCAAGAGTCGACTGTATTTCGTTTTATTTGAATGCATTACTATTTTCTTTTTAAATTCAAAAAGCACTTTAAACAAAATCAATAGATACGAGGATGTGCGCATTCGAGCGAAAAGTGGCACATTTCCGAGCGAGGGAGGCAAATGAAGCGCGACGCGGAGCGGCGCGCTTCATTTTCCCGAGATCGGAATGTGCCACTTTGAGCTCGAATGCGCACACTCGATTTTAAGCAAGATTCACAATAATTAATTTCTTTAAAATCAAACAAAAGAATACAAGACCGTATTTCTATTAAAGCCAAGTCTCTGTTAAAGTTCTTTTAAACTTTACATTAAAAAATAGAAGACATAACTTTTTCCGTGTAAAAAATCTAAATTTTCAATAAATTTTTTTTCCTGAACCTAAAAGAGAATAATAATATAGGCAAATTCAATAAATACGAGGATGTGCGCATTCGAGCGAAAAGTGGCACATTTCCGAGCGAGGGAGGCAAATGAAGCGCGACGCGGAGCGGCGCGCTTCATTTTCCCGAGATCGGAATGTGCCACTTTGAGCTCGAATGTGCACACTCGGTTTTAAGCGTGATTCACAATAATTAATTTACTTTCTTAGAATTCTAACTCCGACTGTGAAATTTTAGTTATGTGTGCGCGCGCAACTCCCGTTGTCTGCCCAAATTAATTGGGACTATCCTCTTCATATTCTCACGACTTGAAGGTCTGCCTTTGCTGCATTTGTCTTCTTTGAGGCACCCTTCCACAATTTCCTTCGTCCAACTATTGTCTTTAAAGTGGAACATTTCGATCTCGGGAAATTTTCTTTCCTCGCTCGGAAGTGTGCCACGCTTCGCTCGAACGTGCACATCTTCGTATTTGCTTGATTAATCTACATTAATCCTCTCTCTTTGATTAAAAAAAAGGAAATTTATGTCTGTAAATTAAATTTGATGTTTGGAAACATTATTAATCGCTTTCGCCCACAATTGTAGCTATCTAACATTTGTACCGCGTCCATTACCAAGTCTTCTGACTGCAGAAAAGTCCATGGTTTGTGTTGGTTGCTATGTATAGTTGTGTCTCAATTTTTAAAAAGCACGAAACATTAATATTTTTTTTAAATTTAAAAAATTAAATAGTATAAACAACTTGAACAAATACGAATAATGTTCCCATTCGAACAAATGTGACACGTTTCCGAGTTCCTAAAATTTGTTAAATATAATACCACATTTCTAGCAGAACCAAAATCTCTAATTTTGTGATTTAAATTCAAAAGACTTAAAAAAATTCTATACAGCTTTTATTGCACATGAAAAATCGAACCACTTGTATTTATTTTAAAAAAAAAGAAAGAAACTAAAGCATTATAAAATCAATCCATAAAAAATTTTACGAAGTTACAAAATTTAAACAGTAAGAAAACTTTTACTCCAAACCACAAGTTTACTTACCTTGAAAATTATTAAACATTCAATTAAATCGGAAAAAAATTCTAATATTAAGCTCGTTTAATTTTTTTGCATAAGCACCGCGCAACATATTTTAATAACGTTGAGGATCAAAATTTATTGCCATCTCGGCCGTAGGTATTTGGCGTTTAATTTTCATCTGAAACAGAATTCCGTTTTATGGGATTAGTTTTGCAAGTTAAATGGCGAATACCTTGCGCTTCCTATGTCATTAAAATATTTTCCAATCTTTGCTGTCAATTAAATTTCTAATGCAGTGCAAGTTAACTTATCTAAATGTGTCGTTCGAATTCTTATATAATGATAACGACATTTTCCCTGTCAATCAATGCATTTGTAACTTAATTAAATTCTGCTTAGGCCGCGTTGATAATTTACAATAACGCGTGCCTTTTTGTCGGCTGCTTAATTGCCAATTCTCTGAATCTGATTTTAATATAATTGGAAGAGATCGATAATGATTTATCAAGGAATTTTAACGATTTTTTTTCTTGCATTGGAAATAACGCGAGGCACGATCAAAATGTAAATAAAGAGCTTTAGAATGTCTCGGTCTTATTAAATTCGCCACACCAGATATTCATTAATTACATTTCGTACCGATCTTAAATTAGATTGATTTTTCTATTCGTCCTTTTCCCAATTTTGCTAATAATAGAGATGCAGTTGCATCGCTGATTAAATCGGCGTACTCAAAGCTCAGCAGGAATTCCAAATATTTCCTTTTTTAATTGAATACCTATTGTACTACTTTCCTTGCATTATTGGACTTTCGAAGAAAGTAGAAAATGGCAGTGGCGGCAAATAACAAAAATCAAATCTGGTTCATCCTAATTCTGTACCGATGTAACTGTAATTCGTTATCCGAGCCATCGTAATCGTTTATTAATATGCAAAGTTCATCCGCCGGTCGGTGGGTTGGGTGCTTCGGCGAGGCGGCGGTTCTTGTATTCCTCCTCGGTCCATTTACTCCTTAAGAAAAGCACACACACCGAAGGCGACGTCGCCCGGCTCGAAACCACCTGTGCTGATCGCATCTCAACTCTGACCTATCAGCTCCATTCTGTCTTGATTTACAAGATATAATACGGATCTAAGTCGGTAATACACGTTATTTATTAGTTTGGCTTGGATATCGTGTTAAAAGTGAAGCGTGGGCTAGCGAACAATTTAAACGGCAGAACTATGCGGAAAATCTGCTAAAACGTTGAGACGTTGTGCAACGAAATTTATTTAGACGCTTATGACAAATTAGATTCCTTTTGATACGCTTGGATTCCGTAGAAGTGCTTCATAATTCTTATAATCTTATTTATTTCTCGCCATTAATTGGACAGAATTTGTTGCACTTCAGCTTCAGATCGAATCTGTGGAATTAACATCTATGGGAGTCTTGCTGAAGCTCGCCATCTTAATTCTTACGTCAGGCGCAAGAGTTTTTAATTGCCTTTTTATTTGCAAAATGGTATACTGGCGCCGGATCGTGGCACCCCCGTTTTTACCAAAAATAACGGGTTCTGTTGCTAACTATTGAGGTTTTTTAAAAATGTATTTGCCCAATATACAGATGTATGACTGTTTCTGGTTTGCTTCTAAGCTAATTTCTCCGTTTTAAAAAATCTGGTACATTTGATCTTTTTGGTTTAAATATTTGCAACTTTTTATCTCATTCGGTAAATGGGCGGGTTATACTTAATGTGACCATACGTCTCGTTTTTAATGGGACTGTTCCGTTTTTAGATCATGTGCCCCGTTCTCCCCAAACAATCATTCGGGACGCCAAAATGCCCGTTTTCACAAAATTGTCAATTACGATCATCATCATCAACTCTAGCACTTATACATTCCATTTCTGGACATATGTCTCCCCCATTCTCTCCATTCTTCTCTGTCGGTTGTCTTGTTAGTCCATTGTACTCCAGCTACTTTTTGGATGTCATCCTCTATCTAGTTTTGGCCCTGTCTTTTTTTCCTGCTCTTGGTCCCCATTCTGTTATTTTTTTGGTTCATCGATTATCTTGGGTTCTTGCCATATGTCCCGCCCATTGCTATTTTAGTCTTGTAATTCTCTCTACTATATCGGTGCATATTGTTTTATTTCTGATCCACTCATTGATTTTTTTATCTAATAGTTTCAGTCCCATCATGCTCTTTTTAACCTTATTATTTGGTTCAAAGTATTTGTCGCCCCAAATTACTATAAACCAAAATTTTGAAGAATTTTGTATTGCTTGTTTTAACCACTTTGTTGATAATGATGTTTAATTTGTTTCTGATATAAAAGCATTGTAATGTAACTTACTGATGATTGATTAATTATTTTGGTATGATTGTGAATCTGTAAATTATAAGTAGCTTGATTGTGTAACTAAACATATGCTGTAAGGTTTTTGTATGTGATGATCCTTAAGGTGCTACGGCTCTATCTATCTATCTATCTATTTATATGGTCTATAGTGCTGAACCCCTTTCGAAACCCTGCTTGTTCTGGAGGTTGGATTTCGTCTAGTCTTCTGGTAGTTCGGTTTGTAACTATTTTTGTCAGCAGCTTATATAGGGTGGCCCATTTAAAATTTGCATTTTTGATCGGCTATAAATAAAAAACTAATGAATATTTTTTCAAAGTTATGAATTTATTAGAAAGATTGGACTTTGTCATTTATGAATGACATACAACGTCAGTGAAATGACTGCCATCCGATCAACTTAATTTTTCAGTACAAAAATTCAAGAGGTAGGCATGGACGAAATTTGGTTTCAACAGGACGGGGCCACTTGTCACACAGCCATCGTAACCATCCATTTTTTGCGCACCGTTTTTGAAAATCGAATAATCAGTCGAAATGCTGATGTCAATTGGCCGCCTCGGAGTTGTGATTTGACTCCGTTGGACAATTTTTTGTGGGGATCCGTTAAGGATAAGTGTTACACGCTAACCATCAAGAATCGATTGGTGCCTTAAAACACAAAATCGAAGTAGGCATTCATGAGATTGAGCCCCAAACAATCGACAATGTACTGTAAAGTCAGTCGTCGCAGTTGTTTGACTTACGTATTTCATTCAAAAATGGAAAAGTTCAATCTTTCTAATAAACTCATAACTTTGAAAAAATCTTCATTAGTTTTTTATTTATAGCCGATCAAAAATGCAAATTTTAAATGGGCTACCCTATACAAGTGTGATAAGAGTGTACTTGCGGAAAAGCGTTGTGATGGTGGAAGATAATGCCTCCTTTACAATATTTTTACAAAATAACTTAAAAATTACTATTGCCACGTCTTAAACGTAAAAATGATAACATTGGCCGAAGGGATTTAAAAAATTGAAACGGCATAGATATGTGAAAACCAAAATTACGTTCTTGCCAAGCTCATATTTTAAAACAAAATTTAAAGGTCGTTACACCTATTTTGGGACAGAAGGCGTATTAAAATCGAACAAAATTTGTAGCAGCTGTTAATTTTGATTAAAATTTGTACGATATCTAGAAACAACTTTTTTCTAATCTTTCGATAAAGTCGTATTTGATATGAAAGTCGATTGAAATTTCCCAAATGTGTCAGTTAAAGGCAGCCTTTCCGTAATAACAGTGCTCTCTAAATTAAACTTTATTTTGTTTAATAGTGAGTTAGTAGTAATAGTTTTGCTGTGTTAAAAAAAATGTGCATCATTGTTCAGACGACCATAAGGTAGATACTATTTTTAAGAAACTTACTTACATTAATTAGATAATACAGTAAAACCTCAATTATCCGGACCTCAGTTATACGGATTTGCGATTATCCGGATTGTCAACCGCGTTCGGATTCTTACTAATTATTTTATTATTTTATTTTGTATTTCGCACTAAACAGTGTTATTTTGGCTTTGTTGATTTTAAGATAATGTGCGACTGTTTTATTTAGTGATTAATATTTGTTGCGTTTTATGTAAACATATACGTAACAATTTGACCAACTTTTTATCTGTTAAAAGGAAACGCTTCGTAATTGTGCTTAAAACCGAGTGTGCACATTCGAGCTCAAAGTGGCACATTCCGATCTCGGGAAAATGAAGCGCGCCGCTCCGCGTCGCGCTTCATTTGCCTCCCTCGCTCGGAAATGTGCCACTTTTCGCTCGAATGCGCACATCTTCGTATTTATTGAATTTGCCTATATTATTATTTTATTCTTCAATTCAAAAAATTAAAAGTCGAATAAATTAGATCTATTTGTTGTTTGAAAAAGGTTAGATATTTTATTCCTTTTGATAAGTTATTGTGGTGCTCTTTCGCACGCCTAATTGTAGCGAGCTTGATAAAAATATTTTTAGGTGTACTTTCGAATGTTTACTAATTCGCATTTTTGATTAATTAAAATTGTATATGATTCAAAGGACTTGTCCCAGTTTGGATAAAACTCTTCAGATTTAATTTAAATTTTGTAAACTGATAAATTTATTTATTCTTAAACATAATTTGAGGGAAAAAATTAATAAGTTTCAAAAATAAAAAGTTATAGCCATATCTTGAATTCCCATTTCAGTGTCAATAATTGCCTTTTTCTCTCTCTTCAGTATAGCAATTCTCACATTTTGCAATTTGTTCAACAAATCTTCAGTGTTCACTTTTCTTAAACAGTTTTTATTAACTTTATTAAGATTTATTTGGCAACAGCAACATTTTTTCAAACTCAAATAAGGGAGCGTTCAAGTATTACGTAACGCAATTTGGAAGGGGGAGGGGGGTCGACCATGGCGTTATGCATCTTTTTTTTAAATTTAAATAAAAAGCTAGAGATTTAAATTTCCCAATTTGGCAACCCCTTTCGTTTATGTATTACGGGAAAATGGTCACTTGGTTGTTACGTAACATTTAGGGCTGGGGGGAGTCTGAAAACCGTTACGGCGCGTTACTTTGGGAGGGGGGTGGGGGTCAAAAATCTTCAAAAATTGCGCTACGTAATACTTGAACGCTTTCTAAGACATTTTTAATTTAAGAAAAAATTCAACTTTGAAAATCGATGTATTATACTCGGGTAACCAAAACTTTTACAATTTTATTAATTTAAGAATTTAAATGTCTATCAATTGTGTCAATAAAATTAATAGTTACTCTGGTATAACGTTATCAAATTTTCAAATCAATATTTGAAATTAAGTTTTTTGTTTGTAAAACTCATGTTTAAAAAATTTGATATAATTTTTTAGATGCTTTCATTAACTATAAACAGCAATTTGAAAAAAAATTTCAATTATCTCTGTTAACAAAAAAGTTATGATAACTTTTCGTTTTCAATTCGATATGCTCTTGCTCATTTCCCTTTTTATCAATAAACAATTTTTGTGTTATTCATCATGATATTTTCAATAAGATCAAAGAAAATTATTTCAAACTGGGACGTCTCCTTTTCCGAAGTGAGCCACTAAAAGTCAATTAGTTGATTTTTATATCGTCTTTTGCAGATTGTTGAAGGTTTATACGTCAAAATTAATGTCTCCAAACATTTTTGGGTAATTTTCATTTTTGTAAAAAATATAAACAAATTAGTTTTAAGCCACATTTTGTATACATTGTTGTCATTAGACTTCATTTATGGATTAATTCATATTTTAAATATAAAAAAATATTTATATGTTACATACGGGGTGCATCAAAATTTTAGAATGAAGTTTTCCATCTAGTCTAGTTTAAAAGTACTATATTAGAAATGTGGTTTTTGGTAAAAATAACGTACTATAATTTTTAATTAAAAGAAAAGCGAGAAGTGGTACATTTAGTTCAGTTTGATTTGATTAATAATTACTACGTTTCCACGGTTATTCAATACGGATTGAATACGAATTTGCGATCCAATAGGTACGTGTTTCCATAAATAGTTTTGAATACAAATTGAATACATTTACGATACAGCAATCAGCTGTTTTCGGAAAACTTATTTTCTAGGTTAATACGTAGGACAGGTCCGAAATAAAATTGTGTTGTTTATTTTATTGTGTGCTATAATTCTATTAAATTTTATGACAATTTAATATAAAAGTGTATATATTTTAAATTATCATTAGAAAACGCCAGTGATCTCCAATTGCGCATGCACGATCGCGAGTTACGGGTTTCATGGAACTCAATACGTTGAAATTCAGATACAATCCTAAAATTTACCGTATCGTATCTGAATCAAAATCGTGTTCAATACGTATTGAATCAGGGTTTCCATGACCACTTTTCACCCGACAACAGTATTGAATCCGTATTCAACCCGTATTGAATGACTGTGGAAACGTAGTAATTATTTGTAAGAGAGAAGAATAAGGTAAGCAAATTTAATTATTAAGCAGTATGTGCACTTTCAAGCGAAAACATTTTCCGAATAAAAAATCTAGATTTTAAGGATTTGTTATTAATATAATCGCCTTCAATTAACACGAAGATGTGCACATTCGAGCGAAAAGTGGCACATTTCCGAGCGAGGGAAGCAAATGAAGCGCGACGCGGAGCGGCGCGCTTCATTTTCCCGAGATCGGAATGTGCCACTTTGAGCTCGAATGTGCGCACTCCGTTTTAAGCACAATTTTTACTATACATTCAATTAACCGAATTTTCGATTATCCGAACGAGTTGCATCAATAATTAGTCCGGATAACCGAGTTTCCACCGTAAGTTCAAATTAGGCTTTTAATTGACCACTTTCATCAAGCAGAGAGTAATCATCACCCATCATTTTTAAAAAAATCAAAAACAATTCGGGTTATTAAAATTATAATGCAAAGCATCGACTCGAGAATCAATGTTGCCCATCGAATACAAATTATTTACTTACTTAAAGTTATTAGCGGTTTGCAAAATTTTCCACCACGTCTTCGAGAGCCAACTTAGCAAAACCAATAATTTTTTAAATTAATTTCGGTCGATTTAATTTCATAAGTAGCTTGTGGTCGGCTTTTTAGTCGACGATTTCTTTGCAACGACGAATCGATTCTTCGTTTTTAGTTTCGTACTGCGGCTTCTCTTTTTCAGCGTCCACTCTCGTTTTCGTTTTCGAAAAAATCGCCACCTAACGAGAGTTAGTTACGCGCGATTCGAAAATCGTTAAACGAACAGAAGTGTGCGTCTATCAATAAACATTCATCTAAAAGTCAACTACTTAAGTGAACATCGAGATCCTTGCAGGAATGCTTGTACTTTGCCATTTTCTTCAGTAATTTAATGTCAAGCTGTACATTCCCAGTTGGAAAATATATGTAAGTTCCTTGCGAAATTCATACTTTATCTATTTTAAACGGCTGATATAAATTTAAAGCCTTTGTTGCGAATGTATCTTAACAGAAGCTCGCCATCTAAAATGATTTGCATTACAATGAAAATAAAGCAGGAAACGGCTTCGCTCGCTTGCGCCAGAATTATTTCGCTCGGCTTCGAAAAATATGTCGAATTATTTTCGTTCGATTGCGCAACGAAATGCGATTTGTCTCGAGGAAAATAATTATGTTCTCCTGCAGTGCCTTTTGAAAAAATAATTAAATTACGGCCAGTGTAAATTGGACCGCACACTGCGCTGCACCATACGAGTTTATTTTAATTACGAATTAACTAAAAACTAATCTGTGTTTTAGGTTTCCCATTTATCAATTTAATTGCTTTCGATATTTTTCTCTTCGCCGAGATTTATGGACGCAGTCTGCACTTTGCTGAATTAAAGCGTTGCGACGATTTTGAACAAACGACCAAAGAGCTTGTGGCCGGATTTACATGGGAAAAATGCCCCCGCAGATAATGGGTTGATTTTTTTGTAAATTTTTAGCTCCCCAGTTGGTATGGTTTTTGAATAAAACATTAATTGTAATTTTCTGAAAATATTGTCTCGAAGTTATACTTCTTTATGTGCGCTGAGAATTAAATTTTAGCAGGCGACGGAAATTGCGCGCGCACAACTAACGAATATTTGATGGCATGAAGTTAGCCATCCAAGAAAGTAAATTAGATATTGTGAATCGCGCTTAAAACCGAGTGTGCACATTCGAGCTCAAAGTGGCACATTCCGATCTCGGGAAAATGAAGCGCGCCGCTCCGCGTCGCGCTTCATTTGCCTCCCTCGCTCGGAAATGTGCCACTTTTCGCTTGAATGTGCACATCCTCGCATTTATTGGATGTGCCTATATTAATCTTAAAATCTTTAATCCAAAAAATATCAATTTTATGTTCAAAAAACATATTTAGCATAGCAATGAGTGGAAGAGAGCGAAAAAGTACGACAATCTCTTCAATAAGAGTGAGAAGGAACGATTAAAATTATTCAACTGAATTTTAGTCTAATTTATTGGCCTAAATGATTGTGAATCACACTTAAAGCGGAGTGTGCCCATTCGAGCTCAAAGTGGCACATTCCGATCTCGGGAAAATGAAGCGCGCCGCTCCGCGTCGCGCTTCATTTGCTTCCCTCGCTCGGAAATGTGACACTTTTCGCTCGAATGCGCACATCGTCGCATTCGTTGGATTTTTCTGTAATAATCATCTCTCTTTCAAATCAAAAACTTAGAGGACTTTGCGGCATAAGAATAACAAGTAATTGATCCAGCTCAGTTTCGGCTCAATGACAGAGCATCATGTGATGAATCAATCAGACAAATATTGTGTTAATTTAACAACATGAGAATAACTTATATTATTATATGTGAATTTAATTCGAGTTATAATAACATTTGAATGCTAAGTGATATCTGGAAAATTCTTTCACTGTGATTGTCAGTAAGAAGTGGTGCGTCGATGGGAATAGAAGTTAGCTCAGAAAAATTGTGTCTTCGATTGAAATCACCAAAGTGAAAATTATAATCTCAAAATTGACCATTTTGGCAAACGGTTACCAAACATTTTAAGGGTGATTTAATAGAATTTAATGAGTAGTTTGATATTAAATTTTCAAAAGTTTGGTAACTGTTTGCCAAAAAGGTCAATTTTGAGATTATAATTTCCACCTTGATGATTTCCGAATGTTGCAGGTTCCACCTGCTGATGAAAGCAACTAGGTAATTAGATTATTGAGTATTTCATTTACTGAATTTATTTATAATTATTTCCAAACATCATCAAACTTAAACTATCGGAAATATCATCTTTCACATTTTGACCAGAAAATAACTAGTACTTTTTTATCTCAAAATATTTTTAACAGTTTTTTTGTGTGTATATTCTGCTTATGTAACACTATAATTACACCAAGTTTGAAAAGAATCGGAAACCATTTTTTTTATACCGCAAAGTCCTTTAGATTTTTTATTCGGAATGTCAAATGTACATTCGGATTTTAATCAAAATATACACGTCTCCCTCAATTTTCGATTAAAATTAATTTCTCCGGAAATTAACTACCGTGGAAATTGGAAAGTAAGAAAAGAGTGAAAAAGCAGGACAAGATTTGATTTTTTACGGGTAGTAGCTAGACACAAACGCTAGTTACGCAAAATAACACTGTTTTTTTTTAAAGCGGCTTTTTTGATTCTCTTATGCTTTGGATATGTTTGTGGCATATGTTTGACCTATCATTTAAAAAAAAACAATTTTTAATTTATCGAAGACAAAGAACTTGAACATACGAGCGAGGAGCTCGTTGCCGGATTTACATGGGAATAATGGCCCTCGCCAATAACGAAGCGGTTTTTTTTTCTATAATGTATCCCGCTATTAATAATACTTTTGAAAATTTTTAGCCCATCAGCTGTTGTGGTTTTTGAGCAAAACATTAATATCAATTTTCTGAAAATATATTTTTTTCTCAAAAACGGCTTTTTCGATTTGGTTGTGCTTTGGATATGTTAGAGGCATATGTATGGCGTGGTATAGTTATATGATTATTTTGTTTTGAATATGCTCTTTTAGGTTGTTCATAAGTATTTTCTCGTATGTTCTTCCTAATAGGGCAATGACACTGATTCTTCTGTAATTCACACATCTTTATTTATCGCCTTTGATAAATATTGACGTAAGGTGTAGGGGATCCTGCTGTACCTTGGTTCTTTTGAACGTAGGGCAACTAATTTTTTTTTAATATTTGCGGGCTTTCGTGCCCCATAATTTTTGATATTTCAAAAACCACATTGACAGACATTAACGTAAAGTTAGCAGCAGATGGCCAATGTATTTTGTTAATATATGAGATCAATTAAAATTTTTTATATTCTTTTTACTTAAATATCTTATTGATTTTTATTAGGTACCTAATAACAAATGACTCATCGTAATAGAAAGATTATTTATTAATGTTTGCATAGTAGTGGTTTGATTTTGGCACAGCATAATATTTAATTTTATTTTTGAGTTTAAACATCAAGGGTCGGTGTGTTGTACCTCGGTCACTGTTAATAAATTGTACCTTGGCCCTAAGATCAACGTGCAATAAATAAAAATTTAGATATACTTTTGTTATAAATTCTTATTTTTTTTTATTTTGCTTCAGATAATATGCCTCGCAAGTCTGACAAAAAATTTTAATTTTTGCAAAGTTAACCATTAAGAATGTGAAATTTTAGTATACGAGAAAAGTTTTGTTAATTTTTGAAACAATTTTAGTGTCATCTCAAAGAAGAACATTATTAGTTCTTATAATCCAAAAATAAATATATAGTTTTCATAGAACAATGGGTTTTATTTTGCTTAATGTGAATAGCGCCAAGGTACATCGCCTCTGATGTACCTAGGCCATAAATCCACTAATTTTTACATCTTATAGCAATTTGAGTAAACGCTTGATAATGCTTTCAAATATTTTATAATGAATACCTTATTAGTATTCATTTTATCAACAAATTGTTACATATACAATTTAAAAAAAATTACAAGTAAACAAAGGACCTATGTACAACAGGTTGTCCTATTTCTTTTCATTCTTCTGGCAAATCTTCGCCCACTATTTCTTTCTAGAACATTCTCTATATCAGGGATGAGCAACATGCAGCCCTTGGGCCGCTTGCGGCCCGTTAAACATGTTTATGCGGCCCGCCAAGCATTTCTACAATTGAATTTATTTATTTCAATAAGTGTACTAATTCATATGTGCTGTTTGTTTTGCTTCTTAAGGGTGATACAATTTCTTAAATTATTAATAAGTGCGGCCCGCCAAAAAATTTTAAAATTTGAATTGGCTCGGTGATTAAAAAGGTTGCTCACCCCTGCTCTATATCATTCTGAATAGAGCTTTTCTGTTCCACATTTCACGAGTTTTGGTATCCCTTCTGGTCCCGCTAATTTGTTGTTTTTTAGTGATTTTATAACTGTTTTTATTTTTTTCAGTAATATTATATTTTGCTCTTCTTCTTGTTCCTCCGAATTTTTTCTCTTAATCTTTCTTTTTTCTTGTTCTATGATAACAGATCTACATAATACGTTTCTTATTCTTTGTCTTCCATGAATTAAAAATAGATGTACTTTAAATGATAGGTCAAACATATGCCACTAACATATACAAAGCACAAAAGAATCAAAAAAGCCGTTTTTGAAAAAAAACAGTGTGCGTATATATGTAGGCGCTTTAGAAGTTATACTTCTTTAGCCTAACTTAATTAAATATAGCCACGTTTTATATTGCGTACCTAACGTTTGTGTATAGCTAGACCAGTGGTTTCCAAACTATATGTTACTGTACTACCCGTAAAGAAATCAAATCTAGTCCCGCCTTCTCACTCCCCAATTTCCACGGTAGATAGGTTCCAAAGAAATTAATTTTAATCGAAAATTGAGGAATACGTGTAGTGTTTATTGTATATTTTGGTTAAAATTTGAATGTACATGTGACGGGAAAATAGGTACTTTTCCGAATAGAAAATCTATATTTAAGTTTTTGATTTGAAAGAGAGATGATTATTATAGGAAAATTTAACAAATGCGCACACTCGGGGCTTTAAAGCACGAACCACAAATAAATCAATTTTTTTTCTAAGAATGTTTAATTTTAAATCGCTGGACCATATTTTTAGTTGGAATTAAATCTTTGATCTTTTTTATGAAATTGATTGAACTAAAATTAATTTTTTGAATTACAAGTGAGAAAATTAATCCAATAAATCCAAATATAAATCGAAAATATTCAATAAATACGAGGATGTGCGCATTCGAGCGAAAAGTGGCACATTTCCGAGCGAGGGAAGCAAATGAAGCGCGACGCGGAGCGGCGCGCTTCATTTTCCCGAGATCGGAATGTGCCACTTTGAGCTCGAATGCGCACACTCGGTTTTAAGCGCGATTCACAATATCTAATTTACTTTCTTAGATGGCTAACTTCATGCCATCAAATATTCGTTAGTTGTGCGCGCGCAACTTCTGTTGCCTGCTAAAATTTTATTCTCAGCGTACATAAAGAAGTATAACTTCCAAATAATATTTTCAGAAAATTAAAATTAATTTCTTATTCAAAACCCATATCAACTGGGGAGCTAAAAATTTACAAAAATATCAACTCATTAAATGCGGGGGACTTTTCCCATGTAAATCCGGCAAATAGCGTTTCGTAATAATTTTTTTGCGGCGCATTATTAAACTATTAATGGTTTCCTCGATTAATTACATTGTAACGGATTGACTTTGTTCTAGTTTTTCGTAAAAAATGACGCAGAAAAAGCGGCGGCAACTCCTTTTACAACGTTTATAGACAATGACCACTAAAATATGCTTATTCATTCCTCTTTAAAGCGAAGTTATTTAATAAAAAACGGGAATTATGCTAATATATTTATGGCTTGCGATATTGATAGTTTAAAAACATTGTTGTTGCGACAATAAATATAAATTAAAAGGCGATATCGGCCTTGCTCAAGGTTCTCGGTAAATCATATAGCTGGTGCTTTTATAGTTCGTAAAAAATATAAACGGGGGAAAAAACAAATCCGGAAAACGCATTTTGCAATACAAATTACGGAGATTTGCATGTTTTCTTGCACTATAAATACATAAACTGTCATTCACTTACATAAAATCGACCTGTTCCATTGCAAAAAGCTAATTACTATAAAATTACATAGACTACCTACACCTTTTCAGGAAATCTAGCAGGCATTTATTATAAGATTTCTTTTTCTAATTAAATAACTTTTTTTTGGGATTGCGTTTTTTCGAACGTTTATTTTCTTCGAGAACAGATTGCGGATTCGATTAATGCCCCTTTTTTTTGAGGTTTGAAGATAAAGCAAATGAGTTTACATGTAAATTATGGATGTAGGTACTTATGTATCCATTAATTTATTGCTGTACAAATAACCCGAGGTTTAATGTTTATGCTTATTAGATTATCTCTTTTCTTGGGGCACTCCAGATACCAAACATAATTATACACCAATATTGAAAATCCACTTAAATGATTTGCAACCTGCCCGTAATTATTATGTAATTGTACTAAACAGGAACATCGCCGGACTAAAAGTGATTATTAAATGTTATTTACTGCTCTTTATGCAAAAATGTAGTGGAAAATATCGGTTTGTGTGCTTTAAGCGCACATTCTTCCTATTTCAATAAACGCTAATGACACTTTGAGGCAACAGAGGTCGTGCGGAGCGTAAAAGGATCGTATTTCTACGCGCTTTATGTTTTCCATTCGGAAATAAATTCAATAAGTTTGAAAATGCTAATATGACTTTTTGGGTTTATTGCTTACGCACCAAATTTTTTGAATAGTTTAAAAAGATTAAAATAATTTAATAAAAAAAATTGGATGAGAGCCGTATCTGTTGTATTTGTTGATTGAGTATGATCAAAGGACAATAGTAAAAACAACCCTCATTTTACCCTTCATAAAGAAGGAAATTATTGGTAAAAAGTGATCGATTAAATAACCTTATATACCATGAACACGTTTAATATTTTTATTAAAACTTTTTTTAATAAGTTTTCTTCGCACTTTGGGGTAAACTGTTTAAATAATTTATATTTAGAACTGATAAACTTAACATGAACCTTAAAAAATATAAAGGGTTATATGAAAATCAATGAAAACTGATATGAAATTATTACTATTGTTTCAAAGCTTTTTATCAATCATATTTTCTTCATTCTTCATTCAACCCCAACTTGGTTTGCGAAAAGTAAAGCCAAATCACGAACCCCATCGTTTACAATTGAATTAACAATTTTTATAATTTCAAATTGAATTTAACCAAAATTGTTATATTCATAATATTTCTGCAGCAATTGTACGCTTTATTTGGAGTAAAGTAGTTTTAATGAAATTGAATTAAACGTTATCAAATAAGGTGTCATTTAATAGAAATAGGTATGGAGTATGACAAGGAAGCTAATGAGAGAGCTAGCGAATATGCAGTCGATCGTATGCGTTTCTTTCGGGACGAGTTATACCGGGTGTATCATTTAACGTGGCACGAGCTTATAGTTCCTAAAATAAGATTTAAAAAAATTTACAAGTATAAAAGTTTATGTGATTTATTCGATCTATGCACTAGCATAAATCTAAATTTTGTTACACTTCCGGTTTAACCGGAACTTTATTATCTCAAATAGAACGATATTAATTTTTTTATAATTGGATAGAGCTCTTCGGGCGCTTCCCAAAACTGTAACATAAGTTACCATTTGATTAATAAATAATTTCAAAAATATATTTTGATTTTTGAAAACCCGGGTGTTTCCGCACTTAAAACTTGTGATTTTGGAATTATAAGCCCGTGGCACTTTGCTGAAACACCCTGGTAATCGAAAACAAAATTCCAAAAATTTAAGCAATTACGGGTATTGTATGTGAATGCTAAAAATGTAATTCAAATAAAACATTAACAAAACGCTTATCGCAAACTGGAATTCTCACACCCGTTCCCCGCACATTTCATTTGTGTAATGCACGTCGACGAGCTCAGTTCAACGCTCCCAAAATTTTTGCTTACTAGTGATCATTTAAATGTGCAAAGTGACAGTGTTTATTGAGGGCTTCTACCCTTAATTGTAAGAAGCACCCCTTCTGCGAAATTCAAAGCTGTAAGTCTCTTTTTAAAGATTTTATAATTTTTGATTTTTATTGTGTAAAATTAATGGTATCTTAAAAATTTTTGTACCGCTGCGTTTACCAAAAAATTAGCTATTTTTGAGCTCTAGTGGCTTTTGCAAAAAATGAAAACTAATCTCTAAATTAATTTTCTTTGTATTCAATTTTGATACGTCACAGAATTATGTAGAAGCTTCGGGATATTTTCGAGCCGACTTTATCGCATTTCTTACCTGGCTTTCCAGATATCAATTTTAATTTTCTTTTTATGATTTGAGTTTTTAAACTGTACTTTACAACAATCTTGTGTAGTTCCATAATTTATCAAGTTTTGAGTTAGCACCGGTTTCAGACGTACAAAGGCCTAATACGTTCGAAAATGCATGCATTCCGCGTACTTTTTAAAAATAAAGAAGTTATAGCGTTTAAAAAGTTTCATTTTAAAGCCAAATTTAATTTTTCAAATGGACGAAAATTTTTTTTAGAGGGAGAGCGCCGGGAAATGACACCGGATATAGCTGTTAGAGGTAGGTAGGAACATTGCCTTGCAATATAAAGCAATTACATTTTTTTTATTTTTTGTCAAAAAAACATGGATTAATAACATCCATGGTTTTTCTCAATTTTGGCCGATTTTAGGAGTTTTGAGTTAAAACCGGATTCCGACGTGTTAGGGTTGGAAACGTTCAGAAATGAAAGCATTTGTCGAAATTTGCAAAGGCGGCGAAGTTAGAGTATTTTGAAAATTAAAAATTTGAGCAAAATTTACATTTTGAAAATTTTGAGTGCGTTTTTCTCTGAAAGTTAATATTGGAACCTGTTAGTTTTTTTACAGTTCTTACGCTCCGATAAACAGGCTTTCAGAATCTGAAAAGTTTTTAAAGATCGGTTCACAAATTACTGACCTGCGATTTTTTAAATTTAAATTTAAAAAAGATTAATTACAAAATGGACTCTTCAACCCGTTTTTCTCGAGATTTTCAAATAGCACGGTTATAGTTTTTTAAGCGTATCCGAAGCGAAAAAGTCTGCTGAATTCGATTCTGTATAGTTTTTAACAATTTGTTTACAAATAACGGCGCTACAATTTTTTAACGTAGAATTTTGCGCTACAAAAATAAACCTAAAACTTCAACCCCTAATTACTCAAAAAATTTGCATTTCGCCCTATGCCAATTTTGCACGTATCTTATGGGAAAAAGTCACAGAATTCTGAATCCGGGTCGTTTTAATTATCGGAGGAAAATGACAGTGCTACGATTGTTTTTGTCAGTCGAAGTGTATTTTTTTTCGATTTATTAAGTTTTCACGAAAAATTTTGCGATTGAAAGGGCAGCAGGGGAGAATGGCTTCAGCTATGTCGGTTTGGGGTCCATGAGAACGTCCCGCAAAAAATTAAAGCATATCCATCACCTAAAACTTTTTTTCTTCAAAAAAAGCAAAGGGGTTAAATCATTTTTTTTCTCAATTTTGGCCCTTATTTATTTAGTAAAAACAAAAACTGGTTTGCCATGGTGACTCGTAGAGGGCATATACGAAAATAGGTTCTAGATTTCTAGCTGTATTGGAAGTTATATATCACTCGGCCCGATACAAGAGCGAAAATAGCGTTTCCGTGTTATTGCATATTGAAATTTTGTCCATACATTTTTTTCCTATGGTATTACACAAGAAATTCGTTACGTAAATAAAATTATATTAGAGTTATTTTGAGTTAGAAACAAGCAGGTATTAATAATATCTCTAAAATATCTAAATTAGAAACAGTTCTAAATATGTCCAAACAACTAACTAATACGCACTATCAGCGGCAGGCTCGAGAGAAATTTATAATTGTATACCAAATAAGGCGAGTTCATTCACAAGTCAACTTTTCACACGCTTTACGTCTAATCACGTTCGGTGCGGTAATAAAGGCGGTCGCGAAATTTATCAGGTGTTGCGGAATTGGCTTTTTTCCGAAATTCGGACGTTCATTAGCGTGCAGAAGTCCGAAGCTGATTGATGAAACTCGGCATTAAAGAGGAAAGAGGGCAAATACATATAATAAACAGCTCATTACACATATAAACCGAGCTCTTAATCCCTTTTTTTGCTTTATTTTTATGCCATAACCAGAGTTAAAATTCAAACTGGTTTCGTTTCCGTTCAATTCGGTTTCACCTGCACACAAGTTACACATCGAAAATGCCTCCAATTAATTCCACTCGGGCCGCATTTAATACCTCAAACGTATTGTCTCAATATGCCATTAATTATTTGTTTGAAAAAAAAAAGGACTCGGGAGAGAGAGAAAAAAAGGCGATCCCCTCGGGACGTTAAAGACATTATAACGTTGCGTGTACGATTCAGCGAAGTTTAACGTATAATTTTATGTGGACATTATGTAGGAATAATGTTATTATTTCTATTATGATTTTCATAAATATTATTAGAAATCAAGTGCATACTGTGGGAACAATAAATATGTGCAATAATATGATAATTTAAGTATAATTAAGGGTGTGGCTCGTAATGTAGGTGGTCATAAGACCGAACGGAAAAACTTGTTTCTTGCAGAAATTTTAATGTGGCACTGTTTTTTTTTAATTGCCAACAAAAAATGTAATTACCTATCGTGTAATTTTGCTCGTTTTAAAGGAAATTTTAAAAGCGCAGTTTTCGATTTATCGTAGCTTAATTAAATACGAATTTATTAATCGTGTAAGTCCGATTCAAAATTTTTTTGTTGTCCATTATGATTAACATGTCTGGTGAAATTAAAAAAGGAAGGATGTAGGTGCAAAAATTGCTTATGGCCCAGTTACTTTAGACCTTAATTTTGGAAAAAGTAATAGCGGATACTATATTTTTTTTTTAATAAGTTTGTTGTATTTTTGTTACTCTAAGGAAAGTAAAGTCCTTAAGCGGTTCCCAATGACAAAATTAATATTTTTTGTTCCAGGTACAAATGCAGTCCTGTGTTTTTTTATTCCAAAAATTTTAAATGTTAATTGATTATTTGGAGATCGTAGTAAAAAAAATTTTATGTTAAAATATAATTATAGTTATTATTTTTATTAATATTTTTTTGGAAAATAAGAGTGTCATTGTGTCTGTTATAAATATGGCACAGTAGTTTATAATTAATTTTT
This sequence comes from Sinopyrophorus schimmeli, assembly GCA_036325965.1. Classification (NCBI taxonomy): domain Eukaryota; kingdom Metazoa; phylum Arthropoda; class Insecta; order Coleoptera; family Elateridae; genus Sinopyrophorus; species Sinopyrophorus schimmeli. Next base: position 1,683,015 of record JARFIZ010000202.1, read on the forward strand.
GGACAGTAAATTTATTAATTGAAAATCGTGCTTAAAACCAAATGAGCACATTTGGGCTTAATGTGGCATATTTCTGTTCTCGGGAAAATTTGCTTTTAAAGTTTAAATATTGGTTTATGTAAATATAATTTTTTTAAGTTAACGTAAAAAAAGAGAGAATACTTTTGTTGAAAGAAGCTTATAATTTTTTACTAATTTACTTGAAATTGTTCCTAATTAATAAAAATTAAAATATTTAACAATTAAAATAATATATCATAATGTTCACGTCCAATATCTTTTAATATTGTTTGAAGTTAACTTCAAACAAAATTAAAATATAAATTTGATTTTATAAATAATCGCTATATAATCAACTAATTAAATTATCAAAAAAATTTAACTAACAATATATCTTCAACTATTTCCTGCAATTCTTCGATTGTATCAAATATATTTTTTTAATTTTTTACTAACTTTCAACGGTTTTGAAATCGCTTAGTTCTTACTGTGTTTTGAATTTGTGAAATAGAAAAAAAGTGCAGTTAGGTACTAGATTTAAGAAAATTAATTATTATTTGAAAACAATATCAATTTCGTTCAAATAAAGCCCAAGCTGTATGTAATAGACTCTATTAAGAGAAAAAACACAAAAAACATACATTTTAAAAAAATTGTTTATTACCGAATTTTAAAATGGGACAATCGACCATTTGTAATTGCACAGCTTGCAATAATAGTCCTGGGCACTTCAAAAATGATCCAAGTTATTTACAAAAATAAACGCTGGAACCCTTTGCAAACACAAAATATTTTATTGAACTAATAAATTCAATTCAATTCAGTTCAATTCAATTCAATTTTTCAAAGCGTTAAAATCGTTGGATTAAAAGAGAAAAATATGTATACAGTAAAACCTATATAACTGGCAACTCAAGGTACATAGCATTTTTTTTCACTTATAGGGGTTTTCCATCTAACCAATTTCCCAAAATAACAGTTGTCCTATTTAACTCAGTAATAGAAGTGTATTTGGAGACAAAAATGTCGAGTCTTTATTGTGAATCTCGGAAGTAGAGGTTTCTCATTTACCCAGTGCCCACTTAATCAGGTTTCACTGTATTCTAGAGCGATATTTAACATAAATGATTTACACTAAATCTTATCCACCTACAATGCAAATACGGAGCTACCACATTGCAAATGAATCAATAATATAATCAACAGCGTTTATGTAATATAATAATTATAATTTTAACGAACAATAATTTCCATTTATTCAAAATACAAGACAATGAATTGCGTAATGAAATTAACAAATTGCATTAATTACTTCGTTGTTACTACCTTTCCGCATTTAATTGATTTAAATAAAAAATAAAGCAATTAACGTTTAATAAATTACTGTTTTCTATCAATCAGTGCTTATTTCCTCTGGCTATTTATTATTTTTGTTGATAATATTTCGCAACTAGTTTGTTGATAGAAATTGTGTTATTGAAAAGGATACAATGTTAGTTTTATATAAAGTCATTTATTCAAGTCAGTAGCTTTGATTAATTTACTTTTTAAATAAACGGTAATACTTTGTCTTGTTAAATTATTAATCGAGATCGGGTTTTTTGTCGAACAAAAAAAAACGCGTAACAATATTTACGACGCAAAGATTAAACGTAATTAAATTTTATAAGAAGGATATAACGATTTTTTCTGGCTCAATTTTTGAAAGGCTCGCGCTGTTTGCTGCGCTTTTAAAATAAATCGTCGATATTCGCAGGTGCACAATGAAATTCTTGAGTAACAAGTAATAATTGTATAAGGTAATAATAATAATTAGTTATATAAGCGTAAATCTGTGCGGAACAATATTAATAACACACAATTTATTAAAAACCTTTAGCAATTTGTCTTGTGTGTTGCAGGCGAAACAGGTGTTTGTTCTAAACTTGAAACGTCGCTTAGATTGTTGTCTTTTCTCTCTACTCGTTCGCTTGCGACTATCCGCTCTTTAAAAGAAATTTGTCAAAATCGCAAAAAATCGTTTAATTATAGCCCTTTGTGAAAAATGCCAGGCTAGCATTTAGATTAAATGTGGAAAGCTGGTTTATGTGCAAGTCTCTTAGAGCCTGGGGTATTTATTAAAATATCTTTACCTATAATGTTTCTGTTTTAACATGAGAAAGCGTCGCAATTAATACACGGCATTAGACTATTAATTTATTTAATCGGTTTAACGACATTTGCTGTAAGCTCTTGGCAAAACAATCCGCCATAAATTGCCGTACTAAAATTCTTAATCTCAAACTAATTTCCGTAGGATAGTTACAAACGGATTGCGCTCGTACGTTCTGTTTTAATGCAAATATTAAAAGGTCTCGAACTGCCCACACGACTTGGATGCAAAAAACTGCAGGGGTCGAAGTAAAAGTATCCGACAACTATGTTTATTAATAAATTTTACGTAAACCCAAAAAATTATACGTATTTAAATAAATCAAACAAAAAAAAACAAGTAAAAGTTATTTAAATTAATTTTATGATTTATTTAAGGGTGGATTTAGGTGAAAATTGGATGCACAAAACTATTAGACATTTTTTTTAAAAGAGACGAATGTCCCATATCGTTTTTGACGGTATTTTAAAACTAATAGCCGCGTTAGAAATTATTTAACACAATATTTACTAAAAAAATGTTTCTTCTCGAAATTTTTGGAAATTTAAAATTTTGTGTGTCTATACCTCGCTATACGGCCTAGGTACGTTTCCAAAAAGGTGGACGTAAAGCGAAAGGCCGTATAACAAATCGTTGTGGCCGTAAATCCAAAAAGTGTCATAATTAAAAAAAGTTGTTAGAGTCAAATGCCGTATAAAGAAGGGCCGTATAACGTGGTATGGGTTTATTGTACTTTTGATTTTTAATTTAATGCCATAAAGCAGTGTTTCTCAATGTTGGTCCCACGCCCCACATAGGGCCAATTTAAATATTCAGGGGGGTAATATTATTATTGGAGGGGACAATTTGAGAATGGACTTAAACATTAGTTTTCTATTAGGTACCTATAAGGTATGTTTTGAAAATTTACTTATTATTTTTTTTTTTAATAATTTCTTAGTGATTTCTTGCTAAAACTTAAATTTTGTGTCTTGAACAAGTTGTAATTAGGCTTCATTTATGGAATAATTCAATTTTTAAATATAAAAAAATATTTATATGGTTCATAGGGGGGCATCAAAATTTTAGAATGGCTTAAGTGGGACATGTTAAAAAAAAGTTGGAAAACACTGCCATAAAGTCTGAGATCTAATATTTGGAACATTTGGAACATTTAGGACTTTCTTTACAAAATAAATATATAGGTAAATGAATAAAAAAAAACATTTATTTTTTACTTTTGTATTATTCGATTTTAATTTTTTTAATTAAATGGTCAGACTAAATAATTAATATATATTGATTTTATAAACGTAACAACATATGGGGCATTTATATAAGAATTAATTTATTTATTTAAAAAAAAGAACAAATACAACATTTTTTGCCGTAGAGATGCCTTAATTACGTTCTAACGTTTTAAATAAATTATTATTTAACAATTACAAATTAATTTATAAATTTGAATTTTTTCAGTTCGATTTACGTTTTAATTCCGGGTTTGTTTTTATCAATAATTAGATTGCTTGCAACTGCTATTGCGGTGAAAGCAAATATTTAGGCGTAGCGGTTCGTTTTTTAGCACAAACTAATTTTGAAGGATATTATTAAGTGCAAATTAATTGCGTTGTTAAAAGAATTAGGTAGCCTTGACAATGTCACTACCGAAATTAAGATTTTTGCCGTTGGAAATTCCTATTTACGTTAACAATATTTTAGGCTTCGAGCGCCCCATTTTATCATCATCATCGTCATCAGCGCCGAACCTTTGCACGTCATTAATCTTTTTTAATAATAATAATTTTTTTTAAAAAAATATACGTTGGTGGTCCCAAAAGTTATTATCGATCCGTGCAGAAATATTAAGCGATTTATATTTTTGATGGCCATGTGGGTGTGTAATTTAGACAAAAATAGTTATCAAAAATTTTTTTACATAAAACCAAGCCGAACCGAACCCACTTTATTCGAGCTTTATAAATTATTTAAAAAGTGGCTTCGCACAAATAACGAACAGCGTATCGTATATCATAAAATAAGATTAGGTGTATCGGCTTAACTATAGTAGTTAGCGGTTATCAGATTGTCATAATTCTGAATCATAAGACACTGCTACATCTTTCACTTCTAACCCAGTGGTTTCCAAACTGGGGGGGCGCATCTCGCTGGGAAGTCGCGGACTAACGCAAAAGAGGGCGCAAAAATGTTGTGTTAATATGTTTTGTTTCATTTAAATAAAAATGTGCTCTATTTGTTATGAAATATATCTAACCTAACATTTAACAGATTTTCTATTCAGAAAAATTTTCATCGGATTTGGTGTTTTTGGTATAAGGTAAATACCGTTTGAAAATTTTTAATCAAAGTTACATAGAAAATAATTTAATTAATGTGAAACATGCTTTAAACCGAGTGTGCGTATTCGAGCTCAAAGTGGCACATTCCGATCTCGGGAAAATGAAGCGCGCCGCTCCGCGTCGCGCTTCATTTGCCTCCCTCGCTCGGAAATGTGCCACTTTTCGCTCGAATGCGCACATCTTCGTAGTAATTGAGTCTATCTACATTAATTTTCTGTATTTCAAATTTTATTTAGTGCCAGTGAAAGATTTTATGTTTAAAATTAATTATAGCGTTTATTTTTATTTATATTTTTTTTAAACGCACAAAATCAAAGTGCAATTATTTTGTAATTAATTTTTACAAAATACATTAATTAATATTGAGTACACAGAGTGTTTTTTAACCAAAATCTACAATTCCTCGATTTACATGATCTGTCTTTTACACGGTTTGCAAAAAGAGAACTTTTAAGAATGAAAACTATTCAAAATACAGTGAAACCTGGATAACTGCGATCTGAAGGGACATATATTTTTTTATTACTTATAGAGGATTTTCATTTACCCAGTTTCCCAAATAGGCAGGTTAACATGGCTGTTGTCTTATTTATAGAGTACTAAATGTACCATATTTTATGAAAAATGGTACAATTCCTCTTCTCATAATATTTCCACCTTTTTATATGATAAAGAGGTTGAAATATTAATAAAAATAAAGAAATGCGTATTTATGTTATACAGTTATGTATATTGCTTTGCATTAGAGCGTTATTTACAATGATTATTTAAAAAATACAAAATTTATGGCGTAAAAAATCAGCGATCTTGGTTTGTATTAGAGTGTTAGTTACAATTATTATTAATTCGTTTATGTCTAAACGTGATGTATAAGTGTATATAAAATGTCTCACTTATACAGGCTATTGAGCTACAAAGTCCCAATTATAGAGGTGTACATCGAAAAAATCAAGTCTCAGTTAAGAATACAAAAGTGTCGGGGCCTCATTGTAATTATCAATAACGGAGGTTTCTCACATACCCAGGGCCCACTTATCGAGGTTTCACTGTATACATTTTGCTATAGCTACATGGTGTGCATTCTTAGTTACATTGTAAGACAATCCGTTCAATGACTGACATTGTAGTCAAAAAAAGGAATTACAGTTGATGTCGCTTAATGTGATCACTTTTGAACTTAGATAAAATGATTACATTAACCGAGTGATAACAATAAGCCCAAGACACCAACGAAGAAGGTAAAACATGCATTTTGAATGTTTCGAACGCGTTTTCCTCCTAGACTTAACATTGGCCTCTTTAACTCTCAGAATCTCAAAAGTTTTTAAGGATCGATTAACAAATAACTAAGCTACAATTTTTCAAAGTGGAAATTTAGAAAAAAATTATTACAAGCCGAACTATTCAAGCGCGTTTTTCTCGAGAATTTTAAATGGCACGCTTATGGTTTTTTGGACCTATCTGAAGTCGTAATATCTGTTAAATCAGAATCTGTATAATTTTAGAGATTTGTTCACAAATAACGGCGCTACAATTTTTTGAACATGAACTTTTGTGCTACCAAAATAAATATAAAACTTCAACTATAAATTACTCAAAAAATTAACATTGCGCTCTATGCTGATATTGCACCTATCTTATGGAAATAGGTCTCAGAATTTGGAATCTGAGATGTTTTTAATGATCGGATTGAAAATGAGGGCGCTACGATCGTTTTTATGCGTTGAAGTGTATTTTTTGTATTTATTTAGTTTTCTCGAAAAATGTTGGTGACTGAAGAGGTAGTAGTAAAGAATGGCTTTGGCTGTGTCGGTTTGGAGTCCATAGGAACGCCCCACAAAAATTTAAAGCAAATCCATTACCTAAAATGTATTTTCCTCAAAAAAAGCAAATTGATTAGTTGCCTGCTAAAATTTTTCTTTAAACGTGCCAAAAGCAGTAGGTAATATGTGTGTTTATAAATCACTTGTACGTCTTTTTTACGTATAAAAATTAATTAATTCCTAAAGGTAACTGACCAATTTATGCACGTTTTCGATTTACACGGTTTTCACCATGTAAATCGCTGAATAGGTGTACCAGTGGGAAGACGACTAGATCAGATGTCTTTTAAAGGAAACGCATCAACATAAAGTTTGGAAACCACTGCTATAACCTAAAAATTCTTACGAAATAACCAAAAGCCTATTTGCAACAAAATTACAGTCATAATTCTTCTTCCAAGTAAGTTATAACAAGCCCAGCAGGTCCAATAAATACTGTCCAAACCTTCTATACAATTTCATGTTTAAGAAACGCTTCGACGTATACGTTTCACGTGAATTATTACTCGGAAAAAATGAGGCGATTGAGATTGAGACATTTAAAGTAAGGTGTATTTTTTTTCGTATATATTACAATTTTTTTATGACGCGCATGTACAAATGCGTTTTTTAACAAACGAATTAAAAGAGCGAAGATGAGAATTGCTTCTCAAAATTGAATCTAACTGTTTTCGAGTCTTCGCTTAACAACGCAAATCTATCGATTCAATTATTTTTATGTAAAAGTACAATCAAAAGAATACTATTATTACATCGAGTCTTCGATTATTCATCAATAAGTATCCTGCGTTTTGTTAGGATGTTATGATTATAGGCTATCAATAGGTGTGCCATAATTCCAAAGCAGGTTGTAATTTAAAACAGTTTTGTCCGTATTGTTCATAAACAAGTAGGCGAAGTTTTTGTACGGTTACTAACAAGGGGCATAGTTGACACGTTTCTTTTTTTTAAATAGCTTTTCCGATTTTTGGGACACGCCTTGTTTTTTACATATACGGAAATCTATCTGCCTTCGTGAACCAAATTAAACGATAAAATAAAATTAATCTAAAAAATAACGGTGCTTGTATTAAAAATAAAAATTTGTTGCATTTTCGAAGTTTGATTTTAAAGCAAAATTAACTTTTTCAAAATTGCAAATTTTTTGGTCTTACACTTAGATAGATAGCAGGGGAAATTTGCTCTGGTTATAGACACTAGAAGTACGTAGGAACATCCCACGGCCATATAAACCAAATCTATTTTCATTTAAAAAGAAAAAAAACACAAAAATCAAGAAATACCCCTTTGTATTTTTTTTTTGGAAAAATTGTATAAAATTGATTTGCTTTATTTTTTAGGGGGACATTTCTATGGGTACATAGTGTCCATAGCCGGAGTCATTTTTCTATGCTTATCCGTTAACGCAAAAAAAAAATTCGATATTTTTCAGCTTCAATCTTTCTTTAAAATCAAAACTTTGCATGGCGCTAACTATTTTATTTTTGCTTACCTATTTCCCAAAATCCGTTTATTTCCAAACGTATCGGACCTTAATACGTTGGAATCTGGCCGTAACTCAATACCCCAAAAATCAGTCAGTTTTATTACTTTTGCATTTACTATTTAATTGTTTAACCAATTGCATTTTATTTTAACAAATTTCTTTTGCATTAAATAATTTATTACTTACCTACATTTTTGAATTTTATTGCCAACTATTACATCAATTCTTTTTTCTACCACTCCTTCTTTCAGTATTTTATGGTGAACTAATTCATTTGAAAAATTACATTTTTGCAATTTTTTTTTATGCCCCTGGTACGAGTTGATACATTCCCCTTACATTTTTAGTGAAAAAGAAACAACATGTAGTAAATAGTTTTTTTTATTTTCCAATCTCCCCTTACATCCCTCTTCACATCTAATTAGCTTATTTAACAGAGGAACTCAAATATGCTTACCTGCTGCATGATATTTCTACTGATTTGGAATCCTCAGACTTTTTGACTTTGAATGAACCTGAGAAACCATACCTCTTGTATTTGAATTGTTAAGTATAAGGCCTCCATATATAGGTGCTATGGAATGATGGCACACACTGGTGGTACCCTTTAAGTTTAAAAAAAATTACATCCTTTTTTCTCTTGTAAAAGTCTTTTCTTTTTTAAATAAACTGTGTTTCTATTTTTTCTAGGTGCTTCTACATCAGTGGACAGGCATGAGGGCCAAGAATGGACCAAGGAACTCTTCCCAGGACACCACATTCAAGATCATCCTAATTAGAGTAGTTTAGACTTAGGAATTGTTATACAATTTTTGTAATACGCGATTTTAAAACTTGTCTGGGGCAAGGGAGGAAGGTAAAAACAAAGAGGCATGCTCTTTATTTTTAACCTCCACTCTCCTACACACTCTTCCTCTCCAGTTTTGAGATTGTGTAAAAATAAAATAGCAATAGATATAAAATTATAAAATACAATAACCTTAATTGTGAAGGGATGTAAATGGGGAATTGGGTAAATAAATAAAATTATTTACATGTTTTTTTTTCTTTATACTTTGAAGTTTGAAAAATTAAAGAAATAATTTTTAAATTACTATTATAGGAACTTGTAATTTATAAGGTTTAAAAAACGTACACTTCGTATAACAACGCAATAGCTCAGGGGAGAGCAAGACCGATGTTCGATTCAACGGTCTATGGTTCGATAGGTTCTATTCCCAGACAAGTCGAGATTTTTAAAAAATAAATTATTTGTAAGAAATATTTAAATTAATATTATAGAAACTTGTAGTTTATAAGGTTTAAAACACAGACTTCATATATGAACGCCATAGCTCAGTTGGTTAAAGATCGGTTGTTTGTTCAAATGGTCTCGGGATCGATCCCCATACCGGTCGAAGAAAATAATTTTTAAAAATCTCTAAGAAAAATCCAACGAGCAACGAGCCGAACGAGACGAATGACGAATGACGAATGACTGTAGGATACTCGTGATTTGAAAAATATTTTTAAAAATCTCTAAGATAAACCCTCGGCCGACTCGGCCGACTCGGCCGACCGTAACATCGTTAAAAAATAAATTATTTGTAAGAAATATTTAAATTAATATTATAGAAACTTGTAGTTTATAAGGTTTAAAACACAGACTTCATATATGAACGCCATAGCTCAGATTTGGGTTTGAGATCGGTTGTTTGTTCAAATGGTCTCGATCGATCCATACCGGTCGAAGAAAATAATTTTTAAAAATCTCTAAGAAAAATCCAACGAGCAACGAGCCGAACGAGACGAATGACGAATGACGAATGACTGTAGGATACTCGTGATTTGAAAAATATTTTTAAAAATCTCTAAGATAAACCCTCGGCCGACTCGGCCGACTCGGCCGACCGTAACATCGTTAAAAAATAAATTATTTGTAAGAAATATTTAAATTAATATTATAGAAACTTGTAGTTTATAAGGTTTAAAACACAGACTTCATATAAGAACGCCATAGCTCAGATGGTTAGAGATCGGTTGTTTGTTCAAATGGTCTCGAGTTCGATACCAGTCGAAGTTAAATTTTTAAAAATCTCTAAGAAAAATCCAACGAGCAACGAGCCGAACGAGACGAATGACGAATGACGAATGACTGTAGGATACTCGTGATTTGAAAAATATTTTTAAAAATCTCTAAGATAAACCCTCGGCCGACTCGGCCGACTCGGCCGACTGCCACTCGCGATTTGGAAGGATACATTTTTGGAAATTTTCTTTTATGTCCCTGTTACGAGTTGACACATTCCCTTACATTTTTTGTGCGTAAAGAAACAACAGTAATTTATTTTTAAAGCATTTTCATATACTTTACTTAAAACTTTACGTTGAACTGCAGAAGCGAATTAAAAAGAAACAAGAGGTAGTTTTTATAGGAACGTGTATTTTATAAGGTTTAAAACACGCATTTCGTATAACAACGCCATAGCTCAGATGGTTGGAGATCGGTTGTTTGTTCAAATGGTCTCGAGTTCGATACCAGTCGAAGTTAAATTTTTAAAAATCTTTAAGAAAAATCCAACGAGCAACGAGCCGAACGAGACGAATGACGAATGACGAATGACTGTAGGATACTCGTGATTTGAAAAATATTTTTAAAAATCTCTAAGATAAACCCTCGGCCGACTCGGCCGACTCGGCCGACTGCCACTCGCGATTTGGAAGGATACATTTTTGGAAATTTTCTTTTATGTCCCTGTTACGAGTTGACACATTCCCCTTACATTTTTAGTGCGTAAAGAAACAACAGTAATTTATTTTTTAAAGCATTTTCAACTACGTTCAACTACGTTGAACGTTCAAACATAAATTTTAAATTAATATTATAAGAACGTGTACTCGGCCGACTCCGCCAACTGTAACTCGCGATTTGAACAATATTTTTGCAAATTTGTTTTATGCCCCTGTTACGAGTTGACACATTGCCCTTACATTTTTAGCGAGAAAAGAAACAACAAGTAGTAAATAGTTTTTTTTATTTTCCAATCTCCCCTTACATCCTCCTTTACATCTAATTATCTATTTATTATTTATTACAGAGGAACTCAAATATGTTTTCATCGGAGTACAGCCCTTGATGGAATATTTTAAGACTACACAACCTTAAAACACCCCACCATTTACTCAACATTATGTCATCCGATGTGAAGAGTAATGAATGTTTACAACCGACGAAAGCAAAAATTTTAATTGAAAACAAGCCCATCGCATCGGAGACATATAATGAAAATATTAATTAATGTTAACAGGAATCGGACTTTTAATAAAACAACAGTTGTTAAATGTGCACATATAACAAGATATGTTTTATTAAAACTCTAATTCCTGTTATCATTACTTAATATTAAAAGATATTGGATGTGAACATTATGATAAATATAATTAAGACTTACATTAACTAAATAATATATATACAGGGTGTCCCAGTACTAATAGACGCCATTAATACATCTCCCAGAAAATAAAATTCTGAAACGACAAGTCCATTGTAATTTTTTGATCAGACCCATAGATAATTAGTTATTAATAAAAATGGGTGGCCAATCAAGTGCGCGTTTATAGCAGCAAGGAGAAAGAGGGGGAAAGTAAGAGGTAACTGCAACAGTGAGATGAAGGCGGGACAGCAGCTTTAACAACGGGACGAAAAGTCCAAGCATTATGTGCTCGACTCTCCAAAAATTAATTTAATAATTAATTTTAGTAAAGAGGCACCTGAGTGTTGAATCTCCGAAATAGTGACTGTGTTTACTCCCGTAGACTGCGGTGCGAGCGAGCCTGCTGCTGTCCCGCTTTCATCTCACTCTTGCAGTCACCTCTCACTTTCCCTCTCTTTCTTCTTGCTGCTATAACGCGCACCTAATTGGCCACTCATTTTTATTAATAACTAATTATTTATGGGTCTGATCAAAAAATGTCAAAGGACTTTTCGTCTCAGAATTTTATTTTCTGTTACATGTATCAATGGCGTCTATTAGTTCTGGGACACGGTGTATACAAGTTGTTACAAATTTAAAAAATTAAATATAATGAAAAACTGCAAACGCTTTTAAAATTACAAATAATTAAAAACTATGGTAAATTATTTTCTTATACATCCTCTTACTTATTATTAACTACGTCTACCATAACAAATTAAAATATATACAATTTGAAAAATTAAAAATAATGAAAATCTGAAACTGAAATTTGTAATTACTTTTTCAAACCAAACGTTTTCATTAACCAATCTTAAAATGATTAAAGCCGCTCAAAGATGAAATTTAAAGTGAGTCTCAAAAGTAAACGAATTATACTAATTTATAAAATACGTATGTGAGAGTGTGTGTTTGTATGAAAAGAATATGTGGATTTCATCTTACAAACAGTTACAAAAACAACTTACTAACAATAAAATTAATACCTACAAGTATAAAATAGAATAATCAGCCTGCCACTTATAAAACATTATGTATCCGATGCGAAGGGTAGTAAATGCTTAAACACGACGAAGGCTAAAATTTAAATGGAAAATTTAATCCCTCGCATCTGAGACATATAATGTAAGCTAAAAGAAGTATACAATTTTAAAATACAGAAATTATACATTTATTAATATAAATTAAAATAAACACGTTTTAATATAATAAAAAGCTGCAATTCTAAGGATTGTTTTTATTGTTATAAATTAAAAAAAATTCTTATGGGCAATGTGTAAACTAAGAGTGGTTTAATTTCCACGTCAATCTTGGGACTGCAACTTTTTTTTACAATTAGTTAAGATTTAAACACTAAATAAAAGGGAAAAGGGAGAACGTGTTTTAAGTGTGTGTGAAAAGATAAAATAATAACATGTGGGTGGGGTGGAGATATTATTTTATGAAAATAATAATACATAAAAAATTAAATGCCTCTTAAGTGCTACATAAACCAAAGGGAAGACAACAAAGAAAAAAGGTAATTATTTAAAAGATAAGAGCGTGGCAATGTTTAAAAAATCCAAAAAAAATCTAAGTAAAAATCAATTAATTGTGTAATTGAAAAGTTAAAAAAAGTCCGATGAATAAACAAGACGAAAAAAAAAATAAGATTTAAAAATAAAAACATTCAAAACGCACACTCCAATAATTAAATGAAAAGAGGGTGGCTTTAATGTTTTTATAAATAATAAAATATTTTCAAAACAATATAAAAGGAAGCTCAAAAATGATGGTGAGTATTTATAGCGCAAACGTAAAAATTAAATAAAATTAAATAAAAAGTAGAAGTAGAAAAATAAAAAATAATGTAAGTTTCAAATAACACAAACAAATTACAAAATAATGTAAAAATACATAAATAAATAACAGGTATTAAAAATAAACAAAAAAGAACTTGAAAGTAATTTTTAAACAATACAAGAAATTTAAGATTCAAATAGCAAAAATGGAAGGAACATTAACCTTCCAAGAGAATCTTTAAAAAAAAAGCTATTCAGTCTAACCCGTGAAGTAAAAGAAAAAGACGAAAAAATTTTGTTAAAATAAACTGTAAATGAAGATGAGAATACTGAAATTCCAAGTATAAAAATGTCTAAACAATTAAATTATTATCGGAACATATAACGTAAGAACCTTGAGTACTGCAGACAGAATCCAAGAATTAGAGGAGGAATTGAAGCACATCAAATGGAATGTGATTGGTATAGCTGAGGTAAGAAGAAAAGGAGAAGATGCAATAAAACTCCAGTCAGGCAACACACTGTATCACAATAGATGTGAACAGAATGGCACAGGAGGTGTCGGATTTATTGTCTCTCAGAAAACAACAGATGCGGTAAAGAAATACAGAACTATGACAAACAGAATAGCCTACATAATAATAGAGGTAAACCCCAGAATATCAATACAAATAGTACAAGTATACGCCCCCACCCAGTCGTATGAAGATGACGAAGTAGAAGAATTCTACGAAAATATCGCCATGGCAATAAAGGAATGCAAAACAACATACAAAATGATCATCGGAGACTTTAATGCGAAGCTAGGCAAAAAGCAAGAATAAGGGGAAGACAAACAATTAAAATAAAGATAAAGATTAAGCTAGTAAAATATTTAAGCCAAATAAGAATGGCACTTGATTATTGCTAAATATAATTTAGAAAAATAGTTAGCAGTAATAAAATTTAAACACCGATTAAAAATCATCAACAAAGCTATCTTTATAGAATGTGTTTAAGTGTTGTGAGTGCGCGATAAAGAATTATGTGTAGTTTATTTTACAATACATTTGCTGTTTTCTTTATCTTCTTTTTCGCATTTTGGGATACAAGGTTCTCTTGTGTGTCAAAAAAAACCCTTGATATTTCTTAGACATTATATCTTAAAACTTATTATGAAGCAAAACGACCCTCTTAGTTTATTTTTTTCTCTTTATACATATTTCAATACTTTACCCACCTTATCTAATATGTTGTGTGTTTTTGTTTAATTTGAATTTATATTTATATATAAAAAAATATTTATTAAAAACTAAGTTCTAAATATTCGAAAAGAATATATTATTAAAATTTTATTTAATAAAGTAATTTAAATGCAATTCACAATTGATTATTGTTGATAATGATGTTTTACACCAAATATATTTAATAATTTTTAATAATAAATTAATGATAAAAAATGTTTTTCATAAGAAATATAATGCTAATACAATTCTTCATAACGTACCGATTTACCGCAAAAATACTTAAAAATCAAACAAATAAAAAAGTGAAGCCAAAAATGTGTGTACGTGTGTATGTGTGAACTTAGCAATTATCCTAACACAAGGGATCAAACAGCAAGGACTCGTGCACAGCATAAGTGACCTTTGCTGTTTTCAGATAACTTACATCTATGAAGACATAATGTCTAAGAAAATATCATGGTCTATTTTCTCAAAATAAAATGCACCCGCATCAATAAGTTTTTGGAAGGGCACGATTGCCCAAACTAAAATTTTGAGACGAGCGTTTGCTCCAGATATTTTTCCGCGTACCACAAATAATGTTGAACTATTTACCTCCGAGTTCTAATTATATTTCTACAGTCCTATTAAATAATCAATCTTAAATATGAAAATGTGCCTCATAAATATTTATCTTTTTCAAAGATAATTTGATTAATTTTAAACATGGCTAGAAGGAATATCTAAATTGTTTACAAAACATTGAATTCACCATCAATACTTAAAATTAAAAAGCCAAATCTATAATTAATTGAAAAATTAAAAAGCACACTTCAAGAACGAAGAGGCGTCAAGAGCTTTCTTTGAAATAAAGTCTCTGGAGCAAAACGCGTAATATCACTTTTAGATGACACACAAAAAAACCAACAAATAAAAAATTCTTACAACCTAACAAAATATACATTAATTATGTGCTATAATTATTTAAAACTATCTTCATATAAATGTATTCCTTCCAAGCCAGTCTAAGTGTCCTCAACTCGTGGTATTTGAGCCCGACCAATGAATTATGGAAATTCCAGCAATTCATGAAAGAAAGGCTCTTCGGAAGAATTGACCCTAAATGCCACCTATTAAATAGAAAACAATAAAATTAATAAAAACGTAAGTATAGTGGACGCCGCTTAATGTGATCACTTTGGGACCTAGATAAAGTGATTACATTAACCGACTGATAACAATAAGGGCAAGACACGAGCGAAAAATATAAAATATACGTTTTGAAAGCTTCAAACGCGTTTTTCTCCCAGTATTAACATTAGGCGCTATTAATTTTTTGGTCCATCTTACGCTACGATAAGCAGTCTTTCGAAATGTGAAAAGCTTTTAAAGATCGGTCTACAAATAACGGCCCGACAATTTTTTTAACATAAACTTTTGTGCTACAAAACTTAATCTAAAACTTCAACCCTTAATTACTCAAGAAATTAACATTACGCCCTATGCTTATTTGGCACGTATCTTATGGAAAAAAGTCTCAGAATTTTGAATCCGTGTCGCTTTTAATAATCCGATAGAAAATGAGGCAGCTACAATAATTTTTGCGAGTCGAAGTGTGTGTTTTTTGATTTATTTAGTTTTTTTGAAAATTTTGGTGGTTGAAGGACGAACAGGAAAGAATTGCTCCGGCTATGTCGGTTTGGGATTCATAGGAACGTCCTGTAAAAATTTAAAACAAATTCATTATCTAAAATCTTATTCTCAAAAAAAAAACGAATAAGGTGTGTTGTGCAAATTATTTAAAGATTTTTGAAATTATTAAAATACCTTATTTAATATTAAAATTATTATTAGTCATCGGCCAAATTAAATTATAACATTTATTATTACAAATTATCCGTAAACTAATTTAAATTTATTTTAGAGATTTTATTTTGTTCTATAATTTATTAAAAATTAATGATATATTACAGGGGTGGCCAAACCGCGGCTCGCAAGCCACATGCGGCTGTTTGAAGGATTATTTGTGGCTCTCGAAATTTTAAAGAATTATCAAGAGAAGTAAAATAAATGTGTTTAATTTTTAATATTTAAATTCAATATACATACATATTTTGTACTTTTATTTGTTTTCAATAAATATAATTACTGTATAAAAAATTTAATACCTTTTTTGCATACCCTTTAAATACGTATTTAAATACGGCTTGCGAAAAATTTCAAGTTTTGAAAAATGGCTCGGACTATCAAGGAGCTTGGCCACCCTTGATATATTATCTACGTATAATGATTTCTTATTAAAACATAGAATAATACGATTTTGCTTGTAACTCGAGAGTTAATTTACAGTAATAAAAACGTTCTGTAAAAATTTAAACAACATTTTTTTAAAAATATTTCTTCCTAAAAATAACCAAAAGGGTTGTTAACCCTTTTTCAATTTTGACTGATGCCGAGGGTTTAGAGTTAACACCGGTTTCCAATGTATCAAAGTTCACTACGTTCAAAAATAAAAGAATTTCGCGATATTCTCAAAAATAGGAGTTACAACATTTTTAAAAGTAAAATTTTTCGCAAAATTTACATTTTGGATACTTAACATAGAAGCTTAATGTTTTCAATTCATCTATTGCTACGGTAAACGAGCTTTAGGAGTCTAAAAAGTTTTTAATGATACGGTGACAAATAACCGAGCAACGAATGTTCAAGTCAAATGTTCAAAAAATTTTAATACAAGTCCGAGTGTCAATGTTACAAATAAGAATCATAGGCAAAAACAATTACAGAAAAAAAGACATATTAACAAACCCAAGTAGCTGAGACCTACTTTTAAGTTCCATAAACAGCTGGAAAACATCGACCGACCATCCGACTGTAAGAAGTCCGATCGCAGAAGCGGTGACTTTGGCCGATACCTCTGCTTGGCTCGCCGGGAACTGCCCTCGAACTATTCACGGTGAAATTCGGTTTCACCTAAACACATAAGAAAATAAAATGAATAAAATTGAAGCATTCTTAAAATGTTTAAGTACCTCCTACTATAAGGATAATCGAACTTAAATCTGATTAATCAATATGTGCTTTTATTTTTGTTTTTCAAATATTAATAAAATGTTTTTAAGAAATACTAACGCACTAAAAATTAGCATTTAAAGTTATAAAAGTAATGAAGAGTTGAAGGACTAATCAATTCTAAAAATCGGTGGGACTTTAAAAATTTAAAATAAAAACGGCCGTTTCTACAATTTAGTAAAGCGAACAAAGGATTTTTCAATTAATCACCAACTATAGAAACTGCACAAGTTTTCAATTTAATAAAGGCTACCTATGTAGAAAAAAAAATATAGCTTTTGCGAAATGTGTAAATTTAAAAGAAATCGTTAGAATTACTATTTACCTTAAATGAAGGGTTGTAATGCGAATTAGATGCACTTTATAACAATAATTAAAACACAACCGTTCGACTTCGTTGTATATTGCAAAATGATTCAGAAATCAAAAGTTTTATGTAAGTGCATCATATCAGTAGACCCGAAAGCCAAGTTACCCGATATCAAAAGCGATAAGACCAATTATTTGAAATAAAATATCGATTTATTTTATTAAAAGAAAATTAACTACAGGGTGTTACGAACGTATTTGTTTCTAGTA
This sequence comes from Sinopyrophorus schimmeli, assembly GCA_036325965.1. NCBI lineage: Eukaryota > Metazoa > Arthropoda > Insecta > Coleoptera > Elateridae > Sinopyrophorus > Sinopyrophorus schimmeli. Next base: position 1,700,901 of record JARFIZ010000202.1, read on the forward strand.
TCGTTTAATTAAACACTTCATCTTTTACTTTATGAACCCAAAAGAAAAAATGGCTTCAACCATAGGTACTATGGACCTAAAATTGCAACTTTTAATTACTCGAAAAATTTACATTGCGCCCTTTACTTATTTTACATGTAGGGAAAATTACCCGGTTGTGGGCATTGTCCGGTTGCGAGCACCCCCGAATAACTTTTGATCGTGAGCAGATACAGGTGTTTTCACGATCGTCATTTGTTCGCAATATCAGCACTATGTTTTAGTGCTAATATAAAGCGAACAAACGCATATGCGTAGTAGCTACGCGTTATTCCATGTTTTCATCTCTAAAAATGTACCACGATGTAATCGTTTATTGTGTTTAAAGTGGGATAAATAAAAGTAACTTATTGCAAAAGGTCGGTCTAATGTAAATATATGCAGAAAATTAAATATATTTTATAATTTTAATTTCGATTCAATCAAAATCTTCGCGAAATAAATTTGCCAGTCATTTATCGACAGCTATGAATTTTCCAGTTGTGGGCACCTACATTTTACTAGTTGTGGGCACTTAAGTTTTTGCCATTTAAACCTTGTATTTCGCTGACAATTTGTCGAATATTGTTGTTTATGTTAACATAACCCCCCTGCGGAGTCTAGGGGTGTAGCCGCGGCCTGGTTTCGAAGGGGGCGGGCAAAGATCCCGCTCGATTAACATGTACGACAAAAATGTAAAGATATCAAAATTTTTTCACAATAATTAAAAGAAAAATTAAACTTTTTTGGTTTTGGATTTCAAACAGACTTCTTTTCACAACTCGACTATTAAAAATCAGATTTTCGATTGTCGAGCATCTTTGGCAGACCAATTCATATGACTTGAAAATTGTAAATAATATATTTACGAAATTTTTGCGGATTTTTTAATGCATTGTGAGCCATGTCGATTTCAAAAATCAATTTTGATGCATACATTGGAGCCATTTAAGGATGATCTCGTGAAGTCCACTGCGAAAGCCCATTTTAAATTTTATTTTCATAACTAAAGGATTTGAATATGAATAAATTGTGTTTTTTCTCTATTTAGTGGCGTTTTACTCCATATTTTCACATTTTGAGGGGATTTCCCTGATGTGCCCACAACCGGTTAAAAAAAATTGCATGATAAAAATTGACTACTTTATGAAAAGTTAAAAATGTTTTTTTTTTAAATTGATATAAAATTAATTCTTTTGCCAGTAGTTAGCTAAGGTCTCTAGCTTCCCGATAATATGCTCATTCTGCATAAATATTGAGTTGGTCAAAAGTTATGGCCTAAATAGCTAACTGTGCCCACAACCGGTTAACTTCTCCTACCTTATGTAGAAAAGTCCCAGAATTCCGAATCTGTCTTGCTTGTAATGATTGTATCGAAAATGAGAGCGCTACTATTGTTTTTGTGAATCAAGGTATATTTTTTTATTTATTTAGTTTTATCGAAAACTTTTATTTTAGAGCAAGAGCGCCGGGAAATGAAACCGGCTATAGTTGCTAGGGGTACGTAAGAACATCCCCTTACAATATAAAGCAATTCTATTTTTTCATTTAACAAAAAAAAAACATAAAGTTTAATACATGTTTTGTCTCGATTTTAGCCGTTATAACCATAAATATAGAAGAGTATTACTTTTTAAGTACACGTCATATAGTTATGCTTTGAATGTCTGTTATTAAAAAAAAAATTTGTAACCAAAACTTTAGACATACCGAAATAACAAAAATTTTGGAATTTGGTGAAAAATACCCATATATCCGTCATTTTCAATTTTTTTTCTTCAAAACAATTTGGTAAGTACTAAATATTATTTTTCTATGTGATCGCTCGATAATTAACCTATTAGTTTACAAATTGACAGTTTTTATAGCGATTATTTAAATATTATTTTTTTACTTGAATTCATCGGAGAGCACGTTTTCCACATTTGTTATAAATAAAAGTTGTTATAACTTTTAAGAACAATTCATAATAATTAATTTAACTTAAATTTACTAAAGTTTTTTAATTAATATTTACAAAACGGTATTTCTACTAGGAGCCACATCTCTGCAAAAATGTATATTTTACATAGTTTTTGTCTTTGAAAATTTTTACAACTTTCATTTTTGTAAACCGTATAAAACAAGTACCGTGTAAATAGAGAAATAGCTGTGTTTCATAAAATACTCCAGCACATTTTATAATCGAAAAAAAAAAGTGTTAATACAAAAAATTACATTTTTGTTAAACTTTTCGCGCCCCCCTTTGCACGAGACCGCGACTCCCCAGTTTGCAAATCACTGACCTAAGAAATCAAAGAAAACCAATGCTCGTATTTTTGCCCTGTAAAAAATGCACTTTAATAATTTTTTTAATGACCGAGCAATTATGGGATTTCTGATTGATTTCTTAGAGTAGTCATTGTCTGAATAATGAGTGTAATTGGAATATAATTAAATATTACATACACAACGTATTACCATAGCACTTAAGGCATTACAGTGCAACGTTTATTTATTAATTTCCAGCGCTTAATTACAATAATTTCCGATGCATATTCGAAATAATAATGCTAAAGTTAGATACTTGAGTGCGTCCTTCCAGCTGCCGATTTCCGTGCCGAAAATATTTCATTAAAATCAGCAATTCATCACCTAATCTCGGCCGACTAATTTTATTCTAAAAAATTCAACACACCTAAAATATCTTAGTTTTTATATCATATGCACTTGATTCGTCGCGATTTGTAACGCGGTCGTTCGTCTGCTCGCATATCATTTAGGAAATTAATCAAACACATTTAAATTTATAATGGCGTTTTGATATTCGTAAGTGGTTTGAGGAAGATCTACGTATGCGTCGTGTGTTTCTCGACGAAGAGGCGCAAAAAAAACATTCGGCCGCCTCGGAGGATGTAATTATAACGGTCCGTACGAATTTTAGATAGGAAAATCGAAGGATATGGTCGAACAGGAAAAATGCAATAAAATTAAGATGTGGACGCACGATTGTTGGCGTGTTACATAAATTAAAAGCTACTTATCTCTAATTACGTAATTGCTAATCGAATGGCAAATCTTTCGGCATTAGGGACACAATCGCATTGTTACGATTTCCTAATAAGAACGAAAACGTTCGAATTCGTATCTAAAAATAATCTAGCGTTTCGACATGAGAAAATTATTTAGCAGAAAGACATTACAGATTAAGGTAACATAATTATTTATAATTATTACTAAGCTAACTGTCATTTTACCAATTTCTAGCCTCCAACTGAAAATGATAAATTAATATAATTTAGAAACGCAGAATTATGGTTTCTGACCATTGTAAATTACGAGAAGTGAATGGCTGTTTCGGCCGAACTCACTTTTGATCGCTCTTTCCGATATTTCACATCGATTTTTAGTTTTTATAAATAAATTCAAACGTAACAAACATAAGTATTTTTTGATTGCATTTTATTTATCCGAGCAGAGATATTAATAACGAATAAAAATTAAAAAAAAACATTTTAATTTGGGAACTTCCAAAGAGGGATACACATTTTGCTCTATTTTAATAATAACCGTTATTAAGTAGTGAGTAATTATTTTATACTTGTTTATTTCATTTATTATTTGTTTAAAAATAATAATAAAACAGATGGAAAAAAAACTTTTTCATATAAAATATTTTTTTGGTTTAAGCGCAGTATTTGTTTTGATATTGTAGTGCGTAAAATCCGATAGATTGATTTACACTTTTTGAAAAAATTAGTCCGACGTCGCTTACCCAATTTGTATCTATTTTGTGGCCAAAAGTCTGTTATTTTCAAATATGTAATGCAAACCTACCGACGTTAGGCTATTTTTTAAAATAACGCTCTTTGAAGGTTCAAAAGTTCACATATTTGCGAATAACTCAAAAAGTGAGCACTATACAAAAAAATGATTATAGCCAAATTTGTTAATTATTAAAAATAATAAAACATGAGATCATTAATTTTAGTACAGATGGCGCAGTTGTTGGTAAAACATAACAATTTTTTTTATACTTATACCAACCCCTATTTTTTATTGGAAAGTACAATAAAAAAGAACATATTTATATAACGAATAATTTTTTGATATAGTGCATTGTACATAGATTTTTACAATTGTAAGTATTTGTGTGAAACCCAATCGAGCGGTATAATAAATCCTAATTTACCATTTGACAGAAAAGATTGGTTGTATTGTATTTTAATAAGTGGCTACTGAAAAAAGGTATTGCAAAATAACACAACCTAATGTACTTACTTTTTGTAAAGTGTTCCTATCGACGTCCGGTCTAATTTTTAAAATATTTTTTTTCGCAACACACAATACATTAGAAATAACAAATTTTTTATTTTAATAATTACGCGAAGATCATTCATTTCCGAACGTATCAGATCTTAACAAGTTAAAATCTGGTCCTAACTCAAAACCTTCAAAAACAGCTAAAATCGAGAAAAAACATTGATTAACCCCTTCGTTTTTTTTTGAAAAAATTTTAAATAATAGATTTGCTTTATATTAACGGGGGATGTTTCCACACGTACCTTTAGTGTCTATAGCAGGAGCAATTTTCCACTGCTATCCCTAGGAGCAAAAATTTTTGCTATTTTGAAAAGGTAATTTTGTTTGAAAACAAGTTTTTTTTGAAAAAAATGAAAAAAATAGATTTGCTTTATATTGCGGGGGATGTTGCTACGTACCCTTAGTGCCTATAACTAAAGCTATTTCTTTTGTAAACCTCTTTGTGACAAAAATTTTCGCCTTTTTGAAAAACGAAAAATTGCTACCAAATTTAAATTTTAAATTTTAAATTGCTCTAACTTTATTATCTTTGATATTTACGTGAAATTTTATCATTTCCAAAAGTGTGAGGCCTTAACCCGTTGAAATCCGATCCTAACTCAAACCCCCAAAATCAGCCAAAATCGAGAAAAAAATATGGCTGTTAATCCGTTTTTTTTAAAAAATGAAAAAACTAGATTTGTTTTATATTAACGGCGGATGTTCTATAGTGAAAGTAATTTTCCCTGTTACATCCTCTAACAATAAGAGCAAAAATTTTCTATTTGAAAAAGTTAATTTCGCCCTAAAATCGAACATTTAAAATGCAAGACCTTTTTAATTTTTAATAATTACGCGAGAATCGTTTATTTCCAAACGTATCAGACCTTTCCACGTGGGAATCCAATCCTAACTCAAAACTCCAAAATCGGACAAAATCGAGAAAAAAAGCAGCTTAACTCCTTTGCTGTTTGTGCAAAAAATTGAAAAAATAATTTTGCTTTGTGTTTTATAGGGACGTTCCTATGAACCCTTACGGCCTATACCTACGCAAAGCCATACGTAGGACACGTAGGAAACCACCGAGTTAGGCGTAAACATTAACTAATTAAAATTCCATTGAATTTTTCGTCGGTTCCACACGAAAAAAGTGTCATAAATTTAATTTCTCTTCGCCATTTCAATACTAAGGTTTATTTTTACAAATTACCTCACTTTGGTAGTTTTTTTTTCTTCAATGCCGATACGTCTAAATTAGTATGAAAGATGCATGCTCTAATTCTAATTTTTTAATTGGTATGCAAAGCTAAAACGGGTTTTTAAGAATGCAATTTTTCTCGTACATTGCTTGATCTACATTTTCATTTCTTTGAACTAATTACCAATCACCAAATTTGAATAATTCCAAATCTAGGTTTCCAACTTTTAAGTGAAAAATAAATCGTGCGTCCGAGAATATTTGAAAAGTCTAAAGGAATTACGAGATAGTAATTTTTTTTTAAACGAACACCCACGTGTTTAGAAATAATTTCAAACACCTACGTTCGCCACAGAAAATTATGAACTAATGAATATGGAATCGCCCAAGTAGTTAGCTTAGTCCAAGTTGGGATATTCATTAGTAAAATCATTGAAGTTTTTGATTGACAAGACAAAAAATAATTTTGTGGAGAAGAAAATACGTCGTGCGGTCGTTATTTTAAGTATGGAGTTTTAAAAACACTTCCTTTTGCAGGATTTGGCTCAGTGGCGCATCCAAAATTTCTTTCTGTGGGCGGCTGCAGTCATATTTTATAAGTTTCCAATTTTTTTTAAATTTTTTAATTGACGAATTCACCTTGCAATTAATTTGTATTTAATTATCGTGGGCTGCGACTGAATATTAGAAAAACGGTATTTCATTTTTTTTTAAAGTAAATTAATCTCAGAATGTTACACCCTCAGAATCTTAAAAAAGTTTAACTTTTTTATGATCTTCGCTCAACCGTATACTCCACAAAAATTATTTCTGCCTACCTAAAGCCTTTTATTGCTGAGCCAGTTTGCAGTGTGCATTACGGTGTATCCGTGCGACAAGTGTCTATTTGACATCCAATTCAAATAATTTAAGTTCGCGTTAAATGACAATGAATTAAACGTAATAATAAAATTTTTTATCTCAATAAAAGTTCTCTGTATTATACGTTTTACCTACTTTTACATATGCACAGACAAACCTTAACATCAATACCTTGGCCCAATATACGACCGATACTAATTTTTATATTGGCCCGCAGGATTTTACAAAGTCCCCAAATCCTCGTAAGATTCCGAGTAGTACCGCATTGTGAATCGTGCTTAAAGCCCAGTGTGCACATTCGAGCCCGACTAGATAAATTTTCGGGAGAAGGAAAATAGAAGTGTTTCCCATTTCTTTAATTTCTAACGATATCAAATAATTTAGATTTGAAAGAAAAAGTGAACTAATCGGATTCGAATAACCGCGTAATCAACGCCAAATAAATTGTTTTAATGTGTGAAAAAAATCTAATTTTAATGATGACTTAAACCCAACTTCAAATAATCCAGTACTAACAGAAAAGAAACCAATAGAAAAAGAAAAAAATTATACTTATTTGTCGTTACTAAATTTAATGTAAACACCTGTTATTTTGCGCACTTTGCTTTCTGGTATAGCAAGACCAGCGGTAGCGAACCTATAATACGCGTGCCAGAGGTGGCACTTATAAATATTCTTTAGCACATTATTGATTCTAAAACTGTAGCACTTTTAAATAGTTATTTCAGAAATATAAAAGCTACAAGTTTTTCCAAAAAAAAATCTAAAACAAATCCAATGATTTCGGGATATGAGCATAATCGGACAAAAAGTTGCACATTTCCAAGCGAGGGAAGGAATTTTCCCGAGATCGGAATATGCCACACTTTGAGCTCCAATGTCCGCACTCGGCTTCGACAACAATTCACAACAATTAGTTTTTTTTAATTAAAAGGACTTCTACCAAAAACCAAATCGCTAGCAAAAATGCATAATTTGAACTGTTTTCATTTTTGATAATGGTTGAAATTTTTATTTTTCTAAACTGTGTAAAGCAAGTAGCGTGTAAATAAAAAAATAAGCGTATTTCATAAAATAATAAAGTATATTTTCAAATTGAAAAAAAATTATTAATACAAAAAATGAAATTTTTGCAGCTCCTCCCCCTCGTTTGGAAATCACTGATCTAAGTAGAAAAGCGATTGTAGTCCATGAATACCTAATATTTTTTTTTAATTTTAAAGCTTTATACTTTATGCATTTTTTTAATCAAAGGAGATTGAACATTCATAGCTGTAATACTAGGTTATTTCTTAAATTAGATTGATCTACCTTTTATTGGTTATTTTTTTTCTTCGACTCACGTATGTAAGAAGACGTACACACACTATTATTTTAAACGACGTAATTTAGAATAATTATTTTACTAGAAACTAACGAAGTACCACTAAACACACTTCATTTCACCAACGATGTTTTAAAACTGAACTGCAATTGTGTGATTCGATAAAGGTAATTCTAGTTTTTGATATTGATTATTTCTTAAAAAGAATTTTAGAACGTTGCAACAAATGTGTGTCGTTATCTTTATCTGCATGCCTCTGACATAGATAAGTAAAAGACTATTTTTGCATGAAGCGACCAAGTTTATCATTAACGTTTTCTTGTTGTATATGTATTATTTTTGATGTATCGTTGAACTAACATTTTAAACTCTACGAATTAAAGTGCAACCACATTTTTGCAATTTATTTTTAAATTAAATTTAAAAAACCCATACCCAAATATGCATCGATCTCTGAAACCTAATTAGGAGAAATAATAAAGAAATATTTTTACCTTATAATTAATGAATCGTCATCTTGTGATCTTCTCATCTTGTATACTGTACTTCTTCTTCATCTTCGGCTGTACCAAAGATGTTTTGAACTGCTCCCTTGTCAGTCTAAACGTGTTCTTAAATTGATATTTACAGGATTATTTTTTTTCAGAATTTTTCCACGACATTCTGCAACAAATTAAAAAAAATAAAAATTGTTAGTTAATCATTGCAAATATAGCTAATTCAGTAGCACTTACAAATAAAGATTATTTCCGTTCGAAACTAATGAATAATATTACTAATTATGTCTAACTAGGCTTAACTAAAATCCTGGATATTAGAGTGATGAAAATAAAAAATAAACAACTTTACTTTAACTACTACAAAGATATTAAAACAAATAGGAATAATTGCAAAACCGTAATAAATGGTCACCAAAATTTTTAATTTGTTATTTAAAGCCCCATATATTGTTCCATATAGTTTTATACAATTATACCTGTATCCTTGAAATAGGAAAAAAATAATCTTTTAATAAAAGTAAAATTTCATAAGGCGCCTATTTCATTTAATTCCGGCTCAGTTAAAAACCTGGGATAATATCTGAGTTCACCATTTTAAATAATGTTAGTGTCTTAAGAAAGTATTTTTATATTTAATTTATCTTGTTAAATAAGAGAATTAATGTGGTTAAATATCAGGTATGACCAGACCCGTCGGCAAGAGGGGACTAGTGGTACAGCTATACAGGATCCTGAACGATAAGAGACTCTATGTAATATTATTTGCTAATATACCAAACTACCTGCTAGAAAACTAAAGACCAATAGAGTCCATATGGGGGTCAGAGTAACGGGCCTTAACATTTCTGTCTATGGGTCTAGGTATGTCCTAAAGGTTTTTGCAAAAATGTTTTTTTCTTATTAACTATCTTCGTTTTTATTCTTAGAATGTTTAATATCGTTAGAATCGTAAGTATTTTAGATCAAAGCATCGTTTCTAAATCGTACTCAATAGATTAGTAATTATTTCGTTTCTGACTAGTTTTACAACTGGCGAAATGTAATACAAAGAATTAATTCATTACTTTTTGCAGTATTATAATTGATCATATGTTATTATATCCTGTTTAAACTTCTGCAAGTCTAATAACGTTTGAAAACAAAATTCTATAAAAATACTAGTGAAAAATGATTAAGTAATGAATTCATTAAATATACTCAACCATACCTAAACCGTACCTAAATATTGTTAACAGGTCCAAACCCTTCGTCAATCTTACAATCCAATAAAATATACATACAATTACATAAAACCAACTCAATTAACTAAAATGATACGAAGAAATCTATTTTTAAAATCGTACATCTTCATACATTAATTTTTTTTCTAAATTGTCAAAGAGGATATAATTATCGAACCAAGTTCTTTTGCAAAAAAATAAGCACGTGTCTACCGTTAAAATTTTATTATTGACTTCAATTAAAAGATTAGATCAGAAATAATGGCATCCAATTAAAAAAGAAAACCACCAAAAATCGTCTCCTAATAGATTCAATGCGACCAAAAAACGTTCATGCTCAGGCTTCGCATTTTATTTGTCTATTTGCTTGTATTTCCAACTGGCATCCGCTAATTAATCAAAATCAGACATCGATAGTAAGACCCACAAATTTCGCTCCATAAAAAGGAATTTCAGTTGGACGAATTAGTAATTCTATCCCAAACAAAAGTATCGATTTTTCCTATCGGAAAACGGTAACCTTTTTTTTTTGTAAACACGCCAAATAGATCGGAGATTGTGCACATATTGGATTTTATCAGATCTTGAAAATTAATACACTTTTTTTCTGTATTATATTTATTATTTATTTATTGATCAGTGGCACAAGTTCGAAAACTAATAATCGAAGGTTCTTCCGTAGTTAAAAAATAATATCGAATTAATTTTTGATATGTAATTGTTCGCTTATTAATTACATACACAAGTGCAACTCGTGTAGCTATTTATATTTTGATTTACTTATACGTACGTAAGTAATTGAAAAGGTCGTTTGCGGTTAATTAATAAACGCGAGCCGATTCTTTCCTGTCACAAAATTAACGTTTTAATTCGTTGTGAAATATGCACGCAAACAGGTGCTTTTTAAATTAGCAAGGAGAAAAGAAAAATGAGCAAACTCGCTCACCGTTTTGCTGGAAATTGACCCCTTCGATTCTTACAACAAAACGATGTAATGAAGTTATACTTCTTTTGACAAGTCCAAAGTAAAATTTTAGCAGCCAACAAAAAATGCGCGCGCACGAGCAACGAAAATTTGACGGAGGGAGTTAGATGTCTAAGAAAGTAAATTAATTATTGTGAATCATGCTTAAAACCTATTGTGCACGTTTGGGCTCAAAGTGGCACATTCCGGTCTCGGAAAAATTCGTTTTTTTTATAATATATCTGTAGGAAATACATAAAAATTAGGAAAACATATTACGAGTATTGAAAAATAATTAATTAAATTTAATGCAGTAAGTATAATTGTTATAAAAAACTGCATAAAATATACTTAAACTTTGATTTAAGTAGTAAAAATAAATTTTTGGTATTTAAAATTTCTTTCTAAAATAGTTTAACCGAGTATAAACTCAAATTATTTGTTTGTTTTAATTTTTCAGTCCATAATATTGATTTTTCATTGCATTTTAAATCATTTTGATTTTTTTTTCAAATAACTCAGTCTTTCTAAAATTGCAAGTTTTACGTGAAATTTCGAAATTACAGTAAAACCTCGATATAACGGACCTCTATTTAACGGACTTCGGATATAACGGACAAAAAATTCTGTCAAATGTAAAAAAATTAAAAACGTCCTGTTAATATTATACATGCTTAAAGTGTCGCCACATGTAAACACTTTTTAGCGGCCGTGATAATCACGTCATACGTCTAGCACTAGAATTTGAGACATAATACCGTCCTGCTCGTATACTGTACCTAGCCAGAGCGATAGTATACTAGTATAAATCAGTCCGTTATATCGAGGTTTTACTGTATTAAAAAATAAATTATTTTGGCCAAATCCTTCCCTCATAAAAAAAATAAAACAAAAAGTCTTAACTTCCTACCATTTAACTCAAAATTAATGGATAAAATTACTTATAAAAGAAAATAGATAATAGTAAAATAAAGACACTCGACGCAAAAAAAGCAAAAAAATTACTTCAAGAACCGAAGAAATCGAAAAGAGAACTCAAAAAACAAATAAAGAAAAAGCATAATAATTTTTTCTATTACTAAGTACTTTGTTAAAATAATTTATATTTTTAATTAATAAATACTGAATAATAAAAACCGTCTTCTATATATTATATGCTTCTATAAATAATTATTACTACTACAATTTATTTATTATTATTCTATTATATGTTGATTCATTAAATTTTTTCAAATTTAATTATTTTGTAGTAGTTAAACGTCTATTTTATATTATGAGACAAATTGTTTTTTTAGAAACTATTTTAATGTCAGTAAAATAATAATAATTAGTTTCATCGTTCCGGTATTGGGTCATTTACCTTAGTTATAAATTATTTTCGGGCATGCATGCATCAAATACAAAAAAGGGTATTGCTCAAATCCATGCGCGACAGATATGAAACTTCTTGCTTATTAGGCACTGATAAAAATAAATTATTAGTATATTTATAGTGAACAAATTCGGTATGTGCCACTTTGAGCTCGAATCTGCACACTTGGTTTTAAGCTTGATTGACAATAATTAATTTACCTTTTTAGATGGCTAAGTTCATGCTGTCGAATTTCTGTTGGCTATGCGTGCGCAACTTCCGTTGCCTCTAAACGCGACAAAAGAAGTATAACTTTGATAACTTGTAGAAAATTGAAATAGAAAATTAACGAAGCGTGGCCATTTAAGGAGTGGATTAAATTAATCTAGGAGATATATATTAAAATAATGTAAGAATATTATCAAGGACAGTTTCGCTGCACTTTAAGAACTTATTTCTCTTAAGAAGAAATAAATTTCAGAATTTACTCGTTGCCTTCGAAAAAATCGGAGACAACGAATATTTACTGTTAATCCGAAGGCTTACGTCGGTTGTTGTACTTAAAAACGTATCCTTTTCACTCAGAATATTTTAATAAATTCCACAATGGAGTCGATTCTAAAAATCTTAAAACCCGTAGGCTGATTAAACACGCGCGTGCTAACTGTAAACACCGATAAATTCATAGAAGCATAGAAAATAAATCTAAGAAAAAAATGGGAGTGTACCGAAATGTATTTTTTTCGCTTTCAACACACTTTCTATAAAACTAATCAAGTTAATTTAATACTAATAATTTATATGCTAATTCTTTTGACTAATTAAATAAAACTAGTTATCGATAATGCTGCGATACCACCAAAATTTTCGGTCTGTTCGAAGATGTAAGCTATAAAATAACGATAAAATTTTGATTTCAGCTCTAAAAAGCTGAAGAACATCATCAAAAGTGATTTTGTGTTTTGTATGTCTAATTTGTAATTTTTAAATGGACGATGACTAAATTTTAGTTTTTGTTGATTGGAATTTTCGTTGTTCGTTCTCATCAGTTTTATTATATTGAATTTATTACATAAGTTATATTGCTTTAAGTTCTTAGTGAGTTTCAAAATTATTTTGATTTTGTTTTACTATTTTGCATGTTTTACATAGCCACACCCATACTTTCTTGCTGTCCCTTCAACACCTAAACTTCGAAAAAACTAAATAAATTTAAGAAAAATACACTTTGACTCACAAAAACGATCGTAGCGCCCTCGTTTTCTATCTGATCATTAAAACCGACCCGGATTCGGAATCCCGAGGTTTATTTCTATAATATACCGACATAAAAAGCAATGTTATCTTTTCTAGTAATTAAACGTTGCAGTATTACGTTTATTTTTAAGCACAAAATTTTACGTTAAAAAATTGTAGCGCTATTTCTTTTTGTTGACGGATCTTTAAAAATTATACAGATTCGGATTTGCCAAACTTTTTAACTTCGGATAACTGCAAAACACTATAGGCATGCTATTTGAAATTTTTGAGAAAACGGGTTCAAAGAGTCCATATTGTATTCAATTTTTTTAATTTTTGCTTTAAATAATCGTAGCGCGGTTATCTATGAACGGATATTTAAAAACTATTAAGATTATAAAAGTCCGTTTATCGAAGCATAAGATCCGTCAAAAATATCAATAAGGTTCAATGTAAAGTCTGGGGGGAAAACACACTCGAAGTTTTCAAAATGCAAATATTGATAATTTTTTAATTTTCAAAATGCTGTAACTCCGCCGCCTTTGCGAATTTGGTCAAATCCTTTTATTTCTGGACGTGTCCAGCCCCTACGCGTCGGAAACCGGCGTTAACTCAAAACCTCCAAAATTGGTCAAAATCGAAAAAAAACATGGATTAACCCCCTTTGCTTTTTTTGAGGAAAAAAAATTTTAAGTAATGGATTTGCTTTAAATTTTTTAAGACGTTTCTATGGGCACAAAACCGACAAAACCGGAGTCATTCTTTTTGGCTGTTCCTTCAACCGCCCAAAATTTTCGAAAAAACTAAATAAATTTAAAAAAATACACTTTGACTCACTAAAATCATCGTAGCGCCCTTATTTTTGATTAGATCATCAAAACCGGCAGGGATTTGAAATTCTGAGACTTTTTCCCATAAGACACTTGTAAAATCGGTATAGGGCGCAATGTTATTTTTTTGAGTAATAAAAGTTTAAAGTTTTAGATTCATTTTTGTAGCACAAAAGTTTACGTTAGCAAAACTGTAGTCCCGTTATTTGTGGACAAATCTTTAAAAACTATACAGATTGTGATTCACCAGAATTTTAGGCTTCCGATAGGTTTATAAAACTATAGCCATGCTATTTGAAATTTTCAAGAAAAACAAGTTCATAGAGTCCGACTTGTAATTAATATTTCCACTTTGTACAATAGTAGCTCGGTTATTTGTGAACGGATCTTTAAAAACTTTTCGGATTGTGAAGCCCGTTTATCGGCACATAAGACCAGCTAAAAAAATCAACAAAACCCATTGTAAATTAAGAATAAAATGCACTCGAACTTCTTAAAATGTAAATTTTGCTAAAAATTTTAGTTTTAAAAATGCTCTAACTCTACCGTCTTTGCAAATTTTTGTCAAATCCTTTCATTTCTGAACGTCTCCAGCCTCTAATACTTTCCGAAACCGGCGCTAACTCTAAACCTCCATTTTATAAAATTTTAAAAAATTTTAGCAATCATTCCGCGCCTCCCCTGGGAAGCGCGCCACCCGGTTTGGAAAACGCTGGACCCAGGCAAGATTGTAGCCTATCTTTCATCCTGTTTAAAATTTCTCTAAATATAGTTAAAAAAAATGTACAAAAAACATAAAAAAAATGGGATTGCAAATAGGTGAAATACATAGTAAGAGCAAATGTTGAAAAGATTTTGAATATATGGCAAGGACCCTTTACGAAGAATACTCAGCGGTAGGTTTTACCATGAACATGAAAAAGTCAAAAAAAGTTTTTTTTCAAGTGCTAAAACCCCTTTTGCATCCTGCACCCTGCACCAATTCTCACCAATGCCTTTCAAACTTTTTCATAAAGCATTTTTAGAAAAACAGAAACAAATAAATGGGTTAGCCTTAATGCGTCGCTTACTGTAGCAGCAATAATAGTAACGATTCCGCCGGCAAAAAATTAATTGAATTACATCTTTAAGTTCAGCGCGTTTTAATTAATTATTTTCTCTCACTCTGCGCACGCCAATCGATAAGAAGAATAAAATGGATCAGTTTTTCACAATTTCCGTGCTAGTTAGCTGTAAATTAATCTTTTTGTTAATAATCAATTTACAATCGAATCTTTTTCTTGCCGTCGCCCAATGGAGTGAGAAAAAAAATTTAATTCTCTCAACACGTGCAAAGTCCCCATCCACCGTTCCCGGATTTGAAATGATAGACAATCCGGATTTTTGCCACGTATAAATTATTACATATTTATTCTAATTTAATTATCTCCTGTTTGATATGCGTTTGATTTATTAATGCGTTGGCACTTTTACGAGCGCAACTACGTCTATTTTTGCATGCGTACCCACTGCATTTTATTTAATTAAATCCAAGTGCCACACAAAACTGTTAGCTTTTTAAGAGTGCGCCCAGTCCATCAACCATGAGGAATTTCCAATATTAACACAAGTTTTTTGGGGGACTTTTGGAAACGATCGAGAAAAAATTAAAAGTCAACTGTCGAGCTCCTTTTGTTAGGCATCAAGCAGCGGAAAACTTAATTTAAAATCGGTCGCGACTTGGCGTTCTTTAATAAAACCAATCAGACTTAAAGAATGAAAAAAAGAAGAAAAGGAAAGAAAGAGATAAAGTAAAAAGTTGTCATTGGTTGCAACACTCGTGCTTGATATTGAATTAAAAAGCCGATCACTGGACCAAAGATACCGTCATAAAGACACGCTTCAGGTGATTCCCGACTTTAACTTACAACTTACGAATACAATAAGTTAAATTGTTTAATTCCAGACATCGTCACCGAGCTTTTGAGAAGAGGAAATATATAAAATTTAAATATCTTCCTCATAATCCATAAATAACGACTGCATTACTGATAAGCAACATCTGCTGCTTGCTGGACGCCTCCTACTGATTACATTTATTGTTGAAATCGATGATGTTAACACGTCTTTTTCCCGAGATAACTCCTCTTATATGTTGTAAATTGTTTAATATTTTCCGAACAAATAACTGGAAATGTTTATAGGCAAACTGGTTTCTAATCTCCGTAATTAAATAAAAGACAGACCAGTGACGGCTCGCGTATGGGCACTGCGGAACTGCAGCAGCCCTATGACATTTAAAACATTTAGGGGAAGCTGTTTTTTACTTATCATTTTTTTTTAAATTGGATATGTAACAATTTGTTAATAAAAAGAATTGCATCGTAGTGGGGAGTGGAAGAGATCGAAAAGATACGACCTATCTCTTGAATAGAGTGAGAGAGAACAATTAAAATTATTCAACTGAATTTTAGTCTAATTTATTGGCCTAAATTATTGTGAATCATGCTTAAAGCGGAGTGTGCACATTCGAGCTCAAAGTGGCACATTCCGATCTCGGGAAAATGAAGCGCGCCGCTCCGCGTCGCGCTTCATTTGCCTCCCTCGCTCGGAAATGTGCCACTTTTCGCTCGAATGCGCACATCCTCGTACCTATTAGATTTGTCTACTTTCTCTTTGAACGAAATTTAATCCAATAAATTACCATATCAATGAGTGGAAGGGAGCAAAAAGATACGATAATCTCGTCAATGCGAGTGAGAGAGAACCATTAAATTTCATTTAGTTACGTCAAAGAAGTAGGGGGAAAGTGGCATGAAACAGCCAGTTTTAAAAACAGGGATAAATAATATAGAAGGACATAAATAAATCAATTTTTTTTTTAAATCTGTAATTGTTCATGCATTTATGTACGTAATGTCATAAAACATTTTTCAAAATTAACGATATTTTTCGACTTCTAATCATTTATAAAAAAAATAAAATTTGGCTTTTACATAACCTATAGGTATTAAAACAGCCAACCCAATTTTTGAAAAAGCCATGTTCTTATTACAAGATTAAAACTGCACATTAACGAAGATATTATTTAATAATAATCTTAAGCTATAATTTTAGATCTTATATAATTATAAAACGTTTTAAATAACGCAAACTCTCGATAAAATATTTACTTACATAAATCTAAGAAACTGTCAAAAAATTTGACGTTTGAGATCAATCATTGCAAAAACTTAAAAACGTTTTTAGCAAAATAATGCAATTTCCTTTTATGCCACAGGATTTATATGCCCAACAATTACAATTTTGCATCGGTACCACTCTTGATTGCTGTTACTACAATTATTATTGCATTTTATGGAATTAAAAGGTGGCTGTTTCATTACACTGCAGTCCGGCTATTTCAAAACATATTCTCTCAAGAAACCAAATCTCCAAAATTACTATGAAATCAAAGATTAGTCTACAAAATATATACGTTATTAGAAGGCCTAATATATCTATAAAATTATAGTGTAATCATATTATTATTAGTTTTGTACGTATAGGCGTTAGAAAACAAATAAACTGAACTCAAAACCTTACTTTTGACGACAAAATCTTCAATACGTCGTATCGGCGCCGTTTATTGACGGTGAACGGTCAAATTTTTGTGGGGGATATCTGGCTAGTGTTGCTATCTTAAAATAATAATACATAAACGATTCGTATGAAAACTACCGCGTAATTGATAATGGCTGTTTCAAAACTTGGCTGTTTCATGCCACTTTCCCCCTACATATAACTATTAATGGGCGTATATGTGTAAGTACACGCAGCGGCAGTTTTTCGAATGTTAAATTAAATTGTAGGGGAACATGTTGTACCTTAGCTCCTTTTTCACTTGTAATTTTTTTTAAATTGTATATGCAACAATTTGTTGATAAAATGATTTGCATCGTAGTGGGGCACTAATAAGGTAATCATCATAAAATATTTGAAAGCATTACCAACCGTTTACTCAAATTGCTATAAGATTTAAAAATTATTGGATCTAGGGCCTAGGTACAACAGAGGTGATGTAGCTTGGCTCAATTCACATTAAGCAAAATAAAACCCACTGTTCTATAACTAGATATTTATTTTAGGATTATAAGAACTAATAATGTTCTTCTTTGAGATGACACTAAAATTGTTTCAAAAATTAACAAAATTTTTCTCGTATACTAAAATTTCACATACTTAATGGTTAACTTTGCAAAAATTAAATTTTTCGTTAGACTGGCGAGGCATATTACACAGACCAACGATGAAAAAACTGTTTTAATAATTTTACCTAATTCCTGTATTATTTTGTGTGCTGATTCCGAAAATAATCATAAAAAAGTCGAATCACCCGCCAATTGCCCACATTTCAATATTAAAAAAAATATTTTATTATTTAAAATGTAAAAAGAATATTTTTAATCATTGAAATGTTATTAGGTTGGCAATAAATTCTTATGTTATAAGGTTGCCAATACATATTATCAGAGCTTGACATGGTTTTCCTGAATTCCGTTTGTTCTTCTAATAGGGTAGAAGCACCGGTTTTGGACACTGTACCAATTGTGGACATTTTCCACTTTATTTTAACATATGTGAAATATAAGAATTATTGATACTGAAATAAGTGTAATTAATATATCTTTAACTACAATAGAAACATCAATAATGTTTTTTCGTATTTTTAAGTTATTTTATCAAAATTAGTCAAGTGTCTAAAACTGGGTCTAACGTGTCTAAAACCGGTACTTTTACACTATATTATCTTCTGTAATAGTTCTGAGCCGTTTATTGATTATTCTAGAGTATATTTTATAGGCTGTATTTAGTAAACAGATTCCTCTATAATTTTCACATAGTCCCCTGTTGCCTTTCTTAAATATTGGGACAATTTTTGCAGTTTTTTATTCTTGGCTACAATACCTGCAAAGAATGGATGGAAAACGTATTCCAAAACAAATATATGGTATATTTGTTTTGGTAGTATGGGCCCAGAGGTAGAAGAAACGTAGGCCGACCTAGAAAAAAATGGTCAGACCAAACACAAGACCACCCTATATAAAACGAGTAACGTAAGGGACTAATGAAGTCTAAAACATGAGGAAGAAGAAAAAAGATTATTTAAATTGTAGTAAATTAAAATTATCATAAGTAAAAATTGTTATCTAATAAAAAAAAACTATGATTTATTGCATTTTTTTGTATCATATTTTCTATTTTAAAATATATAATCGATCTCATATTGTGAGGGATCTGAGGGTGATAAAAAAAATTGGATACCAAATTCAGTTTCTGCAGCCACAAATACATAAGATTCAGGTGAATTGGTATAAAAAGTTTTTACAAACATTTTTTTTGTTGGCCTGTGTCATCTGAAGCAAAACAAAAAAAAATAAGAATTTATAACAAAGGTATTTATAAATTTTTATTTATTGTAGGTTGATCTTAGGACCAAGGTACAATTTATTGGCAGTGACCGAGGTACAACACAACGACCCTTGATGTTTAAACTCAAAAATAAAATTCAAGATTATACTGTGCCAAAATCAGACCACTGCTATGCAAACATTAATAAATAATCTTTCTATTACGTTGAGTCATTTGTTATTAGGTAATAAAAATCAATAATATATTTAAGTAAAAACATTATAAAAAGACTTACTTTTTTTCGATTAAAAATTTCAATTGATCTCATACATTAACAAAGAACATTGGCCAGCTGCTGCTAACTTTACGTTAATATCTGTCAATGTGATATTTGAAATATCCAAAATTATGGGTCATAAAAGCCCGCAAATATTAAAAAAAAATAAAGTTGCTCTAGGTACAAAGGGACCAAAGTACAACAGGTTCCTCTATACTTGTACAATATATAGGGTGTCCTAAAAGAGGCGACCAAATTTTAAAGGTAGATAGAGGATGAAAAGTCAATGGTGTCTTCGAGCCTGACTGTGTTATTAATTTATTTCAGTAGCAAATCCCAAGCAAGCTATGAGGAAAAACGAGAGTAGATGAAAAGCAATTATGGCGTTTATCACCATAGTATACGCATACCATGGCAACGAGTTCTATAAATATGGCGTTATTTACTACACTGGTTACCAGGAGTACCACCATATTAATTGTAAATAACGCTATACTTATAGCAATCGCCTATAAAGCACGCGCCCAGTATGGTGTCAAACGCCATACATTTCTTCTCGTGTAAGGGGGCGTTCAAATATTACTTAAACAGACTTAGACGACGGGAGGAGGTACAATTTTTTCTTACTTATGCCGATAAAGGTAGCGGAGAGATATTATAAAAAATATTAAAAATAATTTAGCTATTTAAATTTTGATATTAAAAAGTTTTTAAAAAATGTCTCACGTCTTATTATTTGTGGAGAGTAAGGAGGGTTCGACCATCTTATTTTTGTTTATGCTGGATGGGGTTGCAATATTAAAAGTTTGCTTACGTAATACTTGAACGCTTCCTAGTGAGCCTGGGCAGAAGCTTGTTACTCTCCTTGCTATATCTTGCTTCTGATTGACTATCAAAATTAATTAATAACGCAGTACTTGTGCGTCAGGTGCAAAAATGATAGAAGACTTTTCGTCTCAGAATTTTATTCTCTATCCACCTTGGAAATTTGGTACCCAATATTTGTGACACCTTGTATAATCTTAAAACTAGCCTTCCCGATTTAAATGAATAGATTAATCTTGAACTGTAACAATTTAGGTTAAAGTAAGTAAAAAAATGTTTGTGTTTGTTCTTTTTTGTTTCTTTTTACACAATTTGAAAAAGAAGGCTACAAATTTTTGGAGCAGCATCCCCACTAATTTTAGTTGCGAGCCGCCACTGAGTTCGACTGTAGAATTTCTAAATCTCTTTTTCTTATTTCGATTTTTTACAACTGATAGCAAATATTACGTTTTAATCCAGTGATAAAATTTGGTCCGCCCAATAAGAGAATTAATTTCGGCTTAAGTGGACCTAATTCACAGGTATTGCAAATACTTTTTGAATAAATGCGAGAAACAGTTTTAATTCTTTGTTGGAAACCGGCCGCAATTTACTCCTATTAAATTTCGCCAAAACCCGTAATAAAAATGAATCAATTTTATGGGGATTAGATCTCGAAACTAGTAATTTGAACGAGCTTAAAAAAGAAATTAACGCATCAAATTATTGATATTAATGGAGGAGTTGTAGAAATTTATTTTTGGTCCGGTGTCGCAGTCGATAATCTTTATTTATAAGTGGACAACTTACGAATTGGTAATTGAACAAATTCCCATAAGAAAAATTACCTTTATTGGCATCTAATTATCATAAACACTTTATGAATGCATAAAAGCGTACATAGGCACGCGGATGTATTACGAAATTCGCAAATGCTGCGAGTTTTGAATGACAATCAGGCATCTTCGAAAGATAACTTGCAATTTTATGTCTTGTCCGGTTTCGCTTTGATATAGCAACTAAATTGCAGTTTTATCGCGTTATTAAATATGCCGTGCTTGCTAATAGAAAAATTATATTATTGAACTACGCGAACGGTATTTTTATGCAAATTGCTTTAAAGAAAAAAATTACCTTTTTCTTTGAATAGGTTTTGATTAAAACTAATGATAGATCCATCGAAAACAGATTCTGCAACTATGAAAGTAAAACACAAAGAATGCACAATTATAAAAGGACCAATAGAATTACTGAAGATAAAGGATGCATATGAAGTGTGTTACGGATTGATAGATTTACGTTATACAACCCCTATTTTTAACCTTACGTGTATTAGGTGGGGTATAACTAACGTAAACTATTTTTTTTTTGTTAAAACGGAACCTTGGGTAATCGAGTTTAAAACTGAGTGTGCACATTCGAGCTCAAAGTGGCACATTCCGATCTCGGGAAAATGAAGCGCGCCGCTCCGCGTCGCGCTTCATTTGCTTCCCTCGCTCGGAAATGTGCCACTTTTCGCTCGAATGCGCACATCCTCGTATTTATGATTTTTCTACTTATTCTTCGCTCTTTTAAATTATAAATCTAAATTTAATGCAGTAAATATCGATTCTATGTTGAAAAACATATTTACTATAGCAGTGAGTGGAAGAGAGCAAAAAGATACAATAATCTCGTTGATACAAGTGATAAGGTCCGATTAAAGTTATTCAACTGATTTATCGTCTAATTTATTGGCCTTAATTATTTTGAATCGCGCTTAAAACCGAGTGTGCACATTCGAGCTCAAAGTGGCACATTCCGATCTCGGGAAAATGAAGCGCGCCGCTCCGCGTCGCGCTTCATTTGCCTCCCTCGCTCGGAAATGTGCCACTTTTCGCTCGAATGCGCACATCCTCGTGTTTATTATATTAGTATAATTTACCGTGCGCTCCTTCAAATCAAAAATTTTAATTTAACTTAGTAAATATCGATTTTATATTCGACAAACGTATTTACCATAGCAATGAGTGGAAGGGAACGAGAATATACAATAATCTTGTCAATGCAAGTGAGAAGAAACCATTAAAATTATTCAATTAATATTTCTTGTAATTTATTGTTCTAAATTATTGCGATAAATTAAGAAATTGCCCTAAAATTAATTTGTATTTCAATAAGGAGGCAAGAATGATATTCTTGTTAGGTTTTCTTAATATTCGGTATCGTAATAGACACGTGTCATTAGAATTTAGTACTCATGAAGAGACCCAATAGTTTATAAGTTGAAGAAAAAGTAGTTTTTGGATTTTTATTAATAAAAGAATATTAAAATATATTTCTTATCATTTAACTGTCATAAAGTACAATTTTGTAGACTTTATTTTCGGGGTATGGCAAACCCCACCTAGTATGGCATGTGACATTTAGTCACCTAGTATGCGGAGGGTTAATATCTGGTCACAAAAAAATAATGCTTATAATGTGATATAAAAATTAATTATGTTATTATCGATATCAGTCGTTTATTAATAAGTACAGGTAGCCCTACTACAACACGGCATCCTATAACACGATTATGTTCTAACACAATAAGACGATTGCAAAATCCTTTGTAAGACACTGTACTACTGCAGCACTGGATAATATGATTTTTGTTAAACATACTTAAAAACTAAAAGAAGATCTGCAAATAGTACTTGATAAAGTGGTGGAAACAAGCGAAGAATACGGACTTTCTTTAAATGCAAAGAAAACAAAGTATATAATAATAAGTAAAACAACAAGAATATTAAATGAAATCTTTATATAAACAATGACCCCTAGAGAAGGTGGACAAATACATTTATCTGGGTACTATAATCAATAAAGACAACAATTGCTCGGAAGAAATAAAATCAAGGATAAAAAAAGCAAGAGCAACTTTTATTAAAATGAAAAGATTATTCTGTGCAGGAGACCTCAGTCTAGAAACAAAAACAAGACTATTGAAGTGCTACGTCTTCTCTGTACTATTTTACGGCATGGAAACGTGGACACTGAAGAAAGCTGATGTGAAAAAGTTAGAAGCATTTGAGTTATGGCTATATAGAAAAATACTAAAAATATCATGGACCGCACATGTAACTAACATAGAGGTGATAAGAAGAATGAATAAAGAAACCAAAGTTATCTTTACCATTAAAAAACGAAAACTACAATATCTCGGACACATAATGAGAGGTGATAGATACCATCTGCTCCAGGTAATAATACAAAGGAAAATACAAAAGGGGAGAAGCGTGGGAAAAAGAAGACATTCGTGGATGAAGAACCTGAGAGATTGGTTTAAATGTAATACCAGCCAATTATTTAGATCAGCAGTGTCAAAAATATGAATAGCGATAATGATTGCCAACCTTCGTAACGGAAACGGTACCTAAAGAAGAAGAAAAACTAAAATAGCTTAAATTAATGTCAAAAATAAAAAATGCATTATAGTGCCTTTACATGAAAATATATAATTTACTTATTTATATTTGTTCTTATTGGGTTATTGGAACGTAATTGTCCTTTTTGTGCTGGTTCTGGTTCTCATATAACACGGTTTCACACAACACGGCATTTTCTAGGAACCTATCTACCGTGATATAGGAGGGTTACCTGTACTACATAACGTAAAAGTAAGCCAATGCACGGAGAGAAGAGAATGGTAATTTTCACAATGTAGCATGGTACTCATTACCATCTTTCAACCATGTTACATAGTAGCTATGTGTATAGTGAATTTTACTTTGTAGCACAGCATTTAAAACAATGCGAAGAATGGTACTTATTCACCATGCTACATGATAGTGCTATATAGTGAAAATTACCATTCTCTCCGTGTTGTGGTATATCAAAGACCGCCAAAAAATTGGTTTTAAAAAAAATTATTCGTTTCCATGCAATTAGTGATTATAAGTTTTTACGCAATATAAATTTTCTTGCTTAACGTAGCAATTTTTCAATAAAGACGCATAATAAATTTCGGATTAAAGCAAAGCAGATTTTAATTGTGTTTAGCATTAAATTTGTGTAGAAATTATAGTTAAATTTTCTGCTCTCTTTATTACTAATTTAATATTGCACTAAAATATTCGGCGCAAAAGTTAATCACATTTTTTACGCGTTCTTTTTTTCAGTTCTCTGATTACTGTATTTTTCCTTTTAAGTAATATTAATGTGAATATTAATATTTAACGATCAACAAATGTGTTATTATTTCTTCTTCTAATTTTCGAAGATTGATGGCGTTAGATCTTCGAAAAAGTTGATTAATCAAAATAAGTTCTGTGTTAAAAGGTACGTACTAAAATATTGAAATACTTTCTAAACCAAAATAAAACATGTAGATACTTAGAAGTCTATTTTTAAAGCATAACTGTTCCATATTTGGTTTGGTAAAGTAATGGACTTGAAGCATTTTGTAAATAAGCTCTTCATATGAAAAAAAAAGATTCTTTTGATCATTTTCCTCAAGTTTTCAAGAGTGATAGATGGAATGGCTCCGTCCAAGAGATCGCATAGGATAGTTGGTCTCTTTCAAAAGTCTAAAATACTCGATTTTGTACACGTTGATAGATATTTCACAAACGCCAAAAATTTTTGTTTATTACTTATCATTTACATATGGAATAGAAGTGGTTTTTAGTTTTATGTTTTTGATTATATGTAGGGGAACCTGTTGTACCTTGGTCTCTTTGCGGCAGCTGGCCAATGTACTTTGTTAATGTATGATATCAATTGAAATTTTTAATCGAAAAAAAGTAAGTCTTTTTATATTCTTTTTACTTAAATGATCTTATTGATTTTTATTACCTAACAACAAATGACTCATCGTAATAGAAAGATTATTTATTAATGTTTGCATAGTTGTAGTCTGATTTTGGCAGAGCATAATCTTTAATTTTATTTTTGAGTTTAAACATCAAGGGTCGGTGTGTTGTACCTTGGTCACTGGCATTAAATTGTACCTTGGCCCTAAGATCAACGTGCAATAAATAAAAATTTAGATATACCTTTGCTATAAATTCTTATTTTTTTTTTTATTTTGCTTCAGATAATATGCCTCGCAAGTCTAACAAAAAATTTAAATTTTTGCAAAGTTAACCACAAAGTATGTGAAATTTTAGTATACGAGAAAAGTTTTGTAAATTTTTGAAACAATTTTAGTGTCATCTCAAAGAATACAATACTTCCATTGCCTACTAAAATTTTACTCTCGACGCGCCAAAAGAAGTATAACTTTAAAATCATTAGATTTTTTATGGATCGCTATAAAAAGCGGACTTCTTAAATGCTCGCTTTCGGTTAAAGTTTTTCTTATGCGGATGGCGAACGAACTTGCGCAAATCTGGAAAATCTTGCCATGTTTTAAACATTAGACGCTTAATTTATTGATGCGTCTTAAAAATAAATACAATTTGCATAAGATTAAAAGGATTTTGTTGTTCATCTTTTTACTTGTTGGGCATTTGAATAAATTTTTCCAATTAATTAGCGTGGAATAGAGAAATAACATAATAAACGGGAATTTATTCCAGTGCTTAATTAATCACAACTTGTAGTTCGCAAATAGTAGGTATTAATGCAGTTATTTTTCCGACGCAAGAAAAACTCCACGCAAATTTTTCAACAGTTGTGGTCGAACATTCCGGAGTTACGGATTAAAATAGATTACAATTACTTTCTTCGTTTCATTCATGATTTATTGTCTTGCAGGCCTTGATCTGCGGATTAATCCGTAAACCTTTTTAATCAGTGACTAACATTTCCATCGCAGAAACCGTTTCAGAATTTTTAATAATAAAAATTTTCCTGCTCGTAAAAGCGACCATTTTTGCAAGGCGAAAACGTAAACGCTCGAGGAATCGCGTGCAAATTTATTCGTTATTGGTTTTCAAGAATGAATTGCGAATTTATTTGTGATTTTAATTACTATGATTATTTGCGAACACCGTTATGCACAAGTGCGCTAAAAAACGAGTTTATTGTATGTTTAAAAATTACAGCGAACGACCTTCCACCGCTTCGATTATTGTTGTTTTTTTTTTTATCAAAGATCGAATCTTAAATGTTTGTAATTGCGTTGCGTCGAATTTCTTTGTCTAATCTATTTTAAATTTGGCCGGTAATTAAACGAAAAAATGAATAATTAGTACCTTGTAAGTGCTAAACGTAACGGATCTAAATTGTTGCTAAATGTTCTGTAACTGATTTTATCTCCGAACATACTGTTTGCTTGTTCTCGATTCCATTGTTGCGATTAATACAGTTTGAAAACCACTTGTTGCTTACATAAACGCCAATAATCAAGGGTAGATTAAATCTTTTATCTTGGTTCACTTCGGGTAGGATATTTGTTAAATAAAACGCTATAATAATTAACCTCGTCATAATTTAATCAAGTTCGTTCTCTGACTAATGTTTGCTCGACTCGAAATCGAATGTTTCGATTACAACCTTGGCAGAAATTATGCAAATTTCTATTCGAATTAAAAATTTTAAGGGCTTCAAGTTGTATATTTAAATCGCACAAATGGACTACAGTACAACTTCGATTGTTTGGACGCGTATCCTTCCGCGCAGTGTCCGAACTATCGAGGTATCCGGATTACTGCAGGCGTCTCTTTTATTTATTGTAGAAGGATGAGGGGGGTTGTGTTATGAACATAAAAACAATTCAGAATATTGAATTAATATAAATTATTATGCGTATGTAGGACAACCTGTTGTACCTTGACCCTTTTTTTACTTGAAATTTTTTTAAAATTGTATATGTAACAATTTGTTGATAAAAAAAATTGCATCGTAGTGGTGAGTGGAAGAGATCGAAAAGATACGACAATCTCTTCAATAGGAGTGAGATGGAACGATTAAAATTATTCAACTGAATTTTAGTCTAATTTATTGGCCTAAATTATTGTGAATCATGCTTAAAGCGGAGTGTGCACTTTTCAGCTCAAAGTGGCACATTCCGATCTCGGGAAATGTTCGAAAAACATATTTTCTATAGCAGTGAGTAGAAGGGAGCGAAAAGATACGATAATCTCGTTGGTACAAGTGAGAGGGTCCGATTAAAATTATTCAACTGATTTTTCGTCTAATTTATTGGCCTAAATTATTTTGAATCGTGCTTAAAACCGAGTGTGCACATTCGAGCTCAAAGTGGCACATTCCGATCTCGGGAAAATGAAGCGCGCCGCTCCGCGTCGCGCTTTATTTGCCTCCCTCGCTCGGAAATGTGCCACTTTTCGCTCGAATGCGCACATCCTTGTATTCATCGGATTTGTATATTTTCTCTTTGTACGAAATTTAATCCAATAAACTACCATATCAATGAGTGGAAGAGAGCAAAAAATACGATAATCTCGTCAATGCGAGTGAGAGGGAACGATTAAATTTCATTTAGTTACTTCAAAGAAGTACAAATAGCTATTAACGCGCGTATATATGTAATTACAAGCACCGGGACTTTTTTGATTGTTAAATTATATTGTAGGGAAACCTGCTGTACCTAGGCTCCTTTTTCACTTGTAATTTTTTTTTTAATTGTATATGTAACAATTTGTTTTTAAATGAATTGCATCGTAGTGGGGCACTAATACGGTATTTATCATTAAATATTTGAAAGCATTACCAACCGTTTACTCAAATTGATATAAAATTTAAAAATTAGTGGATCTATGGCCTAGGTACAACAGAGGTAATGTACCTTGGCTCTATTCACATTGAGCAAAGTAAAACTCATTGTTCTATATATTTATTTTTGGATTATAAAAATCACTAATGTTTTTCTTTCAGATGACACTAAAATTGTTACAAAAATTAAAAAAACTTTTGTCGTATACTAAAGTTTCACTTACTTAATGGTTAACTTTGTAAAAATTTAAATTTTTCGTTAGACTTGCGAGGCATATTATCTGAAGCAAAATAAAAAAAAAAAAAATTATAACAAGGGTGTATTTAAATTTTTATTTATTGGACGTTGATCTTAGGGCCATAGTACAATTTATTGACAGTGACCAAGGTACAACACACCGACCCTTGATGTTTAAACTCAACAATAAAATTAAAGATTATGCTGTGCCAAAATCAGACTACTACTATGCAAACATTAATAAATAATCTTTCTATAACAATGAGTCATTTGTTATTAGGTAATAAAAATCAATAAGATATTTAAGTAAAGAATATAAAAAAAACTTATTTTTTTTCGATTAAAAATTTCAATTGGTCTCATACATTAACGAAGGATGTTGGCCAGCTGCTGCTAACTTTACGTTAACCCTCCGCATACTTGGTGACTAAATGTCACATGCCATACTACGTGGGGTTTACCATACCCCGAAAATAAAATGAAATAAAATCTAGAAAATTGTACTTTATGACAATTTATGGCAATTTTAATGATTCGCAATAGTTTAGACCAATAAATTACACGAAAAATTAATTGAATAATTTTTATCGTTGCCTTGAATAATTTTAATCGTTTTCTCTCACTCGCACTTACGAGATTGTTCTATCTTCTCGCTCACTTCCACTCATTGCTAAAGTAAATATATTATTCGAACATAAAATCGATATTTGCCCTACTAAATAAATTTTTTAATTTGAAGGAGCCAAGGATAAAGTAGATAAATCTAATGAGTACGAAGATGTGCACATTCGAGCGAAAAGTGGCACATTTCCGAGCGAGGGAAGCAAATGAAGCGCGACGCGGAGCGGCGCGCTTCATTTTCCCGAGATCGGAATGTGCCACTTTGAGCTCGAATGTGCACACTCGGTTTAAAGCGTAATTCACAATAATTTTGGTCACGAAAATTTTGTAAATACTTTTATAGTTCCCTCTCACTCGTACTTATGAGTTTGTCGTATCTTTTCGCTCGCTTCCACTCATTGCTATGGTAAAAATACATTTTTCGAACATATAATCGATATTTAAATTAAATTTATTGATTGGAAAAAAAGTTTAATTGTTATTAGATAATAAAAATCAATAAGATATTTAAGCAAATAAAATATAGACAGACTTACTTTTTTTCGATTAAAAATTTTAATTGTTCTCATACATTAACAAAATACATTGGCCAGCTGCTGCTAACTTATAAACTTCCCGTTAATGTCTGTCAATATGGCATTTGAAATATCGAAATTATGGGTCACGAAAGACCGCAAATATTCAAAAAAATTAAGTTGCCCTAGGTACAAAGGAACCAAGGTACAACATGTTTCCCTACTGTTTTATATTTGTACTTTATATGTTAAGTATAATGTAAAAAAAAGTAATTACGTTTTATTTATTTAAAATTAATAGTAATTTTGTGTTTTTGTTTTTTTGTGTTGCCAACAATTTATACAGGACTCGCATTTCTCTACAATAACTTTTCTCTGTTAAAATACTCTGTTACCTAATGAATATATTATAAAATTTATTAACAAAATGTAAAATTGGAAAATTATTAAATTTTTTGATGAACGGATGCAATTTAAAAAATTTTTAACGTAAAAAAAATATTAATTTGTTTAAATAACTTATCAATTTATGCCTATTTTGCTTTATTTTCAATTAACATGTTTTCCCAAAAAAAAACATGATTTCTATTTACGCGATTTTCTCCTTGTAAATCGCAAAATAGGTGTACAATGAAAAGGCACCAAAATTAAATTTTTTTAAGGAGGTTTTGTAACATAATTTGGAAACCACACGGGGTACGCAACATAACACGCGTTTAATTTTAATTTAGTTACGCCAAAGAAGTATAACTTCTAACTCGCGTACATTAGTACACGCACCGGTTTTTTCTTAATTTAGTTTGTATTTTATTTTATTTTTTTTTTCGGTTTTAAGGATCGAGCGAATTTGTGTCCTGAATTTTCCAATTTATTAGCATTTAGACTTGTTTTTCTGGTTCGTAAAGATTCTGTGACGTTTGAATTTGCAATGTCGTAAAATTTTATGCAGCGTTTTTAGAAGTGCCCATAAATACGAAACCGAACCCTTTCGTAATTGTTTTATTTATTTAAATTACTTGTAATTGCTTCGATTCGCTGCTTATCTGCTTATAAAATAAAATACGTCGTGCCGAAACTCGGACTCGAAGCTAATTACTCGCAAAAAAATCCATTTACGAATGAGCCAATAATGATTCACAACACAAGAGCGGACCATTAAGCGTGCCCTTTCTTTTTTAAAGGACTCGCACGTAAAATATTAACGAATTTAAGTGTAAAAAGGAAAAACGGTCGGGCTTAATGCGCGAATTAAATAATTTGATCAGAATTTTCGGCAAAAAGTGTTTAATTTGTGGAGCTATTATAGTTTTAAATAAACTTACACGTACACCTCATTCACGTCTTAATGGAATTTTTATGTAACTGTATACATTTTGTTTACATAATAATTTTTTTTTAATTATTACAGTTGGAGTTAATTTTATAGTTTTGTTACTCTGTAAAGTCGGCGAGGCGTTAAATTTTAATTTAAAAATTTTTTCTGCGTAAATTTTGGATTATTTGTATTATCTGATGGATCGAATCGTTTAAGTGTGTGTTTTATACTTTTTTCACTTTTTTAATTCGTGTGGTTATTTCTTATTGATTTGATTTTCGTAGAAAAAGTTGGTGTTCTAGGTAGCTAAATCTATGGATACCAAATTTTCTGTTATTGCGCTTCCCCTAAAAAAATGTAATGTTGGCGCCACCCCACCGTACAGTTGTTCCCCGATTCACACGGTAGATAGGTTCCGGAGAAAATCGGGTACATCGAAATTATTATTTGTAAAGTTATACTTTTTTTGGCGCAATGAGAGTAAAATTTTAGCAGGCAACGGAAGTTAGTCAGTGACCTATTGTCTTTTACAGTGAACCCCTGCAAACATAAAATCTTTTACAGGCATTAAATCTAATTTGGCATATGCGCATATGTCGATTTATTTAGGTACATCATTGTTTTAATGTAAACAGATTCAATAAATACGAGGATGTGCGCATTCGAGCGAAAAGTGGCACATTTCCGAGCGAGGGAGGCAAATGAAGCGCGACGCGGAGCGGCGCGCTTCATTTTCCCGAGATCGGAATGTGCCACTTTGAGCTCGAATGTGCACACTCGGTTTTAAGCGCGATTTACAATGTGTAATTTACTTTCTTAGATGGCTAACTTCATGCTATCAAATATTCATTTGTTGTGCGCGCACAACTTAGAAGCGTAATTCACAATAATTTTGGTGACGAAAAATTAGTAAATAATTTTTATCATTTCCTCTCACTCGTACTTATGAGTTTGTCGTATCTTTTCGCTCGCTCCCACTCATTGCTATGGTAAAAATACGTTTTTTGAACATATAGTCGATATTTAAATTAAATTTGTTGATTGGAAAGTTTAATTTATCAAATTCAATAAATACGAGGATGTGCGCATTCGAGCGAAAAGTGGCACATTTCCGAGCGAGGGAAGCAAATGAAGCGCGACGCGGAGCGGCGCGCTTCATTTTCCCGAGATCGGAATGTGCCACTTTGAGCTCGAATGTGCACACTCGGTTCTAAGCGTGATTCATAATAATTTAGCATTAGATGAAAAATCATTAATCGTTTCCTCTCACTTGTATTGACGAGATTGTCGTATCTTTTCGCTCCCTTCCACTTATTGCTATGGTAAATACGTTTTTTGAACATCGAAAATCGACATTTACTAAAATAAAATATTTATTTTCCCAAAATCGGAATGTGTCACTTTGAGCTCAAATGTGCGCACTCGACTTCGAGAACAATTCACAATAATTAATTAATTTTTAATTTATCCAATTATTTATATTAAAAGTTATAAAACCACATTTCTACTTAAAATCAAATCGCTGGCAAAAATGTGTAATTTAAACGGTTTTTATTCTTGAAAATTGTTAGAAATTTAATTTTTGTAAACCGCGTAAAACAAGTGGCGTGTAAATGGAGAAATAGGTGTATTTCATAAAATAATAAAGCACATTTTTAAAAGAAAAATAACGTGTTAATACAAAAAATTAAATTTTTGCGGCCCCCTTTTGCACTAAACTGCGAGTCTCCATGGAGACGCGCCCCCCAGTTTAAAAATCACTGATCTTAATAGAAAAGCGATTTTAGTCTATGAATACCTAATTTTATTTTTTAATTTAAAAGATTTATTCTTTTTTTTTTAATCATAGATATTAGGCATTCATAGTTTTAATACTAGATTATTTCTTAAATTAGTTTGATCTACCTTTTATTGATTATTTTTTTCCTCAACTCACGTATAGAAGTAGTCACACACACTTTTCTTTTAGAGGTTGTAATTTAGAATAATTATTTTGTTAGAAACTAACGAAGTACCACTAAACACACTTTATTACACGAACGATGTTTTAAAACTGAACTGCATTTGTATTATACGATAAAGGTAATTCCAGTTTTTAATATTGATTATTTCTTGAAAAGAATTCTAGAAAGTTCCAAATGTGTGCCTTTATCTTTATCGGCATGCCTGTGCCGTAGGTGGGCAAAAAACTATTTTTGCGTGAAGCGAGCAAGGTTATTCGTAACGTTTTACTGTTGTATATTATTTTTGATCTATCGTTGAACAAACATTTTAAATTCTACTAATTAAAGTGCAACCACATATTTGCAATGATTTTTAAATTGTAACCTCATTTTACCTCATAAAACGAAATTCAAATTATCAGTTTAAGAAAGGATTTGGAAGAAAAACTCAGAATACCATTCCCGAAAGCTATAACTGTTTAAAAAAATAAGCAACTGCTGTACTGTCTTTTTTTTCTTCAAGTTATGCTTGAGCGTTTTTATTTTTGAAAATAATTTTTTTAAAAGCTAGTTATTGAAATAAGCTGGCTGATAAATCCAGTGCGACATGTGCATTGCTTAAAGTTACGATATACATATAACATTTGGTACCCAAAATACAACAACAAAAATCTCATTAATAAAAGTTTTAATTACTATCGCCAAAATATTGTTCCCAATATCAAAGAAAAAATGTCACCAAACAGCCTTAAATTATAGTTTTAAGTAACCCCTAGTTTCAGTTATCTCGAACCGTAAGTGTCCGCTTTACAGAGCTTTTACTGTATTTATTTCTTTTATAGCCTGTATTTTTTTTTTGTCAGATTGGCCATAACGCTTCCCGGGAGGAATAAAACATTTCAGGGGACCGCCTCTGGCCCCCGGGCCCTAATTAGCTCATTATTACCTGAAACCAGTGTTGTCCACTCAAATCTACCGGGTCCCTCGTTTTACGCATACATATCGAACTTTTTTGTAAAACCCGCTGCAAAAGTTTGATGTGAGAAAAACATTAGCATTATCCAGTATGGGTAATTCTCATTTTTGAAAAATAGAAGTGTCACTATTATTTTTCTAAGCTGTAGTACTTAAATACCGGGATAGTGATTTGTGTTAATAAAGTATAGATAAAACATTGTAGATTTAGAAAACATTTATGTAAATTAACTGCATAATTATTTTTTTATTAAGTGTCAAAGTGTCAAATATGTCCTTCCGTGGGTGTGATCATTCTGACTTTGTAAGAAAAAAAATTATAATTGCTATTTTTTCTTATAACAAATACGTCAAAAACTATACCAATATTAACTACAATAAATTTACTACTTAAGTATAAAACATAATGTCTATATAGCTATACATATTCTGCATGTTTTCATATTTAAGTTTGTGATCAATTTATTTGTCCCTTCCGTGGATGTGTGTCACACTACTCTTTTTTTGTAAAAATATTGTGCATATAATCAAAGGCTTCTTGGCAGAAACAAAGTAATAATTTGCCATTGTGCCTCAGTTGTCATTTCCTACCGGCGTTGCAACCATCACGTGAAAATCATATTTAAATTTCCAATCTCAAAACTCGTTACGCATAAGTGGTCACAACTGTGGAGATCGTCAAAGGTAGGTACACTTTAATTATGAACTTTGGTTTTGTGGGTTAATTGTGTTTATGAATCAAATACACTCTGCTAAATTTGTATGTTCATTCTTAATTTAGAGATTATGTTTTTAACATTTTAATGAAAAAAGTCACTTCCATGGACGTCACTTCCATGGATCTGTGGATAAAAATTTACACATGGATGTGACCATTGACCCATAGAAGTGACAATAGTGTAGTATATGGGCGCAGCTTTGCGGGATGCTTGTTTCTTTTATTTATTTATATTTTAAATGCCAAAACCCAAAAAATCCCCAAAAACTTCGGAAGAGATATATCAACAAAAACGTGACTGAAAAAAAAACGGAGAGCACGTATTAAAGCTAACCGTTTTGTATGATGCTTCTAAAGAAAAAAAATAGTGCTCGGTAAGCGGAAAAAAATAAAAGATACAAGTGAAGGTTTTTCGTGATATGACGCCAAAGGATCACCGGAACCAACGCCAAGAGTAGAAAAAACGCAAATCGAGGAGTCGATTGAAAGTAAAGTATAATAAAAACCTCAATTAAGACTGAATCCGGAAGTTGATTTGTGTTATTTTTTTTATTATTATGAATGTTAAGTTAATTGAGGTAAATAAAGATGATGGTACAATTTATTTCCAAATTTTTATCGTCCATGGAAGTGACTTTTTTTATTATTATAAATGTTAAGTTCATTGAAGTAAATAAAGTTGATGGTAAAATTATTTCCAAAAAGTGCCACCTCGTTGTAGTATGTCATCCCCATGTATTACATTAATGTAAAGAATGTCACATCCACGGATATGAGGTCAGTACCATGGACACCATTTTTTCAAACCCCTATAATTGACTACATTAGGGGTTGCAAGCTCGGTGAACATTTTTCCCTTGTAGAAAAAGACTTTTATTAAAAAAACGTTTTCATTTGATTACATATTTTTCTAATAAAAAATGAGAATTACCTATATAATAAACGAAAATATTTTTTTTACAATAAAAAAAATCAAATGCTTCTCAATGAAGAAATTTTTAATTTAATACGCTGATTACTACATTCATTCAAGTAAAGAAAGGGAAATAACTAGAAGGAAGAAGCGAAAGTAGGAACGTTCTACACGCGCGCGGAAAGGCACGACAAAACAATACTCTATTCTCGCATAGAAAAAACGGCCACTTTACTACCCTCTCATCGCAAGCGAAAATCCAACTTTCGAAGCGGGTGTTACAAATGTGATCTTAGCTTATCCAGTAATAACGATTTTAAAATTGTTTTAACAAAATCAAAACGAATACAACCGAATTGTTAATATACAGTTAATCGTGATTTTTAAAAATATCTAAAATTCATAAATTTGTCATCCTAAAAAAAGATTGGCGCGTAACCGTGCAAAAACCGAAGCGAAAAAACGCAGCAAATAAAATAGCGAATAACCAAAAAAGGCGAAAATAATTCCGCGCAATAAAATAGAGCTCTGAAAGTGCCTATTAAATTTGTGTAGATTATAAATTGACTTAAGCTAAATTGGCGTGCACTAGTTGAAACTTTAAAGTGACAACTCGACAGGTAAATCCATTATATGGACAATTGTACAGTTTATTATTATTATTTACTTACTCCGCTCGTTGATTTTAAGGAATTTGTTGAAGAAACTGCTCGGTTTCGTTGCATTCATATTATGAGCGTTATGTAAAAGCTCGTATTGCTTTACATAATTAACATATTTATTACGAATGTTTAATTATGTTATACAATTATTATTAATAATTGTTGCAAAACGGCCGTAAAACTGCAGAGAGGAAAAAATGAACAACGTAAAAACTGTCGTAAAATACAATTAATTTCGAGTAAAATTGTTGGTCTAGTTATTTCCTAAAATGGATTCGATTTATTGCTTCCACTTCTATCTTAATTAACGTTATTTATATTAATCGCTTTCGCAGAAAATAAACAAGTTTAAAGCAAATTGATATTAAAAGTAAACAGAGTTAGAACCAGACGTAATACGAAATAATTAGTCTTATTGTTGTGCAGTCTTTAGGTTTTCGTTTTAAGCAGCCGTGTTAATGTTCTTTCTTATACAACTATGTAGTATGCACGTATTCGCGTCGCTATTTAGACTTTACACTAGACAGCCTGGGAAAATTAGAATAATTAATTAATCAGCGTTTCTCAGAAATAATGAAGTAATTAGCGGTATACTCTCGCATTTTATTGTTCGCTTTAGTTCCAATTCGTGCAGCTAAATCAGTGGCGCAGCCGTGGAGAGGGCTAACGGGCTGCAGCCCCTACCTAAATTCAAATTAATCGCAAAGTCAATTGCCTAATTATTAAATAATCGATTTACTGTGTATTAAATTTAGCATTTTATGTTAATCAAAACTTGCATTATAACCAAAGCGTAAAAAAATAGAATTTCAATTCCTAAAAAAAAAATATGCTGTGCTGACAAAACGTATTCAACGTACTTGTTGTTTCTATGAAGAGTCTAATCATTCTGCAATATAGGCTGTTAACGTCTTCAAATTCTAAATACAGTGGAAACTCAGTTATCCGGACTCATCCGGATAATCGAAAATCCGGATAATTGAAAAAAAAAAACAATTTTACCTTGTTAGGTATTTATTTACAAAAAAAACGAAACAGATAAGTATTAATTAGAAAATCAACAGTAAAAAATGCCAAAAAAGAATCATAAAATGTTTAGGTAAAATTAAAAGTAAATTGATCTTTGTTAATTGTGGCGAAAAGCAAAGTGTGCACATTCGAGCTCAAAGTGGCACATTTCGATCTCGGGAAAATGAAGCGCGCCGCTCCGCGTCGCGCTTCATTTGCCTCCCTCGCTCGGAAATGTGCCACTTTTCGCTCGAATGCGCACATCTTCGTGTTAATTGGATTCGACTATATTAATAACAAATCCTTCAAAACCACATTTTTTATTCCGAAAAAGTTTTCGCTCGAAAGTGCACCTACTCCTTAATAATTGAATTTGCCTATCTTATTCTTCTCTCTTACAAATAATATTAAGTAAATCAAACTGAACTAAATGTACCACTTCTCGCTTTTTTTTTAATTAAAAATTACCGAAGGGTATTTTTACCAAAACCCACATTTCTAATTTAGTACTTTTAAGCTAGACTAGATGGGCGACTTCATCGTACATGAAAAACTATTTCCGAATTTTGACTTTTATTTCCCCACCTTTTTTTTAACATACCCCACCCAAGTCATTCTAAAATTGTGATGCACCCCCTATGTAACATATAAATATTTTTTTATATTAAAAAATTGAATTAATCCATAAATGAAGTCTAATTACAACAGTGTAAGGTAAAAGGACCCAGTTACTGACACTAACCCGGTTTCGGACACTTTCAACTTTACTTTGAATTAATAAAAAGAAAATTACCTGGAATTGATAAATTTATATTTTCAAAATTAAAATAAATTCATCGTGTACCTATTTGATGACGATATCAGTTACAAAAACAAGCTCACTTAATATAAAATAATATTTAAGCCCAGAGTGACTGTGAAAGCCATTTTTTAGTTATAGTCTAAGCAATTGACAGAAGAGCGTTCGACTATTGAATTAGTGATTTAATCATCATGTAAGTATAAAAATATTATAAAAAATATATGGTTCGATTAATAATTAACTACTCTTTACTTTTAAATTTCAAAACATCATAGTAAATTATATTTTATTATTAAAATATGAGTGTCCATAACTAGACTCAATTTTATAGGTATGTTACAGTTATGGACACTCAAATTTTAACCTATGTTATGTTTACGTATTTGTTTTATAATATTTAATTTTATTATTTTAATTATTGTTGTGTTGAAAAAATTAACATTTTATTTATAATAAATGATACATTATAACAAATTATGTTTGATTATAATAAATTTAAATGTGATAGTGTATAACCTAATAAATGACAAATAATTTTGACATATGGAGTGTCAGTAACTAGGCCGATGCCAGTGTCCGAAACTATAGCAATAGAAATTTTAAGTGTCCGAAACTGAGTCTTCAAACATTATTTTTTAAAACATTAATTTAAATCATTAATCTGCTTCAAATAATTATTTTACGCATATGACCTTTTCTAGAAATCGTGAACTTATATATGAAAAAAAAAATTAATTACTTAAATTAAATTTTCTATAAGTTATCCTGTTATAACCACAACTGTTACTCTTAAAGTGTCCGAAACTGGGCCCTTTACCTTATACAAAATGTGCCTTAAAACTAATTTGTTTATAATTTTCAAAAAAATAAAAATTACGGAAAAATATTTGGAGACCTTAATTTTGGCATATCTTAAACAATCTACAAAAGATGATATAAAAATCAACTAGTTGATTTTTAGTGGGCCACTTCAGAAAATTTGACTCATATACAATTTTAATTAATCAAAAATGCGAATTAGTAAACATTCGAAAGTACACCCCAAAATATTTTTATCAAGCTCGCTACAATTAGGCGTGCGGAAGAGCATCATGATAACTTATCGAAAAGAATAAAATATCTAACCTTTTTCAAACAAAAAATAGATCTAATTTATTCGACTTTAAATTTTTTAAATTGAAGAATAAAATATTAATATAGGCAAATCTGCTAAATACGAGGATGTGCGCATTCGAGCGAAAAGTGGCACATTTCCGAGCGAGGGAGGCAAATGAAGCGCGACGCGGAGCGGCGCGCTTCATTTTCCCGAGATCGGAATGTGCCACTTTGAGCTCGAATGCGCACACTCGGTTTTAAGCGCGATTACGAAGTGTCCCGTTTTAACAGGAAAAAACGAACGCGGTTGACAATCCGGATAATCGCGAATCCGTATAACTGAGGTCCGTATAATCGTGGTTTTATTGTATAATCTTTATTTTTGACCTGCATCAATATTAAATCATATAAGAAACAAATGTAAAGTTCAACTTCGATAAACCTATTATGGCAAATTAAACAAAACAATTAGTGTCATTACTGTGCCGAGATATAAAAGCAAAAGATTAAACAGTGACTTCATTCAAGTCCTTGCAATGTAAATAAATACTCATGATTTCCTGTGTATCAAATTTAACAATTTATTTCATAGCAGACAAACTTTGATTTCGTTTTCGCTTTTTTTATATTTACATGACAAGGACAACATTAGTAAAGGGCGATTACCAGAATATTTCGTAGACTTGTATTTTATAGTCGTATTAATAATGCGATATTTGTTATAATCGTTTTTTTAGTCAAAGAATCTTACGGTCTATTCCGAATAACCCGATTAAAATTGAAAAAGAAAACATTTCATAGCGTATTTCTATCGAAAATGATGTGATCAAATTATTAAAGAAAGAAAATAAACCATATAATTTTTATTCAACGTAGGGTTGTTAATTGAACATGATGGACAAACGACCAAAGCCCGTAGCTTCGTTCAACAAAGATTTACAAATTACATAATTCATTTCTCTTCCTATTTAAAGCGGCCAATTTCTTAATATGTCTTTAATATGTCGATTTTTTTAAATAAGTAATCACCGTTCGTATTCTAATCGAGTCTGTTAACTTTGACGCATACCTTTTTAATATCAAAGCAATTGCTGTCGATCTATTAAGCTTCTATTTAGTTGACAGCCCAAAACTTATGTAAGCAAAGCCGACGTTTTATCTCGCAAAAATTAGATATTTATTCTTCTTGTATCTATTAATTTATTAAATAGAAATTCTGATGTCATTCTTGATAAGCTTCGAGTCATTGATCGTTCCTATCCTTTCGGTTTCGCAAGAACAAAATCGTATTACGGTAATGTCTCCATAATACAAACTTTGATTGACTATGCGATTTTTTTCTTATTGTTAGTAATAATTTGGACACTTTTATGTGTGACGTCTCTTTAAACTATTAAGTTGGAAAACAAATATAGCAAATAATTGTTTCTAATAATTTTATTTTACTATTTTTCAATGCCTTTAAAAGGTTCTCATTTGCTTCAGTCCGATATTCAAACGTAATCAGAGGTATTAGAAATTTGTTCATTGAGTGAAATACAATTATCTATGTAGTAAACGAGAAAAATTGTGTTTTAAAGTAGTTTTTTTACTGCCCACAAAGCCTTTCTTTACTTCAATAAAATCATTCGAAATATCTTTCTATTTTGAACATAATATAGGTAATTTTCATTTTATATTATCTACTTTTTTCAGTCAACTTTAACAAAAATTATTATATTTCTTTTTTCTCAAAAGGGTGGTAGAAAAAAAAATAAAGATATGCAGATGTCAAACTCTATAATTTTCAAACATAAAATTTAATTTCTTGAACTAAATATAACTTTTTGTACTTGCAGAGAGAAAACTAACAAAATCAATAAATACGAAGATAAGCACGTTTGAGCAATAAGTGGCACATTTTCTCGAGATTGGAATGTGCCACTTTGAGTTTAAATGCGCACATTCGCTTTTAAGCATAATTCACAATAATTGAAGTGACTAAATTAGACGAAAAATCAGTTTAATAATTTTAACGTCCCCCCTCACTAGTATTGACGAAAATGGCCTATCTTTTCGCTCTCTTTCACTCATTGGTATGCTAAATACGTTTTTCGAACATAAAATCGATATTTACTAAAATAAATTTCAATTTTCCTGAGATCCGCACACTCGATTTTAAGCAAGATCATCAATTAATTAATTTACTTAATAAATATTTATTAAAAGAGCTACGAAGAATTGAAGAATGGTATAAACAAATTCAATAAATACAAAGTATGTGCTACTTTGACCTCAAAAGTGTGTACACTTGATTTGTCCCTATTGATCTATAAATAACAATTTACTTTTAAAAGTAGGTATTTAATTAAAAATTATAGGATCGTATTTCTAGCGAGAAAGAAATCTTTGATTTAGTATTTTTAATCTCGACAATTCGTAGATCAATATTTGATAATAATTAATAAAATATAATTTATTGTTTTTTCTTCAAAGTAATAATAACAAATTAATTTATTAAATTAATATTTAAATAAATACACTTTAATAAGCTTTAAGAAGATTTTTTATGTTATCGTAGAACGCTGAAAAACTGACGACACCGCACCTTATACTTTTTTGTTATTTTTCTTATTATTACTATAACAACAAAAACATTTTGTCAAAAATAAGTATTG
This sequence comes from Sinopyrophorus schimmeli, assembly GCA_036325965.1. Classification (NCBI taxonomy): domain Eukaryota; kingdom Metazoa; phylum Arthropoda; class Insecta; order Coleoptera; family Elateridae; genus Sinopyrophorus; species Sinopyrophorus schimmeli. The sequence continues at coordinate 1,742,241 of JARFIZ010000202.1, forward strand.
ATTAGGGCAATTAGTCATTAATAATAAAGCAAAATTTTACGTACATTTCTTTACCATATTTTGCTACCCTAGAAAATGACAAAATAAATGGACAAACAAAACATTTAATACTTTTCTATTAAAAAACTATGAATAAAAAAAATTGTACAAGAACCCACATTTTATGAACACCCAAAAATATTATATCCTGTATTTTAATATAAAAAGACTTTTAAAATAAATAAATTCGTTAATGTCATAGAAAAGTGCTGGGGGGGACCTGTTTCGGCCAATTACCAATATTGGTCTACAAAAAACCTTAAAAAAAAATCAATTGACTGTGTCAAACGTAAAAAAATCATTGACTCTTTTTTCTAGAACTCCACCTTGAAAATTGTTCTGAAGCGATTTTCAAAAAATTAAAATTCGAAGTTTTTCGAAAAACAGGATCGATCTGGATTATGGAGACATTCTGTACCACGATGGGCCATTTGAAAATAGGCATTTTAAAAAAGATTTAAAAAATCAACGGGTCGATCCTCAAAGAATAAGATAGCAGTTCTTTACGTATCCAAGAGTAATAAAGCATAAGTGGGAACCATCGTCATCAGGTGGGGAAGCCTTGGAGGGGACCAAATGTAGGTCTCTGGGTCCATCATCGGTGGGTGGCGATCAGTTTGCCCGTGCACTCTGCGATACCGCTAACGTGCAGAAGTCGAGGACTTCCGCCTCAGAAGGTCGCACACCAGCAGGACCCTGAAGACAGATCCAACACGCATGGACTTTACTCTTCGACAGAGCGAACTGACAAAGGAGTGCTCGGCGTTCTTCACTATTTCTATTAGACTTTGGTTTAGAGTGGTGCCTCTCTTTCCGCGCGAGGACTCTTCGGACTGGCAAAGAACAAACATGGCTGTGGATTTTCTTGTACGTTCGTAGAGGATTTTGGTTGTTCGCGTTTTGCGAGTTTGGTTGTGGAAACGCGATTTTTAGTGCAGCTTTTGTATTTTACGTCGGTGACCTTCACTTCAATTCCGGTTTTGCAAATGTCTAAGATCGTGTGTTAACACCGCTAAAGATTAAATTCCATCGTTGACTTCTTGTGATATCGTTTTTTCAAAAAAATACTTTCTGGGCGTTGTTTTCGAGGGTGCCCCCCGAAGAAAGAGCGAAGGATTGTTTGCTTAAGGTAACTACTGCTTAAAGAAGATTAAAGTAGTGTCAAAAACTAAAGTCAACATTCAGCCTTCGAGTGTCTGCACACAATCGAAAGAAACAACAAGTGCCGTGTCAATATTTGATCAGTTTTGCGACAACTCCAACCTTACAAAGCCAAGTCGCTCGCAGATCCGTCTTCCTTCGAGGATTCGCTCGTTCAAATCACTTTTGAACTAACTTTGCGGTCGTATTTGGGTCGTGCCAGTTGTAAAATAAGTTAAGTTCGCGTTAAACAGAAGCTGTTGCTCTTCTATTTGTTTTCTTCCCAACAGCTGACTCTGCGGACTTTGAACTCATTTCTCCAAGCACTCAGAAAATAGTTGACTCAAGTGTTGTAGTGAAAACCAGATTGTTAAATTTGGATTTCAAACTACATGTAAGTAGTTCTAGTAGTTAGAATCTTTCTAAGAGCGTGATGCGAGGGGAAGTTCGTCGGAGACTTCGACGACGCGTCAAGAAACGAAAATACGCGCAAAAAGCGGTACGGTTTTTAGGTGGAAGCGCCCGGAAAAAATTCGTACGAACAAGTCATCGCGTGTCGATTTTTATAATCGTTCGCGGCACGAAGTTTGATTCATTATAAAAATTTTTTGCTCGCGGTATTTGATTATTTTAGCATAAATATGTAATGCAATAGGTTGCTTGACTTTTTAATTAAGCAATTTCCTGGAATTTTAAATTAAATGTTAATTGATACATTTTTATCTTGCATATTGGTATGCGGCTGGAAATTTATCGGCGAGAGCATCGGTCGGCTTCGAGATCGCGATTTTGTTCTGTTCTTCTTCGATCGAAGAGAAAACGTCGAAATCGGAGAAATCGCCGGGAAGATCTACGAATCTTACTGTTTCCTGTAATTATTGCGCTTTTTTTGGGGATTCGATTTCTGCAACAATTAAAATTAAATTTGTTTGATCGGTAAATTGTTATTAATGAACGGTTTTTTTTAATAACCGTGTAATTATCTCGGTGTCTCGGTAATTGAATTTTTCTATTAATTGAAGTGTAAATTGCTGGTTTTGTAGACACACACACACAACGTACGATTATTTTTTTCTAATCCTTTTTACTGTTAATTCAATTACAACAAACCAATTTCGTTGTCCAAATAATTGTCCGGATTTATTATTGTTTTTTTTTTCGCATTTATAAATTCTTAATCCTCCGCATACTACACTGTAAAACATTTTTTGGACTCAGCGTGGTGTAAATGGTTTGGTGTAAAAAATTTTAACACGGACGGTGTAAAAATCGCACTAAGTGTAGTGTAAAGTTCTGGGCGGTGTCAATCCTGAATTTTACACCATCCTGCGTGTAAATGCAATTCATGATAATTTTTTATCAATAAATATAATTTGATTGTGTAATTTCAGGCTCATACTATATTAGATTATGAAAATGATCATGTAGAAATAAATATTTAAAAGTAAAATAATTATCGATAATTTTATTTATATTTTTTTTAATTTATTCATTTATTTATAAATATAATATAAGTCCATAACTAATCGTTTGAATATCGCGCCAAATAATATATTTTCATAGATTAGAAACCACTAATAGTAATTTAATTGGTAAAATTATAAATAATAACACGGAATGGCTAACGCGGAATAGCTAAAACAGTAAATTACACCGTGTAAAATTTACTCAAGTGAAAATTTTACAAGAAGGAAATTTTACACCAAAATTTCACACTTACACGGCGGTGTAAAAATCGCAGGGTCCAACTTTACACAAAATTTTTTACAGTGTAGGTGACTAAATGTAACTTGCCATACTAGGTGGAGTTTGCCGTACCTCAAAAATAAAATCCACAAAATTGTACTTTATGACAGTTAAATGATAAGAAATATATGTTAATAACCAATAATGAATAGGTTTAAGAGGGTATTCTAGTCTAGACGCATGAATTTTGACCGTTTTTTCAAGCTCTGTATAAATAAAACAAAGAATATTTTTACTATTCATTTTTGTATCATTTGTTTATTGCTACTTTAAAAATTCATAAAAAAATAAATGAAATAAAAATTTCAAATTTTAAGAAGTTATGAGCTGGCAAAGTGGAGGGTCCAAAGAAAAAACAGTGTCCTGGCGTTAACGTTTAAACCTTTCTGGACGTCTAAAACAAAAAAATCAAATGGATTCTTAATTAGTGAAGATGTCGCTATGGGCTCACACATGGACAAATCTATAAATTTTTTTTTCAAAAAATGGAGATCGTTTGTAAAATAAATAATTTTTTGCACGTTTTTTTAACAATTCCGAATTTTTTAAAAATAGTAGAATTCAAGATATTGACTTTTCGGTAAATCACGCTATAGAGGAATGTATAAAGAATGTACACACTAAATTTCAAATAAATCTGTATAGTAGAACTTGAGATATCGTGTACGCCAACTAGAAAAAAGTAGTTTCAAGAAAAACGCGTTCTGGAAATTTTACTCATAGAATGATACGCTATACTTACATATTTATAATAGCTGCATCTTTTTAAATAATTGAAATTTTGAAAAATCCTTTTAAGAGCATATTTTTGAATGTCTATATTTCGGAAATATGGAAAAAAAATTTCAAGTTTTTTAAATTTCTAGGCTAGAATACCCACTTAAGTAAAAAACATATTTATTTATGCATTAGAATAGACTTTTATTAATAAAAATACAAAAACTTAACTTTTTCTGTAACTTATAAACTATTGAGTTTTTTCTTGAGTACTAAATTCCAATGATACGTGTCAATTACAATACCGAATATTAAGAAAACCTAACAAAAATTTCATTTTTGCCTCCATATTTAAATACAAATTAATTTCACGTCAATTTTTTAACGATTCGCATTAATTTAGACCAATAAATTACACAAAAAATTAATTGAATAATTTTAATCGTTCCCTCTCACTTGCATTGACAAGATTATCGTATCTTCTCGCTCCTTTCCACTCATTGCTATGGTAAATACATTTTTTGAATATAAAATCGATATTTACTAGATTATATTAAAATTTTTATTTGAAAGAGTGCACGGTAAATTATGCTAATATAATAAACACGAGGATGTGCGCATTCGAGCGAAAAGTGGCACATTTCCGAGCGAGGGAGGCAAATGAAGCGCGACGCGGAGCGGCGCGCTTCATTTTCCCGAGATCGGAATGTGCCACTTTGAGCTCGAATGTGCACACTCCGCTTTAAGCATGATTCACAATAATTTATGCAGATATATGAGAACTAAAATTAAGTTGAATAATTTTAGTCGTTCCCTCTCACTCCTACTAAAGAGTTAGTCGTATCTTTTCGCTCTCTTCCACTTATTCCTCTGCTAAATACGTTTTTTAATCATAAAATCGATATTTTTTGAATTGAAGATTAGAAGATTAAAATAGGTAAATCTAATAAATACGAGGATGTGCGCATTCGAGCGAAAAGTGGCACATTTCCGAGCGAGGGAGGCAAATGAAGCGCGACGCGGAGCGGCGCGCTTCATTTTCCCGAGATCGGAATGTGCCACTTTGAGCTCGAATGTGCACACTCGGTTTTAAGCACGATTCAAAATAATTTAGGCCAATAAATTAAACGAAAAATTAGTTGAATAATTTTAATCGGACCCTCTCACTTGTACCAACGAGATTATCGTATCTTTTCGCTCCCTTCCACTCACTGCTATAGTAAATATGTTTTACGAACATAGAATCAATATTTACTAAATTAAATTTCACGTTAGTTATACCCCCACCTAGTACACGGAAGGTTAAAGACGCTCGCCAAATAGTGTTTAGATTTCCTCGCATAATTCTGGCACGTTTTGAATAACCAATCGCGAACGAAGTGAACATTTCATTAAAAAAAATGTCTATTCTTGTATCGTGCAATTTTATTTTTAGTTCTGTGTAATCCGATTTTTACCTTGAAAAAAGTCAGCTACTCCGAATAGTATTTTTATTCTGCAAAATTCTGCATTGCGGTTTCATGCTTTGTCGAGAGTAACAATTCGCATCGGCCAGGCAAAAAGTTTTTGTAACAAATTCAATTTGTATCAGTAGAATATTCTTATTTCGCATTACAATGTAAGAGATGCGGCTTTTATTTTTGTTTGGCGATTTTCGATCTTGAAAATGACTTCGATTCGACAAAGAAAATATTAAAAGTAGCTTGGCTGAATCTGCAACTTCTTTGTATAAAATTACGAGCAAATCGAAGAACGAAGATTTCAAATAAAAAAAAATTTAATTACGATAGCTAATCATATATGATTTGAACGAAGAAAACAACGAACTTAATAAAATTTTCCGAATTTGTATGTGAATGCATTTTTTACAAAAAAATTTGAGTAGAAAAACTATGATTTTATAAATGTTTTTTGAGACAAATATGTAGGTCTTTTTAAAAAGGTACCTGGCTCGAATATGGGCCACATTTATGTTTGATGTTGAATTTTTCTTATTTCCTGAAGTTTGAGTCTATTCTTTTTTTACACATTTAGCCGAAGTATTTAACAAACGTACAAAAGACAAATCGATATGACTGTAATTATTTTTGATTTTTTAAAAAGTGAAAAAGTATTTTCAATATGACCACAAAGATTCAAACAAATTTAACATGCATTTATAATTAATTTTTAAAATTAATTTATTATAGAATTAATCGATCACAATAAACATAGAATTGAATAAATTTAAAAAAAATCGCTTTAACGTCTTACGCATGCAAAATTGCGGTATAACTAATGTGACCATACGTCCCGTTTTTAAAAAATTGTCAATTGTGAAATTAAAAAAATCCTAATAAGAATTACATTTTTACCTGCTTAATTAAATACAAATTAATTGAACGGCAATTTCTTAATGAAAAAAGTGAAAAAACTATGAAAAATAAGCGAAGCCCCAAAAAATAATTGAGAACGCAACTACGGTTTTAGAATTACTTCAATTTTTTTTTAAAGTAAATTGATCATTGTTAATCGTGGCAATCGGGTCAATTTTGAAGATGTGACATCAGTTCCCAACCAAGCTACGATAATTTTTAACGAATTACTAAAGATGTGTTAGGACGAGCGTCGTCATGGTAGAACATAATCTCTTTACTATTATCTAATTCTGGCCGTTTAGCGTCGATTGCTTTTATCAGTTGTTCACGGTAAACATTTGAATTATTTGATTGATTCCTTGGAAGCAACTCAAAGCTAATACCATTCCACCAAACCGAAATACTGAGCTGTTTTTTTATTGCTATTTGGCTCTTCATGTGACATTTGCTGGTTTATCGCGCTTGGACCATGCTCGTTTTTTAATTACTGGTGTTGTAGAGAACCAATTTTTCATCACCAGTGATAATTTGTTTTAAAAAAGGATCGATTTCGATGCGGTTGAGAGGCATATCACAAGTAGTCATTCCTTGTGTTAAATAAAATTGTAACATCATCGATTTGTACGCACAGCAATTACTTTCGTGCCAACCCAATGGTACAAAAGTATCTTTCGAATTAATACAAGTTTCAACACTGACTTTAACGCAACAAAAAGTAAATACCAAAACAACCAACCTAACTTCACTTAATTTCTTGTATGCGGAGTCATCTTGATAAAGAAATTGATTTAGGAATGGCATCCATATTAAATTAGACTCGAGGCACATACTCGATACTCTTGGTGGCGGTTTTGCCTTAATCTTAGCAAGAAATCTGTTATTCGAATGCGCAACTGACGTTTTTAATTTTTTCCCAGTTAATGCCCATAAAATCTGGCGAAAAAATTCAATTAGAGCCTTATCTTGATTTACTTGTGCTCTGAAATATTAAGCAACTCGATTCATTTAAAAACGTCATGAATCATTGAGCAAGTTTGATTGTAAGTCCATTTAAGTACCCGGTGACAAGTTTTCGAAAACAGAAATCATACATTTCTGTCGCAAAATATGTAACATAGAAAGGAATTGAAAAAGCGAGTTGCATAACGTTCTAATTGAACGCAATCAAAAAAGTGCAAGATCATTTGCTAAATGTTATTTAGATCTAAACAATGCGAGTTAGGTAACGTTCGCTCTTAGATTCTCTTTTCGGTTGCCGGCCATCCCAACAGATTAATAAATTACTTCGTTTTAACGCACACATAATTTCATCATTGCCAATTCATGCGATGTTTTCGTTCGGTTTGTCTGTCGAAGACAATGGCTTGAAAGGACCAAGCCGGCAGCGGGTGGAACAAAAATGATTTGCGCTTAGAAAAATCGGTATGTGTATTTATGGACGGGCGTTAGAAGTTATACTTGTTTGGCGTAACCAAATTCAATAAATACGAGGATGTGCGCATTTGAGCGAAAAGTGGCACATTTCCGAGCGAGGGAGGCAAATGAAGCGCGACGCGGAGCGGCGCGCTTCGTTTTCCCGAGATCGGAATGTGCCACTTTGAGCTCGAATGTGCACACTCAGTTTAAAGCGTAATTCACAATAATTTTGGTCACGCAAAATTAGTAAATAATTTTTATCATTCTCTCTCAGTCGTACTTATGAGTTTGTCGTATCTTTTCGCTCGCTCCCACTCATTGCTATAGTGAAAAATACGTTTTTGAACATATAATCAATATTTAAATTAAAGTTAATTGGAAAGCAAGTTTAATTTACAAATTCAATGAATACGAGGATGTGCGCATTCGAGCGAAAAGTGGCACATTTCCGAGCGAGGGAGGCAAATGAAGCGCAACGCGGAGCGGCGCGTTCATTTTCCCGAGATCGAAATGTGCCACTTTGAGCTCGAATGTGCACACTCAGTTTAAAGCGTAATTCACAATAATTTTGGTCACGCAAACTTAGTAAATAATTTTTATCATTCCTTTTCAGTTGTACTTATGGGTTTGTCGTATCTTTTCGCTCGCTCCCACTCATTGCTATAGTGAAAAATACGTTTTTCGAACATATAATCAATATTTAAATTAAAGTTAATTGGAGAGCAAGTTTAATTTACAAATTCAAAAATTCATTCGAGCGAAAAGTGGCACATTTCCAAGCGAGGGAAGCAAATGAAGCGCGAAGCGGAGCGGCGCGCTTCATTTTCCCGGTATCGAATGTGCCACTTTGAGCTCGAATGTGCACACTCGGCTTTAAGCGTTATTCACAATAAATAATTTACTTTCTTAGATGGTTAACTTTCATACTGTCAAATTTTCGTTAGCTGTGGGCGCGCAACTTCCGTTGCCTGCTCAAATTTTACTCTCGAGCACCAAAAGAAGTACAACTTCAAAAATGACGTTTAAATTTTAGCATTTCCACTGTACAAACAAATTTCTGTGTGCAAATAGAATGCAATCATTAATAGAGGACTTTTTGAATTCTGAAAATTTTGAATATTCATACAGGATCTTTAAATTCCAAAAATTCCAAAATCTAAACTAAGTTAGGATGTTTTTGAGCTCTAATTTTGTACAGAATTAAAGCAAGTGAAATATTAATCAATTATCTAAACTATTTTTGGTTTTGGTTTTTTGGAAAATAATTCCTACAAGGTTGAAAGTCAATTTTGTCAAAGATGTGAATTGATATAGGATGCAGTAATTTTCTTTAATGATACCATGTTACTTAAGGGATATTTATAAAATATTATCGGTTCAGACACAGTTACTTAAAAACAGTAATTAATTAAACATATTATTTACATATAAGTACTTATTTTAATTATTTTCTAATCAATTACTTTATTTATAAATTCTTTGTTTTTGTAATCTCTTTGACAGAAAAGATGTGACTTTATGTTTTAAATTTTTATTCGCTTTTTGTTGACAGTTAGTCGGACAGAATTAAAAAAAATAGAAATTGCAAAGTCTCGTATTTTCGGTATTGATAAAATTAATAACATATATTATTTTAGTTTCATTAGAAATAAAAACCATCCTCACTATTAAAATGAGTTCAGTAGATCAAATCATTTATTTTTTGCCATTCTTCTAAAATTTTCCTAATTGTTTTAAATAAGTGAGTTTAGATATGTTCTTTTATATTCTGATGCAAATACTATTAGTTTTAATGCATAAAAATTTTAAATTATGTGTAAATTTCCATCTTTCACGAAATTGATTTTCAATTAATTTAGATAATGGATTGGTTTCTCAATTACTGCAAGTCTTTCAAAAGATTGCTACAGAGTTGAACAAATTTCGGGGTTTCTGAAACTTCTCGGTCTCCAAACTTGCAAATAGCTCAAAGCCCAAAATACTCTAATTTAATGGGCTAACAGTCCAGTATGTGAACAGAAAATGACCAGTGAATGAACGGTACTTTGCAATGGCGAATGCTAGGTATTTCTCTAAGACAGGTCCTTTTTTTAAATTCGCGGCGGAAAGGGCACAGGAAAGTAAAACTGAAAGAGAGATAATAAGTCGTAAATAACCTCAAAATATTTATTCATACTATGACGAATATAGGTGATATAAATAATGGGTCCTCGAAGATTGATTTACATTCAAAACATTTCTAGGTTTGCTTTATTGGTTTCTGTATGTTTTGTGCTTTTTGTTCTACATAAACATTTTCCAATAAATCAACTGGTCATTTACTGGTTTTCGCCCCTTTTTGTCAACCCAATGAATGAACACCCAATAAACAAATGTATTAATTATATTTTCTATGGTTTACATTAGGGTGAAGCAAAAAAAAATTTTTTTTTCTTAGCCTGGGGCTAGAATTCGTAGCTTAAAAAATATTCATGAAAAAAAAATTTTTTTACTCAACATCTTAAGGTGGCTCACTGATTTTTAAATTAAATTCAAGTTAAAATTCTTTTGAAACAAAAAATATTTTTTTTGGCTTGTAATGTTCAAATTTATCTAAAAATGAACAAATTTGATCGTTTCTAACTCAAAAATCACTTTAATGCTTTAAAAAAAGTATGTTATTGTTTCGAAATTTTTTTGAAAAGTGCAATAATGGCGATAGAATTTTTTTTAAGTTAATTATTGTTAAGGAGCAAAAAAGAGGACACTTCGCAGCTTCTGGAACAGATAAATTTGAAGATTATAAGGCAAAAAAATTATTTTTTTGTTTTAAAAGAATTTTAACTTGAATTTAATTTAAAAAATCAGTGGGCCACCTCAAGATGTTGAATAAAAAAAATTTTTATTCTTTGTAAGCTACACATACTAGCCCCAGGCTAAGAAAAAAAAATTTTTTTTTGCTCCACCCTAGTGTACATTGTTTTTTTGTTGAAGGAATGTTTGTGAAGAATATACATACCAGAAATAATTTAGACAACTAATAAAAAAACAATTTCAAACTGAAATCTTAAATGTAGTCTGAAGTATCATCACGCAACGTACACACGTGTTGTTTAAACAGATGTAATTTGATTTTAGGCATAGTCAGATGAATAAATTTCAATCGTTGTACTCTGGCGGGGTTTATTCTAACTATATTAATCTTAAAAGGTGTCATTAGAAAAAATCACAACTTAATATTTCGAGTTGAAGGCGCACGTTCATTGGCCGGCCCCGTTCATTCACTGGACAGTTGACCCTGTACATTTAAATGGCGTTCTGCGCATTTCCAATAGCCGCTAAGCTCGGAAGAAATTCGAGATTCGTCGATCCGAAGATTACGATTTTTTGGAAAATGCGCCTTCGAGGAAAATTGGAAATTGAGGAGAAACGAACTTCGAGCGCTCGTAAATCACGAGCAGGTAATGAAAGAGGCAAACACTGAAAGAACATATGCTGTAACCGATTAATTTGCGTAACCGGATGCTGAGCTCGGAATATTTACGAGAGTGTGAGTACGGTCTATTAGATAAATGTGTCTAACGTCAATTAGTTTGAGTACTTATACTTATCGATTTTATGCAAGCGCTAGTTGTTTCTATTTAGTTAATTTAACTCCTGTGTTATAGCCTTCGGCTTACAAACTGTATGCATTCTGCTGCATAGGTGTACCTACACCACCTTCGTCTTCTACAATTTCCGTGTAGAGAGAATACAAAAGCCGATCCGCAACCGTATCTCGTGTCCCTGATCTTAATTTCAAGCTTACGTTTCTTCATACAAGAGTTACACACACACATGCAACACTCCTGAAACGTTACACTTTCGAAACGCAAACGACAAGTGCAAAAAGTGCGCTTTTTCTCTGAAAATTTTTCGTGGGGTCGCCTTTCCGCCGTCCTTTTCCCCGCACGAAATTTTCCTCAAAAACTAACCTACTCGAAGACTGGTTTGTTTGTGCAAGAAAAAATAACTTTGCGGCGATGAGAAGAAAAACCGGCTAACTCGACGACCTCGCCCTTTAAAATAATGTTGCCGAATTCTAATAAACAACTTAAAATTCTACGTTTTCGTCGCACCGCAAAACAATCGTATCCATCTTGTATTTGTTTAAATTATTTTTTGAAGTTATACTTCTTTTGGCCTGTTGAGAGTATAATTGTGGCAGGGAACGGAAGTTGCACTAACGAAAACGCAACAGTAAGAAGTTAGCAATTTCATAAAGAAATAATTATTGTGAATAATGCTTAAAATCGAGTGTGCACATTCGAGCTCAAAGTGGCACATTCCGATCTCGGGAAAATGAAGCGCGCCGCTCCGCGTCGCGCTTCATTTGCTTCCCTCGCTCGGAAATGTGCCACTTTTCGCTCGAATGTGCACATCCTCGTATTCATTGTATTTGTCCACTTTTTTTTTCGCTCTTTCAAATCATATATTTAAATTTAATTTAGTAAATATCTATTTTATGTTCGAAAACGTATTTACAATAGCAATGAGTGGAAGAGAGCGAAAAGATACGACAATTTCGTCAATGCGAGCGAGAGGAAACGATTAAAATTATTAAACTAATTCTTCGTCTAATTGAATGCCCTAAATTATTGCACATTATGCTTAAAACCGAGTGTGCACATTCGAGCTCAAAGTGGCACATTCCAATCTCGGGAAAATGAAGCGCGCCGCTCCGCGTCGCGCTTCATTTGCGTCCCTCGCTCGGAAATGTGCCACTTTTCGCTCGAATGCGCACATCCTCGTATTCATTGTATTTGTCCACTTTTTTTTCGCTCTTTCAAATCATATATTTAAATTTAATTTAGTAAATATTTATTTTATGTTTGAAAAACGTATTTACAATAGCAATGAGTGGAAGAGAGCGAAAAGATGCGACAATTTCGTCAATGCGAGCGAGAGGAAACGATTCAAATTATTTAACTAATTCTTCGTCTAATTGAATGCCTTAAATTATTGCACATTATGCTTAAAACCGAGTGTGCACATTCGAGCTCAAAGTGGCACATTCCGATCTCGGGAAAATGTGCCACTTTTCGCTCGAATGTGCACATACCCCGCATTCATTGAATTTGTTTACTTTATCTTTTGCTCTTCCAAACCATAAATTTAAATTTAGTTTCGTATATATCGATTTTATCTTCTTACTATAGCAGTGAGTGGAAGGGAGCGAAAAGATACGACCATCTCGTCCATACGAGTGAGAGGAAATGACTAAAATTATTCAACTAATTTTTCAACTAAATTATATACTCGGCTTTTAACCAAAAGTGCATACAAAATTTTTTTACGAAATTAATTTATCTTAACTCATGAAAAATAAATTTTTATTCATTATTTTTATACTTTTGGAAAGAGTTCTGTTATTCTCAAACATTTCACAACAACTATACAGCGTTGATATCAGAAGCAAACGCATTTTTCATTTCTGCGATAATAAAATTGAATCCTTATGTAAAAAAAAACAAAGATGGTGCTGAAATGGGGATAAATAACCACTCAATTTTTTTTTTATTTTGCCATCGTAAAGTAGACATAAAAGAGCATTAAAAAAATTTTTGCAAATCTATTTATCTTAACAAATAATGTTAGCAAAAATGATTTTCAGTGAAAAACCTATCTTTACGTGGAAACTCTAACATTTGAATGTGATTTTTTTTAAATAATTCCATAAATTTTAAAGATTTTCTTAGACTGTTTGGTATCGTTAGAATCGTCAAGAAATAAGCTTATTAATGAACGCAAAATTTAATACGGGGCCAACTTGATTCAACCAACTTAACATCGATTACTGCGCAATTAAAAATCAAAAGTAATAATTAAATTCACCTTCGTTAAGAATATCTCAAGAAAGTGTTTTTGGATTAAATTTATTTTTTTGATAAATAACAAAGTTACGCCAATTTAAAGCATAATTGGTTAAGAACCGAACATGTTAAACTGCGTTGGATTTAAAATCTACATCCGGCTTCAAAAAAAGTCACAAAGTTGCAATATTTGTAGTACCTATTTACTCTTACAATGAGTAACATTGATAAAAAATCCATCAATCTGCTTCGGCAAATAAACGTGCTTAATAAGTACTTTAATAAGGCCAACCAGAATAATTTTTTTGTTAATCCATATTTTTTTAAAAAAATAATGTTAATTTTTTTTATTGTTGTTAAAGCTGTATTATTCTGTTAATAGTTTATGATTCTTCTTTGAAAATAGACCACAAAAGTCTGACTATTTATTTCAATGTATTATTTTATTGCAAACATCTTTAAGTATCAAAAAAATAAGGGCTGAAGATATCATAGGAAACAAGTTCTGTATATAAATACATTATTGACTAGATTATCGTACATTTAAGTTTATGGGCTTTATTAAGTGATCACGGTTTATTATGACCACCGGCTAAGGTTATTGTATTTTTGATTTTTGGGTACATTTATTTAGAAAACGTTGATTTTTTCGTTCGGCGCTCATTATAAATAAATAATAGATAAAGAATAATTTTGTTTTAATTTATCTACGCCTATACTTCAAAATATATCAGCGTTTTAAATTAGGTAGGCCTTATCTGTATCAAGTACCTCATATTTAATTCATAAGAATTTAGGTACCTTTATTTTATACTGAAATTAATTACTGAATTATACACATTTGACTTTTTTTCGATTTAATGTTTTTTGAGAAACCTGTCTACTGTAAAATGGACACAGGAGTGTTTTAGATGAATTACTTTTTGTGTGTATAGAAAGAGAACAAATTAGTTTTTTTTCTTCATTATAATATCAGTGCCATACAAGAAATTTTCTTAAAAAATAACTAAAAATACAAATCTTGTACAGCAGAAGACAGGTATTTAAAATAGTATTTATTCATTATTGAAAATTTTTAGAATTGTGATCAGTGTAAAAGCGAAATCGTGTAAATCGAGGTTAGGTGCAGTGTTTATTGTATTTCTTGGTTAAAAGCCGATTGTGTAAATTTGATCTCAAGCAAATATGTCGTTTTATGTAGGTACATTGCTCTTTTCTTGTTAAATCCAAAAATTTATGTAAACAAATTTAAAAATTTGAGAATGTGCGCATTCGAGCGAAAAGTGGCACATTTCCGAGCGAGGGAGGCAAATGAAGCGCGACGCGGAGCGGCGCGCTTCATTTTCCCGAGATCGGAATGTGCCACTTTGAGCTCGAATGTGCACACTCGGCTTTAAGCACCATTCACAATAATTAAGTGATTTTCTCAAAAATTTTATTGTTAAAATTACAGTACTTTAATTATACCAGAAAAATCAATTTTAGTCTTCGTCCGACCCATCCAAATCGCCTTTGGCGCTTTCGAAGCCCAAAAAAGAATTAGGAATTATAAGTCGAATTTCTTTTACCAATTAGGACTAACGTTTTGTCGTTGTGTAGCAAAAAATCGATGTGGAACGATTAATGGAAATTACATAACGAAATGGAGCGTAGGGAAAAAAAGGAACACGTCAAAATTTTAACTTATGCGCAAGTCGCATTAAGCCGTAGACTTGTAATCTTATTCACATACACTTATAAGGCGCGCGAATGACTTTTTTATTATTATTATTATTACATCGAATCCAGCAGCTGTAAACATTACATAAATCTAAAAAGCGATTGAACATTTTTATGATTCAGACGAAAATAAATCTTTAATTAAAACTTAACTAACGTTTTTGTGTCTTAATTACAACTTTATATCTTGTTGCAGTCATTTTTGAGTTCGAAAAATGTAAAAAGTGGTTTTGCGTAGTTTTATTTTTCCGTGTAGAGAAAAAACAAACAGAAACACCTTAATGGCAATCTAAAAATAACATTGAAACCGTTACGTGCGCTTTGTGGGCTAAATTTTTGGTATAATTGCTTTTTTAATATTAATATAAAGCGTTTTATATTAAATTAAACAAAGGTTAATTAAAGGACTATGATTTTTACATGTCAGAGTATACAACATTTTAATAATTTACTTTCCATATATGAAAATAGCTATATCAAAAAATGATTAAGGCGGATGTTTGTTGATAACTTTAATTTTCAAACGGAATTTTTAATTTTGACTCGCTACTTCGATTTTATTAATTATTCGATCGCAAAGTTATAATTGAAAAAATAATAGTTTTACTTAAAAAACGTACAAAATTGTTGATATGCATTTATTAAAATTAAAATTAAAATGATGTCGAGAGCTGAACATTTGTTGTTGCGAATATTTAGTAGCTATGCAAAAAAAATAAAAAGAAATGTTAAAAGCAAAAGGTGATTTTAGATTTCTTCTCAAAATTCATTTGATATGTTGATCCTTATTTATTAATTAAAAATTTATAGATGTTAATATCTTTAAAAACGCTTATGTTAATCAATTTTCGGTATTTTTTCTTTAAGTAGTAATAATTTTGAAAAAATTAAACTTTCTTCGTGTTTGCTAAGATCCGTAATTTTCCTTAATTTTCTAAGAATGGCACTCTTTATTGATGTAAAAATCTAGCATTGATAAAGTTCACTTCGGGGAAATTCCACAAAAAAATATTTCCAAACAATAGACTTTTGGGGCAGTCCGTTAGACCTTATTTTATTGTGATCGATTAAAGTTCTGACAAATTCTATTAACGATAATTGTTACACATTATAAATTCTGCGGCCGGCTTTTATGATTACAATTTGCAGATTTTCTTTTTGAATATAATTTTTTAATCGGTCATTATAACTAACTTAAATGTTAAAATTTTATTTCACGAAATATTTCAAGTCATTTATTACTTATTCTTGGTGAGCCACCTGTTGTGGCAATTAAAAAAAATAATTACAAAAGACATTAAGTGTTTTATTAACTGTATTTTCTTTCTTTTATTCGAGCTTCTCCAAAATGAATTATTTTTGTTCACAATTCGTCTTGTAACCATCGGGTTGGGAAGAAAGTAATTTCGGATTTTTAGTTTGAAATGAAACTCAATTTTTTTAAGGAAAGAATAAATTTTAATTAATTATAAATGTACTACTTTGTTAAATAACCGTTTGCTATCTTTGTAATTTTACGTTCGGGGACCTTCTGGTCCTTATCAGAAAAAAATTAAACCATGTGCGATTTCAGGTTACCATCATTAGTGACATTTTTGCCATTAAAAGAGTTTTTTAAAGATTGAAGTAAATGATAATCTGATGGTGCAAGGTCAAGACTATGTGGTGGGTGTCACATCAGTTCCCGACTAAGCTCAATAATTTTTGACGAGTTACTAAATATGTGCGAGGCCAAGCGTCGCCATGGTAGAACAAAATGGTCTTATGATTAGCCAGTTCTGGTCAATTATTTTCGATTTCCTCTTTCAATTTTTATTTGTCGTAGTCGTTTTCGATTAATGCTATTCTAGACCCATTTTTCATCACCAGTGATGATTCGTTTTAAAAAAGAAACGATTTCGTTGTGTTTAAGTTTTTAACTAAAAAATGTCCAAAACAAAATGTTCTAAACCAATTCTAACAACTACACTGTGTTAAGGATTTATCACCATAAACTTTACATAAGTCTTTGCGAGCCTTAGAAACTTTCTTGCCTTTACGGAAATACAAAAGCGAAATATGAGGAAAATGTTCGTTATTGTGAACAGCGAAGTTACTTTCTTGCCATTCCAATATTTTGTAATTTGGGACTGCCGAAATAAAAACAAGTCTTGCTGCAAAACAACTTAATTACTAAAAAAGAAATAAATCATCTCGTAAGTTACCCTCGTTGATTGTACAACCCTGATAGTAAAATTATTATTTATCGCCCAAAAAACCCGTTTTCTCGTACGGCTGGCGGATACCTTTTTTTATTAAAAATAACAGTACTTCGTGACAACCACACCCGGATTTGAATCCCTCACAAACTCTAAATTGTTAGGTTAAAGGCTCGAAATGTCAGGCTCGGCGAGAGACGCTTAATTACAAGAAAAAATACCCAAAATTATTTATGTCTGAGAGAAATTTATATTATAATCACCAAATACGATATTAATTAACGTTGTTTAAGAGTTGTTGGTCTTAAACACCAACGAGATATCGGCATCTTACACATTCTGACGTTGTACTTTATGCGACTTCGTCGCCATAGGCTTAAAGTGGGTGTAAATTTAGCTTTTACGAATATTTCGTGCTTCTTAGCCATAAACTTTGTCACGGTTAATTGAACAAGATCGAAAAGATTTGCAAACTCAGAAAGCTACTTTAAAACTTTTAATCCGACTAATAATTCAACACCGTTCTATATATTCTTATAATAAGCAGGTACGAAACAAATCGAGTGTTAAGTCCGTTATTTGTTCGAAGAAATATTTTATTAATTATACATTTTTAGATTACGTACCGATTATTATTTTTTCTGAGCGCGGAGAACTTTTCGATGGGTGTTTTTAATGTTATTTTAAATATCGGTTGCTTCGAGCAACGAAAGAACGTTTTTTTTTCATAATTTATAAAGTCGCCGTCAATGCGAGATTTTTTAAATATTCTCGTAATTAATTAGTTGAGAACTTTCATTTTTGTGTATATCCCTGCTTTCTTATTAAATCTCAAATGTGTGCCAGCGATGTTTTGATATGAATTTTTATGCCAATGGCCGATTATAGATTTGTTAATTTTATTTGCTAATAGCCGCCGCTTTGATCGAATTTTAAGCGTTAAGAGGCAACGAAATGTTTAATTTTATGAGTAGTCGTGGTTAAAAGCACAAAAGTTGGTTCTTGGCAGAAATATGGGCATGTATTTTTTTTAATTAACACATTTGGAAATTGGCAAATTGATTTATGTAGATCGTGGTGAAAATGTGGGGAAAATCTAAGAAAGTCAATTATTTATTGTGAATCACGCTTAAAACCTTCTAATCTACAATTCAAAAAATATCAATTTAATTTTTAAAAAATGTATTTAGCATAGCAATGAGTGGAAGAGAGCGAAAAGATACGACAATCTCTTCAATAGGAGTGAGAGGAAACGATTAAAATTATTCAACTGTATTTTAGTCTAATTTATTGGCCTAAATGATTGTGAATCACGCTTAAAACGGAGTGTGCGCATTTGAGCTCAAAGTGGCACATTCCGATCTCGGGAAAATGAATCGCGCCGCTCCGCGTCGCGCTTTATTTGATTACCTCGCTTGGAAATGTGCCACTTTTCGCTCAAATGCCCACATCTTCGTATTTATTGGATTTGCCTATATTAATCATCTAATCTTCAATTAAAAAAATATCGATTTTATGTTTAAAAAACGTATTTAGCATTGCTATGAGTGGAAGAGAGCAAAATGATACGACAATCTCTTTAATAAGAGTGAGAGGGAACGATTAAAATTAATTTATTTGCCTAAATTATTGTGAATCACGATTAACATCGAGTGTGCACATTCGAGCTCAAAGTGGCACATTCCGATCTCGGGAAAATGAAGCGCGCCGCTCCGCGTCGCGCTTCATTTGCCTCCCTCGCTCGGAAATGTGCCACTTTTCGCTCAAATGCGCACATCTTCGTATTTATGGATTTTACTTATATTAATTTTTACACGTGGCAATGTTTATTAAAGTTACGCCAAAGAAGTATAACGTCTAACGGGCGTACGTAAGTAAACGCACAGGCTTAATTTTTCTTTATATTTGATTACGCTTATTTTTTGGAAAATTCCTATGTCTCTCTACCTTTGCGCACAGCAAAGAAATTTAAAATGGGTGCACCCAAACGAAAATTTAAAGCATTAACAAACAGAATTATACAAATTAATTATTACCGCTCGGAATGTAAATGATATATTTAATCAAATTTTTACAATTAAAATTTTCTAAATTGCATGACATATAAGTAATTTTATATAATCTAAGTCTTAACTTAAGTAAGTAACAATGTAACGGAAGTTAATGTAGCAGAAATTTCTAGGCTATAATTACTTTACAAAACATTTAAAAAAAATTCTCTTACCTAATACGAAAAAAAAACATGCACCAAAACTTATTGCCTGTCATTTTACTAATGTTCGTGTAAATCCGTTTAGGTAAGTTTTTATTTATGTAATTCGGCCAGAAAGAAATCGCAAAGTTATCTCCGAAACAGAATTTTCCTAGCTTTTAATTAGATCAAAATTAAAATCAAGATCAAAGACAAATTAATCGTAAAAAAACGAAGAGATTGATCTCTAAAATTTAACAAATTTTTTGCAAGAAGAAAGTAGCAAAATTATAATAACTTGCACGATAAAAAAGAAACGATTATTTTTACAGTTGTAGAGCAACAATTTTGGACGATCAAAATTCTTAAATCAATTTCGTTAATTTTTTTATAACACAAAACTCTTACCGTAACTGCGGCCCATTTTTTCCAATTTTTTACAAATAGTTTTATAATTCTTTTTCTAATAAAGTAAAGTGTATAATTTTTCATATATAATCTCAAGGGTATAATAGTAAATTAGTAAAACTGTGTGCGCCAGGAGTGTCTGGGCCATATTTGGAAAAAAAATGAATTATTTTGGGTCATATATAGAATACAGTTAAAATATAGAAATAATTTAAACTTTATTAAATTCTCAATTTTTGTATAAAAGAAAAAGGTGGCGCAACAGGGACGGAAATTTTGTGAGGTTTTTGGTGAAATTTTGGATAAAACATAATCAAACGGAAATTGCGCGCGCACATTTTGCGTAAATTACAATGGTTGAAATAAGCCGTCTAAGAAAGTAAATTAATTATTGTGAATCATGCTTAGAACCGAGTGTGCACATTCGAGCTCAAAGTGGTACATTCCAATTTCGGAAATATTTAAATTTATTTTAGTAAATATTTATTTTATGTTCATAAAACGTTTTTACCATAGCAATGAGTGGAAGAAAGCGAAAGGATAGGACATTCTAGTCAATAGGAGTGAGAAGAATGATTAAAATTATTCAACTAATTTTTTGTCTAATTTATTCCTTTAAATTGTTGTGAATCACTCTTAAAACCGAGTGTGCACATTCGAGCTCAAAGTGGCCCATTCCGATCTCGGGAAAATGAAGCGCGCCGCTCCGCGTCGCGCTTCATTTGCTTCCCTAGCTCGGAAATGTGCCACTTTTCGCTCGAATGCGCACATCCTCGTATTCATTGAATTTTGAAAATTAAACTTGCTTCCCAATCAACAAATTTAATTTAAATATCGATTATACGTTCTAAAAACGTATTTTTAATTTAAATATCGGTTATATGTTCGAAAAACGTATTTTTACCATAGCAATGAGTGGAAGCGAGCGAAAAGATACGAAAAACTCATAAGTACGAGTGAGAGGGAATGATAAAAATTATTTACTAATTTTTGTGACCAAAATTATTGTGAATTACGCTTTAAACTGAGTGTGCACATTCGAGCTCAAAGTGGCACATTCCGATCTCGGGAAAATGAAGCGCGCCGCTCCGCGTCGCGCTTCATTTGCTTCCCTCGCTCGGAAATGTGCCACTTTTCGCTCGAATGCGCACATCCTCGTATTCATTGAATTTTGTAAATTAAACTTGCTTTCCAATCAACAAATTTAATTTAAATATCGATTATACGTTCTAAAAACGTATTTTTAATTTAAATATCGGTTATATGTTCGAAAAACGTATTTTTACCATAGCAATGAGTGGAAGCGAGCGAAAAGATACGACAAACTCATAAGTACGAGTGAGAAAAAATGATAAAAATTATTTACAAATTTTTCGTGACCAAAATTATTGTGAATTACGCTTTAAACTGAGTGTGCACATTCGAGCTCAAAGTGGCACATTCCGATCTCGGGAAAATGAAGCGCGCCGCTCCGCGTCGCGCTTCATTTGCTTCCCTCGCTCGGAAATGTGCCACTTTTCGCTCGAATGCGCACATCCTCGTATTCATTGAATTTTGTAAATTAAACTTGCTTTCCAATCAACAAATTTAATTTAAATATCGATTATACGTTCTAAAAACGTATTTTTAATTTAAATATCGGTTATATGTTCGAAAAACGTATTTTTACCATAGCAATGAGTGGAAGCGAGCGAAAAGATACGAAAAACTCATAAGTACGAGTGAGAGGGAATGATAAAAATTATTTACTAATTTTTTGTGACCAAAATTATTGTGAATTACGCTTTAAACTGAGTGTGCACATTCGAGCTCAAAGTGGCACATTCCGATCTCGGGAAAATGAAGCGCGCCGCTCCGCGTCGCGCTTCATTTGCTTCCCTCGCTCGGAAATGTGCCACTTTTCGCTCGAATGCGCACATCTTCGTATTCATTGAATTTGTTTACAATAATTTTTGGATTTAAAAAGGAAAAAGTACGGTAACTGCGGGCTACTTGAGCCCATTTTTTTCCAATTTTTTATAAATAGTCTTATAACTTTTTTTGAATAAAGAGTAAATTGTATATTTATTCATATAAATCTTTTTCCCGATTTGGGCCAAAGTTATCTCCTAGAGTCAAAATAATCCGCACTTAGGGTATTAATTTTTGATTTTAAGTCGAGCTAAAAGCGCTTAATCAATTTTTGAAAACAGCTTAATTTTAATTATTTATGCGGCCTACCGCGATACGCAGAGTCCGTCATTAAACAGGCGAATTCTTTTATCGCACTTTATCAAATAAATAATGCATAAGCGTTGTTGTTGTCACAATGACCCACCTTTATGGGCTCACACTTTTGATTATGTTAAACACATAAGGCGACCCGCTGAGTTAGACACACAACATAAATCATTCTCAAATAATAATTTGGTCATCTTAATGCATCTCTCTATAAATATCCATCCGCAAGTGGGTGGAATTCGAAAAACACACAAAACATTCCGGGTGTGCAAACGAGTTTGCAAAGTGCGTTTCTATCGTTTTAATTATGCAAATCTTTCGCTTAATATTATGCTTTGTTTCTTAATGCACCTACGTTTCCGGAACCAAACGCGAATCCCCGGCCTATACGTAAAAAAAAACATTCTTCGCGCTTCTCAACAATAAAAGCGCATTGTGTAGGAAATTTCTTGAGTATCCCAAATTTGCATATCATCGGCGATTTGTGGGTTAAAGTGGACATCCCAAGTTTGTATGTGTGTCGCTTCGTATCTTTTTTTTTTATTTCTCGCATACAAATGTGTAGTTAAAATACAATCGTTTACATTTATAAACATTACATCGAACTTGAAACTTTCAAAGCGAATAAATTAAGCGCATCTCTCCATATGCATATCTGCGGAGGTAATATAAAAAAAATCGTGCCAATAAATATGTACAGTGGGTCCTCGTTTGACGCTTCCTCGATCAACGCTGATCCGATATAACGCGGTCCGCTGCAAGCTTTAAAATAGCTCAAAATATACGTCGATCAAACTGATTGAGACATTTCAAAATGACCTCGTTTAACCCTGTTTTGTTTAGCGCTTAAACTCATTGGAACGTATCCCCCGCGTTAAACGGGGTCTTACTGTACTTTAAAATTTTCGAGACGTTAAGTTTTTTATAAAAGAGTTTTTAGGCGCCGAGTTGCAGTTTTTTGCAGTTTTATATTCAATTATAATTCTAATGCGTAGAGGGAAAGTGGCAGTTGATTTTTTCGGTTTAATAAAGTGCTTTCTTTGTTTACGTTTTGATAAATTATTTTTGGTGTTTGTCTTCGAATTGCCGCAACGAATTTATTTATTGTGTTTTCAGATTACGACTTAAATGGACTTACTGTAAATCGAAATTTGATGTTTCCGTTTGTCGGTTATTAATAGTCTCACAAACGTTTCTACGGATAGAAATTGAGGTTTTTTATGGGTTTTTTCGCGATTACAATAGCGACACAAATGCAATTCAATAAAATTGGCTTTTGATTGGAATAATGGTTGCATCTTTTTAAAAAGTTTTAAGGTTATTGAAGAATAGGGTCCTGTTTCTATTCAATTTTCAAATTTAAATTAATTAACAGATTAAGGTACATAGAAATAAAAATTTTATTGAATCTTGTATACCTATACAGTTAAATGTTAATTTTAGGTTAAAAGTTATTTTTGAAATTTACGAATTTTTAAAGCTTTTGTTTTTGTTTTGGAAACTAAAAAAGAAAATTTAATAGTAGAAAAGAAACGTTGCAAATTTAACAATAGTTGTTTTATTGAAGATGTCCAATTCCAGTTAACGTTAAACAATGTTAAAAGATATTGGACGTGAACATTATGATTAATAATTATTGAGCTATTTACTGGAAATTTTAATAGTTTAACGATTGTGTTGTATTGCATACTAGTTCCAAATGGAGGGAAACTAAACTGCCTATTTGGTACAACTTGTATTATACCTTTTTAGTTTATTGTTAGACACACATTTTAAAAACAGACAAGAATGTAAGAATATATAACAAACTCTATTACGGACAATTTTTATACATTTTTTTCCTTCTTAATGCGGTATTTAGAAAATTGCTCTACCAGTTAGCAGCAATTAAATTTTTATTTTATCACTTCATAAACCTGAGAAAACAGGAAGAATGACTAATTTGGTTTAACGAGTCGAGCTTTCAATCGAAACGATTTAAAATCGACGCAAATCTAAAGTTTTCTAAAGTTGCGTTAAAATAGGATTTAATCGCACACTTAAAAAAAACCGGTGAGTGTGCTTGTGTGCGCGCGTCAGACGTTATACTTCTTTGACGTAACTAAATTAAATACAACCACGTGATATATTGCGCTGGTTTTGAAACTATCAGTTACGGCGACTCCCTTACAAAATCTAGTTGTAGCTGTTCACCACTGTACACCTATTCCTCGATTTGCACGGTAAAGCGCGTAAATTAAAATCATAATTTTTTGTTTGGGAAACCGCGTCAATCGAGAACAAAGCAAAATATGCAAAAATGAATGCAAACAATTTCAATGAATACGAGGATGTTAATGATGAGAGAATTGGTCTGGGTCTTGCAGTCTGGGTCTTGGTCTAGGCATTGCGTTTTTGCAAAACCAAGACTGTCTTTATGCTAGCAAGACCAAGACCTAACGAACAAGACCAATACAAAAACCAAAACCGAGTATGCAAGACCAAGACCAAATACGCAAAACTAAACCAAAAATTATTACTTCCGGTGGATTTATGAGTTAAACTATTCGAAGCAATTTTAATATATCCTTTTCTTGGAACAAAACATTTTTTGTAGTAGAAATTTTCAATTTGCTTTACTAGATTTTAACACTAAATATAAAGAAACTTTGCCACTGTTTAAGAACAGGAATTTACAAGAATTTCCTCGGAGTAAGAGTTCTTTGTTTCTATGTCTGGATAACACATGGTTGAAATACAGAGACAAACTAATTTTTTTCAATATTTTCACTCCTTTCGAGTACCTTCTACAATTTTTTTCACTAAAACGTCAATTTATGCGTTGGAGGAAGGGTAAGTTCTCGAGTTTTCATAACTCTCACAACTATCGACACTATTTCCTTTAAAAGCTCTGTCAGACACGTATGTTTGACAAAAAATTTCAGTATTCAAGATAATTGTTATATCGGTAAAATATTTTCGGATTTGTTTCTAAATAATATTAATTCCAAAATCTTTGCATATTGTATCTTATTGACTTTTACCTATAAATTAATATATAGTTCGGTAAGTGTAAGTGTAGCGTCTTTTCTATTTAAACAAAAACAATTTCAAAATGAGTGAGGAAGTAGAAATGATTTAACTCTATAGATAAAATCACTTTTTGATATTATTCGATTGTAGAAAAATAATTTTATGAATTAAATATAAATTGTACATAATTTTTAATTTATGCCTATAAAAGATCAAAAAATTCGCCAAAAGTTGCATGTATTAGGCTAAATAGTTGAGACCAAGACTGAATACGCAAGACCAAGACCAAGACCGAATAAGCAAGACCAAGACCAAGACCAAAACTAGAAACATTTGTGCAAGAACATGACCAAGACCGATACTAAGACTATTACAGTCTTGGTCTTGGTCTTGCTTTGCTCATCACTAGAGGATGTACACATTCGAGCTCAAAGTGGCACATTTCCGAGCGAGGGAAGCAAATGAAGCGCGACGCGGAGCGGCGCGCTTCATTTTCCCGAGATCGGAATGTGCCACTTTGAGCTCGAATGTGCACACTCGGTTTTAAGCATAATTCACAATAATAAATTTACTTTATTAGATTGCTAACTTTCTCTTGTTGTATTTTCGTTAGACGGACGTGCGCCACTTCCGTTGCCCGCTAAAATTTTACTCTCACCGCGCCAAAAGAAGTATAACTTCAATAATCCATTTTATCTCTTGGTGCTTCGTCATGCCAATTTTTCTGTTTAATCTTTACATGCAGAACTTAAACGGCGTGTTGGTATTTATACCAAATATAAATAATTCTGGTAATCCAGATAGACCTGTTGTAGTCTTTTGTGGTCTCTGAAGGATTGCAAGGTGTTTCACAATTAAGTGCCAATTGCTCCAGTTGTGCAGAAACAAGCAGGTAGTTGTAAGTTTATGTACTAGTCGGGTTAGCGACCCCTCGATTACGACACCGCACTCTTGCCTGATGCTGTACCTGTAACAGCTTTTGCTATTTGATTATTTAGATAATAAATCCAGCGGTTATCCTGAGGACTAGACAACGACTTCTTGTCGTTTGCACAATACAAATTCAAATTAAGTGTCGCTTTCATCTCTTCGTATCAACTCTTCTTATTATTCCGCAGATCTGGGTTAAGTGCTTTATATATTAATAGGCTTTTACGTCGCTTTAGAAATTTCCCTTTTCAAGATGCAAATGTGTTCAGAAAACTGCACGCCTCTTATTGCTCGCAAAGGCTTGCGAAACTCGAAATTCTTTCGCGCACGTTTCTTAAGGGTTGACGTGCATCGATTCACTCCAACGCCCATTTTCTAGGAAGACTAATTGCGGATTGCTTCATTTTCGTTAGAAATGCATCAAAATAAATAGATTGAAAAAAAAATGATTTAAATCAGAAGTTGAGCCCATCGAATTTAGAAAATGTAAGTTTTGCTACATTTCGCGTGGAAAAATTGTTAGTTTGCAACGTTTTCTTTTTTAACAAGCCATTTAAAAGATTATAAATTATATTTTAATACAAGAATCAGATTTAATGTACTTTTGTATTGATTTTGTTAAGACACTAAAGGTTTGTCGTTTGGTATAATTAACTGAAATAGTAAAATTTCCTTTTAATGGTTTTTATTGAAGTTATATTTTTTTTATTGAAAGACAAATTTAGCAGGGAACGAATGATGTGCGCGCAGAGCGAACAAAAATTCGACAATCTCTACAATAGGGGTGAGAGGGAACGATTAAAATTATTCAACTGAATTTTAGTCTAATTTATTTGCCTAAATTATTGTGAATTGTGCTTAAAGCCGAGTGTGCACATTCGAGCTCAAAGTGGCACATTCCGATCTCGGGAAAATGAAGCGCGCCGCTCCGCGTCGCGCTTCATTTGCTTCCCTCGCTCGGAAATGTACCACTTTTCGATCGAACGTGCACATACTCCGGATTCATTGGCTTTGTTTACTTTATCCTTGGCTCTTCTAAACCATAAAATTATATTTAGTTTAGTAAATATCGATTTAATTTTTGTAAAACGTTTTTACCATAGCAATGAGTGGAAGGGAGCGAAAAGATACGACAATCTCGTCAATACGAGGGCAAGAAAACGATTAAAATTATTCAACTAATGTTTCGTCTAATTTATCGACCTAAATTATTGTGAATCACGCTTAAAACCGAGTGTGCACATTGGAGCTCAAAGTGGCACATTCCGATCTTGGAAATGTGCCACTTTTCACTCAAATGTGCACATACCCTGAATTCATTGCATTTGTTTACATTAAATTTTTATAAGGGAGGAGCAAGGCGTATAATTTGGAAAAGCCGTAGTTTAGCTATACACAAATGCAAGGCACGCTACATAACACGTGGTTATATTAAATATAGTTACGCCCAAGAAGTATAACTTCTAACGTTTATGTATATAAATACATGCACCGTTTTCTTTTGCAAACATCTAATTTTTTATTAGTTGGAGATCATTTGATGGTTTACATACAAAATTGTAGAATTTCATATTTTCTAGAAAAATGCTTCAATACGTTTTTTCAGGGTTAATATGTCCTTATAAAACAATTTAATTTTGTACACAAAGAATATTTTCCTCTCATTTCAGAATTTACTAACTAGGGAAAACTGTACGAAGCTTTGAAATGAATCATTATTAAAATTTTAAATGGTACTATACTATTTTTAATGGCAAATTCATTTCGAATGGAACAAATCTGTCATTTGCATAATATAAAATTTTTAAAGTAATTAAATTCGGCAAACCAAAAGGATAAACAATACATACACAGAAGACCCCGCTTAACGCAGGAGATACGTTCCAACCAGTTTAAACGCTAAACGAAACAGTGTTAAACGAGATCACTTTGAAATTGAAATTGAGTCGACATAAACTTTGAACTATTTTGAAGCTTCGAGCAGACCGCGTTATATGGAATCAGCTTTAATCAATGTCTTACTGTACAGTCAAACCTCGATCAGCGAATGCATTGTGTCCGGCAAAATTACAAAATTTAGTTTTCTGAAGCAAAAATACTATGGCTAGTTTTACGCAACAACGAGGAACTTCTGGAAACAAAAAGTATCAAAATTTAGTGGAGCGTCAAAAACTAGCCAAAACTGTATATGGCCATGAAAATTAATTGCGAAAAGTTCAAAACAGTTCTTTTATAAGTAAGTTATTTATACCTTATACTTATACGTAAAAAAAAAGTAATGCAAACAATTTTCTAAGTACAGGCCATCTTAATGTGGACACTTGACAATTTGTGATTATGCTTAAATCGCATTTTCAAATAATTTAGTTATCTTCTGATCAGGTCGATTAATGAGAATACCAAACCAAAAAAAAATTAAAAGGTAATCCGAGAATCGGGTGTAGATAACTTATCACTACATCCTTTTCGCCTCGTTTCTGGTTTAGTGCATTTCTGAACATGGCATTCGATCTAAAATAAGCAATACTACAAATATTAAGTGAATACCCAGGCGATTGAATTAGATTATGTTCTAACAAGTAGCGTTAACTTTAAGTGAAAATATTATGTTACAATTTCTTGTAATTTGAATAGGAGATATAAATACGTAGGCAGACAAGAAAAGAAGGCAGTCCGTTGACCTGTTTTTCATAACGTATGATGAAGATAGGTAATTGAATTTCATGGGCAGTTTTCAAAATTAATATACCTAAGTGCACTGAATATCCAATTTCAATTCCTTTCTAATGGCTTTCTGAAATAGGATTTTACATTATAAGTAAAATGCATATTAGCTATAATGAACAGCTCACGTACAAGAACTGAACACGATACGCTTTAAAAACGGTAATGCACTGAAAATCGTAGCTAATAATAGGGCTGCAGTTGAAATTTAAATTACTACCTCAAAAACGACGATGTCATGTTACTGACTAACGGAATTGATCTATCTGGTAGACCTTCAACGTTCAACTGAACAGGCAAAAAACTAAAATTAACTATTAACTCCATTGCTTGGAATTCCAAGTTTAAAGAACTTTTAGGTCATCGAATTCTTTCGATTCGAAATTTTTGCAACCGATTCTCGAAGTGCTTCGCGCCTCGCCAGCTTTTGTAAGTGCAAGTTCAGAGGTCGTCCGTCGCATCTTCGGTGCTTCCAATGCCTACTTTTGCACGGGAAATACTTTTTTTGCAAGTTATATTTGTATGGTTTTTCAAATAATTTTTTTTATTTTGCGCACACGTACCCAAGCAGATTTGAGAATTTTTTTAAAGTTATACTTCTTTTGGCGCCTTGAGAGTATAATTTTAGCAGGCATGGGAAGTTAGGCGCACACAACTAACGAAAATACAACAGTAGGAAGTTAGCAATTTTATAAAGTAAATAAATTAATGCAAATTATGCTTAAAACCGAGTGTGCACATTCGAGCTCAAAGTGGCACATTTCGATCTCGGGAAAATGAAGCGCGCCGCTCCGCGTCGCGCTTCATTTG
Organism: Sinopyrophorus schimmeli; assembly: GCA_036325965.1. Taxonomy (NCBI): domain Eukaryota; kingdom Metazoa; phylum Arthropoda; class Insecta; order Coleoptera; family Elateridae; genus Sinopyrophorus; species Sinopyrophorus schimmeli. Next base: position 1,771,699 of record JARFIZ010000202.1, read on the forward strand.
CCTCCCTCGCTCGGAAATGTGCCACTTTTCGCTCGAATGCGCACATCCTCAAATTCATTGTATTTGTCCACTTTTTTTTTCGCTCTTTCAAATCATATATTTAAATTTAATTTAGCAAATATATATCTTATGTTCGAAAAACGTATTCATAATAGCAATGAGTGGAAGAGAGCGAAAAGATACGACAATTTTGTCAATGCGAGCGAGAGGAAACGATTAAAATTATTAAACTAATTCTTCGTCTAATTAAATGCCCTAAATTATTGCACATTATGCTTAAAACCGAGTGTGCACATTCGAGCTCAAAGTGGCACATTTCGATCTCGGGAAAATGAAGCGCGCCGCTCCGCGTCGCGCTTCATTTGCTTCCCTCGCTCGGAAATGTGCCACTTTTCGCTCGAATGCGCACATAGCCCGCATTCATTAAATTTGTTTACTTTATCTTTCGCTCTTCCAAACCATAAATTTAAATTTAGTTTCTTATATGGGTGATTCCATTCTAACTGTGATTTTTATGTCGTATACAGTTTGCTCTCACTGGTCATACATTATCAATCTATTAACAAAATTTTTGTATCACTACCATCCTCATGAACATATTTCATCACTTTTCTTGTATGAGTGTCTAAAGAAAACGTGCAATATCTCACTTCAATGTCAGTACCGTGGACGAATGTGTCAGTACCGAAGCATGGAAAATTTGAAATTTTATTCTCATTCTTGATATTTTAAAGTTGTAGCCAAATCCTCCCGCATTTTCATTTTTACTATCAAATAGTGTAATAATATGCATGAAAAAACAAAAAAGTTTAGTTATAGACTTGAAAAATGTTTAATCAAAAAAGCAACAGTTAGAACAGAATTGCCCATACATCGATTTTATCTTCGATAAACGTTTTTACCATAGCAATGAGTGGAAGGGAGCGAAAAGATACGACAATCTCGTCCATACGAGTGAGAGGGAACGATTAAAATTATTCAAATGATTTTTCAACTAAATTGTATACTCGGCTTTTAACCAAAATTGCATACAAAATTTTTTTACATCAATTAATTGATCTCAACTGATGCAAAATATTTTTTTATTCATAATTTTTATACTTTGGTATATAACTTTGATATTTTCAAACATTTCACAACTATACATCGCATTCATTGGCTTTGTCTAATTTATCTTTAGCTTTTTCAAATCATAAATTTAAATTTATATTAGTAAATATCAATATTATATTCAAAAACGTATTTACCATAGCAATGAGTAGAAGAGAGCAAAAAGATACGACAATCTTGTCCATACGAGTGAGAGGAAATAATTAAAATTGTTCAACTGATTTTTCAACTCAATTATAATACTAGGCTTTTAACCACAGTGCATACAAATTTTTTCACAAAATTAATTTATCTCTATGAATGAAAAATAAATTTTTATTCATTATTTTTATACTTTTGTAAATAGCTCTGTTATTTTCAAAAATTTTACAAACAATCATACATCGTTGATATCAGAAGCAAACGTCCTTTTCATTTCTGCGATAATAAAATTGAGTCCTTGTTTAAAATAACAAAGAAGGTGCTGAAATGGGGATAAATAATGGCCCAATTTTTTTTTAATTCACCATTCTAAAGTACACCAAAAAAAGTATTAAGAACATTTTTGCAGATTTATTTATCTTAACAAATAAGAATGTTAGAAAAAATGATTTTCAGTGAAAAAGCTTTCTTTACGTGGAAACTCTAACATTTGAATGTAATTTTTTTAAAATAATTTTGTAGTTCTTAAAGATTTTCTTAGACTGTTTGGTATCGTTAGAATTGTCAAGATATAAGCTTATTAATGAACGCAAAATTTCACTTGATTCAACCAACTTAACATAAATTACTGCACAATTAAAAACCAAAAGTAATAATTAAATTCACCTTCGTAAAGAATGACCCAAAAAAGTGATTTTAGATTTTATCTTATTTTTTTAATAAATAACAAAGTTACGGCAATTTAAAGCATAATTGATTAAGATCCGAACATGTTAAACTGCGTAGGATTTAAAATCTACATCTGGCTTCAAAAAAAAGTCACAAAGTAGAAATATTTGAAGTATTTAGTCTTACAATGAGTAACTGATAAAATCCAACACAATTAAATTTTTTGCGTTTACCACACGTCGGTTAATTTGGGTCCATTCGTCTTTTCTTTTTAGACTTGAAAAGTAATGTAAACAAATTCAATAAATACGAGGATGTGCACATTCGAGCGAAAAGTGGCACATTTCCGAGCGAGGGAAGCAAATGAAGCGCGACGCGGAGCGGCGCGCTTCATTTTCCCGAGATCGGAATGTGCCACTTTGAGCTCGAATGTGCACACTCGACTTTAAGCGTGATTCACAATAAATACAAGGCTAACTTCATACAGTCAAATTTTCGTTAGAAGTGCGCGCGCAACTTTCGTCGCCCGCTAAAATTTACTCTCCAGGCGCATAAAGAAGTATAACTTCAAAAATAAGAATAAAAAAATGTATTCCCTACTTTGCCATTATGGTAGAGCCGGCTCTGTTCATAAACTCATTGAAACTTTTTTAAATACTATTTCGATCGCAAAAAGTTGAACAAACTTCGTCCTATAGATCTCTTAAGATTATTTATAGATTTGATTCTTCGCATCGAGTTGTATTTCATTTTAGTGTCAACTTTTATTATTTCTACTTTGTATTTTATTGCTTGCGTTGTCAGTTTATGCGTTTTACTTTTTTCTATTAAAATTTCAAGCACAAGAAAGCGTACGCCTCTAGATTTTCCTAACGAAATTTCTAAAAGGCGACGTTTTTACAAAAACTAGTTTTCCAAAGCGAAATGAGTCAACTTCGTTTCTTAATTTTTTTTGTACGTCGCGCTGCATTATTAATGCAAATCGTTTAATCAACTCAATTCAGGAAGTGACGAGGAATTATGGATTTTTTTTATGTCTAATTAAATAAGCCATCCTTCTTATGTATAATGTTTTATGTATTTTTCGAGCGATTGCTTTGCAAATACAACTGTAGCGGAGCTTAATTAAAGTAGTCGCTTAGGTTTTTCTGCTAATGTAGCGTTTAAGGCCTTGCAAATTATTAGGTACACGTGTATAACTGAGATCTATTAATTTATGCGCTCTGTAATTATATTCCGCAAGTGTAAAATGAATTTAATGTGTTTATTTTCGTTGATTTGCATCCAATTGCCGTCTTGAAGTGCTCTATAAACATTAAGCTTCTGGTAATTATCTATGCTTACTACCTCCTGGGCGATCTCTTAATTATATATCTACCTCTGTGGGCAATATTACGTGTGAAAAAATATATAAATAGATAACTATGTTTTGTGATAGTTTTATATTTTCAACTAATCAAATGTTGAAAAAGTATACGGAATTTACGGTATCTGAATTTGCCCCCTACCCAACGACACGTCTAATAGTTAAATTTCGTTTTTAAATTAATGTTAATAAAAAGATTATTATAGAAAAAGTTAAGAGGCATGTATTTAAATAATAATTTTAGTTAAATTCTATTGTTGCTTAATTATTTGATGATTAGAAGGAAGGATACACCAATGTTTGTTTATAAAAAATTACGAAGTATGGGGGGGACCCATAAAAACAATTTTATTTTCTTTTCAATATTTCGGTGGGGTGCTAAGTTAAAAAAAACAATTATTTCCTTTATACAAATTTCTTCCTTTATGGGTTTTTGGTCTTTAGTTTCCACAACACACGATCATTCCGGTCTTCTTCTTTGAGGTCTTGGTCCATCATTATTTTTCGCATGTAAATCTTGCATTTGAACTCTGGTTGTCCTCTTTTTTTTACGCCTCGGATACCATTGATAAATTCTTTTGGCCCATCTTCCTTACCCCATCTGTTCAATATTACCATACCACTTTAGACCCCTGTTTTCTAGATTTTATGTTATCAAAGATGTTATTTCCATCTCTTCCTAGATTTTGTCAGTACTCCTATTTAGCTTCTCATAAAATCTAGTTTCATGGTCTAGTTTTTATCTCTTATTGTTTCCAACACTGGTCACATCGCGTCTCCATACATGCAAGGCAATGCTTTCTACTATATCGCAAAAGATATAATGAGGTAAGCTTGGTAACTGTTGTTCAGTAGGAGGATATGTTATATTTAAATTGTCCAATGGTTCCAAAGTGTATTTGGACGGAGATGTTATCTTGAATAAAAGTTCATGTTCTATTCCCAAAAAGATTGTCAATATCCTTGGTCATTTTCTTGATCACATATTTCTGTGCGTTGATTTGGACCCCAGATTTGAAAAAATTGGTTTGGCTAAGCTATTATCGGTCATTCCCATCCAGACCATGACTAAAGCTGGAAAATTATTGTTCATTTTTGATTCCACATCTGGATTAAATTGATTGGAGCAGTAATGGTTGTTTATCCAGTGGCATCAAGAGATATTTATCTAATGCGATGAATTTTCATTAATCGTTTAGCTGCCAACAGACAGTAAAAGGGATGTGCCCGCTTTTTGACCCTGGCCTCATGAGATAATAGTTTCTCCTCTTAAAGTAGAGTTTTATTCCAGTTTTTTTGATGTATTTCTTTACTGAGGTATGACTTATATTAACCTTCCGTGTACGAGGTAGGGTATAACTAACGTGACCAGTTTTTTTCTTGTTAAAACGGGACGCTTGGTAATCGTGCTTAAAACCGAGTGTGCACATTCGAGCTCAAAGTGGCACATTCCGATCTCGGAAAAATGAAGCGCGCCGCTCCGCGTCGCGCTTCATTTGCTTCCCTCGCTCGGAAATGTGCCACTTTTCGCTCGAATGCGCACATCCTAGTATTTATTAAATTAGTATAATTTACTGCGCCCTCCTTCAAATCAAAAATTTTAATTTAATTTAGTAAATATCGATTTTATATTCGAAAAACGTATTTACTATAGCAATGAGTGAAAGGGAGCGAAAAGATACGATAATCTTGTTTGTACAAGTGAGAGGGACCAATTAAAATTACTCAACTGATTTTTCGTCCGATTTATTTGCTTAAATTATTGTGAATCGTGCTTAAAGCGGAGTGTGCACATTCGAGCTCAAAGTGGCACATTTAGATCTCGGGAAAATGAAGCGCGCCGCTCCGCGTCGCGCTCTATTTGCTTCCCTCGCTCGGAAATGTGCCACTTTTCGCTCAAATACGCACATCCTCGTATATATTACATTAACATAATTTACCATAAGCTCCTTTAAATTAAAAATTTTAATTTAATTTAATAAATATCGATTTTATTTTTGAAAAACGTATTTACTATAGCAATGAGTGGAAGGGAGCGAAAAGATACAATAATCTCGTTGGTACAAGTGAGAAGGACCGATTAAAATTACTCAACTGATTTTTCGTCCGATTTATTGGCTTAAATTATTGTGAATCACGCTTAAAGCCGAGTGTGCACATTCGAGCTCAAAGTGGCACATTTCGATCTCGGGAAAATGAAGCGCGCCGCTCCGCGTCGCGCTTCATTTGCCTCCCTCGCTCGGAAATGTGCCACTTTTCGCTCGAATGCGCACATCCTCGTATTTATTACATTAACATAATTTACCATAAGCTCTTTTAAATTAAAAATTTTAATTTAATTTAATAAATATCGATTTTATTTTCGTAAAACGTATTTACCATAGCAATGAGTGGAAGGGAGCAAAAAGATACAATTGTGTTTTACTTAAACCTATTAATTTTTAATTATTAATTATTAAAATATATTTCTTATCATTGAACTATCATAAAGTACAATTTTGTAGTATTATTTCATTTTATTTTCGTGGTATAGCAAATCCCACCTAATATGGCATGTGACATTTAGTCACCTAGTATGCGGAAGGTTAAATCGTCGCCCGATGAATGGTAGCGATTCTGGATTCCATCAAATTTTTGTGTCATACATTTGTCTAATTTAATTTTACTGGTTGTGTTTTGGTACAGTTGTTTAATTACATTTATCCACTTTTCTTCAATGCCTTATCGCCGCATGGCCTGCCACAATAGGCCTTTTCCAGGTCCATTGAGACCATATGCGTTTCTACATTATTTTCTTTATTTTTTTTTATCAGATTAGTTTTCTCAAAGACATCGTAGGATAATTCTAAATTTTTTTTAACAATTATATCTTTAAACAAACAAATCTCGACAAGTTTTTGGACATCGAAAGAATTTACATAGGACGAAAAATATGAAATGTTTATTAGCCATGCATTAACATTCGCTTTTCTCATTTTTGAAACTGACAGATTAAGGTTGTACGATAAATCGATGTGTTTATAACGCAATATAATCCTCAAAGGTAAATAAACTAGGGATTATAAATCAGAGCTTAAGTTTGAACTCATCTTGCAGGATCTTCGCCGATTTCTCGTCCCATTTTGCAGGGCACGCTGCACTTAACATTAATACCGAAATCTTTAGTTTTATTACTTGCACATAAAAAATAATGGTAAATCCTGGGCGCAGGGCACTCAATACTTAACGAGCGCTGACCCAAGAAGAAAAATTATTTTTCTAAATGCAAATACTAGCTATATGTTAACGACTTTATAGCTCATGTTTAACGCACTGCTGTTAAACTTAATTACAAATTGCCTCAATCAAAGATTCGTTCCATCCGTATGAAAACGCTATTCAAATCTGTAGATCTACGAGAGGAGACCGCTCCTTTTTGTTGTGGGTGTTTCTAGCTCTTATAAATCAAACTCCTACACAAAGAAAAGCGTAAAGACGTTGACACTTCTAGTGCAAAATTTCTGTTCGATCCTCCAATTAAACCCATTTCCCTACGCACGTACACTTCTAAATTATTGCCACCTTTCGATCTTGATAATGCGGAACTAAGTTTTGTTCGTGGAAGCACTGAAATCGAAATTGTGCCGTAATAACGACATTAATCCGCTATTCGGCGGTGATTGCATTTATAAAATTATTTGACCACAATGCGACCTTAACTCTGGCCTTTACACTTACCTTGCTCATGTCTCTACACGCTTTATAACGTAATTTTTGCATATTAGCGCCTCGATCGCTGCAAAAACTTCTGCAAGGACACGTATTTAATTAAGAATATGTATGTAGCATAATTATCTAACAACTTTTTACTATTGCTTATTATTGCGGCTAACGGAGCTTTTAGTTTTTATTCATTCATTGCGTTTTGTGACGATTGGATTTATTTCCTCCATAAGAAAAGAATTTTTTAATTCGATTTAAAATCCAAGCGTTTTAATTAAATTACTTGCGTATGATTCACTCTATCTATTAATTTTATTGTAAAAATGTTTGGGGATTTGGGGTTCGTTTTAGTAAAACGGGGTGGGTTGTTATTTAGTCGTTGAGCAACTTTGGTATTGTTGGGGGGTGGTGGCCCACAGAAGCGATTAATATTTCATGTCTAAGGACTTTAAAATAATATAGATCAGAACCGTAGGTACATATTGTAAAACCAAATTTACTTTTTGCAAAATCAATTTTGCTTTTCTGCTAATCAAATTTTACTGTTTTGCAAATTCGACCCGTTTTTCTCGAGAATTTCAAATAGCACGCCTATGGTGTTTTAAGCCTATCCGAACCCAAAAGTCTGATAAATACGAATCTGTATAGTTTTTAAAGATCCGTCCATAAATAACGGCACTACAATTTTTTTAATGTAAAATTTTGTGCAAAAATGAACCTGAAACTTCAACCCTTAATTACTCAAAAAATTAACATTGCGCCCTATGCCAATTTTGAACCTATCTTATGGAAAAATGTCTCAAGATTGCGAATCAAAGTCGTTTTTAATGATCGGGTCAAAAATAAGGGTGCTACGATTGTTTTTGTGAGTCAAAGTGTAATTTTTTTGATTTATTTAGTTTTCTTGAAAATTTTGGGTGTTGAAGGAGGAGCAGGGAAAATGGCTCCGGCTATGTATGTTTGAGGTCGACAGGAACGTCCTGTAACAATTTAAAGCAAATCCATTACCTAAAATTTTTTTTCCTCAAAAATACGCAAGGGCAATCCATGTTTTTTCTCGATTTTGGCCGATTTTGGGGTTTAGAGTTAGGATTGGATTCTAACGTGTTAGGGTTGGAAACGTGCAGAAACGAAAGGATGTGACGAAATTCGCAAAGACGGCAGAGTTAGAGCATTTTGAAAAATAAAAATTTGAGTACAATTTACATTTTGTAAGCTTCGAACGCGTTTTTCTCCCAGACTTAACATTGGGTCTTATTTTTTTTTAGCTAATCTTAGGCTTCAATAAATGGACTTTTAGAATCTGAAATGTTTTTAAAGATGTGTTTACAAATAACCGAACTACGATTTTGTCAATGTGAAAATTTAGAAAAAAATATTTACAAGTTGGACTCTTCGAACCTGTTTTTCTCAAAAATTTTAAATAGCATGCCTATAGCTTTTTGTGCCTCTTTGAAGCAAAAAGGTATAATAAATCCAAATCTGTATAATTTTTAAATATCAGTTTACGAATAACGGCGCTACAATTTATTAAATCTCAAATTTTGTGCTACCAAAATGACTCTAACTTCAACCCTTAATTACTCGAAAAATTAACATTGCGCCTTATGCAGATTTTGCACGTATCTTATGGACAGAAGTCTCAAAATTCCGAATTCGGGTTGTTTTTAACGATCTGATTAAAAATGAGGGCGCTACGATCATTTTAGCGAATCAAAATGTATTTTTTCTGATTTATTTAGTTTTCTGGAAAATTTTGTGGGTTGAAGGGGGAGCCGAGAAGAATGGCTCCGGCTATGTGAGTTTCTTCCTTATTTTAAAACTAATTTTTCGACAAACTCTACAACTTATTATAAATGCAATTAAAGAAGGATCTTCCTGTGGCATATATTTAAAAATTAAATGTCCCGATGAGAAAATGGCATAAGCGTTTTCCAACGCGAAAAGAAATAAAGGAAACACTTCCAACAAAAACAATGCGCAGTATAAATTAATAACAATAATTAGATATCTACTTCAAATATATTAAAGGTTGCAGATGATTATATTAAATTACTGACCCACGAAAACGTTAACAAGGATAATTATAAATGTCATGGCAAAGCATTGTTACATTTTTATGGACATTTTGTAAACAAAGAAATTTCAATGTTTACGACCGTTCGAGACGCGAGCGTTTGCGATTTTGCTAAGTTATTCAAAATTATTCAAAAAAAAACTTTCCTACAAATATGAAAGTTGTCAGGATAAATATTGATTGTAAACTTGACGGATCTCTCAAAGCTAGACTTTTACGGTTGAGTCAATTAGTTTACTTTGGCGAACTTTTAACCTTCGAGTTAATTTATTGTTTACATGTTTGGTTATCATTTAAAGATTTCGTTCGAGTTGTGTAATTATTGAAATTAACTTTTGCACTATGGCTGCGTAGAGGAAGCGTAAGCGATCGATCTTTTTTCCGACGCCTTTCCAAAGCTAATTAAAATTACATCAAACATCTCGGAAATTGAATTTGGAACAGACCTAACGTATAACTAATTCTAACGTGCGCTAAATATTGATATAATTTCTAGGAGAAAAAGTGATTAGCATCTCGCGCTTATTTTCCCACAAGAACAAGAACTAGCACTTTACCCGACTTACAATTTCTCATTTATTGCTTTTAGTTTTATTGATATATTACGCGTTGAGACAGTTTAATAATATGTAAGAATAATTGGTAATCACGTTTTAAGGCCATTTGTGTCAGCAATAATGAAAATATACGTTGGCACTCGGAAAAAATTGTTCTCGCCGTACACTTGTGCAACGCTTACAGGTTGACCTATGATTAATTATTAATATTGAATTAATAAATTCAATTAATTAAAAATGTGTAATACTTGTAGGTGAATAAAGGCGAGCATAATAGTTTCCTATGTTAACCAGGGTCGGTTCGATCAAAAGCAGCCCACTCTAAAGTTTTTTTAAAAAAAACGTGAAAAAACGATAACACCAGCACCCATAAAAAAAGTGGGGTGTACATTTGACCACATGCATCTATCTATATTTTGATGGGCTGAATTCAAATCCGAAGTTCGTTTGGCGCGTACACTCTAAAATTTTGATTAAATTGCAAAAAATGACTAAAAATTGCAGTTATGCAAATGAAGAAAATTTTATTAGACTAGATCAAATATCTTTCTTATATATTTTGATACCATGAATGCAAATTCAGAATCTGTTAATCTCGATTATTCTATATTTATCAAAAATCGTAAAAAATAGTAATAAGGTAGTGGAAAATAGCAAAAAATAATATCACTATCACGCAAAAAAAAAGTGGTCTGTATATTTGACCAGCCCCATCTATCTATATGTAATTTGATGCGCTGAATCTAAATCCGAAGTCCGTTTGCCCCGTACAGCCTCAAAATTTTAAGCAAATTGCAAAACTTGCCAAAAATGGCCAAAAATGAAGTTATGAAAATAAAAAAAAAATATTTTACTATTTCAAGTATCTTTTTTATATATTTGGATGCGATGAATCGAAATCCAGAATCTGTTAGTCTTGATCATTCATATATTTATCAAAAATCGTAAAAAATAATAATAAAGTAGTGGAAAATAGCAAAAAACAATATCACTATCACACAAAAAAAAAGTGGTCTGTACATTTGACCAGCCCCATCTATCTATATGTAATTTGATGCGCTGAATCTAAATCCGAAGTCCGTTTGTCCCGTACAGCCTCAAAATTTTAAGCAAATTGCAAAACTTGCCAAAAATGGCCAAAAATGAAGTTATGAAAATGAAAAAAAAATATTTAACTATTTCAAGTATCTTTTTTATATATTAGGATGCGATGAATTGAAATCCAGAATCTGTTAGTCTCGATCATTCCTATATTTATCAAAAATCGTAAAAAATAGTAATAAAGTAGTGGAAAATAGCAAAAAACAATATCACTATCACGCAAAAAAAAGTGGTCTGTACATTTGAGCAGCCCCATCTATCTATATGTAATTTGATGCGCTGAATCTAAATCCGAAGTACGTTTGGCGCGTACAGCCTCAAAATTTTAGAGAAATTGCAAAAATCTGCCAAAAATGACCAAAAATTAAGTTATAAAAATGAAAAAATTATTTAACTAGATCAAGTATCTTTTTTATATATTTGGATGCGATGAATCCAAATTCAAAATCTGTTAATCTCGATCATTCATTTGTTTATCAAACATTGTAAAAAATAGTAATAAAGTAGTAGAAAATTGCAAAAAATAATATCACCGGCACACACAAAAAAATGTATTGTACATTTTGACCAGAGCCCTTTAATCATATGTATTTTGATGGGCTTAATTCAAATCCAAAGTCCGTTTGGCCCGTACACCTTCTAAATTTTGAGTAAATTGCGAAAAACTACTTAAATTGGCAGTTTTTTGCAATTTACTCAAAATTTTAAGATGTATGGGGCAAACGGCCTTCGGATTTGGACTCAGCGCATTAAAATACATATAGATATATAATATATAATATAGATATATAAATTGTCTTTTTTAACATCGTCATATTTCTTGTTTAAGACAATAAACAACCACAATTAAAAAAAATTATGATTTAATTTTCTAATATAAGCAAACAATAATAAAAAAATATTTTTTGTATTAATTACAATAATAATTTTAATTATCCATCCAAAATGGCCGACTTTTAAACAAAGAGCACATTTTCTTGGGACAAATGTATATCTTACTTGGAAGGTTTTCAATACTTCATTCAAGACAAAATAAGCTTCTTTGAAGAGTCGAGGTATTGAATAGAGAATTTTTGCCTTGTTTATGTAACAAGTCTAATTTATTGATTCAACAGTAATTTATCGGATTAAGAAGACAGAATAATTCGAAAAAAATTCCATTTGCAAGAAAACAATTTGATTTTCATTTAAAATGAATTTCTTTCAGTGTTAAAATTATTACTAAATAAAGCCAGTCGGATTACCAAACACTATAGTGTTTGGTAAAGAATAAATCGATCGAATACACAAAGTTCGAATTATCAAGACATTACTGTACATGTACTTGTATTTATCATTAATATTCAAAGTGTAAAAAAAAACGCGTGGGAAGGCTATTTTACTCATTAGATGTCTATTAATTACAGAAAACCTATTTAATATTTATTTATTTTATGATTTTAAGTCTAATTAATTTTTTTGCGTATTAATATTGTGAAGCTTATAAGTTATCCGTCGCTCTTTATAATTGTGCCCAATTTTGGTAAATAAGCAAAGTGCGCATTGATTAATGAATGGATAAAACATAATTCTGATACATAAAAGGACAGATAATGCATTTCTGCGAAGACGGAGATTTCTTCCGGAATGTTTATTGATAAATGGGATAATTGATTCAGTGCACTAGTTGTTACATGGTAATATGCATTAAATAAAAGCCTTCGGTATTTACTTCCACTTTTTCCTCTAAGTTTGCTGTCTCTTTGAAAAACGAGTAGCAGCAGCGTCCACGTACTTCTTGTACTATTCGAAATAGTTGTTGCTTTATCGAACGTGATTCTATTGAATTTACTATTTAAAATTAAAACTAGTTCAGGATTGACAGCTGTATCATTCGCTGTGTATGTGAATTGCGGCATAGCTGCACCCACATAGCAAGAATGGCTTGTTATTTTTAACATTTTCTATATTCTATTCGATTATTGTGTTGCCGACTGTGCATTATAATATTCAATGAGGTGCTCTTGCGAAAGCCTTGCGCAACCTCGGTCGTGATTGAAAAGGGTCTTTCGTCCACTAAAAAAAAAATTAGAAAACCTTAACCTTCTTTCTCGCATCCGACGACCTGTCCTCCGCAATCATCGGCGACTTAAAAGTCGCTTTTTTGTAACACAATGGCGAGCAACATGTGTGTGTGGCAAGTATGCCATTAATTAAAGTTATCTAACATGCATCTCTTTGCCGTTGCACTCATTACATCCGATTTTTTCTCCGATCGCCTGTTAGCCATGAAGGGAAGCATTTCAATGCCCAACAGCTACCAAATTAAAGGCATGCTTTCTCGAACGAAAAAGTAAATAAACCATTACGACGCTCTTCAAAAGTTTCAACTGGTTTCGGTCGAGGCGTGTTTAATTTTAATCCACATCAGCACAAAAATATTTTTAAAATATGGAGATGTGTGCCCAAAAAGGTCGAATAAGTATTTTTAAAGATATACTTCTTTTGGGGCGTTGAGAGCAAATGCTAATGGCAATTCGACAGTATGAAGTTAGCCGTCTAAGAAAGTAAATTAATTATTGTGAATCGTGCTTAAAACCGAGTGTGCGCATTCGAGCGAAAAGTGGCACATTTCGATCTCGGGAAAATGAAGCGCGCCGCTCCGCGTCGCGCTTCATTTGCCTCCCTCGCTCGGAAATGTGCCACTTTTCGCTCGAATGCGCCCATCTTCGTATTAATTGAATTTATCTATTTAATCCGTCGCTCTTTCTACTTGCCTTTTTTTCCTGTAGTCAGGTTTACAAATTTCCGCCGTCGGAATTTTAGAAAATAAAAATTATTATTTACCAAATGTAATATTTTTGAGTTTCTCAATATTTTGTTCTTTAAAAAAAATTGTAGGAAAAATATTAGTTTTTAAACGCCTTATATGCCCATAGTTGAATCTATGTGACTTAAATGATTTCACCCCTAAAAAATCTGTAAGTCAATTTGAATCGATTTTTGCATTTTCTTCATAAACGGCTAGACTTATAGCGCAAGCGACATAAAGAACAGTTTTAATTTTTTGACTTATTAAAAGTTGAAGTTTTAGGTTCATTTTAAAGCCCAAAATTTTACGTTAAAAAAATTCTAGTGCCGTTATTTGTGGACACATGTTGAAAAACTATACAGGTTCCGTTTTGCCCAGAATGTTTGGCTTTGTTTAGGTCCAAAAAACCATAGCGGTGCCATTTAAAATTCTTGAGAAAAATGGGTTCGAAAAGTCCAAATTGTAATTTTTTTAAATTTTTCACTTTAAATTTTTACAGGACGTTTTTGTGAGCCCCAAACCGACATAGCCGGAACCATTCTTCTCGGCTCCCCTTTAAACACCCAAAATTTTCGCAAAAACTAAATAAATTCAAAAAAATACACTTTCCTCACAAAAACGATGGTAGCGACTTCATTTTAGATCCGATCATTAAAAACCGCTAGGATTCGGAATCTTGAAACTTTTTCCTATAAGATACGTGTCAAATCAATATTAAGCGCAATGTTAATTTTTTGAGTAATTAAGGGTTGAAGTTTTAGATTCATTTTTTTAGCACAAAAGTTTTCGTTAAAAAAATTCTACCGTCGTTATTTGTGAAGGATCTTTAAAAACTATACAGATTTTGATTTGTCCTGATTTTGTGGCTTCGGGTAGGTTTAAAAAACATAGACGTGCCACTTAAAATTCTTGAGAAAAATGGGTATGAAGAGTCCAACTTGTAATTAATATTTCTAAATTTTACTTTGAAAAATCGTAGCTCACTTATTTGTGTACCGATTTTTACAAACTTTCCAGATTCTGAAAGCCCATTTATCGGAGCGTAAGATCATCTAAGAAAATTAAAAAGGCCCAATGTTAAGTCTAAGAGAAAAACGGGTTCTAAGCTTTCAAAACATAAGTTTTACCCTCTTCACTGATGTTTTGAGCCTATTGTTATCAGTCGGTTAATGTAATCAATTTATTTTAATACTATAATAAATTAGAAGAGTTGCGCCTAAATAAACAATATAAAAAAAATTGTAAATAAAAGCATAACAATGCAATTTGAACCATACAAATTCCCACCGTCTGAATTTTATAAAATAAAAAATTATTATTTAACAAATGTAATATTTTTGATTTGCTTAATATTTAATACTATAATAAATTAGAAGAATTGCGCTAAATAACCAATATAAAAAAAATGGAAATAAAAGCTTAAAAATATAATTTGAATCATACAAATTCCCGCCGTTCGAATTTTAGAAAATGAAAAATTGTTATTTTAACAAATGTAATATTTTTTAAATATTAGAAAAAAACATTTTTAGAATATTTTTCCGAAACATTACAAAAAATATTTTTAATACATTTCCAAAGAAATATTTCGAAATACCGTATACTGATAGGGATATTAAATTGTAAATTCTTAAGAGTTGGCGTTTCCAATAATTAGTTTGGAAAATATGTCGGACTGATAATGGTCACCAAATAAAGCAAAAACGGTCTTATTCTAATACCAGATAAGTATTGCTTACATAGTTAACTCAAATTAATAATTATAAGGAATGTTATAACGTTATTAATCTATACATATGTGGAGAGAAATCTCGGCGGTCAGACTGGTGGAATTTTTAATAAAACGTTATTTATACGGTAGCTACGTATTAATTACTTAAGATAAGGTGTAAATCTTTCTGAATAGTTGTGTGCCCGATGTACATATTTGTTGGCTTTAATTATGCGTTGTCTACTTTGTATTTTCTGCTTGAAATGTAATTTTTAATTGTGAAAAATATTTAGCATAATGCAGGAAATATTAAGCTTCTTTTTGTTATTCTTAATTGCTCCTCCAACTCGTGCAATTTGTTACACTTTAGGTTCCGCTATTATTGTATTTTTTTTTAATGTCGGTTATTTTTGTTCTAGGTAAGTCCATACTGCTTTCTTGGATATACAATTGTGGTGAGTGAGTTGCTCAACTTACATTTTGTATAGTTTTTAATGTTCGTTGTTTTTGAACGATTACGCTTTTAAAATGGTATATAGTTTTCTTGGATTTTTAACGTTTTTACTTAAGTCAATTTTAAGTTCATTATTCGAAATA
This sequence comes from Sinopyrophorus schimmeli, assembly GCA_036325965.1. Classification (NCBI taxonomy): domain Eukaryota; kingdom Metazoa; phylum Arthropoda; class Insecta; order Coleoptera; family Elateridae; genus Sinopyrophorus; species Sinopyrophorus schimmeli. The sequence goes on from JARFIZ010000202.1 coordinate 1,787,521, forward strand.
AAGTATGTACTTAAGCAGGTATTTAAATTGAAACATGCAGCTTATTTTCACAATGCAAGAAGTTTATTATAGGTAGTATGGGAGTTTTACACTTTGAACGAATTTAATGCCTGATCTACTTTTTTGGGGTTACTTAGAATTTTTTAAGTATTTTCTGGTTAATTAAAACTGCAATAAATAACTTCCTTGCAAAAGTTTGACCAATTACGCGATTTTAAGAAATTGTGTTTTGTAAAATAATGTCATTGGAGAATATTACATTTTTAATTGATTTAATACCTGCCCTACTTTTTTATAGTTACTTAGAATTTTTTAATTATTTTTTTGGTTTATTAAGAACTCTAAAAAATGACTTCCATTCAGTAGTTTGGCCGATTTCGCGATTTTAAAAAATTGTGTATTTTAAAATAAAATGATTGAAAAATCTCACATTTTGAAATGATTGAATGCTTTCCGGCTTATTTGGGGTTACTAAAAATTTTTTTAATTATTTTTCTGGTTTATTAAAAACTATTAAAAAACTTTTGTGCAATAATTTGAGTGATTTCACAATTTTAAAAAATTGTGTTTTTTAAAATAAAATCAAATTTTAAATGATTTAATGCTTGTTCGGCTTTTCTAGACTTATTTAGAATTTTTAATTATTTTTTCCGCTTATTAAAAACTATAGTGAAAAGTATCCATGAAATAGTTTGATCAATTTCACGATTTAAAAAAATTGGGTTGATTAATACAAAATGATTGAAATATTTCACATTTTTAAATGATTTAATGCCTGTCCGGCTTTTTTAGGGTTACTTAGAATTTTTTAATTATTTTTTTGCTTTATTAAGAACTCCTATAAAGAACTTCTATGCAATAATTTGACCGATTTCACGATTTTAAAAAATTGTATTTTTTTAATACAAAATTATTGGGAAATCTCACATTTTGAAATGATTTAATGCCTGTCCGGCTCCTTTAGGATTTCTTAAAATTTTTAAATTATTTTTTAGGTAGTTTATTAAAAACACTAATAAAAAACTTCTATGAAATAGTTTGACCTATTGTGCGAGTTTAAACAGAAATTATTCCAAATCTTACATTATTTATTGATTCAGTCCTTGTATGGTTTTTTTAGGGGTAGTTAGAATTTTTTAATTATTTTTCCTTTTTATTATAAACTTTAATAAATTACTTTTACGCATTAGTGTTCCAAAATTTGCGATTTTATAAAATTGTGATTTAATACAAAATCATTTTTAGTCTTATATTAATTATTAATTAATTAATTTTGTGCCCTGTTTTTTTAATTATTTTTTTTAGTTTGTTACAAAACTTTGATAAATCATTTCTGTACCTACATTTCTCTTTGCGATTCTAAAAATTTGTTTTTTTTTAAATGTTGGACTCATCGAGAAAAGCCAACATTGCGACCTCTTTGACTTAAGAAACATTCATTTTGGCACGATGTCGAACAGGACTTTTTACAATAATTAATTGACGCTATTAAAAAACCACACTCAACTTAGAGTTTAAAATGACCCGTCTTGAATTAGAAAAAATAATTGATACAGATAAGCGCATTGTCGTTTTCGGTCGAATTTAATTTAATTACACGTCAAAGTCACTTTACACATGTCCACCTTTCGCGAATAAGTGCATTTGAACCTTAAAAAAAATTAGAAATTGATTTAAAACGTTGTTTTTTGCCAACCAAATTACTTATGAGTTTTTATGGTATTAGAAATTTGAATTTCATTTTACATAATGGGTAGCTATTAGAGAAAAAAATTATATGCAGATTCTTATAAGTTACGCATGTAGCTACAATTATTATAACTTTCGAATACAATGTATCAAAGTTTATTTGACAAGCAGAACGTTGTTAGCATAACAACAGTTAATTATTATTGTGTATAAACAATTAGAACTTACGGAGTTATTAGCTTAATGGGCACTAACAGCACAAAGAAACTCAGATATTAAACTAATCAAAAATTTAAAAAAAAAAAGAAATATTTCTAATTAATTAAGAACGCTCTTACTTTCTCGGAGGCCGGCTTCCAACATTTTCATAAAAATAATTATATCACATTTTATTGTTGTTTCGCGTTCATTTTTAATGTGGTGCATTTCTCGTTTGCAGTTTAACAAACGACAAAAAACTCATAAAACGCATTAACCTCGTTTAGCGCAAATAATTACGAAAAAAAAGGAAAACGAAAAACTGTAGGGCATATTTTGAAACTTCTACAGCTCGAGCTCATTATCGATCATAAAAGTCGTATCGAGTGTAATTGTGGTTTGAAATTGTGGAATGATTTTTTTTAGCGTAGTACCGATTCGATTTCGTGATTGTTGAAAAGAGCTAAAGGCGTTGACACGACGTTAAAATAAACAATGCCAAAGATTTGCATAGTTCTGCTTAGCAAAAGCGAGCGTTCTTTACTTTTAGTACAAAGAGATAATTCCAGCTACTGTTTTTCTTATCTTCGAATAGTATCGAAATGTAGCAGGAACGAAAGAAAAATCTTGCTCGATTTTATCTTATGTGCAGTAGCTTCGCATTTCCGATGTTATCTTCGGCTCGATAACCGCAATTAAAGGCTTAATGTATGTACTGTTACTGTCTAATTGTTGTTATTTATTCAGCTATAACGGATTAGATAAAAGTATTATCGATCCGAAAGACGTGGGCGAGCTTTAAAGAGATTTCTTAGTCCGAATTTGGAAAAGATTATGTCAGAAATTTTTGCGTTACAGTTAGACGCTTAACAAACCAAACTAATCGCTTTTTTCTGTTATTTTTCTTAATGTTACGAAACTATAATTAATTTGCGTTTCTCGTTTTCGTTTTTCGGATCCAGGTCGTCGTTATTAATGATCGTCGAAGATGTTAAAGTTGTAAATAAACGTAATATTGTTGTAATTGCATTTGCGAACCGTTAGAAATTTTAATAACAATTTTTAACGTCGACTTCGAACAGATCCAATCGAACAATTTTGTACTTTTGTAGAGGTGCAGGCGTCCTTGTCGGCTTTGTGCGGGCGTCGATGGTTGCGTCTCTGTTTATCTGCGTTTCCGTGGTTGTTTTACTAAATCCTACCACTAAAATTAATTTTTAAACGTTTCATTTAGAGGATCCTTTTTAAGGACCCAGCTTAAGGTTGATGAACTCAGAGATTACAGAATGTTACTTCTAAAGTAACATTCGTATATTATAAGATAATTAATTGCCACAATCAGCTCTTTTCTTAATTACTTCTCGAGTTCCTAACCCAACTAATATTATACGTTATTAATTAAATTTTATTAATCGACGTTTAAAAAAAAATGAATAACAGGATGGCTTTATAATTAATGAGCTTTTTATTAACGCTAAATAAATTCCAAATTTTTTTTTAAAATTTATTTATAGTGGACAAGGTCGATTTTAAAATTGCGATAGAATTGTAACAAATTCGAATCGCATTTGAATACGTAATTAATTTATTTTTCGTCAGAATTATAATAACCCAAAAAATTAGTTCAAAAATTCTAACGATCTTTGATGAAGCAGGATTATTAAAATTAAATATTTCACATTTAAATTTGCCGCTTTAAACGACGATTGGCATCCATTATAATTTAATTAATTTCCATGGTAACCGTCTATTTGAGATTGAATTAATTGGAGTAAAACTAATTTTTTGATTTGAAAGTGAAACGATCTAATAAAACGAAGATGTGCGCGTTCGAGCGAAAAGTGGCACATTTCCGAGCGAGGGAAGCAAATGAAGCGCGACGCGGAGCGGCGCGCTTCATTTTCCCGAGATCGGAATGTGCCACTTTGAGCTCGAATGTGCACACTCGGTTTTAAGCATAATTCACAATAATTTCGGCCAATAAATTAACACGAATATTCAGTTGAATAATATTAGTCGTTCCCTCTCACTTTTATTAAAGAGATTTTCGTATCTTTTTGCTCTCTTCCACTCATTGCTATGGTAAATACGTTTTTTTATTTTCATATTCTTATTTAATTTTTTTTAACTGCGACATTAAATTTGCCGCCCTAAGCTATAGCCCTTCCAGCCTTATAGTAAATCCGGCTCTGTCTATGTGAAGGCACACATTGGAAATAATAATTTTTTCACATAGATTATAAGAAGACATTAATTGAATAAAAATTCTATTTACCTTTGCGACAAATTTCTGTGTGATCCATTAGGTGTTACACAATTCATTTAAGGACACAAAACGCGTAATTTTTTAGAAATAAATTAAAGCACAATTTGCGAGAATCATCACTGCACGAACGCCGATTCAAAACTGAATAGATTTGCAAAAGACAAAGAAAATACCAGTTTTGTTAACAAATATTTCCAACGAAATAAAAGTATTGATTTATTTTTATCGCACTTGTGCCGTATATTTGCAAAAAGTTTACTTTCAAACATCGAACGACTGCTTATCAGAAATAACAGAACAACAGATAACTCATACTAAAAGAGCCTTGAATGCGCATATTTCTAAACAGTATTAAATTAGAAATTAAAAAATATGTTGATTTAATATTTTTAGAAGAAGTTTTTTTATTTTTAGAATTAGAGAATAGAAAATTAATATAGGCAAATTCAGTAAATACGAAGATGTGCACATTCGAGCGCAAAGTGGCACATTTCCGAGCGAGGTAGGCAAATGAAGCGCGACGCGGGGCGGCGCGCTTTATTTTTTTCCGAGATCGGAAGGTGCCACTTGAGCTCGAATGTGCACACTCGGTTTAAGCATAATTCACAATAATTTCGGCCAATAAATTAACACGAATTTCAGTTATAAATCCTTTTATTAAAAATTTTCGTCATTTGTTAATCCACATTCTATGTAAATAGTTTTATTTAATTTATTAATTAAATATTTGCCCATATAGCCCTTCAGCCTATGTAATCCGCTTATAAAATTGAATTAATTTTTCCGTTATAGAAGAATTAATTGAAAAAAATTTTATTTTGAAAGTGAAACATTAGATAAAACAAGATGTGCGCGTTCGAGCGAAAAGTGGCACATTTCCGAGGAAGCAAATTTGGAAGCGCGACGACGGCGCGCGCCATTCAAACTCAATGATTTGCAAAGCAAAGAAAATCCATTTTGTTAACAATATTTCCAACAAATAAAATTTCGGCCAATAAATTAACACGAATATTCAGTTGAATAATATTAGTCGTTCTCTCACTTTTATTAAAGAGATTTTCGTATCTTTTGCTCTCTTCCACTCATTGCTATGGTAAATACGTTTTTATTTTCATATTCTTATTTAATTTTTTAACTGCGACATTAAATTTGCCGCCCTAAGCTATAGCCCTTCCAGCCTTATAGTAAATCCGGCTCTGTCTATGTGAAGGCACACATTGGAAATAATAATTTTTCACATAGATTATAAGAAGACATTAATTGAATAAAATTTATTTACCTTTGCGACAAATTTCTGTGTGATCCATTAGGTGTTACACAATTCATTTAAGACACAAAACCGTAATTTTTAGAAATAAATTAAAGCACAATTTGCGAGAATCATCACTGCACGAACGCCGATTCAAAACTGAATAGATTTGCAAAGACAAAGAAAATACCAGTTTTGTTAACAAATATTTCCAACGAAATAAAAGTATTGATTTATTTTTATCGCACTTGTGCCGTATATTTGCAAAAGTTTACTTTCAAACATCGAACGACTGCTTATCAGAAATAACAGAACAACAGATAACTCAACTAAAAGAGCCTTGAATGCGCATATTTCTAAACAGTATTAAATTAGAAATTAAAAATATGTTGATTTAATTTTTAGAAGAAGTTTTTATTTTTAGAATTAGAGAATAGAAAATTAATATAGGCAAATTCAGTAAATACGAAGATGTGCACATTCGAGCGCAAAGTGGCACATTTCCGAGCGAGGTAGGCAAATGAAGCGCGACGCGGGGCGGCGCGCTTTATTTTTTTCCGAGATCGGAAGGTGCCACTTTGAGCTCGAATGTGCACACTAAGTTTTAAGTGTGATTCACAATAAATTAATACAAATATTCAGTTGAATAATTTTAGTCGTTCCCTCTCACTCGCAATGAGGATATTGTCATATATTTTCGCTCCCTTCCACTCATTGCCATGGTAAATACGTTTTTCGAACATAAAATCGATATTCATAAAATTAAATTTAAATTTACGATTTGAAAGAACGAAGAATAAAGTAGACAAATCCAATTAACGCAAAGATGTGCGCGTTCGAGCGAAAAGTGGCACATTTCCGAGCGAGGGAAGCAAATGAAGCGCGACGCGGAGCGGCGCGCTTCATTTTCCCGAGATCGGAATGTGCCACTTTGAGCTCGAATGTGCACACTCGGTTTTAAGCATAATTCACAATAATTTCGGCCAATTAATTAACACGAATATTCAGTTGAATAATATTAGTCGTTCCCTCTCACTTTTATTAAAGAGATTTTCGTATCTTTTTGCTCTCTTCCACTCATTGCTATGGTAAATACGTTTTTTTATTTTCATATTCTTATTTAATTTTTTTTAACTGCGACATTAAATTTGCCGCCCTAAGCTATAGCCCTTCCAGCCTTATAGTAAATCCGGCTCTGTCTATGTGAAGGCACACATTGGAAATAATAATTTTTTCACATAGATTATAAGAAGACATTAATTGAATAAAAATTCTATTTACCTTTGCGACAAATTTCTGTGTGATCCATTAGGTGTTACACAATTTATTTAAACACACAAAACACGTAATTTTTTATAAATAAATTAAAGCACAATTTGCGAGAATCGTCACTGCACGAACGCCGATTCAAAACTGAATAGATTTGCAAACGACAAAGCAAATACCAGTTTTGTTAACAAATATTTCCAACGAAATAAAAGTATTGATTAATTTTTATCGCACTTGTGCCGTATATTTGCAAAAAGTTTACTTTCAAACATCGAACGACTGCTTATCAGAAATAACAGAACAACAGATAACTCGTACTAAAAGAGCCTTGAATGCGCATATTTCTAAACAGTATTAAATTAGAAATTAAAAAATATGTTGATTTAATATTTTTAGAAGAAGTTTTTTTATTTTTAGAATTAGAGAATAGAAAATTAATATAGGCAAATCCAGTAAATACGAAGATGTGCACATTCGAGCGCAAAGTGGCACGTTTCCGAGCGAGGGAAGCAAATGAAGCGCGACGCGGAGAGCGGCGCGCTTCATTTTCCCGAGATCGGAATGTGCCACTTTGAGCTCGAATGTGCACACTCGGTTTTAAGCATAATTCACAATAATTTCGGCCAATTAATTAACACGAATATTCAGTTGAATAATATTAGTCGTTCCCTCTCACTTTTATTAAAGAGATTTTCGTATCTTTTTGCTCTCTTCCACTCATTGCTATGGTAAATACGTTTTTTTATTTTCATATTCTTATTTAATTTTTTTTAACTGCGACATTAAATTTGCCGCCCTAAGCTATAGCCCTTCCAGCCTTATAGTAAATCCGGCTCTGTCTATGTGAAGGCACACATTGGAAATAATAATTTTTTCACATAGATTATAAGAAGACATTAATTGAATAAAAATTCTATTTACCTTTGCGACAAATTTCTGTGTGATCCATTAGGTGTTACACAATTTATTTAAACACACAAAACACGTAATTTTTTATAAATAAATTAAAGCACAATTTGCGAGAATCGTCACTGCACGAACGCCGATTCAAAACTGAATAGATTTGCAAACGACAAAGCAAATACCAATTTTGTTAACAAATATTTCCAACGAAATAAAAGTATTGATTTATTTTTATCGCACTTGTGCCGTATATTTGCAAAAAGTTTACTTTCAAACATCGAACGACTGCTTATCAGAAATAACAGAACAACAGATAACTCGTAATAAAAGAGCCTTGAATGCGCATATTTCTAAACAGTATTAAATTAGAAATTAAAAAATATGTTGATTTAATATTTTTAGAAGAAGTTTTTTTATTTTTAGAATTAGAGAATAGAAAATTAATATAGGCAAATCCAGTAAATACGAAGATGTGCACATTCGAGCGCAAAGTGGCACATTTCCGAGCGAGGGAAGCAAATGAAGCGCGACGCGCAGCGGCGCGCTTTATTTTCCCGAGATCGCAAGGTCCCACTTTGATCTCGAATGTGCACACTCAGTTTTAAGTGTGATTCACAATAAATTAATACAAATATTTAGTTGAATAATTTTAGTCGGTCCCTCTCACTCGCAATGACGATATTGTCATATATTTTCGCTCCTTCCACCATTGCCAAAGGTATATATGTTTTTCGAACATAAAATCGATATTCATAAAATTAAATTTAAATTTACGATTTGAAAGAGCGAAGAATAAAGTAGACAATCCAATTAACGCAAAGATGTGCGCGTTCGAGCGAAAAGTGGCACATTTCCGAGCGAGGGAAGCAAATGAAGCGCGACGCGGAGCGGCGCGCTTCATTTTCCCGAGATCGGAATGTGCCACTTTGAGCTCGAATGTGCACACTCAGTTTTAAAGCACTATTCACAATAATCAACTTTAAGAACAATAGAAACTGTTCATCAAAACAATTATTAATAAGAATTTTACCAATTCTTTACAGATTCCTTTTTTTCTCGAAACTGAATAGAAAAATAATTGTAAGATACTCAATTTATTAATCTCTTGTTCGTTAATAAATAATTTTGCAAGATGAAAGCACTTAGCAACAGGGATTACTGTTGTAACGTATTAAGTGGTTTTCTAAACAAGGAAAAAGTACTTTACATTACCATTTTTGATTTTAAACTGCAGCAGTAGCATGTCGCTCCCGATTCACAAACATTTCTAAAATACGACGAACTATAAATTAACTATTTCGATTTATTTGTTGCATTGTGCTTTATAGGGTTATTGAAGTGCGTTTTACGACGTTTGAATAGTTGCCATCCTTAATTTGGCAGAATTACGTACCTTCCGTTTTGATAATTACTTTGATAACAAATTTATTTTTCATTTTGGGATTATACTTATTCTTTAAGTTTGCTTGGCATAGAGATTTTATCTACTCAATAAAAAAATTAATCAACAATTTTATGAACTTCAAAAATTAAGTAAATATTGACAAATTGGCCTAAATAATTAAAAATCAGAATGTTTAATTTATTGACGTATAACTTCAAAATAATACCAACTTTACAACATTTGATTTTAATATCTAGAACAATAGTGTTAAATATGAACCACAATATATTCAGTTTTAAAAAACACAATAGAAATTATAAGCCAGCCAAAAAGACTTTTTTTCTATAATAAAAAATAATATACAGTGATATCCGCTTATAACGGACCTCGGGGGACGCTTAGTTATAAAGGAAGTTCGCAACTAACGATTAATACTAAAAATATATTCTTAACAATATTAACAATATTCTTAACAATAACTTTAAAAAATCTTATTTAAAAAAAACTAAAAGTTTGTTACATACGAGTTCGTTATAAACGAAATTTTGTAATAAGCGACTTTGTTATAAACGGACGTCGCTATATTAAAATATTTTTTTTCAAGAGTCACGAGCCTCGTTCTAGAGTTTTATGTCAAGATTTTAACATCACCAATTCTGATTTAAGAATAACATTTAGGATGCCTTCTTGCTTCTAATCGCTTACTTATTTTGTTGGATAATAACGCCTTTGTTTATTCATCTTAAAATTAATTGAAATTCAAAATCTTAAAAATTAACTTGAAAAAGTTCTTTAAACTAATCAAATTCAATCCAAATTATAAGTTTATTTTGGTTATATTTCCATCAATTAAAAAAGATATTAATTGATCTCATCAAAGTAACCTGAGAACATTCAAATTGTACATCGAATAAATTTTTCTTGAAAATTGGGAAAGACATCTATTTGGTTTATGTTACAAAGCACTGTGATTCATGGAATAAGCAAAATACATTAACATAGTACCAAACAGTTTAAAGAAGATTACAGTTCTTATATTGCAAAATTCAATGATATTTGATACGGTACGAAACATTCAACGAGCGAAGTTTTGTAATTGTGCAATAAACGTTTCTCACGAAATTTGCATTAAAAACGACCGCATCGATCTTCCGAAGCGCTGTTAACGAAAACGAGAAAAAGAAAAGTATATATTCGAATCAATTTCTACGCACAAAATGACTAAAGTTATTGTTTTATTGTCAAATTATGAACAGTTAAGATTATGTAAATTTCTACTTTGTAAAGAAAATTGCGTGGAAATCGCTAAAATAAATCACACGATCCTCCTCGGAAATTACGGGCGTCTTTTAAAAATCCACAAATCCCTGTTGTTAACTTTACTAATGCCTTTCAATTTTATATCTTTACTTCGAATGGCATGTTGGGATGAAATTTAATTTATCAGCTTTTGAAAGAGACTTGAAGTTATAAGTTATAAGAGATTTGAAGTTATACTTTTTTTGGCGCTCGAGAGTAAAATTTTAGCAGGCAACGAAATTTGCGCGCGCACTGCGTGGCGTCTTTCCCAACCTCGTTTTACAGCGTTTTACAGAAAACTGTAAATTACAAAAACATATAATGTGCTTTATTCAATAATATATATTTCATATAAATTCGCACGAATTACATATACACACTTTTATATCAACCCAAGGTGCACAACCCAACACATAGTTACATTCAACTAGGTCACGCCAAAGAAGTTTAACTTCTAACGCGCCTACTTCACTACACGCGGCGTTTTTTCAAAGTAAATTCATTTTTCAAACAAATTTGATGAAATCTAAATATGATATCGGGCTAAGTGTCACTTATTTCATTAAAAAAATGTATTTTTTAACCTGTTTTGAAGCGAGAAAGGTTTTTGTGAAAATTTTCCTCGGTTTTACGCAAAATTTCACGTTGCATCGTTGCTCCAGAAATTCACACTTTTCAAAAATCGTCTGTCTGTCTGTCTGTCTGCCTATTTCAATCCTGCTTGGATGTAGGCCTTTTCAATATTTTCCATCCGTGTGTGTCCTTCGCTTTCTGCATCCAGTCATAGTTAGCCACTCTTTTTATATCGTCTGTCCATCTCAAAAATCGTCACTAACACTTAAATACGTTGCACTCAAATAACAAATCACGAAAATAAACAAAATATCAACTACAGTGGAAATTCGGTTATCCGGAATAATTATATTGTTGCAGCTTATATGGATAATCGAAAATTCGGTTAATCGAATGTATAAAAAAAACGAATTTTAACTATATATAATGTGACATTTTGAGAGCGCAACTACGGTTTTAGAATTACTTGAATTTTTTTAAAGTAAATTGATTATTGTTAATCGTGGCGAAAAGCGGAGTGTGCACATTCGAGCTCAAAGTGGCACATTCCGATCTCGGGAAAATGAAGCGCGCCGCTCCGCGTCGCGCTTCATTTGCCTCCCTCGCTCGGAAATGTGCCACTTTTCGCTCGAATGCGCACATCTTCGTGTTACTTGGATTCGACTATATTAATAACAAATCCTTCAAATACAGATTTTCTATTCGAAAAAAGTTTTCGCTTGAAAGTGCACATACTCCTTAATAATTGAATTTGCCTATCTTATTCCTCTCTCTTACAAATAATATTAATTAAATCAAACTGAACTAAATGTATCACTTCTCGCTTTTCTTTTAATTAAAAATTACAGTAGGATATTTTTACCCAAAAACCACATTTCAAATTTAATGCTTTTAAACTAGACTAGATGGGAGACTTCATCGTACATGAAAAAACAATATTTTTACTTTTTCCAAATTTTAACTCTTATTTCTCAACCTTTTTTTAAGCATACCCCACCCAAGTCATTCTAAAATTTTGATGCGCTCCCTATGTAACATATAAATATTTTATTTTATTTAAAAATTGAATTAATCCATAAATGAAGTCTAATTACAACCGTGTCTACAAAATGTGCCTTAAAACTAATTTGTCTATAATTTTCAGAAAAATGAAAATTACCCAAAAATATTTGGAAACATTAATTTTGACATATAAACTTTCAACAATCTGCAAAAGATGATATAAAAATAAACTAGTTGATTTTTAGTGGCCCACTTCAGAAAATGTGACTCATACAATTTTAATTAATCAAAAATGCGAATTAGTAAACATTCGAAAGTACACCTGGTAAATATTTTTATCAAGCTCGCTACAATTAGGCGTGCGGAAGAGCACCATGATAACTTATCAAAAGGAATAAAATATCAAACCTTTTTCAAACAACAAATAGATCTAATTTATTTGACTTTTAATTTTTTGAATTGAAAAATAAAATAATAATATAGACAAATCAAATAAATACGAGGATGTGCGCATTCGAGCGAAAAGTGGCACATTTCCGAGCGAGGGAGGCAAATGAAGCGCGACGCGGGCGGCGCGCTTCATTCGAGATCGGAATGTGCCACTTTGAGCTCGAATGTGCACACTCGGTTTTAAACACGATTACAAAGCGTCCCGTTTTAACAGAAAAAACTTGGTCAAATTGATAGGTATATGTTTACAAAAAACGCAACAAATATTAATCAATACTTAAAAAAGTGGCACATTATCTTAAAATCAACAAAGCAAAAAAACACTGTTTAGTGCAAAATACAAAATAAAATATTTAGTAAAAATACCGAGGTTTAATTTTCGCAACGAGTCCGAACGCGTATCCGTATCGCGAATCCGTATAACTGAGGTCCGGATAAATGAGGTTTTACTGTATCTAATAACATGTGGTTACAAAGGAGGTTATGCGCAAGGCAATGCAGCCAACCGCATATCACTAAATATCTCCGTTAGCGCTTTCGGTTATTTTTTGAACGGACCTCGTATTAGTGTCTTTTGTAAATCAACGTTTTTATTGTATCAAGTACAGTCTCTGACAAAAATAACATATACGGGCATTGTATAATATTAACCTTTTTGTGGGCATGTACTTTTAGCTCCGATTGTCACCAGTAAAACACCTTAAATAGTTTTTTGAAGAGATTTAGTGAAGAATGTCGAAAATAAACAGTAGCCAACCTTATAAATTTCTCAATAACTTAATTATCAAGTCAATTGCTTACCATTTCCTGTGTTTGATTAGAACGATTTATTAAAGCGACTTTTTTAGCATAAATCTTGATTATCGATTTATTACTGTTGAAGAAGGAACAATGTTATTGCTCATCGGAAGGCTTTGTGATGCACTTCTATTGTGATAAATGATTTTCCAACATAAAAATCAAGAATAATTTATTACGTTAAAAAAAAAGAACTTTTATTGTTCGTTCCCCAGCTTTCGGCCGATTTTGATTATTACTTCTTCATTTACATTTCATCGTTTCACAGCAAAAAACGTATTATTAAATTAACAGGCGAAGAGATAAAAAAAATACGAATTTTTGATATGAGAATATGGGATGTGGGTGTTTGTTTTGTCACTTAACTGTATAGAACGATGTTTGGCGTTATAATTTCTTTTCGGTAAATTGAATTTAGTTTTACCTCAAAGTTAATACACACTTAAAATAAGAACAATTCAAATTATTCAAATGGGTGTGTGAATAAGTCATGAGAATTCGGCTGTTTCCTGTATCAAAAGAAACAATACACCTTGTTCAGTTGCTAATGAATATTTATCATCATAATTGTTGCGTTACACTTTTTAATCGTGGCAAATTTCACCTGAAAAATTTCCTCGAGAATCTCACAATTTATTGTAATTAATGCCCGGGCCGCGGCCAGCCGAAATTTTTCGTTATTTATCGCAGCCGCCGGAACGCGCTCATGCAAAATAATTTTTGCGAGACGGCTCTCGGACAAATTTCAACAATTTCTCTAATCTATCAAAATTTATTGCGCGCTAATTTTTCTAAGCGAATCTTTCCAAAAATTAAATTGCTTTTCGTGTGTCGAGCGTGTTCGAATATATATCAATTTTTTTCGGTTGCATTCCAGAAATCGAGTTTCAGGTATAGAAAAAATGGAAAAAAAAGCTCACGGGTAACGGTTTCGGTCTATTAATACATTAATCTGCAAAAACTGGCACATTTAATAGCAAAAAATCGCATTAAAATGTTAAATATTGGTAAATAAATGGCTTTCAGTGTGTATGGCGAAAGCTCGAAGACTGGCAGTGCTTATGGCTCATCAATCAACTCATAATAGTCATTGAAAATATTGATTTGCCACTTTGCAATATTTAATCGCTGAAACGTATGTGCATTTCGCTCTTGCGTAATTTTTTGCGGCGAGGAATTTATTTACGAAATTCGCTTTTCTATGCGCTGCGCGCGTGCAAAGGTTTTTTCTCTTAAACGCCCGCATGCATCGCATTATTTAATAATTAACCGCCATGAGAAAAAATGCAAAAAATCGATGCTAATTGCAAATTAATATTTAAATGCGAGCCTTGATTTCCTTATAGCGCTATCTCGAGTATCTGAAATTAGTTGTATTTAATTATTAAAAACGAATCGTTTTTTAATTCCATTCAATAACGCTCGAATTATTTTTGGTTTGTGCTCTAAATCACGTATTTTTTTATGTTAAATAAATTGAATAACCAAATTAGTTGTGATATTAAATAATTAAATAAAATTTACATTAAGAATGCTCGTTTAAGATAATGTGTATTCTTTCAAGCCGGTATCCATGGACATTAAAGTGACGAAAAAAATGTTTTTTTTCTTTGATCTCTCATGAAAATATTTTAATTTAACATATTTTACAAATTTCGCCATAGATGAAAACGATTGAAATATTTTTAGACACATTTAAAAATTTGAAAAATTGTAAAAAATCTAAATTTCTTTTTTATTAATTTTATTTCTCGTTACTGTAAATACTAATACATAAAAAAATACTAATAACCACTTTTGTCTATAGAATGACCGGGTATAGCTCAGTGAATAACCTTTTAATGATAATTCGCCTATTAAAAACGAATAATTAATAAAATTATGTAATTCACTTATTTTAATTAGGCAATAGGTAATTAGAAAATATGTGTATAAAAAAATTTAATCATTTTTATTTAAATTATGTACCATATTTATTGAACAAAATTGTATAATGAAAAAAAATTAATAAAAAATTTTGATTTTTGACTATTTCTCAAATTTTTTAAATTTGTGAGCGATTTCTAAAAATGTTTTAATCGTTTTCAACATATTTTTATGAAAAATCGTAGAATAAAAATAAAGAATTTTTTGCACGACCCTAATGCACTAACAATAAGTAAATTAAAAAAAAAAACGATAGACACAGAAAAACCAATAAAGCAGTCAAAGATGCGAATACTCCATTAATTTCAAAATCTGTTAAAAGCAGTATAATAGTAAATAGCACCTATGCAAATTTATTTCAAGTACAAATACCCATAAACTGGAAACGACTTAAAGTGTAAATAACAGAAGTTGTGAAAGTACGACAAATATTTAATAAATTATTATTTAAACAGTAACTATAATACGGTAGTTATCGACTACTCGTTACCGGCTCGTTTCTTTTCCAGCCGACAATTAGCACTCAAAAGAAATACAATGCCGATTCATTAATAGACGTCACTTATTATGACAAGCGCAGGTTTAAATAAATTGCGGATTTCGTAAAAGAGGTCGCCCGCTTTATTTGCGATAAATTGCGCAAAATCGATAAGCGCGATCGAAATCCTTTGCGAGTAGGGCAACATGTTTTACCTTGGTCCCTTTGTACCTAGGGCAACTTTAATTTTTTTAACTATTTGCGGGCTTTCGTGACCCATAATTTTCGATATTCAAATGCCACATTGACAGACATTAACGTAGAGTTAGCAACAGCTGGCCAATGTACTTTGTTAATGTATGAGATCAATTGAAATTTTTAATCGAAAAAAAGTAAGTCTTTTTATATTCCTTTTACTTAAATATCTTATTGATTTTTATTACCTAATAACAAATGACTCATCGTAATAGAAAGATTATTTATTAATGTTTGCATAGTAGTGGTCTGATTTTGGCACAGCATAATCTTTAATTTTATTTTTGAGTTTAAACTCGAGGGTTGGTGTGTTGTACCTCGGTCACTATCAATAAATTGTACTTTAGCCTTAAGATCAACGTGCAATAAATAAAAATTTAGATATACCTTTGTTATAAATTTTTATTTTTATTTTATTTTGTTTCAGATAATATGCCTCGCAAGTGTAACAAAAAATTAAAATTTTTACAAAGTTAACCATTAAGTATATGAAATTTTAGTATATGAGAAAAGTTTTGTTAATTTTTGAAACAATTTTAGTGTCATCTCAAAGAAGAACATTAGTAGTTCTTATTATCCAAAAATAGAACAATGGGTTTTATTTTGCTTAATGTGAATAGAGCCAAGGTACATCACCCCTCTTGTACCTAGGCTATAGCTCCACTAATTTTTAAATCTTATAGCAGTTTGAGTAAACGGTTGGTAATGCTTTCAAATATTTTATAATGAATACCTTATTAGTGCCCCACTACGATGCAATTCATTTCATTGTCAAAAATTGTTACATATGGGTCATTGCATATGAAATTAACAAATGGGGTGTGTCGCATAATTTTTATTTTAATAAAAAAAATTGTAGATCATCTTTGTGGTGCCAGAAATGTTAAGCCACCACCATTTATATTTTTTATTGCATAACTTCTGATCAGTACTGGGAGTTTGATAATTTATAGAAGTTTTATAACTTATTTAAACTATTAGAATTATGTCAATTTATGATAAAAATAATCTAAATCAAAATCAAAATTTTCAAATTCTGGTATTTATCAAAAAAAAAATATATGTAGAAATTATTTATTTTTCATTACCAACTTTTACTATCTTGAGATTTTCTGAACTAGAATATCGTTGCACTTTTAATTTATTATTTGAGATGAAGACAAAACGATGATAAGATCGTGTGTTTTTTATTGTTACGATATTATATTATTTTTAATAAATAACAGAATTTAAAAATTTTGGTTTTTATTTGATGATTTTTATCATAAATTAACATAATTCTAATAGTTTAAATAAATTATAAAACTACTATAAATTTTCAAACTCCCAGATTATTTTTATATTTATTTGTAAAAATAGCACTTTTAAAAAAATCATATTTCCTAAAGAGGTGAAAATAACAGAATGGCATTAATTGGACTTCATTAACGAAGATATGGACTACATTTTCTAAAAATTTCAGATTTTTATTTTTTTTCCACATGGGTTTTTTTGGGGTCAAAGTTGAGCTTTTTTCATAATTATCAATTTTCACAATTTTTTTTTTGTAGAAGATTATATTTTAGGACAATGATAATTATGCCACGACATCACAAGAGTTAGTACTTTATCGTAAAAAAAAATCAACTCTTAATATGCAAAAGGGTTGATACTGGGTCCAATCAAATCAAAAATACAAAATTTCGGATACTCACCTTGTTCCTAATTGTTTTAGTTTAATTTTATTGTAGGTATTATATAAAATGCACATTTATGACCCATTCAAATAAAAAAAGAACAATTTCAATACCTGTTCTAAATAAAAAGCTAGAGCACATTATGTACAAGTATGAAATTGACCCAACTTTTGACTTCGGATGGGTACTGATCAGAAGTTATACAATAAAAAAAATAAGTGGTTGTGTTTTAGCATTTATGGCACCAAAAAAATCATCTACAATTGTTTTTATTAAAATTAAAAATCATGCGACACACTTTTTAATTCAAATTTGTTGATTTCATATGGAATGACCCATATACAATTTAAAAAAAATTACAAGTGAAACAAGGGCCAAGGTACAACAGGTTCCCGTGCTTAAAGGACACCTTTGTTTTTTCCTCTTCGAAAAAGAAATCAATTTTTTGCGCGATCTTTCGACGAACAAAAACAAACATTCACTCGCGTTTCGGCAACGTTAAAATAATGCGTGATTAATACCGACCTTGTTCTCCCCCTTTTTGGGGCAATAAATCAAAAATAACAAATCGAAACCGGCTATTATTTCTAAACCTTCGTTTTAACAATAATTACGATGATAAATTACGATACATTTTTTTTTTATATTTATATCGTGCGCGCGTAGCTGTTGGGATTTCATTTCTTAATTATAAAGGGGGTTACGAATCTAACTAACTTTAATGTGGTACAAGGTCGAGGCCTGCCAATTAATTATTTTTCAATCGACTCCAACATTGAAATATTCGATTAGATTTTTTTCGCCCGGCTAATTGCGAACGGGTGTCGCCTTTGCGCGCCGTCGAGGGTCAAGATTTCGTTCGGAAGGAGCTTTCGGATTCGATTTTTCAAAGCTGCGGCTCACGCTTCGGTGTGTTGTGTTCCAGATTCGGATCTGTCGCATAAATCGCGGAATGAGACCTTTGGGTAACCGACATGCAAAACTTCGTCAAAGGTTATCCGTTGAAAAGACAAATATGGCACGACCGTACGGGAGATAAACGTAACCCACAGCTTTATAAGTAGCATGCGAGATTTACTGGGACATTTACACTTAACTAGTTGCAGGAAAAGTCGGTCGATAAAGCTTCACCGCAACGCCTCGACCGCAAGTCCGCTCCGTCTCGAGGATTTATCTTTTATTATAAAGATGTTGAAATACTCGGGGCGGTCGTAAATTACGAAATATTCGCTTTCTGTAATCGATTGCGCCGAAGTACTTAAATAAATTGAAGACAATTACGTTTTTAAGTTTTACACGGAACGTATCCAAAAGGCAACTGAATAACTCTTGAGCGAAACGAAAATGGACGAATGATAAACGCTTTGTTGTTCGCAAAACGAGGCGAAACCTCATTTTTATTGATGCCTTTCCATTTTTGGACGGTGGCCGTCTTGCATTATAAGTAGTATTTTTTAGTGGACTTGCCGTTTTTGAAATCTGGTGGATCTAATTTAATTTTGCGAAAAGTTAAGCTCGGCGAGCTATGTGAAGTAATTTTAATAAGCGAGTTTTTATTTTGCTAAAAATGGGTCTCATTAGCGATAGCTTAATTTGATATAATTAAAAGGGCAATTTAAAAAATGGTAGTTTACAATTCTTTGTACTTATACATGTCATATAATGTAATGGAGCGGTTATATGGTGGGCTTGCCTTAAAAGCTGACCAATTCAAAATAATGAACATTTAGGAAAAAAACGAGTTTTTATATTTCTGCATTGTATGGAAGTACGTAGCTGATGTTGTCTCGGCAGTGGCGTACCAACAGGAAATAGTGGCTAAGGCACGGGTTGAAATTGCACCTTTTGGTAAATTATTTAACTATAGAGGAAATGTGCCTATTATCGGATACTTTTTTTTGTTTTTGTCGATTAAAGATGTTTCTTTTGTTCCAACTAAATCTAAATATTGGCAAATTCTTGCAACATACATATTTTTTAATACTATAAAAGCTCTAGTCCGTAACTTGTCAATTTTTTTGAGAACCATAAAAAAAACAGAAAATGTCAAACTCCAATATTTTGAAAATAGGTTCCTAATATCGGATATTAGGAGCATGAGAGAAAAACTAAAAGATGAAATTGAGAAACTATGTATTTTAGAAATAAGCACTATAAAAAAGAAAAAAATAACCGTCCAAGCACATTTCACATCCCGTATAGGGTTTTATAGATGGCCAACAAGTGGGCCATCATTGGATGCCAGGCAATCTAGCTTGGCACAGTCATGGCAACCATGACTGGTCGTTTAACGGGTGGTGCCTGGTACCTAACTCGGGGCCAGCTATGGCAAACTATCATTGGCCGATCATAGTCAACAAGGATGGCCCAGACATAGCAAACTATGATCGGCCAAGCATTTTTTATTTGTATGGGCCATGATGGATACCAATGATGGCCCATTACTATAATTCCCGACTAGAATTTTTGGAAAGGACCCGATAAAGATGTTATCAGGTTAACCTCGTAACCTGATAAGGTATAGATCAGTATAGCCTGTCGGGGACCTGATAAGGATGTAACGCAGATGAACCATAAGGTCCTTATTAGGATTGTTTTATATGGTCCTGATCACGATTACTTTACATGAAAAAGGGAAAAGGAAAAGACTATATTTATAACGGAATACCCATAACTGCCAAAGACCAGATCACCTGGTAAATGATAAGAAATGTGAAAGCCTTTTATACTATTTCTATACAAAAAGACTTTGCGAGTTAAAGTGATGGCGACACCTATTAGTAACTTTATGCGATTGTAAGTTCACAGTTTTTTGATTAAGTTATGTCATTCTGAATGGTAATCCTGAGAGGTTCCCTAGAGGATCATAATCAAGGGCCCTTGATCTAACTGTACTGGCCCATCATTGTAATTCTATCATTGGTCGACTATGGGTAATCAATGTTCGCCAACCATCGGCTGAATAACTGGCCAAATGTATAACTGACGGATTTCATATGCAATCTATGGGCCACTCATCGACTATTAATGGCCCAGTACTGGTACTTAGATCGTCGACCAATCATTGTAAGCCATCCATTGGCCAGTCATCGGTAATATTGGATGCCTGGCGGTTCCTACACGGGATAGAAAAGCTTTTTTTCTTATCAGTACCTGCACATTTTTCATGGCACCAACGGTAACACATATTGCATCTTATCCAAGACTCCTCCTCTGTGTCTTCTCAATAATAAGTGGTGAAGTACATACACTCTGCGTTTTCTTCACTTTTGTCCATAACGTTGCCCGTATTTGGGATTTGTGAAATATCCGATATTCGGCCACTAACCTCATTATATCTTGCCTTAACTTTGAAGAGATATAAAAATAAAATCATCATAAATTTCTGTACACACTGAAAGTTTATGATGTCTTAAATCGATTGAGCTATGAATAATTACTATCCAAACTTACCTTTTAGACGAATAAGAGCACTAATTATCAACATTAAAAATTTTCTAGCATCCACACTTTGATGAATCGTAAAATAATACACAAGCATCCGTTCCAAACAAACGTACTTCTACAAAAAAATGTGTATGCGATTGAACTATTGTTTACCGTACAGATAGACAGCTGAAGCCAAATAACTTATAAGATATTATAGTATGCAATATTAGGAACATATACGGTAATAGGCAACTCTTCTCTAAAACAAACAGATACAATTAATGAAATAGTCGTAACCCCGACGACTTCTTTTATTAAACCGTTTAAATGCGCAAAAGAAATCTAATTTTAAACTTGAGTTAAACCTAACGTAACCAATTTTTTTTTCTGGTAAAACGGGATGCTTGGCAATCGTGCTTAAAATCGAGTGTGCACATTCGAGCGAAAAGTGGCACATTCCAATCTCGGGAAAATGAAGCGCGCCGCTCCGCGTCGCGCTTCATTTGCTTCCCTCGCTCGGAAATGTGCCACTTTTCGCTCGAATGCGCACATCCTCGTGTTAATTGGATTTGTCTACTTTATTCTACGATCTTTCAAATCGTAAATTTAAATTTAGTTTTATGAATATCGATTTTATGTTCGAAAAACATATTTACCATGGCAATGAGTGGAAGGGAGCGAAAAGATATGACAATCTCGTCATTGCGAGTGAGAGGAAACAACTAAAATTATTCAACTGAATATTCGTGTGAATTTATTGGCCGAAATTATTGTAAATCACGCTTAAAACCGAGTGTGCACATTCGAGCTCAACGTGGCACATTACGATCTCGGGAAAATGTGCCACTTTTTGCTCGAATGCGCACATCCTCGTATTTACTGGATTTGCCTATATTATTCTTCTATTCTTCAATTCTAAAAATAAAAAAACTTCCTTTAAAAATACTAAATCAACATATTTTTTAATTTCTAATGTGAAACTGTTTAGGAAAATGCGCATTCAAGGCTCTTTTAGTACGAGCTATCTGTTATTCGGTTATTTTTGATAAGCACTCGTTCGATGTTTGAAAGTAAACTTTTTGCAAATATACGGCACAAGTGCGATAAAAATAAATCAATACTTTTATTTCGTTGGAAATATTTGTTAACAAAACTGGTATTTCCTTTGTCTTTTGCAAATCTATCCAGTTTTGAATCGGCGTTCGTGCAGTGACGATTCTCGCAAATTGTGCTTTAATTTAATTATAAAAAATTACGCGTTTCGTGTGCTTAATTAAATTGTGTAACACCTAATGGATCACACAGAAAATTGTCGCAAAGGTAAATACAATTTTTATTCAATTAATGTCTTCTTATAATCTAGGTAAAGAAATTATTATTTCCAAATGTGTGCCTTCACAAGGCAGAGCCGGATTTACTATAAAGCTAGAAAGGCTATAGCTTAGGGCAGCAAAATGTTGGAGTTAAAGAAATTAAATTACAAAATGAAATCTATACAAATTAAAATCATATGAAAAAATACAATATTTTACATACAAATACAATCATACATTATATATACGACACATCGGTCATACTTGACGGGACAATTTTTTTTCCTTAGAACGGGACGCTTGGTAATCGTGTTTAAAACCGAATGTTCACATTTAAGCTCAAAATAATGCCCAAAATCACTTGGTTGGTTTATTTATATTTATTTCATTTTATGTGTATTAAAAGGTTTACTACGCACTTTTTATAAAATAATTTTTTTTTTAAATTTGAAACAATAAGTATAAATATTTTAAAATCTTATATAGGCGTAGGCTTTACGAACGTTCTCGTTGAACATAACAAAGTTTAATTCAAAATTTGATAGGCTATTTCTAAATTCTGTTGTATTTTTCTGATCAAAAATGGTGTAAGCATTCGGTTATTATAATTTAATTTATTGTTTATCGTGTTATGACTAATTTAGTACAGGTGATAGCATAAAAACTTGTTTTTTTCAAATATATTATAGAATACAAAATAATCCAAAAAGACATTATTTAATAATTTAATAAGACGTTAAATTAGCCACATTCCTTAAAATTTCTTTGCGTTTTAGAAAATATATATACAGTAAATCCTGGCTTCAAAGGACAGTCGCAGGACCAACGATATTGTCTGTTGTAGGGGGGTGTCCGCTGAAGAGAGCTTTTACTGTATGTATTATTTTCTACAAATTGTTTCAAACTGCCCTCCTACTTTTTTAATAATTTTAACGCTAAAAAATGCAGATTTTCGATTATTACGATTTTTAAATTTCTTTCAATTCGAAATTTTTTAATTTAATAAGGACAAAAATCCATACCTTCGATTAAATCAAAATTTTGAAATTCCAGACTAGTGATGAAAAATTCGTAAAGAATTGAATTCGATTTTGATGAACCCTGAAGTTTTTGATTTATTAATTTTTTCAAAACACAATTTATTAAAAAAAATAATAAAGACAGGAATAGGTACTCAAAATTACTTACACAATGCATATTCTTAAACGTTTTTTAAATTACTATGAGTTGTTAAATTTTGTAATCAAAAAAATATATCTTTGATTGAAAAGAGAATTTTTAATTTTGTCATCGATTTTTGCATGACTTTTTTTATTCAAAATAAATTAAGTGCCCTTTCCTACAGAACCATGTTTTTTTTAAGCATTTTATATAGATAAAACCGGTAACGTAATAAACTCTGAAAACAAGACAATTAAGGACATTAATTACACGTTAGAATTTAATTATCGTACTAAGAATAATTTTTAATATAATAACAATGTAGAATATTTAGTATTCTTGCTGTTCAAAGTTAATTATAGGCACAGCTTTAGAAATATCTCTAAACTACGTGTGTGTTCACCGGTAACCTATTTATTAAAGTCATTAAAGAAAACTTCGAATCTGTAAACGTTAGAAATTTCATTATTCTTTCTTTTTTAATGGCTTTCATGTGCTCTGCCGATGTTTCGATCTCGTTGCAAATCAAACTTTGATTTATTCTACCAGCAGAAAGGAAAAGTAGAGTAGGTTCAGCGTTGCAGCTAGCCATAAAAATCCGCTCATTGTCTTTCCTAGCGTTTTCATTATTAATCTTAATCCTGCCAGTTTATAATAAAGACGAAGTCCCGTTGATTTATCGACTCTCGATGCTGATTAATTGTGTGCAAATCTACAAAAAGCGATTTTTACTGGGAGCCGGTAGTATGGAAGCAGTAAGTTTCTCGAGGAGAGCGTATTTGCATAAAATAAGCCGACGCCGAGTTCTTCACATAACAATGACAATTGTTAAATGCTAAAGGTTGCGTGTGCATTGTAAACGAGGAAGCAGCTCGAGAAACCGATCCGAACAGGTGCGGACAAGAGTCTGTTTAGAAAACTGCTCGATGTTAATTGAAAATTGTGGCAAGCGAATTGAGTGCCGCTGACCCTTATTAATCTTCGCGTTGTTGGCGTAGGCAAAAGAGAAAATGGGGCAACGCTAAGACATTAGAGCCGAAACGACCCGACGTACACTGTTAAAAATATTGTAAATTTAGAAGAATTGTATTAGAAGCGGAGTCACGATGTACAAGTGTGTTTGAAATTTATGAGATGCGTTTTAGTAATTTTAGTGTACTATACAACTTTAAACTCTAAAAAAAAATGCAATAAGGATAAAACTATTGCCCCTGTGTGCAATAAAAGCAAATGTCAATGAGATCGGCGTGTCGTTGTGGTCTCTTAAAGTAAAGTTAGCGGGAGCGCTCTTGCGACTTCGGCCGTTGGCGACACCTGTTGTGGGGGTGCAGAAATTGGTGTTTGGAGTGCCTTCGTAAGGGTGCAGCGTGGGAGTGCGTCCTTGGGTGTTGCAATCTCAATAAATTTTAATTTTCAGCTATGTTTGTAGTTTTCCAAATTAAGTAATTTCAATATTGCAATATTTACTTAAAAATTTAATAATTAAGTATGTGTCAATATTCCACTATTTTTTTTCATAAATATAAAATTATAAATCGGTATTGCAGTATTGAATTGTATATTATAATATAATACTTACTTATAATTCTACTTTTGGGGTACATTTTTTTCTTTGATAAGACGATTCATTCACTTCGATTACAGTTGTTATTTTATTGTATACTAAAAATGCATAATTATAATTTTTTATTAACAAACAAATAATAATTTTAACTAAAATATCTTTTTTCATGGGCAGAAAGGCATACATCAAAAAGTTCAATTTTTGCCCTTATATAATATTTTTTTCCGTATAGGTAAATGATTAATTCGGATTCAAAAATAATTCTTCATATATGTAATTATAATAATAATCCAAAGTCAAAGTTTTCATTATAAACAATAGAATAATATTTTTTGTAAGGATATATTTTATTGTTAATGTTAGAGAGGTTCAATATCGATTTTACTGGTGATTTTTAATTTTATAATAATTAAAATTAAAAATGAAAACGGCCCAATATACTTCAAACTTTTTTTACAACAACTCAATTTTAAATTACATGATTTGTTATTTTAACGTTTATTTTTATAATAAGTACTGTATACGAAGAATAGAATTATAACTTATCTTCAAAATTTAGAGTCCTATTGCAATATATATATACCTCTTATAAAAATTATATAGTGTATTGTACATAGGATTTAAAGTCCTTTTGATAATTGGTATAGTTTCTTATTGTAAAACTACAAAGGTGTCATACAATTATCAAAGATCGATTGTGATAACAGTAGACGTATTTCAAAATTAGAGACGTATTCTAAATTTAGCATTCAGTTGTACGTAAATTTTATTTTGGTGCTCAATTTTTAAAATTTCTACATTTTTACTTTAAATTGCATTTATACATGGTACTTCCAAATTTATTATATTTTTCCATCAAAAAATTAGAAAAATTTTTAACAGTGTACTCGCAGAAGAGCTCTTTGTTGGCGGTTTCCGCTCGACGATTCTCTAAAATTTAAACGACAAATGTTCGTATGAATTGTTGTGACATTTCCGCGAGTTGGTGACCTTCGTCCCGCCGTTTACGAACCCCTGGGTGCTCAAGAAAGATACATCGCCTTAGCCTGACCTATGAGGCAACGTAAAACGAACACGTATAACAGGAATGCGCTGGGAACGAAACCGACTAAGCCTCTCCTGCATTACGGAGCCTCTTGGATTTTACTTTTGACCTTCTTTTATGAGGTTTTTCGAAAAAAGCGCATGCATCGCGAATCGCGAGCGCGATCTCCGCGCCGAATTGCTAATGAAAGTTTTTAGCGTAGTTTCTAAAATAAATTTAAAAAAAATGCAAAAGCGGAGCAGAAAAACAAAGCGAGCATTATTACGTTTGAGCGAAGGTTGGGTACTTGAAAATTCTTTTATACACAAAAGTTCAAGTAATGTTACATGCAAGCCTTGACATTCTACCAATGCTTTATGCCTCGTTTTTATACATCAATTTGCTTCTTTGTGTATTGTTTTAGCTGCACAGATAAATTAGATTATTGTTTGCGGTTTGATTTCTCAACGTTTGCTTGAAATTTAGAAACGCAGCTAGGAACAATTTCAATGAACTTTTCTAAGATCCTTATCGGTCTTACATGGAACTTAATTTGTATGTACAAATTGCTACTACGACACGCTTTAAATAAGTAATGGTTTTATCTATTTTTGAAGTTGGACTTCTTTCGGGCGGGCTGAGAGTGAAATAGTAGCAGGCAACGGAAGTTGCGCGCGCACAGCTGACGAGAATTCCACAGTATGAAGTTAGCCACCTAAGAAAGTAAAATATTTATTGTTAATCACGTTTAAAGCTCTTTTAAATCTCTTAAATCATTCATTTAATTTAATTTTAGTAAATATCGATTTTATGTTTAAAAAACGTATTTAGCATAGGAATGAGTGGAAGAGAGCGAAAAGATACAACAATCTCTTCAATAGGAGAGAGAGGGAACGATTAAAATTATTCAATTGAATTTTAGTCTAATTTATTGGTCTAATTATTGTGAATCATGCTTAAAGCGGAGTGTGCACATTCGAGCTCAAAGTGGCACATTCCGATCTCGGGAAAATGAAGCGCGCCGCTCCGCGTCGCGCTTCATTTGCCTCCCTCGCTCGGAAATGTGCCACTTTTCGCTCGAATGCGCACATCCTCGTATTAATTGGATTTGTCTACCTTATCCTTCACTCTTTTAAATCATAAATTTAATTTCATTTTAGTAAATATTGATTTTATGTTTAAAAAACATTTTTAGCATAGCAATGAGTGGAAAAGAGCAAAAAGATACGACAATCTCTTTAATAGGAGTGAGAGAGGACGATTAAAATTATTCAACAAAATTTTAGTCTAATTTATTGGCCTAAATTATTGTGAATAATGCTTAAAGCGGAGTGTGCACATTCGAGCTCAAAGTGGCACATTTCGATCTCGGAAAAATGAAGCGCGCCGCTCCGCGTCGCGCTTCATTTGCTTCCCTCGCTCGGAAATGTGCCACTTTTCGCTCGAATGCGCACATCCTCGTATTCATCGGATTTGTCTATTTTCTCTTTGTACGAAATTGAATCCAATAAATTACTATAGCAATGAGCGGAAGGGAGCGAAAAAATACGATATTCTCGTCAATGCGAGTGAGAGGGAACGATTAAATTTCATTTAGTTACGTCAAAGAAGTATATATAACTATTAACGCGCGTATATATGTAAGTACACGCACCGGGTTATTTTTTAATGTTATATTTTAAATCACGCGTAAATTCGACGGAAACATAATATCAATTTTACTATGCGTCATTATTAAATACATATAAGGATTAAAAAATCATTAACCAAAATTTCCAAAAATAAAAATAAATCTACTGCTAACTTAGTTATATAATATTTGGCATTATATAATAAAGACCGTTTGTTAATAATTGAATTGGTACATATATTTTAAATGACGTAATTACGAAAACTATATCGAAGTTTTACTTAACAGTCAAATACTGTTTTACATTTCATTAACGCAAAGATTAATTAATATTAAATCATTTGCAATTTGTTTAATTGCCGCCCGATGGTTAATCATGTAGCAAAACGATTTTGCAATGAATTTGAAGAGTAAACCCTATATTTACATTTATACTTATCAAAGAAGTTTGTTAACTTAAAACAATAACAATAACTGTTTTACATTTCAGAACCGAATAGAAATTTAGTGGCTCTGCCGAAGAGTCAATTTGAGGCAAGTTTGGCTTGCCTAACTTAGGCACGCCGATTCGCGCCTCATCAATTCCACTGTAGGCAAACCGAACTTTGGCAATGCCGCAGATTTTAAAGTAAATCCCAAATTTGACAAATTAGTTACAGCTTACTATTTATTTTGTTTGATTATTCATTTGTAAAACAATCTTTTTAAATACTTTTACCGGTTTTAAGAAAACGATATTTATTATGGTTTATAAATTATAACTTAAAAGAATTAAAAACATTAAAGTAAATGTAGTCAAATTTTATTATTAATTTTAAAACAAATTCGAAACAAAGCCTGTTGACTAGGCATTAACCAAAAGAAACTCTCAATCCATTCGATAGGGCCTCAAATTATCCATAACCCTCTTAAAAAAATCCCATTCTTAAATGTTGCGGATTTTTAACAAAAACACCAATTTGTTAAACGCAATAAAAAATTTCCTATAAATAAAATTGACAAAAATTCTTGCCAAGGACGAAAGGGCAAAAAATCAAAAATTGGAAGCGAGGGAGCGAACCGGATTAATTTATATAATTGCAAAGAGTATAATAAATAACCGTTTTGAAGTTAAAACAAACCGGGTTTTTGTTAAAAATCACGCAAAATTTGAAAACCTTTCTAGGTATTTTGATCCCTATAATGATTTTCATTTTTAAAGCCAACACTAAAAAGTCCCTTTTAGTTATAAATTCATTTGGAATTTAATATAATCAAAATACGTTTTTTTAATAATTGAATTGGAAGATAAACAGATATATTTTTATAAATGCTACATTAACTACTTATCAAAGAAGTTTGTTAACTTAAAACAATACACAATAACTGTTTTACATTTCGAGTATTACCCGAATAGAAATTTAGTGGGGCTCTGCCGAAGAGTCAATTTGAGGCAAGTTTGGCTTGCCTAACTTAGGCACGCCCGATTCGCGCCTCATCAATTCCACTGTAGGCAAACCGAACTTTGGCAATGCCGCAGATTTTAAAAGTAAATCCCAAATTTGACAAACCAAACTTCGGCAAACCTCGGGTTACGTCATTTCATGCCAATTAGGCATTTCAACAGTATGCGGGACTTCGGTAATCTTTCGGCTTCCGTTACTTCGTACCAGTCAGGCATTCCAATGGTATGCCAAAGTTCGGTTCGCCAAATTTGGGCTTCACTTGGAAAATCTACGGCATTGCCGAAGTCCGACATATCATTGAAATGCCTGCCTGATTTGAAGTACTGATAACCGAAGGTTTGCCGAGATTAGATTTGCCGGATTCAGAGGTAACCGCTACCTAATCAGGAAGCCAAAGAAGGCAGGGCCTCGGAACTGCGTTACTTCCCAAACTTCGGTCTAGTTTGGATGACTCACTTCCCGCAAGTTTAGAATTCGGCATGCCTTATTTGGACCAAACCACTGCCTCACTGAAATAAATAAATAAAGAAGAAATTAATCAATATATTGATTCATTTCTTCTTTATCATTTTCCCTTAAATGCTATTACAGCGTTGGGGTATAGGAGAGATAGGGTATGGTTGTCTCACGGGTAGGTTGTCACATTAATCATAACAGAAAACCTAATGAATTAATAAATTTGTTTACCCGTGTCAAAGAAGCCCGAGCACAATACCTCCTTGCGTACTTCACTTCAGTTCGCTCTGAAATACCGTATAAGAAATATATGCCTTTGTTTTTCTTGTACAGTGAAAGTAATTTTTTGTGCATATCTGTTGAGTCTCATAAGTACAATTAAATTTTGCATAGTGATATACCTATTCGTGTATTTATGATGTTTAAGATATGTTTCATGATATCATTATATGGTTTTTTAAATGACCATTGATTTAAATTTATTTTGGGAGTTAATTGTCTAAAATTGTTTTGGGGAAGGTTCTCTCAAGTTAGCGGGGGCTAGTAGTCACAAGTGCAAAGCAGCCATGAATATGTGCGGCCTTTTTTATTGGTTTCTAGGGGTTTTACTACATACACGATTTGTTGTAATTATACATTTGTCATATTTGTTACCATAACCTAAGTTTGTTAGATAGAATAGGTTAGAATGGAATAAGTATTTGTTTTTTTCGTTTTGTATTTTACCCTTTATTTAACGTCTGACAACCATCCCTGACAGGGGGATAAAGTCACACTTCTCTTTTTTCATAAAAATTATAATATGTTCTTTTTAGATAATGGTAGAGAAAAATCTTTTTTTTTTCTTAAACTAGAATAAACATACTATTTTGATATATAAATGACATTGATAAATTAAGACCATAGGCTCTATAAATGCAAAAGAAAAAAATTGTGACTTCCAACTCCGGTCTCCCCTACTTGGGATCCTCTGTCCATATACTAAAGTTGTTAATGTTTTTTGCTTCATTCCTTACTTCTTGTATATTTCGTCTTCTACTTATGCACCATTTCTTTTAAATTTTCTTCTGAGTACCTATATTCTTGGTATTTGCTGGTAAATGGCACTTAGCTCAATATCATATTTCAATTTTATTAGATTCATAGAAAAATTAAATTTGCCACTGAAATTGCAAGAAATGTACGTATTCCAAATAAACCAACATTATCCAAAATAATTATAACCAGTAAAATTTTGCTTTTATTTCCAATCAAGAAACGATTTTTTTTTAATTCGTCGGTCGGCCAACCGCTTTTTATTCAATTTTTTTTAATTTACGAGTTTTTTTTCATTAATATTATCGACTTTAATCCGACGATAATTATGCGAAAGATGTTGGTATTTATAATAAATTTTAAAAATTAATAAGTTGCGTAAAAATGGAAGTTGCTTGACGAGAAATCAAATCCGGGACCTTTTCGAACACACGTAGCCATCCGCAAAACAATTAAAGTCCCATAAATTATTTTTTGCGTTTTCGAAAAAATTACAAACGAAATTTTACGATCCAATTAAAGGTAATTTTAGTGCTTTTCGTACGGTCGTTATCGCAACTCACCTTTGCTTCTTGAGGTTTCCATTTTTTTTTACTTTTACAAAAAAAACATGCCTTTTCGAGTTATTTGGGCTCCTCGAATTGGTAAATGTGAAATTTAACGCAAAGCAATTAGTGTGAAAAAACTAGCCTTACAAATCTAATCGAAAATTTAAATTTTGTTATTAACTCTCGTATTAATTTGCATCGATGATGAATAAAGTAAATTTCTAGCATTAATATAAAAATCATTGTAAGTGTAACCTTGGAATTTTCCATTAGATTTAAATTCAAGCTAACGGTACTATTATCTTTTGCTTAAATTGCTCGGAAATATTTATTCTTTTATTGTGTTACATTTGCATATAAAATATTTGTTTGGAACTAACAATGGGAACGAAAAGAAAAGAAAAAAGCGATCTTTATATACTATTTACAACATAAATTTCGATAAAAATAGACGTAATGCTGGCATTAGATGGACGTAAGATTGTGGTCTAAAGTCTTTATGGCAACCGATTTGTAAGGTTTAGAAATTTTAGCCTATCTATCGCATTTATCTATAAAAGCGTTCGGGTGACGTTGTAAGGCAGAAGAAAAACGAATAAGATTTCTTCTTGGACGTCTTTCAACCGGAATTAGTCAGCTGTTACGGTAGTAAGAAGTGCTGAAACTGTTGTATGTAGAAGTTAGTTGTTCAAGGTGCAGGAAGCGACGCGTTGGAGGGACGAAAGTACAGTTATCCAGATCCTGCCGGCCTTGAATATACTTGATATTTCTAAAAGCTCTCCTCGCCTCTTTTCATACACACAACGTATTAATATCTGACTAGCATTTAAAAAAAATTCTTGTCTAGGTAAGGATCGTTCTACAGAACTGCTAATTTAAGCAATTTCCAAACGTTTTTATGGTACTTTATTAGTTACAACTTATTCAACTTAACATTCTTGGATTAGAAGTCGTATTTATTTTAATGTTTAACGGAATTATATGATTCAGAATTTATGAGGTTTGTAACCTGACGTGGCATTGAAATCGCTCACGGGTTTCATTAGTTTTTTACGGCGCAACCTGCGCCTCCGTGTACAAGGCCTGCTCAAGTAGCGGCCCGTCGGCCGCGTCCGGCCCAACGAACGCGGTCAAAAATATTGAAAAACGTGAATTTTTGAATTTGACACAGTTTATGGCAATAAGGGTCTAGTAGAACCAGAAGCGGATCTGCTTAAGGTTTTTTTGGGCTGCAGCCCATCGGCCCGTGGATACAAAGGGCCCCCAACTCTCATTGAAAACAATAGACGATATTGTGAATTAAAAAAAATTCAATCATGTTTCTATACGGTATACCTACATCACTACAGAAAACAGATTTTGACAAAATTGCAATTAGTTGAGTAATTAGGTTGGCCCCTAAGTGGTATTAGCCCAGGGCCCCACATATTTACGATCCGGCGCTGGCTAGAACCATTCTCAAATTATTCTAATTATTGAAAGTAGCCCTCATTTTTGAAAACAATATTATTTGAGTTTTTGGTTCAGAAAAAATTACAATGGTATGGATTAAATTTCCTGAAGAAGCATTCACGTCATTAATGATGTAATCTAATACCTTTGCTTAAAATATAATCTTTTTATTATTCAGTCGTTAAATTGTACGCTGTTAAAAATATTTGTAAAATTACAATATTTTACAAAACATATGTAAGGGAAAATGGTATAAAATGATCTCTTTAAGGGAGAAGTTATCTAACACAATTTTAATGTTAAAACGGTTTTGGATTTACGGTTTATCTGTTTAAATATTAGCATATTTACATTCTTTAATATTTAATGTATTATTAATATCAAATTAATTTTTTAAAATCGTCTAAAGGATCATTTTATACATCGGGGTGTACCAAATGATCCCTGTGCTGTGGGTAAGATGATCTTAGAAAATTCAGTCAATAAATCATGTACGAAAACCATGTTTTTAGTATATTAAATAAAGAAAACAATATTTTATTCAAATAATATGTGGAATAAAATGTCATTTGTCTACAAATAAAAATTTCTTATCTTTCAGATCAATTATTTATAACCAGAGATTTTTATAACAACATAAAAAAATATTTTCTAGGCAATAAATAATTCGATCCACCTAAAGCTTGCTTATTTTTACCCTTTGGCGTCTTTTTAGTGACTTTAAAGAAACCCATAAACAGACGGATCATTTTACCCTCAAGAATCATTTTGTACCAATTTCCTCTACATCTATTCTTCGATTTGTACATAAAAATCAATAACAATGCAAAATATATATATATTTATATGTTATTTTTTGAAATTAATAAATTCTTTTGCGAAGAAAAATAAAAAATACTACGCATTCTTGATTTTCGTAAGTTTACTTAACATTTTCCAATAAAAGTTGATTTTTCGTACAATTTCACTTTTTTTTGTCTTTTTCTTCATAAAATCTTATTTAGGTGTTCTAATTATCACTTTGCATTGCTTACATTGTTCCACGATTGTTTTTAGATACATATTTCTGACTGAGAAGTTCATGTATTTAAATAAACTTCCTCTCAGGACAACATTGGCTAAAACTTTAATTTAAAAAAAATCTTTATGTATTTTTTAAAAATTAATTGTTTATATCATCTATTATAACTTTGTGATTTTATATGAATAATTATACAATTTGCTCTCTATTAGAAAACGAACTATAAGGCTATTTGTAAATAATTGGAAAAAATGGGCCAAAGTAGCCCGTAGTTACGGTACTGTTTTTTTATTAAATTCAACAATTAATGTAAACAACTTCAATAAATACGAGGATGTGCCCATTTGAGCGAAAAGTGGCACATTTCCGAGCGAGGGAAGCAAATGAAGCGCGACGCGGAGCGGCGCGCTTTATTTTCCCGAGATCGGAATGTGCCACTTTGAGCTCAAATGTGCACACTCGGTTTTAAGCGTGATTCACAGTAATTTTGGCCAATAAATTAGCACGAATATTCAGTTGAATAATTTTAGTCATTCCTTCTCACTCGCAATGACGAGATTGTCATATCTTCTCGCTCCCTTCCACTCATTGCTATGGTAAAAATGTTTTTCGAACATAAAATCAATATTTATTAAACTAAATCTAAATTTATGGTTTGAAAGAGCAAAGAATAAAGTAGCCAAATCCAATTAACACAAAGATGTGCGCATTCGAGCGAAAAGTGGCACATTTCCGAGCGAGGGAAGCAAATGAAGCGCGACGCGGAGCGGCGCGCTTCATTTTCCCGAGATCGGAATGTGCCACTTTGAGCTCGAATGTGCACACTCGGTTTTAAGCGTGATTCACAGTAATTTCGTCCAATAAATTAACACGAATATTCAGTTGAATAATTTTAGTCATTCCCTCTCACTCACAATGACGAGATTATCATATCCTCTCCCTCCCTTCCACTCATTGCTATGGTAAAAATGTTTTTCGAACATAAAATCGATATTTATTAAACTAAATTTAAATTTATGGTTTGAAAGAGCAAAGAATAAAGTAGCCAAATCCAATTAACACAAAGATGTGCGCATTCGAGCGAAAAGTGGCACATTTCCGAGCGAGGGAGGCAAATGAAGCGCGACGCGGAGCGGCGCGCTTCATTTTCCCGAGATCGGAATGTGCCACTTTGAGCTCGAATGTGCACACTCGGTTTTGAGCGTGATTCACAATAATTAATTTACTTTCTTAGACGGCTAACTTCGACCATTGTAATTTTCGCGCGCAATTTTCGTTGAATTATGTTTTATCCAAAATCTTATCAAAAACCTCCCAAAATTTCTGTTCTTGTATGGCCGCCTTTTCCTCTTATACAAAAATTCAAAAATTAATAAACTTTAAATTAATTCAATATTTTAACTGTATTTTATGTATAACTCAAAATAATTCATTTTTTTCCAAATATGGATCAATCAAGCTTAAAGGTTGAACACTCCTGGCGCAAACAGTTTTACTAATCGAATACAAATAAACATTTCTTTCGTTCGAACGAATTAACAATTTCGAGGCCAATCTTTATAAATCATTTTTTTCCTTTTTTTTTTTTGATTAATGATTCCTATGCGGAGTGTTACAAGTTTTATGGTGTAACATGGCATTCAAATCACTCACGCGTCGTAACATTCAAATCAAATTGGACCGAATATTAAACCGCTTATAATTTTTCTTAGTTCTTTTTTACTCGAGTGGAACGCATTCCGATATTATTGTTCGCATTTAAATGGGAAGAAGGATGCCGATGGCGAACAAAGAATAACATAAGAAAAACTGCTCGGATTTTTTTCTATGCGAAGATAATAAATCTAAAATTTAAAACCGTCGAGAAACTTTCAGGAAGAAGGATAATATGGGACAAGCTTTGAAATTACAATTTATAATAAGCCGTGCACTTATTGAACAGGTAGCACATTGTTTTCGCATAAGTAAACCGTAGTATATCATTTTCAAAGAGAATAAGCCTTTTATGTCAAAATAATGATCACCAAATATAGGAAAGACAAGTTACTCATCTTGCGAGCACTTCAAATAAGGTACCCGAGTTTTTCAGGATCTGAAAATGTTCGCGTTTGTGCAGAAGAAGCGCGTGTTTCTTGTCTTACTTTTATTATGGGATCTATGGGCGGCCTTAAGAAGAGACGCAAGTAAAAAAAGCGGATTTCGTTCGGAAGTGTGTGCGCGCGTTCGATGAAAAATATTGCTTTCAATTTCGCTTCCAACGCTTAAATTGTCGATCTGAAGAACATATGCTCGCATATTGTTACGATCCCATAATTATATTCTCAATCTGTCGGCTTTCGATTTCAATACATCGATTAGAAAGCGCTCCATGTTAATTTTGCATTCTCGACATTGCCGACTAGAAAAATATATTTGATGCAAACGCTTAGCTTTGAATTTTCTCTTAAAATACCATCAATTACGGTAGCGTGAACATGAATTTAATATATGAAAGTTACAATTATATAAACGCTAGTTTTTTAC
The DNA here is from genome assembly GCA_036325965.1 of Sinopyrophorus schimmeli. NCBI lineage: Eukaryota > Metazoa > Arthropoda > Insecta > Coleoptera > Elateridae > Sinopyrophorus > Sinopyrophorus schimmeli. The sequence goes on from JARFIZ010000202.1 coordinate 1,823,537, forward strand.
ATTAGCCTAAAAAAGAGGCATTATTTTATTTGTAATTCGTTATTATTAAGCGTTTTCGCCAAATTAAATTAATTTATTGCGTAAGTTTACAGAGCTGCAACTTTTTAATAAAGTTAACCAACTAAATATTTAATAACAATTTCTTAAAAACCTAAGAAACAGAAAAATATATTATATGAAAAAGGATGTATTTCTGGACAATGCCCTTCTCGGCACAAGTTGATGTCGTAAAAATAAATCTCTTTCTAAGGACCATTTTAAAATGTCGATCTGGGCACAAAAGGGAACAATTTTTTCCATCTTTTTCGACACGTTTGCCTTTGAAATTAGGCGCCTCAACAGTAATAAAAAAACCGGGACGTGTCCTTATGTACGCGCGTTAGAAGTTATACTTCTTTGTGTTTAGCGTTTGCGTTTGTGTCTAGCTGGACCACTAATTTACAAGTTATATGTTACTGCGCCTTCTTTAAAAAATATAATATTGAGGCCATCTCACTATAGGGTAAAGTGATATCAAATAATTTCTTTAAGGAAGAATAGTTGTAAATCAGAAGTTATCCAACAAATCTTAATGTTAAAGCAGTATTGGATACACAGTTTATCTGTTTAAATATGGGCATATTTAATTTTTTTAATATTTAATGTGTTATTAATAACCGATTCATTTTTTTAAAATATGCTAAAAGATCATTTTAAACACCGGGGTGTCCAAAATGATCTCTTTGTTGTGGCTAAAATGATCCTAAGAAACCCAGTCAGCAAATCGTCTACGAAAACCAAGTTTTTGGTATATTAAATAAAGAAAACAAATACAAAACCGTTTATAACGTTTTATTCAAATAATATGTGAATCAATTTATTTTTTAAAAGTATTTAAATCTAAAGAAAGCGCCGTTGAATTAAAATGTTAAAACGCAATTTAGTTAAATAAACTTTTTTAATGTTGCTGTGAACAAAGTTTTAATCTGTACACCCATACCTCGATCAACGGCCTAGATACAAACAAATAAAAAACCGTTTATAGCGCCTTATTCAAATAATATATGAAGGTTAAGGTCGCCTAAATCGTATCAAATTGTTTTTTAAAATTATTGAAATCTAAAGAAAGGGCTGTTAAATTTAAATATTAAAACCCAATTTAGTTGAATAAACTTTTTTAATGTTGCTTTTAATAAAGTTTTAATCTGTACACCCATACCTCGATCAACGGCCTAGATACGTTTAGAAAAAGTTAGCCGTAAAGCGATAAGCCGTATAGCGAATGAATTATTTTTATACAAAGCAAAGCTGAAACTAAACATAAGAGTAGCTAACAATACAACTTTATTTTTAGCCGTTTAACGAGACTTCTTGGGCCGCAAATAACTAAGCGCCATAATTAAAAAAACCGATCCTTGTTAAAAGTTATACTTCTTTGGCGTAATTAAATTAAATATAACCACGTGTAAAAATTAATATAAATAAAACCAATAAATACGAAGATGTGCGCATTCGAGCGAAAAGTGGCACATTTCCGAGCGAGGAAGCAAATGAAGCGCGACGCGGAGCGGCGCGCTTCATTTTCCCGAGATCGGAATGTGCCACTTTGAGCTCGAATGTGCACACTCGGTTTTAAGCGTGATTCACAATAATTTAGGCGAATTAAATTAAACGAAAAATCAGTTGAATAATTCCGATTAGAATTATTTCACTCCTATTAACGAGATTGTAGTATCTTTTCGCTCTCTTCCACTCATTGCTATGGTAAATACTTTTTTTGAACATAAAATCTATATTTACTAAAATAAAATAAAACGTATGATTGTAGAAAGCGAACGATAAAGTAGACAAATCCAATAAATACAAGGATGTGCACATTCGAGCAAAAAGTGGCACATTTCCGAGATCGGAATGCGCCACTTTGAGCTCGAATGTGCGCATTCAGTTTTAAGCATGATTCACAATAATTTAAGCCAATAAATTAGACGAAAAAGCAGTTGAATAATTTTAATCGTTCCCTCTCACTCCTATTAATGAGATTGTCGAATCTTTTCGCTCTCTTCCACTCATTGCTATGGTAAATACGTTGTTCGAACATAAAATCGATATTTACTAAAATAAAATAAAACTTATAATTTTAAAGAGCGAACGATAAAGTAGACAAATCCAATAAATACGAGGATGTGCGCATTCGAGCGAAAAGTGGCACATTTCCGAGCGAGGGAAGCAAATGAAGCGCGACGCGGAGCGGCGCGCTTCATTTTCCCGAGATCGGAATGTGCCACTTTGAGCTCGAATGCGCACACTCGGTTTTAAGCATGGTTCACAACAATTAACTTACTTTCTTAGACGTCTAACTTGAACCATAGTAATTTTCGTTAGCTGTGCGCGCGCAATTTCCGTTTCCCGCCAAAATTTGACTCTCAACGCGCCAAAAGAAGCATAACTTCAAAAATTGATCAAGGCGAGTTAATTTGATTGTTAAATTATTTGAATTCTAGAGTATTTAATTTTACATTTTTGCAAAAAAAAATAAAAAGCTCTTTGTGCAAAGTGACCCACCAGAAATTAACCGGCGACCCACACTTTTGCAATCGCCGATTCAGTTTCGTATCGGCATTCAGATCTTTTACGGTGTTATTCGATTTGCATGAATTTGTATTCACCTTTTATTCCATTAGGATGTTAAATTCGACAACCATCAGTTCTGTTACCATTTCATTTTAACGGTCTACTAACTCTTTCGCCGCGATAATCCAATTCGAATGCAGCCTTTTTTTTTCAAGATTCAAAAATGCCAATAAACGTAGGTGTAACCTGGAAAGTGTCCAGTTCGAGAGAAATGAATTTGCGATGCCGTTCCGAATATTCACTGACCTGAAGAACTATTTTATCTTCGGCGCTGACCTTTGCGATTAAGACTCGTTTTCTGCAAAACGGAATAAATTACGTCAAAAAAATTCTAGATTGCGAAACGGCAGATAAAAATAGCATTTTCCACGTTTTAATGGGCACGCGGATTGTTTCTAAGTCTTGGTCGTTCTCGATGGGCGCGTTATTTTTTGCAAACAGCCAACCTACTGGCTTTTGGTTAGAAGATAAAGCGAATTTTGGTTTGGGGCTCGGCTGACATTTAGATGAATATCATAAATGATAAATCACGTTGAATCGCTAAATAGTTATCCTAATCGAACAGATTAAATGGCCGCTTTTTTCTCTTCGTTAGTCCAAAATAAAAAAAATTCCTCCATGAATAATGCATACGCCTCGAGCCCGGGATGCTATCTGCGTTTTATTGTCGAATTTTTGCGTTTCGAGGTGTCGCTTATTGGACTTATACCGGGTGTTTCATTTAAAGCACCAAGAGCTTATGACTCCTACACTAATAAAAATTTCAAAAAAAATATAGGTATAAAAGTGTTTTTCATTTATTCGATCTATACAATAGCATAAATATAAATTTTGTTCTACTTCCGGTTTAACCGGAAACGGTGTCAACTTCCTTATCTTAAAAAGAAGGGTATTTATTTTTTTTATATTTGGATAGAGCTCGTCGAAAGTTTTCCGAAATTGTATAACAAGTGACCATTTTATTAAAAAAATTCAAAAATAAATAAATTTCTATTTCAAAATGTAGTATTACAGTAAAGTGCCACGAGCTTATAATTTCTAAAATAATAAAACTTCAAAAATGTACAAGTATAAAAGTGTTTTTATTTATTTGATCTATGCACTGGCATAAATATAAATTTTGTATTATTTTTGGTTTAACCGGAAATGGTGTCAACTTTCTTATGTTAAATAGAAGGGTATTTATTTTTTTTTATAATTGGATAGGGCTTTTGAGAGCTTTTCAAAAATGTATAACAAGTTACCATTTGATAAAAAAAATTTATAAAAATTAATTTTTATTTGGAATTGTAGTGTTACAGTAAAGTGCCACAAGCTTATTATAATTCGTAAACTAATAAAAATTTCAAAAAAGTACAAGTATAAAAATTTCTTTAATTTATACAATCCCTGTACTGGGATAAATATAAATTTTGTATTACTTCGGTTTATCCGGCAACGGTGTCAACTTCCTTATCTTAAATAAAAGGGTATTTATTTTTTTTTAATTATTTATTACTCAAATGGTAACTTATTATACATTTTGGAAAGCACTCAAAGAGCTTTATCCAATTACAAAATGAATAAATATTATTCTATTTAAGATAAGAAAGTTTACACCTTTTCCGGTTAAGCCAAAAGTAATACAAAATTTATATTTAAGCCATTGCATAAATCGAGCAAATTAAAGACACTTTTATACTTGTACTTTTTTTAAAATTTTTATTAGTTTAGGAGTTATAAGCTCGTGGCACTTTAAATAAAACACCCGGTATATATCGTTAATAATTTTTGTCCATTTCGAAACGGCTGTGACGCTCACAGGTATTCTGTCTTAAGCAAAAATATGTTTGTTTATTTTACAGTTATTTTACAGTGTAGGAAGTTATAAAACGCTTATTGGTTTTGCAATCGAAAGCAAATATTGCGAATTTTTTCAAATCGACTTTGGCTCACGTTTCTCGCAGCTTTGTGCATGGGAAATTATACGAAACGTGGCTCTTTTTAATTGAATATAAATTATTTGCCTGTAAACGTTATCTTTTTAAGTGATAAGTATTTTTATTTAGTGCGCCAAAGCGATGAGAACTTAATTACCAGAACATGCTCGTTAATGTTCGATGAATTATTGTTGCTTATTGAGGGAACGCTTAAAAACTGCGAATTAATCGGAAATCTGCTTAAATAAAATGTTCGTAGATTTACGACAATTCATGACGTTATTTTTCTGCAGTGGGAAACGCGCCACGTTTTGCTGGAAGTGTATGTTTTGCTTTTTTCATAACTTTTAATGTTCACAAAATTAAATTAAATTGTATTTAATGTTCTTTGTTATGTTAAACAGTCCCGCACAGGGTGCGCCACAATTAAATACAAATCAACTGCAAAAAAAAAATAAAGAAATCGGTTTGGAAATTTATAAAAAATAAGGGCAGCCTCCTTCCCGAAAGCAATTTTGGGTGCGCCACTGCGACGAAGTAATTACACTGGTCAAGTGCATTTTTTTTCTAGTTTGATACGAGTACTTTATGTAGGATAGGGTGGTCCTTATTTGGGGTATATTCGAATTTTTTTTCACGATAGTTCTAAATCGGTTCCAAATCTATAATAAAAATTCATGGCAAATAGCTCTTAATTTTAATATTATTTCCCCCCCCCCCTCCGTTAGCCAAAGTTTTAAATGGAAATAACATAGGGAAAGTTCTATTATGACTTTTAAATTTTTTACCTTATGAACTAATAAAAGGATCATATCGCAAATGGTAGGTCTTATAGAAAATTTTACGCTCTACAAAAAAGGTCTCCTGTGATTTTTCTCTAACTTGACTGGTTCAAAAGTTATTTGAGGTCAAAATCAAAGTTCTAGTTAATTTTAAGATTTTTTTTATTTTTACAGTCATTGGATAATTCAAACATGATCGACGGGTTATTATTTTTAATTTCGATGTTTTTTTTTCAGTAAACTTCTAATGTAACAATTTCATGAAAGTATCTATGATTAAAAAAATAAATGATAATATTGATATTTTTTTTCAATTCATTGAAATTTTAATAATCAATTTTTTCAAATAATTAATACTTTTTTTCAGAACATGCGTCAAAGTAAGAAAAGTCGTTTTAAATATAAACAATAGCCCGCCTATCATTTTCGAATTATGAAATTACTGTAAAAATGAAAAAAACTTTAAAATTAACTAGAACTTTGATTTTGACCTCAAATAACTTTTGAACCAGTCAAGTTAGCAAAAATCACAACAGACCTTTGTGTAGAGCGTTAAATTTGCTATAAGTCTTATCATTTGCGATATGATCCGTTTATTAGTTCATAAGGTAAAAAATTCCAAAGTCATAACAGAACTTTCCCTATGATATTTCCATTTAAAACTTTGGCAATCGGGGGGGCCGGGTTAATATTAAAATTCAGAGCTAAATGTGGCATAAATTTTTTTTATAGATTTGGAACCGATTTAGGACTATTGTGAAAGAAAATTCGAATATACCCGAAATAAGGACCACCCTAATGTAGTTACTTTTTTATTCTAATCCTGAAAATATTTCGAAAAATGTTTTTTTTTATTATTATTATTATGAGTTCATGCCTGCCGTGTTATTAGCAATTTAAAACAAAATTAATTTATAGATAATTCGCAAAGAAAAAGGAAAAACAAAAAAATTTTAAATGTTAGTTAAAATGTATAGTAAGCTCCATAAAAGTTTTGGAACCGCTGAACTAAACGAAAGCAATTTTAAAGGCGAATAATTGGAGCACAAATAACAAATCTGCTTTTCTAATTGATAATTAAGAGAAATTCCAAAAATTTGCAGATTTTGAAATTTTGCCAAAAAAATAAACGATCCCATCGAAGCGCGCTCGTGAAACTTGACACCTTGGAATGCAAAGCCGACACCAAATTAAATAATTAAAATTTTTAAAAACCATAAATTTGACAAATTTGATAGTCCCCCGCGAGAAATACGTTTTAGACGAAATAAATTCGAGAGGAATTTATCACGAACAGATATGATTTTAATGTTACATTAATTTGCGTATTAAATCTTCCAAAACATGATAGAAATTTTTTCCGAAGTTGCGCCACTTTCGACCTACGTTACGAGAGGAGATCCTTAAATATCCTTTCTCTAAACTAATTTATGTTTTTATGTTATTTTCAAATTGTTTGATTAATTCAACGGCTTTTTTAAGGTCAACGTTGTTTTGGCAGATTAAATGCTCGGCGACAATTTTCTTTAAATTGTTATCGCTTAATTTACGAGCCCGCCTCGAGATTTTGTGAGGATCTTCGTGCGCGCGTGCGAGCCTTATTTTCTTTGTGTAAAAAGGCGACGTTGGAAAGTGCGGTGGAAAAATTTTAAAATTTTAAAAAGGAGATGGGCGACGTCGCCCCGGGCAGGAATATCCATCAAAGTGTGCACGTGAAGGGTAAATTACGGCGTCAATAAATTCTGAAGGGTTTGAGAGAAATCTAACAGAAATTTATAACGTCCATTAAAAGCGTGAAGAATGTTTTTTTCTAGAATAATGAAGTATTACGATTTTAATGAAGTATAATGCAGGTGTTCTAGAAATGTTAGACACGTTTAGTGGCTACTGAATTTCTGATTAGCTTTCGGATAAAATTTGCAGATATTATTCTAATGTACATTAAGAGCAACCTCATTAAATAAATAATAAATTAACATAGTTTTTATTTGATTTATTTTTGAGATTCGTTTTTTGCTAACGGTATTAAGAACGGTCAGTGACGGGCCCGAAAAAATTTTTAAGGCGAGTCGCAACGTTTTTGCCTGTTCTGATACGATTTAATGATTAATTTAATAAGAATTGGCTTATTGGAAGATTCTTCTTGCGGAACATTGTTTTTTTTTAAGGTATGTTTTTTTAGGCGCGTGGAGAGTTTTGAGCAGGTAATGGAAGTTGCGCGCGCAGATCTAACTAAAATTCGACAGTATGAATTTAGCCGTCCAAGAAATTAAATTAATTATTGTGAATCATGCTTAAAACCGAGTGTGCACATTCGAGCTCAAAGTGGCACATTCCGATCTCGGGAAAATGAAGCGCGCCGCTCCGCGTCGCGCTTCATTTGCCTCCCTCGCTCGGAAATGTGCCACTTTTCGCTCGAATGCGCACATCATCGTGTTTATTGGATTTGTGTACATTATCGTTCGCTCTTTCAAATCATAAGTTTTTTTTTATTTTGGTAAATATCGATTTTATGTTCAAAAAATGTATTTACTATAGCAATGAGTGGAAGAGAGCGAAAAGATACGACAAACTCGTTAATAGGAGTGAGAGAGAACAATTAAAATTATTCAACTGCTTTTACGTCTAATTTATTGGCGTAAATTATTGTGAATCAGGCTTAAAACCGAGTGTGCACATTCGAGCTCAAAGTGGCACATTCCGATCTCGGGAAAATGAAGCGCGCCGCTCCGCGTCGCGCTTCATTTGCCCCCTCGCTCTAAAATGTGCCACTTTTCGCTCGAATGCGCACATCATCGTAATTATTGGATTTGTCTACATTATCGTTCGCTCTTTCAAATCATAAGTTTTATTTTATTTTGGTAAATATCGATTTTATGTTCAAAAAATGTATTTACTATAGCAATGAGTGGAAGAGAGCGAAAAGATACGACAAACTCGTTAATAGGAGTGAGAGAGAACAATTAAAATTATTCAACTGCTTTTACGTCTAATTTATTGGCGTAAATTATTGTGAATCGGGCTTAAAACCGAGTGTGCACATTCGAGCTCAAAGTGGCACATTCCGATCTCGGGAAAATGAAGCGCGCCGCTCCGCGTCGCGCTTCATTTGCCTCCCTCGCTCGGAAATGTGCCACTTTTCGCTCGAATGCGCACATCATCGTGTTTATTGGATTTGTGTACATTATCATTCGCTCTTTCAAATCATAAGTTTTATTTTATTTTGATAAATATCGATTTAATGTTCAAAAAATGTATTTACTATAGCAATGAGTGGAAGAGAGCGAAAAGATACGACAATCTTGTTAATAGGAGTGAGAGGGAACGATTAAAATTATTCAACTGCTTTTACGTCTAATTTATTGGCGTAAATTATTGTGAATCAGGCTTAAAACCGAGTGTGCACATTCGAGCTCAAAGTGGCACATTCCGATCTCGGGAAAATGAAGCGCGCCGCTCCGCGTCGCGCTTCATTTGCTTCCTCGCTCGAAAATGCGCCACTTCTCGCTCGAATGTGCACATCCTCGTATTTATTGAATTTGCCTATATTAATCTTCTATGCTTTAATTCAAAAAATCGTAGTGCTCTTCTGCACGCCTAATTCCAGCGAGCCTGATAAATATATTTGGTATACAGTAAAACCTCCATTTACGGACACCTCTCTTAGAAGGACACCTCCATTCAGCGTACATATTTTTGATGACGGAGGGAAGTGCCTATGCTTTATATGCATTTTATCCTTTTTCTCTTAGACGGACACCTCCCTTACACGAACAAAAATTTAATGACCATTGGTGTCCGTCTATGGGAGGTTGTACTGTATATGTTTTTTCAGGTGTACTTTCGAGTATTTACTAATTCGCATTTTCAATCACTTAAAATTGTATATGTCAATTAAAACCCTTTCAGTTCAATAGTTCAGTAAATTCATGCAGAATATTTTACACAGAAAAAAAGAATATCTTGGCTCAAGTGAGAAATTTTTTTCGTTACTATTCTCGTGAACTAGAATAAAAAATTGCACTTAAATGAAAAAACAATTCTTGTAACCAGAAATCACTCACTTCGTCTAAGTATTCATTTTCTTGATATAAAAAATTTATTCTTGTTCTTGAACTAAAGAAAAAATTTTCTTGAGAAAAGAATTTTTTTTGCTATAAGATAATTAGTTTCTTGCATCAATTTAATAATTTTTAGGCCCAAGAATTAAATTTTGAAAAGAAAACAATTTTTATAAAATAATTTTAAATAGGTATTTAAATTTTATATTTATATGCGATAATATTTTATATTTTTTATTTAAAATTTATTAGAATATTAAAATATTTAATATTTATAAAATAAAGTGAGTATCATATTTCGCTAAAGAAAAAAATTGTAATGATAAATGTATATTCTCCTCATAAGAAATTTTATTGTTGAACCAAGTATAACGAAATTTTTGTATTAAGAAATTTTTCTCAATTCATAATTGTAGTCAAAAAATTATTTTACTTCACTCAAGAATTTTTCGAGGTTCCTTTCAGAACCTAAAAAATTTCTTGAATGAAGAAAATCTATCTTTAACCAAGTGTACCTTTTTTTCTATGTACGATTCCATATAGCAACAAATTAAATCCGTTTCATATGTAAAACAATTTCAAATAAATCTGTACCACAAAGGGTTAAAAATTATTGTATATGAAGAGCGGCAAAATATTTCCGCTTCATTTGCTTCCCTCGCTCGGAAATGTGCCACTTTTCGCTCGTATTTATTCAATTTGTTTAAATTCATTTTTGGATTTAGTAAAAAAAGACCAATGTTCCCGAATAAAACAACACATGTGCCCTAGACTGGGTCAAAAAATTAAATGGGACACTGAAAATGTTATTTAAGATGATAAAAAAAATAACGTCAAAATTTCAGTTCTTAATTTTAATATTATGAAATCTATCATCGAGAATTTCAATTTTTTTATACCACACGCATCTTGCACTCAAATCTTCTTAACGATATACCTGAAACATGTCCATAAGCAATATACATTTTTAAAGAAAATTAAATTCTCTACAAAAAAGGTCTGATTGCAAATTTTCGTACGACGAGTTGTTTCTACGTAATCATGCCTTAAACATTGATCTGTTTTTACAATTAAATTTTTTAACTTTGGAATTTCGTAACTAATAAGCCAATCTGCTTCTAGAAGAGAACAATACATATTTATAGAGGAAATTAGACGCTCTAGAAAAAAGCGCTGATTACATTTTTCGTTAAATTCACTCTTTCAAAAGTTATTCGAAGGTCTACTTCGAGTAAAAATTAATTTATCGTTTGCTTTGCTTTAGATATGTTTTTTTACTTGATTGATAAATTTAGGGCTATATATTAAAAATACAATGTTTTTTAACTAAATTTATCAAATTTCTTAAAAATTGATAATTTATTAAAATTTAATTTCTCTTTAAGAGTTTTTAATCCATTGAAATACAGTTTTATTTAATTTAACTAATTCTAAGAATAAAAAACACATTAAGAATTATTTAATTATCATACATATTTTTAATTTTTAAATCTTCTCTCCTCTTTCGCTCTTGTTTACATTTTTCAAATTTTTGTTAATACTCGAACTTGAACTTCGAAAATATATAATTCTACCATTTCTTTTAAACTAAAAAAAATTTTTTTCTAAAAATTCAATTAAATTGCTTTACACTTCTTTATAACACTAAATCAGCGATTTTTCAATTCTTTGACACCAATATATTTTAATGGGAGCACTGGCGTCTTAACAAATTAATTTAATTTTTTTCTTCGCAAGGCTTACGTTTAAGGACTTCATAAATTACACAATATATTCATGTCTCAAAGACTTTTATCCACAATTAGGTGCTTATTAAGCGCCAAATACGCGAATGTGACATTGAAGAGCTTTTAAAAGGTGTACCACACAATTAATAACAATTTCCTTTATTATTCGGCAACAATATAGAATTAAATTGCATTGTCAAAATTAGCAATCCTTAAATTCCTCGTAGCGTTCACGGACACAATAAGATAGTTGCATTATGATCTTTTCGAACCGGCAATTAGGCATCGTTAGAATTTCGCCGAGCGCTAATTTATTTGCCTTTTCGGATATTCTCATCGTTCTTCAGTTTTATTGTAAAAAATTAGGTTGCTTCTTCCTTTTATTATAATTCCACGCACACATTAAACAAAGGATAATTGTTGCAAACTAAAATATCGTTGCCAACAACAACCCAATTTGCGATTATAATGATAGGGTACGCATTATAAATGTCGGACATAAGATTTTCCTGTAATTTGTCGAGAGGAAGCTGCACCTTTTGACGAACTTAAAGATCCGAATAACTTTCTAGGTGCTAATAGCAATTATGACGCTAATTTAAACGTTGGAGCGCTTATAAATTATTGAAATTTTGCTTTTAATGGTAGTCGGAATTGTTTGAAACCAATCATCATAAAATTAGTCGATGGCTCTATTAATGCCAGATAGTGGGCGGGTGCCGGATTAAAAAAAAATAGGTAGTTAATCAACCCTTAATTGATTAATTCGGTTAAACGGGAAGAGCACTGTGATCCCGAGTCCAAAAACAATGCCCGTTTTAGTCCTTAAAAGTAGGTTTAGGTTTCCTCTGGCAGTTATCTTGTAATTTAAACTATACCGTGTGTCCCACGAATAAGTACTCAAACTTAATGTGTCATACACTAAAAGGACAAATTAAAGGGTCAAGAAAATTTTCGAAATTTTTTGGAGATTTTTGACAGGCTGTATTTAGTGCAAAATAGTTGTATCTATAATTTAGAAAAGTCTTTTTAAAGCTTCAAGATTTTAGTTTTCAGATCTTTTAGTGAAAAATTTTTGGGGGCCACCGTTATCACGCAATCTTAAGCAATAGTGCGCAAAAATGAATTGCAAATTTGTTTTTTGTTTTTGTGTCCACCGACATGGAAATTTTTTTCAGCTAAACCATTATATGTAGTGATGACCAAAGCAAGATAAAGACCAAGATTGTAATAATCTTGGTATCGGTCTTGGTCTTGCGTATTTGGTCTTGGTCTTGCATACTCGGTCTTGGTTTTGGTCTTGGTCTTGCAAAACTGCAAGACCAAGACCAATTTTGCTCATCACGAATTATATGGAACAGATAGTCTGTTTATTCAGCTTCAAGTTTATTTTTTTAAAACCTCGGTACGACTATACTTCACCGACATACCGGACCTTAAATAAAAATTATTAAGATCTTCTCTCTGCAAATGTTTTTAAAATTGCCAACGTCTCATTTATTTTTTTACCAAACACTGAACCATTTGGAACCGTTTGATTAAGTGCAGCAAAAAAAAGGCGTAAAAAGCAAAAGAAAACAATCCAAACACAATGTGGGTTTATAAGACACTCAACTTTGGTTTTTTTTCCTTCTAAATGATTCTCGCTGATTCTTAAACAGGTGCTCGGTTACTTATTAACGACTCGCTGCAATAATAAATCCGAGTAGTAAATATTTCTCATTGATCATAAGTCATCGCTTTATTGCTTTGTAAATATTAAGTAGACTTTGTAAACGGCAATTTTTATAAATAGTACACTTTCACGCTCAAATTTCAATGTGTGTGTCCACTTTTTATTGCGTCGAAACGCCAAAAAAGTTGTGAATTTATGTGCGGCGGTGCTCTTCGCATTTCGGTGCGACCAAGTCCTAAAAAACCGGTCGTCATTAAAAACATTGCAACTTGAAATTAGAAAACCGGCAATCGGTCAAATCACGGATCGTCTTAAAATTTTAATTATAGCGCATTTCTAATACAGAACGTGATACGGCAACCTTTGTACATTAAAATGAAATTACTATCGACGCCGGTTTTTAATTCTCCAGCTTTTAAATTACGGGTTTCAGCGAGAATATCTTTCGTGTATGTATTTATTTAGAAGTTCGAAAGATTTTTTTTCGATTTTAAAATAGTTCAAACTGTAAGTTTCTTGCCATCAAATTGCTATATAAGGAGACTTTAACGATCGCTTGCACGCAAAAGCTCTATACAATATTCCGATCCGACGACAAAAAAAAATTGTGCCCTACTAACGTGCCCGTTTTTATTTGTTTCAGGAAGAAAACAGCCATCTTCGAGGTGTCTTCCTGCGTCCATCTCTTTCGGATAAATTTGAAGGTAGTGTTTTTTGCTTCTTTTCATTTCTTCGCGCACGCCCATTTTACGTCTGTTTACGCTCGTCTCGTACTTTCTAAACGCTTTATTACACATCGTTTTCTTGGACCGATTTTACATGTAAATAGGATTCGAGAATTTTCGTTACACGGAAAGAAATGTATGGTGTTTGACGTCGTACTGATCGCGCGGTCTAGCGCCATACTGGTATGGTGCCAAGTCAGATAAAACAGTGTCCGAAATATTCTTATATACCATGCACAGAAATTTTTTTACATAGGTGTATAGCACGTTTGACTAGACAGTATGGACTTAGGTTCTATATTACATTAAAGATATGGTAATATCATTAGGGCGTACCACAATATATTTTTGCCCGGCAATCCATATACCACCAGATTACCATTAATATTGTATAGATATAGCTATTAAACCTTATCGATAGATAGACGTTTACATTTATTTGCAAAAATTAATTTTTATGGGTTGTCATTAAGTGGATCGTTATTATTAAAAAATAATTATTATTTCAATATACCTAATTATTATTAATTGTGATTGTTCGTTCAAGCGTCCTCTAGACACTTATATTAAATTGTATAATATTGAAAATTTATTTAATATAGTTTTTTTACTTAACATATGATCATGAGCGTAGGTAGGGGGAGCAAGGGACGGCAATGTACACTTTAGGAAACTCATTGTCCGCCCTATAAAAATCAATAGTATTCAGATTACTGAAATTGAAAGTTTGCGGAGGCTGATCAGTTGGCCGGCTGCCCCCCCTAGTAAAACTCTTGCCCCTTGTAGTAAAAATTTCTGTCTACCCCCATGCATATGATTAATTAGTAATATTCTGTCTTCATACTTGTATACTTTTTTATTTAAAAATATGGGGTGCTATTTTATAATATTTACGACCAATATATATTCAAACATATATTTTAATTAAATAATCGTTTGGTACTACTCTAATTTTACAATATTGAATATGGTTATCCGACTGAAGCTACACTGACTGAACCAGTGCACTCGATTTCTACCAAATTTTTACCACAATATTCCCAGTCCCTCAAAATCTCACTGGTCGTTTTTTAGCTGCGGAGATTAAACTTTCGACTAGTTATGGCCATTTTAGTTAATTGTTACTTTGACGATCCGCAATAAGAAAACCCCGTATAGCTAAATTAGCTATACGGTGTATCCCTGTGAAAGATGACTATACAACGTATTGCTAAAATAGCCATACGACTGATTGAATCAGCTGATTCCGCAAGCTTTTATAAGCAATTAAACGGCATTATTACCATAAACGTCCAATTAATTGAAATGACCATAACTAGTCGAAAGTTCAATCTCTGCAGTTAAAAAATGACCAGTAGGGTTTTGAGGGACTGGGAATGTTGTAGTAAAAATTTGGTAGAAATCGGAGTGTCACTTGTGTTCAAGTTTCCTAGTAAGCAGTATGGGCCCCACGCCCATATTCTCATCGACCCATCTGCCATAGCAGGGCGTTGGTCAATTGCGCGCCGTGGGCGGTTTACCTTCTGATTATTGTACCTTGTTTGAAAAGGCAATAAGATTATTTCACGTGGTGGCCGAGTTAGTGTCTTTATTGGGGTGTCTGGAATTTCCAAGCATTTATTCAAGTTCCAATTTTTTTTTCAAACGCCCAACAAAATTTTGGTAGATCAGGGAAGAGAATATATCTCAACCAAATATGAGCTCTTAATGTCTATATTTAAAGATGCTTATTTTATTTTTTATTTCCATTTAAATAACAGGTAAAAAATTCGGTAATGGGTGATTAATTTAATTAAGTTGTACAACAATGGTACCATCACTAGATTTAATTTTAAAAAAGTAATTGTTTTAAATATCTATAGAAAGAAATGGTTTATTTAATATTTTTTAATTCAATGATTATGTGTAAAGCTAGAAACCGTTTGACACTATGAAAACAATTTCGGTTTATTTAAAACCTCTTCTTTCATCAGAATAAAGATGGTATTTATCGTGATGATGAGTATTTCTTTTTGTCCCCAATTGTACTATGCCCAAAAATGCGCTTGTGCGCAATTGCTCTATATATTAGGTCTACCTGAAAAATTTTACGACCGCGGCGCGCAGTTGACCCATGTGCCTATTACTATCGTCAATGATACCGTTCCCATAATGATCAAATCATCTATACATACGATTTAAAGCGAATAAAAATCTTCACTACCATACAACATGGTCATAACATCGGTATCTCCAAAAAAATATATTTTCGTGTAGTATACCAAAAAGAAACGAAATTTAGTCTCATTCTTTATTAATTAATCATCGATATATTAATTAGCGATTTATGTTTTAGTATCGATTATGAGCGTTGATTCTTCTAAATTTACAAAATCATTAATTAGCCCGCGCGATGGCTTTTGAGCACGCAACTTTGATACCCACACACACGTTCACCTACTTTTCGCATCCATTGCCTTATAGACTGCCATTAATAACTGCAACATACGAAGATATTATCTTCCTTAGTGTACCAGAACACTTTATGAATAACTTTAATAGGGAACAATTGCATTAACCTGTCTGTTATTTTTAAATTGAACCGCGCCAAAGGCATTGTTATCCGTTTCGTTCTGCGCTTAACATTCTTCCGACGTTAAACTTCTGCAGAAGTTGACTTTTTTCTTTTAATTACAAAATCTCGTAAGTATTGTTTTGTCAGTCAGTTCGGCAAAGGTACAACTGAGATTTAACGCCGAAAAGGGATTATTTAAAATAATCGTAAAGGTTACAATCGAGAAAATTTTAATTTGTGCCCATTTTCGAGTTGTAACAAGTCCATTATGCACTGCTCCGCGAACAAAATACAACGTACCTAAAATTTATTTTGCAGGATTGATTGTTAAAATTAAAAATGGTAAATAAATAAATTTTAAAACTATTAAATTAGAGAATCGCAATGCAAATCCATTTCTCAAGGTTGGACAAATATTAAATATATTTTTCCACTTCACGTTTAAAGCTTTTATATAGCTTTTTACAACAATTTTGAAAAATTGTTTTGAAAATAAAACGACCAATTTAATTATTTATGATGCATTGAGATTTTATCTAATTTTAAAAATTTTATGGAATTTGATTTACAAAATTCCACACTATGTTTATTATAGGTACTATCGTTTTTTTATTTATTATAAATTGAAAGATTTTATTGTTTTTTTATGTAATAAAAAAAGGTTATATTACAAATTTTTATTTATTAGGAAAGAATCAAGTATTACGTAACGTTTTTTGGGCAATTTTTAAGCCCCCCCCCATACTATACCATAACACACCATAACATTTTTAATTAAATTAATAATTTTGTTATTAATTTACATGTTGTTTTATACATTACTATGTAAAAAATTAATAACGAACTTAAAAATGTTTATTAATATAACTTTAAATAAATTTAAAGTAGTTGAACCATTTACCTTGGAATTTAAAGAGTACAGTACACTCTCTACATGTCAAGACCTCAGGATCTTATGAATTTTAACATTTTTATGATCTTCGCTCAACCCTAAACCTTAATAAAATTATTTCTGGCTACCTGAAGCCTTTTATTACTGCCCAAGGTTGTAGTGTGCGTAATTATCTATCCGTGTGACAAGTATCCATTTGCAATACAATTCAAATAAATCAAGTTACATTAAATGACAATGAATTAAACTTAATTATGAAAATTTGGCATTTTAATAAAACTTCTATATTATACGTTTTACCTACTTTTACATACACACATTTACACCAATAACTAATTTTTATACTGTCTTATACTGTCCTCAAATTTTGCTAAAATGTCGTACTGTAATAGTAATAAATTGGCACTTAAATGCTAGAAAAATCTAACGATGTTTATTTATTAATTTACATTTTAAATTATCAATTTAAGGATATATGTATATTGACTAAAACTCGTAATGTAACGCAGGACCGGATTTACCCGTCGTGCCATCCTGGGGCACAATAAAAAATGCAGCCCTACTACTTAAATCCTACATAAAATGGATAAAGGTTTGTTATACATTTTTTTGCTCCCCTAGTGGCCTTAGTTGAAATCCAACGCTGAAGTAACAATGTAACAATGTATTGACACCCTGCGTAGTTTTCTAGTAATACATCATTTAACCCCCCTTCCCGAGAAGTCTATATGTTTTTCTTCTTGATGTTCCGTCTCCTAGCGGAGGTTGGAGATCATCATGGCTATCTTCACCTTGTTTACAGCATCTCTGAAAAGTTGTCCATATGTTACGTTACACTTAAACGTTTTACCTTTAATAAAAATAGGTATTTGTTTTGTCGTTTTGTATTTTACTTTTTATTTAGTAGTATGTGACTGCTTACTTCAGACACGGGGTTAAAAGTCACACTTCTTTTTTCATAAAAATTATAATATGTTCTTATTAGATAATGGTAGAGAAAAAGTCTTTATTTTTCTTACACTAGAATAAATACACTATCTATTGATATTTAAATGTCATTGATAAATTAAGACCATGGACTCTATAAATGCAAAAGAACAAAAATTTTGACTTCCAACCCCGGTCTCCCTACATCACACGAAAAATTAATTGAAATTAATTTTAAATCGTTCCTTTTCACCAGCGGTTTTATACTAGGACGGCTAGTCCCGGCGAAAATTCTTTAAAGGGCCAAAATTTGGAAAGTTTTTAAAAAAATTTTTCTAGTTTTTTAATCAAAGAAAATTTTGGGTAAAAATTTTTTTCAATTGTTAAAAATGCTTATAAATTATTAATTTGGGAAAAATTTATTCGGCATTTATTTCCTCCCCCGGTGTTTTAAACGGAACTATCCTTTTCCGCCCAAAGCAAGCGCCTTTGAAAAAATTAATTTTTAATACAAAATTATTTTACTTCTCGCCTTTCACTCATTTATTAAAATTCTTAGAATACAAAATTATATTTTTAAATTGAAGTAATAATGTATAATAAATTCGGGAGGTAAATTATTTAATTTTAATAAAATAAGGGTGTATTTTAAAATATAATTTGGGGGTAAAATAACGCAGCGAAGGGGCGGCATTTTTTCCAGTCCCGGATGTGCCACTGAGCTCAAATGTACCCTGTCACTTGCCAATGCAAGCGACAGGCAGGTTTGAAGACGAGAAGATACAATAATCTTTTCAATACAAGATTATTGTATCTTCTCGCTCTCTTTCACTCATTGCTATGGTAAATACGTTTTTCGAATACAAAATTGATATTTATTAAATTGAAATAAAATTTTTGATTTGAAGGAGCGCACGGTAAATTATGCGAATATAATAAACACAAGGATGTGCGCATTTGAGCGAAAAGTGGCACATTTCCGAGCGAGGGAAGCAAATGAAACGCGACGCGAAGCGGCGCGTTTCATTTTCCCGAGATCGGAATGTGCCACTTTGAGCTCAAATGTGTACACTCGGTTTTAAGCGTGATTCACAACAATTTCGGCCAATAAATTAACACGAATATTCAGGTGAATAATTTTAGTCGTTCTCTCTCACTCCCAATGACGAGGTTATCGTATCTTTTCGCTTCCTTCTACTCATTGCTATGGTAATCACGTTTTTCCAACATAAAGTCGATATTCACAAAACTAAATTTAAATTTACCATTTGAAAGAGCGAAGAATAAATTAGACAAATCCAATTAACACGAGGATGTGCGCATTTGAGCAAAAAGTGGCACATTTCTGAGCGAGGGAAGCAAATGAAGCGCGACGCGAAGCGGCGCGCTTTATTTTCCCGAATGTGCACACACGGTTTTAAGCACGATTTACAATAATTTATTTATTTTCTAAACCATTTCAATTAAAAATAATAAATTACAGTGAAACCTCTCTCCAACGGAGAGTCGCGGACCAACAACATTGTCCTTTGAGAACGGGTCCTAAAAACATTGTTTTCTTATATTTTTCTCAATCGGGACCTTTTAAAATGGTCCGTTGAAGAAGGGCTTCCGTTAAAAACAGATCTCCGTTAAGAGAGGTTTTGCTGTAAATTGATTTGAAGTCGTAGCTTTCAATTTTTTTAATTGTTTTTTTTGGTCTAAATAACTATCTTAAATACGTTTCCGACTGCTAATTTAAGTCATCTCTGCTCACTTTTTATTTTCTAAATTAAATCCAACGTTAGCATTCGAAAAATGTACGAGCTCTCTTGATCCAAATGCGCGATTAGTACGAAGCGTTCCGATGGGCAAAATTTTAGTTCTGTCAAAAGCAATTGATGGACGTCCTTCGTACCAAATGCAGTCGCCACTCGAAATTATTCGCCACGACACATCGGGCGATCCGAAACCGTTAAGCAAAAATAAATTTTTGTCTAAGTAACTCATCAGTGTCACAAATGATGGATTCGATTCAAAGAACGAAACACGAGAAGCAAATATAATTGAATTTCTAAATCTGTTTTTTCCGTGCTAAAACCGTATTGAATTTTTTCCTCAGGCCTAAGTAGTCCATATGAGCTTCGAACCGTTAAGCAAACAACGCCGAGCGCATTCGAAAAATCATCTCGAACGCTTCCACCGGACAAGTGCATATTAAATTTAATCTCTCTGGTGAAAAAGAAGGTGTACTGTTAGCAAATCATAAATTACGAGACGTCACCGTAAGAAAGGAATCAGAATGCGATGCGTAAACGTGTTAAACGTTGTTTACAATACCTAAATCTACACCAATAATTACACTTCATCTTGTTGAGATGTCAGCCCAAAATCGGAGCCTGGACCTCAACAAAACTCATAAATTTGATTGGCCCGGATTACCGGCGAGCCAATTTTACCTGCCGATCTTCGTCCATTCTTAAATTCCAAAGCAAACAAAGGCTCGACGGGTGTTGCAAGAACGTCACTTGCTCGCTATAATTTTTCGAGAAGAAAATAACGATAACTGTTAAATTCGATGCCTTCGGGCCGAATTTCTTCGGCGAACATTGTTAACTTATTGTAGCTCACCAAATAAATTCGCGATGCTTCGTCGAGCGCGACTAACTAACCGCTATGCACCTTTAAAAATTCCAACGCGGACAAATTCGGCTTTCTTATTATTTCTGCCTAACGCGAACGAAAAAAAAGAGCAGGAAAATTGGCTCATTTTTGGCTCGCCGAATTAGAATCGGCGCTTGGGAGGAGACGATCCGTTTTGCGTTCTTCTCACATTTTAATCGAGCAAGAAGGAGGTCCCCTAAGACTACAATACGAAATTATCTCTTGCCTTATTTTTTTTCGATGGCGCAGCAGGATGTTATTTTTATTTTGTAAAATAGAAACTAGATTGCCGTTTATTGTCGGCCGAAGCTCGTAACAATGCAATAATTAAGCTCCCACAGTTTTTTGAGCTTTCTTCGTGGTTTATCTTCGTATAAGTTTAATTGGGGTTTCGAGAGATGATTAAACGTTATTGTTGTTGACCATAAAGAAAAATCGGTTTTTAATTAGAAAATCGATTGGTTTAATTACTGCTTCGAAAAGTTGGCTTTGGGAAGTGAGAAAAACGGTGTCAAATTCAGGGCCGGGTTTGCCATTTAGGAAATCGCCTAGGGCACAATTGTTTGAGGGGCGCACACTATCAAAATTTAGCCGATTTAAAGAACATCGTAAAATCCAGATTTTGTATTCGGAAAAAGCTGTAGCGTTTGTTTTCCTAAAATAATTCTTTAAAAACGCTAAATATGAATGTTGGGATTCCTAGTAGAAATATGGTGTTGAAATTTTTAATTAAAATGGTTTAAAAAATAAATTAATTATAGTGAATCGTGCTTAAAACCGAGTGTGCACATTCGAGCTCAAAGTGGCACATTCCGATCTCGGGAAAATGAAGCGCGCCGCTCCGCGTCGCGCTTCATTTGCTTCCCT
This sequence comes from Sinopyrophorus schimmeli, assembly GCA_036325965.1. Lineage (NCBI taxonomy): Eukaryota > Metazoa > Arthropoda > Insecta > Coleoptera > Elateridae > Sinopyrophorus > Sinopyrophorus schimmeli. The sequence continues at coordinate 1,844,919 of JARFIZ010000202.1, forward strand.
CGCTCCGAAATGTGCCACTTTTCGCTCGAATGTGCACATCTTCGTGTTAATTAGATTTGTCTACTTCATCCTTCGCTCTTTCAATACATTTTAATTTGATTGTATTAAATATCAATTTTTAGGTTCAAAAAAATGTATTTACTATAGCAATGAGTGGAAGGGAGCAAAAAGATACGACAATCTCGTCAATACGAGTGAGAGGGAACAACTAAATTTTTTTAACTAATTTTTGTCAATTTATTGGCCTAAATTATTGTGAATCATACTTAAAACCGAGTGCGCACATTCGAGCGAAAAGTGGCACATTCCGATCTCGGGAAAATGAAGCGCGCCGCTCCGCGTCGCGCTTCATTTGCCTCCCTCGCTCGGAAATGTGCCACTTTTCGCTCGAATGTGCACATTCTCGTGTTAATTGGATTTGTCTACTTCATCATTCGTGAATTAGTCAATTAATTTATTAATTTTAATATGTTATGTAATGTAACATGTGAAATGGATGGTTTTTTAGTTTTGCATTTTAAATTTAATTATTATTCATAAGGAATGTATAATATGTTATCATAAGAATCGAAAAGTTCGGAAACTATTTTTTATAAAGTCAACTCCGGAGCAAATTAATTTATCTGGAGCTTCCGGCCTACATTGGAGGGTTGGTAACCCTATAATTACGTATAACGCTATTTACAACTGTAGCCGAAAATATGGTTACATAACTCGTCAGTGGTGGAAATTAAAGCTGGGAATCGAATACGAATTTTTTGAATACAAATTTCAATATTCAAAAACGGCTATTTTTTTGGATCAATTTATTTGTATATCCAAATATTCCAATTTATTTGAGTACGGTCACTTCGCCAGTCCGCGACAACTTAACAGAATTTTTTAATTCAAAATAAAATATTTGTCTATGTTTTGAACTTTTTAATGCAGTTTTCTTTTTGTGTTCTGTGAAATACTATTCACAATTAATTTGTTAATAGTTTTTTGTGATATATAATTTTAATAAATAATAATAAGCTATTTTGCCGGTTTACGACCGTATTGCCTAGTTCACGACCAGTGGACCTTTTACCGTAAACTTTACCTTTTACTTTAAAAACTGTTAAACACATATATCTAATATATCAAATTAGTCGCATCAGAAAAAACCAAAGATAAAGATTAGTGCGGATAGACACTGTTTTTTCACTAAATTTTATAACGTATTCCAACTGTCAATTTTTAAAATGCAACCGATTTTAAATGCCACGATACGTTCAACGATGTTTGTATAAATTGATTAGTGCAATTGAGCCGTTTATTTTGAAAGTGGCCCAAGTCCATTTTTATCTTATTTCAGGTTAACTGTGGTGACATTTACAATTTATGCTGAACTGTCAAAAAAATAAATCGGCATTGAATATATTTAATACATTTGAAAATTTTGTAACACGTACATTTTCATAATAATATAAATACTGAAAATCATAATTTTGAAAGTGACCTAAGTTCACTTTTTATTGATAATGTCAAAAAGTCTGGCCCAAAATCTTGAAAGCAGTGATAAAAGTAATTTAAATTACATTATAATATTGAATTAAATTTTAAAGAATAATATTTAATTAAAGATATTATTAAACCCATGGGAAAGGATAAAATCACAAGATTCCTTGATTCTGAAAGTGAAAAAGAATTAAAATCATACAATAAATATAGAAAAAGTAAAAGAATTTTAGAACTTCATTATTCAACAGAGGAAGAGGAACTAATTGAGAATGAGAATTTATAAAACAACAGCTTCAGAGAAGGATTTGGAGAAAACAGAAGTGATACGTATATTCAGAAACTTCATAAAATTAAACGAAATTCGGGGAAAAGATACGATACACAAACGGGAAAAATTATACCTGCCAAAGTTTTTCAAAATAAAGATTGCCAATGCCGAAAAGACTGCTTAAAAAATATATACCTCCGGAACACCATAACTAGCTTAAATCCCTTCCGCATACTGAGAATGTTAACGAATAACTTGTTATTAAATTTAAATTTTTTCTTCTAAAAATATAAAGTAAATTAAATGGTTTTTAAAAATTTTTAAGCTATATGTAACAGACTTAAGCTCTTTCACATTTTTAAACAAAACAAATTTTTATTTTGTAAGTGACCTAAGTCCTTTCAAGGTAAGCAAGGACATATTATACACTTAATAATAGCGATTTTTTAATAGTAATTATAAAATTAACTCCCTTAAATACGATTTAGCATTGCGAGTCAACCATATACCTTGCGTATATTTTGAATTTTGTAAAAACGCAAAACCTTAAATATTTCAAATTAAAGATAAATGGACTAAGGCCACTTTCAAAATAAATGGCTCAATTATTTGACAGTAATATGTGTTACAATTTTTTTTATTTGAATAATTACCAAAAATGGTCGTAAACTGGCGCTGACCGGAACACCGGCGAAATGACCCATATCATATAACGTTTGAACGAATATTCGACTATCCGGAAGCGAAAAATTCTCGGCTTTAGTGGAAGTCGCCTTCTGTACCTTCTATGTATTATCCGAGATATCATCAATTCGTCATCCTACCCTCCTTTCCCCTACGTTTCCACTGTAACAAACTAATAACTGTTCTCCTCACAGCAAAAGCTTCGCGCAAAACCTACGATTTTGTAGAATCACGAAAAAAGCGCCCGCAAAACAGATTAGAGATGAATATTAAACAGAAAGCAATTAAGTTGAGCAAATTGCAGATGGCGATAAGTATCACAATAAGGAAGTGTAAATTGTTGCATTGTTAGGAGCGCATCAAACATTAATATCATAAAGTAAAGCAAGTGCGTCCCGGAGCAACATTCGAACCGGCTTGTAATAAAGCAAGGAGTGTTCCTATTACGAGATCTGCCGTGCCCAGAAGACTAGGTGTGCGAAGACATGTGTAAACACTCCATTCAGTTGCATGACTTTTATTTTTACTTCGCTATTTCGAACTTGCAAGGTGCTTTTTTACCATAGCTTTATATATGTCAACGATATTTTAACACCCAACGAAGTTCGGCGGCTTCGCTTGACGAGTTTCGGCATCAAATCCTGTCCGACGCCCACGTCTTTCTTTCTAGACAAAGGTCGAGCTTTGAGCCATTGTTAATTCTCGGATTAGATCCATTAAGATAGCTCATTGTGTTATTTTGTCGAATTAATTCTGCGGGAAACTTTTCGTCGCCATATAAAGCGCGCGCGCTCGGTTTTCTAAGCGTTTAGCACCGTTGCTTTCAATTAAGCGTAATAACTTTTTGAATTTTTTTACTAATACGAAATTCCGTGGAGATCCCGTTGCGGATTGATGTAATCATTAATTTTACAGATAGCCCTGTAAATTTACATGTCGTCAGAGTATGGTATCGACCAAGATCATAATGTAAACACTCTATCATTAAATAATATCACATATAATGAAGCAGAAAGGATGCCCGTTTTATAACATAATTAATCTTCGAAATGATTACATAAAATTTGTAACGACTTCTCAGTAATAAACTTCCATCAAGAGATTATATAAAATTTTATTGAAATATTTTCTCGGTTATCAGAAAAAACCTTTATACCCCACTTTGACTTTTATTTTGCTCTCTCTAAACTGTTCTTAACCTTCCGTGTACTAGGTGAGTAAATGTTACATGCTATACTAGGTGGGGTTTGCTATACCCCGAAAATGAAAAGAAATAAAATTCACAAAATTGTACTTTATGACAGTTAAATGAGAAGAAATATATTTTAATAACTAATAATGAATAGGTTTAATTATAACATGTATTTATTTATGCATTAGAATAGATTATTATTAATAAAAATACAAAAGCTTAATTTTTTCTTCAATTTATAAACTATTAAGTATTTTTTAGAGCGCGGGGGGGGGGCAACTTGCGGCTTGCGAGCCACATGCGGCTCTTTGAAGGATTTTTTGTGGCTCTCGATAAATGTGCCCGAGTTCCCTTTTCATTTTTGTGCTGTTATACAGTCGAACTTCTATAAGTCGAACGTCGATAAACCGTATTTTTCATAACTCGAACCTGTTTCACTAGGACTTACCTATTTCAACGTTAATATTTTTATATTGATAACTCAAATTTTTGATAACTCAAATTATTTTTAGCTTCCCTTCAACTTCCACTTATCAAGGTTCGACTGTATTTTACAAAATTATTATCGTTCCGTATGTGTTTCAAAATGTCTTTTAAATTACTGACAACAAATATGAAGTAAAATAATTGTGTTTAATTTTTAATATTTAGATTCAATACACAAATTTTGTACTTTTATTTATGTTTTCAAGAAATATAATTTCTGTAAAAAAAATTTTTAATATTTTTTTTGCATACCTTTTAAATACGTATTTAATTGCGGCTCGCGAAAAAATGGCTCGGATTATCAAGGAGCTTGGCCACCCCTGATATAGTGCATGTAAAATAAAATGAACATGAAACTACAAATACCTAATTCTAAAAATTTGATATAACCGTTCATTGTATAGTATTATACTAGTTTGTAGGTAATGATAAGGCAATTGAAAAAAAAGTTATTATAATGAAAAAAATTAAATAATAATAAGTGAGGAAAATAGCGTCAGTTTATTTTTCAACACATTGTTGTAATTCTTCGACTCATTCAATTAAGTTTTTTGATTTTTCATTAATTTTTGGCAATGCCCCAAAAATTCTTTTGCTTTCTGACATTAATTGAACCAATTTTCAACGATATTATGTTTCTGTAATTTACAAACTCTACAAAATCATTTTGCAGTTAGATAGCCTTATGGTAGTGAATTTTTCAAATAGAAATAAAGTGCAGATATTGCGTTTAAGAAAATTAATTGCTGTATAAAAAATTCATTTCGATTGAACCATTGACCCCAAAAATACAAAACAATCAATTTTTGAAAATTTGGTTTTACTGGATTTCAAAATGCGACAGCCAAAGTTTTGTTAATAAAAATTAATTTTATGCAAAGTGGTACATCAGGCTTATGGGCTCATCAATAAGTTATTTTACTTTATTTTTAGCATAATGTAGATTATAAGTTTTGCTTTCTCAAGCTCTCTTGATAATAAATTAAATTTTTAAAACTTATAATTGAAAACAAGTAACCGTACCAACTTATCTTTTCCAAACTAAAATTTCCCATAACGTAGTACTTAATATTGAGTAAATTAAATGAAAAATATACGTGAGAATCGTATAAAACATAAAGTCTTTTAAGAAAAAACGTAAAACATCAATAACTTAAAGTTGAAGAGCTTGTTTAATCAAAGTTATACTTCGAAGGTGTTAAAATGAAATTTTAAACTCGTGTTCCTAACTGTTAGTTCTTTGGGGATTAACTTTTTATAACACGTTTATAAACGCAAATCGAAGAGCAAACATACAAACATTTCCACCAAAACTTGTATTTTGGAATGCCCGCAATCGAACACGTTTAATTTAATTCGATTTTCGATAAGAATCCCTAATTTTATTTTTTATGCATTTAAAAATAATTTAGCCAAAAATAATTTTGTAAAACATTAAGTTGCTTATTTGTGTTGTAACATAAATTTTTATTAACCTTTCGTGTACAAGGTGGGGTTTAATTAACGTGACCAATTTTTTTTTTGTTGAAACGGGACGCTTGGTAATCGTGCTTAAAACCGAGTGTGCACATTCAAGCTCAAAGTGGCATATTCCGATCTCAAGAAAAACATAATAATAAAATGATAAAATTTTGAATATACAGAAATTACTCACTATATTTGCTCGAAACCAGTAGCCCATAGCCTTGTACAAGGTCCAAGCTATCTATATATCAAAATTTATCAAAATTGGTTCAGTGGTTTAGGCGTGAAAAGTAACAGACAGACGGACAGACAGACAAATTTACTTCCGCTTTTATATTTGTTTGGATAATTAAATTTTTTTTAGAAAATAAATTAAGTATTATGAATAGTGCTTAAAGTGGAGTGTGCACATTCGAGCTCAAAGTGGCACATTCCGATCTCGGGAAAATAAAGCGCGCCGCTCCGCATCGCGCATCATTTGCTTCTCTCGCTCGGAAATGTGCCACTTTTCGCTCGAATGTGCACATACTCGTATTTATGAATTTGCCTTAATCTTTTCACTTTCAACTCACAAAATTAAAAGTTTATTAAATATGGATTTTATGTTCAAAAAATGTATTTACCATAGCAATGAATAGAAGCGAGCCAAAAGATACGATAATTTTCTAGGTGCGAGTGAGAGAAAACGATTAAATCATTTGATTTTCTATTTGATCTTCTATTCTTCAATTTAAAAAATTAAAAGTCGAATTTTAGATTTATTTTTGATTTGAAAAGGTTAGAGATTTTATTCCTTTTCATAGGTTATCATGGTGCTCTTCTGCACGGCTAATTGCCGCAAGCCTGATAACAATTTTTTTAGGTGTACTTTTAAGTATTTACTAATTTTTGATCAATTATAATTGTATATGACAGGGGTGGCCAAGCTTCTTGATAGTCCGAGTCATTTTTCAAAATTGGAAATTTTTTGCGAGACGCAATTAAATACGTTTTTAAAAGATATGCAAAAAAAGTATTAAAAAAAAATTTTTTTTTAAATTGTTACAACGTTGCACTTAGTCTTTCATATTTGTTGCCAGTAATTTAAAAGACATTTTGAAACACATACGGAACGATAATAATTTTTTAAGATATAATAGCACCAAAATGAAAAGGGATCTCGGGTACATTTATCGAGAGCCACAAATAATCCTCCAAAGAGCCGCAGGTTGGCCACCCCTGCACTATAGCTATATATATTAATATTAATTTCATTCACGGCGCTTAGGGAACATAAGTTTCAGGATCAAAAAACTTGATTAAATAAATAAAATGTGTAAAGGTTTGATATTTATTTTTTTTGCCGCACTGCGCACTAACCCTTAGTGCCCCTAGTGTAAATCCAGCGCTGACGTAACTTAACAATGTATTGATACCCTCCGTAACTTTTTTGTAATACATCATTTAACCCTTCTTTCTTCATAGTCCATATGTTACGTTGCCCTTAAATGCTTCCTCATATCATTCAAATATTTTTTGAACAATGTATGATGGGGGAAACCGGGGAGAACGTTCGGGCCAAATAAAAATGTTAAAAATATGCGTAAAGTATTTGTTCTTTTTTATTCGTTAAACGCGACAGTAATGATGCATTGTTTTTAGCAGAAAATGTTTTTCTTATTTTTCATATGTGATGGACCGAATAAAATACTTTTGCCCATCCCTTATCTATACCATTATATAAAGGTAAAATGTGCCTTTTTGTATGTAGGGTGTTATCTCTGGAACTACTGAACCGATTCCAAAAATTCTTTCACTAATAAAAAACAACGCTATCCCTGTGTAATGTATGCTATATTTCATTTTGATAAAAATAAGATTTGGGTCTGAAATCTTAAAACCCGTGCAAAGTCGGGCCGGTTCAATATAAATGCTTGTATTCTTTATATTGCATAATAGGTTTTTCCCTGCAGAAACAGACACGTTGGCTTTCACATTTCGATAAGAGCCCCGTTATGTAGTGACGTCACGATAGTCCACGTGTGTTTGCTATATACCTGCCAACATATTGCAAATCGTTTTGATTGGCTTTCGGCGTGTTTTGATTGGTTTTCGCCAAATTATCTTTAATGCGATTGCACAATTTTGCATTAGGAGGTGGGCTTTTGGCATATTTCTAGAGAATTCGCCAGTATTGCTTCCGCGTCGATCGAGTGAAAATGTGTGCCAAAATTTGGGAATTAACTACGAGTGCCGTGTTTTGGATATTGTTCGTGGATTTGATTGCCATTCCAATCTTCGTAAATATAATTTAGTCGAGGTGTGTAAGGTAGGATTTTTTAATTTGTTGTATTTGCCACAATCAACCTTATTTGTTTTTATTTATAATTTTTGGATCTATTGGAACGCGAAATAGTATACGAAGGTTGATTGTTGCACTTTATATGTCCTTAAAGGCTATATACATGGTTCACCGATAAACGATTAAGATGTTTTGTACTTGCAAAAAACAACTAACGATATAAATGTATTGCCCAGGCATTTTTTGCAATTTTTTACGTGTTACATTTAATGAATTTTGAGGTTCACCAACTGCTTTAACTTTTGATTTGTCTATAGCAGGCGTGGGTAACTTCTTTCTGTCAGGGCCGGGATAAACATTTATTAGAATGATTCGGGCCAAATAAAAATGATAAAATATTTAATAAACAGGGGTTGCTTGTTTTTTTTAAACGATTACTTATAGATTTCAGGAATGGCATTTCAAGTTTTTCTTACTTAATTATCTGCGTTTTTTTAATTGTGCCCAAAAACCGATCATTTTCAATTGCTATCAAATCGATTATTAAAACGACAATTTTTTTTGTTTTTCGTTGTATAGTGAAGATACAATTTAAAAGCGATAACATGCCTGAAAAATATTTATACCTGCCAGCTATGGCACGCGTGCTGTACGTTCACTACCGCTGGTCTACTATTGGAACTGACATGGAGGCGTGGCTTAAAAAACATGTCGGAAAGTAGCTTACAATTTTAAATGTTTAACCCATGTGATTATAGGATAAGTCTTTAAAATGTTATTAAATATCACAAATATATATTAGTTTGGACGGGTGAATCAGTTTGATGAGGTCGATTATTTTGTTTTATGGTCGATTCTATCGTTTTACGTCGTTCTAGTCGTCTTTGCAGCCGAGATTTTTGTTGAACAGTATTTTCTGCTCCAAACGACTTAGGTAAATGGCATAATGGAACCGCTGTTTTTTATAAAAATCTTCTTTTCGAATTCTAATCTAGAAAAATCACGAATAACAAATTACTTTTTTTATTAATATTTAATTACTTGCAAGGTAAAAAAAATATACTCTCAGTTTTTAATTTTTAGGTTAAACTTTAAAAACATACCTGGTAATATATAATCAGTTTTCTTGAAATGTAGCGAGCAAATTTTCATTCGAGGAGTAACTTTATTTATTTTCAATAACTTTTTTCACGCTTTAAATTTATCAACTTTTTCCAAATTACCAAAAAAGTTTTCTAGTAACGCTGTACCATCACCAGCTTTCGGAAATTTATGGATAACCACGTTTAAATTTTTATTGGCTTTACTCTTACAATCGCTCACTGCACAACATACTCTATTTTTTGATTTATTACGTTCTGTAAAAACTGCACCTTCCATTTTTACTTTTATTTATTAATAATTTATTATAAACTATTTATTACTAATATACACTGCATATATTTACAATGTATTTACTTAACAGTTGTAAGCTATTAATAGTTTGTTTTTTTACCACCAGATTGCGTGCCTCGATTTGTCAGTTCCCAATACACAAAAACAAGATACGCACTATAACACGCGGTTATATTTAATTTGTTTTCGTCAAAGAAGTATAACTTCTAACGCACTCTTTTTTTTTGCTAATATTAAACTTTGGAATTTTATTCGCTGTGCTTTCCAATATATATCTATCTTATTTGATGTATTAAAAATGATAACAACATTGATTTTTGATTTTATAATGCAACAAAAATAATCGATCCGGAAGAAATATTTTTGTTAACGTTTATTCTGTTTGGAAATTTTTATCCTCGTAGTTAGAATAATTTGTAAAATATTTCGGGGTCCCCTCCTCACCAAATATCGCATGTCAATGGCAGATATTAAAGTAATACCTTTTTATAAGCCTAACATTAGAGCAGAACAAAAAGCTAATTCCGAATAGATTGAAGCACTAATTTTACGAGACAGTCTATGATGGTGGTCTCCGGTAATGTTACGGGCTAATATCTTACAAAGCCGACGACTCTTATTCCTTCTAGGATTGCTGTTATACGTCTTTGTCGAATAAGATGAACATTTGCGGTTTAGATGGCTCGATACCGTACATTGATTGATGCGAACGCATCGCTAGTTTGCATTTTCTACGTTTCCGAGCAGGTCCGGACCGTCCGATGACTTATCATTAACAGAGCCGGATTTAACACAAGGCGAAAAATGTTGTAGTTAAAAAAATTAAATTACAAAATCATACGAAAAAATACAATATTTTATATAGAAATACATTCATAAACAATAACAATAACACATCGATCATACCTAATGTGACCAATTTCTTTCTTGTTAAAACGGGACGCTTGGTAATCGTGCTTAAAACCGAGTGTGCACATTCGAGCTCAAAGTGGCACATTCCGATCTCGGGAAAATGAAGCGCGCCGCTCCGCGTCGCGCTTCATTTGCCTCCCTCGCTCGGAAATGTGCCACTTTTCGCTCGAATGCGCACATCCTCGCATTTATTGAATTTTGTAAATTAAACTTTTTTTTTCCTATCAACAAATTTAATTTAGTTCAATAAATATCGATTGTATGTTCGAAAAACGTATTTTTACCATAGCAATGAGTGGGAGCGAGCGAAAAGATACAACAAAAGCATAAGTACAAGTGAGAGGAACGATAAAAAATTATTTATTAATTTTTGTTATCAAAATTATTGCAAATCGCGTTTAAAGCCGAGTGTGCACATTCGAGCTCAAAGTGGCACATTCCGATCTCGGGAAAATGAAGCGCGCCGCTCCGCGTCGCGCTTCATTTGCCTCCCTCGCTCGGAAATGTGCCACTTTTCGCTCGAATGCGCACATCCTCGCATTTATTGAATTTTGTAAATTAAACTTTTTTTTTCCTATCAACAAATTTAATTTAGTTCAATAAATATCGATTGTATGTTCGAAAAACGTATTTTTACCATAGCAATGAGTGGGAGCGAGCGAAAAGATACAACAAAAGCATAAGTACAAGTGAGAGGGAACGATAAAAAAATTATTTATTAATTTTTTGTTATCAAAATTATTGCAAATCGCGTTTAAAGCCGAGTGTCACATTCGAGCGAAAGTGGCACATTCCGATCTCGGAAAATGAAGCGCGCCGCTCCGCGTCGGGCTTCATTTGCCTCCCTCGCTCGGAAATGTGCCACTTCGCTCGAATGCACATCCTCGAATTTATTGAATTTTGTAAATTAAACTTTTTTCCTATCAACAAATTTAATTTAGTTCAATAAATATCGATTGTATGTTCGAAAAACGTATTTTTACCATAGCAATGAGTGGGCGCGAGCGAAAAGATACAACAAAAGCATAAGTACAAGTGAGAGGGAACGATAAAAAAATTATTTATTAATTTTTTGTTATCAAAATTATTGCAAATCGCGTTTAAAGCCGAGTGTGCACATTCGAGCGAAAAGTGGCACATTCCGATCTCGGGAAAATGAAGCGCGCCGCTCCGCGTCGGGCTTCATTTGCCTCCCTCGCTCGGAAATGTGCCACTTTTCGCTCGAATGCGCACATCCTCGCATTTATTGAATTTTGTAAATTAAACTTTTTTTTTCCTATCAACAAATTTAATTTAGTTCAATAAATATCGATTGTATATTCGAAAAACGTATTTTTACCATAGCAATGAGTGGGAGCGAGCGAAAAGATACAACAAAAGCATAAGTACAAGTGAGAGGGAACGATAAAAAAATTATTTATTAATTTTTTGTTATCAAAATTATTGCAAATCGCGTTTAAAGCCGAGTGTGCACATTCGAGCGAAAGTGGCACATTCCGATCTCGGGAAAATGAAGCGCGCCGCTCCGCGTCGCGCTTCATTTGCCTCCCTCGCTCGGAAATGTGCCACTTTTCGCTCGAATGCGCACATCCTCGTATTTATTACATCCGTCTAATGTTGTCCTACGCACCTTCAAATCCCTTTACATTGAATTTAGTAAATATGGATTATATATCCAAAAAACGTATTTACCATAGCAATAAGTGGTAGAGAGCGAGAAGATACAATAATTTTGTAAGTGCAAGCAAGAGGGAATGATTACAATTATTCATTTAATTTTACGTCTAATTTATTAGCTTAAATTATTGTGAATCACGCTTAAAACCGAATGTGTACAGCCTCGTATTTATTGGATTGGTCTATAGCAATCCTCTTTCTGTCAAATCATTTATTTCAATGTAAAATAAAATTGGATAATGATTAGACATACCTACTTATGAATTACCTACATATATCTACTTTTATATTATATGTAGGTACTACTATCATATAACATATAGGGCCCAGTTTCTGACCTTTTAAGGGTGGTGTTTGCGTTTATATTACAGTAACTATTATAAGATGTAACTTAAAAAAAGTTTAATGATTTTAACAACCAGTTTCGAATTTTCCAAACAAGATCATATGCATAATGTAATTATTATAACTAAATTAATAATTTCAATTAAAAATTAAAAATCGATGTTCAAGCACCCAATTTGTGACCTTCACAATTTCTGGTACTACGGTTTTTGACCCCCAGGTTCTTATTTAAAAAAGATGAATTAGTTGTAACGTTATTCATTATGAACTTTAAATAAATTAAAATTATCAATTTAATAAAAATTAAATATTTGCCTATGTATTATAAACAAAAAACAAATTTTATCACACGCAAAATACGAAATATGATATAAAATATTGCATAAACAAATAAATTCCGTTTAATTTATAAAATTATTTTTTTTAGCAACTTTTTCATTTTGACTTTAATTTTTTTTTAAATTCTTGTTGATTTATTTATAATTTATTTATAACTTATTCGATTATCGTGTTCTGCGAATTGATTCTAAATTATTTTTTTTAATCCTATGAAGGTCGCGTTTTATTTGTTACCCTCGCTCGGAAATTTGCCACTTTTCGCTCGTGTTAATTTGATTTGTCCACTTAATTCTTTGCTCTTTCAAATCGTAAATATAAATGTAGATTTGTGTATATCGATTTTATGTGTAAAAATATATTAACCATAGCAATAAGTGGAAGGGAGCGAAAAGATATGACAACCTCTTCATGGCGAGTGAGAGGAAATGACTAAATAAATCCAACTAAATTTTTGTCTTAATTTATTGACATAAATTATTGTGAATCACGCTTAAAACAGACTGTGCACATTTTCGTATTTATTGGATTTGCCTATAGTAATCTTCTATTCCTCAACTTAATAGTATTACTTTTGACGAATTAATTCAAAAATTTTCTAAAGCAAAAGTAAGGCACAAAATTATAAAATCTTATTTAATTACATTTTTTAATAGAAATGTTGTCATTTTTGTGTTTTTGTATTACAATCTTCTATTAATCAACTATTTAGTTCATACATGTTTCACAATTTATAATATCATTCAAGTTAACAAGAAATATAAAGATAAATTCATTTTAGTTTGGGAGTAGGGGACTCTGTTGTACCTTGGTTCTTTTGTATCTGGGCAACTTTATTTTTTTTAATATTTGCGGTTATTCGTGACCCATAATTTTCAATATTTCAAATGCCACATTGACAGACATTAACGTAAAGTTAGCAGCAGCTGGCCAATGTACTTTGCTAATGTATGAAATCAATTGAAATTTTTAATCAAAGAAAAGTAAGTTTTTTTATATTCTTTTTACTTAAATATCTTATTGATTTTTATTACCTAATAACAAATGATCGTAATAGAAAGATTATTTATTAATGTTTGCATAGTAGTAGTCTGATTTTGGCACAGCATAATCTTTAATTTTATTTTTGAGTTTAAACATCAAGGGTCCGTGTGTTGTACCTCGGTCACTGTCAATAAATTGTACCTTGGCCTTAAGATCAACGTGCAATACATAAAAATTTAGATAATATCTTTGTTATAAATTCCTATTTTTTTATTTTGCTTCAGATAATATGCCTCACAAGTCTAACAAAAAATTATAATTTTTGCAAATTTAACCATTAAGTATGTTAAATTTAGGTATACGAGATAAGTTTCGTTAATTTTTGAAACAATTTTAATGTCATCTCAAAGAAGAACATTAGTAGTTTTATAATCCAAAAATAAATATATAGTTTTTATAGAACAATGGGTTTCATTTTGCTTAATGTGAATAGAGCCAGGGTACATCACCTCTGTTGTATCTAGGCCATAGATCCATTAATTTTTAAATCTTACAGCAATTTGAGTAAACGGTTGATAATGCTTTCAAATATTTTATGATGACTACTTTATTAGTGCTCCACTACGATGCAATTCATTTTAACAACAAATTGTTACATATACAATTTAAAAAAAATTACAAGTGAAAAAAGGGCCAAGGTACAACAGGTTCCTATATATTAAATATTGTTTACCAAAAAGCGAAAATAATTGTAGATGAGGGGTGGTAAAATATTTCCAGCCTAAGTGCGCCAAATTCGTAAATCCGCCTCTGACCATTAAAACCGAAATTGAACTCTTAGGAGACCATACCGCGCAGGAAACGATGATCGTTTTCTTAATGCCAACAAAAAAGAAAAGCACGTCGAAATTATCGTGTTTTATAACGAAACGACGGATGTAGATTTCCCGAGATGAAAAAGCCGGAGGCGGTGTGTGTGTGTGTGTGTGTTTCTTAGTGAAACCGTAATTTGCATAAATCGTTAAACTTTTATCTCCAAATAAGTTTTGCTTCGAAAATTTAAAAATTATTCCGCAATTAAATACACAAATCTTAGGCTCGGCACTCCGAAATATAATAACAATAATTTCGAAGGAAGCTTTTCCACTGCCATTTCTAAATTTACATATTTAATTGCGGTGACTTACTTGCGGTTACTTACGTTTTTCCTTCGGCATCGCCGACGAAATTCTTCCAAATAATTAATTTACGGATTGCGCGCATTTTTTGCAGAAAAATAATATCTAACACAATTTTCAACTTAGGTGCGCTTGTACTAATTAAATTCTAACGCTCTCGAATTAATCTTCGGCTGCAGGTGTTTCGTGGAGCGTTTATTTAATAATATTTGTAAACTGATTTGTTTTATTTATGGCACGAATGACCCGCGTTTTATATAAATTATCGAAGATTGATGAGATGCAGGGGACATACTTTGCGCGCTTTTTTCTGACACACTTTGGAAAATTATGGTTTCAAATTGTTATAAAACGAGTTATTAAGTCTTTTGCTTCGATAAATCACTTCTGTTTATTCATAAATCCTATAAAAAAACGTAATTTAATTACCATTTATTTAAATGCACGGCTGAGTTTCGGTAAAGTGGGTTTTAATACTTTTTTTTGCACAATCGGAATTTTACAAACGTTAATTGTTATTTTTTTCGAAAATTTTTGAACCCTACGTATTCAGAATTACCCAATTTTTATAAAAGCTTTATTCGAATTTTTTTTTTTTTGAAAAAATATTGCTGAAACATGTTGACATTTTCTTGTTTTATTCCAATTCTAATTTTAAAATATTTATTACTAGCAAAATTCGCTTCGCGAATTATGCCAGACAAAATCGCTACGCGATTTTGTTTTGAACCGCAGTGGACGCGTATTAGAAACGCTGCGCGTTTAGTGCCTTCGGCGTCTAGCACGACTTATGTTTCAATAAAGTACTCGATTTTCTTTTGTTTTGTTTAATAGTCAAAATCGGTTTATAAATAACGATATAGTCAAAAAACATTTTGAGTGGTTAAAATTAATAGTTGATATTAAACGCGAAAAGACAAAAAATGATCAATATCGGTAGAAAAATAAACAGAGCTTTCCTAAATGGCATTTTCGACCGTATAATTTATTCACAGATGGTACGGATGTAATCAAAAGCCCTAAAAAAAAACAAAAAATGCAGTGCCCAATGAAGATGGCACCAAAATAAATATGAGACTGTTTTAGCCATGATTTGGCATTCAGTCAAACCTCGATAAGTCGAAGTCGAAGGGACACCAAAGTAATTCGAATTATCAATAATTCGAGTTATTAAAAAGTCAGTTACACACTTACATCTTCTTCTTCTTCTTTATCTTCGCCTTTAATGCAATTGTTCCAACTGCTCCCTTATCGGGGTAGGCGTGTTCTTAAGGAGTATTCTCTTCTATTATAAACTATTTCCGGAGGTATGTCATAATCACATTGAAGCTTCAGGAAGACCTATTCCAGGTACTTTTGGCCTGCCTGGTTTTCTTTTACGTTCATCTATTGCCAAAACTCGGTGCACTATGTGGTTCTGATTTTGACGTTGAACATGTCCATACCACTTCAATTGAGATTCATCCATAAAATCCTTAATTGATTGAACACTTAATGAACCTCGAATATGTTCATTACGTACATGATCTTTCTTCGTGACACCCACACACCATCGTAGCATTCTCATCTCTGCCACGTGCATCTGTTGATTGTGTTTAGCCAGTCTCGCCCATGTTTTTGCACTGTATGCCAAAGCAGGCCTAACGACTGTTTTATAAATCTTGCCTTTTAATCGTATAGACATATTTTTGTCGCACAACACACCAGAGACCGATCTCCACTTCATCCAACCAACATTAATACGATGTTTTACATCCGAGTCAGCTGTTCCCTCATCATTTATAATAGACCCCAAGTATTTAAACTCATGGGTCATTGGTAGTGGTTCACCCTCTAAAAATATTGTACGTGCTGGACCAATTTGTTCATATATATATATATCATTCATTTTTAGCTCCTATATATATATATCATTCATTTTTAGCTCCTATCATTAAAGTCACTCTTTCCTTACTGCGTTTCCCACCGTAACACTTTTCATTTAAAAAAGTCAAAGTTTTATCCGGTAAGCATTTAAAAAACAAAGCAGTTTAATCGGCGTTAATAATATTGATATGTTCATACTCTTGCAGTAATGGTGTTAAAACTTTATGCCTCCAAAGTTCACAATCGTTTTCAGACACTTTTGCACTTTAACCACATATTACATTTTGAATGACGAGGTTCCTTTTTTTGAAATTCTCCAGCCAACCCTGACTTGCTTTGAAATTATCATAATGTAATAGGCGCGCGAACTCTTCTAATTTTTCTAACAGTACAGGTCCCGAAATCGGAATATTTTTATTACGTGCATACCTAAACCATTCAATCATAGCTTTCTCCAGATTGGAAAAAGAGGCACTTTTAGCCTTTTTCTAGAAGGGTGGTCATTTTTTATCTTCAGCAGCTACAATTAAGTCAGTGGTTTTAAAATGGTTGATAAAGTCTTTGCGGAAATACCAAAGTCTTTGGCTATATTCTTTTTTCTTTTGAGCCCACGTTCCACTTCTTTTATAAGATTAATTTTCTCCCTTATGCTTAAACTTTTTAATTTTTGTTTACACTCTATATTAATACGTAAATAATTTTAGAAAAAGTATTAATTTTTTTTAGATTTTCTGTTATACTCTGTTACAAACTATAAAGAACGTAAAACACATTTGTTAGTCCGCGTATATTTTCAAACTGAAAACTAAAATGCAAAAATAGTTTCTTTTCTTGTGAAATAAACGGTAAAACCCTTTTAAAATTCATAACTGTCAATAAGGCATTTAAACATAAATTAGTTTTTAAATCCCATTGAAGTGCCGCCGTCAAAACACCTTAGTTTACAATAGAGCTTTTAGCCAGCAATAAGAGGGAACCCAGACGTTCTTAACCCTCCAGGTATTTTATAGAAAGTTGTAAAATTTAACTTCGATTTTGGAAATATTTACTAATCGAAACTATAATTTAGGGGAAATTTTAAAATGCTTCGAATTAACGAAAATGAAGATTATAAGCTGTTCTTCTGCGGAGTATAGCCTTATATACATCTATAATGTGTCCAATGTCGCTAAAATCGGTTAAATCGTATTAAATTTTTGTTTTTATTTATTACTAAACTAAAATAAAAATCTAAAAGTTGCACGATCAATGTATCTTATTACAACCAACCTATTGTCGAAAGATGATTACGATATTCCTCTGCGACTGAGTCACTATGCTTATGGCCTTTATAGTAAAATATAATTTTTATTTTTTGTGGGGCGCACCACTTAGAATCAATTGAAAAAATATATAAGGAGTGTACCCGGGTATGAGACGGGTTTTGTTTATGAGCCAAATTTTTTACTGGTTAAATAAAGTCAGGTGTTCTATTCATTGTTGGAAAGGTAATGAAAATACACAAATTTTATCCGCAGAAAGTTTTGTGATTCCATTAACATGCTAAATTTTATGAACAATTTTTAACCATCATTTTTTTGACAAGAAAAAAATTTGTATCTAGGTATGAGACACCTACAAAAATACATTAAAAATTGTAAAATATAAAGTGAAAACCTCATATTTATTTCAAATTTTTAATTTTTTATGTTTTCCATAATTTTTATTTATCAATTTCCTCTTCATAATCGTCACAATGTTTGCATTTGTAGATGCTTGTACACATGTTTGCACACTTCATAAGAATTGGGTGGTGGTAATATGCTGTGTCTCATATTCGGACAATGACAACATTATAATAATTTAAAAAAAAATTGTTTTCTAACCACATTTTGGCCTAATCTAATATTGTATCGTAAAATATAAAAAAAACACTAAATGCTATACATTACACTTTTTTTTTAAATTGATTTACATGAAAAAAACAACACTTTAAAAAATCAAAACTTTTTCCCCATGCTATTTCACATACGATGTTTGCAGGTGATATAAGCAATGCGTCGATTCATTTCACTCTTAGCACAAAAACTGACTGATGATCAAAGAAATATTTGACAGTATTCAGATCGGCCATATTAACATTCCATAATGAAAATAATTGACTGTCTCATATCTGGAGCCCGTCTTATACCCAGGAACACTCCTATTATATAAAAGAATGTAAGGCTTCTAAAAATTATTTCATAATTTGGCCCAAATAATACCATACATAAAAAATATTTTTAATTTGTTTTACTGGATAATGAAATTTTATACAACTGTTATTTTGTCCTGCGATACTATAACACACTCAAATTTTATCAAAATCGATTAAGCCGTTCCTGAGTAAAAAAATTCAATTGTTTAGTATTTTTTATTTTCTCGAAAACAGGCTGAGTTAAAAATCTGAGATTTTCACGGTCTTGTATATAAAAATCTGAGATTTTCACGGTCTTGTATAGCATATGCCCTTTTAAAGTTATTTTAAAAAGATTACGCGAAAACTTATTTTTTTATAAGCTTTACCTTGCTTTTTTAATGTCCTCACGTCCTGCCATTTCGTCCTGCTTTGGTGGAAATCACAAATGCACACACACGCGCACCACACACACACACACACACACACACACACACACACACATATATATACACAGCGCACCGATCTTCTGAACATAAGTTTTCTAACTGAACAGACAAAAAAATAGATGTTGAGGAACCCTTAAATTTTGCCTCTCTAAAACGTCATAAAATTTAAACTGCATTTATTATGGTTTTTAAACTCAAATCTAGTATCTACCGTCCTTTTCTTAACACATAAATCGCCACTGATGGAAACTAAACAAAGCGTTCCTACCTGCTTATTGAAATCTCAATTTTTGACAGCTACCAATAAAACATGTTTATGATTTTCTTACATTGCATTGCTTAGTTAAAAATGTTTATTAGGATACTGCAATAATAAATTTTGAAATGTTTTTATAATAGGCTAAGAAACAACCGCTCGCGTATTTACAGAGAATTTTAAATTAATGTACCCTATAAAAGCGTGAATATGGTAAAGCATCCAGCGAATGACCGATTTGTTGTATCGAGAGCTATTTTGATGTAAACACAGACGTTACAGTTAAAATGAGATATTATTTCTGTTTATGAATTAATGAAAAGATTATCGCAATTTGGTTATAAAGTTCAAGGATCGTTTGGAATGCCTCTATCCGATTCTCGCTTCCGCAGAGGTTCTCCAGAAGTTTTGGCTTATAACTTTCTAATTTTTACCTGTCATTTTCTGAAATGGGTTTTATGTAAACAATACACATTTATTGTTCATTTCACAAAAAATACATATTTTTCAATTCGTATTTGGATCGCAATTTACCACTTGTTTTGCGTAACAAATAATACGAAAAGATATACAGTAACCCTTCACCATTCGCAAGGGTTACGTTCCAGAAAAACCTCTCAAATATCGAATTCCCGTATGTTATGTCTATAATAATGTGAAAATGGGAGGGGAGGGGTTACGTTCTGCGATGGTTGATATACGTGGTATATATGTTACCGTGTAAGACCGAAGTCTGGTAAATGTCGACATCTTCCAATGAATGGCAAGATTCACCAAGTCGCTTTATGTATGTCCGAAATATTTGCCAAATATGCACTGATAGCGAATGTCGAAATAATCATAATTCTAGACCCTTCTAATTGAAACAAAATGACAATTTGTATATTATAAAAAAAAACAATAGGAGAAGCCTTAAGTAATACCATAAAATTAATCATATTATTGAACTGAAAACAAACAATACACTCAAAAAAAATCTAAAACAGTATTAATAATAAATGTACACCTAAGTAATTGTAATAAAACCTAAAACATAAAATAAATCAATGTAATTTGTATACATTTAACATTTAACAATCTTATTTGTTACAACAACTTAAACTGCTATGACATTCTATTAAAATTAGTTTCACTAATTTTTTTAAACTAATGTAAGACTGGTTTAAAACATCAAATACATTTTTTAAATTGATAATTTTTGATTGATAAAACTTTATAAGATTTTTAGCACGACAAGAACATTGTGTTTTTTAAATATTACTAATTGGTTGCATCTGTTTCTAAATATTTAACAGAATTTGTTATTATTAATCATAATTGTAGTAATAAATTTTTACATTAATTTATAACGGTTAGCAATAGACAACTATTATATGAGAAGTATAAATTAAAGCTACATCATAAAAATTACAAATTGGCAGGAAAAAATAACAGGTGTACCTACTAAATACATATAAAAATTCAAAACTGATATTTTTAAATATATTAGTAAAATGGTTATTTTCTATAAAATGATGTAGATGGCGACCCCTATTTGGAATTTTTAACGTTCAAACATTTTCTAATGTTTAAGTAAAGATCCCAATATAAACACTTTCCGAAACCCAAGCAGGGCTACCTGCTTTTGGACCCTTCGTTAACAAAGAGAAGAGATTCCCGCTATCTTTGCGGACAACAGATACTTATGAAATCAAATTTCTAAATGTATAATTTTTTCAATGCGGGAAAAAATCTTAGTATCATTCGTAAGTATGGAAAAACAAAAAATATTCCGAATTTTGCGTGCAAAACCGCCTTTTAGGTCAAAATTTGCAAAAAAGGGTTAAATTTGCATAAAACTTGTTAAAACGTCTTAGAGAAATTATATCGAATCGTTTATATCTTTTTTTGTTTTTGAAACGTTTAAATAACGGCAGAAATAAGGTTTGCTTGAAAGTCGTCCCGACGCCACCCCCGTCGTCCCCCGCGGTTAAAAATGTGTCACAGAATGTATAAACCGACCCCCCATCGTACCCAGAAAGCGGATGTTGCTAAAAGTCCCCGTTCGAAAACTACATGGAAATACCGTTTTTGAAAAATTTCAAGGGACGTTTGAGAACTCCGTACAGCCAAAAGTAAGCCGCAAATCGATCCCAAATATTTAAGTGTATATAGTACAGAGATCGAAGGTGTGCACTGGCTAGGTGAATATTTCTTCACGTCACGTTATCCATCTGATGTTCGTGAAAAGAGGTGGAAAATAGCGTCGTCAGAAAACGTCAATTGAATTAAAACATGAAACGTTTCCAATAAAATTTATTAATAACCAACCCCTAAATAAGGCGTTTGTTACAGTTTCTTAAAAAAGATCGGGTATAATCTAGTGAATGACTGATTAATGGATTCACTTATTGAAAACGAATAAAATTGTATAAAATTTATTTGAAACCGTAGGCTTAGACGTAAGTACGCGTTGGAATAAATAAAAATTCCAGGTTTCCAACGTTCCGTAAAATTCAGTTCTGATTTACGGTAACTGGGATCATAAGGGTAGGTCTCACACATGTGTGAGAAAGAATGAACTAAGAATTAATTTTTACATTTTAGTCGAAGTTTTGTTCTTTAAGAGAAACCACTGAAATCTGTGTTAACGTGGAAATAATAAAATTCGTTCCCACTGGCTAGTGTTTTGATTTCCTTATTAAACTCTTCCAACGGTACGTTCGTGTAGTTTTTTTTTATTTAAATATCCTTTTGGTATTCTACAAATTACAACTTTTTTATTGTTATAAAAATTATAAATTATAAGATCCAAATATTTACAAAAGCGGAAATACATTAAATTTGAACAGTGTTTGTTATCATGTTTATGACCGGTTGTAAATCAAAAAAGTACCTGACCACCAACCCTTGCCTATTCGACTGAAACTGACCAGCTTTGCTAAGAAGGTCACTAAACTCAAAGTCCAAATACATCAAGAATTTTTTTCTATCAAAAAAATGCGATCTAAAATACCCCTTATACGGAGACGTGCACGTAACTATTGTTTGTGGTGGTTTATAAAAGACAGCCCCATCTCCCACAAGGTAATCTCTTAAGTTGAACATTGTTGCTAATGATAAATTTGAAATGTTCATTTCCACACAAAATTTTTCGTGATATAATGGGGTGTCCGACTATTAAGGTATTTTCCTAGAAGGTGTCTATTGATAATAAATAAGTATGAATACTTTAAAAAAGACCACAAAATATAAGGCCGTTGACCCCAAAGTGCAACTTTACCTATAAATTTTGCGTTATATTTCCATCTAATGTTTAACAATAAATACATATAGAAAACCCTTTATTTTTATGTATAGCCATTGTAGTAAATTAAAAATTTTGAAATTTTACAATTGTGTTAAAAGTCTACATTTCAATAATAATTTGCAAGTTATTCTACTTAATTAAATAAAATAAGTTAATGTTATAAAGCATCATTGAATTAATATAATTAACCTAACCAAAATAGAAAATGAAAAAAAGTATAAAATAGAATGTCGTTTAAAAAAATTATAAGTTTTGGAATTTTATTGGGAATTTTTCTAAAATATTCTAACTAAAGTAATAAAAATAATGGCATCTACATATAAATAAAGTTATTCCTATTTCAAATAATCAGAAAAATATGGATAGGTACGAATCTGAATGCGTACGTAATTAGAAAATAGAATGCATTTCCAATAACGTTAAAAATAACTTTAAAATTAACAAAGAGTAGATACCTAAAGGATTAGCAACGGTTAATAAGGGCGACAAAGGGTCTACGCACAACGACTTGTTATTCAAACTCGTCATGAGCGTGTTTATAATTTTTCCCTCAGAAAATTCAATTTTATCAATTTACTTACATATAACTACGTTCTCTTGTAGTCGAAGTATTTTTGGATCACTTTTTCTCATCTCCTTTAACGATTGTTTAGTTTTAAATTAAATTTGTATAAAAAAAAATGCGAGCTAAAATACCTCTTATACGTGCATGAGAGCGCAACCATTTTGTACAATTACGATTGATACGTTAAAATTAGCAAGTCGACTTCCTTTTTTGCTTCTAACTGTTTCATCGTATGGTCACAAAGACTACAGGTAAAATCAAAAACATCTAATAAACTTAAGAAAATCTAATATTCGCTCAAGATGACAGGTACAAATTAATTTTGAACCGTTTGAATCGAGTGTGCCATGGTTTGGTCACAAAATGTAAAGGTACAATCAAAAACATTAAAAAACTAAAAAAAATTTTTGCCGGATCAAATTGACACTTAAAAATCCATTTAGACCTTTTGAATTGAGTGTGCCATGATTTGGTCACAAAGTCTGCAGGTACACTCAAAAACAATAAAAAAACTGCAAAAATTTAATGTTCGATCAAGTTGACACTTAAGCATTAATTTTAAACCGTTTGAATCGAGTGTGTCATGATTAGTTCTCAAAATGTATTGGTACAAACAAAAAACATGAAAAAACTATTAAAATCGAATAAAAAATACAAAATTTAAACAAACGTAACAAAAACAAAAGAGTTGTAAAAAAAATCTTATAAAGCGGAAGTATCGCTAAATATTGCTGGGCTGCTATGCAGCCCCGTATGTCAAAAATTGGAACAATCGAATGAAAAATACAATATTTAAATGAACGCGTTCAAAACAAACAAACTATCTGTAAAAATAACGTTGTAAAGCCGGAGCATCGATAAATATCGCTGGGCTGCTCCGCAGCCACGAATGTCAAAAAATTAGAACAATCGAATAAAAAATACAAAATTTAAACGAACGTGTCCAAAACAAACAAACTATCTGTGAAAATAACGTTGCATTATTTGTTCGTATAGTATAAATTATTTTATGTAAAAAACATATTTTTGATGCGTTGGTTTTATTCAAGTTTTATTAAGAATTTTTTGAATTGTTTTATTGTTTGAGGCCGTCGGATATGTTTTTTAATTAGGCAATTTAACGTTGTCATAGGTCAAAAATTTGCAGTTTTTCAAAATATGGGCTAAACTTTAATTTTGCTATAACTTTTTCAAATCAATGGATTTAAAAATAATACCAAATAAAAATTCTTGGAATAGATCACCCCACCAGCAATTTCCGGCTCTGACAATTGTTTGGAAACACCCTGTATATAACGTATATTAACCATTGTGGAACGTAACCCCCTTATTTTCACATTAAGATAGACTTAACATTCGCGAAGTTTTTCTGGAACGTAACCCTCGACAATGTCGAGGGATTACTGTACACAAGAAACTATATACAGTCAACTCGCGTTATAACGAAGCTCGATATAACGAAAATCTCGATATAAAGAAAGAAACCGCCGGTCCCTTGAAAATCTCGCTTTATAACGAAAATTTTAATGGGTTTTGGTCCCCTCGATATAACGAAGTTTTCTTGACCAAAGTCTAATAATTTTTGGTAAAAAAGTAAGTACTGTAGGTATGTAATATAATTTACATAATGTGTTTCTACATAATTTTTGATTTTTTTATCTTAAAGCAATGCAAACTTAACACTATCAATTATCAATTACTTGCAAAGCCATGACCTGGACAACATTGTATTCTCAAGTATCTTAAATATGGAGAACGCAATTGAACGGACACGTACAGTCACCTGCATACAAACTAAAATTACGGATTTGTTTTAGATTATACTTGTTTCTATTTTTATTGTTTTTTTTATTGTTGTTTTCTATTGTTTTATTAAAAAAAAAATACATTTATGCGTTATATTGGTTATTTTATTAAGCGACAACGAATTTGTGGTGTATTGGATTGATTTATTCTATATCTCTAAATAAATTTGTAAAAGTTTGTTAATTTATGCTTTTATAATAAAGAATTTCGATATAACGAATTTTCGATATAACAAACTTTTTCGTGGGTCCCTTGAAATTCGTTATAACGCGAGTTGACTGTATTTTATATTAAGCTTTACCTTGCTCTGTATTTATCCGATAATTCAAATCTTCCCATTACATCCTGATTATGTGGACAATTGAACGCGCACACGCACGCACACACGCAAACACACACACACACACACACACACACACACACCCGGAGCGCACATATTTGTTTAAACCGTTCTTCTAAACGGAAGTTTTCTAACTGAACAGACAAAAAAAATTATGTTAAGGAACCCCTCAAAGCCTCCCTAAAACTTTGTCATAAAATTTGAACTGCATCTATTGTTGTTTTTAAACTCAAATACACTACCTGCCGTCTTATTAAGATTTAAAATTGTTAAACGAACGGTTTAAGGCTAATACTTTTCTCTCTTTGACGGATTCTCTTTTGCAGGTAGATTCACGACGGGTGTGTCAATTATCTAAGTTTCGTTGTTAAAATGTGGGTTTCTGCGACAGTGCTATTGAAAACAACTAAATATGTATAAATTTTTAAAACACAATTCGCTTTTTTTAAAAGATTCAACGTAATCAACTTCATCTTCATTGGGTATCTTTTTTTTCAAAATAGCTGTAACGATTAGTGTGATTACCACACACATCGTAGTAAGGAGTATTTATTCAATCTCTGTCTAATTCTTTAATATTGTCTTCTAAAGAAAGTATATTATTTTTCCTATAACTTTCGCTTTTTTTACCGCCGTTCTAAATCTTAAAATATTGTGTTTTCAAATTTTACATTGTTTTGCCGGGTAATCGGTATTAGTAGTCAATACCGTTAATTTTTACAATAAGTGATTGCGACATTCAATTTTTTTTAGTTAAATAATGGTAGGATCTTGATTCTAAAATTTTCGCGTATACGCTACTGTCACCGTCCCCAGTTAATTTCCCAAATTTTACTGCGTGCAATTCTTCGCCGTGTCAAAACCTTCCACTATTATTGCCGACTCTATACATCCAGAACTTTTAGTGTAACTATAATTTTTATAACAATTATGGGGTTTTCTTAAATTTAGATTGCAAATTAAATAATTTCTAAAATATACAGTTAGAAGCAAATGAATATTTCGTTTTTATTTGCTCATTTATTTTTTAAAGTCAGATTATTTTTAATCATTTCAGTTATTTTTAATTATCGTTTAGAAAAATTTTCAATGCATTTTTCACCATGTTCTCGATGTCCTAAGTCTTTTCTTAAACCACTGTTAAACTCACTGATTATGCTTATATTTTATTCTGTAATCAAATTTCTGCGAAAATGGGGGGGGATTTAACGCCTCGTATGGACAATCCTCTTTGTCAACCCCATTATACTTTTTAAAAAATTTTAATAGTTTTAAACGTGGTTTTCTTCACCAACATCTTTTTCAAATATGTAAGTTGTTTACGAAAGACGTTTATCAAATTTTGAATGCCCCCTTCGGACTCAACGGCGGTTTTCAATTTTAATTATATGTTAAACGTACCTACTCTTGTACTCGAACTGTCTTTTGATTTCTTTTTATCATTTTCTTTAACTATTGTTTCGCACTAAATTTAATTAGTATTAAAAAATGCGATCTAAAATAATAATGAGAGCGACCATCTTGTACGGTTGCGATTGATAAGTTCAAATCAGCAACTCGACTTTGTTTTTGCTTCTAATTCGGCTAAAGGGCGTCGTAGAACGACAGTAAAAACACAAAAGAAACACGGGATAATTCTATATCCGTTATTTGCAAAGGGACGGTCCTCCGGCTCTTTTCGCTGAGACTAAATTAAAAATATAACAATTTTGGCACACTTGCGTCACTCGGCCTTGTGGGGTTGAATCCACCTTAGACGTTTCCAAAGATCCGTTGACGCATTCATAAAATCATAAAACAATAAACTTTACGATGAAACCCTGTCCTAAGTATTACTTTAATATTAACTCATAAATATGATTAGAGCTGCGTAATTCTTTTTGTAGTTCTAGAAAATGTTTAGAGATTTATCAAAATACAAAAATGAGAAACATAAACTTTTTAATCATATTTACATATATATATATATATTTAGTTAATCTTTAGTTAAGAATTAGCGGTGATCAACTTGTTAATTAGGGGCCATCCAGAAATTACGTTTCACGAATTTCAATATTTTTTTGCCACCTCCTCCCGTACCTATTACACGTCGTCGCATTTGTGAGACCCCCTCCCGCTAATGTGACGTTACATACAGTAGTCCCCGCATAAGTGGTTCACTGCTTAAATGAGTCAGCCGCTTATATGGGTCAAAATTTGTAGAACCAAATCAAACTATATAAACAACATTTAAAAACCGCCGTATAAATGAATCAAGTTTTCGGATAAGTGATTCACAGAATCAGTTTTCCTTACCTACATATTGTTATGTGTCAGGTAAAATTTTAAAGATATCCTTAATTTATTTATGAAGTTTCTCCGCTTTTTACAAAGTGGTTAAAAATGTTAAAAAGTTTTTGGAAGAAAATGGAGAACAAACTGAATTTCAAACCTATTAAAAATTGAAAATATTGTATATAATAAAAGTTGTAACATGCAACAAATGAAGTTCACAGATTATTTCAAATATATATAATTATTGTACAGGTATTACACTTTTACCCACTTGTATCGCCGTGTAATACACGACGATTTAATTAATCCCTTTAAATTAAAACATGAAACGTAGCCAATAGGAGTTTTTCGGTAAGCAATCCCTAAATAAGGCGCTTATTACAGTTTCACTGCTTTAACTTTTCATGTTACATTCGCATGTAAATACTTTTCTGCAGGCCAGTTTTCCGATAAATTATTGTTACCATGTTTATGAGGGTTGTAAATCCAAAACTACCTGGCCCCAGCCTTTGTCTATTTAATTGAAACTGACCAGCTTTGCTAAGAAGGTCACTAAACTCAAAGTCCAAATGCATCAAGAATGTTATTCTATCATATTTCTACGTAATATTTTAAAATAAATACACAACGTGATTTATAATAAAAATTAGAAATCTACGTCTATTGGACAAAATTATAAATTTAATGTTTCTTAAATTGTATGATCGACTGTTGACTGCAATTATGAAATTTGAAATGTTTATTTCCACACAAAGTTTCCGACTAATAAGGTACAGTCAACTCGCGATATAACGAATACACCACAAATTCGAAGTCGTTTAATAAAATTTAATAAAACAATAGAAAACAACAATAAAAAAAACCAATAGAAATAATAGAAATAGAAACACGTATAATCTAAAAAAATCCGTAATTATAGTTTGTAAGCAGGTGATTGTGCGTGTCCGTTCAATTGCGTTCTCCAGATTAAAGATACTTGAGAATAAAATCAAAAATTTTGTAGAAACACATTATGTAAATTTTATAACATACCTATAGTACTTACTTTTTTTAATAAAAATTATTAGACTTTGGTCAAGAAAACTTCGTTATATCGAGGGGACCAAAACTCATTAAAATTTTCGTTATAAACCGAGGTTTTCAAGGGACCGGCGGTTTCTTTCTTTATATCGAGATTTTCGTTATATCGAGCTTCGTTATAACGCGAGTTGACTGTATTTCCTAGACGGTGTCAATTGATAATAAATAAGTATGAATACTTTAAGAAAGGCCACAAAATATAAGGTCGTTGACCCCAGAGTGCAACTGTACTAAAATTTTGCGTTATATTTCCATTTAATGTTTAACAATAAATACATATAAAAAACTCCTTTATTTTTAGGTCTAGGCATTGTACTAAATTAAATATGAAGCGTTTTGAAATAGTGTTAAAAATTCTACATTCCAATAATAATTTGCAACTTATTCTATTTAATTAAATAAAATAAGCCAATGTTATAAACTATTATTTAATGAATGTAATCAACCTAACCAAAATAGAAAATTAAAAAGGAATAAATGGAATGTCGTTTAAAAAATTATAACGTTTTGGAATGTTATTGGGAATTTTGTAAAATATTCTAAAGTAATGAAAATAATGATATAAAAGATGGCATCTACAAATAAACTTCTTCCTATTTCAAATAATTAGAAAAATGTGGATAGGTACGAATTGGAATGGGTACGTAGTTAGAAAATAGAATGCATTTCCAATAACGTTAAAAATAATTTTAAAATTAACAAAGAGTAGATACCTAAAGCTTTAGCAACGGTAAATAAGGGTGACAAAGGGTCTACGCACAACGACTTGTTATTCAAATTCGTCATAAGCGTGCTTATAATTTTCACATCAGAAAAATCAATTTTATCAATTTACTTACATATAACTACGTTCTCTTGTAGTCGAAGTACTTTTGGATCACTTTTTCTCATTTCCTTTAACGATTGTTTAGTGTTAAATTTAATTCGTATAAAAAAAAATGCGAGCTAAAATACCCCTTATACGGAAACGGCATAAGAGAGCAACCATCTTGTACAGCGTATTCGGAAGAATCTTTCGAGAATGTATACAAAACTGGACGTTCGTTAATTTTTTAAAAGAACCGTAAGAGATATCGACGTCGGTTTTGCGTCATTAGACGCGTCCTGAATGGACGCTTCTAAATCACCATTAGACCAAAACGCTATCTCTTATCGTACGGCTCTAAGGCGCTTTCGAATGTGAATTTTTTACGTAAAAGTTGGCGTCGTTTTGCTAAAAATGCGCTACCGACGTAATTCAAAGCGTCGCGATGACGGGAATTTTGGTATCGAATTCGAAATCTTAAGCGCTTTTCGGGACGACAAAGCAAAAGTCTATAAGGGCACGCGTTCAAAAGTTAGGGGCGATTTTTATTTTCCAAAAAAATTTCTCAGAATTTTTGCGCTCC
Organism: Sinopyrophorus schimmeli; assembly: GCA_036325965.1. Taxonomy (NCBI): domain Eukaryota; kingdom Metazoa; phylum Arthropoda; class Insecta; order Coleoptera; family Elateridae; genus Sinopyrophorus; species Sinopyrophorus schimmeli. The sequence goes on from JARFIZ010000202.1 coordinate 1,875,074, forward strand.
TGTGGAGGCGCCGGGGACGCTCCGACGTCGTTTTGACATGCAGGACTCTTGTTGGGCAGACATCAGATTGAAGTCCATTGGGGGTCTCGTCGCTCCCGGACGTTTCCCAGGACCCGTTATAGGGCTCCAAAGGACGATTTTTTGTGGGCACAACGCCCCGACGGAGTAAAAAAATCGTAGTTTCGGAACGAATGGGAGTATCGAAACACGGTTTTCGGTATCGGAAAGGCCATGAAAGCACGCAAATTTTGTTATCGGGGTGCGAGGCCGTATTTCGCGAAACGGCGCCGCTACGCCCTCCAAAGCGAACGCTCGAAAATGCAACTCGAGAAAAGGGCCGTAGCTCAAAATTTTCCAACAAGACCACCCCTTTTTTTTGTTTTTAGTCGATAGCCCGTTTAATTTGAGGGGGTACCTCCTCGCTTGTTGAAAGTAGGTCGTCGCTTTAGTTTTCGAGAAAATCGAAAGAGAAGGCGCAAAAATGCGATTTCGAAAATCGTTTTTTGCCAAAAAGGCCGATTTAGAGAATACCGTGGGCATAGGGGACGCCGCCAAAAGGCGTCGATCAGTTTTCCGAAACTTTTCAGAAAATTTGAAAAAAATCCTTAGCGGCGTTTTCGAATTATCGGGAAAAGACAGGTTTACGAAGCTTGTTTTTTTAGAGGTTTAAATTATACAAATAACTTTAATTAAATTTTTTATTGTTAAATGGCCGAGTAGTTTATTTTTGTCAGAGACTGTACTTGATACATAAAAACTTTAAAATACAAAACAGACTGATACTACCAGACTTTTAATAAAAGTGAATGTGGCAACGCTGTGGCAATGCTTATGTCGCATGCTCTATAGATGTATCGTACCTATACAAGGTGTCGGACGAATAGGCACTGAAACTTAATCGGGTGATATAAAACACCAATTTAAACAATAAAAGTTTTAACTTAAAATTTTACTTATATATTTTTGAAAATATATACTTTAAACACATGCAAAAAAGATTTTTTTTTTAATTTTTACCATAGCCTTCCGCCTTAAAATATAGTGATCTCATTTAGAACTTGTTTTATTGTTTGAATATTATGTCTCACAATAAACGTTGATTGTTTATTGCATATTTATTCTATCGTGTAGATATGTTTCAGCATAAATGTGCGGAACATCTTATATTACCCGTCATGTGATTAGGATGAACAATTTTATTTCACGTCTCAATTCTGAGGCATCGTTGCCAAGTCTATCTTTCCGATTTCAATGCATATGTGATATGCGATTTCTATAGTTTTTTAGATTTAAAAAAATACCACATATGGCTTTAATGGCATCGTTATAACAGACTTGAAGAAAAATAATGTAAATGATAATATTTATTACACATTTCTAAATTGAACTTTACGATACCAAAACTCAAAAATATTACACTTGATTTTGGGTAATTTTTATGCTCGGTTTGGGGTCATTTATAAGTGAGTTAAGTTCTAGTACTTATTCGATATGCTCTTTTATCTCTGTTACTGCTGTTTAAAAATAATAAAAATTCAAATAATATAAAAATGTCATTTGATCATAATCAATTGCATCATAAAGCGTGAAGACACACAGCGTTGCCAAACTGCGTTGTCTATCTTCCCACTACGTGTATTGTTTTAAAAAATTTCAACTTTGAATATTTATATCTTCTTAACCAGTCAATAAAAAAACTTATGATTATTTCAGAAATTTTCTAATTTTTCGTTTTGCAACATAATAAGTTAAAAAAAATCGGTAAGAAAAATTTCTAAGATATACACGAAACTATGTCTTTATTATATACATCTCTGACCTATTGCATGTTAATTATTTAAAAATATCTCGCCTCAGAGTCGGTGAAAAATTTGATTTTTTTATGAAATAAATGACACTTAGCTCAATGCAATATTTCAATTTCATAATACTAACAAGAAAAATTCATTTACGAGTGTACATCGCTTTGCTAAACCGACTCTTTCTGCGTTTTTGTAATAATTATATGCATATTAATAAGTGGAATTAATTCTGACGAATTTCTAGCGCTTTTACATAATTTAAGCAAGAAATTTGTAGGTCTAATTAAAAAACGAATGCAACACTGAATTTCTTACCAAAACAATAGAGAACATGCAAGGAATTACTAGTTTCTCTTATTATTTTCTAAACGGAATTATAACAAATTTTAAATACAATCGTAATTAGAGAATTTTACAAACAATCCAAGATAAGCTCGATTTTTTCTGATTTATGCGCCGCACAATTTTTCGCCTTTGATACTATGGGAAAATTAGACATCAATTTGGATGGTGATTTAATTTAATCTTAAAAAAATACAGTTTAGCGTTTTAATCGACGTTTCGGTGAGTTCTTTTTAAATATTTTAAAGTACGTATTTATGTACTTAAATGCATAAAAGTAATTTATACTTTGTATTCAATTTTATAGTGAAAGCTGATGCCGCTAATAAAATAATTGTCATAGAAATGAAAACACGTTCTCTAATCGTGAGACATTGTGTCATAAACCTAGTTTTTAAAAAGAAATTTTTTATGAAAATTAAAGTTATTAAATTTAAGTACACACACAATAACATTAATATTGCGTTTAGCAGTTATAAAAGCTAATAAGACGTAATGGCCGCAAACCTATTATTTGGAGGGATCCTTAAAATTCGAAAATTGTTGTGACCTTTGCTTTTGGTTAATTTAAATTTGAAATCTAATATCGATTTGGCTTCGAATTTGTCGAAACTTTTCTCTGCGAAAAGTTTTGCTGGCACGTACAAAATTTTTTTAAAGTTCAATTGAAAACGGTATTTTCAATTTTTGCTATTTTTTGAAATGTTAGTTGTTTTTTTTTTGAAATCAGGTTGTTTGAAATTTAAAAAAGATCCAGTGGCGTACCGAAGAGAAAGCGGGCTACCAGGGTGCTGTTTCTTAGATCTTTTATAATAAATCACAAATGCACAAAAAATATTGCTTTAAAGAAAAAAATTGTTTGATTTCCCGCGCCCAAAAAAAAATTCTGGGTACGCTACTGCGATTTTAGCATTAAAAATTTTTCGAACTAACTAGTTATTGTGAATCGTGCTTTAAGCCGAGTGTGCACATTCGAGCTCAAAGTGGCACATTCCGATCTCGGGAAAATGAAGCGCGCCGCTCCGCGTCGCGCTTCATTTGCTTCCTCGCTCGGAAATGTGCCACTTTTCGCTCGAATGTACACATCCTTGTATTCAAGAGATTTTTTGATATTAATCTTCTTTTTTTTAAATCAAACGATCGAATTTATTATAGTTTTACATTCGGAAAAAGCTATTGCGTTTTTTTTAATAATAATTTTTAAAAGCACTAAATCTGGGATTTGATTATGCCGGCGTAAATACGGGCCTGTAATTTTTGATTGATATTTTTTAGAAAGTCAATTATTTATTGTAAATCCTGCTTAAAGCCGAGTGTGCACATTCGAGCTCAAAGTGGCACATTCCGATCTCGGGAAAATGAAGCGCGCCGCTCCGCGTCGCGCTTCATTTGCCTCCCTCGCTCGGAAATGTGCCACTTTTCGCTCGAATGTCACATCCTTGTATTCAAGAGATTTTTGATATTAATCTCTTTTTTAAATCAAACGATCGAATTTATTATAGTTTTACATTCGGAAAAAGCTATTGCGTTTTTGGAATATTAATTTTTAAAAGCACTAAATCTGAAGTGGTTGATTATGCCGGCGTAAATACGGGCCTGTAATTTTGATTGATATTTTTAGAAAGTCAATTATTTATTGTAAATCCTGCTTAAAGCGAGTATTCGAGCTCAAAGTGGCACATTCCGATCTCAAATGAAGCGCGCCGCTCGCGTCGCGCTTCATTTGCCAATCGCTCGAAATGTGCCACTTTTCGCTCGAATGTACACATCCTTGTATTCAAGAGATTTTTGATATTAATCTTCTTTTTAAATCAAACGATCGAATTTATTATAGTTTTACATTCGGAAAAGCTATTGCGTTTTATAATATTAATTTTAAAGCACTAAATCTGGGATTTGATTATGCCGGCGTAAATACGGGCCTGTAATTTTTGATTGATATTTTTTAGAAAGTCAATTATTTATTGTAAATCCTGCTTAAAGCCGAGTGTGCACATTCGAGCTCAAAGTGGCACATTCCGATCTCGGAATGAATGCGCCGCTCCGCGTCGCGCTTCATTTGCCTCCCTCGCTCGGAAATGTGCCACTTTTCGCTCGAATGCGCACATCTTCGCATTCATTGGGTTTGTCTATATTAATCGTCTTTTATTGTAAATCAAAAACTTCTCCGACATTTATCTACAGTGTAAATCGGGGAATAAATGTACAGTAGGGGGACACCATAATTAGATTTTTTAAGGGCCACCCATATAATTTGAAAACCGCTGGTCTAGTTATACACAAAAAGAGGGAATGCAACCTAAGACGCAATTATATTTAATTTAGTCACGCCAAAGAAGTATACCTTCTAACACGCATAAATAAGTAGACCTACCGGTTTTTTAAAAAAATTAAATAAATGCAAAAAATATTCTGTTATTTGAGTAACTTGTTTCTAGGAAAACAAATTAATTATTGTGATTACTGAATTATTGATTTTGAATAATATTAATTTTAAATATATTATAATGCAAGAAGGGTGCTTTTCTACGTTTTTTGAAAGCATGTGGTGACTTGCTTCTACATGAATATTTCCAAATTTTCAAGCAATTCTTTCGCTGTAACTGGTAGCCAAAATTTTGGGGCGTTGGTCAATTGCGCGCCGCGCTCAGTTTACCCTCCGTTTACGGTTTCCTATGTTTCAAAAGACAATAAGACGATTGCGCGCGGTGGTGAATTTAATCTCTATTTGGTTACCTAGAATTTTCAAGAATTTTTCAGGTACTTACATATTTGCATACAGATAGAATATTTGTTGCGTTTTCATAAATTGTCATTTGAGGGTAACTGCATCCCATTTAGGCCTTTACACTGCAAGTGTCACTTTTCTCAAAAACGTTCATTGTGACGAGCACCGTGATTATATATTGTCGTTTAAGTTCTAACACCACGTATGTCAAAAATAGTAACTTTTCAGGAGAGTGAAAAAAATTGGATAATTTTACATAGACATCATTACAATACCATTAAATTATTTTGTTGTACACTTCATAATAGATTTATTAAATATAGAACCATTAGTTTTTAGTAAAAATTTATAATAAACTCGAATTTTATGACATTTTATGACAAAGTGTCAAAAAAGTGCCAAAAAATGACTTACAAGGTGTTAGAACTAAACGACAATATGTAAAAAAATTATATATAACCTTGCGCGCAATTGTCCTATACCCTAAAAGTTGCTTGTGCGCAATTGACCCATACATTATATCTACCTAAAATTTTTTCGACCGCAGTGCGCAATTGACCCATATCCAAATTTTCTCTTCATTTTACTTGAAATAAATACTTTTACTTCGGCCGGTCAAATACCAAACATTACCTCGGTTTCGGCCAAATCTAATATTCGGTGCTTTACACCAGCAGTCTCCAACCTTTTGGCAGGCAAGGGCCACATAGTGTCAAATTGAGAGAGGCGGGCCGCACTTGTATAATAATTTGGTAATATCTATGTACGTAGGTATTATATTAAAATTAAATTTTTATTTACAAAAAATCACGGACCGCGCGTTGGCGACCGCTGCTTTATACCATAACCTTTCCGCAATTGCAAAAATCAGCAGCGATTCCATCCATCACACGGCCTTAAGCGATATGTTCTCGCTTATCTCGTTAAAACATTTAAAAAAAATTCGAACACTTCTGTTGGCATCGGAAAAAATTGAAATGAACTTGGTTAAATGTTATGAGACACATGCAGGAATATATAGCGTCGTGTAAACTATAAATCATTTATGATTAATTGCTATGCAGGAGCTATGCGGCTAAACAGTTATACGTTATTCATCGTAGACGATAAAATATTAATGCAGGCTAACATTTAAGCGTATCATCTTATAAGGAAAATTTAAATAATAAACAAAACAGTTCGAGCAGATGTTAGAGAAGGAATCCAAGCGAATTCGCCAGACATTTATTACTTTTACGGCGGAATAATGCGTCGTTATAAAAGACACCTCCTTTGTGAATGGCGTATTATTAATAATCACATCAAACCGACCATCAATAATCAATGTGAAATCAGATAAAGTACTGCTATTGCTTGTCATTTTATGGAGCGTTTATTACTGCGGCCAGCTGACGTTTAACATTTTTTTTCCTAAGCGCGCCGTCTCGTAAATTTTTATATCCGAAAATAAATCCCGCAAAAATTTTTTATGTACAAAATTACGGGCTGTTAAAGCATAAGATCGGCCCGCAAAAGTCAATTTAAGATCTCGCAAGAAGTAAATCCATAAAAGTTATTCGCAAAAGTCGTCTCGCAAATTACAATTAACCCAGTTTGTTCTTTTTCGAAAATTCGTCTAATTGCGAACGCCCATGGAACGATGCCGTAAAGCGCACAAATATGTAACAGCTGTTTAATGAACTTCGCTTATTATTTACACTAGACAATTACCTTATGTAATTGGCCGATGCTTTTCTTGGTAATTAAGCCCGTCTTGCACTTAACATTTAAAATTATTTAATGCTCGTATTGCGTTAGTGCAATGTCGTACCTGAAACCGCTATCCTGCACTACTTATAAAATTATTATCTTTATTCTTATGCGCTTTAAGAAGTACTATTAGTTTTTTTCTTTAATTTTTCAACTCGTTATGTGGAGCTTTTGGATTTCTTATGGGATTTGGGTTCTGCTTCCGATAAGCTGCTTTTAAATAATTTTGAAATTGTGCTTCTTTTGGCGCGCTGAGAGTGACATGTGAGCAGGCAACGGACGTTGCGCGCGCACAACTATTGAAAATTCTACAGTATGAAGTTAGTCGTCTAAGAAAGTAAATTTATTTTTGTGAATCGTGCTTAAAGTGAAGTGCGCGCATTCGAGCTTAAAGTGGCACATTTCGATCTCGAGAAAAAGAAGCGCGCCGCTCCGCGTCGCGCTTCATTTACCTCCCTCGCTCGCAAATGTGCCACATTTCGCTCGAATGCGCACATTTACGTATTAATTGAATTTGTTTGTGTTAATGCCCTTATCTTTAATTTTAACTAACTAAAAACAATTTAAATTTATATTTGAAAAACGTAGGAACGTTTATTTCCCAATAATTTTATTTAAATAATTTAAAAAAACGTTTTGGTATTTCTGGTATAATTATAGTTTGTTAAATTTTATTAAATAAAATTTTTAGAGTCGTTTAATTATTGTGAATGGTGCTTAAAACCGAGTGTGCGCATTCGAGCTCAAAGTGGCACATTTCGATCTCGGGTAAATGAAGCGCGCCGCTCCGCGTCGCGCTTTATTTGTTTCCCTTACTCGAAAATGTGCCACTTTTCTCTCAAATGCGCACATCATCGTATTAATTGAATTTATTGGTGTTAATGTTCTTATTTTTAACTAAAAACAATTTAAACTTTTAATCGGAAAACATTAAAACGTATATTTTTAATAATTTTGTTTGAGAACATTAAACAACGATTTTGACGTTTCTGGTATAATTATAGTACTGTAATTATGTAACTTAAAATTTTTAGTCCCTTTTTTTTGTTTACATTAATTTTTAAATTTAAAATAAAAATACATTGTACCCAAATAAAACGACGTATGTTCATGTTCGATCGAAAAATGCGAATTTTCCCAAGGCCAAATTGCCCAGTTGACTTTTAACCAAAAATCTACAATAATTACTACACCTATCTCCAAATTTATATGCCACCGTGTAAATCGGAAATGAATAGATGAATAGTTTGGAAACCACTGGTTTTGCTATACACTAGCGCAAGATGAGCAGCATAACACGTGGTTATATTTATTTTAATTACACCAAAGAAGTATAACTTTTTACAAGCACTATTTTGTTTTATCAAACGTATACAGGGTGTGTCTAACTTTACGCAAAAGCTACACGCTGTGACATTTTGTTCAGCTCCAAATCGGAAAAATTAATGTTAAAATTTTATATCATACGTCTTCATGAAGATCTTGAAGTTGAATTGTCCATAAACAAGTGTTAGTCTTTTTACCATAGATATACAATGACGTCACAGTGTGAGACAGTACAGCACTGCCAGATTGTAGATATTTTCTTGAACACAACGCGATTAATATTTCTGTACCTTAATACTTTACACAACAAACCATCAATTTATTAGTGCTAAAAAGAACTTTTTACGTTTTTATTGATTCTGATATACAAAAATCAAATAAAGCTTCTATCAGGTCACGAGACTGTTAAATGGTCAAATGCCAAATATTTATTGATTTGTACAATGTTGCAAAGTGCTGCCATACTGAAAATAATAAAATAACTTGGTGTAACAAAATTTAACGCGATAAAAAGCAGGATTTTAGGATTATTCAATGGGCTGCACTTAATTACTAAACGTGACGTCATTTTATATTTATCGTAAAAAGTCTATAGTCACAATAACTTTTTATAAAAATTGTTGCAATTAATAACGATGAAGAAATTTTAATAGTATTGCTTTATTAACGGTTTCTTTTTTGACTTCAAAGTTTGTTTTTACATTTCTTCATTAAAAATACTTTTATGAATAACAACTTGGCAATGTTGTAAAACAAACTTTGTATTCTAATGCAAATACTATCAAACTTTAACATTTATGTATAATTACAGCAGTATGCTAGTACAATGGTGCCAAATGTATGTTTCTTTGAAGTGGTTTTTTATAACACGATTCCACGTTTTAGCATTTGCTTCAATTTATGCACAGTAAATGTACATTTCTCTAACGCCATCTGATAGAATTTGTTGTGAGAGTAGGCTGACATATTTGTGCATTGTTACATAACAACAGATGGCACTGCATTCATATCTATATATTTTAGCTACTAGGCGACCTAAAGTCATCACATTCTCTCGGCGAAACCGAAAGACAACGAGCAAAGCTCGGTTCCCCAGGTATTGCGATTTATATGCAAGAAAATTACATTTTGAAACTATATAAAGCTTCATAATAAAATATATATTTATAGAACATAATATATTTTTCAATCTATATCAAAGTTTATATTTGACAATACATCAATTTATGCCATATTATAAAATTATATATTTACAATATATCTTCTTATATAAATCTAAAATATATATTATTTTCATGCTAGTTAACTATCATATAATTTTTTTATTATACGCCGTATGGTATTTTTCATTCCAACTTCAAAAATATAACGACGACAACTTTTAGACTTTTGCATTGGGAGTTAAACTAGTTCCATTTTGAGAATCTCGCACATCACTACCTCGAATCACATTTAAACAAGCTCAAAATGATTAGCAAAACCGCACCAATCAGGACCGTGATTAATTTTCGACATTTTGAAAGTTTCTAATTAAGACTATTGGGTAAATTGCGGAATGTTGGAATTGTTAAATGGATTAAGTTATTACTTGAAAACTCATAATAAATGTTTCCATTGTTCGTTTATTAGCTTTATCTTAAAGTGTCATATCAATTAGCTGCCTACATTATGGAACTGACAATGCAGAAGTTGTTGAAGTTGAAGGACAAACGTTTTACCATACAACAAATTATGTTTGTTAACTTCTAATAAAGAACACATTGCGGTTAACATAGTGCATAATAAATAAAAACCAGTTTGTAAGCTTAGGAAATCAATTCAAAAAATACGCAGACATTTTCTAACACGCGAAGACCTAAAAAAGAAAATTAAAATAGTTTAGGTGTCTTTACGGGCCGAAGCGTGTTAAAGAAAAACGAAAGTAGAGCAATAAATATCGCCTTCTGGTCTTTTAAGACACGAATAAAGTAGTCCAATATCACTCATATTGTTAAATTGTATTTACAGCCGTGCATGGAGATTCGGCTCCGCTCGAAATTTATTACGAATTAATGAAAGTCAATTTTTCGGCTTCTAATTTTCTCTACCACCTGCGGCTTCAATAACAAAAAGATAATAATTTGCTACCTCTGTTCGTAAATTGTTTTTAATTTGCCGTTTCTGTAATTCGTTAAGGAGTCTGATTTTTGCTTAATATAAAAATATAATTTTCTCTTGCAAAATATTAGTATTTGCGCCTTCGAGCGAAACGCAACCTTTAATAATTAAATTTGTGTTAATACATCTTCAGAATTTAAAAGAGTTAATTTATATGCATGTTTAATTTTTTTAAAATGATGTCGGAAATGGTTATCGTTGAAAAGCGTGGTGTGCATATTTTTTGACGCTTTGGGAGTATAGCTGTAGCGGGCAAGGTGGAATGCGCGCGCATAACTAACAATAATTTGACAGTATAAAAAAGTCAATTAATTCTTGTAAATCGTGCTTTAAACCGAGTGTGCACATTCGAGCTCAAAGTGGCACATTCCGATCTCGGGAAAATGAAGCGCGCCGCTCCGCGTCGCGCTTCATTTGCCTCCCTCGCTCGGAAATGTGCCACTTTTCGCTCGAATGCGCACATCTTCGTATTTATGGAATTTGTCTACATATTCTTCGCTCTTTCAAATTATAAATCTAAATTTAATGTAGTAAATATCGATTCTATGTTCGAAAAACATTTTTACTATAGCAGTGAGTGGAAGGGAGCGAAAAGATACAATAATCTGATTGGTACAAGTGAGAGGGTCCGATTAAAATTATTCAACTGATTTTTCGTCTAATTTATTGGCCTAAATTATTTTGAATCATGCTTAAAACCGAGTGCGCACATTCGAGCTCAAAGTGGCACATTTCGATCTCGGGAAAATGAAGCGCGCCGCTCCGCGTCGCGCTTCATTTGCCTCCCTCGCTCGGAAATGTGCCACTTTTCGCTCGAATGCGCACATCTTTGTATTTATGGCATTTTACTGATTATTTTCGCTCTTTCAAATTATAAATCTAAATTTAATGTAGTAAATATCGATTCTATGTTCCAAAAACGTATTTACTATAGCAATGAGTGGAAGGGAGCGAAAAGATACGATAATCCCATTGGTACAAGTGAGAGGGTCCGATTAAAATTATTTAACTGATTTTTCGTCTAATTTATTGGCTTAAATTATTTTGAATCATGCTTAAAACCCAGTGCGCACATTCGAGCTCAATGTGGCACATTTCGATCTCGGGAAAATGAAGCGCGCCGTTCCGCGTCGCGCTTTATTTGCCTCCCTCGCTCGGAAATGCGCACATCCTCGTATTTATTGAATTTGTCTATATCAATCATCCTTCTTTATAATCCGACATGACAATTATGTAGTGATTTGTCAGATTATTTTTTTTTAAAAAGTTTCGGACTACAAGGTGCCAGTAGCAGTAGAAGAACCTGTTGTACCTTGGCCCTTTTTTTACTTGTAATTTTTTTAAACTGTAAGTAACAATTTGTTGATAAAATGAATTGCATCGTAGTGCACTATGGGCGAGGATCGACCAAAACAACTTTTGTTCTAAAACATAGTTATTTCTATGTATTTGACCTCGAGGAATCCGTTGTTAAAAGAATTTTTGAAATCGATGAGTTAGTTTTTAATATAATGCCGAAAAACCAAAAAACCCAAAATTTCAGATTTAGCAAGATTTTGAAAAATCTGAGGTCCTACGTTGTTTAGGATCGTTTTACTGATTTTAGAATGTATTTATTTGTCAAAATCGGTTAAGTGGTTCATTAGTTATTGCAAAAAAACCGAAAAAAATTGACAAAAACGGGTATCTTTGCAAAATCATATCTCCGATACGGTATTGATTTTCTTTAACAGTATTTTTTATAATTTGAAGAAACACTTCAACTTTAAAACAAAAAAATAAAATTGAGTTTTTCAACTTAAATTGGAATTTATGCATTAATTAAATTAATTTTTATTAAGACGTAAAACAATGTTTTAAATGAAATATCAAACTCCAATTTAAGTTTGGTTTCTCCTCCCCATATTTTCAATAAATAATTCAAAAATTCGTATTTTAAAAATTACAAAGGGACCAAGGTACAACAGTTTTCCTACTCTATAATCCGACAAAATGAATAATCCGACACCGCCTTGCAAAACATTCGTCGGATTACCGGGGGTCGACTGTATTAGGCTAGGTACTTAAGTCATTAATTAAGTATTTATTGCAAAAGCATTCTTTGTGAATCTTCTACAAGAACACAACGGTACTTAGACATAGACACACAATTAACCATTTAAGTGTATGACAGTCCAGGTCCAGAGGGGGGCAGCTAGCCCCATTTGCGCTCAAGGTTAACTCCAAATAGTAAATTGCATAATGATCGGTTTTGAATTTTACATATTTTGAAGTTCGAGATATTGAATATTTCACATCAGTAAAATATACTTTTATTCTGTTTTAATTAGTTAAAATCTGATGTAGAAATTCATTTTATTATTATAAACAATTTGTCGTAAGATATTAACAGTAAATTCAAATTAACGCAATTTATAGAATAACTTCTTTATAACAAAACCATTGAACATACAGTAAAACCTCTCTAAACGAACACCTCTTTCACCCCTCTTCACTGGACAATGTTCAAAGATCTGGTGTGACAAAACTGTAAGAGAACAATATGTTTCGACCCCGTTCTCAGCGGACACCCCTCCACAACGGACAATGTCGTTAGTCCCGCGGCTACCCATTGAAGTGAGGTTTCACTGTATTTACATTCGATTCTTCCTGATTAAGAGTAAATTAAATCAACTTCTTTATATAAAATATTCTTTCCTTCTTTTCTTAACGAACGAACTTTTGAAGTTGATCCAAACAAAATTGTTACAGAATTTTAAAATATTTCAAGTAACCTTTTCGATTCGTTCGACAATTTAGTTAATCGAATTGGTTTATTTGTAGGACCGATATTGGGTAATTTTTTTGATAAAAATCGAAGTCGAAGTGTGTGTGTACTGTTAATTTTTGATTCTTGTGCGGCGAAGCGTTAAAAATGGTCTAGCCGGAACCCGGGACAAAGAAATCTAAAACCGATCAAGCATATCTAACTTTAGGTAAAAACGTTTACTCAAATCGGTTATCTGATATTTCTGTCATACTTCCAAACACAATCGTCGAAGATTAAGGCGTAAATTGTTACACGTAGAGATTGGGTTTATGCCTCAAATATCTCTTTAATACTTATTTAATTGGCAGTAGTTTAACGCCTTACGATCTAAGCAGATTACAGACTTACCAGATTAACCTTTTATACTTCTACAAAATTGTAAAAGAACGTACGTGTATCATTAAAAAAAATTAATTTTTAATAACATTCAAAGTCGTTCGTTATTGTCTATCCTTCGTACTGCATTACGATAGTTTAAACATAAATCTATAAATCAAATGTTACAAAAAAACAACATGGTCAATTATTTTATGTGCTAAGTACTTTGGAATTTATTGAAACAATTTTATAAACGAGTTTTAATCAATTTTATATTTTGAATGCACAGCACCTATAAATAGCTGCATAATTTATAATTTTGTGGGAACTAAATATGTTAACATTTCTGAATGAAAGCAATCGCGTTAGCGTTCCCTTTGAGAACCTAATTTTCAAATTCGGATTATTTTACAAAAGCACTAATTCAAAGATATGTCGACCAAGAACGTATTAATTAGAACTTTGGTTTATTTCAAAATCGATTTAGAAATGATAAATATTAGAAACTATCACAAATGTTTGATTCCATTCAAAGCAGTGGTTTCCAAACTTTATGTTCCTGGGCCTCCCTTAAAAAAAATCGAATTTTGACGCGACCCCACCGTAAACCTATTCCTAATTTACACGGTAGATAAGTTTCGGAGAAAACCGAGTAAATTGAAAACGAAGCAGAAGATGTATAAATTGGAGTTATTTTTAGCAATTAATCAATTTTTTTTTAAGTAAATTAATAGTAATTTTTATTTGTGCGTCCGTTCGTCATAAAATACTGCATATCTATTATATGAAAGTAGGCATAGTAGTTTCAAACACTCGTGGTACTCGACCTTTGTTGCTATTGAATGCGCAAACGGCGTAAACTCGTTCAAAGTTTTCGGCACGTGCATTACTACCCTACTTGCATAACATTATCATTATTTGTTTGCATTTCGAGGAGATGTAAAAATTTTTGGTTTTAATAAACATTAGTATTATTATTCTCAATACCGATTTCAAATTGCTTACACATTTTAATAATCTTTGCAATTGTTTTATCTAAAACGAATAATTTTAAAATGTTTCATTGTTTTTAGAATAATTACATATAATGAAAAATTATTGGTTAAAGTTAAACCGGTGATTTTTAATTATATATGGACAAAAAGATATTACACTAAAGCTCATTTGCTCATAGATTTTAAGACTTGTACAATAATTCGTTCTTTTCGACAATAATTCAAAAAATTAATTTCATATAAAACCGCGTCCAGGTCTGATGCATTTAGGACGGCATTTCTTGTGACGATGTTGTTCGATATTTACCGAGGTTACCCTTTCGTAGAATGTGGGCTTCTTCTTTGCGCAGCTCTTGGGCGCCACGAGATTTTGAAACCACTATATATTTCATTCGTAAGATTGGCCATATATGGAGCATTCCACGCCATATATCACTTTTAAACCCGATTCCTTTTGATTTGATACTAAAACGTGTCTGTGAACTTTTTGAAATATTTTTACCCAACCGAAAAAAGTTATAAAAAAAATGGTGCATCGTTTTACCTGGGTACATTACTCTTTTCTTTTTAAATCTAACAATTAGTATAAACAATTTCATTAAATACGAAGATGTGCACGTTTGAGCGAAAAGTGGCACATTTTCGAGCGAGGGAAGCAAATGAAGCGCGACCTTAACAGGATTAAAAAAATTAATTTAGAATCAATTCGCAGAACACGAAAATCGAATAAGTTTTATCGAAATCGGTAACAATTTATTAACGCCGCGAATGAAAAGTGAACCGTCAACAATTAATAAAGCATTCCAGCAGTATTTACGATTCGGAGGAGCCACCGCCGAAGAGCTAACATATTAAATCACTTTAAACAACATGTACAGATTTAATGTATAACTTATAAAGCATCGGTTTCATATTAATTTATTACTTTCAATTTATATCACTCGCGAGTTCCACTTCGGTCCATTAAAAGCTTCAAGACATGATCCCTCATAAATCACGTACTCGACCTTAGGTCTTTGTCGGTTCTTAATCAACACAGGCTTCGGTCTTTAATCCTCTCAATTGTCACAATCACAAAACCAAACTTCTCCTGATCATTTCGACCACTAAATTTATTTAATTAATTGCACATGCCCAATTTATAAAATGACGTTTTTGAAGTTATACTTCTTTTGGCGCGTTGGGTATAAAATTTTAGCAGGCAAGGGAAGTAGCGCGCGCACACGGTAAATTAATTATTGTGAATCACGCTTAAAACCGAGTGTGCACATTCGAGCTCAAAGTGGCACATTTCGATCTCGGGAAAATGAAGCGCGCCGCTCCGCGTCGCGCTTCATTTGCTTCCCTCGCTCGGAAATGTGCCACTTTTCGCTCGAATGTGCACATCCTCGTGTTAATTGGATTAGTCTACTTTATCCTTCGCTTTTTTAATACATTTTAATTTTATTGTAGTAAATATCGATTTTTAGGTTCATAAAATGTATTTACCATAGCAATGAGTGGAAGAGAGCGAAAAAATATGACAATACCATCAGTACGAGTGAGAGGGAACGATTAAAATTATTTAACTAACTTTTTGTTTAATCTACTTGCTTAAATTATTGTGAATCATGCTTAAAACCGAGTGTGCACATTCGAGCTCAAAGTGGCACATTCCGATCTCGGGAAAATGAAGCGCGCCGCTCCGCGTCGCGCTTCATTTGCTTCCCTCGCTCGGAAATGTGCCACTTTTCGCTCGAATGCACACATACTACGCATTCGTAGGTTTGTCTACTTCATCCTTAGCTCTTTCAAATCATAAATTTAAATTTAGTTTAGCAGATATCGATTTTATTGTCGAAAAACGTATTTACCATAGTAACCCAGTGAACACATCAACGTAACAGCTACGTAAAACTAACTTAATGAAATAAATTGCGTTACGTAACGTTGTGACGTAACATAATGAATGTCAATGTGATATCAATGTCACGTGCATGTGACATCATTTAAAAATTCTATTTACCCAACAAAAAAGTCACAAACGAATATGAATTTAAAGTCTAAATTATGTCACTGTGACCTCTCAGTGATGTTAAGCTTTATATCATTATTATATTGAAAAATTATATAAGGGTTATATTACATTTATTCTAACATAAATAACTACATATCCTGTAAATCGTAATATTTATTACACTTAAAAAATACTAATATAAGTGAACATATATTTGCGCAAAAATTTTAAATTTAAAATCTTTTTGCTAAAGAGTTTTTAAGGATATATTCAATTTTTTTAAATGTTAAAAGTATATTACAAATATACGCGAACAAAAAGTGCATATTTTCCCAAAACCAAATTGTACAATTGGCTTTTACCCAAAGAAGTATAACTTCTGTCGTACGCACATAAGTTATCACCGCGTTTTTTTTAATAGGAAATTAATAGAAGTCTTTTAAATATTAATTTAAAAAATGTTTTATCTTTCAAATCGCATTTTTTTTTAAATTAATGGCGAGCCCATTGACATAAATTTCTACAAAGAAGAATTTCTCCGATAACAAGATCTCATATTTCCCAGTTAATTTAAATTGCATATGTCAAGAGGCAACATAGACAAATATTTGCAAGTCAGAGTGGTATATCTGGTCGAGCGTGTAACAGGAACAAAGCCCTCGAACGCAAAAAA
The DNA here is from genome assembly GCA_036325965.1 of Sinopyrophorus schimmeli. Lineage (NCBI taxonomy): Eukaryota > Metazoa > Arthropoda > Insecta > Coleoptera > Elateridae > Sinopyrophorus > Sinopyrophorus schimmeli. The sequence goes on from JARFIZ010000202.1 coordinate 1,891,969, forward strand.
ACAATATTCTAATAATATATTAATCGGAAGATATAATAAATGAAAAGATGTACAATGTAGTGTTAGACAAGAGGAAAAAGGCGGTGATGCGAGATGTATAGGATCAGTTACACTTACACATTGTATCTGGGAAGTGGAGCATGTAGAAACCCGCTCAGTGGGAACTCCAGCACCCGCTTCTTATCAGACTTTCTTAAAAAAAAATTTAATCAGGAACACGATATGGGTGGAGCCTTCTTCGGCTTTTCTATTATTGATTAGAGGTTTTATCGAAATTGGCGGCCGCGTTTAGAAAAGTTCGAGTATGTAAAAGGTGGATTATCTTTAATCGATCTCGTATTTAGAATCGCTTTGTTTGCATTTCGTCATTGGCTATGAATAAGAAGATGATTTTGCATTTTTTTCCAGACAAATGTCTCTTGTTAGAAAAACGTGATTCATATGGCAATTGAATGCAAGCTCTTTCTCATTTCATGCATTGCCCTGCTAAAATTCAGAGGAGTGGTTTTAAGTTTTTTAACACAACTAATTAGATTCTTTTGCTGCGGATAGGCCCAAAAATACATAGCTGTGCTATTTGAAATTCTCGAAAAAAAACGAGTTGAAAGAGTGACTAAAAATCGAGAAAAAACATGGATTAACCCCTTTGCTCGAATTGAGGCAAAAAAATTTAGGTAATGGATTTGTTTTAAGTTTTTGCGGGACGTTCCTATGGATCTCAATCAGACATAACCGGAGCCATTTTTACCTGCTCCCCCTTCAACCCCCAAAATTGTTGAGAAAACTAAATAAATCGAAAGAAAATACACTTTGACTCACAAAAACGATCGCAGCTTCCTCATTTTCGATCCGATCATTAAAAATGGCCCGAATTCAGAATTCTGAGGCTTTTTTCCATAAGAGACGTTCAAAACTGGCATAAGGCGCAAAGTTAATTTTTTGAGTAATTAAGGGTTGAAGTTTTAGGTTCATTTTTGTAGCACAAAATTTTACATTAAAAAAAATTTTAGCGCCGTTATTTATGGACGAATTTTTAAAAATTACATCTTCGGATTCGCCAGCGGTTTTTATCTTACCTGAAAAAAATGATACTAGTATTTTGGTATACAATATCGAGATCTATACATTTTATAATTACTTGTCACTTCCGATTATTAGAAACTAGTTTTAAATGTTTGGCCTTCAATATTTCTGAATACCCAAAATTTCGTGTATGTGGACGAGAACTATTCAAAAATCTTTAAATGCTGCTGATTCAATTTTTGCTGCTTTATTAAAATAAGTTTGTTTAACTCTATTTCCTTTAAGAAGGCATTCTAAACGTTAAACGAGGCATTACTGTACTAATAAAAATATTTGGGTAATTTTAAAATAAAAAATTGTTTACATTGTAAATAATCAAATAAAAATTCATTTCTATTACATTCCATTTTAAATAATTCTTAGCCAGTTATTGTTAATTTTGTGTTAAGGATCATTTTCGATTTCAGCCTTGATTGGCATATTTAAAATTGTTGGAAAAGATTTAATTTCCTTTTGCGTGTTACTACATTAAATATTAGTAAAACCATCTCCTATCTAAATTTTTATTTAAGTGAATTAAAACTGAATTTTTAACTATAGGTGTCTTTAATCGGAATTTTTCAAACACAGCAGTTATTTTTGATAGGAAGCCGTTCCAGAAATAAATTCTTTGATAATCGACGTGCGATTAAAATAAATCAATACCTTTCCGTATGTAACTATTTCGTTAAAAATATTTCTGTTAATCTCAAAACCAGTATTTTCGTTGTATACATTTGCAAAATAAGTCAGTTTTATATCGATGTTCGTTTAGTAATGGTACACACAAGCAGTGCTTTAATGTCTTTTAAAAAAATCTCGCGAACTTTGTGTTTAAATAAATTGTGTGACATCCAATGATCACCAAAAAATGCTCATAAAGGTAAAAACTATTTTTGTGTAACTAATTTGTTCTTATGATATTTTCATAAGCTCAAATTAAAAATTTATTACAGTACTACCTCTGTATATTACGAAGATTTGGGACTTCGTAAAATTTTGTAGGGCAGTATAAAAATTAGTTTGGAGTGTGCCTTCGCCAAGGTATCGATGTAAAGGTTTGACGGTGTGTATGTAAAAGTAGGTAAAACGTATAATATGGGCATACTACAAGCTTGGGCAGCAATAAAAGAGCTTCAGGCAGCCAAAAATAATTTTTTTGAGGTTTGGGGTCGAGCTAGATCACATAAATGCTAAAATTCGTACAGTTGTGAGATGGTAACATGCAGAGGTGGTACTGCATTTGTAATTTGTACACGTAACATTTTCAAATCGCCCCAAACAGCGCCTCCTAAGAGATTTTAAAATCGATGACTCAAAATTATGGAAGTACCTAAAAAAGAGGCTTTTATTTTTTAACTGTTTTGTTGCTAAATTAAATAATTATAGATCGACGCTCAAGGAAGACTACTTCTAAAAGCATTCCTATTAACTTAATTCTTCCACAATCGGCAATTTATTTTTATAATCGGCTTACTGTGCACTTTTTTAATGGCACTTGCATAATAATAAAGAAATTGCACGAAAGGGAGATTAGTGAAATGAAAGTATCGGTATTAGATTTTATGTTATTAAAAAAAAGCACTTGCCACCATAAAAATCTGCGCAAAAAAAATTGATTCAATTATAATCGCTCGTTGCCATTTTAAGTCGCGGCCGCGCAAAATTTTCTGCGCAAATCTCTCCGCATGCAAATTCGATTTAACGTAAACGCAGGTGCAAAGTAAATAACGCGATTTAAGTTGAAATGAAATATGGACAGTTTCTATTGACAGCCAGTATAGTGCTAGTCCCCATAATTGAAAATTATTGCGAGTTTTCATGTTCATTATATTTTATTGAATTGTTTTAACAGATATTATATTTACAATATGTCTGTCGTTTAATTGCCTCGACGCGAACATCTTCGACTTGAATATTCCTATAAGGTTCGATATGCAATCTGCCGATTGTTTATACGCATAAACAAAAAGTAAAAGCAATGTTTATAGAGATTTCTTTGAAATACTTTGCTTCTTGTAAGAAACTTAATGCTTCCAGTCTTGAACATGGGACGATAATAAAGCAATGTCGTCTTCTCTTAGTGCGTATGTCTTTGAAGCGTTTCTTTTTGGTTTTCTACGGCCTTTTTCATTTTGAAATCTAAAATTAATTTCTTAGACGTCTTCGAGCAATTTCTAACCGCATTTTTTCCACAACAAAACTCGGAACTTAATTAAGCGCAAAAACTATTACGAATTTATCTTTCGAAACGAATAAAAGACTATAATCATCAATTTTTATAAATATTCATGAGTGCATTTTTTTTCGTGTGGCGCCATATGGCTGTTAAATTCCAGAAGAAATCCTAATGCTTTATAATTTATATTATTAATGTAAACAGGTAGAATTTTTTCTAAGTAACATTTGAGTACGCTAGAAAGTTGTAAATATTAATATTAATATGAATTATACAACGGCAGCAATTTTTGTATTGTTAAAAGAACGCGATAAGCGGCAAAAAATTTAATAGAATAATTTCTAATTATTTTACATATGATTTTTTGCAAATTAAGGTTAAGCACCGTCCGTCGGCTTTTAAGACGCGGTTAATTTTTTTTTTATTTTTTTGCTGTATTCAAATTGTCCTTTTTGTCTACTTAATTATTTAATCGACGTGTAATTTTAACGGCAACAACAGTAAAAAGTATTAATTATCTAATTTGTTACATAAAATTTAGCAAGGAAAAATTTGTTTTATTAGAAACTTTGCTTTAGGAAATTAACTGAATATTTTATGACAGTGGCGCACTCGGAGGGGGTTGCGGGGCGACAGCTTTTCCCAGAATCCTTAATAATTCAATACAATTTACTAATTAAAACGGGTACGTTTCTTTGAAAAATTTTAAGCCATAATAAAAAATTCGAAATGCACTACTGCGGTTGTATATTATTATTAGTAATTATTTATTACCAAGTGTGCTTATAGTCAGAATTTGGTCAAATGTGCACATACAGTGAAGCCTGGATAACTGAGATCTCAAGGTGCCTAGCATTTTTTTCACTTGGAAGGTTTTCCCAAACGGTCAAGTTTAAAATAACAGTTGTCCTATTTACAGAGGGCCCTACCAAGAGGGGTCTACGTAGATCTTTTTTTATTTATAGAAGTAAAAATGCATATTTTATGTATGTAATACATAGTAGGTACTTTTATTCTTTTTCTGAGATAATCTTAAAAATGAAATTTTATAAAATATATTTAATAATTTCCAGTAATAGCAGTATTTTGGCTAAAAGAAGGAAGGTAGTAAAGCACTGTAGAATCCTTCATATATACCAGGAGAAATATTCAAAAATTATATTTTCGAATATGTCTTAAACCACAGCTACGTTTTTTTTTACATTTTAAAATTTTGCGTATCTACAAGTTGTCAAAATTTCACTAATTTTGAACTTGCCGTTTTGTGACTTTACATTCAAAAATATCAGTTTTTTCAAAATATTTTGAACATTTAAGCTACGATTTTTTTAAATTTTGCCAAAATAAACCATACATCAATAATAACCTATTATCCAAATTCGGTTAACTTTGAACTTGTAGTTTGTAAAGTCATGGGGTACACTTGCACATTAAAAAGAAGCAACCCACCAAAGCATGGCGAACAAGAAAAAAGTCTTAAAATCGGATAAGTTTTGATTGGCAGATAAATCCAATGAAGCTGTCGGTTTAATTTCGGAATGCGCATATGAAAAGTTTATTTCTCACATGTTTTATATGGCACTTTTGAATTATTAATGGAACCCTGGAGGTGTAAGCCAGTTTTTAATCATTACTTACTCGCAAGAGTTATCGAAGCAATAAAAAGACATCGCGCGTACACGAAGTACGCAGTTCGAACAGAAAAGATATTCAATTTTGGTCGAATTCGAAATGGAAATCGAGAAACCCTTTGACACAAATAAATATGCGTAAAAGGAAATTACGGCACGATTTTCATATTTCCGACTGAATCGTCTCGAGCTAATCTTCTCACTACAAAATTGCCGGCTATTATTGAAAATTATAAGCTATAAGAAAGTATAGTTTGCGTCCCAAGTTACTGTTAAATATTCCATGTTTTCTCGCCAACTTCAAGTTTTCTACTTAATATAAATCAAACTGGTAATTACGCAGTTAAACTCTTGCGAAATAAACATATAAATCTTTTCGTGTAGTAATGCTAACGAAGAATCGATTTAAAAATATCCTTATTAACTCAAGAAGCTAATTAAGGCTCACAACAAAACGTTTTTGAGTCAGCTTTATGTGAATTCTTCTGGTGAAAATCGTCGCCTGCGCAAAAACGAGCCTAAACCGCTCGAGAACAATAATGTGCTTAAAATTCTTTCAACTAAATTATTGGTCTTTATATTCCGCCGAAAATGTTACATGAGAGCTCATTTCAATTTTACATAAATTAACTCTTTTTGTTTAACAAAGCAATTAATTGTTGTAAATAGGGACTTTATAAGAATTATACGCGAGTTTCCGGTTGTGTGGCTCATTAGGAGCCTTCCACAACCGTAATTGGTTTTAATTGTTATCGGATTTTTTAATTCTCGATTTTTTTATTTGGAGCTCGGCGGGACGAAGGAAGATAAAAGAGTGGGCGCACGTAATTTGTTTTTGTGGGGCAACTGCGGTTATTTTTAATAAGTTTGGAAAAAAAATTTGCTTTTTTCGCCCTTTAAGAAAAATTTTTAGTGCGCTACTGCGATTTTAGAATGGCAAATTTTTACAACTGCAATTAATTGCATTGATTAATTTATTAATTGAATTTGTCTATATTGATTTTCTTTATTTTAGGTTAAGCAATTAAAGTTATTGCAATATTAAATTTTATATTTAGAAAAATGTATAGCATCTTTTTTTTAAGTAAATTGGTTTAAAAGCACTTAAGGTTGTATGGGAGGTACAATCGGAGGCAAAATTACTGAAAATTATAAATTTGTAAATATCGACGCTTTATAATACATATATCACGAAGTAAATAAACAATGTCATAACTAAAAAAAATATACTCCTATATAATATAAAGAAAATAAGAAAGAAGAACTGGTCACTTTGTATTTTTAGCCCAATTATTAAAAAATATTTTTTTTTTAAAAAAATCTAATTTGGCGTTCTTTAATGCTAGAAAATGTTTATCTTCATCTATTTACATGAATAGTATACCATTGTAATGATTAAAACCTATTTTCAACATAATTTTTCGAAAAATTGGATAAAACTTCGTCCCTCCAATGACCATAATAAAATTAGTCGCACTTTCTAACTTGGGCAAAATATGTCTTTTTGCATCATCTTCCAAACATGAAAGTGCCATATTTAATTTTGCTGCGGCCCGCGGTCATATAAACGTTAAAAATCGAGATTTCTGTCATAGACATAATGATGAATAAATTGACATTTTTTTTTCTAACAAAATTGTCCGCATCGATTTTCGCTTTATTCTAGGTGTAGTAGCAGGTCATCGAATAAAACTATTGATTTTGGAATTGGGCCCACAATATAAAATGTCCAGTCGTTCTTTTACCAATAATGTTGAATTAAGGCTTCTTGGGAGCTGTGTCAAAATGTGCTAAAACGCATTCTACTAAATTTTGACATAGGCCCAAAACACTTTTAATTGAACATTATTGGTAAAATTTCCTAATTCTTTTTAAAATATACTTATATATTTGTTTAGTATTGATACTATTTATTTTTAAATTCGTAGATTTCAGTACTATTGTCCCGATTGTACTCCCCATACATCCTTAAACTGAGATTTGATTCTTGATAGAAATATGGTCCTGTTACCTATAATTTTTTTTAGAAATCAAATTAATTGTAGTAAATTAAAATATTTTAGAAAATAAATTAATTATTGTGAGTGATGCTTAAAGCCGAGTGCGCACATTCGAGCTCAAAGTGGCACATTCCGATCTCGGGAAAATGAAGCGCGCCGCTCCGCGTCGCGCTTCATTTGCCTCCCTCGCTCGGAAATGTGCCACTTTTCGCTCGAATGCGCACATCCTTGTGTTAATTGGATTTCTCTACTTTATTCTTGGCTCTTTTAATCGCAAATTTAGTTTTGTGAATATCTATTTTATGTTCGAAAAACATCTTTACCATAGCAATGAGTGCAAAAGAGCGAAAAAATACAACAAACTCATAAGGACGAGCGAAAGGGAATGATAAAAATTAATTACTAATTTTTTGTCACAATAATTATTGCGAATCTAGCTTAAAACCGAGTGTGCACATTTGAGCTCAAAGTGGCACATTCCGACCTCAGGAAAATGAAGCGCGCCGCTCCGCGTCGCACTTCATTTGCCTCCCTCGCTCGGAAATGTGCCACTTTTCGCTCGAATGTGCGCATACTTCGCATCCATTTAGTTTGTCCACCTTTAAATTGAAAAAAATCAAATATAATTAGGCTATACTTAATTATTGAATTTAAAATGAGAAGATTAACGTAATAAAATCCAATAAAACGAAGTATGTACGGTAAAACCTAGTTAAGCGCGCCCTGGCTAAGTAACAAAGCTGTAATACGTAAATTTGCACAAAAGTTGGACCCGATTTTCGTGCAGATTTTATAGCAAGATGACTAAATTTACGAGCTTGTAGTTTCATACTTGTCTTTTTTTTTTAAAAGCTGTCCGTACAATTATTGTATCCGATAGGTGAACTGGTTTATGGAGAAATGATGTACTGCTTTTTTAATGCTTATAAAAATTATGCTCGCGTCATAACTTTGCGTGTAAATTTTCGAATTAATATTAACAGCAGTTGGTCACGAATTTTAACAGAAAAAAATTTGGCATCCATAGTTTTTGCTAATTATAACACGTAGGTGACCTTAAAAATCTTCAGACATTATAATTAGCGAAATGTATAGGAATTTACTGCTTTTATTAGTTAACTATTGCATTTTTACAGTTGCGATAAAATAAACCATCGGCATTTTTAAATTAGATTTAATGTAAAACAATAAAAAATTATAATATCTACGGGATAATTTTTAAGGTGACTTTAACCAGTGTCTTTTAAAAGTTATTGCAGATTGAGACGCTTTGAAATTGAGGAAATAGTTTGTGTTCAGTTTTACAAGTCAAACTCGTCGACATTCTCTAATTTTGACTTTTTTCAAGACTCTAAATATTTGAAAAAAATGTCAAACTAATAAAAGCGTTTTGCCTGACATTATTTTTTATTCCAACTTTTACTTCTTCTCTTTCTTCTTCTTCTTTTCTTCTTCTTCTTCTTCTTCTTCCTATCTTGCCTTGCTGCATGACCCATTTATCTCCATTTGGATTCCGCTATTCGTTTAATTATATCTGTTATCTTGGCTTTTTTTCTTATATCTTTGTTTTTTATTCTATCTCTTAGTGGCCAAAAAAAGTTAACAATTATACCTTTCTTTTTTCTAAAGTATTTTATAACCCTATAATTTTTCTATACTTTCAATAAATATTGAATTGACCTTATGGAATTGCACATATATTTATCATTTAATTGTTTTCTTATGTTTGTCAATCTACTTTCTTAAAAGCAAAGAAAAACAACATTTGCTTATTAATTTAAACGCAAACACAAAAGTCAATTTTGGGCCATTATTAATAAACAATAAAAATGTTGCTATTATTTAAAAAACACTCTTATTTGTGATTAATAAAGAATCGTTGACCATCGACGACATGGACCTTATAAGTCGTCTTTGGCCTCATATAAAAACAGCTTTTAATTTTACCAACCACCGGTACACTGTGGATTGTTTTCTAACACAAAAAAAAAATATTTAGTCATGCAATTAAATGAAATTTTATCCAGTTACAGGAAGCACAAACAAATCGTTCTTGTCATATTTGAAATTGATTTATGATACATCTCGCAGTCCAGTCTAACAAATTACCACGAACCATAATCAGTTTCTCCTACAAAAATATTCATTTAAAATGCATCGATTACTTTTAACAAATAAGCGACCAAACAAAAACTAAATCAATTACTGCTAGAAATTTCTCCTTTTTATTAATTTTTTGTCGTGATTAACTTTGAACAATATCCAAACAACTATGAGCCAATGAGCCAATGATTGATTACAAAAATTTTAAACTTGATAATGAAAATTTTGTAAACTAAAAGAAAGTAATCAAGAGTACGCACCTAACGATCTTCACTTTCTAGTTTAGTAACACAATATTACTAGAATCTTTATAAACAAACAAAAAAATGATGAATTTCAAAGAATTTGGGTTTGAAGCCCAAATAGCTCGTTCAATTTTTTTTTAAATTTAATAACTAATGTTTTTGACTCCATTTTTTAGCAATACTAATCATTAATATACCTTATTGTACTTATCTCTTAATTTTGTAATTTTTTGTTACAGTAAAACCTCAATCATCCGGATTGCCAACCGCGTTCGTTTTTTCCTGTTAAAACCGGACGCTTCGTAATCGTGCTTAAAACCGAGTGTGCACATTCGAGCTCAAAGTGGCACATTCCGATCTCGGGAAAATGAAGCGCGCCGCTCCGCGTCGCGCTTCATTTGCTTCCCTCGCTCGGAAATGTGCCACTTTTCGCTCGAATGCGCACATCCTCGTGTTAATTGAATTTGTCTAATTTATTCTTCGCTCTTTCAAATCGTAAATTTAAATTTAGTTTAATAAATATCGATTTTATGTTCGAAAAACATTTTTACAATAGCATTGAGTGGAAGGGAGCGAGAAGATATGACAATCTCGTCATTGCGAGTGAGATGGAACGACTATAATTATTCCACTGATTTTTCGTCTAGTAATTGGCCTAAATTATTGTAAAACTTGCTTAAAACCGAGTGTGCACATTCGAGCTCAAAGTGGCACATTCCAATCTCGGGAAAATGCAGCGCGCCGCTCCGCGTCGCGCTTCATTTGCTTCCCTCGCTTGGAAATGTGCCACTTCTCGCTCGAATGCGCACATCTTCGTATTTTTGAATTTAACTTAACATACATAAGATTCACTTTCATCTCGATTTTTATTTCCAATATTGCAATGAGTGGAAAAGAGTGAGAAGATACTAGAAGCGTATAAGAACAAGTGAGAGAGAATGACTAATAGTGAAATTTTCAATTAACAAATAGTTTAATGAACAGTTTCGGTTTATTATTGTGAATCGTGCTTAAAGCCGAGTGTGCACATTCGAGCTCAAAGTGGCACATTTCGATCTCGGAAAAATAAAGACGCGCTCCGCGTCGCGCTTCATTTGCTTCCCTCGCTCGGAAATGTGCCACTTTTCGCTCGAATGCGCACATTCACCTATTTAATGGATTTGCCTATATTATTATTTTATTCTTCAATTCAAAAAATTAAATTAAATTAGAATTATTTCTTGTTTGAAAAAGGTTAGATATTTTATTCCTTTTGATAAGTTATCGTGATGCGCTTTCGCATGCCCAATTGTAGCAAACCTGATAAAAATATTTTCGGGTGTACTTTCGAATGTTTACTAATTCGCATTTTTGATTAATTAAAATTGTATGAGTCAAATTTTCTGAAATGGGCCACGAAAAATCAACTAGTTGATTTTTATATCATCTTTTGTCAAAATTAATGTCTCCAAATATTTTTGGGTAATTTTCATTTTTCTGAAAATTATAAACAAATTAGTTTTAAGGCACATTTTGTATACTCTGTTGTAATAAGTCTTCATTTATGGATTAATTCAATTTTTAAATATAAAAAAAATTATATGTTACATGGTGCGTCAAAATTTTAGAATAACTTGGGTGGGGTATATTGAAAACAAGATTGGGAAATAAACGTCAAAATTCGGAAAAGGTAAAGCATTTTTTATATGTACGATAAAGTCTCCCATCTAGTCTAGTTTAAAAGTACTATGTTAGAAATGTAGTTTTTGGTAAAAATACCCTACTGTAATTTTTAATTAAAAAAAAAGCGAGAAATGGTATATTTAGTTCGGCTTGATTTAATTAATATTATTTGTAAGAGAGAAAAATAAGATAGGCAAATTCAATTATTATGGAGTATGTGCACTTTCAAGCGAAAACTTTTTCCGAATAGAAAATTTGGATTTGAAGAATTTGGTATTAATATAGTCAAATCCAATTAACACGAAAATGTGCATATTCGAGCGAAAAGTGGCACATTCCCAAGCGAGGGAGGCAAATGAAGCGCGACGCGGAGCGGCGCGCTTCATTCCCGAGATCGGAATGTGCTACTTTGAGCTCGAATGTGCGCACTCCATTTTTCGCCGCGAATAACAATGATCAATTTACCTTAAAAAAATTCAAGTAATTTTAAAATCGTAGTTGCGCTCTCAAAATGTCTCCTTTGGGCTTCGCTTATTTTTCATAATTTTTTACTTTTTTCATTGCGAAATTGCCGTACATTAATTTGTATTTAAATAAGGAGGCAAGAATGAAATTGTTAATATTCGGTATCGCAATTGACAAATTTTTGAAAACGGGACATTTTGGCGTCTCGAATGATTGATTGGGGACAACGGGACAAATGATCTGAAAACGGAACAATCCCATTCAAAACAGGAAGTATGGTCATATTATATATACCTAAAATTCGTATTTTTTTTATACATTCAATTAACCGAATTTTCGATTATCCGAATGAACTGCAACAATAATTACTCCGGATAACGGAGTTTCCACTGTACTTTAGTTTTTTGTAATACAGCTACGCGCACTCTTTGGTTCCTTTCCCATACAATCGTTACTGAGCTTTATTTTGTGAGAAACCTTAAAATTTAATATTTTTAACATTTTGTGTAAGTCCTATAGTTGAGACAACGAAACAAGCACAAAGCTTGATATAAAGTGAGGTTAACACGTTAGTTAATTTAAAGAAACGATATATAAACGAACAAGTAAGTGCTACCAACATGATTTAAACAAATTTAACAACATTTTAATTATCGTTGGTTGTTGTTCAGTAGGTATAACTTAAGAAATTATTATTTTGCATTTATTTAAAATAGATTGCCTATCTACAATATTAAAAAAATATTTATAAGTAATATCAGACTAGGGTTCTTCATTTCTTAAAGTTGTCACATAAAGGTTACTGACTTGCATTGCTGGTTTCGTCGTCTCGCCTGCACATCAAGTGTAGGTTACCGGTTCGCAATTCTCCACGCCATTTAAAAATCTGCGTTCGGCCTACCGACCCACACTTTGACAACCGCTGGATTCCAGAGTTTTACTAATGCATTTTTAATTATTAAAATCAAAACAGAGTATTACAACTTTCTCCGATCGCTCGGGGCGCACTCGCCGTGTTATTATTCCACATTATCGGTATTTATTTTCATAATTTAACAACAAGAAATACATGGCCCGTCCGTCGATTAATAATGAAGCCATTGACATCCGTAATTTTTACAGATTTTCAGATAAAACGGCGTTTCTTATTTTACGAGCTTCGCACCATCGTACTTTATTAAGGTGTATGTAGGATGATTAGCCTGCAGACACTTTCACAAAAACTGTGACAAATAATTAGATAAAAAAACTTTGATTTATTATTAAATTAATTTTTCAAATAAATTTGGTAAAACTAAAACTTTCTTGTTCTGTTCCAGATTATTTCAAGTGCCATGGGCTGATCCATCTTTAAGCAATCTTCGGTGAGTTTTTGTTCATTTTTCTTTTCGCTTGCGATTTCGAATTCGCGCTTAAAATATGTGATCGATAGAAGAGCGCTAATTTATCGATAACAAGGCTCGCGGTATTTGAAGCGGCAAAATTTGTTGTATTGCTTGGTGCACATTGCGGAACAACTTATCGGATATAACGAGCGTGCCTTATATCCTTTGCGTTTCCATATTTGATTCGGAAAGAGACTTTCCAATCGGATTTATTTAAACTGTCGTCTTAAGCGTCCGATCAACACAATTCTATTTATAATTACCGTTGTAAGGGGGTCGAGAATGCGATTCCGACGGTGGAGTTAAATAACTATTTTCTCCTCAACTGTTAAATTATCTACTACCAATTTGCATTTCTAAACATACACGCAACTATTGCAGAAAACAATTATTATCGACGTACGTACATGTAGAAAAGCTAGAAATTTCATATTTATGTTTTCTCCTTTTTCGCAAAATTTTTTATTCTAACGCGCTTTGCTGTTCGCAAAAGAAGAAATGCTAAATAAATCAACACTACGCCATTAATTTCCGACGTTGTAATAAATATAAGGCTTGGACAATTTATAGTTAATTTTTTCTTTTGGCGCAATGATCATTTACATAAGGCCAGTTGCGAGGGAGGACGGCTTAAGGTGCCGAAGCCTATTCCAAAACCAAAACAATTTATTTTATTTATTTCGAAAATTATTAAAAATGCAATTTCAGTTAACCGGAAACCTATATCTTAAGACTTTAACCTTTACGTAAATTTTATTATATGTGCGCACTTCTGTGAAAATCTTTTGACCCATATGAAATTCAACAATTCGCTATTTTTTAAGGATGCCTGAAACCTAATAAACGGTTCCATATAAACTTTTTTTTAATTCATTTTTGGTATTGTATTGTTGGTCAACACAGGGTGTGTATAAATTATCGTAAAAGCCGCACGCTTGGTCATTCTTCGTTCTGAATCGGAAATCTTGGTGTTAAAATGCTTCATACGTTTTCGCATTATGGACGAAGTTGAATTGTTCATAAATAAGTGTTAGTTTCATTAAGTGTTGATATACTATTGTTTTGTTAGTGGTTTTTTTTTGACTTAACCTTTGTTTTTAATATTTCTTCATTAACCTCTTGACATACAATGTCGTCTAGGAGACGTCAATCGTTTAGGGTGTCATTGTAGATTTTGACGTCTCTAAGACGTCAAGAACTGTATTCAATTTTATGTTCCGAAAAAGGTTTGTTTTCAACAATAATTTTGTTAAAAGGCACAAAATTGGCGATTTGGGAATTTTGTTATTAATATAATTCTGTAATATTTAATTGCGAATTGTCCAGAGAGTAAATTAATTCTTGTAAAGTGTGCTTAAAGCTGAGTGTGCGCGTTCGAGCTCAAAGTGGCACATTTCCGATCTCGGGAAAATGAAGCGCGCCGCTCCGCGTCGCGCTTCATTTGCTTCCCTCGCTCGAAAATGTGCCACTTTTCGCTCGAACGCGCACATCTTCGTATTTATTCAATTTGTTTAAATTACTTTTTGGATTTAAAAAGGAAATAGCAATGTATTCAAATAAAACGACATATCCGCAGTAACATATAGTTTGATAACCACTGGTCTAGCTATACACAAGCGCAACATAGCGCGTTGTTATATTTAATTTAGTCGCGCCAAAGAAGTATTACTTCTAAGGTGCGTACATAAGTACATGCACCGGTTTTTTTTTACATAGAATGAAATTCAGTTTTAAACATTTAGCAAAATTATTAAAGTAAACTCGAAGAATAAACAATTTTAAGTTTTTAGACAACTCAAATTAAATAAATTAATAACTGGGAAAATTTTTAAAATATATTTAAGAACTTTAGAAATTTTTAATTATCACTTTTTTTTGTATAACACAAATTGAATAAAACAAAACTTTATTCGATAAATTTAAAAGGAACTTTTGATGAAAAAATTATTATATATTTTCAGAAAACTCAAATAGAGTAAATACAGAATTTGTGGTTTTTCAAATAACTTTGAAGATCATTAATTTACGCAAATAAAATTAATATTAAAGAAAACTCAATAAATAAATTATCTTAATTGTTCAGAAATATTAAATTTATAAAATTATATACAGTCAAACCTCGATAGGTCGAAGTTGAAGAGAAACTAAAAATAATTCGCGTTATCAAAAATTCGAGCTATCGATATAAAAATATTTAGTTTATGTTTTTAAAATTTATTTATTGTTTTTTTTTCTTAATAATTTCCTAGTGATTTCTTGCTAAAACCTAAATCTTGTGTCTTGAACAAGTTGTAATTAGGCATCATTTATGGGATAATTCAATTTTTAAATATAAAAAAATATTTATATGTTATATAATAGATGCATCAAGATTTTAGAATGACTTAGGTGGGAAATGTTAAAAAAATTAGGAAACACTATTCTACATACCTATTTCAAAATAATTCAAAATATTTTAAAACTATTAATTATTTACTTTATGTTATTTGTGTATGCTCATAACAGTTAAGTTGAGTCAAATTAATAGTTTTTTTCGAACTCATCAAATTCGGTTTTTTTTGTATGTCAAGGGGTTAACATACTTTTGTGAAAAAGATATTTGGCAATGTTGTAAAACAAACTTTGTGTTCTAATCAAGGAGTGATAACTCAATGCTTTTAGACGGGAGCCATTTTTATCACTGGATTTGACTTTTCAATACCAACTTAAAAGTATAGTTCCGCAGTTTCTAAATTTTTATAGTTATTTTATGCTTTCCATGTTACTAATAGGTCAAATTTTGGTTGTTTTATATGTAATTTTTGAGTATTGTCAACAGATAAGTAAGTCATTAATTCTTATTTACTACTATTATTTTTAGACTGACCGAATTTATCTGATCAATTTTAGGGAAATTTATTTTGCCAAGTTGTATTTTCATAGTTATAGCTACTCTGACAAAATTAGACATGAGAAGGGAGTGACAGAAACGATAAACCCCTCATTCAAATGCAATTTCAATCTTAAACGTTACTGCCAAATTTTGACATTTATATATTACAGTAGTATGGTAGTACAGTGTTACCAAATGTCCAAAACTGAACAAATAATATCGCTGCGTGCAACTTGTGCGTTAATTTCTTCACACCGTGTATTTTTTTTGTAATTGCGTTTGATTAGCTTTGATTTTGCAGTCTGTCGTGTGACATAACTTGAATAAAAGTTCTACAAATCAGTATTTTGATAAAAGTAAAAAATTATCTTATTTTTAAGAAAAATTTATTAGTCCGTTGAAGACAAATTGTGAAAAAACTTTATATCTTTAAAAGATTTTATAAATCAACGGTTCTTTTAAAAAACAATAAAACTAATTCATTTTTTATTAAAAAAATGTTTGAGAGCCACAATTAAAGACAAAAAACGTATAATACCAATTTATTTTTTGTTACACAAATTTTAAAGAAATACTCAAGCGCAAGTCGTCTCAATTAAATATAAATAAAAGCCATTAATGACACCAGTTTACATAACCAAATTTTTTTTATTAAACTCGAACGCAAAAAATTAGCAGAAACGCTAGAAGATATAAATCAAAGGTATCAATTCTTTTTTAAATTCAAATATTTAAAAAATGATACGCCATCAAACAAAGCTCGCCGACCATAATTCTTACGTCTCCTTTTTTTCCTTCGCTCATTCTTAATGACTCCGAATGCAACGACTTTTTAATTGAGAAGGCGTTACTTCTTAAAACGTTACACACATCAAACCCAGGAGAAAAAAAAATTAAGAAAACGACCCGCAATTTAATAACTTTCTTATAGTGATAACCTCATTAAATTTTATTTAAATTTTTAATGTACCTATCAGATTTCCCACTTGAATATTTCAGCTAGTACTCCTAAAGCTTTTTAATTAGCGCCCATAAAAAAACCGCTCGGATGTTTGAAGAAAGAAAAAGTAACGCCATAAGCAATTGGTCGCACTATGGGGCGTCGTGACTCAACCGCTCAAAGAATCCCATTTAACAAAATATCAAAAGTAGAGATTTCTCAAAGTGGTGGTCGAATTAGAAAAAAATCCTGCAGATTGGATCGCTGAAACGGGGCAATTCGTGAAAAAAACGGTCGGTCGTTGCTGCGAACTACATGTTTAATGTGCAAAATTTATTACGCCCGTTACTTGTTAGTTAGTTAAACCGATATTAATTATTTTTTTGCAATTATATGCAAGATGTGTAGATACACTGTTAACCGCAAACACTGCCTACGATTAAGGTGTTATTATCGCTGAATTTTATCGTGTTAATGTCCATATAGCATGTAAAACCAATTGGTTGCGATTTTAATTACTGTTTCCCCCTTAGTTAGCGAACAGCTGTAAAAGATTTTGAACAGTTAACTCGCAGTTTTCCGGCGTGCATCTGTTCTTATATAAAGTACAGTCAAACCTCGATAAACTGAACTCAAGTGTGAAGGCTGTTCAAAGATAAGGTAAATACGGGAGAGATGCCGCACATTTCTAAAAAAAAACCATAACTTTCCCAATATTTCGTTTAATGAAATAATATTTTAACAGATTCTAATACTTTAATATAAATGCAAAACTAAATAACAATTACATTCAGAAATACTCTTAAAACTAAAAACAAAAAAAGTAATAATGCGGTGTCTCCCCCTTGTGCTTGATAGAGACGCCGTTTTAAAAAAGCATAGATGCCGCACTTATAATTTTTGTGGTTTCAATTTATTTTCTAGTATTTGAGTTCATTTGAACTATATTACGCATAGTGATGAGCAAACCAAAACCAAGACCAAGACTGTAATAGTTTTGGTATCGGTCTTGGTCTTGCTTATTCGGTCTTGGCCTTGTTCTTGCACAAATGTTTCTAGTCTTGGTTTTGGTCTTGGTCTTTCTTATTTGGTCTTGGTCTTGCGTATTCAATCTTGGTCTCAACCATTTTGCTTAATACATGCAACTTTTTGGCGAATTTTTAGATTTTTTAGTTTAACTCATAAATCCACCGGAAGTAATAGTTTTTGGTTTAGTCTTTGCGTAGTTGGTTTTGGTCTTGTAAACTCGGTCTTGGTTTTGATCTTGGTTTTGTTTATTCGGTCTTGGTCTTGGTCTTGCTAACATAAAGACAGCTTTGGTCTTGGTCTTGCAAAAATGCAAGACCAAGACCAGGACTACAAGACCAAGATCAATTTTGCTCATCACTAATTACAGACATCTATATACATCGTACAAGACTCATGATTCATTCTGAGCATTTGACACATCAAAGTCAATCATCTTTTTTTGTAGTTTCGTCATTAGACTCAACGCATTCTACACAAAAATATTTTCTTTTAATTTCTGCCTCTACGACTGTGTTTTTGTCACTTGACATAAATAAAAAACTTGCTATTAAATCATTGTTAAAAAAAACGAATTCATTTTTAGATTGCAATTTAAATAATGAGATTATCCTCAGTTTTATTCAGATATTATATACGCTTCGTTTGATGTTTAATTTACACTAAACAACTCATAAATAATTCTAAATAACACGTTTGCTCGTAGATATTCAGGAAAATAAACTAAGAAACCGAAAAAATGTATTTATTATGTTAATTCTAGCTCGTGTGGTTTCTTGGTTATAATTTTATTACGAAGGCAATAAACTCAACAAAGAATTCATTGCTCTAGATCAGTTCCCGAAATTATAGGTCTGCGATATTCTTTTCTCCTTTTGTTCATTTAGCAACGGTCGTGTGAATATTTCGCCTAATTCAATTATTATCTATCTTCCTAATAATTATTTACGACACCTCAAATTAGCGTTAATTGTTTATAATCATTATTATTATTTTAATTAGTTGTGATAAGAGTGAAGAGAAGTTGCTATTCATTCTGAATCGTTGCTAATTATAATTTTGGGAGTTCCATCGTCTGGCTTTGGGTGCGAACTTGAACACATCAATGGTGGTATTGTTATGGCTTACGAACAGGTTTTTCTAAAGTGTGGCTCGTGGGCCGCTTACGACCGGGTACGGATATCAATGTGGCTTAATAATAAAAATATATAAACTAACAAAGTTTACAACTAACTGTCCAATTTATTATTGTTTGAAGTTAACAGAAATTGGACACTGTCAATAAAACAACTCTTATCAAATTTGCAACATTTCGTTTCTTTATTGAAACTTTTTCGAGCAACTGAAAATGAACAAATTTGTATAACAAGTATTTTATAAATAAATATAAATTATAAAACACATTAACATCACAAAAAATATTTTAACCATCTAAACACAAAAATTGTACATGTGCCAAACGTGAAAAATTGTAACTATGATTCTAGATCAAAGATTATATGCAGTTTTTATGAAGATAATATAAAACGAATGACAAACCTTCTTATTAATAATAATTACCCTTTAAAACTCATTAATCGTGTTATAAATAATTATAAATTAGTAGATAACAGAAAAGATGTCCAACAAGTAACAACATGCATTAAATTTCCTCACATCAAAAAATTGTTCAGTAGTATTGATCGTTTTATTAGACCAAGAGGTGGAAAATTAGCATTTTATAATCTAAAAACAATTAATGCAGTTTATAGTACATTAAAAAATTCAATTCCTGTTCTTCAACAATCTGGTTTGATTTATAAAATCCATGTAGTTGTGGTAGTAGTTACATTGGTATTTTATAATTTATATTTATTTATAAAATACTTGTAGTTATTGTTATAGAAATTTGTTTATTTTCAGTCCTTTAAAAGAGTTTTAATAAAAAAATGAAACGTTGCAAATTTTACAATAGCTGTTTCATTGGCAGTTAGTTAGCACAAAGAAGTATAACTTCTAACGCGCGTAGATAAATTCACACAGTAACTTTTTTATATAAAATCGAATAGAAAACATGAATGAATACGAAATGGTTCAGAAGTAAACGATTAACGCATCACTTAATTTTTTACCAAATTTTAAATACTTCTGGCACACCGATTATTAGCAAAGACTGCATGAAAATTGGCAACTCTATAATTATAATCTTGTTATCTTTCAACGTTTCCACTTGAATGTTGGAAAAAAAATGACTTCGCAGACGCTAAAGTAGGTAGTAGTGGGTACATTTCTACAATGATCAAGTCAATTATTTTTTGTTTGGTTTTAAAACTGTATTTCCTGGTCACGATTTTTTAAATTAGTTTGTTAGATTGCAAAAAGCTCCCGAATGAATGTTGGATACGTTTCAAGCAAAGTTACAGCGCCTTATGTAAGTGATGGCTCGCAAAAAGAAATCGTGGAGATAACATCGCGTTTCTCACAAAATTGATTTTTGAATAACATTTTAATCTACGAGTTTCGAAGTTAATTAAAAAAAAATAATCGGCAGTTCCGTTTGTGGGATTTATAAATTGTGCGGACCTGTGGTTTGCATTAATACATACTTTACTCAAAAATTAAGATTTTATTGAATTTTTAAAAATTTAGTTATTTACCTATATGTTAGTTGCCACAGCTTTTATTTATTATTAAAAGTGTATATTTGGTTGCATAAATTTTACTCTTTAGTTATTGAAAATTATTACTTTACAGTGTAGCAAAAAGTAGTTTTTTTTTAAATTAAATTAATTATTTTGAACTGTGCTTAAAGTTGACTGTGCACATATCTTGTATTCATTGGGTTTTTCTCTATTAGTCTTCTCTTTTTAAATTACAAATTTTAATTTAGTCCTATAAAATATTTTATGTTCGGAAAAGGCTATAGCGTTTATATTTTTTTATTAACTTTGTTTCATCATCTATAAACATTAAGACACGTTGCTCATGGTAATTACCACAAACTATGAACTTGTTTGCAATCATACCGTGTGCGTAGAAGAGATTCATAATGTTTTTGAACATAAAAACTTGTATTGATCTAAATTTAATTTTTGAACTAAAGGAACTTAAAGTTCGAATAGCATATTCAGCTTTTTGCCCTAATATACAATAATGAATATATTTTTTTTAATATTTAATAAATAATTATTTATAGAACAATATTTTTACCAGCAACAATTTCTCAATACACGGCGTGTTTTAATTATAGTACTTTTTCGATTTACGTACCACAATGCTTTAGTATAGGGTCAAAAAAAATGCTGTATTGTTAGCGACCTCTGTTTAGTTTGAGTTTTTTATAGAAAATAAAAAGAATGAATTACTTTCTGAACTTCTTCTTGTTCTTGAGATGGCTTTGTCCCTTAATGTGTGGGGTCGGCTTATGTAATCAGTCTTCATCATGTAAAAATTCGTTATACGGCTTTTCGTTTTACGGGCAACTTTTCCGGAACGTATCTGGGCCGTAAAACGAGGTATGGGCGTACATAAGATGTGAAAAAATATTCCGGCTTATTTCTTTTGCTCCTTAACCACCATTAGTGTTAACATATTTAATCTGTGACACACAATTTGTCTTTTTCCCGAAAACTTAGACCAGCGGTTTCTAAAGTGGGTTCCGGAGAAAAGTCGCCAGGGTTCTGCGAATTAGTTAAATTTACCATCCACATGAATCGTTGAATTATTAAATTAATCATTGTGAATCACGCTTAAAATCGAGTGTGCACATTCAAGCTCAAAGTGGCACACCGATCTCGAGAAAATGAAGCGCTCTTTGCAGAAATTAAAAAATTAAAAAAGCGTTACCAAGAGGGGTCTACGTAGACCCTTTTTTATTTATAGAGGAAAAAGTGCATATTTTATGTACCTATGTAATACTTAGTACTTTTATTATTTTCCTGAACTTACGGCAAGAAAAAATGTCAAAAACGGAATTTCATAAAATAATTCCTAGTAAAGGCAGTATTTCGATGCAAAATTGTCAAAACCTTATTGTGAATCTCAGTAATACAGTTTTGAAAGAGAATTGTCCATACGAGGCGTGAAATCCCCTCGATTTGGGCAGAAATTTGAACATTAATTATGTTAAAACTCGTTTTGAGATGTTTACCAGTAGTTTCAAAAAGTTTCTACGACGACGGGAACATAGTGATTTTTCACTTAGAAGTCAATAAATAATTACAGTTAATACTGTCAGAATTTTTGATTTTACGACTTTTGCGCTTTTATTTGCTCATTTATTTTTTAAATTCAGATTATTTTTAATTATCGTTTTGAAAAATTTTCAATGCATTTTTTCAGCATGCTCCCGATGTCCTAAATATTTTCTTAAACCACTTTTAAACTCACTGATTATGGTTATATTTTATTCTGTAATCAAATTTCTGCGCAAATCGGGGGAATTTAACGCCTCGTATGGACAATCCTCTTTAGCCACGGCGCGATTAACAAGGTTATACTGTACTATTGGATTTTATTACATTAATCTTCCCATTTTAAATTGAATAATTAATTATAACCTAATTTCATTTGATATTTTCAATTTAAAGGTAGACAAACTCAATGGATGCAAAGTATGTGCACATTCGAGCGAGAAGTGGCACATTTCGGAGCGAGGGAGGCAAATGAAGCGCGACGCGGAGCGGCGCGCTTCATTTTCCCGAGATCGGAATGTGCCACTTTGAGCTCGAATGTGCACTCTCGGTTTTAAGCGTGATTCACAATAATTTCGGCCAATAAATTAACACGAATATTTAGTTGAATAATTTTAGTCGTTCCCTCTCACTCGCAATGACGAGATTGTCATATCTTTTCGCTCCCTGCCACTCATTGCTATGGTAAATACATTTTACGAGCATAAAATCGATATTCACAAATCTAAATTTAAATTTACGATTTGAAAGAGCGAAGAATAAATTAGACAAATTCAATTAACACGAGGATGTGGGCATTCGAGCGAAAAGTGGCACATTTCCGAGCGAGGAGGCAAATGAAGCGCGACGCGAAGCGGCGCGCTTCATTTTCCGAGATCGGAATGTGCCACTTTGAGCTCGAATGTGCACACTCGGTTTTAAGCGTGATTCACAATAATTTCGGCCAATAAATTAACACGAATATTTAGTTGAATAATTTTAGTCGTTCCCTCTCACTCGCAATGACGAGATTGTCATATCTTTTCGCTCCCTTTCACTCAATGCTATGGTAAATACATTTTACGAGCATAAAATCGATATTCACAAATCTAAATTTAAATTTACGATTTGAAAGAGCGAAGAATAAATTAGACAAATTCAATTAACACGAGGATGTGCGCATTCGAGCGAAAAGTGGCACATTTCCGAGCGAGGGAGGCAAATGAAGCACGACGCGAAGCGGCGCGCTTCATTTTCCCGAGATCGGAATGTGCCACTTTGAGCTCGAATGTGCACACTCGGTTTTAAGCGTGATTCACAATAATTTCGGCCAATAAATTAACACGAATATTTAGTTGAATAATTTTAGTCGTTCCCTCTCACTCGCAATGACGAGATTGTCATATCTTTTCGCTCCCTTTCACTCAATGCTATGGTAAATACATTTTACGAGCATAAAATCGATATTCACAAATCTAAATTTAAATTTACGATTTGAAAGAGCGAAGAATAAATTAGACAAATTCAATTAACACGAGGATGTGCGCATTCGAGCGAAAGTGGCACATTTCCGAGCGAGGAGGCAAATGAAGCGCGACGCGGAGCGGCGCGCTTCATTTTCCCGAGATCGGAATGTGCCACTTTGAGCTCGAATGTGCACACTCGGTTTTAAGCGTGATTCACAATAATTTCGGCCAATAAATTAACACGAATATTTAGTTGAATAATTTTAGTCGTTCCCTCTCACTCGCAATGACGAGATTGTCATATCTTTTCGCTCCCTGCCACTCATTGCTATGGTAAATACATTTTACGAGCATAAAATCGATATTCACAAATCTAAATTTAAATTTACGATTTGAAAGAGCGAAGAATAAATTAGACAAATTCAATTAACACGAGGATGTGCGCATTCGAGCGAAAAGTGGCACATTTCCGAGCGAGGGAGGCAAATGAAGCGCGACGCGGAGCGGCGCGCTTCATTTTCCCGAGATCGGAATGTGCCACTTTGAGCTCGAATGTGCGCACTCTGTTTTAGGCATAATTTGCAATAATTTATTTATTTAAATTGAACTCAATTTTTTTACTAAAAAGTTTTAGAACCGTATTGCTACCAGGGGAACCAAATCTCTGGCAAAAAGGTATATTTTCATTTTGAAAATATTAACAATATTCATTTTTGTAAACGTATAAAACAAGTAGAGTGTTTGTCATAAAATATCACAGCACATTTTTAAAAGGCAAAAAATGCACTAATACAAAAAATTAAATATTCATTAAACGTTTTGCGACCGCTCCTGCACCGAAAGGACGCGCGCCCCCTAGTTTGGAAACCACTGCAATAGATATAACACAGGCACGGTATATTACAACTTGGCTAGGCAGTTTCTAATGTACACAATCTAAAAGACACGGTCGCGGTTTCATAAAGGGACCAAAAGTAGGTGTCCACATAATAAGATGGCATTTAACTATTTTAATTGTTATGGTAATAAGCCGCACAACAAATTTTTACCATACCATTTGCATATGTAAACCGGATGGGCGTTAAGGCAATTCGAAGGCTGTTCGATCCCTTTTTTTTTACTTGTTATTAATAGGAAATTATATCACCGCAATGTTTTGTCAACTTGCCAATAAGAAAGTACTGAAATCTTATAACGCATTGCTTCCTGCCTTTCTAAACATCTTATTCTTATCTCTTCACAATGAAAGAAGTTCTGTTTGAGCTTTTACACTCGACTTGCTTTATTAATTGTTACGTCTCCCTAAATCATACAGGTTGTCTTTCGATTTCAATGGGAATGTAAAACGATTTCTGTTCGAAAGAGCGAATCTGGATTTTCTGCAAGAAACGAAGGACTGATCAATTTATTTTAATTAAATCGGCACGACTCATCCGACGAAGATATTTAATTCAATCACGAAGGTTACATATAAATATTTTAAAAGATAAACACGTAACATTGAAAATTGAAGTAAATTATTGAACTTCTGCATAAAATGTCATGTATTGCCGATAATAAATTACAGCTATTAACATAAATAGTCTTTTATACGAACGGTCGGTACTTGAAGAGTAGAGAGTCGGAGCGATTTATACAGTAGCGTAGCGTGGCAAAATATTTTTCATTAAATTACAATTTGAAAAATCAAGTAACGTTTTGTGCAGTGTTTTGAATTGGCGAAAAAATTCATAATTAAATTTTTTTTTAATTTTCATCCTAGTAAGTGGCGTAAAAAATAAATTTTGTGGCAAGAGAGGAAAGACCCTAGTTTCCTTGCCCGCTAAGCCGGTCGAAAGAACACAATTTCGGGCCAATGCGACCGTTGCCGGGTAGCAACAGATCGCTTTCCTCTTTAGGGCAGAAAACAGTTAAAAACCTTTCAACGCTGTCAAAATAGCTCTTGTTTATTATAAACCTTATAATTGTCATTATAACCATTAACTAGTCTGACTTACCGCATATTTGCAAGATTAACATAAATATTAAAACACTTAGTTTTAATGCAGTTAATATAAAATAATTTATTTTAATATTGATATAAGGTAAAAGACCCGGTTTCTGACACTTTTAATTTTACTTTGAATTAATAAAAAGAAAATTACCTCGAATTGATAAATTCATTTTTTCAAAATTAAAATAAATTCATCGTGTACCTATTTGATGACGATATCAGTTACAAAAAAAATCACTTAATATAAAATAATATTTAAGCCCAGAGTGACTGTAAAAGCCATTTTTTGGTTATAGTCTAAGCAACTGACAGAAGAGTTATAAAAAATATATGGTTCAATTCATAATTAACTACTCTTTATTTTTAAATATTAAAACATCATAGTAAATTATATTTTATGACTAAAATAAGAGTGTCAATAACTAAGCTCAATTTTATAGGTATGTAACAGTTATTGACACTCAAATTCTAACCTATGTTATGTTTACGTATTTGTTTTTATAATATTTAATTTCATTATTTTAATTATTTTTGTGGTGAAAAAATTAACATTTTATTTATAATAAATGATACATTATAACAAATTATGTTTGATTATAATAAATTTAAATTTGATAGTGTATAACCTAATAAATGACGAATAATTTTGACATATGGAGTGTCAGAAACTAGGCAGATGCCAGTGTCAGAAACTACACCAATAAAAATTTTAATTGGCAGAAACTGGGATTCAAACATTATTAATCTGCTTCAAATAATTATTTTACGTTTCTCGAAATCGTGAACTTATATATGAAAAAAAAAATTAATTATTTAAATTAAATTTTTTATAAGTTATCCTGTTATAACCTCAGCTGTCACTCTTAAAGTGTCAATAACTGGGTCTTTTACCTTAGTCGAGAATTATAATAATTACAGTAGGACCCCCGTTGTTTGGGGCTCTATTACCCGGGGTTCCAATGAACCGGTGTCTTGACTGGTGATAAATTTTATTTCTAGTTATTATTGGGTTTTAAAATGCAAGAAACCTTCTTCTGTTTAGCACGCCAGTATTAAACAATTGCGTTACCAAAAAAAATATTTCAAATAAAAAAAGTATGACAAAATTCTATTACGTGAGCATGTATCATATCCAATAAAGCTTCGGACGGAAAAACTTTTCTTATTGTGCAAGTTGGAAGTAAATAAATTATTCACATAACAAACGGCATTCGTGGTATGCGGGCACATAACAATCCTGTATTAAATTTTATAAGCAATAATTTATAAAGCAACTCAAACGGCAATGTTATTATTTTATCACCTGTTCGGCTTCGGTTCGCGTAAGTGCTTGTAATATTAAACTCCAATTTTAGATACAGATAATACGTTCCATAATAGGCCGAGATTTCATATTACATTTTTAAAATAATCACTATTTATGAGACAATAAAAGAGATATCGTTATAAGGCGAAGTGCAATAATTGTTATTATTGGCGCCCTGGGTGAAAAACGAGCAATAAAACTTATTGCTTTACAGCAAACACATCATTGGCTTTATGGCATTTCTATTTTTCTTTGTTAATTCAAACGAATTCTAATTATTTATTTTATTATTCGACTTCATTTGAAATTACGTGATGTGCTTATTTGAACAGAGGTGGGCGTCGTTATTCCTCGTTTCGCCATTAACACGTACTTAAAGCCGTCATTACCCATCCAAATGTCATTTCTAATTATCTGCGGCTTTTTAATCAATTTCAAAACGCACAGCTTAATAATTCAACGTGTGGCAGACTGACTAGTTCAGTGTTTCCCAACCATTTTTTTAACATGTCCCACCTAAGTCATTCTAAAGTGGTATAAAGAAGTATAACTTCAAAAAATATTCATATTTTATATAAGAACTATTTTTATCGTGTCTCGTTTTGTGACCATTAATTAAATATACGCGTTTCAAAAACAATAAAAAATGCATAGTTTGATTTCAACAAAAAAATGTTTTTTACTCGTTTTCTGTATTCGGAAAAACCTCCGTTTCTTTGATACGTAATAAACAGGATATCTTTAGTATTGCCGACATTAGTTACACATTATTTTATTTTCTTCAGTTTTAAATTTGCAAAAAAAAAATTAAATGTTTAACCCTCCGCATACTAGGTGGGGTTTGCCATACCCTGAAAATAAAATAAAATAAAATCCACAAAATTGTACTTTATGACGGTTAAATGATAAGAAATATATTTTAATAACCAATAACACAGGCCAACCATAAAAAAACTTTTTTAATAATTTTACCTAATTCCTGTATTATTTTGTGTGCTGATTTCGAAAATAATCATAAAAAAGTTGAATAACTCGCCAAATTGCCCACATTTCAATATTAAAAAAAATATTTTATTATTTAAAATGAAAAAAAAATATTTTTAATCATTGAAATGTTATTAGGATGACTATAAATTCTTATGTTATAAGGTTGCCAATACATATTATCAGTGCATGACCTGTCTTTTCTGAATCCCGTTTGTTCTTCTAATAGGGTAGAAGCACCAGTTTTGAACACTGTACCAGTTGTGGACATTTTCCACTTTATTTTGACAAATGTGAAATATAAGAATTATCCATACTGCAATAAGTGTAATTAATATATCTTTAACTACAATAGAAACATCAATAATATTTTTTTCGAAGTTTTCAAGTTATTTTATCAAAATTACTCAAGTGTTTAAAACTGGGCCTAACGTGTTCAAAACCGGTACTTTTACCCTATATTATCTTTAGTAATAGTTCTGAGCCGTTTATTGATTATTCTAGAGTATATTTTATAGGCTGTATTTAGTAAACAGATTCCTCTATAATTTTCACATAGTCCCCTGTTGCTTTTGTTAAATATTGGGACATTTTTGCAGTTTTCCATTCTTTGGATACAATACCTGCAAAGAATGGATGAAAAACGTATCCCAAAACAAATATATGGTATATTTGTTTTGGTAGTACGGGCCCAGAGGTAGAAGAAACGTAGGCAGACCTAGAAAAGATGGTCAGACCAAAAACAAGACCACCCTATATAAAACGAGTAACGTAACGGACTAATGAAGTCTAAAACATGAGGAAGTAGAAAAAAGATTATTTAAATTGTAGTAATTTAAAATTATCATAAGTAAAAATTGTTTCCTAAACAAAACAACTATGATTTATTTAATTTGTTTGAATCAAATTCTCTATTTTAAAATATATAATCGATCTCATATTGTGGGAGATCTGAGGGTGATAAAAAAAATTGGTTACCACATTCGGTTTCAGCACCCAAAAATACATAAGATTCAGGTGAATTGGTATAAAAAGTCTTTACAAACTTTTTTTTGTTGGCCTGTGTAATTAATAAGTTTAAGTAAAACACATATTTATTTTTGCATTAGAATAAACTTTTATTAATAAAAATACAAAAACTTAAATTTTTTTTCAATTTATAAACTATTGAGTCTTTCTTGAGTACTAAATTCCAATGACACGTGTCAATTACGATACCGAATATTAAGAAAACCTATCAAGAATTTCATTCTTGCCTTCTTATTGAAATACAAATTAATTTCACGGCAATTTCTTAATGGTTCGCAATAATTTAGATCAATAAATTACACGAAAAATTGATGGAATAATTTTTATCGTTCCCTCTCACTTGCATTAACAAGATTATCGTATCTTCTCGCTCCCTTCCACTCATTGCTATGGTAAATACGTTTATAGAGTATAAAATCGATATTTACTAAATTAAATTGAAATTTTTGATTTGAATGAGCGCACGGTAAATTATACTACTGTAATACACACGAGGATGTGCGCATTCGAGCGAAAAGTGGCACATTTCCGAGCGAGGGAGGCAAATGAAGCGCGACGCGGAGCGGCGCGCTTCATTTTCCCGAGATCGGAATGTGCCACTTTGAGCTCGAATGTGCACACTCGGTTTTAAGCACGATTAAAAAAAAAACAAAATTTTTCACGTTAGTTATACCCTACCTAGTACACGGAAGTTTAAGAACAACAAAATATATCTATTTATGACTTTAAAAAAATAAAATCAGCAGTTCTAAGCATGTTAAATTATCTAGCTAACCATTTCAATAGAGCAGCGTAATAAATTTAAAATACCTTCGTAGATTTTAAGTGAATATGCCTATAGTAATGATCGGTATTCCATGGCACGGTTTTTACGTTAAAAAAATTTACACAAACCCGCATTTCCTGCACAAATTGATTTATAACTACTCGTTGTATCTTTCGTACAAGCGCAATCATTTTATTTTAAATTAATAATAACAGTTGTTGATGCAAATACTGCAAAAAAATTCCACTTCGTTTATTGCATTGCTCTTAACGAGCTTCTAATTTAGAAGTAGTTTGTTTGAGCAAGCACCAAGCACATTCAAATGTAATAATGTTTATTTTACCGGTAATTTGCATAATTGAATGCTATAAAGTCGAATAGGAAAAATTAAACCGCAAAACACAAAATTTTCCGCCGACGTGCTTATTTACTTCTTGTGGGCCTGGTGGTTTTTAATCGCCAACGAAAGGATGCGGTTTGTTGGGTTAGCCATTTTTATTTCCACTTAATAATATTTCGATTTAATTAATTCGTTTTTATTGAAGTAATACATCTTTTGGCAGGCAACCAATGTAGCGCGCGCACAGCTAACGAAAAGTCGGAAATTGAAGTTAGACGCCTAAGAATCAATTATTGTGAATAGTCCCCAAAGCGGAATCTGCACATCTTCGTGTCCTTTGAATTTGTCTACATTAAGCTTTCATCATTGAAATATAAAAAAAATTAAGTTCTCCTTAAGGGAGAATGGTCGTAAGTCAGAAGTTATCTAACATAACCTTAATGTTAAAGCGGTTTTGGATAGAGGGATTATCTGTTTAAGTATTGGCATTTTTACATTCTTTAATATTTAATGTATTATTAATATCCCATACATTTTTTTAAATCTTGCTAAAGAATCATTTTATACACCGGGGTGTCTAAAGTGATCCATGGCTAAGATGATCTACAAAAACCATGTTTTTGCTATATTAAATTAAAAAAAACAAATATAGAATAGTTTACAACATTTTATTCATATATCAAATGTTTTTTTAACAGACGATTAGGTAGCCCGATATCGAAATATTGACATAATATCCAAAAATTAACTAAATAACGTTAGCAGTTTCGTTAGAATCGAAATGGATCATTTTACCCCGAGGGATCATTTTGTACCATTTTTTCCTATGTATATTTTGCTTTATTTTTCATACAAAAAATCAAAAATTTTGATATACAAGGTGTTCTCCACCGTGCAAAAAGGTGTACAGTGGAATGACACCAAAATTAGATTTTTTAAGGTAGACGCAGTAATGTAAAGGTTGGAAACCACTGATCCACGATAAAAATAAGGAATTTAGATCTTATAAATGCTTTGCTGCACCTGTTCAATAGGTTACTATATTTCTCTTCGTGTACGACAATTTTATTGAGAACTTCAACTTGTTCTGCTGGTGCCCAGCTGGCTTTAAGCTGTATTTATCAAATAGTTTGTGTAATTATTTAAAAACCCATACTTTATACGCTTTAAAAACGAATTTATAAATATTGAAGCTTTGACCTTTAGGTAACGTTTCTTAATTTGCAATCACGTAAGTTACGCAAAATATCCCATATTATTCCGTTTTAATGCATTGCACCTGTCGGGTTAAAGGTCAGCACATCCAAATTGTTTTCGAATGCATTTTCTCTTGTGCTTTAACCAGGGGCTTTTCCTACATTACCGAAGAAATTTAGTTTGCGTGAATTGCACACTCGACCCTCTTCTCGACGTACTACGATAATAATTGAATGTAAATAGATGTTATTTTAATTGCCAATTATTTAAGAGAGAAAATTGAACATGTACGCACGTCAATAACTGTCAATGCTTTTATCTTTAGATTTTATTTTTAAATTAATTCAGAACTATAGTCATGATATACCTACCTAAAACTTTTCAGAAAAATTGGACAACCCTGTTTCATAGAAGGAATGGAACAATGCGCTCTTTAAAGTTCATTTAGTTTTTGTTGGTATTGAATTTGGCCCAATGTTGAACTTACACTCCACGCTAAATTAAATGTAACATTAAACAATACAATTGAATCACTTTTTAACACTTTACAAGAACCCAAAGAAACGCTTGAAATGTTTTCGTGACATAATTGCACTTACTTCAATGTTTAGTTGAAATTTGGTCGTTGAAAATAAAATTAAAAAATAAATGTGGTTTACTAAAAATTGCAGTCGTTCAATTATTTTTGAATTAAATGTTTGTCACTGACAAAAAAATATTTATTTCTAATGGTTTCACTTACATAACGTACAATTGAAACATTAATTTGAATTTTCCACTGATTCTGAAGATCATTTTTATAATATGTAAATGACTTGTAACGCCCGTCTGCCCAGTGTGCCTTTTTTTCCAAAATTAGTAAGTTTTTTGCAAAAGCTTTTTCTCTGACAATCGAAATAATCTAAGTGAATAGAACTTAAGTTAATTAAAAAAAAAACGATTTAATTGAAGAATTGTATAATCAACACTTATCCTTAATCACTAATAAAAATAATCATTTTTCTAAATTGATTGCGAGAAAATACTTAATAAAATATTTGTAAGATTTTTATTTTAATCGCTTTGATTATTGCTTTTTTAAATTAAAAAATATTAACTCTATTTTTTTTTAGAATTATAGTTGAATATTTGAAAAACTACATATTTTTGACTGGTGTAAGATCCTCAACTACAGTCGAACCTCGTTAAACTAAAACCGAGAGGACATCGAAAGTAATTCAAATTTTCACAAATTCGTATAGAAAAAAAATGGGAAATGTAAATATTCAATATTATCAAAGTTCGTCAGTTGTCCAAGGGCCGCTTTTATATGAGAGCTAATTTTGTCACTCGGTTTGGCTTTTCAATACCAACTTAAAAGCATTTTCTAGCACTTTCTAGACTTTTTATAGTTATTTTAGGTTTCCTACCTTAATAGATAGCAGAAAATAGCACTGGACCCTGTAAATTAAAAATTTTAACAAAATAAAAAACGGTAATTTTAAAAAACTTGAAGTTATAAATAATTTCATGGTAAATTCAAATTGTCATTTACAGTTAAACCGACTCTGACAAATATAGGGCATGGTGGGGGGTAGAAGCGATCACCGCGTGAGAGTTGCCAATAGATTTTAGTAAAATCCCTAGAATTATTCGGTCATTTTAGGTTAGTTGCTTAGTAATAACAAATAGACATATTCCCACTAGACGCCCATTAATAACTTCTAACCAATCAATAATTTTTTAGTGCTACCAACAATGTTCTACGTTTTGACAACTCAATATTGTTAAACAGTTAAAAAGTGTGGTCCGTTAATTTTGTTCTGGAGTGTATTTCAGATATGGCACAATGTATCAACTTTTACAGTTCTAAAGATAAAACGTTCTTATTTCGCTTCGTTTGTAAAACTGACTTATTGTTCCCCGTTTTTTTTATGCCAACTTTCGGTATGTCCAAATTTCAATAAATTTTTCATTCTTTTCTCTAACAACGGAAGCTTCTCCGATACTTTACAAGTTCAAACTTCTGGTCACGCTGGACGAATATTTATTACTTGTGCAATATTTCAAAAAAAAAAATTATAGTTTCCATGTGCAAAATTAAGGGGCGTAGCAAGATCCAATTAGCCGTGAGTTATGTATATTTTTTTAAAACGAGACGTAAGGTGTTTATAATGCTATAGTTTACACACCATCTTTATTAGTTAATAAATTTTAGTCGAACACCAATTTACAAGAAAACGCTTTCGGAAAAGACGCCCATTAAATTTTTTAGCGATTCTTCAGCGCACGTTCCGTTGCCGATTCTAATATCGCCGTGGAAATTGTTTTTAATGTGATTTAACTAACTTTCCGTATCACTAATTAAACAATAAAATGTAAAAAACGCATGCCACAAATATGCTTATTTTCATTAAACCGGTTCCATGTAATTATTAATATTCTTATTAGTAACTACTGTAAGCTCGTTAACAAATTTTGCCTTACAGCTGAATGCATGAATTAACTAACAAACCAACTTATGCCTCATGGGTTTTCCATACTACCAATATGACAATAATTATTATTTTTAGCGTTTTTTTTAGAGGTGGTAACCTAAGAATTAGTTAGTAGTGCCGTCTTAAAGTGGGTTAAGGTTGTTCCAAAGCATTTCCTTATGTAATTTGGTGGGTTCCTCGACATTGTACTGTAATCATACTTCTTAATTCGTGCCTTCGAAAAGAATTTTATTCCAACGAACTATTCGTTAGTTCAAATTCTGGGTTGCTCTCGTAAGTATTTATTAGACATTTTAGTAAATAAATATAAGCTTTACTTAATTAGGACTCCGTTAACCTAACACAATGCCCAAGAATGTAACTGTTTCCCCAAAAAAAGACGACGTGATTCGTAACGTGTTTTGCCTAAATTTATACAACTATTAGCCTAATTTATTTTTTTATATATATACAGAATAAAATTTTGCCGATTCAGATTGATAATTAGCTTCTTGTAAATTTTTTTGTCGACGATATTTCGACTTGGTATTAGTTTTGAACGATAATCGATGAGCTTTCAGAAATAATTTAATTTGAACTAGTTTACCGCCCACTTAAAGATCGCAAAACTTCGGATCTCTAAAATGAAACATGAAAATTGTTTGATAATTAATTAAAGGTAAAATTGGTGCCGTTAGGAGTACTTCAAACTTGAAGCTTTTATGGGTCGGATTTCGGGAAGCCCTCAACGACACAGATTGAAATTTTAAAACCAGTTCTTAACTTTTTTATTTCTTCCTATTATTTTTTCGTGCACTTTCTATGTCGGTAATATCAAGATATTATAAATCGGTGTTTATATGTCTTTTGAGGGAAGTCGACGTACAATAAAATTAAAACTTTAAAAGTATACTTTTCTAGAATTATGATAATGGAACTGAATAAATCGTTTTTTTTATTAAATTTACTTATACGGAAAATAAATGTGTATTTTTTTACTACAAGTTGTTGTAGTAACAAAATAATGATGAATAGTTATTCTTTCTTGCTCCCCCTTCAACCTCTAAAATTTTTGAGAAAACTTAACAAATAAAAAAAATTCACGTTAACTCACAAAAAAAATTGTAGCGCCCTCATTTTTGATTTTATAATTAAAAATGTCTCGGATTCTGAATTCTAAGACTTTTTTCCATAAAGTACGTGCAAAATATGGCATAGGGCGCAATGTTAACTTTTAGAGTTACTAAGAGTAGAAGTTTTAGGTTTATTTTTATAGCACCAAATTTCACTTTAAAAAAATTGTATCACCGTTATTTATAAACTACTTTTTAAAAATATACAAATTTGCATTTGCCAGGCTTTTTGCCTTCGGATAGGTCCAAAAAACCATAGGTGTGCTATTCGAAATTCTTGAGAAAAATGGGTTTGAAGAATTCGACTTGTAATTATTTTTTTCTAAATTTCCACTTTGAAAAATTGTAGCTCGAATATTTATGAACGGATTTTTAAAACTTTTCAGATTCTAAAAGACCATTTATCGAAGCATAACACCAGCTAAAAAAATCATTAGGGGCCAATGTTAAGTCTGGCAAAAAAACACGTTTGAATCTTTCAAAATGTAAATTTTGCTAAAATTTTTAATTTTCATAATGTTGTAACTCTACCGTTTTTGCGAATTTCGTCAAATTGTCAAAATAAAAAAAAAACATGAATTAACCCAACGATTTTCAAACTGTGTGTAACCCCGCCTCCCTTAAAAATATTTAATATGACGTCGTCCGTTATCTCTCCCATTTTATAAGACAATACAAACAAAATTTTATTTATAAAATTTAGCAATCAATTCGCGCCTCCCGTTTTGAAAACGCTGGCCTAATTGAAATGTTGAAGATTTAACGAAGCAAAACGTGCAAGAGGTAAAATTTGTTATGCAAACAGAGTAATCATTATCCAAACTACCAATTTTGAGAGTTTTTTTATTCATTATGAAAATTGCAGGGGCTACTTAAAAAACGGTATATTTGTGGATTAACGGTGCACATTTGTACAACAATTTTCTAGAAATTAGAAACCGATTAAAAGGGAGCATTTGATAATGATCATCGCCATACAATTAGTAGATAACTTGACTATTCAGCTCCAAAGTACGCAACCAATAGAAAAGGCTCAGCAATGTACTCGTCCTCTCGATAATTACTCGGGTTAATTCTAGGATACGAAATCGATTTAAATTGTTAAAAGAAATTGCTCAATTAAAAGTAATTATTAAGAGAACCTGTTTAGAAGAATGTCTAATTCCTTATGTCTCTCGTAGAAAAACTTACAATTGGATAATTTTAATTACAGACATCTACAAAGCGCATTAGGTGTACATAAAATACATTAACAAGTTTATAAGAAAAGTATTGGTCGTTTCGAAAAAAAGTGGGTCTTAATTGTACGTGTAATCTTGCGAGTAAAATGCACCTGCAATTTGACTGACGGAAAAATCCATACGCTCGACTAGTCGTCTTGATTATAGACATCCACAACTTTTTGCAGGTGTCTAATAAACGCGCGAAGAACTTACTTGACACATTTCATTATTTATGGTGGCACAAAGGTCATTCGGAATCGAAATAAAATAATCGTTATCAAAACCAAACATTCAATTGCAGTCTTCGACGGCGGAAGAAATCTCTTGAACAAGCAAAGATGAAGTAGAATTATACAGAGTCACGATCTGATTGCGAGATCCGTGATGGCCATAATGCCAGGGCCCTTTCTTATCCTTTTTCCCCTCGCTCAAAGCATTGACCAACTGACCATGCGGAACTCTTCGCCTCTGCAGTGATAAATGTCTTCTCGTTTGTAATAGTTGCATGATTGATGGATTCTTCGGACGGTTTCTCTTAGGAGTTCGCCGCTTTTGTTTCGATTCGGAATGATCGACCTTAAACAAATAAATGTAGCATTTCGTTTTGAGGAAATCGTTTCCGAAAGTACTTTTCGTAGATTTGGACCGATCAATCAAGAATTTTACAGTAAATGAATCTTTGGAATGCGGCCTTAGATGTGGACGATGCAAATTAGTCGGCCTTCGTAGAGTTTTACCCTAGGAATATGTAATTTGTTGTGAAATGTTTGAAGGCCAATAATTAGGGTGAACACTGATTGACAGCTGATAATTAACCTTCGATAAAGATCCTAATTAGTGTGCGTTCGGTACCTTAAATTAGTGACGAAGTAAAGTATTGGAATATTATTTACATTAATATTGATTTTTACATATTTTTTATTAGTATAATTAATTATTTACATGGAGCCCCTGTTACATGCACATAAACATACATTTTTATTAGGTTTAAAAAAATTTGAGCAATATTTAAGTCTGGCGAATGGGTGATTTAGCGCTTAATCAATTTTTGCTCGTTGGGCCTTTATCAAAATTATATTTTCGAAACGGCAATTCGGTTATATGAAGAGAAGAAAAGCTTTTCTTCTAATTGTAAGATGAAACAAACATTTTATCAAAAATAATTTAAGCCATGATAGAGAAATTACTCACGTTCATTTTTCAAAATTTTATGGAAATTTAAAAAAGCTATATGGACGGGATAATAAGATAAAAGGAAGAAAAATAGTATGAGTTTGAAATTCCGGATGGATGCCGACGTTTTGCAAACGTTTCAGTTTGTATCTTCAGGGCTGAATGTTCTGATGCTGAAGCATCCTTGGATTAGGGAGTTCTAATATACCCATGTATACGTAATGGAACAATGCACACAGGGTTCTTTAACCATAACATCAAAAATATATTAAAAATTAAAATCTTTTGGGGATGGTAGTGCGCCAAACAAAATTAATTTGGAAGTTTGGTCTATATTGATAGTCTTGCCTATCTCAGTACCTTCGGGTTATTTTTTTGGGAAATATCCTTTTGCAGTTGCCATACAAAATTAGATGGCTCGTTTTGGACCAAAACAAAATATGTAAAATTACCGTATTTGGCGCAACGTTGGTGTTTTTTCATTCATGTATTTCTGTTACTCCCGGTCTCTCCTTGCACACTTTTTCACGCGAGCTCGCAATTTTATAAATTCCGGATGATAGAGTAAATTTTCTGACTTTAGGATTTGGAAGAAATTTTTTTCTGAGGTTTACCATTGAGGTACAGTGTAGATATGGAAGAAACACCGTGTTTGACGTTTTGTTGTCTGGCAATATTGTTGCTTTTGTCCGACCCCAGTTTGATCTTAAAACGTTTTATGAATCGGTAATTGTCTTTTCTCCCGCATCCAATTTTTGATTAGGCCTGGGTAATGTCTAAAGCCGTAGATTGCGAACTACCTTCCTCAAAAGTTTTTGATATATTTTTGATTTTGTGGTTGAAGGACCCTATGGAGAATATTTCATTACATGGATATGAGAACCTCCTGATTCAAAGATGCTTTAGTATTGGAGCATCCAGCCCTGAAGATGCGAACTAAAAAGTTTACGAAACGTTGGAAGTCTTAACTGGTGTTGGTAATCAAGTTAGTGTTAGTGACGCTGCTAGAATTAGCGAAGACTCCAATGTTAGTGACGGTGCTAGTACCAGCTCCAAAAGGTTCGACATAGATTCTGATAAGTGTTTTAATTTTAATACCCTTTCGGCCTCGACTTTGAAAAAAGAATTTATCTTAAAAAAACATTAATATTCTTCATTGCAAAGCACTCTTCATTCACTGTTCATTCACAGGTCATATTCTGTTCACATCTTGGGTTGTTGGACAATTTTTTACTATATTCTATTTTAACTCTTAATTTTGAAACAAAATTGTTGGGATATGTTCAACACTGTACCTACAGTGGAAACTCGGTTATGCGAACTAATCAATGTTGCAGCTCATCCAGATAATTAAAAATTCGGATAATTGAATATATGGAAAAAAACAATTTTACCTTGTTAGATATTTATTTACAAAAAAAAAAACAAATAAGTATTAATTATAAAATAAACAATAAGAAATAGCAAATAGAATCATAAAATGTTTTAGTAAAAAGGTTTAACTATGTTTAATATACTTATTAATTGACATTTGACGTAAACTATTATTTTTCTTCATTGCAGCTATCTCTTTAATTTATTTTAATGCAGTAAACTTATGGTATCACACTCTATTTGTTTCTCAAACCATTCGAAAGCTATTTTCAGGACTTCGAATGCTTCTGAATGGGATGGGCCTGCAGCATTTTCTGCATCTACAGTTTCTTCATCTTCTGTTTGTATTTCCCCCTGTTGGTTTACCTGTAATAAGTTTCAAACAATTTCGTCATCAGACATAATCTGAAAACCTTGATCATTGAAATCACAATTGAGCCACTCTTTCATGTCTTCGGTATAACATTCCTGGCATATTGTGCAGATTGTAAGAATTAGCTGCAATAGAGCCGCGTGGGCAAAACACACCTTCGCAACACATCACTCATGCGTAGATTAGAAATTTTCGCAAAAAGTCCCAGCGCGGTTGATAATCCGGATCGGAATGTGCCACTTTGAGCTCGAATGTGCACACTCGGTTTTAAGCGTGATTCACAATAATTTCGGCCAATAAATTAACACGAATATTTAGTTGAATAATTATAGTCGTTCCATCTCACTCGCAATGACAAGATTGTCATATCTTCTCGCTCCCTTCCACTCATTGCTATGGTAAAAATGTTTTTCGAACATAAAATCGATATTTATTAAACTAAATTTAAATTTACGATTTGCAAGAGCGAATAATAAATTAGATAAATTCAATTAACACGAGGATGTGCGCATTCGAGCGAAAAGTGGCACATTTCCGAGCGAGGGAAGCAAATGAAGCGCGACGCGGAGCGGCGCGCTTCATTTTCCCGAGATCGGAATGTGCCACTTTGAGCTCGAATGTGCACACTCGGTTTTAAGCATATTATGCAATAATTTAGGCGTATTACTAGACGAAAAATCAGTTGAATAATTATAGTCGTTCCATCTCACTCGCAATGACGAGATTGTCATATCTTCTCGCTCCCTTCCACTCATTGCTATGGTAAAAATGTTTTTCGAAAATAAAATCGATATTTATTAAACTAAATTTAAATTTACGATTTGAAAGAGCGAAGAATAAATTAGACAAATTCAATTAACACGAGGATGTGCGCATTCGAGCGAAAAGTGGCACATTTCCGAGCGAGGGAAGCAAATGAAGCGCGACGCGGAGCGGCGCGCTTCATTTTCCCGAGATCGGAATGTGCCACTTTGAGCTCGAATGTGCACACTCGGTTTTAAGCACGATTCACAATAATTAATCTACTTTCTTAGACGGCTAACTTTAATTATCGCATTTTCGTTGTGTGTGCGCGCGCATCTTCCAGTGCCTGCTCTAATTTGACTTACAACGTCCCAAAAGAAGTATAACTTAATAAACCAAGTTTTTCACTTGAAAATAAATCAAAATCGATTCGTAAATAAAACGAATACGTAATCAAACAAATAAATAATCCAAATGCGTTTTTAAGTAATTAACAAGTATAAATAAATAAAGGCACTACGAGTCCGAAGTCAACTCTTTAATTATGGTAATTAGTGAAAGTAACATGAAGATTTTTTCACATTCAAATTCTCAGAAACCCCCGCCGCGTTAGACGAATTAGGAAATTGTTTTTAATTAAAACTAAGTTATGAACACGTGTAGTCGGACGAAGAGCCTCACCCGTAAGGCGACTCTTGTAATTTCTAACTTACAATCTGTTAATAAGCGTTTAGGAATGATAATAATTTAAGAGACCAACAGGTTAAAATTTTTAAGTTTCGGATTAGCCGCTTTACTCTCTGATTGATGTATCTGGATTAAATGTTTACCTTGAATAAATAATTTCAGGTTTTGTATATAATCCATGGTCAGTTAATCCAAGTCTTAGACGTACTTTGAATTGAATGCTAAGCATCGAGTAAAAACATAAAACAAGGATTGAAAGTAGATCAAAGATTGCATTTAACAGAGTTATATTTTATAGGAAGACATTGTACGCAGTTTTTCTTCGAGCAAATATCGAAGACTTCACCATTATCGAAACGTTTGGAGATAAATCTCAGGAACGAGTTGACGAACGAATTTATTTTTTTTAATTCGACATAATTTCACGATTTACAATTCAAATCGACGCTTATTAGAGCTGATTAAGTTTTTTGCCGCGCGTATTTAAATCAGCGACAAACACATTTATTTCTCATTATTATCTCGCGCTTAATTTTGTTGATAATTATGCAAAATAATGGGAACACTTTCTAACTAATTTGCTATCCGCACTTACGTACTTTTGTAATACGTTTTATTAATTTAAATTACGTTCAACGTTTGATATCTACTTTACTTTTGTCTCTCGTAAAAAAAACAAATAATTGAATTGGATTAAGTAACGATTTTCTAATAGTTGTAATAAGAAATTTTTGATGTGCGTAGGTTTTCCAAAATATTTTTTAATTGTCTACTTACAATTAGCTTGCTATAATTTTTTTTTCGATGAGCGAAGAACCAGATTAGTAAACAGATTAGTTCTCAAAGGTTCTTATGAACATATAAACAAATTAATTTAACGCATTTTAAATCGGGCGACCACGAAAAAGTAATAAGTTAATTTTAACCTATTTATGTATTCAATTCATAACAAAAATTTCTTAATCTAAATTCGCCTACATAACTGGCAAGAGAAGTCGTTAACAAACCGTTTTAAGAGCATTGAATACACCCACCTATTAAAATTCATTTATAACAAGTTTTAATTTATTGCTAATGCCAATCAATTAATCAGTTGCATAACGAATTTTTTTTAAATTTATTTTACACTTCGGTGTCTGCCTATTTTTAGTCGATTTTAAACATCGAAATTGCAAAACGCATTTCTTTTTGCGTTTTGTTTTGATTGCGAGTTGTTGAACTCTCTTTGTGTGGATTTTTAAATTTCAAATTACTTAATTAGTTTTTTTTTGGTTTTAATAATTAACGTAAATCGTGCGGGAAGAAACGAGGACCGAATTCCGCCGAGAACTAGCAATTTTCGCAGTCTTACGATTCGAATTAAATTGATAAAATTAATTTTGTAAATTAGCACTTAAAATTTTTTTTTTTTGGTGTAGACCGTGGTTGTTTTTAATAAGTTGCCAAAAGTTTCTTAATTTTTTTTAATTAATGTTTATTTTTATTCAATTATCTTGAACTCACAGTGGGGGGTTGCAGCTCTGGGCACGCCACCGTTCGAAATTTTTATTAAATTTTTTTTTGTGTAAAAATAAATTAATTTCGAATGTAAAGCTGCGCGTCGCGTTTCCGTTTCCGACGATTTTGTATTTTATTGTATAGAATTCTCTAACAATGTTTTTAAACAAAGGCGGATTAATGAAGGGTTATTTAGACCTCAATTTTCCTTAAAATTTATGATGTTAGGATGCGCCATAAAAAGCTCAACTTTTAGAAAATTCATTAAAACTTGTGGGTGTGTTTCTATTAATTAAGGAAATTAATTCGTGACGGTTTTATGCGATTAAAACTTAATTTTATGTGTTTTTAACACTTTTATAATTCTTACGAAGGTGAACAAACCCGAAAAATTCCTACAAATTAAAAAAATCGCACTTTTTTGTAACTTTCAACTAAACCTGTAGTGTTTTAGAAATTATAGAACTAAAAGATGTAATATACCGGGTGTCTCATCTAAAGTACCACGAGTTTTTAACTTTAAAATTAATAAAAATTTAAAAGAAAATAGAAATATAAAAGTTTTTCTAATTTATAAAATCTATGGATGGGCATAAATATAAATTTTGTGTTAGTTTCGGTTTAATCGAAAATGATATTAACTTTGTTATCTTAAATAGAAGAATTTTAATTTTTTTTTTAAGTTTGATTAAAGTTTTCAAAAATTTTTAAAAATAAGTATCCATATTATTGATATACAATTTCTTTTTAATTTTTGTTTTTAATTCCTGAATTGTTAATCAAAGTAAAAGTTGCACAACATTGCTTCCGCCGTTTTTTTTTCCGAAATTTGATACTTTTTTGGTCTTCTTCTTTTCGGTAACTTGTCTTTTACGATTCTTACTACCTTGTTGTTTGCCATTATTTCTGTATTCAATTTCTACATTCACTTTAACCGGAAATAATGTCAACTTTTTTATCTTAAATAAAAGCTTAGATATTTTTTACAGAATTAGATAGAGCTTGTTAAGAGCATTTCAAAAAATCTATACATAATCAACTTTTGAACAATATGAAGGTATTTTGTGAATTTCTTGAAACCGCTCTTTGTGGGGCCATAAAATTTTAATAAACAAAAATTTGTTTTTACATATTATTTTTTTGAGTACAAAACATGTTCTTGTGCATGTGTACTAATTTGTGGACCAAATTACCATGTGGTCCACGAATGAGCTACTACTTGCTATACATTTTTGGAAAGGTTTTAAGAAGTTCTATTCATTGCTAATTTTAAATAAATTGTTTTTTTTTGCTGGACGCTAAAAAGTTACAGCCATTTTCGGTTAAACCGACATTAGCACAAAATTGATATTTATGCCCCATTTATCCCATATGAATTAAAAAAAAATATTACTGTACGTTTTTTGAAATTTTTGTTAATTTAGAGTTATAGTTTTGTGACGTTATGATTAAACACTAAAAAAAATTCATAAATATTATTTATTATCCAAATGGTAACGTATTATACATTTTTAGAAAGCTCTTATTGAGCTCTATATAATTTTAACAAAAAATCATAACCTCTTGTTTAAGAAAGTTAACACCAATTTTGGTTACACCGCAAGTAGAACCTATTTTATACTTATGCCCGTCGATAGAACACGTAAATTAAAAAAAAAACTTTTTGAAATTCTTATTACAGTGGAAACTCGGTTATCCGGACTAACTATTGTTGCAACTCATTCGGTTAATTGAATGTATAGAAAAAAACGAATTTTAGCTATATAGGTATATAATGTGACCATACTTTCTGTTGGGATGCCAAAAAGTCCCGTTTTCAAAAAATTGTCAATTACGATATCGAATATTAAAAAATACTAAAAAGAATTTCATTCTTGCCTCCTTATTTAAATACAAATTAATTTCACGGCAATTTCATAATGAAAAAAATAAAAAATTGTAAAAAATAAACGAAGCCCAAAGGAGCTTTTTAAGAGCGCAACTACAGTTTTAGAATTACTTGAATTATTTTAAAGTAAATTGATCATTGTTAATCGTGGCGAAAAGCGGAGTGTGCACATTCGAGCTCAAAGTGGCACATTCCGATCTCGGGAAAATGAAGCGCGCCGCTCCGCGTCGCGCTTCATTTGCTTCCCTCGCTCAGAAATGTGCCACTTTTCGCTCGAATGCGCACATCCTCGTATTTATTATATTAGTATAATTTACCGTGCGCTCCTTCAAATCAAAATTTTAATTCAATTTAGTAAATATGATTTTTATATGCGAAAAACGTATTTACCATAGCAATGAGTGGAAGGGAGCGAGAAGATACGATAATGTTGTCAATGCAAGTGAGAGGGAACGATTAAAATTATTCAATCAATTTATTGTCTAAATAATTGCGAATCATTGAGAAAATCCCATAAATTTTGACTCTTACATCCCAATCTTTTTTTTTAACATACTCCACCCAAGTTATTCTAAATTTTTGAAGCGCCC
Organism: Sinopyrophorus schimmeli; assembly: GCA_036325965.1. Lineage (NCBI taxonomy): Eukaryota > Metazoa > Arthropoda > Insecta > Coleoptera > Elateridae > Sinopyrophorus > Sinopyrophorus schimmeli. The sequence continues at coordinate 1,935,909 of JARFIZ010000202.1, forward strand.
CCTATGTAACATATAAATATTTTTTTATATTTAAAAATTGAATTAATCCATAAATGAAGTCTAATTACAACAGTGTATAGAGGAGAGCGGGGCACGACGGCCCCCCTCAAAAATTTGGTCAAAAAACTGTTTTTTCATTTTTGGTCAAATTATGGTACCTCTGATATTTTAAAGATATTTCGCCATCGCCAATTCGCTCCATGTCACACGTTGATCTTTATTTACATACTGACGTACCATTACTGAACAATTAATTTAGGTATTGACAAAAAGACCAAAGAAATATTAAATGATCAAATTACAAACACTGTCAAGTTATTACCGCCAACACAGATAAAATCACATGTTTTAACGTTCGGAGCGCCACTCGATGCTAACGTTCAAAACGATTACTAGCGTTCAAAGTTCTTACTATAACTACAGTCGGTAAAGCTGCATCGTATTTGGTGGTAATTTCAAATTTTAATTTTGCTAAACTACATTATTTCCACTACAAATCAAAATTTATTTGATGTAAATTTGCTATTTTAAACAAAATCAAGGTAGAGAGAGAGAAACAGTTTATATCAGCTGAATAAAATTTTTTATGGATAAATTTGAAGTCAATGAGATTATAAAGGTACGGAAATAGTATATTTGTGATTTGCTTAAGATAGGATCAAATTAAGTTAACCTGAAGATTAAAAGCCATGAAAAATAATTACCGGCTTAAGGGGCCGTTGTGCCCCACTCTCTCCTAATCAGAAATATATTCAAATAATCTTTATCTACACGTGCACAGAAATCATGAGACCATCCTTTACCATTTTTACTCTATATTCATGATTCCGTGGATTTTAAGTAAAGTCTACTTCAATAAAAATAATGGCAATCATTATTTTGAACTTTTAAACAATTTTTTTCGAGTGAAATTAAAGTAAATATAGTAATTAACATAGGGAAAAACATTTTTAACGTTGAAAACAATTTTTTTAAATAAAAAAATTTTTTGAGCAATTTTTATAGGGGGGCCGTCGTGTCCCAGAAAAAAATTTTTTTTTTTTGAGTTTTGGAAAAATGTCGGTGAATTTGTTCAAAATAGAACAAAAGTAAACTGTTTTGATAGATGAAAGCCACAAAAAGTATTAATCGGCTTAGGGGGCCGTCGTGCCCCACTCTCCCCTACAATATGTACCTTAAAACTAATTTATTTATAATTTTTACAAAAATGAAAATTACCCAAAAATATTTGGAGACATTAATTTTGACATATAAATCTTCAACAATCTGCAAAAGATGATATAAAAATCAACTAGTTGATTTTTAGTGACCCACTTCAGAAAATTTGAATCATATACAATTTTAATTAATCAAAAATGCGAATTGGTAAACATTCGAAAGTACACCTGAAAATATTTTTATCAAGCTCGCTACAATTAGGCGTGCGGAAGAGCACCTCGATAACTTATCAAAAGGAATAAAATATCTAACCTTGTTCAAACAAGAAATAGATCTAATTTATTCGACTTTTGATTTTTTGAATTGAAGAATAAAATAATAATATAGGCAAATCCAACAAATACGAGGATGTGCGCATTCGAGCGAAAAGTGGCACATTTCCGAGCGAGGGAGGCAAATGAAGCGCGACGCGGAGCGGCGCGCTTCATTTTCCCGAGATCGGAATGTGCCACTTTGAGCTCGAATGTGCACACTCGGTTTTAAGCACGATTACAAAGCGTTCCGTTATAACAGGAAAAAACTTGTTCAAATTGTTAGGTACCTATATGTTTACAAAAAATTCAACAAATGTTATACTAATCACTAAATAAAACAGACACCGGGTATAACTAAAACCTGCTAATTGAAATTTTCCAATCGTCTTTTTGGGAATAAAAAAGTTCCATAAAGGCAAAAATTTATGGCAAAGACATAGAGAGGCGTACGCAAATAACAGCTTGCGGTGTGTTCGTACAATGGAAGGCCAGTTCAAAACGTGACAGCCAAAAGGAAATTATTGTTTCAGTTTCACACCTTTTAAGCTCTAACAATGTTATTAATGAGCGAATTGTACTTTATTTGTAGCGAACGAATTTATTTCCGCAAAGCGGGTACGCTTTTACGTTACGCAAGCGTTCGGATAGGTAACACTATCTTTACCTAAAAGAGTAACTAGTAGCCTAATTTATGATGAGGTGAATATGGCGGTTTTCAAATTACACCTCCGACTTTCTAATTAACTGTCAATCTTTTGAAATTTCAAGAGAAATTTATGCCTATTTAATAAGTTTCGAGCGAAGCCAAAAAAAAAGGACTATTTAGGTATAAAGCGGTTTTTTTAATATTCTTTTCTCGAGATGGCTGTCAGATTTTTTTCACTCTCATGATTTATGTAACACTTATTTTTTATGTAGATGTAATCAATTAGCCGTATGTAAAATTAATTTAGGTACTAAAAAGTGGTGGAGGCCTTTTTCTTCTCGATAACATAGGAATTAATGTGTTAATTATGCGAGCCGAGGAACGAAACGGCTTTAAAACTTTTTATAACGTTATAAAGTTTCATTACGGGTTTCATAACTAATTAATATTAAAATTTCGGAAAGATTTTGTTTAATTTGATGTGTTAAATTCGAAGTTGCACAAACCGCGAGACGAAATTGAGACTTAACTTGGATTGAGATCGCCTTTTAATTAAAATTGAAATGTTAAACGTGTTATTGCTGTTTACTTCCATTACACACGCCATTATTGCATAAAGTCGACTATTGATAGAAATATTATTTAAAGAACAAAGAGTAAACATAATAGATGTTTGTTAAACATTATTAGCATAGCAATTAATCACAATTCCTACGACGAGAACCGATATTAATGAAAGACAAACAAAACCGCATGTCGATATTTTAGCAGCTTAAACTTAGAGACGGTGAAAGCTAATTTTGTCAATCAAAGCTCCCTTAAAAAATATTTGTTTTAAGCCAAATTAATAACATTAAAACGTTGTAAAGTCAGTGTTAACCGTTGGCAGTTGTGAAGGGGGTTGTGATGCAATTCAATCAAAAATGGACACAAGATTTTTGAAAAAGTATTAAAATTTCGGGATTATTCAAAATGAAAAAATGTTCACATTTGCTTTTGAGCAAAACTTTTTAAACTATGAATAGCTTTGTTATTGTAGATATTCTGACAATTTTTTTGATTATTACTAATTAATGTTTTATCCGTTTATTTTAATTTGCAATAAATAGTGTTTGGAGAAAATTAAAAAATTATGTGATCAACAATCGATCAATGTTGCAAATAATTAACATGCAATAGATCAGAGATGTATAATAAAAGAAACATAGTTTCATGTTTATTTTGGAAATTTTTCTAACCGATTTTTTTTTAAACTAATATGTTGTAAAACGTAAAATTAGAAAAATTTTAGAATAAACATGAGTTTCTTTTTTATTTATTGATTAATGAAGATATAAATATTTAAAGTTCAAACCTTTTAAAACAATACACGCTTAGTGGGAGTATAGACATCATAGCTTGGCAACGCTGTGTGTCTTCATGCTTTATGTCGCAATTGCCCATGATCAAATGGAATTTTCAAATTATTTTATTTTAATATTTACAAATAGCAGCAAAACGGATAAAAAATCATAATATACTCAAAGCATAATATATGTACGATACAACTATAGAGCATTCGGTATAAGCATTTACAGCGTTGCCACAATTACTTTCTTTAAAACTGTTATTGTATTAATATGTCTCGTATACGGGTTTTTCAAATTAAATTCAGCTTTTTGCAAATCAAGTACTTTTGCATATATATTATCTAAAGAAAATCAAATAATGCTAATTATATAGTAAGAAATCAAAATTTTTATTATAATTCATACAATTACATATGGAGATGAAGGCATTTATAATAACAGTGTGCAAATAATTAAATAATTTAACAGTAATAATAATAATATGTAATTTAAATTAATATTTCCAACAACGTTTTTAATTACTTCTACCAAATTTTCACATTTTAAAAAATCAGCTAAAATATTTCTTCCATTAAACTTGATTTTGGAAAAGACTTTTTGAGATGGGGTTCAGCATATATGTATATTATTTGATGGTTTTTTAAATATAATATATATGTTAAAATACTCAATTTTCAAAAGGATAAATTTAACTTAAAATACCTGTATAAACGTTTTTCATTATCAAATATAGTCTTTGGCAAAAATAAAATACTTGACCATTGAATATAGTATTAAACTTTTTGTAACTCAATGTAGGCCTGTAATATTGACTGATTGCCACGAGTAAAATATCTCAAATGCAACAAAAAAAATTATAAAAATTAGATGCGAACAAAATAAAAAAACGTAATTTTATTAAACATATTTTTAATTGTAACTTTACTTAAAAATTTCAAGTTGCTTAGAAAAGAATTCAAATTGACGCTAGTTCTTTTTTTAATTGTCAATAATAATTTTTTTTTCAGTTTTGTTAAAGGCAGACCAAAGTTTACTGTTAGAATGATTTTGAACAGTTTTGCTATAAATAATCTTTAATATTGCCCATAATTTTTAAATTAAAATTGCGACTCGGCCTTGCACTTAACCAACCATAGCCTTTTGAAATACAAATTACACATTTTTTAAAAATAGAAAAACTTCCCTAAAAATAGTAAATTAACATAGTTTTTAATTTCTAAATTAAAACTGTTTATAAGAATGTGCATTCAAGGCTCTTTTAGTACGAGTTATCTGTTATTTCTGATAAGCAGTCGTTCGATGTTTGAAAGTAAACTTTTTGCAAATATACGGCACAAGTGCGATAAAAATAAATCAATATTTTTATTTCGTTGGAAATATTTGTTAACAAAACTGGTATTTCCTTTGTCTATTGCAAATCTATTCAGTTTTGTATCGGCGTTCGTGCAGTGATGATTCTCGCAAATTGTGCTTTAATTTATTTAAAAAATTACGCGTTTCGTGTGCTTAAATAAATTGTACAACATCTAATGGATCACACAAAAAATTGTCGCAAAGGTATATACAATTTTTATTCAATTAATGTTTTCTTATAATTTAAGTAAAAAAATTATTAGTTTCAATTTCTGCCTTCACATAGGCAGAGCGGGACTTACTATAAGAAAAAAATACAAGGTGATTTTTAAGTGTCTGGACATTTTGAATTTAGCGCCCGACTTTTTAATTAAAAAACTTCTAGTAAATAAATTTATTATAGTGAATCACGCTTAAAACCGAGTGTGCATTCGAGCTCAAAGTGGCACATTCCGATCTCGGGAAAATGAAGCGCGCCGCTTCGCGTCGCGCTTCATTTGCTTCCCTCGCTCAGAAATGTGCCACTTTTCGCTCGAATGCGCACATCTTCGTATTTATTGGGTTTGCCTATATTAATCTTTTATTTTTCAATTCAATTTTTTTTGTTTTTTAACTGCAGTGAACCACCGACTTACTAAACATTTGCGTTATTGGAGTAAATTGAATTTTACTTAAGTAAAACGGATTTACAATAAATAAATTACTTTTTAAATAAGTTCAGTGCTGTATTTATTTTAAAAACGTCAAATCTCTAATTAGGGCTTTTAAAAGTCATTTAAAAAAATAAACGCTCTAACTTTTTGTGAATATAAAATATAAAATTGGAGTCAGTAAATACTACCTAATTTATCATATAGGTACTTTATGTTTGTTATTTTAAATACAACGATTTTTGGACCAGCCAGCGTTTTCACAAGATGAACCTGTGGATTTATATAAATCGGGGATTACTTGTATTTAATTGATAACATTTTCAATTCAACTTTTAAACAATTGGCCAAAAACATATATTTCAACTGTATAATGGGTAAGGGAACCTGTTGCACCTTGGTCCCTTTGTACCTAGAGCAACTTTATTTTTTTAAATATTTGTAGGCTTTCGTGACTCATAATTTTCGATATTTCAAATGCCACATCGACAGACATTAACGTAAAGTTAGCAGCTGCTGGCCAATGTACTTCGTTAATGTATGAGATCAATTGAAATTTTTAATTGAAAAAAAGTAAGTCTTTTATATTCTTTTTACTTAACAATCTTATTGATTTTTATTACCTAATAACAAATGACTCATCGTAATAGAAAGATTATTTAATAATGTTTGCATAGTAGTAGTCTGATTTTGGCACAGCATAATCTTAAATTGTATTTTTGAGTTTAAACATCAGGGGTCGGTGTGTTGTACCTCGGTCACTGTCAATGAATTGTACCTTGGCCCTAAGATCAACGTGCAATAAATAAAAATCAAGATATAGGTATCCTTGTTATAAAGTCTTATTTTTTTAAATTTTGCTTCAGATAATATGCCTCGCAGGTCTAACAAAAAATTTAAATGTTTGCAAAGTTAACCATTAAGTATGTGAAATTTTAGTATACGAGAAAAGTTTTGTAAATTTTGGAAACAATTTTAGTGTCATCTCAAAGAAGAACATTAGTAGTTCTTATAATCCAAAAATAAATATATTGTTTTTATAGAACAATGGATTTTATTTTGCTTAATGTGAATAGAGCCAAGGTACAACACCTCTGTTGTACCTAGGCCATAGATCCACTAATTTTTAAATCTTATAGCAATTTGAGCAAACGGTTGGTAATGCTTTCCAATATTTTATGATGAATACCTTATTAATGCCCCACTACGACGCAATTTATTTTATCAGCAAATTGTTACATATACAATTTAAAAAAATTACAAGTGATAAAAGGGCCAAGGTACAACAGGTTCCCCTACTACTACTGGCTCCTTGTAGTCCGAAACTTTATAAATAATATAATCCGACAAATCACTACATAATTGGCATGTCGGATTACAAAGAATATAGACAAATTCAATAAATACAAGGAAGTGCGCATTCGAGCGAAAAGTGGCACATTTCCGAGCGAGGGAGGCAAATGAAGCGCGACGCGAAGCGGCGCGCTTCATTTTCCCGAGATCGGAATGTGCCACTTTGAGCTCGAATGTGCACACTCGGTTTTAAGCATGATTCAAAATAATTTAGGCCAATAAATTAGACGAAAAATCAGTTAAATAATGTTAATCGGACCCTTTCACTTGTACCAACAAGATTATCGTATCTTTTCCCTCCCTTCTACTCACTGCTATAGTAAATATGTTTTTCGAACATAGAATCGAAAAACGGGCCAAGGTACAACAGGTTCTCCTACATACAAAACTCGAATACACAAGTAATCGAATATTATTTTCCATTAATTTTTTTTTTTAAAATAGGCTACGGGTTTAAAAAATTTTAAAAATAAAACCTGTAAACGCACTAAAAATTCGAAACAAATCCAATATAGACATTTTCTAAGAACAAATTAATTATCTATAATTTTGCAAGAGCGTTGCTCAAGTTGCATGCGTACTTATCGTAATGCAATTTATACACTGATATAATTATAAAATTCTTGTATCTAACTAATTTAAATGCTACCAGAAGCGTTTAGAAATCATTCTATTATTTTGTTTTTATTTTAAAGTCAACGTATCCTTGCCTCGGGTTTGCGTGCAGATATTAATTATGACTTATTCGTATTTCCGCAAATATTGGCGCGACTTTAACAGGTGAAACCGAATGATAAATTACGGTGAACGACTGCTTTGTATTTTGCACAGCCCGTACGAGCAGTATCGTAACATTTTCAACTTAAGCTTTATAAAAAAAAAGCAAAGCTTAAAGCACCTGCTTAACTGGTCACAGATCGCCGATTTTGCGTACCTGCTCTAAATCTAAGACCAATTATTTCATAACTCAATTGTGTTCTGTGATAAGCTTATAATTAAGCAGACATTTTGTAATCATAATCAGCGGTAATTTGTCTACCGTTCGCCCGCGGGGCGAAGCCCTACATAAAAAAAATGTTTACTGCTAATTATGGGCTCGTTTAGCGTTTAAATTTAACGACATTATTTTAGGTACAAAATGCTTAAGGGCTGATTACAACAAATAAAAACCATTATATGACTTTATGGGATAATTAGGGAAAATAATTCATATAACCTATTTAAAATTAATTTTTTTTTAATTAAAACATCAATTATTGAAACGTCTTTAAAATAACTTCATTTACTTATTAGTATTATGATGACAGAAATTGAATTAGTTAATGCCGAAAAATGCGGCTTCGAAAACAATTCCACAAGGATCTTCTCGTTTCCGTGTTTCAATTGAGAAATCTAAATAAAATGTGATCGATCGAATTCGAAGCCGAGATCGATTCTTCGGGCGCACAAAACACATCGAGCGCGTTCTTCGGCGTCCAACAGCGACGAGTAATCCGCGTCCATCGCGCAAATCAGGGGTTCCCAAAGTGTTTCTTAGGCGGGCCAATTTAATATTACCGAAACATTTTATCTTTAATAAATATGGGCATTTGTTTTGTCGTTTTGTTTTTAACCTTTTATTTAGTATGTGACTACCTACCCCAGACACTGTGACAATCATCCCTGACACGGGGTTAAAAGTCACACTTTTCTTTTTTCATAAAAATTATAATGTTCTCATTCGATAATGGTAGAGAAAAATTCTTTATTTCTTTTTAACTAGAATAAATGAGCCGTTTATTTTGAAAGTGGTCTAAGTCCATTTATCTTTAATTTGAAATATTTGAAGTTTTGCGTTTTTACAAAATTAAAAATATACGTAAAGTATATGGTTGACTGGTAATGCTAAATCGTATTTAAGGGAGTTAATTTTATAATTTCTATTAAAAAATCGCTATTATTAAGTGTATAATATGTCTTTGCTTACCTTGAAAGGACTTAGGTCACTTTCAAAATCAAAATTTGTTCTGTTATAAAATGTGAAAGAGCTTAAGTCTTGTTACATATAGCTTAAAAAATTAAAAAAAAACATTTAATTTACTTTATATTTGTAGAAGAAAAAAATTAAATTTTCAGTATGCAGAAGGGATTTAAAGTAGTTATGGTGTTTCGGATATATATATTTTTTAGGCAGTTTTTTCGGCATTGGCAATGTTTATTTTGAAAAACTTTGACAGGTATAATTTTTCCCGTTTGTGTATCGTATCTTTTCCCCGAATTTTGTTGAATTTTACAAAGTTTCTCAATATAAGTATCACTTCTGTTTTCTCTAAATCCTTCTCTGAAGCTGTTGTTTTGTAAATTCTCATTCTCAATTAGTTCCTCTTTCTCTGTTGAATAATGAAGTTCTAAAATTCTTTTACTTTTTCTATATTTGTTGTATGATTTTAATTCTTTTTCACTTTCAGAATCAAGGAATCTTGTGATTTTATCCTTTCCCATGGGTTTAATAATTTCATTAATTAAATATTATTCTTTAAAATTTAATTCAATATTATAATGTAATTTAAATTACCTTCATCACTGCTTTCAAGATTTTTGGCCGCACTTTTTGACATTATCAATAAAAAGTGGACTTAGGTCACATTCAAAATTATGATTTTCAGTATTTATATTATTATGAAAATGTACGTGTTACAAAATTTTCAAATGTATTAAATATATTTCAATGCCGATTTATTTTTTTGACAGTTCTGCATAAATTATAAATGTCACCACAGTTAACTTGAAAAAAGATAAAAATGACTTTGGCCACTTTCAAAATAAACGGCTCAAATACACTATCTATTGCTATATAAATGTCATTGATAAATTAAAACCATGGGCTCTATAAATACAAAAGAAAAAATTGTGACTTCCAACCCCGGTCTCCCCTACTAGGTGGGGTTTGCTATAGCCCGAAAATAAAATAAAATCAAATCAAATCCACAAAATTGTACTTAATGACAGTTAAATGATAAGAAATATATTTTAATAACCAATAACGAATGGGTTTAAGGAAAACACATATTTATTTATGCCTTAGAATAGACTTTTATTAATAAAAATACGAAAACTTAACTTTTTCTTCAACTTATAAACTACTGAGTCTTTTCTTGAGTACTAAATTCCAATGACACGTATCAATTACGATACCGAATATTAAGAAAACCTAACAAGAATTTTATTCTTGCCTCGTTATTGAAATACAAATTTATTTCACAGCAATTTCTTGATGATTTGCAATTATTTAGTCCAACAAATTACACGAAAAATTAATTGAATAGTTTTAGTCGTTCCCTTTCACTTGCATTGACAAGATTATCGTATCTTCTCGCTCCCTTCCACTTATTGCTATGGTAAATACGTTTTTCGAATATAAAATCGATATTTAATAAATTAAATTAAAATTTTTGATTTGAAGGAGCGCACGGTAAATTATACTAATATAATAAACACCAGGATGTGCGCATTCGAGCGAAAAGTGGCACATTTCCGAGCGAGGGATGCAAATGAAGCGCGACGCGGAGCGGCGCGCTTCATTTTCCCGAGATCGGAATGTGCCACTTTGAGCTCGAATGTGCACACTCGGCTTTAAGCACAATTCACAAAAATTTAAGTCAATAAATCAGACAAAAAATCAGTTGTATAATTTCAATCGTTCCCTCTCACTTGCATTGACGCTATTGTCGTATCTTTTTACTCTCTTCCACTCATTGCTATAGTAAATACGTTTTTCGAACATAGAATCGATATTTACACATAAATTAAGATTTATAATTTTAAATAGCAAAATAAATATGCACATTAATGAATACGAGGATGTGCGCATTCGAGCAAGTGGCACATTTCGAGCGAGGGATGCAAATGAAGCGCGACGCGGAGCGGCGCGCTTCATTTTCCCGAGATCGGAATGTGCCACTTTGAGCTCGAATGTGCACACTCGGCTTTAAGCACAATTCACAAAAATTTAAGTCAATAAATCAGACAAAAAATCAGTTGTATAATTTCAATCGTTCCCTCTCACTTGCATTGACGCTATTGTCGTATCTTTTTACTCTCTTCCACTCATTGCTATAGTAAATACGTTTTTCGAACATAGAATCGATATTTACCACACTAAATTAAGATTTATAATTTTAAATAGCAAAAAATAAATATGCACATTCAATGAATACGAGGATGTGCGCATTCGAGCGAAAAGTGGCACATTTCCGAGCGAGGGAGGCAAATGAAGCGCGACGCGGAGCGGCGCGCTTCATTTTCCCGAGATCGGAATGTGCCACTTTGAGCTCGAATGTGCACACTCGGTTTTAAGCTCGATTAAGAAACGTCCCGTTTTAACAAAAAAAATTGTTCACAGGTTAATACAAATATAATATATCGTATCGACATCGCGGGCCGCATTTTTGAAACCTCTGGCTTAAATGTTTACAAAAATTAACGACAAATGCGATTATAATACGAGTGGGCGTGTTTGGGTGTACTTTGTACGGAATTTTCGGACAATGCATTTGTGGAAATCGAAACGCAAAAGGTCGAAATAAATTATTACACGCGCACAAACTCATAAAATAATTTTTTCCACATTTTTAACATTAAATGCGATCGAGCCGGCTTCGCCTTTGTTGATATTTTAGAATCGGGGCCGTAAAAATAATTTTACGAGAACTAATAAGTGGATTTTAAAAGGTAAACGAAGTTATTTACAAGAAAGGCATTTTGTACATTTAACAAACTCGATGTGACATATTTTTTTTTAATCTACAAATTGCTCGGAGATTTTTAGTATTAATACGACCACGTCGGGCTCAATATTTGATATGAGATAAAAAATGGTATAAATGTTTTTCCATACAAGGAATTACCAATGGCAAACCTGTTCTGTATGCATTATTTTTAATGCAAATGTTGTGTTAAAATGCTACTTACCGATTATAATCACTTACATAATCTTGAAAATATTTTTAAATTATTTTCATTCTGAGTATCGACTAAGGCAACCGTTATTTCTGCTCCGGTTATTAATTTTTTAAAGATAAATCCGACTGCAAAGCATTCTAGATTACAATCGACATTATTTCGATCGATGTCGAATCGAATTTTATTAATTTCATTTAATTACGGTTTTATTTTAATTTAAGCTTGTCGATTTATGTGAGGCAGGTGCACGCTTTTTTAAAAAGTAAGAATAAGAGTTTTTTTCAAAGCTAGCTTGACTGGTGCCTTATTTAATAATTAACTATTAATAGTTCGTAAAGCTTTATATTAATTTTGTGCTTTCTGTTACAGATCCTGAGCTTTCTCCACGAGTTTTTAATGTGAGTACTTTTCGAATCTATTTTCTAGGTTTAATTTTGACGCATTCGAAAGCCTTGCAAAAGCGCGCGATTTTCGATCCAAGCAAACTGTTACCTCATAGTGGAAGAATCGCGCATGAATCACAAGAAGTGAACAGTTAACTTTATAAGAAAGATCTAACATATCTTTTAAGTAGCAGCGACTCAGGGTCGTGTATATTTAAAATTAATCACGATTAATTCTTAAATATTTTCCCGGTTACGTTATCAAGCATTGTCGTTATCTGTGATTTATAATTCAACTTAGCATTGGAAATTGCGTTATAACAATAGTTGTACTTCCTTGCTGAATCATTATTTGCTCTTGTGCCGGCTTTTTATAGATTTACGAGCCGAAAGGTTCGGCGTAACGGTTTGCGGCCAAAAAAAAGGACCGATTATTCTAATTAATTAAACGCGCTGCTTCGGTACGATTCGATTTTGTGAAATATTTATTGATCTTTGATCGAGCTTAATTTTGCGAAGGCAGGTGGTTACGAAAATGTTTGGTATTAAAAAGCGGTGCGTGACCTATGTCAGCGCGTTAAAAGTTATACTTTTTGGCGTAATTAAATTAGATATTTTGGACACATCAAAATCATAATTTTTTGTATAGGAAGTCGTGTAGATCAAAAACAAAGCAAAAATTAAAGCAAAGAAATTCAATGAATGCGTGGTATGTGCACATTCGAGCGAAAAGTGGCACATTTCCGAACGAGGGAGGCAAATAATTAGCAATAAATAAAAATTATTCAACTTTTTTATGTGCAATCAAGTTTTATGTACCTACATATTATCTATTAGAGATTTTGTTCTTGCTGTAATTATTATTAACAATTTAAAAAAAATAATTATTGTAGATTGTGGTGAAGTGCCACTTTTCGCTCAAATATGGACATAATTCATATTCATCCGAATTGTCTATATTATTTTTTTTTTAATCTACAAAAAAAATATTTTAATTCTATTAATTCACGGGTACTCATACTTATTTCACTCACATCCCACTTTGAGAATGAAATATTTATTATAGCCCCAATATTTTAACTTACTATTTCTTGCGCATATTAAAAATAGCTATTACAAATATTATATTTTTACGATATAGCCTATATTGTATTTTTGAATTTAAAGAAGAATTTTTCAAAGAGAGCAATTAAAGAGCCTTTAAATTACACTATTAGTTTTTATTAAAAAAAATCAGCAAAACTTAAAATAAATTTTAGGAATTATTATGGTTTCTTGGCATTAAAAATTACTTATTTATGAGAATTTGCAAGGAATAATAATAATATGACGATAATACATTTAAAATAGTAGGGTAATAGCTCCAAATATTGACTCATTTCGATAAAAAGAACAAAAAAAATTTTTATATCAATTCATTTGAAGAGTTTATGAATTGATACAGGTATTAATCTCTTTTTGAAAGTCTTAACTTACAATCTATAATACTTTTTTTTTAATATACCTATATAATAATTATCTTTAAATTGTAACAATTTATGTCATAATTGATAGCTCCTAATATTGAACATTTAACACTACTATATGGCCCAAATATTGACCAGTAGCATGGTACTTATAAAATTATATAATGACTTTTTTATCTAACATAACACTTTTCGTTAGTCTTTAAAATTTTATAAGTCTTAGCATATTTTTTTTTAACTTTTTACACCGCCCATAGCTTTGCGTATCCAGATTAATTTGTTCAAAATATATTATAAAATTAAATCACTAGTTGTTTTTTTTAATTTAAATTTTACGGTGCATAGTCAATAAATGGAGCTCGGTCAATATTTAGAGATATTACCAAAAATTTGAGAAAGTTTCGGTTTTAGTGATAAATTTAAAAAAAATGTTGAATAATATAGGTAGCTATCCACTATAAATTTTATAAATAAAATAGAAAACTGATGTTTGAAAAAAAAATATTTATAAACGTTTTGAAATCGATAAATACCTATATTATTATTATTATTCTATTTAACAGTTTGTTAATTTATTTTACAATCAGTCAGAATCGTTTTTCTACCAAAAACCAAATCTCTGTTTAGTAGGGTGGTGCCAAAAAGCGACTATTTTTTTGAGTCCCGAGCGAAAAAATGTTATTTTTTTAATGTTTTAAGAGCTACCTCCAAAAAACAGCATAAAAAAAAATTTTAATAGGTCGCTCAAAAATTTTTAAAATTTCAAAATCCGTCAAAAATCGAATTTTTTTAAAATTTTTTTTCTCGTTAGCGTATTTTTTTATAGACAAACAAAAAATAAGTTTCTTAAAGTTTCAATTTAAAATTAGAGTTTTAAAAGGTTGCTAAAATTTTTTTTTTGTTTTATTTTTGGATTTTTTTGAGCGACATTTTAATATTCAAATTAAAATTTCATACATTTTTTTCTATTATTTAGTAAAATAATAATAGTTGAAATAATAATAGTTTTAAAATAATAATAGTTTATGTGCTTTTAAACAAACCTACTTTAGAAAATTAACGCTACAACTTTTTCTTAATAAAAAATGTAAAATTTGGTTATACTTACTTTCTTAACCTAAAAGAGCAAAAATCAATATGATTACCTTCAATTAATGCGAGGATGTGCGCATTCGAGCGAAAAGTGGCACATTTCCGAGCGAGGGAGGCAAATGAAGCGCGACGCGGAGCGGCGCGCTTCATTTTCCCGAGATCGGAATGTGCCACTTTGAGCTCGAATGTGCACACTCGGTTTTAAGCATCATTCACAATAATTAATTTACTTCTTAGCTTTATAACGCCCAATATACAAAACGCACATATAAATTTGGACATTTTTTGGGGTTAATCCCTGTTTTTTCTTAATTTTCACTTGCTTTTGGGAGTTTTGAGCTACCACCGGATTCTAATAGAATAAAATCGAATACGTTTGGACATTTAGAATTTTTTTGGAGTAAACCCCTATTTTTTCTTAATTTGTTTGGGAGTTTTGAGTTAGCACTAAAAAAGTATAACTTCAAAAATAAGAATAATTCAAGGCAAAGGAGGTACTTCAAGACTTTTTTTTTTGATTTTTCTCATCGAATTTTTCTGGTGCGCAACTTTAGGATGTGAGTCCGCGAACCGCGACTTCTAATCTGTCGTCGCGCTTTTACTTCGCTGAAAGGCTTCTACGTGCAAGGAGTGCAAATAAAATCGGAGCGAATTTCCGAGAGTTATACAAATTACGTATTTACAGCCGCATTTAACGAGCAAAAGACCTGCCTCACGGTTATTTTATCGAAAGAAGAACCAGTAAAACGATTGACCTAGATTAAAAACCAATCAACTCATATCCGGATGCCTGCGTGGTGGGGACGTTTTTATAAAAATTTATTTTCATATCGAATTTAAAAAGGGAACGAGTTTCTCTGATCGCAGGAATTAAATGACGAGGCGCCATTATTTAATATGTACGATTGCACGTCCGCGCCGACAGAATTACATTGAAGAAGCTTATTTATATTTATTTTTCAGTTCTTATCTTGTACTAAAACGGAATTCTTAAACGTTCAACGAGTTGTTTGCGCTTGAAGAGCTAAAAGTTTTGTAAAGGTACAACGCACCGCGTTGAGATTTATTATTTTTATATCTACTTCAAAAATATACAAAAATAAAGGTTACGTTTATTTTAAAGAGAGACATGTTCATTGCTTTAACAGATACCGGTGGTGAAAGAAATCAATAGAAACGCTTTTTCATAAAACTTGGACAGGGGTGCTAAATTTAAAAAAATACAATATAAGGTACGTGACCCAATACCCGATCAGTATCCAATTCCCGATCAACTTGCACTATTTTTAGTAATTCTATGTTTAACAGTTGTTTATTACCTAAAGCTTGTAATTATATTAATATTTATGATTTTGCAGTTATTTTAACAATTAAATACTTAAAGTAAATATTATTTTTATGTTATTAATACCGTATAAAACTGTGATCTAGTTTTGGTACCGGTTTTTTTACGTGGAATTAGTACTCGATCAACTAGGATACAAATAGAATCAAAAAATATACAATGGCACATGAATAGAATGACGTTTCCCTAACGTCGTTCTATGTCAAGGGGTTAAATTTTTTTTTTTTTCTAAATAATTTAATTGTAATTGGTACTCATTATTTTTGAATTTAATAAATACATTTTTAAATATGTAGATAATAAAATTAAATTAATATTTTTTGTCGGTCTATATAAATACTTTTTAATGATCGAGTAATGGGGTATACACTGATCCACTATTAATTCCCATAATTTTAGTGCGATCAGGTATCGGGGGTAACCGAGTAATTATTTTGATATATTAATTTTACTAATTGCTGTTGATTTATTATTTGAATTTTTATTAATTTTATCTGAAAACCATTATCAATCAAGAAAAAAAAGAAAACGGAATTTTAATAGATAGAAACATTTTTATAGTTTTATTTCTTCTATTTTACATGATTCGTAAATAACTAATGTACACAAAAGAAAAACGTATTTCCTTTGCCAAAAATTAACAACAAATAAATGTTTTTCTCAATAATTCAGTCGAGCTTCGCTCTCATTAAACTCATATCTATTTGAAAATTTTGTAACTCATTGAATTTTTTTTCTAGTAATCTATTTATCAAATAATCCAACAAATCAAGATAACATAAAAATTACAAACACTATTATTTTTACATTTAGTCCGAGAATTTTAATTGGCCTACTATAAACGAACGCATTATAAATGCACTTTGGCGCATTTTTCTTCGGTTGGTACTTTTCTAGAACCATTAAAATAGAAAATTAATTTATAATCCAGAGTTCCAAAAACATATCATTTTAAAGACCGATTAAATTTCCCTCGTAACATAGCAACGCTTGTATTATTCCTACAATGCCGCTTCCCATTGGTGGAAATTCAAAATTTGGCGCGATCCCATTCGATAATAAACGAGGGTAATTTAAATCGCCATAAATCTTTAAAAACGCTACTATTATCCATTTCTGGAGGCGCAATTAATTGTAAATCGATTCGATTCGCTGCAAACGCTATTATGCACATGCAAATCGAGCATTGCAAAATTGATGTTTTAGAAATACGAATAATTCATAACCGATAATTACATACAATTATTCTTAAACCTAATTAGTGTTGAGATTGCTTAATTGACTTCGCTCTGATCGATACGGTAACATCTGCTTTAGAAAAAGCTCGATTCGAGACGCGCAGAAAAATTATGAAAATAAACAAATCAATAAAACGTGCCGATAAATAATTTTCTATTCAATTTATGTAATTTATGGCATTTATAAAAGCGTGTTAAAATATTCTTCCAAAAGAACAGGAAATGTATAACTGGCGATATAAAATGTCACTTTCACTCTATTTAGCACAGTTAAGAATAGATACATAAATTAGGATTATAACTGGCTGAAAAATCGGCTTACACCATTTCTGGCGGATTATTTTGTGCGTTGAAAACATTTTTAACCGATCGCACGTCAACACTCCCAATACAAAACCAATCGTGATCTCCAATTTTGCGCTACCAAAAGTGAAATGTCTTTAAGCTCAAAAGCCACCGGAAACGACTCCTTATTGAAAAGTTATACGTCTTTTGGCGCGTCGACTTTTAGCAGGCAGCGTAATCTCGTATTAATTTAATTTAACTTGAAATATAAAGATAATTTTTTTTTATTTTTCAATAAGTGGGAGCGAATGTAATTTTTAATTAAATTTATTGAGAAAACAAATTAATTATTGTGAATGGTGCTTAAAACCGAGTGTGCACATTCGAGCTCAAAGTGGCACATTCCGATCTCGGGAAAATGAAGCGCGCCGCTCCGCGTCGCGCTTCATTTGCCTCCCTCGCTCGGAAATGTGCCACTTTTCGCTCGAATGCGCACATGTTCGTGTTAATTGAATTTGTCTAATTTATTTTTACTCTTTCAAATCGTAAATTGAAATTTAGTTTAGTAAATATCGATTTTATGTTCGAAAAACATTTTTACCATACCAATGAGTGGAAGGGAGCGAGAAGATATCACAATATCTTAATTGCGAGTGAGATGGAACGACTATAATTATTCAACTGATTTTTCGTCTAGTAATTAGCCAAAATTGTTGTAAAACATGCTTAAAACCGAGTGTGCACATTTGAGCTCAAAGTGGCACATTCCGATCTCGGGAAAATGAAGCGCGCCGCTCCGCGTCGCGCTTCATTTGCTTCCCTCGCTCGGAAATGTGCCACTTTTCGCTCAAATGTGCACATCCTCGTATTTATTGAATGTGTCTACTTATTTTTCGCTATTTAAAATAGTATATGTAAATTTAATGTAGTAAATATCGATTTTTTGTTCGAAAAACGTATTTACTATAGCAGTGAGTGGAAGGGAGAGAAAAGATACAACAATCTCGTCGGTACAAGTGAGAGGGACTGCTTAAAATTATTCAACTGATTTTTCGTTTAATTTAATTGGTTAAAATTATTGTGAATTATGCTTAAAACCGAGTGTGCACATTCGAGCTCAAAGTGGCACATTCCGATCTCGGGAAAATGAAGCGCGCCGCTCCGCGTCGCGCTTCATTTGCTTCCCTCGCTCGGAAATGTGCCACTTTTCGCTCGAATGCGCACATCCTCGTATTTGTCGAATTTGTTTACATTAATTTTTGGATTTAGAAAGAAAAAAGGAATGTACCCAAATCAAACGACGTATACATTCGAGCAAAAAGTGCATATTGTTTCAAGACCAAGTTGTACACTTGGCTATTAATCAAAATCTACAATAAGTACCACATCTGTCTCTCGCATTACACGATTTCGCTTTTACACTCTTCTTCTTCTTTAAACTAGAAATTTCTTCCTGTTTGCTTGGCCTTTCTATTCGGTTGACGATGAGAACCAGCTCTGTACCCATCGCTTGGGCGGTCGTCCTGGTGGTCTCTTTCCCTCCGGTCGTTCTAATTTACAACTTCGAGCTAGTCTTTCTTGGTCCATTCGATCTATCTGGTCGTTCCATTCTTTTTTTTTCTTGGTCCATTCTACTACATCTTGTATGTTCCATCTTTATCTTATGCTGGTGTTAGTTTGCCTATCTTGTAGTTTTAGGTCTAGTATCGATCGCAGTACTCTCATTTCTGTAGTTCTCATTTTTTTTTGTTCTTTTTGTCTCGGCCCTTGTCTCTGTCGCATATATTAGAACTGGTCTGACTATTGTTTTGTAGAAAACTCTAAATTGAAAAAAAAAGTATAATGTGCATATTCAGTCACTTATTTCAATGTAAAATATAAGTAAATAATGGAAATACATAGGTATGAATTAGATATACACACTTTTATGTCATCTACACGGAGTATGTTTTGATGAACGGATGCACTAAAACAATGACAACTATATTTCGTAAATAAATTTATTAATTTTCAAAAATAATTGGTATATGCATTGAAAACATACTTGTTATAAAGCTAAATAATCAAAATATTCACCATTAGGTATTATTACTGGTCTTTTGCCATTTATGCGGGAGAACCTCCTAGCCCAAAGAGAAGATGAGTTCCTGGGGTGATTTTGATATATGGGTCGATTCTCGTACGACAACATCAGTGTTTGATTTCCTTGGCCAGTGTATTGTCTTTTTCGTTCCATATCATCACTTAATTTGTTCATTAGACATTGATTAGCTTCAACAGTAAAATTTTGACCAGGTTCAAGAAGTTCATAGTAGATGATTTCCTTGCAATCCCACCAGACACAAAGTAACATTTTCTTGACAAGAAAGTTCTGTTTTCAACTGATGTTGATGACTCAACCCATAATTTTTGCGTTTTGGATTGTCGTACAGAATCCACTTTTGATCACCTTTAATGATTTTGAGCAAGAAAATCTTTCTTTTGTGCCGAGAAGGCAAATACATGCAAATGTCGACTTTTCGAATTTTGTTCTTTTTGATCAGCTCCTGAGAAACCCATTTTCCCTCCTTCTGTATCTTTCCCATTGCATTAAGTTTACGTGAAATTGTTGAATGGTCAAGCCTAGTTGTTTTTCAAGCTGTTCTTGAGTGTGACATGAATTTTGATCAGGTAAACCATGAAGCTCTTCGTCTTCAAATAGTTTTTCTGCACCTGGACGTGGTTTGTCTTCAAAACCATAATTTTCAACACAAAATCTTGCAAAACACAGTCTAACACTTGAAGCAGCAATAGTATTTTTACCCCATGTCGAATTAATCATTTCTGTTGCTTTAGCAGCTTTTTTTAAGTTTTATATAAGTACATATGTTTTGTATTACAACTAAATTCAGTACTATATTTCAATGCATACACCTATTAATTAACCAATTTATACATATTTTGCTTTCTTTTCGATTTACACGTTTTTCTTCGTGTAAATCATAAAATAGGTGTACAGTGGAGAGGCCTCAAGATTAGATTTTTTTATGGGGGGCCCAGTAACATGTAATTTGGAAACCGCTGGTCTAGCTATACACAAACGCAAATTAGGTAACATAACACGTGGTTATATTTATTTTAGTTATAATAAAGAAGTATAACTTCTAAGGCGCGTACCGGTTTTTTATTTTAATACTCGCATTATAATGTTGATATTCCTTTAGTTCTTATAATAATTAGTAATTTTGTCGTAATTACAAGTTAATTAATTAATTTATGCATCTCGATTTGCCTTACATTAGTGTGTTGATTTTTTTTCTTCGTAATGGTTCTGGTGAGAATTTTTCTCGGCTTTTCTTATAATTAATTAGTACGTACTTATTACGTAATTTTCCAACTAACAGAAAGGAACGAGTAATTAATGCGATCGTGTCTAGAAATACAAATGTTCGTTTGCCAATTGTAACTGCAACGCGAACCAATTTAATTATTTATTATCCAATCAATAATCATTAATTTTTTTCGGTTTACGTACCTGCAATTTTATTCTTTATGTTCTCGAGAGTTGTCCAACTACATACACGAAGTAGCATCTGATTAAGATCTAAACGACTTTGTAAATATCGTACTGCATTGTAATTTATAGCACAATTCGCTAAACGTAATGAGATATCGACCATTCTATAGTATTTCAACTGGGACTATAAAAAATTCTGCTTTCTACACACTCTCAAAGCCTCTTTCATCCAATTCGGTTTTTTATTTCTTTGTGCACGCGAAATTGCAAATGAAATTGTTTAGCGATGTCCTTTTCGGCTTTGTTGGCTTGTTCCAGTTTTGTTAAAAGATTTCCTATGGGCACGAGTTATTAAGTTTCGTGACTAATATTCTCATGCGTTTTTACTCTTCTCTTTGAGTTTCCTCAACGAAGTGTAAAGAGCGTACTCGGGACCAGGTCTGTCATTTGAGCGAGCGCAAAATTTTAAAATTGAATAAACTTAAAGAAGCATAAAAATTTGCAAAATGGATGGCAAAAAAAATTGTAATTGTGTGTTGCGTAGGATCCAGTCATTTTAGACTTTAGGTGCGGAAAAAGTTGTAGCGCTCTGCTATTATTTTTTATGGCTTGATTTTACAAATTACAAAAAAGTTAGGAAAATCGCAAATTGGATTTTTTGTACAAATACGGTTCTGTCATTTTCAATTAAAACATTTTAAAGAGTGGTGAAAAGCGGAGTATGCACATTCGACCGAAAAGTGGTACGTTTCTGAGCGGAGAAAAACGAATGTGTTTTTAATTTTTTTATTTCGAACAGATTTCAAATAATTAAAAAAGTGAAAAAATGGATGTGGATTAAATTTATTATCATATCTATTTTTTTTTAATTTTTAACAGACGTCTTATGTGAAAAAATCATTGAACCATTTTTATACAGAATATCGAGATCTAGAATTTTTTAACCTTCGGCATACTATAAGTCACATGCTATACTAGGTGGGGTTTGCCACACCCCGAAAATAAAATGAAATAAAATCCACAAAATTGTACTTTATGACAGTTCAATAATAAAAAATATATTTGAATAATTAATAATGAATTGATTTAAGTAAAACACATTGTATCTTCTCGCTCTCTTCCACTCATTGCTATGGTAAATGCGATTCTCGAATATAAAATCAATATTTATTAAATTAAATTAAAATTTTTGATATGAAGGAGCTTACGGTAAATCATATTAATGTAATAAATACGAAGATGTGCGCATTCGAGCGAAAAGTGGCACATTTCCGAGCGAGGGAGGCAAATGAAGCGCGACGCGGAGCGGCGCGCTTCATTTTCCCGAGATCGGAATGTGCCACTTTGAGCTCGAATGTGCACACTCGGTTTTAAACACGAACACCAAACGTCCCGTTATAACAAAAAAAATTGTATACGTTAGTTATACCCCACATCGTACTCGGAAGGTTAAAAGCTTTAATTTTTCTCCGATTTAAAAGCGAATTATTTTGAAAAAGCTTTGAATATTTTTCTAAATCGAATAAAGCGTGTCTATTAGGGTGCAGCAAAAAAAAAAATTTTTTCCTTAGCCTGGGGCTAGAATTTCCAGCCTATATAAAAAAAAATTTTTGAAAAAAAAATTTTTTTACCTAACATCTTGAGGTGGCCCACTGATTCTTTAAACTAAATTCAAGTTAAAATTCTTTTGAAACAAAAAAAAAAAATTTTTGGCTTGTAATCTTCAAATTTATCTAAAAATGAACAAATTTGATTGTTTCTAACTCAAAATTCACTTTAATGCCTAAGAAAAGTATGTTATTGTTTCGGAATTTTTTTGAAAACTGCAATAATGGCAATAGAAATTTTTTTTTAAATTAATAGTTGTTAATGGGCAAGAAAGAGGACACTTTGCAGCTTCTGGAACAGATAAATTTGAAGATTACAAGCCAAAAAAAATTTTTTTTGTTTCAAAAGAATTTTAACTTGAATTTAATTTAAAAACATCACTGGCCCACCTCAAGATGTTGAGAAAAAAAATTTTTATTTTTTATAAGCTACAATTTCAAGTCTCAGGCTAAAAAAAAAAATTTTTTTGGTCTACCCTAGTGTCCATATCGATCAAGACTAGGGCTTCTGGTCGAGACCTCTTGAAGCAGTAATTCCCGGGAAATCTAGCCTTACTCGAGACGAGAATAGTGTCGAGAAGTCTTAAAGTAGAAAAATCGAAAAATTGCGTTTTATTTGAGCTTGTCCCTTCCCATTTATCTTATTCTATTCTTTTAAAACTAATAAACTAGTCACTTTGAAGATTTTCATGTTTTTTTTAATGTAGGTACCTACTTAAAAGACTGTGCAGTCAAAAGTTTAATGGCACATGCCCAAAGTAAATTTATTAGTTGATTGTGAAGGTAGTTCCTGTCCCTTTGGAATTTAATTGACTGTTTTGTTAAAATTTCTGTTTTTGTTTAATTAAAAGATTGTGTTTAAATGTTCTACTTATTTATAAGAAGACAGATACTATATGTAACTTTAATTTAAAGATTGTTTTTATGAAGGTACCCTCTATTTGTTTAATTAAAAGACTGTGATTAATATTTTTACTTGCCTCAGGATAAGTATGTACCTACTTTTTAATAAAAATACAAAATAAATGTTTTATACAGTATCTACTTATAAAAATTTGACTATCATAGATGCTCAAATTTAAATTTAATTAGTTTTGTTAGAAAAATCTAAACGAGACTCGATAATTAACATATGTTAATTTTATTTTGCATTTAACAATCAATTTGATGATTTTTCCACATTTCTCTCGAAAACACCACAATTCCCGGGAATGCGTAGTCGAGAATTCTCCATTCCCGGGAAAAACAAACAAGTCGCAAAATCAGAAACCCTAATCACGACCATTCGGAATTTACTAATTTCATTCGACAAACCACGCAACGTACGAAATAAGGGGCGCCTTGTAAACCTTGCCTGGGGCGCAGTATAACTCGACACCGGTAGTGGACATACCCATTAAAATTTTAATTAAGCGACATCCACTTTTTTCGACGCTATTCGATTTGAAATTCGAAATTCGAGTAGGAAAAATCGGTCGAAAAAGACACGATCTAATTAGATTTAATTCGTGTTACCGATAAAAAAGTAGAAATATTTTTAATCGACGAAGGCTGTTTAAATCGATAGTTAATTATGTAATCTATGCTAATGTTAATTTGCATTTGTGACACTTAGGTTTAGAAAAAATTAAACCGCAGCTTGTTTTCCGTTAGAAATGGAGCTTTGCGCCAACGTTTAAAATTTATAAAGGCAATAGAATAATGTTATCAAACCTATTCTCGAATTAATTTTGTGGGTTGCATTGGAACTATTAATTTTAATTGGCGCTCTTGTATGGTTTTTTTTTGCCTCTTGCCAACGAATTGAATCGGAATTGATAAATTAAGAAAATTATTATACCGCGGATGGGTGGTACGTTTGAAGAAGTCGCACCTCGAGCAACGAAAATCGAAATCACAGAAATACTCGTACTTTGGAGTTATTAGTTTCGAAGCCCCCAGCAGATTTGTAACATAACTTGTTTATTGTTTCTAAACGAGTGTTTTAAATATCTAATATGTAAATCTATTAATAAACAGGAACACAAGGTCGGTTTCGATCAGATAAAGTCTCTAATAGTCACCTTAACTTTTTTTCCCTTAAGTCACGCAGTAAACATGTTATGAATTCTGTCATTCCTACCATTTTGGTGCGATGAAGAAACTTAAATAGTTGTCGTTTCCGTGAGTGCTTCGTGCACACATGGATTTCGTAGTTTTTTAGTTCTTAATTATGTATCGTTAAGTAGGAATTTATGGTTAAGACGATGTGACATGTGCAATTCGACGTGCGGATTTCATAGGTAAATTTTTATTCGCTTCCTAATTTTTTAGAGCTGCAATGTTTTGAGGATTTTTTTTGCAAATGGTTTACAATTTTGCCATTATTGAAATTAGGGATGCGCCAAATACGCAACTGGCTCGAATGCTGGTACCGAAATACGCCGAATCGGGCGTGTGCATGTCATTTTTAAACAAGACCGTTTATTATAAAAAATTCTAAAAGCTAAGTATTTGAGAATTTGTACAAAAACTAATTAGTAGTGATAAAAAACGGTAACATCTTACATTTGTGAAAGAACGAAAGCCGGTTTGACCTGAAAACTGTCCAATTTTTGGGAAAAATTTGTGACCCCACTCATTTTGTTAAGACGACCATGCTGATCATTTCTATCGAAAAAAAAAGTATTGGGAACATGGGAGTTTTTTGACTTCAAAAATTGAGCTGCGCCTAAACGCTTGAAAAGATTTTTAAATGACTTTTTATGCAAATAAATATAAATATAATAAATTTTTTTAATCCTTAACATATTTCTTCAAAAATTATTTTATTATTTGTTTTTGGTTTCGCTTTTAAATAAAATTTTATTAGTGTTAGATCCCAAAAGCTAGGGATATTAGGCTAATTTTCAAAAGCGTTTTTAACAATGTTCTTATTATCCGATAAGAAAAATTCTTTCACTACTCCACTTGATTTTGATGCTCTTTTATCAAAACTTAGTCATTAATTTTCTATTAACATTTTGTCTAATTGGGCAGTTTTCTGATCAAACCGGCTTTCATTCTTTGCCAATAACATTTTTTTACATTGTATGAAAATATTTGCAAACCTTTTTGGGAATAAAATTTGGACTGGTTGTATCAATATCAAAGTTGTTTTTTCTTAATTCATTCTACTTTTGGTAATGACTCTAATTATTTTTTTGTAGAAACAAGTACTTCTTACATCTTTAACACAAATTGCTTTTTGTAATAATCTATATAAAGAAAATAATAGCTAGGTCCGTCGATGAGCGCGCATCACGCAAAAACTACTAGATAGATATTGTTCATTGCCATGGTAAATACGTTTTTCACATATAAATTGATATTACTAATTTAAATTAGAAGTTTTGAATTGAAGGAGCGCACGGTAAATTATACTAATACAATAATCCCTCAAAATTCGCGGTTCCGATGTTCGCAAATTTCGATTATTCGCAATTATTAAAATGCGGAAAATTCGACATTCGCGAGCTGTGTACTCGCTTATTTGCGGAACCATTAAAAAATTAAAATTAAAATTTTTGAATAAAGTAAAATAATTTCTTGACTTCGACAATTTTGAATTAAGAATGAATTTCTTAATACAAGAATTTCGTCATATTTGGTTCAACAGTAAAATTTCTTATGAGGAGAATGACATTTATTAATACAATAATTTATTGTCTCAAGAAAGTTTTTTCTTTAGCTCAAGAATAAATTTTGTATATCATGAAAAAGAGTGATTTCTGGTTAAAAGAAATTTCCTCACTTGGGCCAAGATATTTTTTTTTCTGTGCAGTAATAATTTCATATCTCGTGTTGGTTTCGTTCTGAGAGCCAAAAGATTCTTAGAACAACAAACAGCCTCTCCTCCCCCATGTTTCTACAAACGATTTCCTTAGTTTTCGATTCAGTTGAGTAACACCCTAACACTTTAAATTCAGTAAATTAACGGTAATTTAATTAAAAATTATTAAAACTTGTACATACCTACATATGTACCTTGTATGTATGCATATTAGGGTAGTCGTTAAAAATTAAATTTCTTCCGACGCCCCAAAAAACCTTCCTTTTAATGAAAAAATACTAGGGAATTATTTTAAAATTTTTTTGACAAAAATAACACGTGCCTTAAGACAATCAAAGTTCATTTTTTCATAAAATTGTAGTTTTTTTTAAGTATCTCTTGAAGTATACGGATTTGAGAAAAAGTTATAGGAGTATTTTGTAGGAAATTCAATTCTCTACAAAAAAGGTATTTTCCATTTTTTTCATGAACTTCATATTTAGGTATAGAGATATTCTTAATAATAAATTCATTAACTTCATATAGTCAATATTTTAACACCCTCAAACGTCATTCTTTCTTAAATATATATAATTTCATAAAACTATAATAAATTCTAGTTATTACAAAGTTTTTTCAGAAAAAATGACGTTTGTAGGTCTTAAATTGTTGACTATATGAATTTATTATTGAGAATATCTCTATAATTATGAATTTCATGAAGAACATGAAAAAGATCTTTTTTTATAGAGAATTGAATTTCTTACAAAATTGTTCCTATAACTTTTTCTCAAATCTGTATATTTTAAGACAGGGGTGGGCAACCTTTATAATCAGCGGGCCACTTTAAATTTTAAAATTTTTGGGCAGGCCGCACATATTGTAACACTTATTAATAATTTACAAAACTCTATTTATAATAAAAATTAGAATAAAAAAATATAAAATTTAAAAAAATAAATTCAATTTTAGACATGTTGGCGAGCCGCATAAACATGTTTAACGGGCCACAAGTGGCCCGCGGGCCGCGCGTTGCCCATCCCTGCTTTAAGAAATACTTAGAAAAAACTGCGATTTTATCAAAATATGAACTTATATTGTCTTGAGGCACGTATTATTTTTGTTAAATTTTTTTTTTAATTTTCCCAGTATTTTTTTAATTAAAAGAAAGGTTTTTTTGGGGCATCGAAAGAAATTTAATTTTTAACGACCACCCTAATGTATATGCAACGTGAATCAAGCGTCATGGAACGTAACCCCCCTATTTCCACATTAAGACAGACTTAACATTCGCGAATTCGATATTCGCGAGGTGTTTCTGGAACCTAACTCTCGCGAATGTTGAGGGATTACTGTATAATAAACACGATGATGTGCGCATTCGAGCGAAAAGTGGCACATTTCCGAGCGAGGGACGCAAATGAAGCGCGACGCGGAGCGGCGCGCTTCATTTTCCCGAGATCGAAATGTGCCACTTTGAGCTCGAATGTGTACACTCGATTTTAAACTCGATTACCGATCGACCCGTTTTAACAAAAAAAAATTGTTTATCTCAGTTATTACCCCACCTAGTACACGGAATGTTAATATTAAGTTGTTAAGGTTTTCATACACATAAAATTTCCAAGAGACGCGGTACTTTCGGTCCCATTACGTTATAGAGAATGTGTCAATGTACCTATGGATAATAGTTTAAACCAATCAATCTCGAGCAATATCTATGCTATAGAGTGTTTTTTCTTTATAAAAGAGTTCGTTATAAAGAGTTCACACTGTATTTCTCTTTCGACCCGCGTCGCCTACAAACAATATCGTACTTGAATAGCAAATGCCCCATTTCCAAACACACGTTTCCTAACCTAAAATTTTGGGCATTTCAAAAATAATCGCGCAAACACAAAGGTACGATGCACGTCAAGTGTCCGTCTATTCGAAACCTCATTAACTTCTTGCGCATTGTAATTATTTGCTTAGTCATAACATGTAAAATCTATTTACGAATCGATACACGACAAAAAGATAGATTCAAAGAAAAAATAATCAATAAATAATTATTCGTCAAAGCAAAAAGCTCTCACTTCGTAAAAATACGTACGCGAAGAATTCGTGTGAGAAAATCTCGTACGTGTATCTCATTTGCGACGATAGCAAGTCATCCACCATTTTATTATAATATTTAAGATTTAAGTTTGATATGCGTTTTAAATTTTCCGCTTCCATCTGACAAACGCGAGACAAGGCTGAGGCAGTTAAGCGAGTGGTTTACGATTTTTCTTCTGTTCCGTTAAAAGCTTCTAACAAGCTCACGAAAATGCGAGTATAATTTTTATAAATGTCAAAATAATTAAAAGGCGTTGCATTTCTTTACGAGTCCGCACGAAACTTTAATTAAGAAATAAAAAACCTATCTAATTATTTGGTGTGACAAAGCCACGTCGTTAATCATAACGTGTGTCTTGTTAATTTTCGATTTCGTGTCCTTTTTTTTCGCGTTTTTACCGCGACCCGATATTACTAGAGCGCAATGCACTTGTTACAAAAATTTTCTCAGAGGGGGGACAGCTAGCAGTAATGCATTTAACGATCGCAAGCACTAATAATTTTTGTAACGGCTTCGCGAAAAAAAATATAATTACTTAAAATAATTCACGACAATCAGCGCGCTGTTATGCAAGATTTATTTTTCGTTATGAAACAAATAGCTGTTTTATCATAATTGTAATCTGTTTTAGTGCTTATTTGTAACTTCGAGCTTTCATTAGCCTTCCATAATTTAATTATCCCATTTCGGAGTTGGGGCACTGCGCGACCGGTCCTTTTCGGGGGGCACCTTAAACCCGCGTGGGCGTTCGCTCGAGTTTCTATTTAAAAAAATCCGCCGATTAATTTCGAGTTTTATTAGAAACGTCTTTGGGCGCATAAAAACGACCTAATTTTTCTAGTTTTCGATCCGAGTCGAATATTTGCATTTAATTTGAATTAATAATAATTTGGGCGTCGTTTCGAGTTATGCAAATCGAACCGAGGTATGTCTTCTAATGCATCATCCTTATTTTTAACTGTTCCAATTTAATTAAATTTTACAATTCTCGACGTTTACAAATGACATCGATCGAATTTACATCGGGAGCAATTAGGCGCGTGTTAAAAAATCGCTTGGGACACTATCTCTAAGAGAATTACTAAAATTTTGCTTTTGAAGCAGAAGGAAGCTGGAATTTAACGAGAAGCGATTAATTATTTTGCACTGAATTATTACTTAGGGCGTTGTTTGGTGTACAAATCGAATTATGAAATGAACAACGGGAAACGTAACCCAGTTTTTTCTAAATTTATTAAGAACTTACGTCGATTACATATTTTCAACGACCATTATCGTTGTTCGCCTAAAAAGAAACGTTGTAAAGTGCAATACAAAAGAAAACGTTATTTACATATGTATTTTATAACACCTACTTGGATAATTAATCATTGCATGCAAAACTTTGCCAAAAACCTTAACATTTAAAGGTAATAAATTGAAGACACACAACCTTGATTTATATTTAGCTTCTGCTATTATATACAATTCGTCATAATTTCGGATAAGACATTATTTATTATTTGAATATTTTGGCTTCGTGCCATGACCCATACACCTTTGTACCTGCGCTGTGAGAATTTTATTATTTCACATGCTCATGCAAATATTTATTTATTCAAATCGAGTACTGCCTAATTTTATTGCTTTACACTTTAATTTGATTTTTATTTACGTTTACGACGTGCAAGATATTGTTTTCTTAGTGGGTCGTATTAAATATGATAAATTTAATTATAACCGGGAGGTTCGTTGGCTTTCGGGCGTCTGAATCTCCATGTTATTTAAATGGGACCTAAAAGTTGTAAAGAAAATTTTTGTTATTTTGCGGTTTTTAAATTTATTGAAGTTATATTTTTTTAGGTGCATTGGAAATAACATTTTAGCAGGCAAGGGAAGTTACACAATACTTGTTTTACACGATTTCGCTTTTACACGGTTGACAAATATGCAAATTCTAAATATTTTAAAGATTTAAAACTATTTACAATATTCGTTTCTGCTATACAAAATTTGTATTGTTAGTTATGTTTTAACACAATATGTTGGATGACTGATGTTATAGCAAAAAAAGAATTCTTTGTATTTTTATTTGCACAGAAAGTAATTCATCTAAAATACTTCTAAATCCCGTTATACAGTTAATATAGGTTCATGGAAAAATTGTAAATCAACGAAAAAAAATAAAATATGCATCATTTTTCTTTTTTTTTAATTTACACGATTTTCCTTACAAAAAAACTACAATTTTTATTTATACGGCATTATTTGGAAAATATTGTGCAGTGGGAAGGCGCCAAGATTAGATTTTTTTAAGGGAAGTGCAGTGACGTTATATATAAAGTACTATGGGTAAATTAATTTTTTTGTTACTTGCACATGTATAAATTTAATTTAATATTAAATAATAGTACTGGCGCAGTACAAAATATTGTCACCTCAATTTAAATAGTCGTTTTTCTAAAACAGATATATAGCACTTTATAAAAATATATCGGCCTTTCTATGGACTCTATTGTTGTAGGTTTTAAAACCGTTTAGGAAATTTTTTAAAATAGATCAAAAAACTTTTTTGCTACGTTTTTCAATTTGTGTACCTTTCATGTTATAAATCAATTGTTTGAATGATATGCAACTTGGAAATAATGTAACTAAAACCTTTTTGAAAAGATAACATGCATTGGATTTTAATTGCTTTGTTAGTTCAATTTTGTAGATAACAAATTGTCAAGTCATCGCCATTTGTAATACATAGCATCTAATAAAAAAAACTTTTTTAATATAATTAACTTAAATTATTTAACAATAATTGTTTTACTATTTTGTTTAAATAATATTACATTATTATTTTATTGCATTTTTAATGCTGTGTTATTATTAAATCTGGATGTTATACGTATCATGCTACGCGGTCAGCGGCAAACCACATATCGAATTATTTATTTCTTTAATTTTAAAAAATATTTTCCAATATTTTATCAATATGATATTTACATTGAAAATTTTTATAAAATTTTGCTAGATTTTGCAATAATAATAATAATATTTGAGGAGTGCTTCTTTATTCAAAATTTTCTATACACATAAACCCGCAAGAAATACTTGTAATGTTTGTCATATTTGTGTATAAAAAGAGAACCATTTTTGAAGTAAAATTTAGTTTTTTATTAAATTGGTATTAAGTCAATACATCTTAACATCATCTGGATTACAATCAACTTGTCTAAAGCGTGTTATGTGCCGCTTCATAATAATTTTAGCAGTACTGGGCACTGTTTAGATATACCCCACATTTCCCTACGTTTCTTAAGCGAACACATCTCACTTTTTCGCGTAACATAATTTTAATTTTTTAAAACTCTATTTAAAATTATTTTTGTTAACATTACTAAGTAATTTATGACATTTAATATTCAACCAACATTTTCAAAATTTCTTTTAAAATGGAGAATTGAAGTATAATTAAACTAACCCTTATAACAGTTTTTTCAACTAACGCAGTAGCATAAATTTTAAATTAAACTATACTAAAAAGATGTGTCTATCAGATACATAAATATTAATGTTTCGGATGCATAAATTTTTAGTAATTAATTATTAAAAGTAGGCATTAGTAAAATATAAGTTAAAAAACAGTTTTTTGAACATAAAATTATGGTAACTAATTAACGCTTTATTCGAAAATTATGAAACTGTTCATGATTATGTAAAAATAATTTGTCTATAATCCGGCTTTAGTTGGCTATTTTTTAAGATCTGCGCTTTTAAAGTGAGGTGACAATACTTTTTACCTCAACAGTAAATAAACCGATCCTTCTTCGTTCTCTGATGCGATTTAAAATAATTTCAAAAGACGCTTAGCAAACTTTAAAATAATTTCTGGCGCGTTAATGTAATTTCTAATCACTCTTGAGAGGTCTTCGGGTCAGTTGTGTGTTAACCTGAAAAACAAGAAGTAAATAAATTGAAAATTTGTAGATCTTAACGCGAAGTATTGTCGAGTATTTAAATACAAGATCGAACAAAGGTAATTCAAAAACTAAACAAAGGCTACAACAATACATTGGAAGAATTGGTACATGCATCCAACAGCTTATGCTTGATGCAAGAAGCGTGGGTGGCCGTGATCTGCGTGTTTTTTGCCGATTTACATTAGCGTTTGATTTCTCACAGCTGACCCCATTCGCGTCTTGGGGTTTTGCAATAGCAAAAGATTCTAAACTCGCCTGCTGTTGTAGAAATTGTGTTCGATACACCACGCTCGAAGCCTGAGGAATGTCTGCAAACTAAAAATCGGGAATAGACGACAAACCTCATTGTTCTAAGAAAGGAGGCGTGTAATTTATTATCGTACACCTTTAAGCTTCTTTTATTTATTATTTATGTGCAAGAAGATGGAATAAGAAATTAATGAATTTTACGAGTGCTCTTTTTACGAGTTAATTAAAATTTCTCTCGGCCGTTAAAAGCGTCGAAACCAGCTCGGAAAAAATATCGTTCGATTTCCAACAAGTACTGCAATTAGGCGAAAATAATCAAAAGCGGCTCGTCATGCACTTTGTAATTAAAAAGAAAAGCTGACCAAGCGTATAATACAAATAAAGACGCATTTTGAAGTTCTACGTGACTCCGTGATTGTTTAATTGTACCATACATTACTTTTGCTAGGAATTTATCTTCGACGACTTACAGTCAGTTACGTTCGCAATAGATACGATCAATCGTCAACATAAATGTTTTGTAAAAATTACTTCGGAGTTGAGGGTATTATTTCAATCTGCACAGAACGGATCATTAATTTTTCGAATAATTAAGAGTTGACACAGAAGTGAACACGGAAAAATCGTAGTCCGGTTATTTGTTAACGGATCATTAAAAACTTTAAGAATTTTAGAATTCGCGGATTTTTTGGCTTCGGATAGGTTTAAAGAACCTTTGACGTGCTATTTGAAATTTTTGAGAAAAATTGAGGTTGTATTGTATTTTGTCGATTTTCGACTATGCAAATTCATAGCTCGGTTATTCATGGAGATATCTTTAAAAAAATTTCAGATTCTAAAAGTTCGTTTATCGAAACACTAGACCAGTCAAAAAAATCAATGGGAACCAATATTAAATCATGGAGAAAAACGCGTTTGAAACATTCACAGTCTAAATTTTTCGATAAAATTATATTTTCACAGAATTTCGCATAATCTTTCAATTTTTGAACGTATAGAACCTTAATACGTCAAAAACCAGTCCTAACTCAAAACCTCCTTAATCGATCAAATGCCATCAATAAATGATTAACCTCTTTCTTTTTGTTGAGGAAAAAAAATTTTAAAAAAAAGATTTTGTTTAAATGTTTACAGACCGATCGTATGGACTCCTTATGTCCACAGCCGAAACCATTTTGGCCTGATATTTTATCAACCTCCAAAAATTTTTAAAAAACTAAAAATTTTACTATATTTACGTTTTTACAAAGAAATAATTCATAGCTCCCTTATTTTTAATTCAATCGTTAAAAGCGACTCAGTTTTTGAATGCTGGGCCTCTTTTTCATAAGATGCCATCAAAAATAGCATAGAATGCACTGTAAATTTTTTAAGTAATTCAAAATTGAAATTTTGTGTTTATTTTAGCGACCCAAAAATGGAATTGTGGCCTTTGTCATTTCTGAACAGATATTAAAAAAATCGGTGCGTGTGCCTATGTACGCTGCGTTGGAAGTTGTACTTCTTTGGCGTGTTAAATTAAATATAATCACAAGTAACGTTGCGCACTTTGTGTTTGTGTATAGCTAGACCAAAAAAATCTTATCTTGAGGTTTATTGACTTTACACTTATATTTCGATTTACAGAGAGAAAACCGTGTAAATCAAAAACAAAACCAAATTTAAATAAATTTGTAAACCGTGTAAAAGGAAAATCGTGTAAAACGAGTAGCGTGTTAATCCAAGGTTAGGTGTGGTGCTTATTGTAGATTTTAGTTAAAAGTCGAGTGTACAATTTGGTCTTGGGAAATTATGCTCTTTTGCTCGAATGTGCACAAAAGTACGTTGTTTTTTTTTAAATACATTACATTTTTTTTTAACCCAAAAATTAATGCAAACAAATTTAATAAACACGAGGATGTGCACATTCGAGCGGAAAGTGGCACATTCCCAAGATCGGAATGTGCCACTTTGGGCTCGAATGTGCACACTCGGTTTTAAGGATGATTCAAAATAGTTTAGGCCAATTAAATTAAACGAAAAATCAGTTGAATAATTTTAATCGGTCTCTCTCACTTGTACCGACAAAACTATCGTATCTTTTTGCTCCCTTCCACTCATTGATATAGTAAATACGTTATTCGAACATAGAATCGATATTTACTACATTAAATTTACATTTATAATTGAAAGAGCGTAGAATAAGTATACAAATTCAATAAATACGAGGATGTGCACATTCGAGCGAAAAGTGGCACATTTCCGAGCGAGGGAAGCAAATGAAGCGCGACGCGGAGCGGCGCGCTTCATTTTCCCGAGATCGGAATGTGCCACTTGACTCGAATGTGCACACTCGGTTTTAAGCATGATTCAAAATAATTTAGGCCAATTAAATTAAAAGAAAAATCAATTGAATAATTTTAATCGTTTCCTTTCACTTGTACCGACGAGATTGTCGTATATTTTTGCTCCCTTCCACTCATTGCTATAGTAAATACGTTTTTAGAACATAGAATCGATATTTACTACATTAAATTTAGATTTATAATTTGAAAGAGCGAAGAATAAGTAGACAAATTTAATAAATACGAAGATGTGCACATTCGAGCGAAAAGTGGCACATTTCCGAGCGAGGGAGGCAAATGAAGCGCGACGCGGAGCGGCGCGCTTCATTTTCCCGAGATCGGAATGTGCCACTTTGAGCTCGAATGTGCACACTCGGATTTAAGCACGGTTCACAATAATTAATTTTTTATCTTAAACGGCTAACTTCACCTGACGAATTTTCGTTAGTTGTGCGCGCGCATATTCCGTTGCCTGCTACAATTTTACTCTCCGCTCGTTAAAAGAAGTATAACTTCAGTAATTTGCCCATTTTTGGAGTTTGGACAAGCTTAAAGAACTTTTAGCTTGCTATTTGAAATTTTTGAAAAAATTGAGGTTAAAATTTTGAACTTGTATATTACACAGGCATACAAAAAAAAAGGTGCCGACATAATTTCGTTATAACTTTAATCTCTACTCCTTAGAAAACAAAAAATTGTATGTAAACGTTAAAACTACGTACAGTTTCAGAACTACCCTCACTTAAATATTTTTCCTTAAAGTTACTGTTTTATATACATTAGGGTGGTCGTTGAAAATTAAATTTTTCTGACGCCCCAAAAAAACCTTCCTTTTAATGAAAAAAATACGGGAGATTTTTTTTTTAATTTTTTTAACGAAAATAAGACGTGCCTCAATACAAAATATGTTCATTTTTTGAAAAATACATGTAGTTTTTTGTAAGTATCTCTTAAAGTATACGGATTTGAAAAAAAGTTATAGGATTATTTGGTAGGAAATTTAATTCTCTACAAAAAAGATTTTTACATTTTTTTCATAAAATTTATATTTATAGAGATATTCTCAATAATGTTGGAGATATTCTCAATAAGAAATTCATTAAATCCATATAGTCAACATTTTACGACCTGCAAACGTCATTTTTTCTGAAGTTTAAAAATTTTTGTAACAACTAGAATTTATTATAGTTTTAGAAAATTATATATATTTAAGAAAGAATGAAGTTTGAAGGTCTTAAAATGTTGACTATATAAAGTTAATGAATTTATTATTGAGAATATCTCTATAAATATAAATTTTATGAAAAAATGGAAAAGACCTTTTTTGTAGAGAATTGAATTTCCTACAAAATGATCCTATAATTTTTTCTCAAATCCGTATACTTTAAGAGATAATTACAAAAAACTACATTTATTTTTCAAAAAATGAACATATTTTGTCTTAAGGCACGTGTTATTTTGGTTAAAAATTTTTTTAAAAAATTCCCCCGTATTTTTTCATTAAAAGGAAGGTTTTTTTGAGGCGTCAGAAGAAATTTAATTTATAACGACCACCCTAAGGTATATAAAACAGTAACTTTACAGAAAAATATTTAAGTGAGGGTAGTTCTGAAACTGTACGTAGTTTTGACGTTTACATACAATTTTTTGTATTCTAAGGGAGTAGAGATTAAAGTTATAACAAAATGATGTCGGCACCTTTTTTTTTGTAGGCCTGTGTTATTTTTTTAAATCTTCGACGTAGCTTGGTCATTTGTGAACGGATCCTTAAAAACTTTGCAAATTTAGAATACTCGGACGTTTTGGCTTCGGATAAGCTTAAAGAATCATTGGCGTGCCACGTAAAATTTCTGAAAAAATCAAATGCATTGGCTTTAAATTTTTTAAATAATTGTTCTGTTTTTTCTCTATATTTTTTTGCTTTTTTACGCTTTGATTTCTAAACATAAAATCGTCTATGACTACATTAACCATTTTATTCGTTTCTTTTTGAACGAACAGACTATAGCACATTCCTTCAGAATTTAATAATTGAATCGTCTGAAATTAAAATTAACCATTTTCGTCTCAACAACAACAATGGGAGGACACTCCGCATCCTAACACGCTCCTTAATTATCTTCCATTCTTTCGCGATAAAACAGACAACCATAACCCAGTTTTTGCAACAATGCGAATACGTTACCTATTATTCCTTTTCGAACACCATCTAGGCCAATAAATCAGAACGTCTTTATAAAAATCACGAGCGGACTTCTCTAACAAAAGCCCCATCTAAAAATTTACGATCGAAAGAGGTGTTAAAAAATTACAATAACTTCCGTGCGTAGGATTGAACTTCTGGCCTTTTCGTTGTGTTCTAAACGAAACTATTACATTTACATTATGTAAATTACACCCATTATGGGATACTTATGAAATTTTTGTTGTCTTCAGATTAAGATCTATGATTTATTTTCGCTTGTAGAACGATATCAAAAAGCTCTTGCGATACATCGAAAATGTTCTTTTGATGCTAAACGAGGCCCCTTTCTATCTGTAAAATGTTCGTTTCGCAATTTTTTTTTAAATCGCGTCGATCCGGATGCAAGCGGGAAACCTAATAATTCATAAACGTTTTGCCTTACTATTGCCTACGATTTTCCGCAATAATTAAATACCACAGATCCTAGAATTAATTAATCTACGGCTTCCTCTGCACGTGTCTTAAATGCTCTTCGTAATATCTAACAGTAAATAAAACTTGGCGAATTTGTTAGGAAAACGGTAATAAGGATTAAAAACATAAACATCTCTTTTAACTTTTATCCGCATGAGCTGGTTTTATTCGAATTTTTAACCTCTGATTTTTGCATTAATAGAATTACATAGCGAGCCGCTTTGATTCAGTTCCGATGTGCAAGCGCGTGCTCCGCGGATCAGTGGTTGCCAAACTTTATGTTACTGCGGCACCCCTAAAAAACATCTGATCTGGGCGGCATATTCCGATTTACACGGTATCGAAGTTCTGGAGAAAACTATGTAAATCGGAATCATAATTTTTTGCATCGGAAATTGTGTAAATCGAAAACAAAGTAAAATACAGTAAGACCCCATTTAACGCGGAGGATACGTTCCAATGAGTTTAAGCGCTAAGCGTCAAAACGAGGTCATTTTGAAATACCAAAATAGGTTGAATCGACGTATATTTTGCACTACAGTAAAACCTCGATTCTCCGGACCTCAGTTATACGAATTCGCGATTATCCGGATTGTTAACCTCGGCATTTCTTACTAAATATTTTATTATTTTTTTTGTATTTCGCACTAAACAGAGTTTTTTTGCTTTTGTGATTTTAAGATAACGTGCGACTGTTTTATTTAATGATTAATATCTTTTGCGTTTCTTGTAAACATATGGTGGAGCGAAAAAAAATTTTTTTTTCTTAGCCTGGAGCTAGAATTTGTAGCTTATAAAAAATAAAAACATCTTGAGGTGGCCCACTAATTTTTTAAAATAAATTCAAGTTAAAATTCTTTTGAAAAAAAAAAAATTTTGGCTTGTAATCTTCAAATTTATCAAAAAATGAACAAATTTGATCGTTTCTAACTCAAAATTCACTTTAATGCCTAAGAAAAGTATGTTATTGTTTCGGATTTTTTTTCAAAGCTGCAATAATGGCGATAGAAATTTTTTTTAAGTTAATCATTTTTAATGGGCAAGAAAGAGGAAACGTCGCAGCTTCTGGAACACTTTTTTTTTGTTTCAAAAAATTTTAACTTGAATTTAATTAAAAAATGAGTGGGCCACCTCAAGATGTTGAGTAATTTTTTTTTCAAAACATTCTAGCCGCAGGCTAAGAAAAATTTTTTTTTGCTCCACCCTAGTAAACTTATACCTAACAATATGACCAATTTTTTTCCTGTTAAAACGGGACGCTTGTAATCGTGTTTAAAACCGAGTGTGCACATTCGAGCTCAAAGTGGCACATTCCGATCTCGGGAAAATAAAGCGCGCCGCTCCGCGTCGCGCTTCATTTGCCTCCCTCGCTCGGAAATGTGCCACTTTTCGCTCGAATGTGCACATCCTCGTGTTTATTAAATTTGTCTACTTATTCTTATTATGTAGTCAATATCGATTCTATGTTCGAAAAACGTATTTACTATAGCAATGAGTGGAAGGGAGCGAAAAGATACGATAATCTCGTTGGTACAAGTGAGAAGGACCAATAAAAATTATTCAACTGATTTTTTGTTCAATTTAATCGGCCTAAATTATTTTGAATCATGCTTAAAACCGAGTGTGCACATTCGAGCTCAAAGTGGCACATTCGATCTCGGGAAAATGAAGCGCGCCGCTCCGCGTCGCGCTTCATTTGCCTCCCTCGCTCGGAAATGTGCCACTTTTCGCTCGAATGCGCACATCCTCGTATTTATTTGATTTGCCTATAATTAATCATCTATTCCTCAATTGAAAAAATTAAAAGTCGAATTAAAATTAGATAAATTTTTGTTTGAAAAGGTTATAGATTTTATTCCTTTTGATAAGTTATCATGTTGCTCTTCTGCATGTCTAATTCAAGTACAGTGGATTTTATTTATAACGATCTCGGTTTTAACGACCTTTTGGTTATAGCGACTTAACTGTAAAGTCTCTTGTGTTTAACGAATACTTTCATAGAAAATTTATTTGCATATAGCGACTTCGGATATAACGCCGATTTCAGATATAGCTGTTAATGAGTCATTTGTAACAAATTTCTAAAAATGCCATGCAGATATTGGGCCGGAGGCGTAAAGCCGCAAAGATTTATTTAAAAAATCATAAATTTTTCTTATTTTTCTATCTTGCCCGTTGTTTTATTATTATAATTCATTGTATGAAACTTATATAGATTTATATACTTATTTTTATACTCCCTACATTCAATTCTCATTGGTTTTATGCAATACGCAAAGGATAGTAAATAATGTTATGTGTGTATGTAGTGATGTTATCACGTAGACATTATTTAAAATTTTATTTTTTATTGTTGGAATCCTCTATTGACAAAGATTTACCGAAAAGCATTTTTTGTTTTGTTAATTTTTTGTTTTATTAGTTCAGACAAATCCACAAAAGGTTAGTATTGCTCGAGCGAGTTATTGAGAAACAAAAATCGTTTCTCAACAACTGTCTCAAAACCATTGTAAATTTTGAGGTTATTTGATAAATAAAACTATTGTTCTTAATATACTATCTACTGTATTACTTATCTACATTTACTGAAATGTTGAATTGCCTAGTCGTTTGTAGCGACTTCCGGATATAGCAACGAAATTTTATGGTTCCTTCATTGTCGTTATAACCGAAATCCACTGTAATTCTAAAACCGTAGTTGCGCTCTCATAATTTTTTCTTGATGTTTCTTTTATTTTTCAATTTTCTCATAAAGAAATTGCAGTGAAATTAATTTGTATTTAAATAAGGAGGCAAGAATGAAATTCTTGTTGGGATTTCGTAATATTCGGTATCGTAATTGACAATTTTTTGAAAACGGGACATTTTGGCGTCCTGAATGATTGCGTTTTTTTTTATTCATTCAATTAACCAAATTTTCAAGTATCCGAATGAACTGCAACAATAATTAGTCCGGATAACCGAGTTTCCACTGTATTTTGAAGCTTTTACTTATATTTCACATTAAAATAAATGACTGAATTATGGACATTTTACTTTTTTGATTTACAGTTTTCTGTAAAACGGAATTTAGGAGTACTTTACAGGAATTACTATTTGTGTGTATAAAAATAGAAAATGTTCTTTTATTTTTGCTATAATATCAATGTCATCGAACGAATTGTCTTAAAAAAACAACTAGAAATATCTTGTATAGCAAAAATATATTTTACATAGTTTTAATTTTTGAAAATTTTTATTTTTGTAAACCGTGTAAAAGCGAAATCATGTAAAACAAGTAACGTGCAAATCGAGGGATAGGTGTAATGTTTATTGTAAATTATGTTTAAAAGTCGACTGCGCAAATTGGATTAGAGAAATCTGCACTTTTCGCTCAATGTACAGTCAAACTAAGAAGTAATCAACACTACTAAAATTACAAAGATCAATCTTAATTGTTTTTTAACCATGCATCGCCAGATTTTGTCTCTTGGAATAGTACGTTTACTGTAGGTCTGTTTCTAGGGTGTTGATTACTTCTTAGTTTGACTGTACAAGTACATCATTTTCTGGGGTACATTAATCCCCGACTCGAAATTTGAGGCCTAGTCAGTCTCTGCCAAGAAAATAAAAATAATTATTTAGAACATAAAAAATATGTTTTATTTAGAGGAGCAAAAATAAAGCGCTTTATTTGCCTCCCTCGCTCGGAAATGTGCCACTTTTCGTTCGAACTCGTGCGCACACGGCTTCAAGAGCAATTCATAATAATTTATTTATTTAAAATTTCCAAAAATTTTTTAATTAAAAGTTATTGAACCGTATTTCTATCAGGAACCAAATCTCGAGCAAAATTCTATCTCCCCACCCCCCGTTTGGAAACCTCTGCCGTAAATTCAAATTAATGCAGTCGAGTGTTAATAAAAGACCCTGCAATTAAAGTATAACAGTTCGAAAATTCGTACTTCTTTCGGTCACGAACGTAGACCGTAGCAAATTATTAGTTAAAAATTACAGTGCAATTTAGATAAAGACAACAATCGTTCTGCAGTTACATAAATTACATCTGACCCATTTTTAATTCTAAATCGCCTTCATTAATTTTTTTCAATGCGCTCTTTTTCTCAGCCACCTGAATGAGCGCCATAAAAACCAAATTTCTCTTTCTCGACTCGTTTATTGGTTTATTGACATTGCAACATTTAAATTGCAAATGGACAAGGTTAAAAAGGAAATTGTTCGGTTTCGACGCTTCGCACTTACTTTTCGCTTTTGATTCGATTCGTTTTCGAACAAACTAAAACGTTTTACTTTTTCGTTTTGGGAAAATTTTCTAAAAAAATTAATTCGTCGCGAATTAAATTCGCAAAGCTCGCTTTTGAGAAACATAATTAAATAAGTGCACGTCTTAAATTGGTCACTAAGCAAATTAAAAAGAAAAGGTTGTAATTTAAAAAGTGGTCAACATTTTCTAATAACCTTGCCCTATGTTTCAAAACTAAATTGCGGTAGGAACAAAAAATATTGACCGTCATGGTAGATGGTCCTGAATCGCGAACAGGATGTAACAAATTTCTTAATTAATGCTTTAATATTAGCGTACACAGACTAGAATAATGCTTTATAGTTTGAAATTATTGTAATTTTTAGGGTAATGATCTCTAAATAATTAATAGGTGCATGAAGATAAAAAATCGCTTCTTTTGTGGCGCAAAAGCAACCTCAACCTTGTCCTTCGCGCGGAGGGCTCCTTATTGTTTTTCGCGGAAATACGTACGTAGCACACCCACACGAACAATGACGATTTTTTTATAGAGGAATTAATAAAA
This sequence comes from Sinopyrophorus schimmeli, assembly GCA_036325965.1. Lineage (NCBI taxonomy): Eukaryota > Metazoa > Arthropoda > Insecta > Coleoptera > Elateridae > Sinopyrophorus > Sinopyrophorus schimmeli. The sequence goes on from JARFIZ010000202.1 coordinate 1,978,466, forward strand.
TTTTATTACAATAAGAGGCGACCTTTGAAATAAAATAGATGTGGTTAATTTTTGAAAGTGTCGATGATTAAAGGCGATGATTTAGTTTTGCGTCGATTAGCAAAAGGTTATAACTATTTTAATGGAGTAACTTTCCAATTTCGATTAATACTAAATCGTTCTTTTATCTGGCAAAATTATATAAAAATTAAGAGGGCAAATAAGAAACATCTTAGTCTTAAATAAAAATTAAGTGAGTAAACAAAGTAATGCCCTTATTAAATAAAATTTAAAAATTTTGACTAAATTTAATTAGCAATAAATAAAAATGATTCAACTTTTTTATGTGCAATCAAGTTTTATGTATTGTCTATTAGAGATTTTGTTCTTGGTGTAATTATTATTAACAATTTTTAAAAGGAAATTAATGATTCTAGATTGTGATGAAGTGCCACTTTTCGCGCGAATGTGGACATAATTCATATTCATACGAATTGTCTATGTTAATTTTCTTTTTGAATTTACAAAAAATTTTAATTCCATTAATTCACAGGTTCTCATACTTATTTCACTCACAATCCACTTTGAGAATAAAATATTTATTAGACCCCCCCTCTCCCATATTTTAACTAACTATTTTTTGCGCATCTTAAAAATAGCTATTACAAATATTATTTTTTACGATATGGCCTATATTATATTTTTGAATTTAAAGCAGAATTTTTCAATGAGAGCAATTAAAGAGCCTTTAAATTAAACTATTAGTTTTTATTAAAAAAAATCAGCAAAACTTAAAATAAATTTTAGGAATTATTATCGTTTCTTGGCATTAAAAATTACTTATTTATGAGAATTTGCAGGGAATAATAATAATATGGGGATAATACATTTCAAATAGTAGGGTAATAGCTCCAAATATTGACTCATTCGATAAAAAGAACAAAAAAATATTCTATATCAATTAATTAGAAGAGTTTATGAATTGGTACAGGTATTAATCTCTTTTTGAAAGTCTTAACTTACAATCTATAATACTTTTTTAAATTTGTATAATAATTACCTTTAAATTGTAATAATTTATGTCCTAGTTGATAGCTCTTAATATTGAGTATTTAACACTTCTATATGCCCCTAATATTGACCAGTAGCATGGTACTTATATAATTATATAATGACTTTTTTATCTAAGGTAACACTTTTCTTTAGTCTTTACAATTTTATAAGTCTGAGCATAATTTTTTTTTAATTTTTATACGCTCATATCTTTGCGTATCCAGATTAATTTGTTCAAAATATAATATAAAATTAATAATTAAATATTTATTATAAAATTAAATTACTAGTTTTTTTTTAATTTCAATTTTTACGATGCCTGGTCAATAAATGGAGCTCGGTCAATATTTAGAGACTTTATCTAAAATTTGAGAAAATTTCGTTTTTTTGTGATAAAAAAAATTAGTTGGAAAATTCTAAAAAAAAAACGTTGAATAATATAAGTACTGTAAATTTTATAAATAAAATAGACAATTGATTTTTGAAAAAAATAATTTATAAACGTTTTGAAATCGATAAATAGCTACATTATTGTTACGATTTATTTAACAGTTTGTTAATTTATTTTACGAACAGTCAGGACCGTTTTTCTACCACAAACCAAATCTCTGTTTAAGTACTTTTAAACAAACCTACTTTAGAAAATTAACGCTAGAACTTTTTCTTAATAAAAAATCTAAAATTTGGTTGTACTTACTTTCTAAACCTCAAAGAGAGAAAATCAATATGGGTAACTTCCATTAATGCAAGGATGTGCACATTCGAGCGAGAAGTGGCACATTTCCGAGCGAGGGAGGCAAATGAAGCGCGACGCGGAGCGGCGCGCTTCATTTTCCCGAGATCGGAATGTGCCACTTTGAGCTCGAATGTGCACACTCAACTTTAAGCATGATTTGCGATAATTTATGTCAATAAATCAGTTGAATAATTTTAATCAGTTTCTCTCACTTGTACCGACGCGATTACCGTATCTTTTCGCTCTCTTCCACTCATTGCTATAGTAAATACGTTTTTCGAACATAAAATCGATATTTACTACAGTAAAATTAAATTTATCATTTGAAAAAGCGAAGAATAAATAGACAAATTCAACAAATACGTGGATGTGCGCATTCGAGCGAAAAGTGGCACATTTCCGAGCGAGGGAGGCAAATGAAGCGCGACGCGGAGCGGCGCGCTTCATTTTCCCGAGATCGGAATGTGCCACTTTGAGCTCGAATGTGCACACTCGGTTTTAAGCACCATTCACAATAATTAATTTGTTTTCTAAATAATTTTAATTAAAAATTACAAGACTACATTTATACGCGAAACGTCAAATCTGTGAATTCGTGCTTTTCAACAGTTATTTAAAAAAATTAACACTACAACTTTTCCGAATAAAAAATCATTCTTTTAGCGCAATTAAAATTTAATTAGATGCATTTAGATAATTATTAAAATTAAAATAAAAGGCCTCGATTTATAAATTATCGTTTGCCAATAATTCCATAAAAACATCGATAAAAAAAACACATGTAAATTTAAGGAAGCGTTCAATGACTTTTTGATTAAATCACAAAATGTCAAGTACTGTAATTAATTTTCCTCGTTTAATTCGGTTTCTCGGCGCAAAACGAAAATAAAGTAGTGTTCGCTCGTTCAACTAATAAAAATAATTAACTATATAGAAAGACGAGTGAAAATTAATTGATTAATTATTTCTAATATCGACTTATTAATTTTAAAAGAGCCTCAAAAAGTGATTAATGGCGAAATTTCTAAAATTTCTAAAGGCTCTGTCAATCTTGCGATCCTAGCGCTTCTCGGTGAACGTTGGCTCGGTTCAGGAATACATTATGCAAAGAAATATGGCGGTAATAAATTGCAAATATATCAAGTCTCGCAATTAGCCATAATTTCTAAAGTCACGTAGAAATTCGATATGTCATCTACGAGCGAACGCACGTCGGCTTCTTCGTAATTTATTTAGATTTAGAACTAACGAAGATGCGCTTAATTAAAAAGAATGCACTTTCGAACGTTCATCCCCGATCCCTTTTTTTCGTTTGCGGTGCGCGAAACGTTCGACGCGCGATTAAGGGGGTAAGAGTGCGCAACGGAACGGAATCAGTGCAAAGAAATCTTGCCTAGATTCTTGCGTACGTATTTCCTAATACAATACTCATAATTGTGGGTTCATTAGAGTAGTGCTTTGCCGTATAAATGATCTCATTTCGTGAACCTTCCACCTTCGATGTTGATTAAGAAACGAGCTCAATTAATATCGTAGTTCGTAGTAATTTCAAAGCGACCTTCGCATGATTAATCGTGATTTATATTAACGAACATTTTGTTTTATTTCTCGTTAAAATTTTTCGCATAATTCTAATTATGTGTCTTACGCCGATTTTAATATCTCCGGTTCGTTGCGTCATCGTTCGTGAAAATTACTTTGTGCATTTGAAGCAAATAAATGTTAGATTTATGGTAACAGATGCGTATAATTCACCTATCATGTTTATAGAATAGTAACAAATGTTTATTTGAAAACTATGCAAATTACACGTGTAGGAATATTCGTTTTTTATGTTTCCTCTAAGGAAATGCAACGCTTTCGTCTGAGATTTTTCTAAATTCCTGCGGACTCATACGGAGCGCCTTAATAAAGTCCGAGGCGACATCCTTCTAATCTTACTTGAATATTTTTTTTTTAAGTGATCCGACGATTTACCGCCTTTGTCTTAAAATAGAATTGTTGTAACAGCAAATTTTCAGTTATCGCATTTTTTTTATGAATTATTTATTTTATTTGGTTTTGTACACGGAAAGAGTCAGCCATACTGGTCGCACGCTATGGCAACGAGGCCCATACGTATGAAGTTAGTTACTATACTGGTTGGCAGGGGTACCTTAAGTATGGCTTTGTCCCCCATGAAAATTATATATGTTATATTGAAGAAAAATATTATACATATATGTATAATTTTATAATACGTCAAAAATTTATGTCCTTTCAAACATAACGTTAATATAGATTGGAAAGTATAATAGGATTTATAATATAAACTGTAATTTTTTTTATTATGAAGCTTTATATAGTTTTGAAATATAATTTGGTGCATATAAATTTCATAATTGATTAAAATATAATAGATAGCTATATAGTAGAAAATAGTTTTTAATATACAAATAAATTGTATGGGTCACTGGTCGGACGGCCCTATGACCGATTTTCTGAAAAATTTAACTAATTTATGAAATAAAATAAATACTTGCAATATATGTCATTATATAAAGTATTTTATATCAAATTATTTTATTTTGAAAGTCACTACAGTCGAACCTCGATAAGCCGAATTTTGATAACGCGAACTTGTTTCTCTAGGTCTTGCCTATTTAAACGTTAATATTTTTATATCGATAACTCGAAGTATTTTTAGTTTCTCTTCAACTTCGACTTATCAAGGTTTAACTGTAATTATATAATTAAAACTGTAAAAAATACATATTTTAGTATATATGATTTTCTATATCGTCAATTATATTATAATATAAATTCTACTATATTATCCGAGATATTTTTAGAATATAATTTTTTTTCATGAGGGTCGACCATACTGCATACTTATGACTCTCGCCGCTAGAGCGCGCGACCAGTGTGGAATCAAATGTCATACATTTCTTTCAATGTATTGTCATTAATAACTATAGTAACAATTTTTTTTCATCACGTCAGGTTTTAACAAATAAAATTCATATTGAGGATAGAATAATAACTAATCATATGCTGTTATGGCACTAATTTAGAAAGTCTTCATTTTTACTTTTCTTTTATATTTGGATTCAGAAGAGTCCGAAATCAATGTTCAATAGTACTCAGCAAGCATCTCGTTATTTCGTTACCTCTAATAGCGTTTTTCAATGGTGGAAATCTCCTGATAAAGTCTTTCCTCGTGCCCATCACTAACAATGTCAAAATTCGGGCGAAAGAAGTTCAGATGCGCAAATAAAATACACTTACCTATTATTACTATCAGAAATTGACTTAATTCGAATTGCATAATTCTTATATACCCTTATATACTCATCTTATTTTTTTATATATTCTATATTGTTATAATTATATATTTAAATATATCTTATTTATTTTTATATACCCATATACCCACAGATCTCTTATTTCCTTAATTTAATTGGGTCCATAGAAAAACGGGGAAGTTTTTAAGGACCATGACGTAGAAATCATGCCCGAACGTGTTAAACCTGTTATACATGCCGTTAACATTTATTTGCTATTGATAATCTTTATGAGGTCTTGCGTTTCCTTATCAGACATTTATATTGATTTAATTAAAAAACAAAATAATATTAATTTATTATGCATTCATCACTATTATCTATGATCTATCCCTATCTTCCTTGCACCTTATGAATTCTTTCCTTGTAAACTGTGGTTGTTTTGGACCCGAAAAAATTTTCCACAGCCTCACTGACTTGCTCTTCAGAATTGAAGGTTTTTCTGTTTAAAAGGTTTTGTAGAGAACAGAAAAGCTGGTAGTCTGTCGGGTTGCATTAGAATAGACTTTTATTAATAAAAATACAAAATTAAATTTTTTCAAGTCATAAACTATTGAGTCTTTTTTTAAATGGGCGATTCTACAGTAAGGGGTTTTGTAACCATAGAGAATGCCAGGGTAGATAAAAAAACGTGAAAAAAGTGAAGTTCGAAAATTATTGAAAAGAAACAAATATTGTTATACTTTCTCTATATAATAGTTAAGTATATCTTGTTTAAATTTGTGCTAAATATACTTTGATGTGCCAACTCTTTGCATGTTTAACTAAAAACGTTATGGGGACAAGCAGGGTAGAGACTTTTTTAGACTTAAACATAAAATTTCAGGAAAATGTACTTTAATTGAGCATTAAATCATAATGCTATTTATAAAATACACTAAGATGTTGTGATTTATTGCATAAAATGACAATACGTAGAGCAAAAAAGCTATTTTATAATGATTTCCGTACACATTACCTCTTATCGTAGAATCACCCAAGTATTAAATTCCAAAAGCACGTGTCAATTACAATACCGAATATTCAGAAATCCTAACAAAATTCCTGCCTTCTTATTGCAATACAAATTAATTTCACGGCAATTTCTTAATGATTCGCAATAATTTAGACTAATGAATCACACGAAAAATTAATTGAATAATTTTAATCGTTCCCTCTCACTTGCATTGACAAGATTATTGTATCTTCTCGCTCTCTTCCACTCATTGCTAAAGTAAATACCTTTTTTGGTATATAAAATCAATATTTACTACATGAAATTAAAAATTTTGGTTTGAAGGAGCGCACGGTAATTTATACTAATGTAATAAATACGCGGATGTGCGCATTCGAGCGAAAAGTGGCACATTTCCGAGCGAGGGAGGCAAATGAAGCGCGACGCGGAGCGGCGCGCTTCATTTTCCCGAGATCGGAATGTGCCACTTTGAGCTCGAATGTGCACACTCGGTTTTCAGCGTGATTCACAAAAATTGAGGCCAATAGATTAGAGGAAAAATCAGTTAAATAATTTTAACCGTTTCCTCTCACTCGCATTAACGAGATTATCGTATCTTTTCGCTCCCTTCCACTCATTGCTATGGTAAAAACGCTTTTTGAACATAAAATCGATATTTTGTTAAACTAAATTTAAATTTATGGTATACGACTCGACCTGAAACCATGAAACACGACAAAAATTGTAAAACCATCCTTCCAAAAATTAAATTTACTTTTATGCGAAAACGTCTGTATTTGAATAGAAGATTTACGATCAAATTACCTGCATATTAGGCATTTCAAAACGTCAACAAGAGTTACAAAGTCACAAAAGGAGCACTCCTAATTTCGTAACACTTTTCCAGCTAACAAGATTATAAAGAATTAGAAAAATTTTGTCGTTGGAAATGATTTATTATCCATATAACGCGTAGCAAATTTAAATTGAAACATCCTCCGTTTACGAGTTTCGATGTAGAGCTTTTACAGGACGTTGTAAATTATTCCATTAAGTTTTTAAGTTTTTCCACTATTAAAAAATGTGAGCCGTAAATCCATTTATGGGTTAGCAGAAGAATTAGAAAGAGTATCCCACACATTTTATTTACTCGGCTCTGTGCGTACACACAAACTCATAGTCGGCGATAAAAAATATAAATAAAAGTCTTTTATGGTCAAAGTCGCATCTGTAATAAAAATTAATTAAATTACTTCTGTGTGTCGGATTCGATATATGGGCGGTTTCCGTTTACGCGGTCCGTTTCGAAGAGGCACGGGATTTTTCTCCCGCGAGACGAGACGAAATTTTCAAGTCGTAAATAGCGTATTAATAATAACAGTACAAGATGTAGTAGTGAGAAGGATTTCTCTAAAATTGCTGAGATTTGATCGAGCCGGTAATCTCTTCCGGTTGCTGTACCTTTTAATGGTAACCAACCGATAATTGAGCAGGTGGTGCCGACTTGCATTCCTTCTTTAATTGAGCGACATACCCACCTAGGATTTTACTATTTATGTACCCTGTTCTGTCGAATGCACGTGCTCGTTGTAGTCTTCAGATTTATGGATACCCTCCATTAATATATATTTAAGTACTTCCGTGCGCTTGCTTAATTAAATCTCTTCGATTATTGTAATTATCGCTCCGCGCTTTGCTAAAACGGTGCCCGCCAACGCACACACCTTTTCTCCCGATTTGCACGAAAATTAAATGTCTTGTTGCGGAAGATTCGATTACGGCAAAACCTTTAATTAAATTGAAGTGTGACGAAAAATGCGATGACTTATTTTTGATTTGAAATTACGTGCTTGAAGTTAATTTAATTTAGAAAAAGTAACGGTTAGGATTAAGGAAATAGAAGTCTTAACAAAAGAGAAACATAATTAATCTATATATAGATTATATATCAAAAAATTCAAAAATTTGTTGATTTAAGATTTAATACGGCATTAGATAATTTCAGGTTTGTGTGGGTTATGGGAAATTGTGTGGAAAAGTTGCGTTTGCAATTCAAGAGAAAATGTCCCACTTTCAACTCTAATGTACATAAATTATGTTTTAATTATTATTTCATTTTTTTTAGTAAAAACTAAGTCAAAAGAGTTACAAATGCTTTTAAATGCGTTTTTTTTTTCATTATTACTCGAATATACACATCCCTGCATTAATTGAATTTTTCAGTAAGCCTTCTTGGGTCCTAACTGGGTTGCCTTATTAGTGCCCCACACTGTGATGTAAAGCAAAACATACTTGGGTCGTAATCTGGCAATTCCAGTTGGATCCCAATAGGGCATTTTCAATTAGGTCGCACTAGGGCACTTCCAGTATGGTTACGTTAGGGCATTCCCTAGCAGGTTCCAGTTATCATTAATTTAATTTACCCACGGGGGAAAAATGGTTTAGATTTATACGTAGATCTACAGTCGAACCTCGATAAGTCGAAGTTGAAGGGAAACTAAAAATAATTTGAGTTATCACAAATTCGAGTTATCGATATAAAAATATAAAATATTAGAGAAACAGATTCGAGTTATCAAAAATTTAGCTTATCGAGGTTCGACTGTAATTTACCTTTGTTGGAGATAAATTGAATCTACATAAAATTTATTTGTTTTTACATTAAGCTAACCCAATCATATCTCACATAGATCCCAATTTGGAAAAACTATCAAATTATTTTCATCGCTATTGGGAAAAACTGATAGTACTTTATCTATTTTCATGTTGGTTTATATCGTTTCGATCCCACGTAGATCCTTATTGAGAAATACTGATAAATTTATTTATTTTCATGTTTGTATTTCTAAGTTGGGTTGTTATTGGGTCCTTATTGGGCATGACCCATAAAACCCAATAGGGTCCAGATAGATACTTAGGGCATTCCCAAAGTAATTTCTAATCGGGTTGTCTATATTAATCTTCTTACTTTTCAGTCCACACCAATTTTTAGATTTGATATTTGGAAAATGTTAAATACCCGGGAAAAATTTTTTTATATAATTATATATAAATTATCATATATAATTATATACGAATTTTGGCGCGATATAATTTTATCTAGTTTTATATAATTTTACATAATTCTATAAAATTTTATATAAATGATTATGTATAATTTTACATAATTATATAAAATTATATATAAATATAAAAAAAAAATTTATATAATAATTCCCCTACAGCAACATTTGTGGTAATTACCATCAGTCTACTAATTAGAACCTTTGTGATTTGGTATCTGCTTATTTAGTGGAAGGAAAGGTAGTTTGCAATGAGTAGCGCGGTGTGCGATTGATTATGTCAACGATGATGAATCTGAAACAGAATTATGTATTTTTTTTGGGGATTTGAACCCCGGACCCCTGGATCGAGAGACTGCTTGCTCTGCCACTGACCTACGAAGCCTTCTCAAATATTTACTAAAAATGTTTTACAAAATTGACAATCTTTCATGTTTGACACATGTACAATTTTGAGGTTAGATGGTTAAAATATATATAATTATGTATAAATTTATATAATATTATAACATTATATATAATTTAATATAAGCAATTTAATATAATTTTATATAATTATATAAAAAAATATAATATATATAATTATATTAAAATTGATATGGTTTTATATAATTATATACAATTTTACATAATTATATATGATTATACATAATTACATATGATTATATAAAATACTGTTTTCCCAAAATAAGATACTTTATAAAATTTTATATAGTTTTATATAATTATGGTATATAAATTTATACATAATTATAAATAGATTAATATAAAACCATATATAATTGTATAAAACTATATAAAGTTATACATGATTATATATGATTATATAAATTTTTTTTTCCCGGGTGGCTATATTTTTAAATAACTTTGTTTAAAAGCGCTCAAACAGAGATGTAGTTCTTTGTAGAAATGCAGTCCTAAAATCTTTAATTATGTTTTCATAAAAAAAAGCAAATTAATTATTGTGGGCCGTTCTTAAATAAGTATGCACATCTTCATTTTAATTGAGATCGTCTATACCAACTTTCTTCTTTTTGAAATGAAAAAATTAATCAAATTGAACTGAAATACATTATTTTTACCTGAAAGAGAGTTTATTGGTATAGATAAATTAGATTGATACGAGGATGTGCGCATTCGAGCGAAAAGTGGCACATTTCCGAGCGAGGGAAGCAAATGAAGCGCGACGCGGAGCGGCGCGCTTCATTTTCCCGAGATCGGAATGTGCCACTTTGAGCTCGAATGTGCACACTCGGTTTTAAGCATGTTTTACATTAATTTTGGCCAATTAAATTAAACGAAAAATCAGTTGAATAATTTTAATCGGTTTCTCTCACTTGTATCGACGATATTGTTGTATCTTTTCGCTCCCTTCCACTCATTGCTATAGTAAATACGTTTTTCGAACAAAAAATCGATATTTACTAAATTAAATTTACATATACAATTTAAAAGAGCGTAGAATAAGTAGACAAATTTAATAAACACGAGGATGTGCACATTCGAGCGAAAAGTGGCACATTTCCGAGCGAGGGAGGCAAATGAAGCGCGACGCGGAGCGGCGCGCTTCATTTTCCCGAGATCGGAATGTGCCACTTTGAGCTCGAATGCGCACACTCGGTTTTAAGCGTGATTTACAATAATTTAAGCCAATAAATTAGAGCGAAAATTCAGTCAAATATTTTTAATCGTTCCCTCTCACTTGCACTGACGCTATTGTCGTATCTTTTCGCTCCCTTCCACTCATTGCTATGATAAACGCGTTTTTCGAACATAAACTAAACTAAATTGAATAAGAACGACTTGTAATTAAAAAAGTAGCTCTCAAAAAACGCATTCGCAATCGACTTTAAGTAACGCACGAGCACTTCGGCGTAAATTTACAAGAAACAAATGTAAATAGAAGGAAATTAATTCGCATCTTAAACTATATGATCGATAAAAGATCTATTAAGCCGTTTCAGTACAATTACAATTTATCGAAGGACAAACGTCGCAGTTTTTCTTGTAAATACGGGAATAAATTCATTAGCTCATTGTTTATTGTTGGCAATGTGGGACACGGTAGCCGGCCGTTTGTTGAGAACCATATTAATTGCGCCCGAAGGGTGGATTTATGAATCGTGTCCGTTGACGTTATTGCAGATTTAAATTTAAAGCGAGCAATAAAGCATTCGATTCCGATTAATTTCCTAATTTAATTTAATTACACGTTGCGAAGAGTGCGTGTGCATTGGAATTTACATTAAATGTTGACTGATTGACGTCCGAGGCTAAAGAACCTTACGTTTTTCGATAATAATAATTTATTGAAGCCTTGAATTTCATAAAAAAATGCACGCAAACTCTAATTAAGTGCGCCTTTTCCATCTAATTAACTCCCGAGAAGAAAATTAAATAGATATGCACGGCGGAGCGATATTTGGCGAGCGATTAAAAATTTAGCTCTTCGGATAATTGTCGCGAGATTAAATAGTTTCCTGTCGCACAGAAACGACCGGCAAAGAGGCGAGGAACAAATTATTATTGATACTAAAACGACAATAAGAAGATGTGTGGCCCATTAAAGATGTCGGGAAATGAGAAAGAAGCCCGAAAACTCATACAATTTTTTTACTGTGAGAAAGTTGTACCATCTTTAATCTCACGGATTTGATCGTTTAATAACACAATATAACCGAGAATTATTCACACTAGTTTTTTTTCTTCTTATTCTATGTGTGATATTTTTAAACTAGATTTTAGTTGTAAAATCGTTTGAAATGCGGATAAATTAAAAGCGCGCACGAAAAAAAATAAACTGTGTGGAGCTCGCCGTTTGAAACGAACTTGGCACTAATTAAACAGTCCAACTGAAGCCTTCTTTTTATAATTTTAGTTTTAAATTGTAGAATTTCCAGAGACTCGATTAATATTCAAAAGTTATTCATCAACTCTGACAGATTTAAGCTGTAGATCCTGCAGATTATCGACGTTTACTCGGATTTTATGTTAAATCAATCGTTATATCCTGCTTTTTGGAATGAAATCGATTTTTAAATTGGATTACTCATGACTTTAATTGAGTTGGATGGGAGAAAATGCGAAATGATTCGGTTTTTCTTGGAATCTTAATTAGGTGGAGATTGGTTCGATGGTTATGGTTTTACTTGCTTGACGTTTTGTGAATGCAAAGCAATGATTACGAGAATTATGCGCCCATTTGGCTTTAAACATGATTTATACTAATTAGTTTGATTTAGTAAAATTTTGGTAGAAATACAGTTTCTATAACCTATTATAAAACTTTTTTCAAAATAAGTTAATTTATGAGAATCGTTTATGAGAACTGAGTGCGCACATTCGAGCTCAAAGTGGCACATTCCGATCTTGGGAAAATGTGCCACTTTTTGCTCGAACGTGCAGATCCTTGCATAAATTAAATTTGTCTAAAATTAACTCATGTCTTTTAAATCGAGAAAACTAAATAGGCACTAATTTAAAAATTTTTACTCGTAAAAAAGTTAAAGCGTCTATTTTTGAAATTAAATATATTTAAAATCCTTCAAACAGAAATTTGGTTTTTGGTACAAATACAATTTCTTAGAAAACAAGTTAATTATTGTGAATAGTGCTTAAAGCCGAGTGTGCACATTCGAGCTCAAGGTGGCACATTCCGATCTCGGGAAAATGAAGCGCGCCGCTCCGCGTCGCGCTTCATTTGCCTCCCTCGCTCGGAAATGTGCCACTTTTCGCTCGAATGCGCACATCCTCATATCAATCTAATTTATCTATACCAATAAACTCTCTTTCAGATAAAAATAATATATTTCGGTTCAATTTGATTAATTTTTTTCATTTCAAAAAGAAGAAAATTGATATAGACGATCTCAATTAAAATGAAGATGTGCATACTTATTTAAGAACGGCCCACAATAATTAATTTGCTTTTTTTTATGAAAAATAATTAAATATTTTAGGACTGCATTTCTACAAAGAACTACATCTCTGTTTGAGCGCTTTTAAACAAAGTTATTTAAAAATATAGCCATTTAACATTTTCCAAATATCAAATCTAAAAATTGGTGTGGGCTGAAAAGTAAGAAGATTAATATAGACAACCCGATTAGAAATTACTTTGGGAATGCCCTAAGTATCTATCTGGACCCTATTGGGTTTTAATGGGTCATGCCCACTAAGGACCCAATAACAATCCAACTTAGAAATACAAACATGAAAATAAATAAATTTATCAGGATTTTTCAATAAGGATCTATGTGGGATCTAAACGATATAAACCAACATGAAAATAGATAAAGTACTATCAGTTTTTCCCAATAGCCATGAAAATAATTTGATAGTTTTTCCAAATTGGGATCTATGTGAGATATGATTGGGTTAGCTTAATGTAAAAACAAATAAATTTTATGTAGATTCAATTTATCTCCAACAAAGGTATATTACAGTCGAACCTCTATAAGTCGAACCTCGATAAGCTAAATTTTTAATAACTCGAATCTGTTTCTCTAATATTTTTATATCGATAACTCGAATTTGTGATAACTCAAATTATTTTTAGTTTCCCTTTAACTTCGACTTATCGAGGTTCGACTTGTAGATCTACGTATAAATCTAAACCATTTTTCCCACGTGGGTAAATTAATTTAATGATAACTGGGACCTGCTAGGGAATGCCTTAACGCAGCCATACTGGAAGTGCCTTAGTGCCACCTAATTAAAAATACCCTATTGGGATCTAACTGGAATTGTCAGATTACGACCCAAGTATGACCGATCGATTTGGCTTTGAATTTTTTCAAAAAATGTATATTTTATATAATTTAATTTTTCAAGGAAAAATTTTTGGTACCTCTGAATGAGGGACACCCACCATTTTTGCACAGGTGATTACCTATTTACTAATCTATAACATATATTTTTTTCAGAATTTTTTGTTTTGTATAACACAGTTCAATATGAGAAAAATCGGACTGAAGTGCATGTGCATTTCAACGCAAAGAGAATCTACATACATATACAATACATAATTACACTTAACTTATTGGCAGTTAATTATACAGCTATACATAAAAATAATAAACGTAACATTTATAATTATATAAAAAAAAGTTAAATTCATAACATAATGTAAGATAGTTCGTTATTAACCAACACTTGATTACTCCAACATCACAAAAGTACAAAAATACCAAGTTTCGTTCTAATCTTCGTCACTGTTTTCGTTCCGTTTTAAATAAATAACTTAATTTTTCAGAAGGCCGCAGAATTTTAGCTAACTATCCTCCGTATCCAAAATAATAGAATATTATTTATACTAATCTATCACTTTGGCAACGCCATATTACAAGAATAAAAAATGACATGTAGTGCTATTATATATTTATTCAATTGTCTAAATATGAACGAGTAGCAATATCTATATACCTTTAAACATTCACTTCGGGACGGTTTTTTTAATATTGAACTGTGTTGTACCAAACAAAAAATTTTGAAAAAAATATATGTTATAGATTGGTAAATAAGTAATCACGTATAGGAAAATGGTGGGTGTCTTTCATTCAGAGGTATCAATAATGTTTCTTTGAAAAATTAAATTATAAAAAAAATACATTTCTTAAAAAAATTCAAAAGTGATTTTTTGTTACCTTATAGGCTGGATATATGTCTATAACATATCCAAAGCACAAATCGACCGGTCGCGTCGTTTCTGAGAAAAAAAATATTTTCTAAAAACAAAAAGTATTTTTTTATTTAAAAACCATAAGAGCCTGGGCCCTAAAATTTTGTACAATTGTTACTAATACTAAGATACATCACTGGAAAAAAAAAAGCTAAATATCTTCAAGGGCACTTTTCCATGTAAATCCGGCAATGGCCTTTGTCTACTTATTCTACGCTCTTTCAAATTATAAATCTTTTAGTATAGTAAATATCGATTCTATGTTTAAAAAACGAATTTAATATAGCAATAAGTGGAAGGGAGCGAAAAGATACGATAATTTCGTCAGCACAAGTGAAAGATACTGATTAAAATTATTCAACTAATTTTTCGTCCTATTTATTGACCTAAATTATTTTGAATCGGGCTTTAAACCGAGTGCGCACATTCGAGCTCAAAATGGCACATTCCGATCTCGGCACATTTTTTAAAAATTACAGAACACTATTTCTTGTTTGAGCGCTTTTAAACAGTTATTTTAAAAACCATACTTTATATTTTTTTGGTTATTAAAATCTAAATTTGCCAAAAAAAATTAAATTTTTAAACTTAAAAGAGAGAAGTTCAATGTTGGCAAATCTAATTAATACCAGGATGTGCACATTTGTCTTCTCACCACGATCACCTTTAATCTAATTAGCTCTAAAAAAATTGATCAAATATTGTAAGAGCGCATTTTTACCAAGATTTAAACGACTGCTTTTTTTTTAAATTCGCCAACTATTCTATTTTTTTTTATTTGTTTTAACTTTAACCTCAAACTGCTAAATACTGTGCCTTTACATTTTTTAAACGAAAACATTCAGCTATGCACGAAAAGCAAGCCATAAAAACGAATTATATTAAATCAAAGCGAACTAAACAATCGTTAAAAAATAATTTATAGAATTAATAGTTCCTAGAAACGGATTAATTTTGACGTTATGACTCATAAATTAGTTGAAAAACTTTTAAATTAGAAACTTTCCTGGCTATTTTTAAGCCCCATTTAAATAACATGGCGATTCAGATGCCCGAAAGCGCACCAACCTCCCAAACTCGTCATATTTACTACGACCCGCTAAAAAAAAACAACAATACTTTACAAGCTATAAACATAAATAAAAATCAAATTAATGTGTACCCAAAGTAATAAAATTAAGCAGCAGCATATTTAAATAAACAAATATTTGCATAAATATGTTAAACAATAAATTCTTAACAGCGCCGGTACAAAGCCACAATCTTTTGCCGTTTGTTCCCATCCGGAACTTGACGAATTCAATTCTACATCCGGAAAAACTAATTCCGTGCCGAAACGCTAAAATTCGCTACCAACCTTCGGCCAATAATTTCAATGCGAGTGCAGATTGCCAGCCGAAGCACTAAATCGCAATTGAAAGCTTTACAAGTTTTGATTTTCTTGTCTACGAACATTAATTTATTAAATTTTGCCATGTTTAATAAATAGGTCTAATTATACAGCTCCGTGTAATAAATTAAATTGCTTAACATGTTGTAGGTGTGTGTGTGTACGTGCATATCGTAAACTTCGCGTACATTTCGAACATTAATTTCTACCAATGCGCAATTATATTAATAAATTACTAATTGCTGTTAATCGAAGTGCCGTAAAAATCATAGGCGGCCGCGTAATATAGTAACGTTAAACGATTTTCAATTATAGATAGGTACATACAGTAGAACCTCAATTATCTGGACGTCAGTTATACGGATTCGCGATTATCCGGATTGTCAACCGCGTTCGGTCTCGTTGCAAAACTTAAACCTTAGTGTTTCTTACTAAATATTTTATTTTGTATTTCCCACTAAACAGTGTTTTTTTGCTTTGTTTATTTTAAGATAATGTGGGACTGTTTTATTTAGTGATTAATATATGACCAAGTTTTTTCCTATTAAAACGGGACGCTTCGTAATTGTGCATAAAACCGAGTGTGCACATTCGAGCTCAAAGTGGCACATTCCGATCTCGGGAAAGTGAAGCGCGCCGCTCCGCGTCGCGCTTCATTTGCCTCCCTCGCTCGGAAATGTGCCACTTTTCGCTCGAATGCGCACATCTTCGCATTTATTGGATTTTCCTATATTATTTTATTCTTCAATTCAAAAAATTAAAAGTCGAATAAATTAGATCTATTTTTTGTTTGAAAAAGGTTTCTTCCGCACGCCTAATTGTAGCGAGCTCGATAAAAATATTTTCAGGTGTACTTTCGAATATTTACCAATTCGCATTTTTGATTAACTAAAATTGTATATGAGTCAAATTTTCTGAAGTGGGCCACTAAAAATCAACTGGTTGATTTTTATATCATCTTTTGCAGATTGTGGAAAATTTATATGGGTGATTCTATAAAAGTTAGGCAACCTTTGACCTAATTTTGTTTGTATAGTTTTAGGTGAAAATGTTCTAGTATTTTATTATAAAGATATAGGTAATCTAATAAATACACTGTTCCAAACAGGGCCAGTCACTTTTTCAAACAATTTTTGAGATATTTGGATTTTTCTAAATTTGAATGACAGGGAACTGACGAGGTTACCAGGGTACAAATGAAATATATCATTTGTTAAAAAATACAAGACTTATTGCGACTTTGATACAACTATCTTAAAATTTTACAATGCACACATTTTATGAATAAAATCATATTAGAAAGAATTGTTATTTATATTAGAAAGTATTAAAATTAATGGATAAATGTATGCACTATATATCAGCACCATGGTAATACGTCTCTTGTCAAAATTTCGGACATGGAACTGACGACACGGAACTGATGAATGAGACACAATTCTAAGATTATAATTTAAAGTAAAATTTCTACCGGATTTTCCATTAACCCTCCATTAGGCGCGCAGATCACATGAAAATTCAGCTTTATTTCTTCTTGAATAATTTCTAAATTATTTAACCTTGAATGCTGAAACTTTAAGTACCTTCGTAACAACTCTCATGTAGCATCTCCTAGCAGTTAATAATCCGTTATCACCAATATATTTAGAGAAAAAAAATTTCAAACGTTGCAATGCATCTAAGTGGATGACATATCGTCGGCGATACTGCAATACCGCGTAACTAGCTTTTCTCATAAGGTCGAATTTTCAATGTTAGTCTCTATGGAAAAAGCTAGTTACGCGGTATTGCAGTATCGCCGACGATATGTCATCCGCGCGCCCAATGGAGGGTTAATAGGATGATATATTTTAACAAATCACATTTTGTCAGAAATAAATCACAACGAAATATATCTACGTAAAGAAATAACTACTCGCCATAGAACTGATATTTTGTCTGGAACTGCACGTGCTTACGAGATAACAACGCCGTTTTCACTGTTTTCAAAATGCCTGTCGTATACAGGGCGCGCTTTTCAGCTAACTTTACTACCAATACTAAATACTGAATAAGAATTTAATATGTTAATGTTCACTGGAATTGGACACAATAAAACCACAAATTGTTAACTTGCAACGTTTCGTTTCTTTATTGAAACTTTATCAAGCAACTGAAAATTAACAAACTATAACAAAAATAACTACAAGTATTTTATAAAATAATATAAATTATAAAATACCTTAACAACACAAAAAGGAAGTTAACCATTAAAACTCAATAATTCTACATGTGTCAAAATGATGTCCAACAAATAACAACATACTTTAAATTTCCTTACATCAAAGAATTGTCCAGTAGTATAGATCGTTTTATTAGACCAAGAGGTGGAAAACTAGCATTTTATAATATAAAAACAATTAATACAGTTTATAGCAAATTAAAAGATCCAATTCCTCTTCTTCAACAATCTGGTTTGATTTATAAAATACCATGTAGCTGTGGAAGTAGTTACATTGGTCAAACAAATCAAAGACTTGAAGAAAGATTAAAACAACATAAAAATGATTGTAAAAATATAAATTATGTTAAACCAAACAAAACAGCATTAGCTATGCACCATTTTGATGTTGGACATCAATTCCAATTTGAAAACGTTTCCATTTTACATCGTGAACAAAATATACATAAAAGAAATTTAAGTGAAATGGTTTATATCAAAATTAATAAAACTGTAAATTTGCGTTCGGATACTCAAGGCCTTAGTTTAATATATAATGACATCTTAAATAAAATTAAAACATAAAACTAAAATTAATCATAAAATTTAAATCAAAATTATACAACTACAAATAATTTTCTTTTTAGAATCATAGTTACAGTCTTTCATGTAATTATTTAGAATCATAGTTACAATCTTTCATATTTTTATAAAAAAAAAAACTTTCATTTTGACGTATATAATTATTTAGAATCATAGTTGCAATCTTTCATATTTAAAAATCTTTCATTTTGACACATGTAGAATTATTGAGTTTTAATGGTTAACTTCCTTTTTGTGTTGTTAAGGTATTTTATAATTTATATTATTTTATAAAATACTTGTAGTTATTGTTGTTATAGTTTGTTAATTTTCAGTTGCTTGATAAAGTTTCAATAAAGAAACGAAACGTTGCAAGTTAACAATTTGTGGTTTTATTGTGTCCAATTCCAGTGAACATTAACATATTATAAGATATTGGACGTGAACATTATGATTAATAAGAATTTAATGTTTGAATTTCTATAATTGGGAGGAATTTCAAATTTTAAAATTGGACACAGAACTGACGGATAAAAGTAAACATAGAGTTCATCATTTTTTTTTAAAGATTACTGTATTCGATTTTATGATAAAAGATGTTAAATAAATTAGTCAATACTTCATAATTTATAGTGGAATAGTAAAATTTACAATTAATTGAATATATTTTAACATACAATCACTAAATTATGGAATTCGGGAGATGTGACATAACAAGGTACTGATGTTTTGAACATTTATTGTGTTATTTTACAAACTCGCGTTTAAAAAAATACATCTAAATTGGGTGAGCAGGCAAAAGGAGCATGGATTTTTTAAAATGTAATGAAATATTTGCAAAAAATGATAAAATTCTTTCTCTATTGAATGATGACATCAAGTTGCCCAACTTTTGTAGAATCGCCCATATGACAAAATTAATGTCTCCCAATATTTTTGAGTAATTTTTATTTTTCTGAAAATTAGAAACAAATTAGTTTTAAGGCACATTTTGTAGACACTGTTATAATTAGACTTCATTTATGGATTAATTCAATTTTTAAATATAAAACAATATTTATATGTTACATAGGGGGTACATCAAAATTTTAGAATGACTTGGGTAGGGTATGTTAAAAAAAAGGTTGAGAAATAAAAGTCAAAATTCGGAAAAAGTTAAAATATTGTTTTTTTATGTACGATGAAGTCTCCCAGCTAGTCTAGTTTAAAAGTACTAAATTAGAAATGCGGTTTTTGGTAAAAATACCCTACTGTAATTTTTAATTACAAGAAAAGCGAAAAGTGGTACATTTAGTTTAGTTTGATTTAATTAATATTATTTGTAAAAGAGAAGAATAGGATAGGCAAATTCAATTATTAAGGAGTATGTGCACTTTCAAGTGAAAACTTCTTCCGAATAGAAAATCTGGATTTGAAGGATTTGTTATTAATATAGTCGAATCCAATTAACACGAAGATGTGCGCATTCGAGCGAAAAGTGGCACATTCCGAGCGAGGGAAGCAAATGAAGCGCGACGCGGAGCGGCGCGCTTCATTTTCCCGAGATCGGAATGTGCCACTTTGAGCTCGAATGTGCACACTTAATTTTAAGCATGACTCACAATAATTTATGTCAATAAATTAAACGAAAAATCAGTTGAATAATTTTAATCGGTCCCTCTCACTTGTACCCATAAGATTATCGCATCTTTTCGCTCTCTTCCACTCATTGCTATAGTAAATACGTTTTTCGAACATAGAATTGATATTTACCACACTAAATTTAGACTTATGATTTTAAATAGCGAAAAATAAGTAGACACATTCAATAAATACGAGGATGTGCGCATTCGAGCGAAAAGTGGCACATTTCCGAGCGAGGGAAGCAAATGAAGCGCGACGCGGAGCGGCGCGCTTCATTTTCCCGAGATCGGAATGTGCCACTTTGAGCTCGAATGTGCACACTCGGCTTTTCGCCACGATTAACAATGATCAATTTACTTAAAAAAATTCTAGTAATTCTAAAACCGTAGTTGCGCTCTCAAAATGTCACATTATATATATATATATATTATATAACGTCACATTATACGTGTATATAGCTAAAATTCGTTTTTTTTCTATACATTCAATTAACCGAATTTTCGATTATCCGAATGAGCTGCAACAATAATTAGTCCGGATAACCGAGCTTCCACTGTACGTCAAAAGCGGTTCTAAACTGCCATTGGATAGAATTTTTCCTCGATTTACATTTTCAAAGACTAATTTCAACACGTAATAATAATAATTTGCGATAATTATTGTTGTGTTGCCGGTAAATTCGCGCGGTGTGCCGATCGAAAGACAAAGAGCCGGCAAACCAACGAGCGACGTTAATTATTATTACAAGAAGTCGATTTATTTGATTGAAATTAAATTATCGCCTTTTAGTTTATTTTAATGCCTTTAACTATTCGTGTAAGTCGATTAAGACGTAGATAGCGCGAGAACAAAGCGTTTCCATGTAAATATATTAACTCTGATTCATTAATAAATTTCCGAGTTATGTGTAGATAGAAATAAGACATGTGTATGTGTCTTTGGCTCAACAAAAGCACAAGCAATCGCCTTCGGAACGTACAGGGTTAGATTCGAAACGATAGAACCGAACGTCCGAAGGAGGAGAAAAGCGACTTTGATTGTTACACAATTACTTTGTAGATTAAAGAGATAATTTTGTTAGCTGTTGACCTCATACATTGCTCGGGCTAACTTATTTTGACAATGATTGATTGCAAGGCCGCAATAAATGATTTGAAGAAAACGGGCGAAAAACAATAACTCAATTTTTTCGGCGATTTTGCGGTAGAAAGAACGAAAGCCGGTTTGATCGGAAAACTGCCCAATTAGCCAAATGTTAATGGAAAAATTAACGACTAAGTTTTTATGAAAGAGCATCAAAAATCAAGTGGAGTAGTGAAAGAATTTTTCTCATCGGATAATGGGAACATTGCTAAAAACGCGTTTGAAAATCAGCCTAATATCCCTAGCTGAAAAATGGAAAATAATTTGTTTTTAATTTCAAAAAAAGTAATTATTTAGTTAAAATTTTATTTTTTCAATTATTTTGACACTTTTGTCGTCGTTTTCATAATTTATTTGCATTAAAAATTCACTTAAAAAACTTTTCAAGCGTTTAGGCGCAGCTCACTTTTCAAAATCGAACAACTCCATGTTCCCAATACTTTTTTTTCGATAGAAATGATTAGCATAGTTTAAGAAACAAAATGAGTGGAGTCACAAATTTTTCCGAAAAATGGGCAGTTTTCTGAATAACCGGCTTTAGTTCATTTCGAATTAGCATCGCTTCGGGATGATAAATAAGCGGACGTCAATTACTGTTGGTGTTCTTTTAGCGCATGGACGCCTTCGAAGACGTCTTTCGGCGTGTGCTCTTGCGGACAATTGTTGATTGCAATAAATCACGTTCGCTTCCGACGGTTTTCGTTTGTCTGTAGTTTTTGGTTCGGCTTTAACGGACGTTAAATTAAGAGCTGTTTGTGACTTTTGCACAGAAAAAATGCATTTTAGGTATTAAAGCGAAGAATGTGAAGTTTTTCAACTAAATTAACCCAAATTTTGTTTTGCAAAAGTAAAAGCTGACATTTTAAGGCTTTCAAAGGTTATAAAGACAAGACATGTAAATTCTTTCTTTATTAATTGCTGAATTTGCTCAAATATGCGTGCTCTACATTTGTCGTTATCTCGTTTGAACTTTTGAACTTTTTTTTTGTTTTTATAAATCATTCAAATAGTAATTCTACTTTAATAATAGTTTATTGTAGTTGGAGGGGATTGCACGGCTGTCCCATTTGAAAATTCAGCAAAGGCAAATTTTTTTTTCTACACTGCGAAAAAACATATTTTGGTCGAGTCGTACTAATTGAAAACGTATTAAGGAAAAATTGCAGTCATTTTCTAATATACTATCAAAATTTAAAAAAAAAATTTAATGTAACTTTTACGGTACTTACAAAGATGAGAATTGTAAAATAATTTAACCATTTATTTTTTGGCCAATTCAAAACCCAGTAGAAGCCTCTACTTAATTGTTCAAATTGTAACTTATTGAAAAAAATAATGGGCTACTAGTTTTACGGTTAATAGAATCAAAAGGTATAATGTGTATATTTATTATGTTTTTAATCGTGACCACAAAATCTAACATTTTTAATTAAGTATATACTTATATTGATAATAAAAAATGAAAATTAATTAGAAATTATTCTAGTTTTATTATTGGTTTTTATTTTAGTTAACAACTACTTTTAAAGTTGCGTAACGTATACAATTATTGGTTTATTAAAATATAAAATATTTTATTTATAATACTAGCTGCGAAAGTTTGATTTTCGATCGTCGTGCGGCGGTAGTAAAGTGGTCGATTTCTCCATGTCAGAATAGTTTATAATTTAGTTGCTCCTTTCTGCACTAGAGTGCAAAGTGCGTACTTTCGCTCTTCTCTCTTCTATTTATTCTCTTCTGTATTCTAAACCGCTATGGTTTGTTTTAGTATTTGCTGCCAATTTGTTTATTTAATTACGCAATTTCAATAAAAAGTAGTAATCAGCGTATTAAATTAAAAACTTCTCCGTTGAGGCGTTTTATTTATTTATTCTTTTTGTGAACAATTAAATGTTTGATTATTAATTACTCTCAAATCAAACTTTCGCAGCGGGTTTTACAAAAAATATTGTTCGATACGTATACGTAAAACGAGGTACCCAGTAGACTTGAATTGACAACACTTGTCTTACAATTAGACAAGTAAATGTATCATAACCTTAGCGTTACAATACATTTAGATTCTTGAACTGAATCAATAATTTTTTTGATTTTTCTTTAACTTTCAACGACGTCCAAAAACTTCGTCTGTTTTCTGGCATTAATAGAACTAATTTTGCAATAATTTTTTTTTAATTAAAATACTCCACGATATTTATTTTACATTTTAGGTAGTCTTAGAATGACTGTATTTTGAATGCGTCAAACAAAAAATTGCGTTTATTAAGTTTAAAAAAATTAATCACCTACTTTTTGAAAAAAAACTGATTTTGATAAAATAAAACCAAACTGTGTATAAGAACAAAGATACCAATCAAATTATATTTGGAAATTTAAAATGAGACAGCCGTGTGACATTTCCGATAGTAGAAAAACGATTCCTAGAAGATAATTTATATTTTTTTATTAAAAAAAGGCAAAAAAAAACTGAACAAAAACAATTTTTTGATTTGAATAAGAGAAGGTTAATATAAACAAATCTAATTAATTTACTCTTTAAACATTCCTAACTGAAAATTAAAAAATTCCAGTGGCGTATCCAGATCTTCTTAAGGCTTCCGTTATTTTATATAATTTTTCACCAATTGGGGTCATTAAGGAATTAATCTTGCATTTAGTTTGTATTTAATTATTGGGGGTTCTACAGCCCGTTGCCCTCCCTCTAAGCACGGCATTGGCAAATCTTCAATTTAAATTTCAATTAATTTATTTAACTAGTAGTAGGCTTGCAATTTATATTATGAAACATTTTAATATGAAATAGGAAGTTAATTTTGGCTAGCCATAAGAGGGAAAAATAACTTAAAAATTTAATAAACAAAAATATTTAATCACAGACATTTCTGTCGAAAAAAAACATGTTATGCGAGATAAACATTCAATTAAACGGCGACGAAGATTGCCTCGCACTAAACGGCGGTTGTCCTTGTTGATACTTATATTTTAGCACCTTGTTATTAATTCAAAAACTATGCAGATTAATTTAGCAATTAATTTCAGAACCATGAAGTCGAAAATAATTAGTACTTACCAATACGAAAAAAAGTACGCACTACTTCCAAGATATTAATTGCAAATTCTTGACGATTTACATTGAAGATTTCCCATAACCGTATGCAATATTTTAATAAGGGAAAGTAGCGAATAATTTTCCACAATCTCTTTGGCGAATTGGGTATATGGAACGAATCTATTTCGTTCAGCGCAAAAGGTCTGTAATGTAATAACGCCTACGTAGGGCAAATCCATAAATTCTTAAAATACCGAAAAGACATGACTTAGAACCGATGCGATCGCTATCGGACAAAATAATTTCAAAATAGGCGTCTTGTAAAATGGAATTTGCAATGTTTACAATGGGCTTAGCATGCAGAATTCTAACACAGGCAACGCCCATCACGATGCCGCAATATTTTCGCCACTTAAAGCACGAGACACGATATAGATTTTTTTTCAAGTCCTTAAATGTGTATGATCGCAAAGGTAACAAGTCGAAGAAAGCCATCATTTTGTAAAAGGAGATGATTAAATTTCAGCTCGCAACGCTATCCTTCTTTTTTTCTGCAATAATCGCTTTTACGACGTGTGCTCGGTTTCTTTAGACATTACTAAATGCGAGATGAATATTATGCTTCCGTGTACGCGATACTTATTAACCCATCAATTCGCTTCTTGTTATTAACATTATTGAGATGAAAGTAGGCTACGATGGGCAACTCGGAAAAAAATCCAAATTGGATTCGCATTTTTACGGTGGAACGCTATGGATGTTAGTTATTTTCTATTCACTTTTTTAATAAAATGTTCTTAACATTTTTATTGGGTTTTTTTTTATTGCACAAAATCGATCAAGTGAAACTTGAATTTAGTTAATTTAAGAAAACTAATTTTTGAAAATTTTATAGTGTGTCAATTTGCTTTGGGGTCATTCATAAAGTGCGTTCGCAAAGAGGGGGACGGTAGGGGTATTGTTACAGTTAGTCATCTGAGAAAGTAAATTAATTATTGTGAATCGCGCTTAAAACCGAGTGTGCACATTCGAGCTCAAAGTGGCACATTCCGATCTCGGGAAAATGAAGCGCGCCGCTCCGCGTCGCGCTTCATTTGCCTCCCTCGCTCGGAAATGTGCCACTTTTCGCTCCAATGCGCACATCCTCGTATTTATTGAATGTGTCTACTTATTTTTCGCTATTTAAAATTATAAGTATAAATTTAGTGTGGTAAATATTGATTCTATGTTCGAAAAATGTATTTACTATAGCAATGCGTGGAAGAGAGCGAAAAGATACAATAATCTAGTTGGTACAAGTGAGAGCGACCGATTAAAATTATTCAACTGATTTTTTGTCTAATTTATTGACATAAATTATCGTGAATCATGCTTAAAATTGAGTGTGCACATTCGAGCTCAAAGTGGCACATTCCGATCTCGGGAAAATGAAGCGCGCCGCTCCGCGTCGCGCTTCATTTGCCTCCCTCGCTCTGAACTGTGCCACTTTTCGCTCGAATGCGCACATCCTCGTATTTATTGAATGTGTCTACTTATTTTTCGCTATTTAAAATTATAAATCTAAATTTAGTGTGGCAAATATTGATTCTATGTTCGAAAAATGTATTTACTATAGCAATGAGTAGAAGAGAGCGAAAAGATACAATAATCTAGTTGGTACAAGTGAGAGGGACCGATTAAAATCATTCAACTGATTTTTTGTCTAATTTATTAACATAAATTATCGTGAATCATGCTTAAAATTGAGTGTGCACATTCGAGCTCAAAGTGGCACATTCCGATCTCGGGAAAATGAAGCGCGCCGCTCCGCGTCGCGCTTCATTTGCCTTCCTCGCTCTGAAATGTGCCACTTTTCGCTCGAATGCGCACATCCTCGTATTTATTGAATGTGTCTACTTATTTTTCGCTATTTAAAATTATAAGTCTAAATTTAGTGTGGTAAATATCGATTCTATGTTCGAAAAATGTATTTATTATAGTAATGAGTAGAAGAGAGCAAAAAGATACAATAATCTAGTTGGTACAAGTGAGGGAGACCGATTAAAATTATTCAACTGATTTTTCGTCTAATTTATTGACATAAATTATCGTGAATCATGTTTAAAATTGAGTGTGCACATTCGAGCTCAAAGTGGCACATTCCGATCTCGGGAAAATGAAGCGCGCCGCTCCGCGTCGCGCTTCATTTGCTTCCCTCGCTCGGAAATATGCCACTTCTCGCTCGAATGTGCACATCCTTTGTATTGATAGAAGTTACCCATATTGATTTTCTCTCTTTTAGGTTTAGAAAGTAAAATTCAACCAAATTTTCGATTTTTTATTAAGAAAAAGTTCTAGCGTTAATTTTCTACCGTAGGTTTGTTTAAAAGCACATAAACAGACATTTGGTTTTTGGTAGAAAATGGTCCTGACTGATTGCAAATTAAATTAACAAACTGTTAAATAAAACGTTACAATAATATAGGATTTATCGACTTCAAAACGTTTATAATTTTTTTTTTAAATTAGTTTTTATTTTATTCATAAAATTTACAGTATCTATATTATTCAACGTTTTTTTTTTTTTAGAATTTGCCAACTTATTTTTTTTATCACCAAAACCGAAATTTTCTCAAATTTTATGTAATGTCATTAAATATTGACCAAGCTCCATTTATTGACCAGGCATCGTAAAAATTTAAATTAAAAAACACTAGTGATTTAATTTTATAACAAATACCTACCTATTTAATTATTAATTTCATATTATATTTTAAACATATAAATCTGGATACGCAAAGCTATGGGCGGTATAAACATTAAAAAAAAGTTTATGCTCAGACTTATACAAATTTAAAGACTAAAGAAAAGTGTTATCTTAGATAAAAAAGTCATTATATAATTTTATAAGTACCATGCTACTTGTCAATATTTGGGGCATATAGTAGTGTTAAATGGTCAATATTAAGAGCTATCAGCTATGATATAAATTATTACAATTTGAAGATAATTACACTGCGCGACAAATAAAAAAAAATTAAATACCCTCTTCAAATTTTTTTGTTTATCTATTTATACTTATCGCTTAATAACAATATATATGTATTTTTTTTCTAACACGTACCATTTTTGAGGTACACTTATTAGTAAAAAACCAAAAAATAAACATATAGTAGGTACAGTGAAATTTTATTTTATTCAACACCCTTTAAACTACTTATAGTGATCGAGCTATTCCAACAGACAAAATTTTGTGCTGCATGGTTGAAAGAAAATTCAAGGTTGATTTTGGTAAGGTCTCTTGGAATAGCTCGATCATTATAAGTGGTTTAGAGAGCGTTAAATAGAATAAAGTTTAACTGTACATACATATTTTAATTTTTTTTAAAAATCATTAAAAAAAACCCAAGACAAAAATCTTATTAATATATTTGTACACATTAAAACTATCATATAAGATAGAAAAGAAATATTGTTCAAAATAAATGACAAATTTTCCTTTTATTCATTGGCCTCCCTCGTTCTGAAATGTGCCACTTTTCGCTTGAATGTGCTCATCCTCGTATTTATAGAATTTGTCTAGTTATTCTTCCCTCTTTCAAATTATAAATCTAAATTTAGTGTAGTAAATATCGATTTTACGTTCGAAAAACATATTTACTATAGCAGTCAGTGGAAGGGAGCGAAAAGATACAATAATTTCGTCGGTACAAGTGAAAGGGACCGATTAAAAACATTTAACTGATTTTTTATATAATTTATTGACCTAAATTATTTTGAATCGTGCTTAAAACCGAGTATGCACATTCGAGCTCAATGTGGCACATCCCGATCGTGGAAAAATGAAAAACTTTGGACTCGAAGGTACACACGCAATTTCAAGCATGATTCACAATAATTAATTTGCGTTCTCAACAATTTTGATAAAAAATAACAACACTGTATTTATACCAGAAAGACCAATTGTCTGATATAGTGCTTTTAAACAGAAGTTTCTCCCTCTCCACCCCTTCTTGTAAATTACCAACATAAAGTAAAAATATATGTAGGGCTTTTTAATGATTTGAGCTTTAACAACTTGTAAACAACTCTGGCTCGATTGACCTAAAGAAAAAAGCGGTTTGATACTTTCCTTTCGGCCACGCGAAGAAGTTTTTCAAACGAATAAAAGAACAACAACCAAGGGTGGTTCGCGTAAAGGAAGTAATAAAACGCAATTATAAACATTGAGTGCTTGGCAGTTATGAATTTCATGGTTCTCAACATTAATTGTAGTTTTTAGTGCGTTTTGCCGTGGGCGTTTCTGCTTCTTGTTGGTGCTAATAATAATAAAGACGCAGAAGAAGAGGAACAAGTTATAAAAGTTGATTAGGCCATTTATTACAATTTTATTTCCGAGATTTTAACGATAATTGATTTTATAGAAGATCAGCATTTATATGTGAGAGTGTAGTTATATAATGAACTATTCATGTAACATTCATGTGGAAATTATCTTAAGCAAGACAACTACATTTCAACAGTTTTACGATTGAGATCTGTGAGACCGCAGGTGGCAGCTTATACCGATACAAATCTAAATAATAATCCCAACAAGTTCCTTTTCGCTTTTGCGGTTTAAACGGTTCCGTTGTAAACGGAGGGCCGAAGACGGGCCGCCGCAAGTCAAAAATCTTTCAGTGCCGGGCGAAATTGAATCTGACCATATTTTTGGACATTCAACCTTGAAGTTCAATCGCGCTCCTTTGGGCGTGGCGGAGAACAAATACTGTTATTTTAATTTTAATTTTGTTAATAATATCCTAAAAGCATTAACCTTATTACAAAATCGAAGTTTATAATTACAGTTCCACAAGAATGACCTTGCTCGTTTTTTTTTTGCTTTTCGCGCTTTTATTAATAACGTCAGATACAATTTATCATTTAAATAAATAAATACGAACTTAGAAGGTTGAGTTTACATTGAAATGCAACCAACAATTTTTTTCCTCATATCGGAAATTAAACGAGACCATTTCTAGGTCATAAGTTTTTATTTGGAAAAGCTTACAAGGTCATAGCATTTCTTTCTTTCACTTTGAAATACTTTTTGAAATTGCTAGAGAATATGATTTTACATCTTCTTCTGCCTTCTGGTGCTATTAATATCTCTAAATTACTTTGAATATTAAATTTAAAAGCCATAAATTCTTTGCAGTAAAAGTTTATTCCACTTTCGCAATCTCTAATGCTGTATTTATGAACCAATAGATTTATACAGGATACACGCAGATTCTTGGTTGAGATTTATATTTTTAAAAAACGTGTACAAATTCCGCAAGCCGCACTAGATACACATACACGACCAATTCTCTGATTTTCATTGACGAATTTAAATGAAAATCGTTGAATGAGTGTACTTTTTACCTTTTTGAATACATTTATGCTATTGTTGGAGAAAAAAGTATAAAAATCTGGTGATATATGCCACTGTTACCTTTTGAGTAATTTATTCTTGTTTTACATCTCGTTAAATGACGTCTAAGATGTTGGAAATATTATTAAATTAGTTTTTATTTATTGTTTATAATTCTTTACGTGGTGATGGGCAATTCGGGGAAAAATGTATCACTTTTTGATCAAACTTGAGTAAATCACATTTTAATTTTTTTTTCTGTTAAAAAAACGTTTCTAATATAAAATCAAAAGAATTACCAATCTTGTCCAATAGATTTTTATATAACTGATTGATTAATGTAGACCATGTCGAAAAGTCGAGCTTAAAGTGGTAAAGTGAAAAAGAAAATGTAGAGCTTTTCCATGAAATGAATTTGAAGAAAACACAATTTTGAAATATTAAAGAGGTTATTCATAAAATACGTCACCCAAGATTTCGTCTTTTTTGCCCTTTGCCCCCTTTTGCACTTGGTCCCGGGCGTCACGTTTTTTACAACCCTTCTAACAAATACAACATCACAAAAGGTAACCCCTAACCCATGTTAATAATAATATAATACAAATATTTATAAATTGAAATATTTATTGCTTTGGTAATATAATTTTTTTAATAAATAAATATATATCTAAAACAGGGTTGCAAAAATCCTAATGTAAAAATTATGCAATTGTCATTTTTTAATGTTAATGGTTTTTTGATGTAGTAGTCATTAAAAAAAATTGTCAATACAAAATACCAGAGAGACTCATTTAAAAAAATGAGTATTGAAAGGCAATGCATTACTCAGTCAAAAAATAGGGATTGAGGAAATAAAAATAATTAATCGTATTACAATTTTTATTTTTAGTAAATTATTACCACATTTGATAATTAGTCTACCGGTTATTACTCTTAAATTTTAACCATTTGTCATTAAATAGAAAAGTTTAATTATTTTTAGGTTAAACAACAAAATAAACGAACTAATTTAAACAAACGTCCATCTATGGGGTGATAGCCGTCTATCTACTGGTGATATAAACTTTTTTCGAATGTTCTCTTTTTCGTTTCTACTACTAGTTGGTAGTAAAATAAGTAAAATAAATAAAATAAATAAATAAATTAGATATACCTAAATTATTATCATAAATAGATAGTATTTTTTTTTGAATGAATGCCCAAAAAATATGTTTTACTATTTCACATAAAAAAAATTAATTAATTTGTAAAAGTCACTAGCCAATTTATTCATGTTTGCTTTGATTTTGATTTACACTATTTTTTTCCTGAACCTAACTACTGCATAAATCAGTGAATAGATGTACAGTTGGTGAGCTCCAAGATTTGATTCTTTTAAGGGAGGCGCAGTAACATAAAGTTCGGAAACCACTACGTTAACTATAATAATACAATATGAATATTATTAAACTTTCAAATAAACTTTATTTCATTTAATTGGCCCTAGTTTTCTGATACATAGTTGACTTTAATTAAATTCTGCAAAATTTATAGTTGTACAAAATAAAACAATTCAAAAAAAGATTTATTCAGTATTAATTATTTTAGAATATTGAATTCTCAATTTAATGTAGAAAAACATAAAATGCATTGTTTTTTAGTAGTGTGTCGTAATTTAATACGACCAATTTAAGAATACCCACCGGTTTCAGCACTTCGAACGTCTGAATCAAAAAAAATGTCAATATCACGTTTTCTTCAAAGTGCTAGGCCTTATTCAAAATTTCTTGGCAGATACTGATAAGTGATCAGCAGAAATGAGCAAATCTGATCATTCACGAATTTCATGGAATTAGGTTTCGAAAAATATTGTGGAATAATAGAATAAATACATTTTGCCATCTCACTAGCTGAAGTCTTTTACTGTATCTACCTATACCATGAGTCATGTTGTACTGCTCTGGTACTGGTGCCAAAAAGGGCATTAGCATTAACATTAGCATTGGACACTGAATCGAGTAAAATTCGCACTATCACTCATTGATTTTTATTATTTCCGTCAAAATATGTTCATTCTATTACTTCGCCACTTTTCAAAACATGTAATTTGCGAATGGTCACTTTTGCTCATTTACGCTGATCACTGATTAATTCGATCGATGATTATTATCAACGGACCCCATTCGCTCTTAGCGAAATCGCAACGGAATAAAATTTTCCGCCCAAAAAAATATTTAAGATTGTTTGAAAAAAAGGTGTGTAGATATAGTTGGCTGTCGAGCCTTATTAAATCTTTTCAGCTTTTTGTATCGGTAATTAATTGGCGTTGGATTTGGCCGAACGAAAAAAAAAATTTGTACGTGTGTAAGATTTCGAATGGTTGACATAAATCTCGCATGAAAAAGATCGGGCATCAGATAAGAGCAATATAAATTAAGTATCTTAAAAGGAGTTATGTTTTGGCTACCAGTTTTTTGCGATACGTATTGCTGATGGCGCCCTTTGTAGCACGCAATGTCAAAATAGCTTTCTACAAAGTGCAACGGAAAAAAATTGCAGTAGTAATGTAATAAAAAAAAAAAAACTCGGTAAGGCTCAATTAAAATTCGAAGAATAGAAATAGATCACAATTTGCTTCGGGCAAGTTGCAAGATGTGGGCGGCTGGTATCAATTAAGTTTCACTCCTTATTTAGGTTTAATGGATTCTGTCTTGTTGTATGTGTTTAGATGTGTAACAACCGTCTTACAACTATACCTTTAGCAACTGAAATAACATGTCGTGTTATTTTTTTGTGCGCTTTATTTATGTTGAACCGTTCGCCTTGGTCGCTGAATAGCGTTCCGTTTTGTAACGCAAGAGGATAGCAAAGAATGCAGTATCTCTTCAATGAACGGACTGCATTGTTACGAGATTTTTTCTGGTAGAAATTTTTTGGTCGTTTTTATGCGCTACGCCCTACTGACTTTAGAAAATCGTAATTAAAAGGTAGAAAAACTCGATGGAATGTGGTAATTATAATGCACTGAACTTATGCAAGGCTTTCTAATGGTAAATATAAGTAATTGCAGGATATTAATTTACATTTGATGCATTCTTAATAATTTTGCAAAATTCTTAATTAACTCGTAGACAAATTTACTTTTATGCACTGTTAAAAATGACCATAGATGTAAGAAGATGTTTTGGGTGCGCCACTGCTATTTTCTAATCGAAGTTATACTTCTTTGGGCGCGTTGAGAGTGAAATTTTAGCAGGCGATGGAGGTTATGCGCGCGCAGCTAACGAACATTCGACAGTATGAAGTTAGCCACCTAAGAAAGTTTGTGAATTATTGTGAATCACGCTTAAAACCGAGTGTGCACATTCGAGCTCAAAGTGGCACATTCCGATCTCGGGAAAATAAAGCGCGCCGCTCCGCGTCGCGCTTTATTTGCCTCCCTCGCTCGGAAATGTGCCACTTTTCGCTCGAATGCGCACATCTTCGTATTTATTGAATGAGTCTACTTATTTGTCGCTATTTAAAATTATAAGTCGAAATTTAGTGTGGTAAATATCGATTATATGTTCAAAAAACGTATTTACTATAGCAATGAGTGGAAGGGAGCGAAAAGATACGATAATCCCGTCGGTACAAGTGAGAGGGACCGATTAAAATTATTCAACTGTATTTCGTCTAATTTATTGACCTAAATTATCGTGAATCATGCTTAAAATTGAGTGTGCACATTCGAGCTCAAAGTGGCACATTCCGATCTCGGGAAAATGAAGCGCGCCGCTCCGCGTCGCGCTCCATTTGCCTCCCTCGCTCGGTAATGTGCCACTTTTCGCTCGAATGCGCACATCCTCGTATTGATTAAATGTCTCTATTTATTTTTCGCTATTTAAAGTTATAAGTCTAAATTTAGTGTGGTAAATATCGATTCTATGTTCGAAACGTATTTACTATAGCAATGAGTGGACGAGAGCGAAAAGATACAATAATCTTATCGGTACAAGTGAGAGGGACCGATTAAAATTATTCAACTGATTTTTCGTCTAATTTATTGACATAAATTATCGTGATTCATGCTTAAAATTAAGTGTGCACATTCGAGCTCAAAGTGGCACATTCCGATCTTGGGAAAAAGAAGCGCGCCGCTCCGCGTCGCGTTTTATTTGCTTCCCTCGCTCGGAAATGAGCCACTACTCGCTCGAATGCGCACATCCTCGTATTTATTAAATATGTCTTCGTATTCTTCGCTCTTTCAAATTATAAATCTAAATTTACTGTAGTAAATATCGATTTTATATTCAAAAAATGTATTTACCATAGCAAATGAGTGGAAGGGAGTGAAAAAATACGATAATCTCGTCGGTGCAAGTGAGAGCGACCGATTAAAATTATTCAACCGTGTAAATCGGTAAATGGGTAAACAGTGAGAAAATTCGATTTTTTTATATATATAGTTTGGAAACCACTGGTTTAGCTATACACAAACGTAAAATTATATTTAATTTAATTACGTCAAAAAAGTATAACTTCCAATGTATGCACAGAAGCACAGGCACCGGTTTCTTTTTAATTAAAAATCTGCTCATTCTACTAAAAAGCGGCACATTTCTGAGGAAGGCAAATTTTTATGATATCGGAAATGTGCTACTTTGTGCTCGACTTCAAGTACAATTTACAATAATTAATTTATTTACTAAAAATTAAATATAAATCGATCATTAGTTAAGTAGGAATCAAATTAATGGCAAATATCAGTAGCGCCCTCCAAAGAAACAATTCTGAGTGCGCCACTGTTACAATCGAAAATAAATACAAATGAAAAATATTAGTGAAATCAAAAGTGTTAAAGTGGATGAAAAAAAATTGAATAATAAATTAAATTTTGATTTTAAGAAAGGTAAGTGAATCAAAATTTTAATTTTTTGATTGTTTTTTGGTTTTGTTTTTTTGTGCATTATTATTTTTGATTTTTTATTGTGTGTCGTTTTTAAATGTTTCGTTTGCGTTCTTATTATTATTTCTTTGGAATGTTTTCTACATTAATGTATTTAGTTTAGTAGTGTTTGTTTTTTTTTAATTTTAAAGGGGGGAATTTTGCATTTTCTCGTCAATCTGTAAATTATTATAATGATATCCATCTCTGATTTGTTTATATTTTTACTTAAGGTAGTTCACTTCTAAACGCGCTTTTATTGCCAATTTGGTGAAATTAAAATATGATATTGAGCCAAGTATAATTTATTTGATAATTTTTTTTTTAACCGATTCCCAAACAACAATTATTAATTAAGGTGTAGCTAATTTGATGTATATCTTGGAAACTTTTCTTGCTAATTTTTTTTTAAACTATTTTGTTGTAAAACAAAAAATTAATTTTTTTTAAATAAACATAAAATATTATGGCAGGCTTACATCCGACGATGGACAACATAGCTGCCCACATTTTTTATCGATTCGTTAAAAAGATATAAATATTCAAAATTAAAATTTTTTAACACAATTCATGCGTAGTGGGAATATATACATCATAGCTTGGCAACGCTGTGTGTCTTTATGCTTTATTTCACAACTGATCATAATCAAATGGCATTTTCAAATTATTTATATTTTTAATATTTTCAAACAGCAGTAACACGTATAAAAAAGCATATAATTACCAAACGTGATAAATAAAGACCATTCGGTATAAGTCTTTACAGCGTTGCCGCATTTACTTTTTTTAAAAGTGTGGTTATAATAAACGTTTTTACACATCAAGTACAGTCTCTGATAAAAATTAAATTTTCCTGTCATTGTATATAATAAACTTTGTGTACTCAATGTAGGGCTATACTTTTAGCCCTGATTGTCACGAGTGAACTACCTTAATACAGAATTATGAAAAAGGGCCGAAGTCCATCTATGGCTTCGTTAAGTTTTAAGCAGATCGTATATCATCATCTTATTTGTAAAAATCCTCCAAATTAAGAAATTCAACAATTTTGCATTCAAATATGGTTTAGAAACGCTGAAAATAAATTTTCCATTAAATGGAAGAGAGCCAAAGGCAAACAAACTATTGATACGTTTATGAATATTTATATGTACCTAACAATTTCTAAGATTTTATTTAAAATATTATATAATAACCTAAGGTTATTATTTTATTTAAATGCGCACGTTATTCAGTGTGCAACATTTCAATAAATACAGAACTACTTACATATTTAAACTCGCTTTCTATGAGTTAATGACTTTGCAATTGATAATTCTATAAACGGATAATCTCGACCATAAAGGAACTTTACACTGTTATGGTTCTATAAAATTTACATAACAACTGGCTTTACTATGGACTCCTACTATTGAAAATGTGTTTTACGTTTTACTTTTTTCTCGGCTTACACCATTCTTCAAATTGTTTCACTTATATGTACACATTTCATTTGCCATTTGCGATTCCAAAGCGCTTTTTGCAATGCTCCCATTAATAACTTACGATTCCAAAGAAAGCATAAGAATTCCGACCTTATGGATGTCGGAGAAAATTATTTAACAACCGCTCGATAATTTTAATTTGTATCGAAATTTAATTGCCTTTTCTAAATGCGCATTTAAGGCGTTTCCTGTATGCATATTTATCGTTTTTAGCTAAAAAAAAAAAAACGATGAATGGAAGTCCTTTTTATTTGAATAAGATTTCCTTTACGCACTTAAGAATAGCAATTTGTATTAGCATTACCATAAACATATGTAAACAACTACTGATTTTTTTTCCTAACATTTCTTACAACACTTTATGGACAAGTTTGAAACGATTTCAAGAGCCATTAAGCTAAATAGTTAAAGACAAGTATCGTGTGAACACTTGTCTTTGTCATAAAAATTCATCAGAGGTACTTGCAACACGCTTTATTTAATAACAACAATCAATCATAGAAATAGTAGTTCGCGTTTTTATTAGTTTTTGAAGTTATACTTCTTTTGGCGTCTAAAAGTAAAATCTTAGCTGGCAAGTAAAGTTGCGCGCGCACAGTTAACAAAAATTTGACGGTTGATGTTGTGAAAGTTAGCTAATTATTGCAAATCGTGCTTAAAACCGAGTGTGCACGTTTGAGCTCAAAGTGGCACATTCCGATCTCGGGAAAATGAAGCGCGCCGCTCCGCGTCGTGCTTCATTTGCTTCCCTCGCTCGGAAATGTGCCACTTTTCGCTCAAACGTGCACATTTTAGCGAAATTTTCATTTTGTAAGATTTCTCCCAAATTTAAGATTGGGCTCTATTGATTTTTTTGGTACTGATCTTATGCTGCGATAAACGGGCTTTGACAACCTAAAAATAACCGAGCTACGATTTTTCAAAGTGAACATTTAGAAAAAATTAATTACAAGTCGGACTTTTTGACCTCGTTTTTCGCAAGAATTTCAAATGGCACGTATATGGTTTCTTGGACTTATCCGAAGCCAAAATGTCAGGTGAATCTGAATCTGTATAGCTTTTAGAGATCTGTTCACAAATAACGGCGCTACAATTTTTTGAACGTAACCTTTTGTGCTGCAAAAATGAATCTTAAACTTCAACCCTTAATTACTCAAAAAATTAACATTACGCTCTATACCAATTTTGCAGGTATCTAATGTAAAAACATCTCAGAATTCTGAATCAGAGTAGTGTTTAAGGATCGGATAGAAAATGGGGGCGTTATGATCGTTTTTATGAGTCGAAGTGTATTTTTTTGGATTAATTTAGTTTTCTTGAAAATTTTTGGGGTTAAAGGGGGGAGCAGCGTAGAATGGCTCCGGCTATGTCAGTTTGGGGTTCAAAAAATAGTCCCGTAAAAATTTAAAGCAAATCCATTACCTAAAATTTTTTTTCTTCAAAAATACGCAAGGGGTTAATCCATGTTTTTTCTCGATTTCGGCCGATTTTGGGGGTTTTGGGTTAGCACCGGTTTCCGACGCGTAGGGGCTTGAAACGTTCAGAAATGAAAGGATTTGACGAAATTCGCAAAGACGGTCGAGTTATAGCATTTTAAAAATTAAAAATTTTAGCAAAATTAACATTTTGAAAGCTTCCGACGTGTTTTTCTCCCAGATTTAACATTGGGTCCTGTTGATTTTTTTAGCTCACCTTACGCTACGATAAACGAGCTTTTATAACCTGGAAAGTTTTTAAAGATACGTTCACAAACAACTGAACTGCGGTTATTCAAAGTGAAAATTTAACAAAATATAAGTACAAGTCAGACTCTTCTAGCCCGTTTTTCTCTAGAATTTTATTTAGCATGCGTATGATTTTCTGAGCGTTTCCAAAGCCAAAAAAACTGGTTAATCCGAATTTGTAAAGTTTTTAAAGATCCATCTACAAATAACGCCGCCACAATTTTTTAACGTAACCTTTTGTGAATCTAAAATTTCAACCTTTAGTTACTCGAAAATAATCGTTGTGTCTTATGTCGATTTTGCACGTATCTTATAAAAAACAGTCTCAGAATTCCGAATCCGGTTGTTTTTAATGATCGGATGGAAAATCAGGACGTTATGATAGTTTTTATGAGTCAAAGTGAATTTTTTTATTTATTTACTTTATCAAAAATTTTCGGTGATGAAGGGGAATCAGGGAAGAATGGATCCGGTTATATCCGTTTGGGGTCCATAGGAACGTTCCACAAAAATTTAAAGCAAATCTTATTCCCCAAAATTTTTTAAAACATTTTTTAAAAATTACGACTAGCTTTTTAAAAATTATTAATTATGTTACTTATTGTATTGTTTCTTATATCCTTTTATTTTTAATTTTTTTTATAGAAAAAAACACTTTTAAAAGATTCGATTTTATTAGTTTTGAAATTGCATTTCTTGGAAGTGATCTTTGTTTGCAATAAAATCGCCATTTTTCTTAACAAATTATAAAATTATTGTTATTCGGTTAAAATATAACAATTTGAACACCTATACATAGTCCAAATATAAATACTCAAAATGTTATAAGTCAATACTAACATACAGTGGATCTCGTTTATAACGATTAGACATTAAACTTCACTTGCAGTTTCTATCGTTAAACCTGGCAATTCGCTATACCCGATATCGTTATAAACGGAATCCACTGTATTTTTTAAAATTTAAAAACTACTTTAAATTATTTTTTAAAATATTTATATCCCGTGTACTGAACAATGGCATCTAAGCCAAATCCCAAAAACGACGCTTCTGTAAACTTTTTAAGACATCTACAACCATATAATTTTTTATTATTAAATAAATTGCCTGAGATAATTGTCCACCGTCTCGCCTATTGGATTTTCAATGCGCAATTACAATTATCCGTAAAATAACTTATAAATTAACAGCAGGAAATAGAAGCTTATAAGATACCCCACAGATTTAAATAATTTGTACATCTTTATATTATAGAAATTTTCTTAATTGCCACATGTTTACTCTGAGGTGCGTTCATTTCAATCCATTACAACTTTTCCACGAGCAGTTAAAGCCATAAAACCGCTAAACATTTTACTGTAGAAACGGTAGGAAAAAAAATCAAACGCACTAACGCATTAAAATGCCAGAAAATTATTTTCCTCTTAATTAAAATAATAACTGGTTCTCTTTTATTTAATGGAAATGAACCGTTTCGTATATTAAACGGTGTGGGTACATTACAGATGATATACGTCCGCTTAAAAGCTCACTTTATCGTACAATAAACGTTTGAATTACAGTAAAACCTCGATTATCCGGACCTCAGTTATACGGATTTGCGATTATCCGGATTGTCAACCGCGTTCGTTTTTTCCTGTTAAAACGGGACACCTCATAATCGTGCTTAAAACCGAGTGTGTGCACTCGAGCTCAAAGTGGCACATTTCCGAGCGAGGGAGGCAAATGTGCCACTTTGAGCTCGAATGTGCACATCCTCGTGTTTATTGAATTTGTCTACTTATTCTTTGCGCTTTCAAATTATAAATCTAAATTTAATGTAGTAAATATCGATTCTATGTTCTAAAAACGTATTTACTATAGCAATGAGTGGAAGGGAGCAAAAAGATACGATAATCTCGTCAGTACAAGTGATATAGACCGATTAAATTTATGGAACTGATTTTTCGTTTAATTTAATTGGCTTAAATTATTGTGCATCACGCTTAAAGCCGAGTGTGCACATTCGAGCTCAAAGTGGCACATTCCGA
Source organism: Sinopyrophorus schimmeli (assembly GCA_036325965.1). Taxonomy (NCBI): domain Eukaryota; kingdom Metazoa; phylum Arthropoda; class Insecta; order Coleoptera; family Elateridae; genus Sinopyrophorus; species Sinopyrophorus schimmeli. Next base: position 2,018,738 of record JARFIZ010000202.1, read on the forward strand.
TCTCGGGAAAATAAAGCGCGCCGCTCCGCGTCGCGCTTTATTTGCCTCCCTCGCTCGGAAATGTGCCACTTTTCGCTCGAATGCGCACATCCTCGCATTTATTGGATTTTCCTATATCATTATTTTATTCTTCAATTCAAAAAATTAAAAGTCGAATAAATTAGATCTATTTGTTGTTGGAAAAAGGTTAGATATTTTATTCCTTTTGATAAGTTATCGAGGTGCTCTTCCGCACACCTAATTGTAGCGAGCTTGATAAAAATATTTGCAGGTGTAGAGGAACCTGTTGAACCTCGGCCAGTTTTTTAGTTATATATTTTTTATTCTAATTTGACGTACCGTACACAAACCGTATTAGCATATATTGAAAGGTCTATTATTTGAGTAGCCACCACAAAAATATCAGAAATGTCTATTTCATACTTACATGTGTTTAAGACGTTTAAAAAAAATGGTTAATTAGGCCAAGGTACAGCACACCCTATGTACTTCGGCCAGTACGACGATGTACCTAGGACACATTGAAAATTTAGAGGTAAAACAAGATTATTTAAAGAAACATTAACTTTTCTCTACTAAAATTGTTTTATTCGGTCGAGTGAGATATTTAATCACAAATTTTTAACAAAATCAACATAACATTCATAGTATTTCTTTCTTAACTTTTGAATCAGTCATTAGGACTAACTTTTATAAGAACACTAGCAATATCTAGGTATATTATTCAGTCTTAAGCATTTAGCAGAAACTCCAGTACTTTTGTATCTTTGGAACATAATAACTTTCTCTGGTTTTGTTAACTCTGAGGCATTTTAATTTTTTCTGTAATGTCACTTATCGGAACCTTCGTTTACAAATATAACATAGTCGCCAATATTGTAATTAATAGGCGTTCTTTTCTTCTTCTCTTTACTTCTAGACATGATTTTTGAAATATTAAATATATTTTATTGGGAATCTATTATATAAATGTGAAATACATAAAAATATATCCTCCTGGTCAAAGTATAACATCCAGGATGTACCTAGGCCACTGACCAAAGTACAACTGATCGATAGTGACCGAAGTACAACACTACTTCATTGCTGTAGAAAACGGTGGATTTTAATTATTTGAGGATACATTTCTCGCAAGTTTATTATTTTTTAAATACTTGTTAAGTCAAAGAACCGACCGCATATAAAAGTTAAGCGATTATTATAAAGCGTATAAAACTATTAGATTTCAAAGTATATTAAAAATAATTACTTTTTTCGACAAAAAATTTTTAACTTCGATAACACCAACTACCGGCTTAATGGCGGTAAGCGACTAATTACACATTGGATAGTTAGCAGTGATGTACCGAATACCACAGACAACAGAATTTAATAGCGCGGGAATATTTCAAACGGGCCAATTGGCCTAGGTACACATATGGTCCAGGTTCAACAGGTTCCCCTACATTCGAATATTTACTAATTCGCATTTTTGATTAATTAAAATTGTATATGAGTCAAATTTTCTGAAGTGGGCCACTAAAATTCAACTAGTTGATTTTTATATCATCTTTTGCAGATTGTTGAAGGTTTATATGTCAAAATTAATGTCTCCAAATATTTTTGGGTAATTTGCATTTTTCTGAAAATTATAAACAAATTAGTTTTGTGGCGCATTTTGTATACACTGTTGTAATTAAACTTCATTTATGGATTAATTCAATTTTTAAATATAAAAAAATATTTATATGTTACATAGAGGGTGCACCAAAATTTGAGAATGACTTGGGTGGGATATGTTAAAAAAGAGGTTTGGAAATAAGAGTCAAAATTCGGAAAAAGTTAAAATATTTTTTTTATGTACGATGAAGTCTCCCATCTAGTCTAGCTTAAAATTACTAAATTATAAATGTGATTTTTGGTAAAATTACCCTACTGTAATTTTTAATTAAAAGAAAAGCGAGAAGTGGAACATTTAGTTCATTTTGATTTAATTAATATTATTTGTAAGAGAGAAGAATAAGATAGGCAAATTCAATTATTAAGGAGTATGCCCACTTTCAAGCGAAAACTTTTTCCGAATAGAAAACCTGGATTTGAAGGATTTGTTATTAATATAGTCAAATCCAATTAACACGAAGATGTGCGCATTCGAGCTAAAAGTGGCACATTTCCGAGCGAGGGAGGCAAATGAAGCGCGACGCGAAGCGGCGCGCTTCATTTTCCTGAGATCGGAATGTGCCACTTTGAGCTCAAATGTGCACACTCAATTTTAGGCATGATTCACGATAATTTATGTCAATAATTTAGATAAAAAATTAGTTAAATAATTTTAATCGGTTCCTCTCACTTGTACCGACGAGATTATCGTATCTTTTCGCTCTCTTCACCCATTGCTATAGTAAATACGTTTTTCGAACATAGAATCGATATTTACCACACTAAATTTAGACTGATAATTTTAAATAGCGAAAAATAAGTAGACACATTCAATAAATACGAGGATGTGCGCATTCGAGCGAAAAGTGGCACATTTCCGAGCGAGGGAGGCAAATGAAGCGCGACGCGGAGCGGCGCGTTTCATTTTCCCGAGATCGGAATGTGCCACTTTGAGCTCGAATGCGCACACTCCGCTTTTCGCCACGATTAACAATGATCAATTTTTTTTAATTTTATCTAATCATTTTATTATTCTATTTGGTATTTTTTACTGTTGATTTTATAATTAATACTTATTTGTTTCGTTTTTTTTTGTAAATAAATACCTAACAAGGTAAAATTGTTTTTTTCAATTATCCGGATTTTGATTATCCGGATGAGCGGCAACATTAATTAGTCCGAATAATCGAGTCTCCACTGTAATTACAATAATTTTCTTCTGTTGAAAAAGAAACTGAACGATCATATTTTGCAGGTGCTTCGTAACTTCCGTCCACTGCCGTCCGTTTTTAATGAAAATGTGCTTGGAAGGAACCACGAGCGCCTGAACCACGATTCCACACACCTAAGCAGCCTGTGATAATGGACATAACGGAAGCTTTCCGTAGTGAAGACATCACCAAAACCGACTTTTTCGATTTCGTCGTCGCGCCCGACTCGAACGACTCCCACTCCATCCAGCAATTCTCGAAGCAGATGCGCACGGTCAACGCCTTTCTGGGCAACGGCGCCACCGACGACGGCAAAGAGACGAACAACAACATGCTGACGTCGGAATTGGGCAACGTGCCCACCACCAGTTCGGACGGCGTCACGAACTACGACCCGAACTTCTGGAGCGACAAGGAGACGGTGCGGATCGAAACCGCCATCCTGGAAGACCTGAACAAATACTGTTGGAGCACAGAGCAGGACGGGAACGGCGCCATGGCCGCCAACGCCGCCAAGATGACCAGCAACAGCACGGACGGCCACATCTACACATTGACAGTATTAAACGGGATCGACCAGAACGCGACGTGGTACCGACCCCCTTTGACGGCCATCGTGAAAGAGGAGGAAGGTTCGCTGTCGAGTCCGAGCTCGATGGAGCACCTTCAGACCAGCTTAGATATAGATTCTATTTTAAATATTATTCCGCATCCGCTCAACGGATTTAACAGTAGTTTTAGTGAGAATGCCCAAAGTACTAACACGGACGGACTGATCAAGTCCGAGACGTACACCTACGACGACAGCGGCTTCGCAGACAACAAGGACGAGCTGGCGAACTCGTTGATCATCGAAACGCCGTTGTTGGACGCGCACGACAACTTCAACAACAACAACAACGACTGGAAGGTGAACAACAACAATACCAGCAACAACGGGTCGCCCGATTCTTTGCTGAGGAGCGCGCTGCAGGGCAAAGCCTTCGTCCGGTACAACGGCAACGTGAAGGTGCCCAAAGCCGAAAGCAACAGCGAGCTGCGGCGCGCCCTTTCGACGCCTCCGGGCAAAACGGAGCCCCTCTTCATCAAGGAAGACCCCGACAAGGCGCCGACCATTGTGGCGGGCGTCGACGCCAACGGCGCCGTCGTCTTCGAGGAGCACGTGCCGCAGATTCGACAGGCCGACGCGGACAGCCATCCGGCCGCGCACAACAACATGGACGACATCTTGTTGTCGCACCTGGACGCGTCCTACCCGGAGGACTACGAGAAGCTGAAGCGGATAGCGAACGAGGTGGCGGAGTCGGTGAATCAGTACTGTCAGATCAACGACGGCAGCATCGAAAGCGTTTACAGTATTAACTCGGAACAAATTGGTTTGTTAAATAATTTAAGTTCGCCCATTTCCATCGCAGCGCCCGCGGTCTCGAGCACGAAGCCGCCGACGAAGAAGTACAAACGTTCGAACAGCGGGTCGAAGCAGGCGACGACGCAGGGCGCTTCGTCGACGAGCAACGGCGTCCGGAAGGAGCGCTCGCTGCACTACTGCAGCATCTGCTCGAAGGGCTTCAAGGATAAATATTCGGTGAACGTGCACATACGTACGCACACGGGCGAGAAACCGTTCACCTGCAGCCTGTGCGGAAAAAGTTTTCGACAGAAAGCGCACCTAGCCAAGCACTATCAGACGCACATAGCACAAAAGAACGCGGCGGCCGCCGGGAACGCCGCCGCCGCCAAGACGAAATCGAGGTAGCTTCATTCTTGTCGCGTTCGTTGGATTTTTTTGTTGGTTTATGACTTTTTGTATTATGCTAGTTTTCGAATTTTCAAAATTGTTGTTTCTTGATTTTTAAAAAAAAAAACTAATTGACGAATTTTAGTATAATACAAATGCACACACGATTTTGCGAGGGGTTCGAATCGATTAAATGGCTTGTTTTGCAAAAAATTTCGGTTCGATTTCGATTTGTACTGTTTAATATTGGAAATTTTGCTTTTAATGATTTGCAGAAGTACTTTTTAATATTTAAATTCGTTGTTAATTGTTTCGATCAAAATTTCCAATATTGGCTGATGAACGCTATAAAAAAAACAAATAATTTGGTGGTATTTTAATTTACTTAGGGTTGTTCAACTTGTTTAAAGCAAGGGTCGGTATAATTAAAAAAAAAATTGGATAGATTTTTCAGAATATTTATTGTGAATATTTTATTCGGCACAAAACCGCAAAAATAAATCAACAAAAACAAAATTATGACCACAAGGATAACACATTCTGGTATATTTTTTTGAAGTTATACTTCTTTTGGCGCGTGGAGACTAAAACTTTAGCAGATAGCGGAAGTTGCTCGCGCACTGCTGACACAAAATCGGCAGTTGAAGTTGGCCGTCTAGGAAAGTAAATAAATCATTGTGAATCGTGCTTTTAAAAGCGAGTGCGCGCGTTCGAGCTCAAAGTGGCACGTTCCGATCTCGGGAAAATGTGCCACTTTGAGCTCGAACGTGCACATACCTCGTATTCATTGTATTTATCTATATTAATCATCTCACTTTCAACTTAAAATCACATCTTCTATTTGGAAAAAGGTATTTTTCTAAAATGATTTTTACAAACACTAAATCAGAAATTTAATGTTTCTGGTATAAGGTAACTGCGGGTAATAAGGCCTAAAGGAAATTGGAAAAGAAATAAAAAAATCATTTTTAAGATTCAGTTACTGTAAAATATAAAGGAAAAATGGCAACTTTCACCATAAACAAAACCAAAAATTAACATTTTTAAAAACCTTGCCAATAGGCTTTATTATACTACTGAAGGGTAATAAGGCCTACAGCTTTAAAAAATTTAAGTAATCAAACTGGACATAATATATTTGATAACTAAGTTTAATAAATACATGAATACAGCAATTGGAATAAAATTTTTAAAATAATTACGAATTGCCTCTTCTAACAGTCATTAGCGCACTGAAAATCATTAGTATAATCCGCTGACATAATTTTTATTACCTAATAATGATTTATCGTAAGCAGGAAGATTATTTATTAACGTTTGCATAGTAGTAGTCAGATTTTAACACAACATAACCTTTAATTTTGTTCTTGTGATGATTAAACATCAAGGGCCGGTGTGATGTACCTCGGTCATTGTCGATCAGTTGTATCTTGACTCCAGGATCAACGTGTAATAAATAAAAATGTAGGAGTATATTTGTTATATATTCTTCTTTATTTTATTTTATTTTGCTAAATTTTTTTTAAGTTTTTCAATAGTTAAATTTCAGTATCCGAGAAATGTTTTGTTAGTTTTTGAAACAATTTTAGTGTTATACCAAAGAAGAACATTAATAGTTCGTATAATCTAAAAATAAATAATAAATATATACTTTTCATGAGAGGGGTCTAGGTACAACATCCCTGTTATACCTAAGCCATAGTTCCACAAAATTTTTAATCTTAAAGCAATGTGAATAAGCAGTTGCTAATGCTTTTAATTTTTTTTATGAAGTGCACCTTATTAGTGCCACAATACGGTGCAAATTATTTTATTAACAAATTGTTACATATACATTTTGAAAAAAATTACAAATAAAAAATGAGTCAAGGTACAACAAGTTTCTTGACATATTTATATCCGTAAAACCTTAAAAGTAATGTAAAACGCATTAGAAAACAATTAAACTTTGATACAAAAAGTAGGAGTATAATAAGGCCTATGGTTAAATTTAGTAGGCTTTAATAACCGCCGACGACGTGTGTTAAAAATCAAAATAAAAAATAATTGGTCCATGATACGTCATTCAAATATTTAGAATCATCGAAGCTTGAATGAATAAAAAAATAAATGTGATTTTACATAGCTAAGTGTAATATTTCAAAAAATACTAACGATTGATTCCGATCGATTTTTATTATTCGTGTTGCATGACCGCGTTTTACGATATATGATGCTACATTTCGGGCAGGAAGCGGAATATGCCGCCTTCACAAACTTGTAGAGACAGCTTCGTTCAATAGGTGTTTGTGTGTGTGGCCTTAAGCCAAAGCGGTTATTTTAAATACGATTTTTGTTAATTAGGCTTTATTAGCCGACAGGCCTTATTACCCGCAAGTACCTTAAATACAGTTTTGTAATTTTTAATTTAAATTATTTAGAAAGTAAATAAATTATTGTGAATCACGCTTAAAACCGAGTGTGCACATTCGAGCTCAAAGTGGCACATTCCGATCTCGGGAAAATGAAGCGCGCCGCTCCGCGTCGCGCTTCATTTGCCTCCCTCGCTCGGAAATGTGCCACTTTTCGCTCGAATGCGCACATCTTCGTATTTATTGAATTTGCCCATCTTAATCTTCTCTTTTTTAAATTAAATTTAGTGTCAGTAAAAGATATTACGCTCAAAAAATGTTGCAGCGTATTTTTTTTATTAACAATTGTGTTTAAAAGTACGAAATAACAAATTTGATATTTCTGTTGTAAAGACGGTCCTGTAATTTTTTATTATTTATTAGAAAGTAAATTAATTATTGTGAATCATGCCTAAAACCGAGTGTGCACATTCGAGCTCAAAGTGGCACATTCCGATCTCGGGAAAATGAAGCGCGCCGCTCCGCGTCGCGCTTCATTTGCCTCCCTCGCTCGGAAATGTGCCACTTTTCGCTCGAAAGCGCACATTCTCGTATTTATTGAATTTGTTTACAGTAATTTTTGCATATTTTGCTTTGTTTTCGATTTACACGGTTTCCCATAAAACAATAATGATTTTGATTTACACGATTTACCGTGACGATAATCAGCATCAAAGAAGTATAACTTCTTAACACACACCTGTTTTTTTCCATCCTAAATAATTTCAAAATTTTGTAATCGTCGTTAATTAAGTAATAATTTAAGAAGTGACAAGTTTTATCTTTAATTAAAATTCTACTCGCCAATAAAATTTAAAAGACCAAATGATAAATATGATTCTCGATGATACAAAATAATCTTTGTGGTTTATTAATCTTCAAATGCAATTTTACAAAGTCTTTTGTGTCGAATGAAATATTTTCTTCCAATTGGAGAGAGAAAAAAATAGAAATTTAATCGTTTGAAGACTCGTTTAAAAATTGTGTGTGCATATATGAAAATGGAATTTTTCGAAAAGTGAAGCCTCTAATATTTTTTTAAAGGTATTATTAGAAGGATAACTGATAAATCCATTACTATATTTGTTCCTAAGCTTATTTTGTTTACGTGCTGTGATTTGTATTATTTCAAAATTTCTTACATTATTTTGTAGAGAGAAGAAAAATCAAAATAAAACACGCCCAAATTTTCTTGCCATTTCTGTATTATTTGTACGTACGTATTAAAAATTAGAGTGTTTAATTTATTTATAATATTGCGAATTCATCATGTTGTTATGTAAAGTAAAATATATTTTATTATAATTGATATCGTATGTATACATTTATAAAAGGTGGATAAATTAATTTAGGTTTTTTCTTGTATTAGCATTTTATTAAATAGATTATGTAGGAGAATCCACCAGGTTGTATGCATCTGAAGGTGTTTTATGATTATTAGTTGTTTCAACTTTATGTCTCCTAGAGCTTAGTTTTTAGATAAACTACTGTTTACCATATTAGTAAGGCATTACATGACCATTTACCTAATAATACTCACATGTAAAGACCTTAAATAAAGAGGACAATATGTTATTTTTGAAAGTAATTTGTGAGTACAAACGAGAGTCTCTATTATTATAGGTGAATCTATAAATGTTAATTTACTGTAATTTAGAAATATTACCATTCAATTTGTTGTGTATTTTATGGTTTTATCAAATTTTATGTATGTTGAAAATCTGTTGAACCTTGAAAGACAGAACTCTTGTTGTTTTGCTTAGTAGATACCTTTTATTGTTATTATTTGATACCTTTGTATACGAATGGCTTTGTTACTCGTTATTAAAATCAGAACTTGTTACTTGCCATGGTTAAGGGTTAATTTTTTATAATTATTAGATCTCAGCGAGTCTCTCAAGAATGCTCTCTTTCTGTTAATAATTTAACTACAAGTACTGCCAAAATAGATATTCTATCGAGATTAATACTCATTTTATACTTACAATTAGTTTTTAAATCAACAACGATCGTTATTATTGCGTACCATTTTTTTTTATAAAACTCAGCCATATGATAAATTTTTCTGTAGGTCGTATTTTTGTAGTTACACCAGATTTTATCTTTCTTTATTATTATATTTTGATTTTATAAAAGTATTTTTTACTTATATTGCATATATTTTACATTTTATAATTTTATATTGTAATAATTATGACTATTATTTTAGCTATGAATAAATGCGTTCTTATATATTTCAATTATTTTTTTTTGTGTACGACGAGGAATGGAACAGCTCAGCATGATGATGATAAAGTACAAGAATATTCATTTATGAAATTTGAGAAAATTTTCTACATAGGTATTAACCAGTTCTCAATCCATACTAATATTATAAATGCAAAAGTAACTATCTGTGTGTTTGTTATTTTTTCACGCCTAAACCACTGAACCAATTTTGTTGAATTTTGGTATAGAGATAGACTGGACGGACCTTGGAGAAGGACATGGAATACTTTTTTCGCTAAAATAAGACTTAAAGGTGAAGATTTGTATGGAGAATCAATCATTTCTCAAGTAAGGGATATAAAACTTATCAGTATTAGAATTTTATAAGAAATAAAAAAATTATTCTGCGTTTTTGACCCTTTCATTTAATTCAGGGATGATTAAAATTTTTTTTAATGTACAGTGAGATCTCGTTTAACGCTTCCTCGGTCAACACTGATTCGATATAACGTGGTCCGCTCGAAGTCTCAAAACAGCTCAAAATTAAGTTTTGTCGACTTATTGGGGCATTTCACAATGACCTCGTTTAACGCTGTTTTGTTTAGCGATTAAACTCGTTGGAACGTATGCCCGCGTTAAACGGGGTTTTACTGTATTTACCTACCTTTGTATAACATATCTATAGTCTATCTACTAACCACCAACAGATTAGTAATAGATATGATTAGTTGTTTTTAATTACAGTAAAACCTCGATTATCCGGACCTCAATTATACGGATTTGCGATTATCCGGATTGTCAACCGCGTTCGTTTTTTTCTGTTAAAACGGGACACCTCGTAATCGTGCTTAAAACCGAGTGTGCGCATTCGAGCTCAAAGTGGCACATTCCGATCTCGGGAAAATGAAGCGCGCCGCTCCGCGTCGCGCTTCATTTGCCTCCCTCGCTCGGAAATGTGCCACTTTTCGCTCGAATGCGCACATCCTCGTATTTATTGGATTTGCTTATATTATTATTTTATTCTTCAATTCAAACAATTTAAAGTCGAATAAATTAGATCTATTTTTTGTTTGAAAAAGGTTAGATATTTTATTCCTTTCAATAAGTTATCGTGGTGCTCTTTTGCACGCCTAATTTTAGCGAGCTTGATAAAAATATTTTTAGGTGTACTTTCGAATGTTTACTAATTCGCGTTTTTGATTAATTAAAATTGTATATGAGTCAAATTTTCTGAAGTGGGCCAGCAAAAATCAACTAGTTGATTTTTATATCATCTTTTGCAGTTTGTTGAAGGTTTATATGTCAAAATTAATGTCTCCAAATATTTTTGGGTAATTTTCATTTTTGTAAAAATTATAAACAAGTTAGTTTTAAAGCGCAGTTTGTATACACTGTTGTAATTAGACTTCATTTATGGATTAATTCAATTTTTAAATATAAATAAATATTTATATGTTACATAGGTGGTGCGTCACAATTTTAGAATGACTTGGGTGAGGTATGTTAAAAAAAAGGTTTAAAAATAAAAGTCAAAATTCGGAAAAAGTTAAAATATTGTTTTTTCATGTACGAAGAAGTCTCCCATCTAGTCTAGTTTAAAATTACTAAATTTGAAATGTGGTTTTTGTTAAAAATATCCTACTGTAATTTTTAATTTAAAAAAAAGTGAGAAGTGGTACATTTAGTTCAGTTTGATTTAATTAATATTATTTGTAAGAGAGAAGAATAAGATAGGCAAATTCAATTATTAAGGAGTATGTGCACTTTCAAGCGAAACCTTTTTCCGAATAGAAAATCTGGATTTGAAGGATTTGTTATTAATATAGTCGAATCCAATTAATACGAAGATGTGCACATTCGAGCGAAAAGTGGCACATTTCCAAGCGAGGAAGGCAAATGAAGCGCGACGCGGAGCGGCGCGCTTTATTTTTCCGAGATCGGAATGTGCCACTTTGAGCTCGAATGTGCACACTCTGCTTTTCGCCACGATTAACAATGATCAAATTACTTTTAATTTTATTTAATCATTTTATGATTCTATTTGGTATTTTTTACTGTTGATTTTATAATTAATAAGTACTTATTTGTTTAGTTTTTTTTGTAAATTGTAAAATTGTTTTTTTTTTCAATTATCCGGATTTTCGATTATCCGGATGAGCTGCAACATTAATTAGTCCGGATAATCGAGTTTCTACTGTATTTATTTAGTATCCTACGCAGAAGAAGTTGCGGGCCTCATCTAGTATAAAATCTAGTATAAAATCGAGGCGGAACTTACGAAAATTCCAACGAAGCGATAACGATAACTGGATTTTCTTATCAGAATAACCGTTCTTCACACATGCCAGTAGTGAATTGTACGTTGAAGGAACAACAACCTTTCTCAAAATATTTAATTGACGTAATGTTAGTGTTTGTATGTAAGGAATACTATTTGCCAAAGCATCTTCAACCCCTACAAGCAACTTTTTTATGGAAATTAAAATTTGTAAGTTGTTTTTTAAACTTTCCTAATTTTTATATTAGCTTGCTCGCAAAAATATGCATTTTTAACCATATTAGCTTTGTAGAATTTTAGTTACAGGGCTCAGAATTAAATTGCTTCGTTCTAGTTTTAAAATGACACAGAAATGACTAAACGCGCTGGGCTATTTTCGAATCGACTTTATCGCACCTTTGTTTGGCTTTTGAGATATCGCATGTTCAAATTTATTGGTAATATAAAAATTATGGGAAACAATTATAAAGCTTCAAAACGGCCACTTTGTAGTTTTTCGAAGATATTATGTTTTACAGATTAGAGGCTAGTAATTCTACCGGATATTAAAAACATAATTTCTTCTTTGATTGGTATCAGGAAATTATGAATTACATTGCAACATAAAGCAATTCTATTTTTTCATTTTTTGCCACAATAACATGGATTAACATCAATGTTTTTTCTCGATTTTGGAGGTTTTCAGTTAGCACTTGTTTCGGACGTACTTACTAAGGCCAAATACTTTCGAAAATGAACGCATTCCGCGTACTTCTTAGAAATAAATTTATTCACATTATTTAGTTTAATATTAAACAAACCCTTGTAGTACATTTCATTGTTATATCGGCAGAGAAACTACCCTTAGCAACCACATATAAAATGCAATTGTAATCTTACATTTCTATTTCAATACTTTTCAAATATTATCTTATGTCTTTATTGCAATAACAAATTTATTCAAGTGCTATTTCAAAGCTTTGGGAAAAACGTTTTTTTTTTTTAAAAAACATGGATTTTAACCCATGTTTTGTTGGCAAAAGATGAAAAATATAGAATTGCTTTATATTACAAGGGGATGTTTCTACGTACCCCTAGCAACTATAGCCGGTGTTATTTCCTGGCGCTTTCGTTCTAAAATAAAAATTTTTGATAAAACTAAATAAATAAAAAAAAATACCCCATTGATTCACAAAAACAATAGTAACGCCCTAATTTTCAATGCAATCGTTACACGCGAAACGGATTCGGAATTTTGGGACTTTTTTACATAAGATACATGTAAAATAAGTATAGGGCGCAACGTACATTTTCGAAGTATTTAAAACTTGGAAATTAAGGTTCACTTTTTTGCACCAAATTTTACTTTAAAAAAATTGTAGCGCCGTTATTTGTGGACGAATCTTTAAAAACTATGCAGATTCAGATTTGGCAGCCTTTTTGGCTCTCTTTATTTTTGCATGGTAGTTTGAATTTTATTTCAAATTAGAAACGTTTTAACAAAGCGAAATTTACTTTTTCATAAGTTATTTTACGAAAAAAATCTGATACAATAACTCGATTTCTTTGAGAATTCAAGCGCTAAATAGTTCTTGGTTGTCGAGTACGATCCTGAATTTTTGCAGTTTCCAATATAAACTAAACTTTATATATTTTAGAAAATTACCAAGAATTATATTTGAATAAATCGGTAACCGTTTGATAATTTTTGAAATGCTTAATCTCTTGTCGATCATAAACTAAAAATTAAAGGTTTAATTAAAATAAAGTAAAAACAAATACATTTGTAATACCCTGTATAATGTTTTTCCTTTAACAAAATGAATCGATAATTTTATTTAAAATAATTGAAGCTCCTTTTACTTGGCCTTATGGCTTTTAATATCAGGTAACTTAGCTTTGGGGTCTGCAGATATCTCGTATATCAACACTTACATAAAACTTTCCATTTCTGAATCAGTTTTGAATATACAGTGAAGTCGTACGGTCGTGTCTTATTTATTATTAGAAATTGGTGCATCTAATTTTCATTACAACTTTTCATTTAAGGTGAATGGTAATTTCAACGATTTCTTTTAAAATTCCACATTTTGTAAACGATTTCAGCTAATAATTATTTCTTTATTTTACAGAGAGATGTCAAATTTTGGAAATAGTCAACCTACAACCAAAGGGATGCTCATTTGGAAACGATGTAAGTATGAACATCTTATTTTTTTCTCTTTGGGTAGCCTTTATTAAATTAAAGGGTTGTTAATGGCTATAGTTGGTGATTATTTTAAATATTATTTGTTCGCTTCACAAAATTCTAGAAACAGCAATTTTTTTTTAATTCTTAAAGTCCCACCGATTTTTAGAATTGTTTAGTGTATCAACTCTTCATTATTTTCACAACTTTAAACCCAAATTTTTAGTGTATTCATTTTAAATTAATTCTATTTTCTAATGTGTTTAGGAGGATTCGATTTTCAGCGTCAACAGTGCGAAGGCAATTCCCGGCGAGCGAAACGGAGGTATCGGCCAAAGTCACCACATCTGCCATCGGACTTCTTTCAGTCGGTCCCTCGGACGATGCTTTCTCACTGTTTGTGGAACTCAAAAGTAGGTCCCAGCTACTTAGGTTTGTTAATATCTCTTCTTTTTCTAATTATTTTTACTTATGGTTTTTATTTGTAACATCGATACTCGGGCTTTGAAATCTTTTGACTTTTTAGTTTGCGATAGGTTTATGAAATTATAGACGTGCTATGTAAAAGTTTTGAGAGAAAACGAGTTGAAGACTCGGACTTGAGTTTTAATTTTTTGAACATTTCAATTTGAAAATTAGTTGCTCGGTTTTTTATGAACGGATCTTTAACCTTCCATGTACTAGGTGGGGTTTAAATAACGTGACTAATTTTTTTTTTACTAAAACGTGAGATTTGGTAGTCGAGCTTAAAACCGAGTGTGCACATTCGAGCTCAAAGTGGCACATTCCGATCTCGGGAAAATAAAGCGCGCCGCTCCGCGTCGCGCTTTATTTGCCTCCCTCGCTCGGAAATGTGCCACTTTTCGCTCGAATGCGCACATCTTCGTACTTATTCAATTTGTCTACTTTATCTTCACCTTTTTCAAATCAAAATATTAAATTTAGTTTGCTAAATATCGATTTTATGTTCGAAAAATGTATTTACCATAGCAATGAGTAGAAGAGAGCGAAAAGATACGACAATATCATCGGTGCGAGTGAGCGGAAACGATGAAAATTATTCAACTGCTTTTTCGTCTAATTTATTGGCCTAAATAATTGTGAATCGCGCTTAAAATGGAGTGTGCACATTCGAGCTCAAAGTGGCACATTCCAATCTCGGGAAAATGAAGCGCGCCGCTCCGCGTCGCGCTTCATTTGCCTCCCTCGCTCGAAAATGTGCCACTTTTCGCTCGAATGCGCACATCCTCGTATTTATTACATTAGTATAATTTACCGTGCGCTCTTTCAAATCCAAAATGTTAATTTAATGTAGTAAATATTGATTTAATTTTTGAAAAACGTATTTACCATAGCAATGAGTGGAAGAGAGCGAGAAGATACGATAATATTGTCGATACAAGTAGGAGGGAACGATTAAAATTATTGAAATATTTTTTCGTGTAATTTATTGGTCTAAATAACTGTGAATTATTAAGAAATTGCCCTGAAATTAATTTGTATTTCAATAAGGAGGCCGGAATGAAATTCTTGTTAGATTTTCTTAATATTCGGTATCGTAATTGACACGTGTCATTGGAATTTAGTACTCAAGAAAAGACTCAATAGTTTATAAGTTAAGGAAAAAGATAAATTTTTGAATTTTCATTAATAAAAGTTTATTTTAATGCATAAATAAATGTGTATTCTACTTAAACCTATTCATTATTGGTCATTAAAATATATTTCTTATCATTTAACTGTCATAAAGTACAATTTTGTGGATTTTATTTCATTTTATTTTGGGGTATTGCAAACCCCGCCTAGTATGGCATGTAACATTTAGTCACCTAGTATGCGGAAGGTTCAAAACTTTCCAAATTCTGTAAATTTCTGTAATGTGACTAATAAACTATTTTATATAACAACGTTCGAGGTCGAAATCATATCTATTTTTAGATATCTCATTCTTTTTATTTGTGGTTTAGTTTCATCTTCTATGAAAGAAAATTAAATAAATTCAGAAAATTAATTTTACTTAAAATCTAGTAGGTACCAATCAATTTGTAACAAACTGCTTACTTATAAAAGTAAAATGATTTATTAAACACCTTTGGTAATCTTTTTAAACATTAAAGGGATTGGAGTTTTTAAAGTTAAGGGCAGTCGATCTATTTTATTTATGTTGAATTTAAAAACCTTGCATTATTAAAATGCCTTCTAGAACGTGCTTAGTATGTACACTAAGGTGGCCCTTATTTCGGGTATATTCGAATTTTTTTCACGATAGTCCTAAATCGGTTCCAAATCTATAAAAAAAAATTTATGCCAAATTTTAGCTTTTAATTTTAATATTAACCCGGCCCCCCCGATAGCCAAAGTTTTAAAGGGAGATAACATAGAAAAAGTTCTGTTATTAATTTGGAATGTTTTACCTTATGAACTAATGAACGGATCATATCGCAAATGATAGATCTTATAGCAAACTTAACGCTCTACAAAAAAGATGTCTTGTGATTTTTGCTAACTTGACTGGTTCAAAAGTTAAAATTAACTAAAACTTTGATTTTGATCTCGAATAACTTTTGAACCAGTCAAGTTAGCAAAAAATTAAAAGAGATCTTTTATGTAGAGCGTTAAATTTGCTATAAGACTTATTATTTGCGATATGATCCGTTTATTAATTCATAAGGTAAAAAATTCAAAAGTAATAATAGAACTTTTTTAATGTTATTTCCATTTAAAACTTTGGCTATCGGGGGGGCCGGGTTAATATTAAAATTAAATGCTAAAATTTGGCAAAAATTTTTTGTTATAGATTTGGAACCGATATGAAACTATCGTGAAAAAAAATTCGAATGTACCCGAAATAAGAGCCACCCTAATGTACTATGAACGCAGGATAAAAGTTACCTATTCTTGAGGATTTAACTCCTCCTTAAGACAAATCAAGTCAAGAGTTTATCACATTAAAATATGGTAGCTTGGCCTTAAAATTATTAACAGTGTTTTATTATTAAAGTTTATTTTTCCGAAGTAATTGTAGAAATGTTTATTTATCAACCACTTAAGATATGAAAACAAAATACAACCAGCCCGTATGTTTACAGTATTAGGAGATTGTGAAAATATAGAATTAAATCAGATTGCTTTTTCATTCTACAATGACTAGAAACTGCTTATGTAGTATTTTTGCTCTTTATAGTATTTACAATTTTAGTTTCTCGATAAGGTATTGTTTTTGCACAATGTTATAAAGAATGAACGCTTGTAATTTCAAATTATCTAAGACGAGTCCGCTAAATAAAATAAAAAATAAAATTCCGTCATCATGATAAGACCCCCTTGCTCTAAAGATTAAAGCAGTGGTCTAAAGAAAACGTATTTTGGGGTTCGAATCCCAATGGCCGCGTCTTTTTTATACACTGTTCTAAATAATTCGAGTTGAATATGATGTGTCTGCAGTTATCTAGATTAGTACAAAATATATTGTTTTCTCTGTTTTTGATAAATATCTTAAATTATGCAACATTGAAAAATAAACTTATTCATATTTTAAATTATAGTTAAAAAAAATGTTATGATTTGTGTCATATTAAATATAATTTTTGGCAAATACCATATTTACTTTTAAATGATATTTGGGACACAAAGAACAAATTCTACGTAATTAAAAAAAAACAATTGTTTTTTATTTAACATGTACCGAAAAAACAACCTATCAGCAAAATTCGAACCACAGATTTTAATGCTCCGTATACAGATGTGTCGACCCTTACTCCTAACAAAATGTGTGATTCACCTTACATGAGTTTGTCCTTGTGAATATAATGAATACATACTATGTAGTATTATTCTTATTGTTTTTAGAAGATATCAATAAGTCATACATTTTTACCACCTAGTGTCAACATTTATAATTAATGTTTGGATATTTAATTAATTTAGATTTTATCAAAATCAAATTTTAATATGTCTAAATAGGTGTAAAGAATTATTTGAAAAGCTGTATACATCCATAGATAAATATGTAGTAACTTTAAAATACAAAATTGTATGACCTCATCATTATTTAATATGAAGCATGCAGTCAAGATTTTACTAAGTTAAAATACTCCAAATCTGCGATGTAAGCAGTTCAGTTATGACATACGATCCGGCTTTATTTTATTTTATTAAGATTTTAATTGGTAATAAAACGTGACTGATAAAGAAACACTATATAATAATTGTAAGACCAACCCACCATATCTTATTATGATAAACACTCTGACTTGATTTGTCTTAAGGCGGAGTTAAACCCTCACGAATAGGTAACTTTTATACTGTGCTCATAGTACCCCTTGATTCACGAAAAAAATCGTAGCGCCCTTATTTTCGATCCAATCATTACAAACGACACGGATTCGGAATCCTGAGGCTTTTCTACATAAGATACATGTAAAATATGTATAGGGTGCGACGTTTATTTTTCGAAAATAAAAAATTGCGATTTTTAGCGCTCATTTTGAGCCAATTTTAAACTTTCAAAAAATTGTAGCGCCGTTATTTATGGACGGATCTTTAAAAACTATTCAGAATCGGATTTGGCAGCCTTTTTGGCTTGGGATAGGCCTAAGAAACCGTAGGCGTGCTATTCCAGAGCTTTGGGAAAACGTTTTGAAAATACAAAATCTATGGGTTTTAGTTCATGTTTTTTTAAGAAAAAATGAAAAAAATAGAATTGCTTTATATTGCCAGGGAACGTTCCTACGTACCCCTACTAACTATAACCGGTGTCATTTCCCTGCGCTTCCCCTCTAAAATAAAAATTTTCGATACAAACTAAATGATTAAAAATACGTACTCCTTGATTCACAAAAAAAATCGTAGCGCCCTTATTTTCGATCCAATCATTACAAACGACACGGATTCGGAATCCTGAGGCTGTTTTACATAAGATACAGGTAAAATATGTATAGGGTTCGACGTTAATTTTTCGAATATTAAAAATTGCGATTTTTAGCGCTCATTTTGAGCCAATTTTGAACTTTCAAAAATCTGTACCGCCGTTATTTGTGGACGGATTTTTAAAATCTATTCAGAATCGGATTTGGCAGCCTTTTTGGCTTCGGATAGGTCTAAGAAACCGTAGTCGTGCTATTCCAGAGCTTTGGGAAAACGTTTTGAAAATTCAAAATCGATGGGTTTTAACCCATGTTTTTTTAAGAAAAAATGAAAAAAATAGAATTGCTTTATATTGCCAGGGGACGTTCCTACGTACCCCTACTAACTATAACCGGTGTCATTTCCCCGCGCTTCCCCTCTAAAATAAAAATTTTTGATACAAACTAAATGATTAAAAATACGTACTCTTTGATTCACAAAAAAAATCGTAGCGCCCTTATTTTCGATCCAATCATTACAAACGACACGGATTCGGAATCCTGAGGCTTTTTTACATAAGATACAGGTAAACTATGTAAAGGGTGCGACGTTAATTTTTCGAAAATAAAAAATTGCGATTTTTAGCGCTCATTTTGAGCCAATTTTGAACTTTCAAAAATCTGTAGCGCCGTTATTTGTGGACGTATCTTTAAAAACTATTCAGGTTCGGATTTGGCAGCCTATTTGTTTTCGGATAGGCCTAAGAAACCGTAGGCGTGCTATTCCAGAGCTTTGGGAAAACGTTTTGAAAATTCAAAATCGATGGGTTTTAACCCATGTTTTTTTAAGAAAAAATGAAAAAAATAGAATTGCTTTATATTGCCAGGGAACGTTCCTACGTACCCCTACTAACTATAACCGGTGTCATTTCCCTGCGCTTCCCCTCTAAAATAAAAATTTTCGATACAAACTAAATGATTAAAAATACGTACTCCTTGATTCACAAAAAAAATCGTAGCGCCCTTATTTTCGATCCAATCATTACAAACAACACGGATTCGGAATCCTGAGGCTTTTTACATAAGATACAGGTAAAATATGTATAGAGTGCGACGTTAATTTTTCGAAAATAAAAAATTCAGATTTTTAGCGCTCATTTTGAGCCAATTTTGAACTTTCAAAAATTTGTAGCGCCGTTATTTGTAGACGGATCTTTAAAAACTATTCAGGTTCGGATTTGGCAGCCTATTTGTCTTCGGATAGGCCTAAGAAACCGTAGGCGTGCTATTCCAGAGCTTTGGGAAAACGTTTTGAAAATACAAAATCTATGGGTTTTAGTTCATGTTTTTTTAAGAAAAAATGAAAAAAATAGAATTGCTTTATATTGCCAGGGGACGTTCCTACATACCCCTACTAACTATAACCGGTGTCATTTCCCTGCGCTTCCCCTCTAAAATAAAAATTTTCGATACAAACTAAATGATTAAAAATACGTACTCCTTGATTCACAAAAAAAATCGTAGCGCCCTTATTTTCGATCCAATCATTACAAACGACACGGATTCGGAATCCTGAGGCTGTTTTACATAAGATACAGGTAAAATATGTATAGGGTGCGACGTTTATTTTTCGAAAATAAAAAATTGCGATATTTAGCGCTCATTTTGAGCCAATTTTAAACTTTCAAAAAATTGTTGCGCCGTTATTTATGGACGGATCTTTAAAAACTATTCAGAATCGGATTTGGCAGCCTTTTTGGCTTGGGATAGGCCTAAGAAACCGTAGGCGTGCTATTCCAGAGCTTTGGGAAAACGTTTTGAAAATTCAAAATCGATGGGTTTTAACCCATGTTTTTTTAAGAAAAAATGAAAAAAATAGAATTGCTTTATATTGCCAGTGGACGTTCCTACGTACCCCTACTAACTATAACCGGTGTCATTTCCCTGCGCTTCCCCTCTAAAATAAAAATTTTGATACAAACTAAATGATTAAAAATACGTACTCTTTGATTCACAAAAAAAATCGTAGCGCCCTTATTTTCGATCCAATCATTACAAACGACACGGATTCGGAATCCTGAGGCTGTTTTACATAAGATACAGGTAAAATATGTATAGGGTGCGACGTTTATTTTTCGAAAATAAAAAATTGCGATTTTTAGCGCTCATTTTGAGCCAATTTTAAACTTTCAAAAAATTGTAGCGCCGTTATTTATGGACGGATCTTTAAAAACTATTCAGAATCGGATTTGGCAGCCTTTTGGGTTCGGGTAGGCCTAAGAAACCGTAGGCGTGCTATTTCAGAGCTTTGGGAAAACGTTTTGAAAATTCAAAATCGATGGGTTTTAACCCATGTTTTTTTAAGAAAAAATGAAAAAAATAGAATTGCTTTATATTGCGAGGGGACGTTCTACGTACCCCTACTAACTATAACCGGTGTCATTTCCCCGCGCTTCCCCTCTAAAATAAAAATTTTTGATACAAACAAAATGATTAAAAATACGTACTCCTTGATTGACAAAAAAAATCGTAGCGCCCTTATTTTTGATCCAATCATTACGAACGACACGGATTCGGAATCCTGAGACTTTTTACATAAGTTACATGTAAAATATGTATAGGGTGCGACGTTAATTTTTCGAAAATAAAAAATTGCTGTTTTTAGCGCTTATTTTGAGCCAATTTTGAACTTTCAAAAAATTGTAGCGCCGTTATTTGTGGACGGATTTTTAAAAACTATTTAGAATCGGATTTGGCAGCCTTTTTGGCTTGGGATAGGCCTAAGAAACCGTAGGCGTGCTATTCCAGAGCTTTGGGAAAACGTTTTGAAAATTCAAAATCGATGGCTTTTAACCCATGTATTTTTGATAAAAAATGAAAAAAATAGAACTGTTTTATATTGCGAGGGGACGTTTCTACGTACTCCTAGTGACTATAACCGGTGTCATTTCCCCGCGCTTCCCCTCTAAAATCTCTTTCTTTTCTTTAGATGGGTGTACTGTAATAATAAGTTTTTTTTGACATTTTTAAGAAAATAGACCGTGAAAATTATTCTTTACATCTCCGATTTAATTCTCAAATTAAGGAATATTTCCACATTTGTGGACACAAAAGAATTGAAATAAAAGTGTATTATTGTTATTTAGATTTTTATGAATTAAAATGTTTTCAGCTACCACTTTGGGTCAATTCTTCCGGAGATCTTCTCCGATGGCCCTATGAAAGCAGTGCACCACTTAATCGCCGCTCCCAAAACTACGAGTTGAGAATCCTAGGACTATCGTGAAAGAAGCACAAATTGAAGAGATCATTTCGTCTCCATCATATGAAGATTGTTTTTAATAATATTATGCGCATTATTCTATATGTGTATTATGAGCATCCAAGAATATTTTATTTTTGCGTTGGTTCTTTTGTGTGTCTTCGAAAAATTTTATTCTACGTTTTTTTCTATGTAAAAGCTAAACGCGCAGTATTCGTTAATGTTTGCTCATTACTCAACCAGTTAAATCAAAATTATTTTACAAAAAAATTGTTCTAAAGTACATTCTTATTATGGGTGGGTTTGATCTTTTCCACTGCAGCTTAGAAATGCTTTTAAAACCATTTTTATAATTAAACAAATTTTAAAGCTATGATTAAAAAGGATAATCGTTTCTAGAGCACATTTTTAAAATGGAATTTATTAAGTTTTTAATCAAACTATAGAACCAGAATTAAAACAGAGGAAAAGATTAAATGAACCAATTGTAAATTTCATTTAATTAATTAAAATTTTTTAAATGCATCAGAGATAAATATGGAGTTAAATATTTAGGATTTAATTTCTTTGATGTTTTAAGAAGCTTACATTTGTTCATTTAAATTTAAATTTCTTTGGCATTTGCATTATTAAATTTTAATTTATATAATTTTTGAAAATTAATGCTAAATTATTTAAATTATTTATTAATTGACTAACAGTCTTGCAAAGTTAATATTATAACTTTGTTTTCTTTGAGACAAATTTTGGATTTTAAATCGGCGATCATAGTTTTACATTTTAAACTATATTTTTCGTAAATTTTCTACTACTATTAATATTCAATTAATTTTTCAAAACAATTTTTTTTTTCGCTTTTACTACTTGCTGTTTAGAATACAGTGTTTTTATATAAGACTCCTAATCCTAATTCTATCTCGTATGCATTATCTTAACGAACTGTCTATATTATATTGAATTGAATAATTTAACATTATTCTTAAAACGCAAAAAAATATCTTGAAGCAAACGTTTGTAGCAAAATTTGGTTTGGGTGGTTATACCCTTTTAGTTTGTTTTAGAAAAAAATAAAGCAACGCGGTTTATAAAATGAATCGTAATGTATTCTTAGACATTATTCCTTCGTAGGTGTAAGGTAGCTGATAACAGCAAAGGTCCTTTGTGCTGTGCACGAGTCCTTGCTGTTTGATTTATTGTGTTAGGATAATTTTTAAGTTTACACATACACAACACCTCTGACATTATTTTTTTGGTTTTGAAATAGCTTATTAGCTTATTAGATTATAAACCGTCGTTTAATTATACATTTGAAATCAAAAAATTATTTCTCATGATACTTATATTCTTTAGGAATTGTTTGGAAGTCAACATTTCTTTCTGGTATGAATTTTACAAAATATACTTATTAATTATTATTGAAAATATATAAAATCAAAACTAAAAGTATACAAAGACATACATTCCACATGGTTATAAGAATTGAGAAAAATAATTGTAATTTTCTCGAATTACAAAATATAAAGAAAGTGTAGTCAATTTATTAGATATAAGTTTTGAGAAATAATGTCTAAGAAATATATTAGAAAGATTTTTCTTTTTGATACACAGGGGAACTTTTTGTTTCAAATTTAAGGCAAATAAAAGAAGGTTTTCAAAAGGCAGCAAAAAATAAAATACACCAATACTTTTGCCATTTATTTGTACACATTTACATATACATTATATAAAGTAAAGCGTGTTGTATCTTTCAACATTTTTAAATTGCTTCATCATGAGGGATCGCTTTAAACATTTCTAAATTAAATTAAAATATCTTGCATAGTAATAATTATTGATTTTTGTTAGATCTTTGTGCAACAAACTGAACATGTTTTTATTTTCTTAAATTAATTACTTTGGATTTTATTTAAAATTTATATTCGGTATAATTTTACAGAATTTTTTTCGCAGTTTTAATCGCACTTTAGTCCCTTATTACTTTTACATTATTCTCTTATTTTCATGAGGTTTTAATTTTACTCTTTACTTTAAAGTTTTTTTATTAAATTTATTTTAGTCTTTTTTTTACATCTAAACTTAATTTATTTGCACTTATGAATTTTAATTAATCATTTAGCTTTACTAAAATGTTTGTGTTTAATTCATATTAGCATTTTTTTTAAATTATTTTTATGTGTGGTTTACCTCATTTTCTCAAGATTTTAAATACTGCTACTCTTTATTTGCATTTAGTTTTTCTCCTACTTTTAAAACTTTATTAGATATTAAACTTATTGTATTTAATTCATATTTTAACATAAGATTGTTTATTTATATTAAATTTGGTGAAAACTTCTTATTCTACCACTCCTCCAAATATTTATGTTGGTGTAACTCGGATTGTATTGCCTTTTGAAAATTTTTTTTATTATTTGAATCAGTTTATAGGAGCTATCGTTTAATACTAAAGTCTATACTGTAGTAGACTCTAAGATTATTATTTATAATTCTATTTTATTGTTAGTAAGTAAGTTACTTTTTGTAACTGTTTGTTTCTTTGTGTGTCGACGTTATATTTTGTGAAGTTGAAAAAGAGCCGGGGTTAGTTAAAGAAATATGTAATTTGAACAGTAATTTCTTTTTGAAATCGTTTAAGAAAAGGTCATTTCATTTTAACTAATGAGGTCATGGTATATTCTTAGATGTTGTTTCCTCTTAACTGAAGACAGTTGTGGCTACCTGTGCTATGCACGGAGGCACCTCTGTTTGGCCCATTGTTTTAGGGTAGTTCATAAGTATCTTACACACCACACTTTTAAAATCCTTTTAATTATTTTGGTATTAATTTATTTTTCTAAATTGTTTTCTTTGAATTGGAAGTAGACGTTTTCAGCACGCATTTGAAATTAATATAAATATATATTCAATTTAGAACTTATTTAAAAAAAAATTATTAAAAAAATACAATCAAATTTTAAATTAAACACAATACACATCGCGGAGGGTTGGGAAAGAAATATGATATTTGTAATTAGGAAATATAAAAATAAAGAGTGGGTGTTTTATTTTAATTTAAGTATTAGTAAACAACATCTAAGAACTATTATGATATCTGACACACAAAGGAATAATGCGCCCTCAAATATGGTGCAAGGATCGAAGATCTACTAATGGTAAGATGAAATTCACATGTTCTTTCCACACAAACACACATCCCTCACATACACATTTTAGAAATTAGAGTAATTCGTTTACTTTTGAGACACACTTTAAATCACGTCCTTTCGGTGGCTTTAATTGTTTTAAGATTTGTTAATTAAAACGTTCTGTTTGAAAAAGTAATAACAAATTTCAGTTTTATTCAAAATTGATTTCAGTTAATAATGTCAGATGTTATAGTAACACTTTTTCTTCTAAACTTACCCTTTATTTGTAATTTTAATTCGTATTTTTTTAACTTCAAAGTTACCTTTAAACAATGGAAAGATAAATTTTGTTAATTAACTTTATCTCTTTAAAGATAAATGGTCCTTCAATTTTCTTCAAATTCTTCAAATTTCTTGTATTGTTTAAAGATTACTCTCAAGTTGTTTTTGTTTATTTCTAACACCAGTTATTTATTTATATTTACATCTTTTGTAATTTGTTTATGTTACTTACATTATTTTTATTTGTATAAAAATTATTTTGCTACTTCTATTTACTTTTCTTAATAATTCTCGTCTTTTCTTTAACTTTAATTTAGTATTCTGTACATTTTTGTATTCTCTTTACACATTTTATTTAATTTTTAGTTTATTTATTTTAACTTGGGTAATTTTTTAGAACTTGTTTGCGCTATATTAGCCCACCATCATTTTTGAGCTGCCTTTTGTATTGTTTTGTAAATATTTAATTATTCTTAAAAATATTAAAGTCATCTTCTCTTCATTTAATTATTGGACCGTACATTTTGAATGTTTTTAGTTTTAAATCTTTCTAAATATTCCCGTCTTGTTTATTCTTTGAACTGTCTTTAACTTTTGAATTATATTGCAAAATTAATTTATTTTTACATAGATTTTTTTGGAACTTGTTAAAAATTACCACTTCTTATACTTTTCAGTTTTTTATTATTTAATTTATTATTTTTTGGAATTCATTTTTTAATATTTCAGTTCTTTGTCTTTTAAATACTCACCTTTCTTCTTTGTTGTTTTTCATTTGGTTTATGTAGCACTTTGTAGGGCACTTAATTATTATTTATTATTACTTTTATAAAATAACATAGCCACCTCACCCACATATTATTATTTTATATTTTCACACACACTTAAAACATATTTCCTTTTTTATTTATAGTATTTAATTAATAACTAATTGTAAAAAAAGTTGTACTCCCAAGATTGATGATAAAAACAATCGTAAGGGTTGCAGCTTTTTATTATATTAAAACTTTTATATTTTAATTTATATTAATAAGGTATAATTTTTGTATTTTATAGTTGTATACTTCTCTCAGCTTACATTATGTTTCTCAGATGCGAAGGGATTAAGTTTTTCATTAAAATTTATGCCTTTGTTGTGTAAACATTTACTACCCTTCGCATCGGATACATAATGTTTTGTAAGTGAGAGGGTGCTGCATTCGGGTTCGCAAACGTTTGAATTTCATTTCTAACGTTCGTCGTCGAATACAATCAAACACACGCGTGGTGATACGCGTGTTGGGGTTGTATTTTGGCGCGCGAATTTCGAATAAAACTTAAACGTGCGACGAACTCGAATGCAACTTAGTCTGTCGACAAATGAGATATTGGACTCCAACGTTGTAAGACTGGGAGGTCTGGGGGTGAAGTAGGTGCTTCACATCTACTTCTTCCATCCGAGGCAGTTCAAGACCGCAGACATTCAAATGCGAATGTCCGCGCTTTTGATCAGTCAACGTAGACTTAGTTAGATGTAAAGAACGTTACGTTCTAAGGGCTGTAAAGGTAAACTGGAAAATAAATTAAATTATTCAACTTATACACAAGTTTTATTAAGATCCTGGTAGCTCTGGTGGGCAATATTGATGTTCAATTCAACGGTCTGTGTTTTGTGGTACAATCTCCAGACAGGTCATGCAAATTTAAAAAAAAAAAATTAATTGTGAGAGCAACTAAGTCAGCTGGGCTTCTTACTTGAACATTACTTGAACATGGAAGAATAATTTTTAAGTTAATAGTATAGGAAAGTGTACGATTTATAGAATTTAAAACAAAGATATTTACAACACCTTGGTAGCTCAGTGGGAAAAACTCGGTTGTTTGTTCGAATGGTCTATGGTTCGATTCCCATGCAGGTCAGAAAAATAAATTTTTAAAAATCTCTAAGAAAAATCCAACGAGCAACGAGCCGAACGAGACGAATGACGAATGACGAATGACTGTAGGATGCTCGTGATTTGAAAAATATTTTTAAAAATCTCTAAGATAAACCCTCGGCCGACTCGGCCGACTCGGCCGACCGTAAGAAGCGATTTGTGGAATTATATTTTTGCAAATTTGCTTTTATGTCCCTGTTACGAGTTGACACATTCCCCTTATATTTTTAGTTAGAAAAGTAACAACAGTAATTTATTTGTAAGAAATAATTTTAAAATAATATTATAGGAACGTGTACTTTATAAGGTTTAAAACACAGACTTCTTATATGAACGCCATAGCTCAGTTGGTTAGAGATCGGTTGTTTGTTCAAATGGTCTCGAGTTCGATACCAGTCGAAGTTAAATTTTTAAAAATCTCTAAGAAAAATCCAACGAGCAACGAGCCGAAACGAAGACGAATGACGAATGACGAATGACTGTAGGATGCTCGTGATTTGAAAAATATTTTTAAAAATCTCTAAGATAAACCCTCGGCCGACTCGGCCGACTCGGCCGACCGTAAGAAGCGATTTGTGGAATTATATTTTTGCAAATTTTCTTTTATGCCACTGTGACGAATTGACATATTCCTCTTACATTTATATTTATTTTGATATAACCATTTGCATTAAACTGCAGAAGAGAATTAAAAAAGAAACAAGAGGTAAGTTATAATTTTATTTATTTCCCAGTCCCCCTTTACATCCCAATGGACTTAACGCCCCTTAACAACTAAGACTAAGTCTACGTTAACAGGTCAAAGGCGCGGACATTCGCATTTGAATGTGCGCGGTCTTGAGCCACTCTCTTTCCTAACACTTTTACAAAGGCATGTTTTAAGGCCTCACAGCCTTACAACACTCTGTCATTTACTAAACGTTATGTGTTCCAATGTGAAGGGCAAGGAATAGTTAAAACTAAGAAAGGCAAAAATGTTAATCGAAAACATAAGCTTTTCGCATTGGAGACACATAACGGTGTCTTAAAATAGCTGTAAAAGATGTATTATTTGTTACAAATTTACAAGTCCAATTCCTGTTAACATTAATTAATATTAAAAACCATTGGCCGTGAACATTATGATTAATATAATAAAGACTTATATTAACTAAATAATATATACAAGTTGTTACAAATTTGCAAAATTAAAAATAATGAAAAACTACAATCTCTTTTATAATTATAAATAATTAAAAATTATAGTAAATAGAAGTGAATATGAAAGTGCTTTAAGTATAGTCGAAAAGCTATAACAACAACTGTGTATTTTAATAATAATTAAAAAATAAGAGTCTTATGAAAAACTACAAAAACAAAGAGGAAGTGAAAAGGAAAAAATAAAAGGTAAGTACATCTTTAAAATACAAAGATGTGAAATGCATAAAAAGATAAATAACTAAGGATCCAATAACTAAATGAGGGTAGGGTGGCTTTCATATTTTTAAGAATAACTAAATATATAAATTAAAGCGTTATCCTTTCGCTGGTCCATCACTAACTTTCTTGGATTGATTTCGCAGTGAATTTGATGGTTGGCCCTCGATGAAATGTATTATCAAAAGATCCTTAAGCTAAGTTTTGAAGTAACTTTACAAAATGTGTGTGTCTTCCCATCATATTTGGAAGCACATTGTTCCCTTGTGTGTCGAAGGCAATACTATTTCTTGGACATTGTTTCAAATTACTTAAACTACGATTAAACAACCCTTCTATATTTGTTGAATTCCAAACAACAAATATAATAGTTCTGCCCAACGCTCTGTGTTTAATTTTGAATTTAGTTTTTATATATTTAATAGTTTTTGAAAAATTAAGTTCTAAAATAAACTGAATATAAATTTATTTGAAATAGTCTATGACAGTATTTAATTTAATTAAAAGAATAAAATTTAGAAAATGAATTTTAAGTCAAAAAAGGCAAAAGTATTTCGAAAAATGTGTTGTGTAGTGAACTTAAAACTACCCTAAAACATGGGGTCAAACAGAAAGGCCCCCATACACAGTACAGGTAGTCATAACTGTCCTCAGCTATAAAACAATGTCCAAGAAAACACTAAAGCCTTATTTATCAATTGCGTTGCCCGGTAATTAGTTTTCTTTAATTAAAATGAAATACCTTTTTTTTAAAGTTTCCCAAAGTGAATCTCTGTTCAAGATCTTACCGGCACAAAAAGGAATGAATACTTGCAAAATACATATTATTTACGAAAGAGTATAACAATCTACTTGTAAATTAAAACTAATCTTTCTCCTTTGGCTGGTCCAGCAGTGTCGTTCTTGGATAAGTACCTTCAAAGTACGGTGAACTGATCCTCGACAAAAAGTATTTCCAATAGATCCTTAAACTTGATATTGTAGTACCATCAATTCAATTCCATACCCTATAAAAATTAAATTTATTAATACTTTAATAAATCTATTATAAACACTTTTATAAAATTCTAATATTAAGAAAACAACAAACTCCTTGAAAAAAATTAAAAACGGAAGGCTTACAATGTTAAATATTGACAGAATTATTTCAGATAATCAGATGTTTTTACCTACTCTCGCTACAAGGCTCTCTGTATTTTTGGGGCAGTAAACATACATTTTATGTAAATTAACCTATGATGGTGAACCTACAAAAACAAATGTCACTCGCTTATTTCTCATTGGTTATGACATCTTAACAAAGGTTATTAATCACTAAATACAGATTTATAAATAATTATTAATTTGCAAGAGTATATTAAAGCAATTTCTATTTTTATAATGAAGGAAGATTATCAAAAATGGCAGCTATTGTAAATTTGGAAAGTTATTTGCAGATCGTAATGGTCAGACTTATGAATGAACGGCCACCATTAAAAAGGTATGTATTTCTTTATTTTCTCATTGATATATTACAAACGTAAAAATAATAACGGTGATAACAAAGCAAGTGCAAAAATACAAGGGTTTTAATTTGTATTTTTTTAAACAAAACTAACACATGATACTCAAGTACTTAGGTCGACCTATATTAAAAAACTGCAAATTAAATACTCTTGTATTTTGCACTTGCTTTCTTTTCACCCTTAATATTATTACGTTCGTAATATATCAACATGAAACTGATGAAATACATACTTTGTAACGGTGGCCCTCCATTAGTACGACTGACTGCAATTACATTTAAACTTAATATGTAATTAGATAATTTATTTCTTATATTTTCCAGGATGCAAAAATATGACTACTTAATAATATTCGAAAATAAATAACCACAAAAGGAGATAGAAACTTATTCAAACTCAATTTATAATCCGTAAAAGCTTTTATAAAAGAGTCAAAAATGATTATTTAGATTTGAATATCCTAATCAATAATGGTAAAAGTAATGAATGAACATTAAATAATTTTAAACAATTAATGCATTGATCCTTTTAGCTGGTATGATGTTTAGATCTTATTTAGAATCGTTTTGAACCATAATTCGCAACTAATCTTCTTTTCTTCAACATTTTCTTTTAACTCTTTTGCTACTCCCTAAATTGATTGCTGGTTAGGGAACGAACAATTGTTAATATCTAATTTACTTTGGGACATCTACATCAATGATATTAATTTCCTATAAATTTATTTATATGTTTGTAAATATAAATAACTAGAATTTTTCATTTTAGGAAATTGTATTCTATCCAAAGCCCATACGAGAATGTCGCTTTATTTACTAATTGATTGAAACAACAAAAGTTACTAGTTTGTGTGTATTCTGAACATCCTGGAATTGCTGATACCGATTTACTTTAAGAATATGTTGGGATCTTTGATTATTAAATAATTATTTAGTGTATGGAATGTTAGTTATGTTTATTTAATTTATAGAATTTTTAAACAATTACTTTTAGAAGCCAGACCATGTTCAACTAGTATTCTTGCATACAAGTGCCTTATGAAAAGGAAAAGGTGGTCATTATATAAGTAATTGCTAAATTAAGTCAACAACTAAAATTGCCCATTACAAATGGTTGCTTTTACAAATAGTTTACTTCCCATTAATCAGTTTGATACTTGTTAAAAGCACCTTTATAAAGCATTTCTCTTAAGTTTTTATTAATTTATATGTTTAGTTATGTTTTATTATTAATTTAATAGAAAACTAATTTTAAAACTAAGTTTTGAAAGCAGATTTTGATCTGTGACTTTTTATTATTTAAAAATTATTTGAACACTTTAAAGTTAATTGATAAGCATATCGAACTGACTAACGCTTGAAACTGATTATTATATCTTAAGTTTCTGTAATTACACTTGGTTCTTTGCTTGAATTATTAAAACCTATTAATTTCTACCAAAATGAATTGTGTTTTATTGCATTACTAGTATTAATAATGAATTGCAGTTTAGATAATATTAGATAAAATCGCAAATTAGAAATGATAAAAAATAACACACCAAGCGTTGTTTTTAAAAGTATTCTCCAAAAGGCACTCGAATATTAATTATTATGAAACCATGTGTTAATTGATTTAAAACTAAACAAATATATACAGCACAGCACTAAAACGGTGTGTTCTATACGAAAGTTGATTTACAACTGATAGCAATAGAATGCTATCTCTAAATTCGAAAATATCAAAAATTACCATAAGCGAATCAGATGATTCATAAAACTTTTTCCAATACTGTTCGTTTATTTAATTTAAAAAATAATTATTAACTTTTGGATTTTGACTTTGGCTAAATTTTCTGCGGATTATCTTTCAAAATTTAATAGCTTAACAAAGAAAACTTTTACCGTACAGAGATCAATACTGCATTGAAGAATTTAAAAAAATAATTCAATTTTGCCACCACTTTAATTTCCGATTGAAAATATTTGTTATGAGTGTTGGACTCCTACCCAATTACATAGTATTGAATGAATAATCAAATTTTAATTAATTAAAAATTGTTTAGTAGTTTATTGTATTGATAACATTAAATTAAAAGCAAAAGAAAATTACTAACTCCTAATACTGATTATTATATTTTACGATTATGCAACTGCCTTGGTACTTTGCTTAAATTATTCAAAATCATTATTAAAAACCGTTCGTTAAAGTTAAATCAATGATAGTTTGTTATATTATTAATTAACATTGTTAATTAATAAAACTAGACAAAAAGATCAAACGAAATCATTTGGTTTTTGAAAAACCCACTTTAAAATAATTAAACCATGAATTTAAATAAATTACTATTAGATTTCAGATTTTAACTTGTAGCTCTCTTTGCCTAACTAAATTTAATTTGGGGCGGCTGAGAAAAATCAAATAACTCAAACAAAGGGGGGCAGTTCTAAATACATAGGTAATTACAAAAAGTATTCAAGTCTAACACAATTCAAATAAGGTGGAAGCAAAATTTTCTTACAATTATTTGTATTTCTTAATGCTTTCGATTCATCTATTGCTTCGGTCAACGGGCTTTCAGTATCTAGAAAGTCTTTAAAGATACGGTTACAAATAACCGAGCAACAAATTTTTCGGGTCAACTGTTCGAAAAATTATAATATAAGTCCGAGTGTCAATGTTAGAAATAAAAACCATAAGCAAAAACAATTACAGAAGACAAACACATATTAACAAACCCAACTAGCTGGGACCTACCCTTAAGTTGTATACACAGCTGAAAAATATCGTCCAACGATACGACTGAAAGAAGTTGGTCGCAGAAGTGGTGACTTTGGCCGATACCTCCGTTTGGCTCGCCGGGAATTGCCCTCGAACTATTGACCGTTAACTTGGGTGTCTCCTAAACACATAAGAAAATAAAATTAATATAATTACTCAGAGAGCTGAAACTAAGGTTTTACACAATGTGTGAATTTTAAAAGAAATCGTTATAGTTACTATTTACCTTAAATGAATGATTGTAATGCGAATTAGATGCACAAATTTATAATAATAAATAAAACACTACCGTACGACTTCACTGTACATTGAAAAATGATCCCGAAATCGAAAGTTTTATGTAAGTGCTGATATACCTCATATTCGCAGACCCCAAAGCTAAATTACCTGATATCAAAGGTGATAACGCCAACGAAAAGAGCCTCGATTATTTTAAATAAAATTATCGATTTATTATTATTAATTTTTAATTTATGAGCGACAAGGGATTAGGATTTCAAATATTACCAAACCATCTATTATCCTAACCGCTTTATTCAAAGCTGTTTATCATCATGTTATTCCTAGTAGTACGAAAATAATTCTCAAAATAAAAAACGATGTCTGCAAGAGACACAATCAAAAATAAACAAATTGAAGAAGAAATGGTAGATGCAATGGTTTTGCAAGAAGTCGCTGTAATACAAGAGAAATCAGAATTTTCTCATGCCGAAACTCTAATCTTTAGTTTTAAATCTGAAGATATTTCTAAAATAAAGTAAGTAACTAAAGGTTTGCTTTATAAGTACTATAAAAGAAGAGGATGATAAAAATTCTTATAGTGATTTTGTGGGACATGGGGAAGAATTACCTTGCCCTGCATATATAAAAATAATTGAACAAAAACAAGGAAAGAACGCGAAATAAGTAAAGAGTAAAGTATTACAATTTTGAAATAGATGTATAAAAAGCAAAAAAATTAAAATGGTTAAATAAATAATTAATGTGATTTTTAGTAATAAAATTTAAAAGAATAAGTAAGTAATAAATTTATTATAGCGAAAGAAGATGAAAATTATTTAAACAATTACATAGTAATTCCAAAAGTAAAAAAATTCAAATATTTAAATAAGAAAAGGATACAATTAAAGCTAAAACTAATTTAGAAGTAAAAATTACAATAAACATAAACAAATAACTCACCCCAAATCATAAAGCAACTTCTTAAGTGTTGTTCTTCCAACTTTTCTCAAGGGCTGGATGGTCATCATACAATCCCCACATTCAAGACTGAAAAGTGTTTCACCCAGACCTCGACTTGCGTTGTTCTAAATTGCATGGTAAAAAAACCTAAATATGCAACCACTCCAGAGCTAATCGAAATGTCTCCTTAAATCAAACTTCAAATTATACTTCATTCGAATCAATGATTAAATAATTAGTACCAGTCAGCCAAAAATAAAAAAAATAGAATTGCTTTATATTTCAAGGGGATGTTCCTACGTACCCCTAGCGACTATAGCCGGTGTCATTTCATGGCGCTCTCGCCCTAAAATAAAAATTTTTATATTAACAAATGTTAACTAAGATAAAAATGACATTAAATGTTAGTAGCTCTTTAAATTACTTGTAATTAAATAACTTTTAAAAAGAATTAAGAATGTAGTATTCTTATCTCATGCAATCATTAGAAATGATTTTAAAACCTAAAAAAAATTGTAAAAAGTGTATTAAAAAAAATATATATTTAAGCCTTATCTAAAAAACGATTTCAATTCATTAACTTTTAAGCCGGTCCTGTCTTATTTATCAGAAATACAACACAACGCGAATAAAAGTAACTTTATTTGGGGGTTTTCTGGTGTTAGTATCTAGAACTATCTAGCTCTTTCTAATAAGTGTACACGATGAAGATAGTTAAATACAAAAAATTTAATACGTATGTGAATTATTGAGCCATTAAGAAATGTATAACAAAAACGTTAAATAATCTATCTCCGTCTGTTACACGTTCTTTTCATGACCATAATTGAAACAGAGAAATTGCATTTTGTGATACTTTTGGTAGACCTATTCTACATTAATAATTATTCCCTAAAATCTGATTAATTGTTGACGTTTGTGTGAGTGTATAAATTTAGTTTAACTTTTAACAAACATAAACAAAGTTATATTATTCATATATATTTAATTTTAGTTAAAGTGAATTTACAGAGTATCGTTCTATCAACTTCCCATATGGATCTTTTATAAATGAAGTGAAACTTTATTTTATTTTAGGTTATAAACAAACAGTGCTTTGCTGTTTAAAATGGCAAAAAGCAGCGAAAGCGATTTATATGGCACTACATTTTCCATAGAATCGATGAAAGTTATCGCTGAAAGCATAGGAATAGCTAATTTACCAGACGATGCAGCCAAAGAGCTAGCAGATGATATTTCATATCGATTGAAACACATAATACAAGACTCTGCAAAGTTTATGAATCATTCCAAACGTTCCAAATTAATGTATACAGATGTAGATGCCACACTTAAAGTTAAGAATATTGAGGTACGTTTTACGTGTTAATATTTAACTCTGTAATAATTGCATGTTTTATTTTAGCCTCAATATGGGTTTCATGCTGTCGATTCATTACCATTTAGATTTGCCTCGGGTGGTGGTCGTGAATTACATTTTATAGAAGAGAAAGAAGTGGATTTGAATGATTTTGTCAACAATATTAATGTTAAAGCACCTTTGGAAGTAACCCTAAGATCTCATTGGTTGTGCATTGATGGTGTACAACCAACAATTCCAGAAAATCCTCCACCAGTTTCTAAAGAAATGCAGAAGTTAGAATCTGTGGATCCTATAAATAAAATGAACAAGCCCAATAAAGAATCGTCAGGAAAACCTACTACTGGAAAGCAAAAACTTAGAAATGTCGAAACTGTTCAAATTAAACAACTAGCAACACATGAATTATCTGTTGAGCAACAACTGTATTATAAAGAAATAACAGAAGCTTGTGTCGGATCGGATGAAACCAAAAGAACGGTAATTTGTATTTTAATTAAGTGAAGTCATGCTATTGATAAACATTTTTAGGAGGCTCTACAAAGTTTAGCTTCAGATCCTGGTTTGCACGAAATGTTACCAAGAATGTGCACTTTTATAATAGAAGGCGTACGAGTGAACGTTGTACAAAATAATTTAGCATTGCTTATATATTTAATGAGAATGGTTAAAGCTTTACTCGATAATCAAACATTATTTTTGGAAAAATATGTAAGCTACTCTTGCATATAGTATGACATCCAGCGATCACGAACTATTTTAAGTAATTGTAACTTTTTTATTTCTTAACCAATTTACTTAAAATTTTTGATATAATCATCTTTATATAATATCATTCTACGAAATCTGCATGGCCAAGCTGCTATAAAATTTTATTAGAACTTATTTTCACTCTTCTGTAATTGTTTTTTTTATCGAGAGGCTCTACTTTTTTTTGTATTTATCTGGTTTTTATATATGTATCTCTATAAAAAGTAATTACCTACAAAGAGATGCATCTAGTAATGCTGCTGGCAATAGTTCAGAAATAATTTTTTTTGAACAAAGACGATGGTAGTTCAAAGACGTTTGCGATCGCTGAACGTCATACTGTAGAAATAAATTCTAAATATCCTGAAATATTATTTTTAGTTACATGAATTAATACCAGCTGTAACCACGTGCATTGTATCGAAACAACTATGTATGCGACCCGAATTAGACAATCATTGGGCTCTAAGAGATTTTGCCTCGCGATTAATGGCACAAATTTGTAAAAACTTTAACACAAGTACAAATAATATTCAAACGAGAGTAACACGGATGTTTAGTAATTCTTTACAACAAGGAGATAAACTTCCGTTATCATCTTTGTATGGTGCTCTCGAAGGACTATCAGAATTAGGTCCCGAAGTGATAAAAACTTTTATATTGCCACGGCTTAAAAGCATCGGTTTGTGTTTTAAATTGTTTAATTAAATGGGCACACGTTGTTTTTTTTTATAGGGACAAGGATTGAAGCACATTTAGAAGGGTCGTTAGTTTCGAATTTAGATAAGATAGCTTCAGGTCATATAAAAGGACTTTTAATTAAAGTTTTGGCACCTATTATTAAGAGTATGCGAAACCCACCTGATTATTTTGAAGAATACAAAACGGAATATGGATACTTGGGTTCGGCATTACAAGTAGCTGTTATGAAGGCTAGAACTCAGCCACCACCACCTGTAATTACGTCTACGAACACATCGATTGCTTCTGTGGGGGCTACAATTTCAAGAACTGTAACTGCACCCATGGGACTTATGCAACAAGTATTTAAATTATTTCTTGAATTTCTGAGTTCATATAAATATTGATATTTATTCCAGAATGCTTGCACACCTGGACGAACAATTGTTATGAATCAAACAAATCGTATGGCTGCGCCAAGTGGCAATCAGAAGATAGTATTTGTAACTCAGAGACCACAAACACCAGCAAGCATACATCCCAGCCAACCAACTGTACAAAATCCACAGAACACCGTAGTGAAAATAATGACAAATGCAAATTCATCAAATCCTCAACAACAAAAAGTTGTTAATCCTCAGCAGAAGTTAGTTGTTGTTTGTATGCCAAACGCTACTCCATCAAATCCGCCAACTCTTAACACGCAAGCACAAGGAGTCGCTGCTTTGCAGAACAATTCAAATCAATCCAACATCAGCCTTCAATCACCTATCATGAGTCAAAATATTTCACAACCACATTTTAGTGTCGTTCCAAAAACTACTTTTATTCAGCAAAATCAAAAACCGAAACAAGATAATTTGCAACTTCCGCCTGGTATGGATGATTTAGGCCATTTATCGTAACAATAAAAGTCATCTCATCTTTTGAGATAAACAGTATTTTGAAAAAATTTCGCGTGCCTTTATGTCTTTACTTCGTTTCTAAAGTTGAATTAGTTTAATAATTTGTGAATCTATAATTAATTACATTATGCGCATTAATTTTTTTATTAGGCCCAGGTCTACATTTTCTAGAATTTAACTGGGGCATTGAATTTGGCATAACTGAACATTTTTTGCTACAATTTTTAATAGTACAATTGGTGTGTCTTGGGGAAATTGAATGATGTTAAAATGTTAAAATCGTGCTGTAAAAATCCTCTGATTAAGATTTCAATGAAGGGACTGTATGAAATGAATAATGTTTAAAATTAATCGTATTGGAAATAAAATAAGTATAGAGTAATTGATATAAATGTAATATCAGTAATTGAATGTGTGAACTTTTCTCAAATAAAAATCTATTTTCTACCGAATAGAGTTAGATTAATTAACAATACATATAAGTATGAATATTAAGATTGATTAAATTAAATTAAAAAAGTAATATTCAATTTGGTGTTTTACTTTAAGTAAGCTATACAACTGAATTTGTTTTTGAACGATGTCATGCGTGTTATTTTAGATGCATAAAAATTGTGTTTTATTAAATGCCTAATCTAACTTGAGATTAAAAGTTTTAGATATGTGCAATTATATGTAATAGATTTTAGAAACACCGATTACCAAATAATATAATTCTTTTTGGATTTTCAGTTAACAAACAGACCTGAATTTAGTTTTTTAATGCGCTATAGTAGTCGCCGCGTATATGGGTCAAATTGTGCAAAACCAAATCAAACAGTATAAATATTAACAAAATCGCCACATAAATGAATCAAGTTTTTTTTGCTTGTATAAATAGAATAGAAATATAATAAACCTCTCATGTCAATGAACAAAAGTAAAAACTGTAAAATGGATGTTGATCTGCCTATTGCAGTTGTCCTTTCCTTTATCTACATATTTTTATGTCCCAGGTAAAATTGTAAAGATATCCGTAATTTATTTAACAAAATCTCAACGTTAAATTATTATTTTACTTTGAATCTTACTATAGTGCCGTCAAAATGAATTCAGGAAATTATTATTCTGTTTATGACAAAACAAACTTCTTAAAACAATTTGGTGATTTACAAATTAACATCTCTTAAATAACAGTTTTTCCGTTTGAATAAGTCGCCGTTTATAAGAGTCACTTAAGCGGGGACTACTGTACTTGTACATATATGTTACTATTTTGTATTTAATAAAAAACTAAAAATTAAAATATTTGTCTTAGAGTGTTCTTTGAAACTTATTTT
Source organism: Sinopyrophorus schimmeli (assembly GCA_036325965.1). Taxonomy (NCBI): domain Eukaryota; kingdom Metazoa; phylum Arthropoda; class Insecta; order Coleoptera; family Elateridae; genus Sinopyrophorus; species Sinopyrophorus schimmeli. Next base: position 2,057,675 of record JARFIZ010000202.1, read on the forward strand.
AATTTTTTCATTAATGCCTGCCTCAATTCATGAAAAATTGTGTCATTTAGTATAAATATTAGTCGAAAAAGTTATTCTTAAAAATGCGAATCTTCCGTTAATTAAAATTAATATGACTAAAATAAGTAATATTTCACGAAAAAAAAACAAATTTGTATAACAATACCTATACAAAAATGTTCCAATTATATTTTTCCAAAAATGATTATAGAACATTATGATTATTTTGATTCGACATTAAATAGTAAATATATTAAATGTTCTAAATAATAAACAAGAATATATTATTTGGTTATTCTCAAAAATTGTTGTAATCAAATTATTGGTTATTTACTTTTGTAAGATGTGTTACAAAATTTTTGAGCAAACCTAGTTTTGCATAGAAAACTTAGAAAAAAACTAAAGAAAATTGAATAAAGAAAACTTACAAAAATGTTTGTTGCATATGAAGAGCAAAAGCTGTTTTGTGAACACTAGGTCTCACAATCACTACGCTAAAACAATTAATAATTAAAAGCAAAATTTGAAGAGCTATAACGTTAACGCTCGGCAGAATTTACACAAATGACGAAGGCAAAGAACGAATGACATTATGCACAAATGCGATAAGAAAAACCTGATATTGTTAAATTTTCGAATCTAATCGTTGGATAACTTTTTAGAAAGGCAATGTTTGTAAAATAGAAATAAATTTCGATAACGCACATTTCTTAAGTAAACGTTTGAAATGTATGGAAGTAACTTCTAAAAAATATTTTAATTTCTTCCCTTAAGTTTTTAGAGAATTGACTGTTTGTTTGTTTTTCATTTTATCGTTTTCAATATACAAAATTTAGGAGTTTTAATAACTTTTCAAATTTGGAATTAGATTTAAATTTTAATCAACCCCTTAGATCAGTCTTTTCCAGATTTTATTTTATTGCGTTCCTTTGAAACATCTAATCGTGGAGCTTCCCCACTGTACGCCTATTTCCCGATTTATACGGTCTATATTAAAAAAAATACTACGTATCTATGATATAAAAGTAAGAAATGAATGACTGAATTATGCCCATTTTACTTTTTTTCGATTTACAGTTTCTTGAGCTAATAATACAAGATATAGTACAATTTACAAGAGGAGAAGCCGACACTGGAGAAATTATGTGGGCAGAATGGAAGTAGACTGACGGGCGAAATAGTCAAAAGATAAAAGATCCAATACAAGAAGACCCCCTAGTCTACCACCAAAAAGATGGTATCAAAGTTGGCCCTCCGTAGCTCAAGAGGCTTCAAAAACAGAAAAACAATAAGACATAGTCTTATATAAAAGAAGAAGAAAAAAGAAGATGAAGTTTTCTGAGGAACATATCTTCACTGTAAAACGAGGTTTAGGGGTATTTTAGATGAATTACTTTTTGTGTGTAAAAAATAGAAAGAATTGCTTTTTTTGGTTATAATATCAGTGCCATTAAAGAAATTGTCTTAAAAAATCACATGTTGTATAGCAAAAATATGTTTCAAATGGTTTTCATTCTTGAAAATTTTTAGAACATTAATTTTTGTAAACCGTGTAAAAGCGAAATTTTGTAAAGCAAGAATCATGTAAATTGAGGGACAGATGTTACTAGTGCTTATTGATATAATTTTGATCATTTCCTCTCACTTGCACTTATAGGATTCTTGTATCTTTTCACTATCTTCCACTCATTGTAATAATAAGAATGAGAACTTTCCTGAACGTCGTATTTTTAAATTATGTTTGCATCATTTCACTCGAGCGAATCAGAAAAATGAATTTACTTTGTAAATAATTATAAATAAAAATTATAAGACGGTATTTATATCAAAAATACCAAATAGAAAATCTGAATTTAAGTCACTCAAGACTCAAGAAGTATCTGTTTTGATGAATTGCCTAAAACCTACAATTTTTAATAGTGTAAATTGTTTCTATTTATGTCATAGATTAAGAATTATTTAACTTTTGATTAAATATCTTTCAGTTTACATTAAATAGTAATTTTAAAAATTATATATTCAAAGTATATCCGATCTCCTATGGAAGTTCTATTAAAAAAAATGTATCTTAAAAATCGACATCTATTTACAATACAATCGAACTTTCTCAATATATTCAAATGAATTGCCAGCTTTATTACTAATTTTTATACAAATAAAAAACGAATCTACCATTGTCCATGAACCTTGGCCGATTCTAAAGCAGCAAGATGGGCAGCTTTGGCCTGAATAACTTCGGGTGTTTCAACAGGAACCCCACTTTCAGTGAGAGTAACACCAGGAACGACCCCAGACGAAACAGCCGAATGAGCCGAAACAGCCGAAATTCTACCTTGAGCACCAGCATCTTTCGTGGCTACTTCGACCGTATCTTCATCGACAACTTTAGAACCAGTTGAATCAGCAGAAGTCGTTTCGGCCACAACGTTCGTTATTGGGGCTGCGATAACTTTGTATCCGCCGTAAATGGGCGAAATTGGGGCTGTAAAAACAGCTGGCTGTCCGGAGTATGTGGTGTAGGAATAGAAGTTTGGCACGGAAGCAACTCCGACAAGTGGAGATGCGATGGCGACTCCTGGAGCCGTTGCAATAGGAACCGTATTGGTCACAAGTTTGCCAGCTGGCAATAAGCTGGTAGTTGCAAAAGCATTTGCCGTGTTTGCTTCAATGGTCGAAGCTTTGGCTTCAGCATGAGCAGATAAGTGGGCCGATTTGGCCGCAATTACTTCTGGAGTTTCCGTTACGGGATTCGGTCCTAAGCCTTGAAGGGGCGCCACAGGAGCTACCGGTAAATTAGTGGCCGCAACTCTAAAGCCATTGATGGCATCGGATGTGTAAGTAACTGATTGCAAAAGTCCGTTGGCGTCCAAATAATTGTAACCTCCGCGGGTGATTCCGTCCGCAGTTTTGATTTCAGATTTGGTCGATAATGGGGACGAGTAGCCAAAGGTGTATTGTCCAAGAGCGTCTTGGGCATGGTACTGACTTGTTATCGAAGGCGTCACGAAAGCTGGAAGTATTATGGAAGACTTCACAGATGGATAGATCGGCGAGTTGATGTAAGATGTGATGATTCCGCTTGGTTTTGCGCAAGCTGCAACCATCAGCGTTGAGAAAATTATCAAGTTGTTCATTTTCGTTCTTTTAGCGCTACTGCAGATCAGAACTCGCTAAAACTACACCAGAAGCTTCAATTTTATCGGTTTATATAGCAACCGCACCTAAGGAGGATTATAAATATTGTGATCCAGTTTTTCCGATTGGAGATTAATTATAATATTTGGTTGACTCGTCGACTTTGAAATCTTTTCGTTTTGTGTTGCTGCAAGGACGTCCTTAAAAGGTAACGTCTGTTGGGAAGAGTTTTTTGAAAAATTTAAGTGGCGTGGTAAGAACAAAGCTTCTTCGGACCAACTAGTGTTACGAAGAAGCAAGAAATGAAAACGCAATAGATTTTAGTATTAAAATTAATACGAAACACACCCACAATTGTAAAAGAAGATTAATTAATTATAAATAATGCAAAGCAATTTTTTAGTCGTGATCAAGTAGTCTTTAAAGAATGTTAGAAAACAGTACATTGCATCAGTTTTAATTTATTGTAATCAAACATATAGAAATGACTCAATTTTCAAATTCAAATTTTGCAAAAGCATCATTTTATATGATTAAAAACTCGTACTGTAATAAAATGGAAAAAATAAAATTTTAACGACATGCATGTTTGTTTACAGACGCAAAATTGTCGGTAAAAAGTCTAAAAAAATGTAAGAAAATCCAGAAGAAAAATTAACATTTTAAAATCAACATTCTTGGGCGAGGTGTGGTACATCTACTTTGAGGAACTTCGTCCAGATCACCGGTTAGCAATGAGAACCACAAATTACAAAAGAATTAATGCTCGTAATTATCATTTCTGGCTGAAAATGTCACGTTTTGTTTATGAAATGTCAAAGGTACGTTTTGGGAATTGTTAATTGCATAATTTTGTATTTTGTCTACAAATATTGAAGGGAATTCTGTTTAGATTCCAATTTAAATATGATCATAAATTTATGTTGGTAAACAATTCGGTTAATTTGGCTACGTTTTATGTTTTATGTCAAGAATAATATTCGATTCTGTCTTGAAGAGGCTGAAATGTCTTGCTGTTTTCGGCACGTTTTATTTTTTTCTACGGTTTCCAATGAATTCTTTAATTAAAAACGTACAAATATTTGATAAATTGATGTGAACAATATTTCAATTTTTATTGCTTTAAAATGTAGTTAGAAATATATTAATTTGACAGTTTTCCAAATATACGAGTGATTTCCAAACTGGGGGCGCACCACCGTGGGGAGTAGTGGACTAGTGCGAAGGGGAGCGCAAAAACGTTTTTTTTTTGTATTAATATAGTCGTGCTTCCATTTAAAAATGTGCTGTATTATTTGATGAAATACATCTATTCCTCAATTTACACGCTACTTGTTTTATACGATTTCACTTTTACACTTTTTACATTTCAAGAATAGAAACTATACCAAATATGCATTTTTTCCGGAGATTTGGTTTCTGGTAGAAATATGGTTCTGTAACTTATAATTAAAAAACTTTACTAATTTTTAAATTAATTAATTATTGTGAATCACGCTTAGAACCGAATATGCACATTCGAGCTTAAAGTGGCATATTCCGATCTCGTAAATAATAATAAAGTAAATGATATTGAAAATATTGTTGTTCACTTTTTACACAACTAAAGTGCATACAGAGTTGCTTTCTTTGAACAGATAAAAATATTTTAATATGAATTTGCTTTGAAGGATCTTTCCTGCATTGAACAATACATATCGACGTACCGTAAAAAAATTGTGGCACCGTTATTTGTGGACGGATCTTTAAAAACTATAAAGATTCGAATTTTTCAGACTTTTTGGCTTTGAATAAGTTCAAAACGCCATAAAAGTGCGATTTAAAATTATCGAGAAAAATTAATTTGAAAAGTCTGTCTTGTAATTAATTTTTCCTAAATTTTTACTTTGAAAAATGGTAACTCGGTTATTTGCGAACGGATCTTTATAAATTTTTGAAATTCTAAAAGCCCGCTTATCGGAACATAAGACCAGCTAAAAAACTCAACAGGGCTCAATGTTAATTTTAGGAGAAAAACGCGCTTGAAGCTTTCAAAATGTAAATTTTGGTAAAATTTTTAATTTTCAAAATGCTTTAACTCAGCCGTCTTTGTTAATTTCGTCAAGTCCTTTCATTTCTGGACGTATTCAGCCCCTACGCGTCGGAAACCGGCGCTAACTCAAAACCCCCAAAATCGGCCAAAATGGAGAAAAAAACATGGGTTTTGTTGAAATTAAGAAAAAAAATTTAGGTAATGGATTTGCTTTAAATTTTTACGGAACCTTCCTATAAACCCCAAACTGATATAGCCGGAGCCATTCTTTCTGGCTCCCCCTGCAAACTATAAAATTTTTGAGAAAACTAAATAAGTTGAAAAAAATACACTTCGACTCAAAAAATTAATCGTAGCGCACTCATTTTCGATACGATCATTAAAAATAACCCGGATTCGAAATTTTAAGACTTTTTTCTATAAAATACGTGTAAAATTGGCATATAGCGCAATGTTAATTTTTTGAGTAATTAGGGGTTGAAGTTTTGGTTCCATTTTGTAGCACAAAATTTTGCGTTAAAAAAATTGTAGCGCCGTTATTTGTGGTCGGCTCTTTAAAAACTATACAGATTCGGATTTGCCAAACTTTTTGACTCCGGATAGGCCCAAAAAACCATAGGCGTGCTATTTGAAATTTTTGAGAAACACGGGTTCGAATAGTCCGATTTGTAATTATTTTTTTATAAATTTTTATTTTAAAAAATCGTAGCTCAATTATTTATGAACAGATCTTTAAAAACTTTCCAGATTCTGAAGGTCCATTTATCCGAGCATAAGATGAGCCAAAAAAATCAACAAGTCCCAATGTTAAGTCTGGGAGAAAAACGCGCTCGAAGCTTTCAAAATGTAAATTTTGCTAAAATTTTTAATTTTCAAAATGCCGTAACTCCGCTGTCTTTGCGAATTTCGTCAAATCCTTTTATTTTTGAACGTTTCCAGCCCTTACGCGTCGGAAACCGGTGCTAACCCAAAACCCCAAAATCGGCCAAAATCGAGAAAAAACATGGATTAACCCCTTGCGTATTTTTGAGGAAAAAAAATTTTAGATAATGAATTTGCTTTAAATTTTTACCGGAGGTTCCTATGAACCCCAAACCGACATATCCGGAAGCCATTCTTTCCTGCTCGCCTTTTGACCCTCAAAATTTTCGAGAAAACTAAATTAATCGAAAGAAATACACTTTGACTCACAGAACCGATGGTAGCGGCCTCATTTTTAATCCTATCATTACAAACGACACGGAATCGGAATTTTGAAAATTTTATCCATAAGATACATGTAAAATCAGCATAGGGCGCAATGTTAATTTTTCGAGTAATTAACGGTTGAAGTTTTAGATTCAATTTTGTAGTACAAAAAATTATTTAAAAAAATTGTAGCACCGTTATTTGTTGACGGATCTTTAAAAACTATACATATTCGGATTTGCCAGACTTTTTGGCTTCGGGTAGGTCTAAAAAACTATAGGCGTACCATTTGAAAGTTTTGAGAAAAACGGATTTGAAGAACTCGACTTGTAATTAATTTTTCTTCTTCTTCTTCTCCTTTTCGACTAGGACTATGTCCTGTTTGTCTTGCCTCATTATTCTGTTGAGGACGAATAATTTTTTCTAAAATCTCAAAAACTTTTGATTTGCTTTTTTAATTATAAGATCTGAAAAATTAAGTTTAAGACAACAGATCATTATATTTTTATAAATCAATTTATTTTGGCAATAAATATATTAATAATAAATTAATAATTAAAAAACAAGTACTCCGAATTTTTCACAAGTAACTTAAAAATTAGAAATATATTTAATTTAACTGGATTAAATATAAGTATAGTTTCTTTTTGAATCAAAATTTTATAAAATTAGCGTTGTCACGAAGAGAAAGATTGTGAGTGTGTAATTAGAGCAAAAAGTGTCATATAGCCAATCGATTCAAAATGCGCCACTTTTCTCACGAGAGTACTCATCAAAAAAAAATTCTTTGCTGGGTCAAATTAAACTATGTTGTTGAACGCTCAGTTTAATTATTTTTGACAGAGTTTCAGCCGTAGTTCTAACCAAAAAAAAATCTTTTTTTCTTTAAATTCCTATGGTTACCAATTTAAATGTATACAACTGACAATTAACTTCTAATCTTAACTATTGCTTTTTTATCTAAAAATAACAGTACTGACTAAGGAGATAAGATAAAGGGCCTTATCAAGGCTCAGACAACCAAAAAATTACCACCAGTACAAAGCACTTTGTCTAAAGTGTAACAAATACAACAATGTCGCAGGTAGAGACTTAAAAAATGAACACACTTGTAGATAATTGAAAAGCAATGTCTGAAGAACGAAACGGCCACGAAATAAAAGAAACGGTGGTGGTTCCGAGCGTTTTGGGCTACGAGTTAGATTCAAAACAGTATGTGATCACCAATTACCTAATACCGTCCGTAACTGGGTGCCTTTTGTACGTTCTACACTTTGCCTGTGATCTTACGGTCGCCTACAGGCACGTCAGAGAGGACAATGCCGTTTGGGGCGCCCTAACAATATTTTTTATGTTTTTGCCGGCGCTCGGATGTTACATTTTAACAATTTCTGCGTGGGAGTTGTGGCCCACTTTCGACGGTTGTGATAAAAGTAATGTCAAGTGGGGTTTTTTGAAAACTTTTCAACATGTTTGTTTTCCGGTGTGGAGTATGTGGAGGTAAATGACTTTCTGTTGTTTTTTTTTATTAGAAAAACTTGGTTATCTGGAATGAAACGGTTTTGCTTTTAATTAATTCCTGGTTATTATGGGAATCGTTTATTTAGTTGTTTGTTCTTTTTTTTTTAATTTGGGGAAGTAATTTTTTGATTTGTTTGCTTTTTACTTAAAAAAGTTTTTAATGAAATTCGTGATTTGACGATTTAATTTAATATTCTATTTTAATCAAATCGATTTGATCAACGGCTTAAGGGATCTTAGTTTTTCCAGAAAAAATTATAAAATTTTTTTTTTGAAGTTGTACTTCTTTTGGCGTTTGTGGATAAAATGTTAGGAGGCAACGAAAGTTGCGCGCGCACATCAACGACAGTATAAAGTTAGCCGTCTAAGAAAGTAAATTAATTAATGTGAATCACGCTTAGAACCGAGTGTGCACATTCGAGCTCAAAGTGGCACATTCCGATCTCGGGAAAATGAAGCGCGTCGCTCCGCGTCGCGCTTCATTTGCTTCCCTCGCTCGGAAATGTGCCACTTTTCGCTCGAATGCGCACATCCTCGTATTTATTGAATTTGTTTACTTATTCTTCGCTTTTTCAAATTATAAATCTAAATTTACTGTAGTAAACATCGATTTTATTTTCAAAACGTATTTACTATAGCAATGAGTGAAAGAGAGCGAAAAGATACGATAATAGCGTCAATGCAAGTGAGAGGGAACGATTAAAATTATTTAACTGATTGTTTGTCTGATTTATTGGCTTAAATTATTGTGAATCGCGCTTAAAACCGAGTGTGCACATTCGAGCTCAAAGTGGCACATTCCGATCTCGGGAAAATGAAGCGCGCCGCTCCGCGTCGCGCTTCATTTGCTTCCCTCGCTCGGAAATGTGCCACTTTTCGCTCGAATGCGCACATCCTTGTATTTGTTGAATTTATCTATATTAAATAATATAGTAACGTCATAAATTAAAACGACTTATGTGCACATTTTCCCGAGATCAAATTGCACACCCAACACAGTCGTGTAATTCTTAATTAAAATAATTTACTAGGTCAATTAAGGTAAGTGACACTTCTACCGGACAGTTAAGCGTACCGTTTTTTTTAAAGCAATATTAAAAATATTAATAACCAATATATAATTAAATTTATAAAAAACTGTCAAAGATCATACCTTTAACTTGAAAATAAAAAAATAAAAAAAAGGCCAATAATTTCAATTAGAATGTTAATAATAAATGATAATAGTATAAATTTGTGATTTTCCATCTATCGTCTGGCCTGACCCCTCTATCGGCCACCTTTACGAAAATTTTATAAATTACGAAATCAATCAATATTTAATAAAATTTGTTTTGAAAAAGTAATTATTATAATTGGAAAATAAATACAATCGAATAAAAAAAGTATTTTTAATTAAGCTTATAATTTATTTATTAGTTAAAGTTTTTTTGATTGTGCATGCCAAGCCAATTTTATTGTACGTATGCTCGGTCACCTTATTCTTAGTTTAAATCAATAAAAATTATTAATTTGTTTATTTTTTTAATTATTTTACCCTATACTAATTAACATAAAAATATTTTTTGATTTTATAATTGTTATTTTATATTTAATATCACCTGTCAAAAAAAACTTATTCTATTTTTTAAGAAATCAATGTTGTAGCAAATTGATAAACAAATTTTTAATTTTTGGTTTTAAAATCACTTTTTACACTATTTAAACTACGTTTATATTATATTTCATTAAATAAGCGACGTTTTAATATTTTTTTAAATGTTGTTTATGGACTTGTAATAATGCATTTCAAAATTTTTAGAGAAGTGGCCGGTAGAGGGGCCACTTACTTTAATTTTATTAATTTTTACACGTGCTTATATTTAATTTAGCTACGCCAAAGAAGTATAACTTCTAACGCGCGTACAAAACTATACGCAGAGTTTTTTTCTAAAATTTATACCAATTTAGTTTTAAATATTGTTTTTTATATCATTGTTGAGTTTAATTATTTTTAAAAATATTTATTTTTTAAAATGAGATAAACAAGTTAAATAAACCAAAGTTTATGATGGAATTTTGTGCATCATCTTTATTTAAGTTTGAAAAAATTTAAAATACGTAAATAAAACAAAGCTGCACTAAAAATATGTTGTAAACATACTGAAATAAATAAATCTATTAAAATTATAATTATTTTCGTTGTAATTTATTCGTTGAGAAATAATATAATTGTATTAGAATTCACAAATTACAAAGCTAGTTTACAAAAAAAGATACTTAGAAAGATCAATCTCTGACATACATTTTCAAATCAAGGCCATAAATGCATACAATGTAAATTTCGATTAAAACTTATCAAAAACCACGATCAAAAACCCGAATTTTAAATATCCAATTGGAACAACAAATGTATTTACAAATCTTTTAAGATGTTCACAATCGAAAAGCTAATATTTGTACGACCTCGCTTATTTATCAATTTATAACAACATTTTTTTGAACACTTCGTTTTCGAAACGAGTGAAAAATCAATATTTCAAAAAATGTAGGTCAACATTATTTCTAATCGATCGAAACATTTTTAGATACGCAGAAAAGATATTTTGGTCTATCGAAGGAGTCAGAAGCAAAACCGAAGACGAAAGACAGAAAATCTTGGACATTCTCAACTCGCCAAGAACGATAGAACTTTATTATTTTTTACAAGGCTATTTACAAGCCGTACCTCAAATTTTATTACAGTTACACATCCTCATGAGATTTGTTCCCTTCATGGAACACCAAACAGGTAATCTTTTTTACTATCTCTGTGCCAATCAAAATCCCTAAATTATTCAAAATACATCTCCATGCGCTTTGAAAATCCTAAAATTTTTGTTGTAACACCTGGCGTAAAAATTTGATTACAGAGCGCGGTCCCACGGTAGTAAAGTGCCCTATTTCTCCAGGTCAGAATGGAGTATAGTGTCGTCGTTCTTTTCTGTACGTGTGTGGAAAGTGATGACTTTCGTTTTTACTTTTTTTCCCTTTGCACTTTGAAGCACTATCGTTCGTTTTAGTATTTACCGATAGTTTATTTATGTTATAATTTTTTTTCAATGAGTTTTGTTGGCGAGTCTAATACCACCAGTTTTATTTAATTTTACGCAAGTCTCTTTCATCCGTTTCCTTCTAAGGTTATGAGGCATTCACAACAGCATCTCGTACGCCTACACGTACTCGCCTATCAGCTGGTATGTGTACCCTGCGTGTCTGATCCCGTTGTGAATACGTCATAACCTCAGCCACGCGTCGGAAAATCTAGTGATGAGCAAAATTGGTCTTGGTCTTGCATTTTCGCAAGACCAAGACCAAGACCGAGTATGCAAGACCAAGACCAAATATGCAAGACTAAACAATAAATTATTACTTCCGGTGGATTTATGAGTTAAACTATTTGAAGCAACTTTAATATATTCTTTTTTTGGAGCAAAACATTTTTTGTAGTAAAAATTTTCAATTTGGTTTACTAGATTTTAGCACTAAGTATAAAATACTTTACCACTGTTTGACAACAGGAATTTACAAGACTAGAAACATTTCTGCAAGAACAAGACCAAGACCGAATCAGCAAGACCAAGACCAATACCAAGACTATTACAGTTTTGGTCTTGGTTTTCCTTTGCTCATCACTAGTCAAATTCCTCGTCAAAATCCCTCGCTTTCCGCATATGTATCGAAAATTTCTATCAACCAAAACTAACGAAATTTAAATTTTCAGCAAGCGCTCAGGCACTGAGCATCACAATGTCTTTGGCCCAAATGGCAAAAACGACGACGTTATTCCAACGCTTCAAAACGCAAAAAATTGGAGGCAAACACTACCCATGGTTCAAGCCCTACAAATACTACTTCGACACCGTTGATCATCTCGATCTTAAAAAACCAATAATCGTGTACCACTGCAAAACTAAATCTCCGAATAAACTAATCGAACCAACAATAGAAGTCACCCGTCCACAAGAGGAGAACGAAGAGGAAGAAGAAGAAAGCATAGCCCTCAGACAACAAGAAATACAAGATTTGAGTAGAAGAAGAAGTAGTGATTTCTATGAGCTTCCAACAAGCTCGCAATTGGAAGCTTTGGAATTTGGTCGAGAAACTTCCATCGTCGATGGTCCGCAAAGATTACTGTTGCGGGACGATGGGCCAGATTTTTTTAATCCCAAGCGTTTGTTCGAGATTAAGAGTCTTCCAGAAGACGACGTCGTCGGAAAAGGCGTATCCTTCTTATGGTGGTTCTGCTTCCTTTTGGCGAGGATGTTGACCATATCTTCTTTTGCGTATTTTTATCCCACGGAAATAATTTGGATACTTTCTTCGCATTTTATTTTGGTGGTCGCTTTATTGCTTTATGACATACGATATTCCGAAGTGAGAAGGAACAAGGCGATTTTTTTTATATTTATAGGTTTCGTTTATTTATTCTGTTTAATAGAATTTAAAGTGAAATTCAAAAAGCCGAAGTTTATTTATAATGGCTTCTTTCTGTTGATGTTCACCGAAAATTTTACGATGGTTTTAGTTTGGTGGTTTAGAGACATGGTGGACATTATGGACGATTGGTGGTTTAAATATATTTTTTATTTAATCATTGGATGCTCGATTTTAAGTATAATTTCCATGTTATTTTATATTAAGATCCTTAAACCGAAGAAGGTTGTCTTAAATGTTCTTACCAAATGATTGTTTTATTCGTTTAAAAATTAATGAACATTTGTAAATCAAAAATTAGAAAACGCCAAAAGAATAACGTTTTATTAAGTTTACTCCAAAATGTTTTTCTCTTTTATAATCGTGTTTTTAAAATATTTAATTTGTTAAAATTTTCGAATATGTATCTATTATTAACAAAAGAGTAAAAAACTTGATAGCAATAAATCAATAATTTTTTTTACATACAGGGTGTTGAGTTTTGTATTTGTATAAGCCAGTGATTACCAAACTGGAGAGCCGCGGCCTAGTGCAAAGGGGGGCGCAAAAAGTTTAACAAAAATGTAATTTCTTGTATTAATATATTTTGTTTCTATTTAAAAATGGGATGTGGTATTTTACGAAATATACCTATCTCTCCATTTACATGATATGTACTTCTTTTACACGGTTTAGAAAAACAAATTGTTTTGGCGCATTGAAAGTAAAATTCTATCATGTAACAGCATATTTAACGAAAATTCGGTGGTATGAAGTAAGCTATCCAAGAAAGTAAATTAATTATGGTGAATCATGCTTAAAACGAGTGTGCACATTCGAACTCAAAGTGGCACATTCCGATCTCGGAAAGGTGCCACTTTTCGCTTAAATATGCACATCCTCGTATTTGTTAAATTTAGTTACATTAATTATTGAATTTAAAAAGAAAATAGTAATGTATCAAAATAAAACAAATTATGGGCACATTTTCCGGATCAAATTACACAGGCGAGACGTTCTTGTTATTTTTAATTAAAATTATTTACAAGCTAAATTAATTATTGTGAATCACGCTTAAAAATTGAGTGTGCACATTCGAGCTCAAAGTGGCACATTCCGATCTCGGGAAAATGAAGCGCGCCGCTCCGCGTCGCGCTTCATTTGCCTCCCTCGCTCAGAAATGTGCCACTTTTCGCTCGAATGCGCACATCCTCGTATTTATTGAATTTGTTTACATTAATTTTTTTATTGCAAAAGAAAAGGACGACGAATGTGCATATTCGAGCAAAAAGTGCATATATCATCACGATCAAATTGCACACTCAACTTTTAACCACTACAGCTATCCCTCGATTTACATGCTACTTGTTTTAACACGGTTTTGCAAAATAAAAATTTTCAAGAATGAAAACATTTTACATTATACTGCTTTGTTATACAAGACATCTATTTTTAGTTATTTTTCAAAACAATTTGTTGGATGACTAATATTAAATCAAAAAATAAAAAAATTATTTATTTTTTTCTAGACACATAATGTATGTAATCTATCTAAAATACTCCTAAGCCCCGTTTTATAGTTTAATAAGAAAACTGTAAATAAAAAGAAATAAAATCTGCATAATTTAGTCATTAATTTCAATCTATACCAAAATTGGACAAATGTGGCTCTTCCTAAGTCAGGTGTGATTTTCATTAAAATTTTAGTTTTAGTTTTTTCCCTAAACCATTTGTAGTCTGAGTGTAATTTTACGCCAAATATTAATAATTTTACCAAAGATTATCATTAAATGTCATTATACTTTTTGTGAAAAAAAGTATTTTTATTATGTACATATGTATGTATATTTAATTTTTGTTATACTTGATTTTTACACTATTTAACTAAAATTTTGAAATAATAATTTCATTATTCATAATTATATTTTGTATAGTTAGGGTAGAAGCACCGGTTTTAGACACCGTAGTGGATATTTTCCACTTTATTTTGACAAATGTGTAATATAAAAATTATCGATACTGCTATAAATGTAATTAATGTATCTTTAACTACGATAGAAACATCAATGATGTTTTATTCGTATTTTTCAAGTTATTTTATCAAAATTGGTCAAGTAGGTAAAACTGGGGCTAACTTGTCCAAAACCGGTACTTTTATCCTATGTGTTGTTATATGTGACTTGTAAAAATATGCAATCATAGTAAATAAATGTTCATGTTAACAATGTCATGTAGTGCCATCTGTTGTTGAGTAACTAATATCAATGTATAAATACAATATCGTATGGGATGGTTTTACAAAAAAGAAATTTTTGTGAGAAAAACAAATTTTTCCGAGATGACACCTTTCTAGATAAACTTGTAAAGTAAAACGTCACCTAAATACAAAATTACATCAAAATTGTTAAAGCCGTTTCCAAAACACCAATATATGCAAGAATAGAATGATAAAAAAAAAACCATATTTGATTTCTTCACTCCCACATGAAAAATATCCCAGAATACGCCGAAATAAATATTCTTTCCAAATTTTAAGAGGTCTCCCATTTCCCATTTAAATAACATAGAAAAAGGATTTTTTACCATTAATTACTCCCCAAATTATGTAATAATTTTTTTTTTCATAAAATAATTGATGATGCTTTATCAGTATGAAATTCTTTATTTTAAGTTAAAAAAAATTAATTTTTAAAAGTAACTGACCACTTTGTGTATATTTTGCTGTGTTTTCGATTTACACGGTTTCCCATACAAAACATTATAATTTTACTCGTTTTTCTCCAGAACCGTGTAAATAGGAAAATAGGTGTACATGAGGGGCCGCCTGGATTAGACCCTTTTAAGGGCGGCGCAGCAACATAAAGTTTGGAAACCACTGATAGAAGCTAAAAAGATTTATGTTTGCGGTAGTAAAGTGGAATCCCATAAATTTTAAATTTAAACAATGGGGGCAACGAGCAAAGTATAATAACTACAAGTGGAGCTATGAACTGTGTGAACTCAAACGTAAAGTTTATTTCTTTCGATAGTTAAATGAAATAGTAATAGCGAAATGCATTACAAAGTTGTTTTCGTTGAATTTTAATGATTGTTCTAGCAGCTGTACACAATCCTCCTCGTCTTAAGAATAACAATCCGATTGTTTACAAGACACTTTGTTACTGTTTAACTATCTTAGAGAAACCCGAAGATAAATTTAGATTTGTTTATTTTGCGACTACCATTTTTATTAAGAATCACAAGAAATATAATAAATTTTATTAAACAGGGAGGAAATAAAATCATCTTAAATATTTACTCAAAATGTAATCGGATTAAATGTATTCGATTCAATAATTTTAAAATCGGAATAATAATTGCCGAATTTATGGCAAGGGATTTAATTAAATTGGACGAAGTTGCTTACAAAAATCAAAAGCAAATAAAAAAATACGTGTATTATACCTACATATTTTAGCTCTTAAAAAATTTAATTTGTTTAATTTTGATTTTAATTAATCTGAGAGGATGATATTTTTTTTGTTCTAGAACAAAAAACAAAGATTAAAATATTTAGAATTGGATTGATTGTTTAATTAAAATTGTTAGATTCTTGTTGGGAGCCGCTTTATTTGATGTAATAATTAGAAAGTGTCTTTTGTAAACATGGCAATAAAATTTAAAACAAAACGTGATTAAAAAATATCTCAACACTAAATGTTCAAAAATTATAGCTCTAGTAATTAATAGTTTTTATGTTTTCAATGCTTTCAATGCTTTACGCTAATCTACAATTAATTTATCGAATTAAGAATATATTTGTTACTATCAATTTCTTTATAATTTGTTGTAATTTAACAAAATTGATAGAATAAGTTTTTAAAAGGGCAATAAATAATTATTTTTGAATTAATTTTTGAAAATAATATGTTTTAATGTAACCTTGTGTTGTATGTTCTTCAAATATTTATTAACCGTACTTGCATTAATTAAATAAAACAGCAGTAAGGAGAATTGTATGTTTTAGTGCTTTGTGCAAAAACATTCCACGAGTTGCAATTAAATATTTGCAAAAAAGACCTATACTAATGAAACTAACAGTCGAAAATATATATTTTATTTTCAGGCTTATATTTATGAGATAATAAAAAAAATCTAATTGTAAGTTATAGTGTGATTACGTTTATAATAATAATAAGAAAAAATTCAGTGATCATAAAACAGAAAAAAACAGAAAACCAAAATCGCTTATGTATTGTACATAATATACATAATATACACTAAGATAATTTATGTATACTATCTTAGTGCCTTTATTACTATTTAATACTATATTAGTATCTTTAATGGCTATCAGAAAAAAAATTAAAAAACAACGGAGTACTTTAAAATTTAATTCTTCAATGAAAATGCTAACAACAAAGATATGGAATAAAAAAGACCGAATAAAAATAAATGAATAAATGTTTACAATTTTTTATTAAATTCTGTTTTTTTTCCTTAAAATAGGTAGGTGGCGAATTTGGATTTGGCATTGGCAATGCTGATTATATTCTACCTTGACCATGTTCGACCTCACACATCTTCAGTAACTCGTAAAAAAATATTGGAGCTTGCTTAGGAACTGATGTCACATCCACCATATAATCCTGACCACGCGCCATTAGATTACCATTTATTTCGATGTTTAGAAAAATGTTTAAATTGCATTAACGATGATGACCTAAAATCGCACTTGGCTTATTTTTTACTGATAAAAACCAAAATATTTTCAAAAAGGTGGCAAAAGGTCAAAATGGTACTGTAGCAAACACGATAGATTAATTTAATTAAATGCGAGAGATTAATGTAAGCGAATGTCATACATTAATCTAAACACGCGCTATAGAAACATCTTACTCATAAAACTTTGAATGTTGGTATCGTTAAAGATGAGAATAAGCGCGTTCTTTCTGGAAGCACTGATACTAATACCAGGACACGCATATAAGGGTAGCCGGCTTCCGTAATAATCAGTCTAAGACTAAGTTTAATTTCGTACAGTTCAGTGCTCTCTTTACTCAGCCGGTTCTCGGTGAAATTCAAGATAATCTCTAACGCACGGTGCAGATAAATTTGAAAATAAATACGAGTGTAAATCAATTAGTTTAGTGCATTAAAACTGTAAATAAATTAGTTCGTAAATTAAATAATTATTAAGTAAATGTACTAGTATTTAAGTTACTGGTTTAGGCAAATTTTTTAATTCTTTTGTTAAATAAATTATAATTGTTATTAAAATAAGTGACAGACTGTTAATATTCGCAACCCTAGTGAAACCGTTAGAATAAATTTATAGTTGATTAAAATCCATTCTTTGTGTAGAAAAATTAAGTTTTATTTCGAACTAAAAAAACCCGAGATAATTGTATTTTATTGTCAATCTGATAATTGTTTACAGACACAACTTGTGCAACATTGTAAATATGTCGAGATTTGCTCTCATTTGTGTTTATATGAGCTTCCCCAACAAGTGTCGCAATTTTATTGCTTGTATATTCAAAGCATTACAGATAATTCATTTTAATAAATACCTATGTCTTACGCATGTGCACTAATTTGTCATAAATAAATAATAAAAAATAATTACTTCTAATCTCATAAGTTTTTTATTCGCAAATCAAATTTGAAAAGCAGGAAACCTTTTTTTTTGGATAACGCATCGTAATTTCTTATCACCGAACTTTTTACACGTACCTCTTGAGTATTTACACATTAGTTTAATCGCTTAACCCTCCGCATACTAGGTGACTAAATGTCACAGAACATACTAGCTGGGGTTTGCCATACCCGGAAAATAAAATGAAATAAAATCCACAAAATTGTACTTTATGACAATTAAATGATAAGAAATATATTTTAATAACCAATAATAAATAGGTTTAAGTAAAACACATATTTATTTATGCATTAGAATAGACTTCTATTATTAAAAGTACAAAAAATTAACTTTTTATTCAACTTATAAACTATTGTGCCTTTTCTTCAGTACTAAATTCCAATGACACGTGTCAAGATACCGAATAGTAAGCAAACCTAACTAGAATTTTATTTTTGCCTCCTTATTGAAATACAAATAAATTTCAGGGCAATTTTTCAATGCTTCGCAATAATTTAGACCAATAAATTACAAAACAAATTAATTGAATAATTTTAATCGTTCCCTCTCACTTGCATTGACAAGATTATCGTATCTTCTCGCTCCCTTCCACTCATTGCTATGGTAAATACATTTTTCGAGTATAAAATCGATATTTACTAAATTAAATTAAAATTTTTGATTTGAAGGAGCGTACGGTAAATTATACTAATGTAATAAACACGAGGATGTGCGCATTCGAGCGAAAAGTGGCACATTTCCGAGCGAGGGAAGCAAATAAAGCGCGACGCGGAGCGGCGCGATTCATTTTCCCGAGATCGGAATGTGCCACTTTGAGCTCGAATGTGCACACTCGGTTTTAAGCTAGATTCCCATTAATTGTGGTGACAAAAAGTTGGTAAATAATTTTTATCATTCCCTCTCGCTCGTACTTATGAGTTTCTTGTATCTTTTCGCTCCTTTCACTCATTGCTATTGTAAATACGTTTTTTGAACATAAAATCGATATTCACAAAACTAAATTTAAATTTATGAGTCAACGGGCGAAGAATAAAGTAGACAAATTCAATTTCACAAAGATGTGCGCATTTGAGCGAAAAGTGGCACATTTCCGAGCGAGGGAGGCAAATGAAGCGCGACGCGGAGCGGCGCGCTTCATTTTCCCGAGATCGGAATGTGCCACGTTGAGCTCAAATGTGCACACTCGTTTTTAAGCTAGATTTGCATTAATTTTGGTGACAAAAAATTGGTAAATAATTTTTATCATTCCCTCTCGCTCGTACTTATGAGTTTCTTGTATCTTTTCGCTCCCTTCCACTCATTGCTATTGTAAACACGTTTTTTGAACATAAAATCGATATTCACAAAACTAAATTTAAATTTACGAGTCAACGAGCGAAGAATAAAGTAGACAAATCCAATTTCACAAAGATGTGCGCATTCGAGCGAAAAGTGGCACATATCCGAGCGAGGGAGCAAATGAAGCGCGACGCGGAGCGGCGCGCTTCATTTTCCCGAGATCGGAATGTGCCACGTTGAGCTCAAATGTGCACACTCGTTTTAAGCTAGATTTGCATTAATTTTGGTGACAAAAATTGGTAAATAATTTTATCATTCCTCTCGCTCGTACTTATGAGTTTCTTGTATCTTTTCGCCCTTCCACTCATTGCTATTGTAAACACGTTTTTGAACATAAAATCGATATTCACAAAACTAAATTTAAATTTACGAGTCAACGAGCGAAGAATAAAGTAGACAAATCCAATTTCACAAAGATGTGCGCATTCGAGCGAAAAGTGGCACATATCCGAGCGAGGGAAGCAAATGAAGCGCGACGCGGAGCGGCGCGCTTCATTTTCCCGAGATCGGAATGTGCCACTTTGAGGTCGAATGTGCACACTCGGTTTTAAGCATAATTTGCTTTAATTTAAGGCATTTAATTAGACGAAAAATTAGTTAAATAATTTTAATCGTTCCCTCTCGCTTGCATTGACGAAATTGTCGTATCTTTTCGCTCCCTTCCACTCATTGCTATAGTAAATACGTTTTTCGAACATAAAATAGATATTTACAATTAAATTTAAATATATGATTGGAAAGAGCGAAGGAAAAAGTAGACAAATCACAATGAATCGAGATGTGCCATTCGAGCGAAAAGTGGCACATTTCCGAGCGAGGGAGGCAAATGAAGCGCGACGCGGAGCGGCGCGCTTCATTTTCCCGAGATCGGAATGTGCCACTTTGAGCTCGAATGTGCACACTCGGTTTTAAGCTGGATTACCAAACGTCCCGTTTTAACAAAAAAAAATTGTTCACTTTAGTTATACCCCCACCTTTGAAGTGCTAATTTATATTTCACAAATCGGAAGCTCTGCATTTAACCTTTAAAAGGAAGCGCCTGTTTTCCCACTCCACAAATTCAAAAGCTTCCCGTATAGAAACTCTCGAAACTTTTTCAAATAAAAATCAAAAAATAAGTTAACAATATGTGGCAGTCGGAAAATGTAACGTAACAAATATTGCAAAAGCTGTCGAGCACAGAGCTTCCGAAGTGTCCATCTCTGATACATTTTCAATTAGAAACTGTCTGTTTACATTTCTACAAATAAATTCGACTAGCTATAATTAATTGAAACTTTTCGTTGTTTACTTTAGATATTTTACAAAGCTGTTAGTTCAAAGTTTTAACACGGCGTCGATAAAAGACAGAGGAAAAAAAAGGGTCCTTTCTAACAAGAAACCGCTTCAAACTAGGACTTGAAAAAAGTTCAAATTTAAATCCAAATAAAGTACAAAGTTTTTTGAATTGTTCTTGCTAATTTTGTGAGAAATTGTGGCAGGTACTGTTTAAAAAAGAAATAACAAAAATCGGGGTGTCTTTTGCAATTTACACATCAAAAATTAAGACGTTGGAGATTTGAGATGGGGCTCTTTAAGATGTCAGTGGTGAGATAAAAATAAAATCTTCGAAGAATACTGAAAAGATATTACAAGGCATTGTATGTAAAGTAATCGACTACCTACAACTTATTTTATAAACTAATGCCCCTCTTGTAATCGGATTGAAATCAAAAAAACGCGCCTAATCACTTGGCTTTTTTCTCTCTTGGTTGCATACTAAAAGAGCTTCCTACGCACTTTCGTGGAGCTAAATAGAAATATTCAATTAAAGCCTTCCATGTAGGTCCAGTTTTATCTTAAATCGAGATCTTAAACGTAATTTAGTGCTTGTTCGCTTTTTGAAGTTGTACTTCTTTTGGCGCCGTTTGAGAGTAAAATGTTAGCGAAAATTGCGAAAATCTGACAGTATGAAAGTTATCTATTTAAGAAAGTAAATTAATTATTGTGTATCATGTGCATCGGTTTTGTCTGTTTTCTATTTATTAAATTAAGTCTAATAAATTAAAAATTAATCTAACATCTAAAAACAGTATTGTAATTATTATTTAAAAGTATTTAGTAAGTAAATTAAGTATTGTGAATCATGCTTAAAACGGGTGTACATTCGAGCTCAAGTGGCACATTCCGATCTCGGAAAATGAAGCGCGCCGCTCCGCGTCGCGCTTCATTTGCCTCCCTCGCTCGGAAATGTGCCACTTTTCGCTCGAATGCGCACATCCTCGTATTTATTTAATTTAACTTAATATGCAAGGTAAAGTTTTTTTCACTATAGAATTACGCTTTGGTATAAAGCAAAAAAAAATAGTTATATTTATTTTTTGGAAACGTTCCCGAAATGACCGTTTTTAGCAATGGCTCTCTTTAAAAACAACATTACAAAAAAAGCGATTCCTTCTGAGCTAAGTATTTATTTTACATTCCTTTATTAAAGATTTAAGCTATTTGTTTTAAGTATATCTTGTTCATTACCTTCATCATAAAACCAAATTTGATACAATGGTGATTTTAAAATAAGTATCTCTACTTGAACTAAACTAACACTAAAATAAACCATATTAAAATTAACAAAATAAAAACTACGTAAAAACAAAAGAAAGTTACTTGTTATATATCTACTTATAAAATAGAAAAAACAGTATTTAGTATATATTAATATTAAAATATGAATTAACATTTTCTGACATTATTACAAATAATTATTTATTTTGAATAAATATGGATGGAAAATACTCTTTAATAGTGGGCTGCAAATGCTTTTGTATTTGAACAGAGGTTGATTTTAAAAAAAGTTATCGTTTCTCGCTTTATTTTAACAAATACAGAAAAAAAAAAAAATTTTTAAATTCGAATGGAACGGATTTTTTTCATTAGGAAAAGTAAAATTTTGAAAAGGACAAATCACCCAACATCTGGTCATGGTAACCACCTTAAGAGAAAAAACAGCCGCAAACATCAATAATTACAATACAATTAGTGTAAAATCCAAAACTTAACATTTAATTATAATAGTAAATATTTTTGGAATAAAAATCATTCCACTCTTTGAAATGTCGTCTACCTGTCAATTTAAGTCCCGTCAAAATCGGTTCGACCGATTTGGAGATATACGGATAGACAATCAGATAGACAAACAGATAGACAGACAGACAAACAAAATTTAAATACCCGTATATGGGCTTTAGTAGCAATCAAATACCATAAGAGCTTAAGAAACCATAGACAGACCACACTTCAATTTTATGTATAGATGTACAGATGTATAGATATATAATTTTTTTCTAAAAGTAACTCACCAATTTATGCATATTTCTCTTTGTTTTCGATTTAAACGGTTTCCTATACAAAAAATTATGATTTCAATTTACATGATTTTTTCCAAAAACCTATCTGCCATATAAATGGGAAAGTAAGAAAACAACCGAGAAGCGCCAAGATAAGATTTTTTTTAAAAGGTCCGCAGTAAGATATTGTAGCGAACGCGATAGATTAATTTAATCTCGCGTTCGAGAAACATCTATCTTACATTATCTTGAATGCTGGATTAGAATAATCTCCATTTTTCTAGAAGCTCTAATAACTGATACCGTGACACACATATAAACGCACCCGATCACCGTAATGAGTAGTCTAAGACTAAGTTTCGATTCGTTAGGGTTAGTGCTCTATACTCAGCTGGTTCTCGGTGAAACACAAGATAATCTCTAACTTGCGACGAAGAAAAATTTGTACATAAATAAACATTGTAAAAATACGAGGGTTAATCAATTATTTTAGTGCATTAAAACTGTAAGTAAATTAAATAATTATTAAGTAAATGTACTAGTATTTAAGTTATTGGTGTAGGCAAATTTGTTAATTCTTTTGTTAAATATAGTTTGGAAACCACTGGTCTATACACAAACGCAAGGTACGCAATATAACAGGTGGTTATATTAAATTTAGTTACGCCAATGAAGTATAACTTCTAACGCGCCTATATAAGTATACGCAGCGGTTTTTTCGTTAAACAGACTGACATAATTTTGATTAAATAAATAACCTCTTTTTTAAAAAGAATCCGTTCGAAAGAATGGATTATGTAATAGATTTTTTATTTGCAAGATCAAAGCAGGGTGCTTCGCGAATCCTGATTTAATTAAAACCTTTTCAAAATGTTGCGTAGATTAGAAAAGCGTAAACATGTGCGTGCCAATTTGTTTTTGCCGTCAGTAGAAGAAAAAAAATACTGCCGAAATTTTGCAAAGATATTAAAAGAGAGGCGTTTTCTGGGTCGGTTTGTTTCCAATTAGTCACAGAATATAAACCGAAAATCGTAAACAAATTAATAACAACTCTTCGAGTAGATAAACTTTTGTAGTTTAGTCAAAGGTTATGCCAGACGGCCGAAGAAATTAAAATTATCTTAAATTAGACCATTATTTAGATGAATGTCTGGAAGCAAAAACGAGTAAAACTGATAAAAAACCTAATTGTTGTTAGGATTCCGTTGTACCCTCCTAGACGGTACACTCACACCATTTAGTAATGTCCCTTGGTTTGGAGCGGACGGATCGTTCGTGTCCGACGTGGAGAATAATAAAGAAAACGCTAGTTTCAACTTCAACTCTCCGTTATTATTTTACAATCCTACACATGATGGTGGTATTCACTTTTACAGATTAACCATACACTTTTTATCTTTCACCCATAAGAAAAAAATATTTTAATATAAATGAAAGTTAATACAAGATAATTTTATCATTACAAAATAATGTAATTATTCTTTTCTACGCATATACCTTGTGTTAAAAATCCATGTCTTTCTTTTAAATTCCATATAAGTTAGTTTGTGTATATATTAAGAATATTTAACATAACTGAAAATAGAACTATGCGAATTTTGATTTCAGGAATTAATTAGTGAAGTTTTCTATAAAAGATTTTCTTTTCCATTTCTAAGCAAATATATCCTATCGAAAATTATTATTATAACTCTTCACATAAGAGTTAATATTTAAATACTAAAATTAACTGAATTGTAAATTTGTTAACAATTTTCGGATACTCCTAACGATTGGCAGCTCATTTCGCTGTTAAAATTCTTATAACTGCATTGCCAGCATTTTAAAATAGAACAAATTCAGATTAATTTTAAATTGTTAATATTGTTGTTGTTGGCGCCTGCCTTTTATACCTGTATCAGGTTTAGGCGTTTTCCCGCTTGAAACTTTGTTGTGAATGTTGTAGTGTTTCAAAGATTCAAGGCACCTACTGTTTTACGTGGATTGCAAACCACGGCAATTTCTAAGGAAATTTTTGAGCAGTTTTACTCTTGCCAGGTGCTCAGCCTTGCGAAGAGAAGAGGAGCGTGAAATTTTCGATGGTCGGCGCGGGATTCGAACCACTTCGAATCCACCTCGCTAGCAAAGCAGCCCAAACACTAAACCACTTGCACCACGCTTCCTCTTAAATTGTTAATATTACCCTTATTAATGTTTTTCTAAAGTATTGTTTGATATGTCTATCTGCAGTTGGGACATAAATACCATAACTATTCATTTGAAAATTATTAGAATCTAGTTTTTTTTTTTTATTATGGACCCATAATTTTTACATTAATTGATTTTATTTGAATTATTACGAGTATGTATTAAACCTCATTTGAATAGAAGTCACCATTGCATTAAATTATCGATATTCGAGTTACATACCATATTTGCTCGTAAGTTAAGAACCAAATTTACTTTTTTGTTTTTAAAGTTTTTGTTGTAACCACGAAATCTTATAGAAGAATATCCTTCTAGCTAAAAGTTTAAAATCGTTTTTCTCGAACATTTTTCAATGCTTTGCTAAATTTATATTTCAATATTGGTCTTCAAATGAGGTATACACAGCTCGGAGTATGATGCAGGTATACGGATTAAAAATATCCGGACTTAGCATAGCTGACATCCATTTATTTTTTATGAATAATTTTAAGAAATTTTGTAAAATTGTATAGTTCTATATAATTTTATAAAGAAAATTTTTTTTTCGGGTAGTTAATCTTCTATAATTAAAAAATCATAAAAATAAGAATTAAATCGATAACTTTTTCATGATATAAAATATTTTTTTCAGACTATTTGATAGTGCATTAAATAGAATATAAAACTGCCATTTCACTTTTGACCTATCTTTAATAGTTTAGCCTTTTAATTGAAAAAATTTGAAATTTCGACAAATTTCAATTTTGTAAGTTCTTTATTAAGTAAAATATTAATAATAGAAATTTGACTCAATTAAATTTTTTGTAGAGAATTTAATGACTATAAAGGATTACTAATTAATTATATAAAAAAAATTATTACATAGTTTGTAGAAGTAAATAATGTTAAAAAATCATTTTCGTAACTTTTTTAAATAAAAAATGTTTAAGTTCGATGAAGGACCTCTTAAAATTGAAATTAAGAGATGTAATTTGGACAGATTTTTAATTCGACGTATTCTGAAAAATTTTCATGTGATAGTGAAAAAAAATTGTTTTTGTTGGAACACCCTAGTATGTATACTCCATTGTATTCTTCAATTATACCTGAATCACTTTATGTCAAGATGGGCATTTTAAATTTGTTCTTAGAAAGGGATTTAGACTTAAGATATTAACTTGTGCCGAGATGGACGTTGCTCTTTCAAATATTTTAAATAAACCGAAAATGTGATTCACCTACTTGAGCTTCCCTTTGTAACTTTATTGTTTCATGCTGGTAAAACACCAAAAATCTTATTCTTGAAAAATCGAAAATATTACCAAAGGGTAGGTATTAAATTTTTGTTGTGGCCTTACAAACCATCATTCTAGTATTTTGTGTTGTGTTGTAGGGGAATTGTGCTTAAGATGACATACTTTTTGTTTTGAGGCAAATATTTGAAAATTCAAAGGTGGTAAAAATAAATCTAAGGTTATACATTTAAAACGTTTATTTACAAAGCACAAAAAAATCTTGACGCTATAGAACATTTAATAATCGAAATAAAATAAGAAAACATCAATCATATTTATGTGGTTAAGATAACACACATCAGTCTAAGTTGACATAGTTAATTTTCTTTGCCATCTCTGGTACATTTTCAATTAGAAACTGTCTGTTTACATTTCTACAAATAAATTCGACTAGCTATAATTAATTGAAACTTTTCGTTGTTTACTTTAGATATTTTACAAAGCTGTTAGTTCAAAGTTTTAACACGGCGTCGATAAAAGACAGAGGAAAAAAAAGGGTCCTTTCTAACAAGAAACCGCTTCAAACTAGGACTTGAAAAAAGTTCAAATTTAAATCCAAATAAAGTACAAAGTTTTTTGAATTGTTCTTGCTAATTTTGTGAGAAATTGTGGCAGGTACTGTTTAAAAAGAAATAACAAAAATCGGGGTGTCTTTTGCAATTTACACATCAAAAATTAAGACGTTGGAGATTTGAGATGGGGCTCTTTAAGATGTCAATGGTGAGATAAAAATAAAATCTTCGAAGAATACTGAAAAGATATTACAAGGCATTGTATGTAAAGTAATCGACTACCTACAACTTATTTTATAAACTAATGCCCCTCTTGTAATCGGATTGAAATCAAAAAAACGCGCCTAATCACTTGGCTTTTTTCTCTCTTGGTTGCATACTAAAAGAGCTTCCTACG
Organism: Sinopyrophorus schimmeli; assembly: GCA_036325965.1. Classification (NCBI taxonomy): domain Eukaryota; kingdom Metazoa; phylum Arthropoda; class Insecta; order Coleoptera; family Elateridae; genus Sinopyrophorus; species Sinopyrophorus schimmeli. The sequence goes on from JARFIZ010000202.1 coordinate 2,084,654, forward strand.
CACTTTCGTGGAGCTAAATAGAAATATTCAATTAAAGCCTTCCATGTAGGTCCAGTTTTATCTTAAATCGAGATCTTAAACGTAATTTAGTGCTTGTTCGCTTTTTGAAGTTGTACTTCTTTTGGCGCCGTTTGAGAGTAAAATGTTAGCGAAAATTGCGAAAATCTGACAGTATGAAAGTTATCTATTTAAAAAAGTAAATTAATTATTGTGAAGTATGTGCATCGGTTTTATTTTTATATATTAAATTTAGCCTAATAAATTAAAAATTAATCTAACATCTAAAAACAGTATTGTAATTATTATTTAAAATTATTTAGTAAGTAAATTAAGTATTGTGAATCATGCTTAAAACGGAGTGTGCACATTCGAGCTCAAAGTGGCACATTCCGATCTCGGGAAAATGAAGCGCGCCGCTCCGCGTCGCGCTTCATTTGCCTCCCTCGCTCGGAAATGTGCCACTTTTCGCTCGAATGCGCACATCCTCGTATTTATTTAATTTAACTTAATATGCAAGGTAAAGTTTTTTTCACTATAGAATTACGCTTTGGTATAAAGCAAAAAAAAATAGTTATATTTATTTTTTGGAAACGTTCCCGAAATGACCGTTTTTAGCAATGGCTCTTTTAAAAACAACATTACAAAAAAAGCGATTCCTTCTGAGCTAAGTATTTCTTTTACATTCCTTTATTAAAGATTTAAGCTATTTGTTTTAAGTATATCTTGTTCATTACCTTCATCATAAAACCAAATTTGACACAATGGTGATTTTAAAATAAGTATCTCTACTTGAACTAAACTAACACTAAAATAAACCATATTAAAATAAACAAAATAAAAACTACGTAAAAACAAAAGAAAGTTACTTGTTATATATCTACTTATAAAATAGAAAAAACAGTATTTAGTATATATTAATATTAAAATATGAATTAACATTTTCTGACATTATTACAAATAATTATTTATTTTGAATAAATATGGATGGAAAATACTCTTTAATAGTGGGCTGCAAATGCTTTTGTATTTGAACAGAGGTTGATTTTAAAAAAGGTTATCGTTTCTCGCTTTATTTTAACAAATACAGAACAAAAAAAAGAATTTTTAAATTCGAATGGAACGGATTTTTTTCATTAGGAAAAGTAAAATTTTGAAAAGGACAAATCACCCAACATCTGGTCATGGTAACCACCTTAAAAGAAAAAACAGCCGCAAACATCAATAATTACAATACAATTAATGTAAAATCCAAAACTTAACATTTAATTATAATAGTAAATATTTTTGGAATAAAAATCATTCCACTCTTTGAAATGTCGTCTACCTGTGAATTTAAGTCCCGTCAAAATCGGTTCGACCGATTTGGAGATATACGGATAGACAATCAGATAGACAAACAGATAGACAGACAGACAAACAAAAATTTAAATACCCGTATAAGGGCTTTAGTAGCAATCAAATACCATAAGAGCTTAAGAAACCATAGACAGACCACACTTCAATTTTATGTATAGATGTACAGATGTATAAATATATAATTTTTTTTCTAAAAGTAACTCACCAATTTATGCATATTTCTCTTTGTTTTCGATTTAAACGGTTTCCTATACAAAAAATTATGATTTCAATTTACATGATTTTTTCCAAAAACCTATCTGCCATATAAATGGGAAAGTAAGAAAACAACCGAGAAGCGCCAAGATAAGATTTTTTTTAAGGGGGCCGCAGTAAGATATTGTAGCGAACGCGATAGATTAATTTAATCTCGCGTTCGAGAAACATCAATCTTACATTATCTTGAATGCTGGATTAGAATAATCTCCATTTTTCTAGAAGCTCTAATAACTGATACCGTGACACACATATAAACGCACCCGATCACCGTAATGAGTAGTCTAAGACTAAGTTTCGATTCGTTAGGGTTAGTGCTCTATACTCAGCTGGTTCTCGGTGAAACACAAGATAATCTCTAACTTGCGACGAAGACAAATTTGTACATAAATAAACATTGTAAAAATACGAGGGTTAATCAATTATTTTAGTGCATTAAAACTGTAAGTAAATTAAATAATTATTAAGTAAATGTACTAGTATTTAAGTTATTGGTGTAGGCAAATTTGTTAATTCTTTTGTTAAATATAGTTTGGAAACCACTGGTCTATACACAAACGCAAGGTACGCAATATAACAGGTGGTTATATTAAATTTAGTTACGCCAATGAAGTATAACTTCTAACGCGCCTATATAAGTATACGCAGCGGTTTTTTCGTTAAACAGACTGACATAATTTTGATTAAATAAATAACCTCTTTTTTAAAAAGAATCCGTTCGAAAGAATGGATTATGTAATAGATTTTTTTTATTTGCAAGATCAAAGCAGATGCTTCGCGAATCCTGATTTAATTAAAACCTTTTCAAAATGTTGCGTAGATTAGAAAAGCGTAAACATGTGCGTGCCAATTTGTTTTTGCCGTCAGTAGAAGAAAAAAAATACTGCCGAAATTTTGCAAAGATATTAAAAGAGAGGCGTTTTCTGGGTCGGTTTGTTTCCAATTAGTCACAGAATATAAACCGAAAATCGTAAACAAATTAATAACAACTCTTCGAGTAGATAAACTTTTGTAGTTTAGTCAAAGGTTATGCCAGACGGCCGAAGAAATTAAAATTATCTTAAATTAGACCATTATTTAGATGAATGTCTGGAAGCAAAAACGAGTAAAACTGATAAAAAACCTAATTGTTGTTAGGATTCCGTTGTACCCTCCTAGACGGTACACTCACACCATTTAGTAATGTCCCTTGGTTTGGAGCGGACGGATCGTTCGTGTCCGACGTGGAGAATAATAAAGAAAACGCTAGTTTCAACTTCAACTCTCCGTTATTATTTTACAATCCTACACATGATGGTGGTATTCACTTTTACAGATTAACCATACACTTTTTATCTTTCACCCATAAGAAAAAAATATTTTAATATAAATGAAAGTTAATACAAGATAATTTTATCATTACAAAATAATGTAATTATTCTTTTCTACGCATATACCTTGTGTTAAAAATCCATGTCTTTCTTTTAAATTCCATATAAGTTAGTTTGTGTATATATTAAGAATATTTAACATAACTGAAAATAGAACTATGCGAATTTTGATTTCAGGAATTAATTAGTGAAGTTTTCTATAAAAGATTTTCTTTTCCATTTCTAAGCAAATATATCCTATCGAAAATTATTATTATAACTCTTCACATAAGAGTTAATATTTAAATACTAAAATTAACTGAATTGTAAATTTGTTAACAATTTTCGGATACTCCTAACGATTGGCAGCTCATTTCGCTGTTAAAATTCTTATAACTGCATTGCCAGCATTTTAAAATAGAACAAATTCAGATTAATTTTAAATTGTTAATATTGTTGTTGTTGGCGCCTGCCTTTTATACCTGTATCAGGTTTAGGCGTTTTCCCGCTTGAAACTTTGTTGTGAATGTTGTAGTGTTTCAAAGATTCAAGGCACCTACTGTTTTACGTGGATTGCAAACCACGGCAATTTCTAAGGAAATTTTTGAGCAGTTTTACTCTTGCCAGGTGCTCAGCCTTGCGAAGAGAAGAGGAGCGTGAAATTTTCGATGGTCGGCGCGGGATTCGAACCACTTCGAATCCACCTCGCTAGCAAAGCAGCCCAAACACTAAACCACTTGCACCACGCTTCCTCTTAAATTGTTAATATTACCCTTATTAATGTTTTTTCTAAAGTATTGTTTGATATGTCTATCTGCAGTTGGGACATAAATACCATAACTATTCATTTGAAAATTATTAGAATCTAGTTTTTTTTTTTTATTATGGACCCATAATTTTTACATTAATTGATTTTATTTGAATTATTACGAGTATGTATTAAACCTCATTTGAATAGAAGTCACCATTGCATTAAATTATCGATATTCGAGTTACATACCATATTTGCTCGTAAGTTAAGAACCAAATTTACTTTTTTGTTTTTAAAGTTTTTGTTGTAACCACGAAATCTTATAGAAGAATATCCTTCTAGCTAAAAGTTTAAAATCGTTTTTCTCGAACATTTTTCAATGCTTTGCTAAATTTATATTTCAATATTGGTCTTCAAATGAGGTATACACAGCTCGGAGTATGATGCAGGTATACGGATTAAAAATATCCGGACTTAGCATAGCTGACATCCATTTATTTTTTATGAATAATTTTAAGAAATTTTGTAAAATTGTATAGTTCTATATAATTTTATAAAGAAAATTTTTTTCGGGTAGTTAATCTTCTATAATTAAAAATCATAAAAATAAGAATTAAATCGATAACTTTTTCATGATATAAAATATTTTTTCAGACTATTTGATAGTGCATTAAATAGAATATAAAACTGCCATTTCACTTTTGACCTATCTTTAATAGTTTAGCCTTTTAATTGAAAAAATTTGAAATTTCGACAAATTTCAATTTTGTAAGTTCTTTATTAAGTAAAATATTAATAATAGAAATTTGACTCAATTAAATTTTTGTAGAGAATTTAATGACTATAAAGGATTACTAATTAATTATATAAAAAATTATTACATAGTTTGTAGAAGTAAATAATGTTAAAAATCATTTTCGTAACTTTTTAAATAAAAATGTTTAAGTTCGATGAAGGACCTCTTAAAATTGAAATTAAGAGATGTAATTTGGACAGATTTTTAATTCGACGTATTCTGAAAAATTTTCATGTGATAGTGAAAAAAATTGTTTTTGTTGGAACACCCTAGTATGTATACTCCATTGTATTCTTCAATTATACCTGAATCACTTTATGTCAAGATGGGCATTTTAAATTTGTTCTTAGAAAGGGATTTAGACTTAAGATATTAACTTGTGCCGAGATGGACGTTGCTCTTTCAAATATTTTAAATAAACCGAAAATGTGATTCACCTACTTGAGCTTCCCTTTGTAACTTTATTGTTTCATGCTGGTAAAACACCAAAAATCTTATTCTTGAAAAATCGAAAATATTACCAAAGGGTAGGTATTAAATTTTTGTTGTGGCCTTACAAACCATCATTCTAGTATTTTGTGTTGTGTTGTAGGGGAATTGTGCTTAAGATGACATACTTTTTGTTTTGAGGCAAATATTTGAAAATTCAAAGGTGGTAAAAATAAATCTAAGGTTATACATTTAAAACGTTTATTTACAAAGCACAAAAAAATCTTGACGCTATAGAACATTTAATAATCGAAATAAAATAAGAAAACATCAATCATATTTATGTGGTTAAGATAACACACATCAGTCTAAGTTGACATAGTTAATTTTCTTTGCACAATTCACATGTAAACACTTTAATTCTTGGTGCAACGCTACACATAGAGTGTGGCACCATCGCTTAAATAATTGGCACCATATCCAACGCGATTAGACTGCAATGAATCAACTGTTACTAAGTCATCTTGGAAAAATTGTGTGGAACCAATTGCTCATTCAGGAAGTTATTCGTTATGTTCCTCCTTGCGTCCTTTAAACTATTAGTATTATGCCAATTTATGATAAAAATAATCAAATAAAAGTCAACATTTTTTAAACTCTGGTATTTATCAAAAAAATATATATATGCAGAAATTGTTTATTTTTCATTGCAAACTTTTACTATCTTGAGATTTTCTGAGCTAGAATATCGTCACACTTTTAATTTATTATTTGAGATGGGGATAAAACAATGATAGGATCGTGTGTTTTTATTGTTATTATATTATTTTTAATAAATAACAGAATTTGAAAATTTTATTTTTATTTGATTATTTTTATCATAAATTGACATAATTCTAATAGTTTAAATAAGTTAGAAAACTTTTATAAATTATCAAACTTCCAGATTATTTTCATATTTATGTATAAAAGTAGCACTTTAAAAAAAATATTTCCTAAAGAGGTGAAAATAACAGAATGGCACTAATTGGTCTTTATTAACGAAGATATGAACTACATATTCTGAAAATTTCATATTTTTATTTTTCCTCCACATGGATTTTTTGAGGTCAAAGCTGAGCTATTTACAAAATTATCAATTTTCACAATTTTATTTTTCGTAGATTTTATTCTAGGACAATAATAATTATGTCACGACATCACAAGAGTTAGTACTTTATTGTAAAAAAATCAATTTTAATATGCAAAAGGGTTGACACAGCGTTCAATCAAATATCCTAAAAATGAGAAAAATTGTGAAAATTTCGGATGGTCACCATCTTGTTCCTAATTGTTTTAATTCAATTTTCTTGTATTATATAAAATGCACATTTATGACCCTTTCAACTAAAGTAACAACCATTTCAATACCTGTTCTAAATAAAAGCTAGAGCTCATTATGTACAAGTATGAAAATGACCCAATTTTTGAATTCGGATGGGTACTGATCGGAAGTTATACAATAAAAAAATAAATGTGCCACCACAAAGATCAACTACAATTTTTTATTAAAATTAAAAATCATACGGCACACTTTTTAATTCAAATTTGTTGATTTCATATGGAATGACCCAACATTATTTTATTCATTATTTTAAAATACACCCATACCTCACTTTGCGTCGGAGTTACGTTCCAAAAACACGACGCAAATTGAAAAGACGCAATGTGAATTAAGAAAAAATAGAAAAAAGTGGAGCCGTCTGTTAAAAACAAGAAAAAATTAAAGACTCGAACCCAAAACAACGCAACCTCGAAAACCTAACGACGCACGGTGAAAATTAGTACTAATTAAGTAGCGACGCAACTTCGAAAAACGCAAAAGAAACGACGCAAGGCGAGGTACGGGTGTATATCTTTATCTTATCATTACAATTTTTTAAATGCGGGTTGTGAATAAATTGTAAATTGCGTTGCACTGTAATTTATAAAGTGTCGTTCAATAGGCACCTAATAATTCTAATCAAATAGTTAATATATACATTACGTAACAATTTTTAGTGTTTGGGCTGCTGCGCTAGCGAGGTGGATTCGAAGTGGTTCGAATCCCGCGCCGACCATCGAAAATTTCACGCTCCTCTTCTCTTCGCAAGGCTGAGCACCTGGCAAGAGTAAAACTGCTCGAAAATTTTTCTAGAAATTGCCGTGGTTCGCAACCCATGTAAAACGGTAGGTGCCTTGAATCTTTGAAACACTACAACATTCACAACAAAGTTTCAAGCGGGGAAAACGCCTAAACCTGATACAGGTATAAAAAGGCGCCAACAACAACAACGTAACAATAATGATCAATCAATTATTCTTATCGTTGGATTTATCCCAAAACTCCTTCGATTCAATGACCGTAAAAGAAGTGTCCATAATAAAAAAAGTTCTATTCTAATTATTTTTAAATGAACAATTATAGTATTTATATCCCAACTACGCATAGGTATATTAACCAATGCATTATCCAAAATATAAATAGGGGTAATTAAAAATTGAAGTTGATCTGCACATGTTAAATTTAAAAAAAATATGTATGAAGTTATAAGAATTTCAATAGTTACTTTGTTAGGGCTATTCTAAAAGTGTTAACAAATTTACGAGTCAGTTAATTTGCATCGTTTAAATATTAACAATTATGTGAATATAGTTTTAATAACCATTTTTAATTTAATGGCGTAAATTTTCTTTCAAATTGAAAAGAAAATTGTTTTCTGTTCCGTTTAATATTTTTGTTATATTATTATATTGTAAAAAGTGAACACCATCATTTGCAGCGTTTTAAAATAATAATGGAAAGTTTAAGCTAAAGCTATATCGCTTTCTTTATTATGCTCCACGTCAGACCCGAACGATACGCTGGCTCTAAACTGAGGGACATTACTAAATGGTGTGAGTGTACATTTACCGATTATTTCGACCTACGTACTTCTTAGAAATGTTTGGTAATCATCTTTTGAATTGCGTATTTGTTAATGAATTTAATTGCTCGTGATATTTTGATTTAATTTAAAATTGATCTAAATAATTTTGTTGTTTCTAACGATATGATCGCCTGCTGGTCGCTATTAGAGGTAACCCAAATATTAAATCTATCATATTACAGTAATGTCTCGTACATCTGAACCAGACTGTTTTTTTTTCAAATTTTATCCAATTAAAATATTTAAAAAGTTATATCATTTAAATTATACACAACTCGATTTCACAAAATTCATTAAATTACAAAAGGCGAGAAATGTTTTTAATTATAAATATTTACTTTTTAGAGCCCAATTAAAGGTAGTTATAAATAATTTGTATGGTAGATGTCTTGAAAGTTCTTTCGTAAAAATATTAATAAATATTTACGTTTTAGTTGAAAACTTTCAATTTTAATTAAATTACACTTCAATTACACGACTGTGTCGGGTGTGCAATTTGATCTCAGAAAAATGTGCACATAAATCGTTTTATTTTCGCACCTTATTATTTTATGTAATATAGACAAATACGAGGATGTGCGCATTCGAGCGAAAAGTGGGACATTTCCGAGCGAGGGAAGCAAATGAAGCGCGACGCGGAGCGGCGCGCTTCATTTTCCCGAGATCGGAATGTGCCACTTTGAGCTCGAATGTGCACACTCGGTTTTAAGCGTGATTCACAATAGTTAAATCACTTTCTTAGACGGTTAACTTCATCTCTTAATTTTTGCTAGTAATACGCGCGCAACTTCCGTTTCCTGCTAAAATTTTACTCTCATCGCGCCAAAAGAAGTATAACTTCAAAAATGTACAGCACAATAATAATATAAAAACTAAATATATTCGTTGCATATTAATTTAAATAATATCAAAGAAAATGTTAAAAATAGGCACTCTTTGCTCGAATGTGCAAATAAGTAAAATAATATTTAAAACTAAATTAGTATAAATTTAAAAAAAACGGTGCGTTTACTTTTGTTCTCCAACTAGAAGTTATACTTCTTTGGGGTAACTAAATTAAACATAAACACTTGTAAAAATTAATACAATTACAGTAAGTCACCTCTCTACCAGCATAGCCTCTCTACCGGCCACTTTGCTAAAAATTTTGAAATGCATTATTACAAGTCCATAAACATTATTTAAAAAAATATTAAAACGTTGCTTATTTAATGAAATATAATATAAACGTAGTTTAAATAGTATAAAAAGTGATTTTAAAATCAAAAATCATAATTTGTTCATCAATTTGCTACAACATTGATTTCTTAAAAAATAGGTTAAGATTTTTTTGACAAGTGATATTAAATATAAAATAACAACTATAAAATCAAAAAATATTTTTGAGTTAATTAGTATAGGGTAAAATAATTAAAAAAATTAACAAATTAATAATTTTTATCGATTTACACTAAAAATAAGGTGACCGAGCATACGTACAATAAAATTGGCTTTGGCATGCACAATCAAAAGAATACTAAAAAAGTAAAAAAACTTTAACTAATAAATAAATTATAAAATTAATTAAAATACTTCTTTTATTCAATTGTATTTATTTTCCAAGAATAATAATTACTTTTTCAAAACAAATTTTATTATGTTGATTGTTTTTGTAATTTATAAAATTTTCGTAAAGGTGGCCTATAGAGGGGACAGAGGTGTAAGATAGAGGAGTCAGGCCAGACGATAGAGTGGACATCGCAAATTTATACTATTATCATTTATTATTAACATTCTAATTGATATTATTGGCCCTTTTTTTTTTTATTTTCAAGTTAAAGGTATGATCTTTGACAGTTTTTCATAAATTTAATTATATATTGGTTATTAATATTGCTTTAAAAAAAACTTTACGCTTAACTGTCCGGTAGACGGGTCATTTACCTTAATTGACATTGTAAATAATTTTAATTAAAAATTACACGACTATGTCGGGTGTGCAATTTGATCTCGGAAGAATGTGCACATAAGTCGTTTTATTTTAGCACGTTACTATATTATTTAATATAGACAAATTCAACAAATACGAGGATGTGCACATTCGAGCGAAAAGTGGCACATTTCCGAGCGAGGGAGGCAAATGAAGCGCGACGCGGAGCGGCGCGCTTCATTTTCCCGAGATCGGAATGTGCCACTTTGAGCTCGAATGTGCGCACTCAGTTTTAAGCACAATTCACAATCCTTAATTTACTTTCTTAGGCTTGTAACTCCATCTGCCGAATTTTCAGTATCTGCGCACGCGCAAAATAAGTTGCCTGCTAAAATGATATTCTCAACGCGCCAAAAGAAGTATAACTTCAAAAAGCAAAAACCAAAAGAACTAATGACCGCTTATACCGATAAACGCAACAAATACTCGTTAAACGACAACAATAAACACAAAAAACATAAAATCACTAGTTTCTTGTGTGCGATTTGTACATAGTATATTAAAACTAATTGTCTTTTTAAAATAAAAAAAAAATCGTCGCAACTTTTAAGGGTGCTTGTTAAAATTCATCTTAAATTGTCCGCTCGAAGAATTTTACAAAAAAGAAAACATTATTAGAGATATCCAGCAGCTTGTGCCCTCAAATCTATTGCGTTATAAAATAAAAAATATAAAAAGGAAAGTGTAGAACAGGCTTTCATTGTATTTTATACGGCCCTAACTTTTTCGGAATGAAAAAACCGAATTTAATTAAAAGCTTTTAAAAACAATAGCGACACTCAACTCTTTCGCCGACAATTAAATTTAGAAGTTAATTTTCTGTTTCGTACAATGTATGATTATTTTTTTAAATAATTAATCTATTGTGTGATTATTTGAATTAAAATTAACATCGAGCCCCAATACACATTTAAGATAAGAAAGGTCAGAGAACGCGAAGGGTTGTCAATAGATAAGGTCTTCAAGCCGTTTCGAATCAAGCAACTCATTTTAGATTAAGACCCTAATGGTAAGGAATTCAAAAAATAAGTGGGAGATGCTCGAAGATGAGAAAAAATTCCAGCACGTGCACGAATCGATTTATTTTAATGCAGCAAAGTGCATGCACGTAAATAAAACGAAATGTAAAACCGTTTGAAATTCGAAAGTGTATAACAAATAAGGCTTTACATGCACTTCCATTTATTAGAATCTAATTGACAGGATCGTAAAGATAGACCTTATTGAGAAATCTACTCAATTCTTGTTCGTAATGTTAAGTTATGAAAGAGTACGACCAAGAAAAAGTTTCCAACATTTTTTTCTTCTCTAATATTTCAAAACATACTTGCGTATAAAAACCAACAAAGTAAAACTACTAAAAAAATAATTTTTAAAATGAGAAACCTCGTTTCTGATTCTCTTGGAAAAGCAACGCGACCTCGATTCAATTTAAAAAATGGCACTTGTGATTTTAAAGGAAAGGTATTTGTCTGTCCTTTTAATTATTGCTAAATAATGTTCACTATTTAGTAATAAAATTAATTTAAAACAATTTAGTAGTGACATTCTAAAAAAATCAAAATGCAAATGCATTCAATTACAGGGAAAACTTAAACTTTAGATATAAATGTAAACAATAAAATAAAAGGCTTTAATGCGCGTACATGTTCGAATGTAATTTACATACTTAAAATGTAATAAACGTTTTACATTCGACCTTTGAACTCAAATCTTCGTATTCTTAATTTCCTATAAAGCTACTTTGTCACAATCGTTGCAATTCTTTGGAATTTTTATTTTTTATTCAAAAAGTCTCCTTTTATTGATTTCTTAAACGGAACCGTTTTAATTTAAATTCTTCACAATTTCGCATTGAATAAAAAAAATAGTTAAATAAATAAGCTTCCATTGGAACAAATTTTGTCTTCAAAAATTATTCATAGAGTTATTTAAGGTTCATTATTTGTACTATAAATCTTTTGATTATATTAAAACTTGAAATGAGGGATTGATTTTCAAAATGCAACAAAGATATTTCATGCAAGAAACATTTTTCAGTGAAAGTACGATAATTTTAAAAGAGTTTAATTATTTAAATTTTTTAATTCGGAGTAGACTACATCATTTATATTTTCTTTAAAAGAGTTATTTGTACCGTGTATGTCTTATTAAATTTCTTTTATAGATTGTAACCAAATTAAAGCATAGTAAATAATTTTTTTGTTAATCTTTCATCCAAATTTGATTATTATTTATTATTTTTTTGTCGTATGGAATAGTCAGAAAGGTTTATTTTTATATTGGTATAAAAGACCTAAGCAATCAATCGTTAAAATTCTATTTTTTAATTAAAATATCAAAAAAAGTTTAAATTGTAGCCTATAAAATTGTAACAAAGAAACGACTCTTCATTTTAGGGTCTGAATTGTAATTAAAAGCTTGTAAACGACCGTAAATATTATTCTGTAATATTAATGTCTTATTAACGGGTAATAACAATGATATTAAAGTGAAGCATCAAGCAGAATATCCATTGTTGAGAATTCCGAGCTTAAAATATAAGCAATACATTATATCCATAAGGTAAAATTGTTATAATATAATTTTAATATTTTAAACGTCAATAAAATATAAGTAATTTCTATTAATATGTTGAATTTTATTAAATTTTTATTGGAAATTCTAAAGCCGAGAGTTCTACATTAATATAAGACCCTATTATAGGGTCTTATATATAATAGTCGGTGATACTGCCATACCGCGTAAGTACAAAATGGCACGAGATTTTTTTTATCGTTTCCGGCAACATCCGTTCCAGCCGAAAGGTTTTTCTCGAAAGCATCTCTTGTGATACGGAAACATCGTAATAGATTGAAAGTTGAGACCAAGACTGAATAAGCAAGACCAAGACCAAAACCAAGACTAGAAACATTTGTACAAGAACAAGATCAAGACCGAATAAGCAAGACCAAGACCGATACCAAGACTATTACAGTCTTGGTCTTGGTCTTGCTTTGCTCATTACTAATATTTGGATATCACGTAAGTATTATTAACATTTATTTGTAATATATTATATTGCTAATTTCATTTTATTGAAAGATCGAGCTTTCTGTACGATAATCTTATTCTGTGCTGATAATATATTTAATTTGAAAGAGATTGGTGCAATAGTTTTTTTAATTTACTTTTTTTTGCTCCTATAAAATTGTTTTTTTAGTAGTTACGCGGTATTACAATATTACCGACGCTATCTCATATAATAGGAATTAAAAAATATATATTATTGAAAGTCAGGCATGTACAAAAATCTATGAAGATTGATTGTTAAAATACTAGGGTAAATACGGAAGAGCCGCGGTTGGAGAGACGCCGCATAAGGAGTAATATTCACTACAAATGATAGATTTATTTTTCTACTACATATATATTCTATAACATGTTGCCTTGAAGTTTTTGTGTGTGTTAAAAAAGTGATCTCTTTATTGTGGCTTAGGTTATTAGAAGGTAGGTATATACAACCATGTTATAATTTTATGCATGTTTATATTTACATTGATAGAAATGTTTATGTATAATATTTACAACATTTAGGTGTTTTAATTCGATAACAGCATGTTTTTAAATAAGTTAATTACTACCTTAATCTATTTTTACTTTTGGTGTTCATGTGAGTCCCGTGCGGCGTCTATCCCAATAAAAGGACTCTTAACTAAATCATTCCCATAATCAAAATTCTCAATTTTTTTTTATAAATACTTCAAAACTAATACGTTAATGCGTCAGAACTTCTTAATTATTATTTCTCTGCGAGTCAAAGCGATAAAGTAAGAAATTTAGTAGCTGTAAAAATGTCCCAAAAGGTAATACGAGTAAAAAAAAGATCGACTACAACTTTGTTTCGATAAAGTTTTAAGTTTGATTGCTTCGACTATGCCTTTATCCGTGACCCTTCCCCTAAGATCAGGAAATTCGTTTTGGGGAGGTAAAGGCCTTCAATTTTACGCTCTCTTTTCTGAGTTTACGACCTCTTGTAATTTCGTTGCCAGTTCCCGACATAACTAATCCGAAACCTTTTGAAGATTTTTCGATATTTTTCTCTCAATGGAGATTAATAAAAGTATAATTTGACGTGGTCCTAACGAAGTGTGAGGAAAGGATTACACATAACGAACGTACCGCCTATTTGCATAACGTATAAAAATAGTGTTAAAAAGGCTCTCGATTTTAAACAATGGTTATCTTAATCTGTCGATATTTACAAATCGTGCTCGAGCATTGATTGTTTTTCTTTTTCAAACAGACAGCTCGAATATTTGCTTTGAATTAGAATAAACTTAAATCGTATTATACCAACACTTTAATGAACAAATGTTACATTTGATTATCTTTCGAAGACAGCTCTAAAATTATTTTGCGTTTTCGTCTCACTTCCTCAACGTTGCAGGCGCCATTTTATCTACACAAATAATCAAAATCGCCAAACTACATTATTTATAAACTTCGAAATGTTGTAAATAAACTGTGTATTGGAGACTTTGTAAAAGTTTTAACTGTTATTCGCAAAACGAAAAGCGTTACGTGTTTATAATTGCAAAGAAAACGGTCCTTTTGGACAAATTGACGAGGCCGAAGAAACATTTTTGGAAATTTTTGTCAATACAAACTTTATTAAGAATTAATAAGGTTGTTCTTTTCTGGTAATAAAATGTTATTTATAAAAGGACAACTTTTTAGCATAAACGCCTACGCTTCAAACGCATTTAAAAAAAGTGCCATAAATTTTGTAACGCACCTTATAAAAATGTATAAGAAAACAGTTTTTAGAATAATTTATTGTTAATAATTGTTACGCATCAAGGATAGATATGTTAAAATATTTGTTTATATGTATTGATTTACGACGAGCCTATTAAAATGTCAAAGTCCATTAAAATTTTTTAATTAATTTAAGTCCGAAATTTAATGTTTAATTATGGAAATTTAAAATTTTTCAATCGAAACCATTGACTTTTAGAACAAAAAATTTAAAATAATTAACACAAAAAACTATCTGGCAAATTGCAATAAGGAACTCTATTTTTATTAAACTTATGGGCTAAAATATGCAAAAAAGACAAAGATAAAATCATACAGAAACTAATACTTCAGATAAAGATGACCATACTTTAATATGTAAAATTGAATTTTTTTTTTGAAGTTATACTTTTTTTGGCACGTTGAGAATAAAATTTTAACAAGCAACGTAAGCTGCGCGCGCACACTTAATAAAAAATGTAGCCCTGTGAGAAAGTAAATTAATTATTGTGAATCATGCTTAAAATCGAGTGTGCACATTCGAGCTCAAAGTGGCACATTCCGATCTCGGGAAAATGAAGCGCGCCGCTCCGCGTCGCGCTTCATTTGCCTCCCTCGCTCGGAAATGTGCCACTTTTCGCTCGAATGCGCACATCCTCGTATTTATTGAATTTGTCTACTTACTCTTCGCTTTTTCAAAGTAAATATCGATTTTATGTTCGAAAAACGTATTTACTATAGCAATGAGTGGAAGAGAGCGAAAAGATACAATAATAGCGTCAATGCAAGTGAGAGGACACAATTAAAATTATTCAACTGATTTTTTGTCTGATTTATTGGCTTAAATTATTGTGAATCACGCTTAAAACCGAGTGTGCACATTCGAGCTCAAAGTGGCACATTCCGATCTCGGGAAAATGAAGCGCGCCGCTCCGCGTCGCGCTTCATTTGCTTCCCTCGCTCGGAAATGTGCCACTTTTCGCTCGAATGCGCACATCCTCGTATTTAATATATTAGTATAATTTACCATGCGCTCCTTCAAATCAAAAATTTTAATTAAATTTAGTAAATGCAAATCGTTTTCGTCGGTTTTGTCTGTTTTCTCTTTTTATTAAAAGCCAATAGTTTAAACATTGACATTAACTGATAAATACAGTCACTAATTTTTATTTAAAATTGTTTAGAAAGTAAATTATTTTTGTAAATGACGCTTAAAATAAAATCGGTTATTTTACTTTGTTTTTTATTTAAAATTTCTGTTCTTATATCTGTTTTCATTGCCCGTAGCACAATAATTGTACTAAATGAACTTTCTTAAAAAAAAATTGGGACCGCGGTTAATTGGAACCCCGGTTAATAGAGCCCCAGATAACAAGGGTCCTACTGTATATCTAATTTATCGAAATGTATGTGCATTATCTACTTTCATTTTTCATTGAAATAAATGCTTAAATTATGCACATTTTAATGTTTTTCAACTTACAGTTTTCTGACGAACTACAAAACAAAGTTTAGTAGTATTTTAAATAAATTACTTCTTGGGTGTTTAAAAATGGGAAGAATTTCGTTTCGGCTATATCAGTGTCATCCCTAAGAATTGTCTTAAAAAATAACTAAAAATACACATGTTGTACAGCAAAAGATATTTTAAATAGTATTTTTGAATTTTAATTTTTGTAAACGGTGTAAAAACGAAATCCTGAAAAACTAAGTAGCGTGTAAATCGAGCGATATCTTTCCGAGACCGATTCACGCTAGGGCCTTTTCTTTAAAAAAAATGGAAGCAATAACTTATTTCGAAAATAAAATCGAAAATCGAAAGAAACATAATTTTTTGAACCTAAACAAGAAAAGCTTTATATTGGCAAATTCAATTAATGCAAGGGTGGCACATTTCGAGATCGGAAATGTGCCACTTTTCGCTCGAATATGCACACACGGATTTAAGCACAATTTATAATAATTAATTTGCTTACTTGAAATTTAATTTAAAAAAAATCAGGATCCTGAACCAAATCTTTGTTTAAGTGCTTTTAAATAAATTTATTCTAAAAAATTAACGCTATAGCATTTTCGGAACAAAAAATCTAAATTTGCAATAAAGAATATTTTCTGAACTCAAAAGATAGAAGATTAATATAGACAAATTTAATTTTTGCGAAGATGTGCAAATTTGAGCAAAAATTTTAAGCACAATTTATAATAATTAATTTGCTTTCTTAAAATAAAATTTAAAAAATTTAGGATCATATTCTTAACAAGAACCAATCTTTGTTAAAGTGCTTTTAAACAAATTTATTCTAAAAAATTAACGCTATAGCATTTTCGGAACAAAAAAAAAATTTGCAATAAAGTATATTTTCTGAACTCAAAAGATAGAAGATTAATATAGACAAATTTAATTTTTGCAAGGAGGTGCAAATTCGAGCAAAAATTTTAAGCACAATTTATAATAATTAATTTGCTTTCTTAAAATTAAATTTAAAAAATTCAAGATCATATTCTTAACAAGAACCAATCTTTGTTTAAGTGCTTTTGAACAAATTTATTCTAAAAAATAACGCTATAACATTTTCGGAACAAAAAATAAAAATTTGCAATAAAGAATATTTTTGGAACTCAAAAGATAGAAGATTAATATAGACAAATTTAATTTTTGCAAGGATGTGCACATTCGAGCGAAAAGTGGCACATTGCCGAGCGAGGAAGCAAATGAAGCGCGACGCGGAGCGGCGCGCTTCATTTTCCCGAGATCGGAATGTGCCACTTTGAGCTCGAATGTGCACACTCGGTTCTAAGCGTGATTCACAACAATTAAATTTTTCTTAGACGACTTACTTCGTATTGTCGAATTTTGTTAGCAATGCGCGCATCTTCCATTGCCTGCTAAAATTTCACTCCCAACGCGCCAAAAGAAGTATAACTTCAAAAATAATTAAACTTGATTCTTGCTACAAAATTTATAAAAGATTTTTTATACCTTAATTATTTTAACCACTAAAAATGAAACTCCAAATCGATAAAAATTATTAAAAACTAACGCTGAAAAGACGATAGAAACAGAATTCAAATGTGAAGAGTGGGGTCGTGCTTTCAGGTCGCGTTTGGAGCGCTTTTCAGCAGTTTGTTGTGTGCTTTTGCGCGTTAAACTCGCTGAGAAAACTCCGAACTACCCGACAGATTCGAAAAAGTTGCGTGGTGAACCGAAAGCTCGCTTACTTCCCCCGACACTTCCAACAAAAGCGAACTTAAAATGGGACTTTTAAAAACTTTTGTGGACTTACAGGCTTTTTTTAAAAATTAGTGGGTGCCAATCATGGGCAAGAAGGGAAGAGGTTCGAAACGTAGGGCTGTGACTACCGAAAAGGGAAATTTTGCGGAAATGGGCGAGGAGTTTACCAAAGAAATCCTCAACGAAAACAACGAAGAAACTTTCGGTAAGTTAGAAAATTTATAAATAGAACGATATCAAAGTTGTTGCGGCCATGACTTAGGAAAAAATCCATCTCGCGTCTCGAATTGTTTATAATAATTGCAATTATATTTTAATGCGGTTACTTCCCAGAAAATGTTGGTGTCAGAAAAAGAAGCGTTTGTATTTTTGCGAGGCATCGCTGTCACTAATTAAATGACGAGAACGAAAGTTTTTTTTAATCAACATTAATCATTAATTTTAAATGTTATCATATCGAAAAAATGAACCAATTTGGAGAAGGTCGTGATCTACTAATTTTAAAATGACTTTAAATCGTCCAGGGCCGTATTTTGTCGTTTTAATGTAATTTTTTTAACCGTCTAATAATTTATTTGGGCACCGATAATCGTCTTTTACTTATAAAAACTGCAATAATATTATTTATAAATTTTAAACTCCAATTTTAACGAATCTGATATAAGTATTAATACAAAAATTACATATAAAAATTTAATTTTAAATTAGAATTAAAATTCTAATTGCTTGAATAATCACGTATTACAGTAAAACCTGGATAACTAGGATCTCAAAATACTTAGCATTTGTTCTCGCTTAAAGAGGTTTTCCATTTACTCAATTTCTCAAACAGCCAAGTTTAAAATAATAGTTGACGCATTAACAGTTAGCCCCCACTAAAAGGAAAGCAAATAAAGAGCGACGCGGAGCGGCGCCCTTCATTTTCTCGAGATCGGAATGTGCCACTTTAAGCTCAAATGCGCCCACTTGGTTTTCAGCATGGTTCACAATAATTAATGTACTTTTCTAGATTGCTAACTTCATACAATCGAATTTTCGCTAACTGTACGGCGCCAAAAGAAGTATAACTTCAAAACCTCAAAAAACGAAATACAGATAAAAAAATTTAATATTTTGATGCAAAAGTGTTGGGCTCTCATTGTGCATTTCAGGGCCCACTTAACCAAAATTCGCTGTACAGTACTCCCTCAACATTCGCGGTTTCGATGTTCGCGAATTTCGATTATTCGCGATTATTAAAATGCGGAAAAATTTGACATTCGCCACCTTCTTGAGTGAATTAAAATAATTTCTTGACTTCGACAATTTTGAATTAAGAAAAAATTTCTTAAAACAACAATTGCGTCATACTTGGTTCAACAGTAAAATTTCTTATGAGGAGAATATACATTTATTAATACATATATAATTTTTTATATAAAACTAAAACGTAATGCCCTAAAGGAGAAATAAATCATTAAAATATTCAAAGTAGCTTTCTGCCACTAGCTGTTGCAACTGGCAACAAATTGAAATTAATCTTTAAAGAACGAATCGCTACAAAGATGCAAAATTGAATTATTTTGGAAACAATGTCTCCCGAAGCTGTTGATTAAAGAATGGCACGTTTGTGACGACTCAAAATGAGATTTAAAAAAATATTACCATATAAATTAACAAAACATGTAAACGAGAAAGTGAGAATTAGTTTTTCTTTGAATTTACATGGAAGACATGTCTTTCCAGTATTCGCCTTAATACAATTGCCTCCTTCAGGATTGAATGGTAAAGATTTCTGGAGATGATGCTTTTCATAAAAGATGTATTCATAATGCAAAATTACTAACAGTCTGAAGAACTCATCGTCGATGAATTTCTCGTTTATTTTGATATTTTACCGTAGAAATATTTCGGCGGTGAAAACGAGACCTGTTGCCTTAAAATAATACTGCATTGTTATTCTAAGCTTTCGCGATTAAAAAAATTGTTTCTAATGGTTGCTTTTCCTATCGATCCTGATAAAGTACACGATGTGAATTGGGTCCTTGAAAACATTTTGCGCGCCATATGGGTTCCATAAATTTCCAATAATTTTAATATAAGTAATTATTGTTATCGCATTTCTGATAAAAAAAATACGCTCATCAGTACCCAGAAAATTTACAATAAAAGTGTTTGTCCCATCTTCGATTTTAGTCAAAGCCAATAGAATCAACCATAGTTGAGACAACGTAACAAGCAATGCACGTCACGAATAGAAACTTTCTCCGACAACTTGAAGAAATAAAAAACCCCGTTCTGTTTTTATTTAAAAATATTTTCTGAATATCGTATAAGTATAATTTGTTTTAAATAAATATTATTTGTGATAGGTATCAGCAAAATAAAAATTTTTGAGGTTTTGCTTATCAATAACGAAGAAAAATTAAAATGTTGTTCAATTTGTTTAAATTATGTTGGTAGTACTTATTAGTTCGCTTACGGATCGTTTTTTTAAATTAACTAATGTGTTAACCTCACTTTATATTAAGCTTTGTGCTCATCCGGTATAGCGTAGTTTTGGATTCAACGTGACTTCAAAATCAGGTCAAAAATCAAAGACACTTATTGCGCCGTTAATACTTAAGAAAGGGAACGAGATAACGAAGGACCTCTCGTGGCCTTAAGTGTAAAAACATATGTGACTATTTAGGGAGATCTTTAAGCAGTTGTATATCGACGCGAAAATAAGTCATTTTGAAACTATGAATAAACAATTTATTTTTTCATGTACAATTGATGTCATTATTTTTTGATTAAATGCATTGCTTATTTCGTTGTCTTAAATAATGTCTTTTTACCATAAATATAGGATGACGTCACATTTAGTAATTAAATGCAGCGGATAGAATAATCCAAAATTCCTGCTTTTTATCGCGTTAACTGTCGTTAAATTAAGAAATTTTATTGTTTTCAGTATGGCAGCGCTTTGTGACGTTGTACTGAATTTAAATCATTAAAATCAATCGATATTTGACACTTAACCATTTGACATTTTTGTGTATCAGAATCATTAGAAACGTATAAAGAGTTCTTTTCAGAAATAATAAATTGACAGTGTGTTATGTAAAACATTAGGATGCCATTTGTCGAGTCGTTGTCAATAAAAAAATTACAATCTCGCAGCACTATACCATCTCGCTCTGTGACGTCATCCTATATTTATCGTAAAAAGAGTTTATACTTATTTCCGTGCAATACAGCTACGTCATCGAAGTCATGCCGACATTACGAAAAAATATATCAACATTAATGTCCCATAGGTTAAGTTTAAATCATGTATTGTCAAATTGAAGTTTTAACGAAAGATTTTATAATTTATTTATTAAAAGATTATTTATTCAAAACCTATTTGACAATTTTACTTGGTCTATAAAAAAACCAACATTTAACCATTTAATTTGTAACCATAGTTTTAATCTAAATAACATAACTTCATATTAATATTTTTTAAGTTGGCAATTTATTCTGATAATGACGTAAAGGCACACTTAAATGGAAAAAACTGTACCTAATTGTATGTTTTAAAATTAATCATTTAATTAATTGAATTTTTATAAAACATATCTGTGGCATTGACAAATAAATAAATTACAGTCGACCCCCGGTAATGCGACAAATGTTTTGCAAGGCGGTGTCGAATTATCAATTTTGTCGGGTTATGGAGTGCTACCACTGGCCCCTTATATTTTTACGAAGTAGTACCTTATAACCCCACAAATCACATTACAAAGGGCGCCGGATAAGCCAGGGGCCGGATTACCGCGGGTCTCCTATAGTTGAATTCTCTTGCAAGTATAACAAATTATAATATTTATCAGCAATGTAACTAAAAAGGCTTTGAGAATTATTTTAAATAAAAACTAGAAAGCATAAATTTTTTTGTAGTTTTAATAACAATAAATATTAATTTTCTAACGACTAGAGCTCGATAATTAAATTTTTTAACCCATCAAGTAAATGAATTTTATTTCATACAGAGTGTCCCAACATTTTTTGTTTTCATTATTACTAATTAAAACACGTAGAGTGTGTTATTTAATATAAAATGTAGCAATTTATTTTATGTAGAAACAAACATTAAACTCATTTAAAGTAAATAATAAAGCAAACGAAATGCCAACGCCAGACACCTTTGAAGTTTTGCTAAGTTCGCATTAATTTTTTTTTTCAAATTATAATTATCGCAAAAACGCGGAACCCCGTTTATACAAAACCGTAATTCGCTTAAAGAATTAACAGTAATTAGCCATTCATCCATTCGCGATTTTAAACGCGCAAAAATTCTGCAGAAATGTTTTTCTCTTTATTTGTTTCCTTGAAATCTTTGATGCCAGACGAATTATTTTAAAAAACTTCTAATATGAAAATGAAAAACCAAAAACCGAGAGCTTTGAGAGTAAATTCAATTAAAAGCTTGAATTCGAATAATTTTGGTTTGAATATTTCTTTTTCTAATTGAAATTTAATACATGAAAGACTGTATGTTATTTTTTGCCAATAATGTGATTTATGATATTAAAAAAGTTAAGCTTTAATAAAAAGTCATCAAGTTCATTATAAACGCAAAGGGATTAATTTTTTCCCCTACTAATTATTTATTTTTCTGACAGAGATTTAAAGTTCGTTCAAAAGGAATGATTTTAAAATAATTTTAAATAAAAATTATTAAATAAAAATCATAAGAATAAAAGCGCACAGAAATATTTTTTGTTATAAAAAAATTAATATTAATTTCCGAGCAATAAATATATATAATCTTCCAATAGTTTAATTTCCTGAAAATCCAACAATTGTCTGAGGCCAAAAGGTTATAATTCCTGAATAATTATAAGGCAATATTACTGATAAATCAATCGAGTGTTTATTTA
This sequence comes from Sinopyrophorus schimmeli, assembly GCA_036325965.1. Lineage (NCBI taxonomy): Eukaryota > Metazoa > Arthropoda > Insecta > Coleoptera > Elateridae > Sinopyrophorus > Sinopyrophorus schimmeli. The sequence goes on from JARFIZ010000202.1 coordinate 2,107,407, forward strand.
TTAACTTATAATGCCTTCCGTTATACTATTTCTTAGAATTATCTATCGCCATTTTATTTAATTTGCAAATTACGTGCGCGAGTCCTACACCGTTCCAGATTTTTCTAAAAAACAAAGGTCGAGCCTGTTAATTAACATTCCTTCCCTTTCAAAACGATTTATTGCCGATTTTAACTAAAGTTACACTTAATTTGCAAAGTTATTTTAGAAAAAAAAATTCTATTTTGAGGCGCAACAATCAACTCCAATTTTTTTGAATTTACGCGCGTTGAGGGTAAAATTTTAGTAGGAAACGGAAGTTGCGCGCGCACAGCTAAAATTCGACAGTATGAGATTAACCGTCTAGGAAAGTAAATTAATTATTGTGAATCGTGCTTAAAACCGATGTGCACATTCGAGCTCAAAGTGGCACATTCAATCTCGGGAAAATGAAGCGCGCCGCTCCGCGTCGCGCTTCATTTGCTTCCCTCGCTCGGAAATGTGCCACTTTTCGCTCGAATGTGCACATCGTCGGATTCATTGTATTTGTCTACTTTTTCCTTCGCTCTTTCCAATCATATATTTAAATTTAATTTAGTAAATATCTATTTTATGTTCGAAAAACGTATTTACTATAGCAATGAGTGGAAGGGAGCGAAAAGATACGACAATTTCGTCAATGCAAGCGAGAGGGAACGATTAAAATTATTTAACTAATTTTTCGTCTAATTAAATGCCTTAAATTAAAGCAAATTATGCTTAAAACCGAGTGTGCACATTCGACCTCAAAGTGGCACATTCCGATCTCGGGAAAATGAAGCGCGCCGCTCCGCGTCGCGCTTCATTTGCTTCCCTCGCTCGGAAATGTGCCACTTTTCGCTCGAAAGCGCACATCCTCGCATTTATTGAATGTATTTATTTAAATTTTTACACGTGGTTATATTTAATTTAGTCGCGCCAAAGAAGTATAACTTCTAAAGCGCGTACAAAAGTACACGCACCGATGTTTTTTCTTTGCAATGGAATGAATGGAAAATGTTTATTGATCTTGAGAATAACGGTTTCAGATTAGCGCTCAATTCTCAAAGGAAAATCTAAAAGGAAAATCAAAATAGAAATTTAAATAAATATAAAAACGATTCCTTGTTCAAAAAGAAAATTGTGCGGAGAATTTAGATATTTTTTTTTAAATAAGTTTATTAATTTTCTTCATACTTCTATAATTTTTTTTTCAAGTTTATATACTGAGGTTTATTGAAAAAATTATATTTATAATGGAATTAGGGGGGCCTCAAGTACTACGTAGGCAAGTTTTCAATTACTTTAGACGCCCACCTCTGTATAATCAAAAATAAGAAAATCGTACCCACCTCCCCATTTCATAATTTTGTAATTTTTTATTTTACGTAAGATTTATAATATCCCTTTGGCCCCCTTTATCGGCAAAAGTATGAAAAAATTAACCCGCCCTCCCGCCTCCCAAGTCTTCTTACGTACTATTTCAACGCTCCCTAATCTGTATTAAAAACTTATTTTAATAAATTTAATGAGGTTGAGGCGTTAAACGTAATATATTATGAAAACTATTTTGTAGACATTTATTTAGATAGATTAATTGGTTTAGAAATTTTCTATGAAAAATTTTAAGTTGTTAGAAAGCTTATTTAAATATAAATCGAAACAACGGCAACGTTGTAATTAACAATAATTGCACAAAATTGAAATATATTAAATTGTATGGTTTAAAGTTCTGTAACTAAAACATGATACAAGTAAATAATATTTAGTTTAATTAATAATAGATTTGCAATTAGTATTAGTTTTTATTAATAAAATAGTGATAAATAATTTAAAGTATTTGTTTTAATTATTTCATTAACAAGGTATTTATGTTGATAATTGCATTTATAAAGGTAACAATATAAATAAATAAGTAAAACTTAAATCCAATATAACTCAAACATATTGATTTTGCGATTTTAATAATTGTTTTTAGAACAAATATAGATTAATATGAAATAATAAGTAATATGTAATAATAAGTAACCCCAAAATAAAATATATCTATATATTAGCGTGTCAGTAGAGCCAACAGTAAATGAGGTTAAAATGTTGCCGTTTCGAAACAGTGGAATTTTGAGATTTTAAATTCTCATTTTGAATTAATTACTTTATTTTTAACTATTAAAATTATTTTTTTTAATTCTTTTATTTTTGTTATATCACTTGCTTTGATAATTTTTTCAAAATTTATAAGATATGTATATCTAATTAATCTCTATTTTTTATTTTTTTCTTTTTTCTATAAGTTTTGTACAAAACAAACAAAAGTTAATCCATTCATCTAAAAATGATTTAATAAAATTAAATAAATAATATTTATAAGACTAAAATTTTTCAATAATCATAAAAAATCCTAATAATAAATTTAGGTAGTCTTATAAATATTTAATACAAGGCATTTCTGAATGACAACATTTCAAATTTTTGGTTGGGACTATCCCACCCTCAACCTCATTAAAACTTTGAAATAGAATACACAATACAATAATGTAGTAAAGCCATTTTTGTCGGTTTCAAGCATTCGTGTATAAGTGCATTTCTTTCTATTTACAAATCCATGGTTACGGACATACAACGAATTCAACCAAAAAAGATTATAGCGAATTTTAATGTACAGAATGCTTCATAATATTATTTTTTACTTTAAAATATATTCAAAAACAAGAAATACAAATTCAAATTAATTTCATTTCTAAATTGAAATATTAAATTAAAATATTAAATGACAGTAAAGTTTATTAAAATCTTCAGTGATTTATCTGCTAAATCAAGGTTGATTTTTTGTGACCCGTCCAAAGTTTTTCCTACTTTTTATCTTCTAACAATATTTCTAAGAAAACAACTTTTAAATTATTACAAAAGTTTGATAGTTGAAAATCAAACATTTGTATTAATCCAAAGCGTTTATAAATTATCTAATCAAAAAGCATAAAAAATATGCCTCAAAATGCGAAACGCTAAAAGTTGTTTTTGTATTATCTAACGTGCCATTAATTTGTAATTACGAACACTTTTCCGCATTGTACAACGTGCCTTTTAATAAATTTTAATTAAACGTTATGTTCTCGTTAAAAATATTAACACTCGAATCGTTAAGTAACTCGTATTAATAAAAAACAATTTATTGAATCTTTGTTTTATTTTAACAATGATTTCAAAATAAAGTGTAAAAGTTGAAAAGAGCAAACCAGTGTAATATCATCTTTTTCTCCGACGATTAATTTTTTTTTTAGACCACAACTATTTAATCATTTCTGGGCGCTTAAGCAAGGTACACACTTCCAACGAAATTAAATAAGGAAAGCATGCTTGAGCTAATTTGATTAGATTTTTTCGTTAGAAAGTCAAAAGCTTAAGCATATAAATTTAATTGCGATCAAAGATGAACGCTAATAAAAAAGCGTTCCTTAATTTCGAGAGACTTTTATGTCGTGTTGTGACACGGATAATTATTATGTCTTCGCAGCCGAATTGATTGTAATTATCTTTGAAATGGTTTATTACCTTGTTTAATCACCGTGTGTGGTAATTTATAAAAAAAAACCAGTCTTCATCTCACAAGAACGAAGAAAAAAGTAACTAAAAGGAACTTCAAATTAAAATAATTCGAAAGCTTTAATTATTTCATTAAATCGCCAAGATTGGGCGCTAGAGGGGTTCTTTAATTTTTAACAACTTCGAAAAGCGTCAGTTTTCGTCCAAAAAATTGAAAAATCAATAACTGAAGAATCGCAAAATAAAAATTGGAATCGAAATTGTTATTCTACTTTAACCTTCCGCGTACTAGGTGGGGTATAACCAATGTGAACAATTTTTTTTTTGTTAAAACGGAAGGTTTGGTAATCGAGCTTAAAACCGAGTGTGCACATTCGAGCTCAAAGTGGCACATTCCGATCTCGGGAAAATAAAGCGCGCCGCTTCGCGTCGCGCTTCATTTGCCTCCCTCGCTCGGAAATGTGCCACTTTTCGCTCGAATGCGCACATCTTCGTACTTATTCAATTTGTCTACTTTATCTTCACCTTTTTCAAATCAAAATATTAAATTTAGTTTGCTAAATATCGATTTTATGTTCGAAAAATGTATTTACCATAGCAATGAGTGGAAGACAGCGAAAAGATACAAGAAACTCATAAGTACGAGCGAGAGAAAATGATAAAAATTATTTACCAATTTTTTGTCACCAAAATTATTTCGAATCTAGCTTAAAACCGAGTGTGCACATTCGAGCTCAAAGTGGCACATTCCGATCTCGGGAAAATGAAGCGCGCCGCTCCGCGTCGCGCTTCATTTGCTTCCCTCGCTCGGAAATGTGCCACTTTTCGCTCGAATGCGCACATCCTCGTATTTATTATATTAGTATAATTTACCATGCGCTCCTTCAAATCAAAAATTTTAATTTAATTTAGTAAATGGGTGATTTCATTTTAACTGTGATTTTTTGTGTCCTATACTGTTTGCTCTCACTGGTCATATATTATAAATCTATTAATCAAGTTTTTGTATCAATTCGATCATCATGAACATATCCCATCACTTTTCTTGTAGGATATAAGTTGCAGTCCAAAGAAAACTTGCAATATGTCACTTAAATGTCAGTACCGTGTCATGTCCTTTTCTAGAATATACCTATAAATCGGTTATTATTTTGTTCAATAAGTAATTCAAACCAATTAACTGATAAATCTTAATGTATATAATCAAACTTAAAAGAAATTAACGAATTTTTTTTTAATACATCAATTTAAGATTGAATTTTGGCTTAATAACTTTTGTCCTCAGATTTAAGCAAATTTTTAAATTTGAATTTGTATGACTCGTGCGCCATTTACCTCGAAATTAATGAAACAACTAATAAGCCATATTGAAAGTACGTTAACTGAGTTATGTTTACAAACATAACAAAAATGAAATTCTCAAGCGAGTTTGTGTCATTTTAAAACTCAATATTTAAAAGATGATGTCATAAATTTACTTGTCAGTACCGTGGTATTGGTAAACTTAATTAACGATTAATTTGTTTCCTCATAAATAATGAATTTCTGTACTTATTACTAACCTAAATTATAGGGTAATAGAATATTATCAAATTCATGATCAAAAAATTACAGTTGCTATTTTAATTTAAAATGTCAGTACCGTGGCGGTCCGTACCGTGTCAAAAAATAATAAAAATATATTTAATTGTTAATAAATAATATTGACTTCACTGAAAATTATTCATGTAAATATGAAACAGAATTTCAGTCAGTAGGTACACTTTGGGGCTAGTAGAGTACAATTTTTCCAAATTACCAGACAATTTTAAGCCTTTTGTAGGCACAATGAAAGTATATACGTGGAATAAATTACAACGTAATTGCATTTTATCCAATCCGTTAAGTTGCTTTTATTGCTCTAATAAGAATGTATGCAGACACTTTTCTATGAGAAAAATTGATTATTCTTCAAATGATAAGGTGGGAAAAATAAATAACAGAATGACGCAAAAACAAAAAATCTGAGAATTCATCGCAAGAAGTTCAAAAATTGCCAAAGATGACTGAAACTGTATCACTGTGTAGAAGTTTAAGAATTAAAAATGCTGTGATGAAAACCAAAAAAATTTTTGTTAAGTTAATTTTTGTGAAATGCGTTAGATTTGAGTTGATTAATGTTTGATATAAATTATAATGTATTATTTGTTATAGATAAGTTACTATGGATTATTGAAATGTTAAATAATCAATAAAAAAGAGTTTTAAAATGTTACAATATAATTCATAAATGAATTTAATAATTTTTCTGAAGAATATCTACCAAATTTATTTTATGTCACTACCATATGTGTTTTACTTAAATCTATTCATTATTGGTTATTAAAATACATTTCTTATCATTTAACTGTCATAAAGTACAATTTTGTAGATTTTTTTAAATTTTATTTTCGGGGTTTGGCAAACCCCACCTAGTATGGCATGTGACATTTAGTTACCTAGTATGCGGAGGGTTAATCAAATGTATATGTTTTAGTTGAAATTTAAAAAAAAATGTTTTATTTTTATATGGCTAAATTCAATTTAGTGACGCCAAAGAAGTTTAACTTCTAAGTACACGCACCGATTTTTTAAATTTTAAAATTTTAAACTATTTATATTTTTTGTATTATTTTTTAAATTTTTTTCTCTATTCAAGTTTTTTGTAAAAACCCATAATAAACAAGAAAAAATAAATGTTACAAGCGTTTTTGGAAAACTTGTGGGCAAAGAGGAACCGAGTGTCAGAATAAATGTTTATTCGGGATTAAACGACAAAAGGGGTACGGCATAGAGAAAACTGGAGCAGTTATATATGCTCAATAAAATAGAGAAATTCAGAAATTCTCATATTAAATTTTGTAGTTATGAGCTGCTTTCAACTTCTTATTTATCTAACGACCTTTAACTTCAAAGACCTCGAGGGTCGCGTAAATACAACGTTTCAAACGTCTGCTTTTCTGCCTTCGACGTTTTCTTCGTTTTCGAATTTTAAATAGGCACTAATTTCAATTATATCAATTTTGATCCGATTCATAAGAAGCGTCGTCGCTTTATCGTTTGCTCTGCGACCCAAACGTACCTTTTCTAAAAATAGTCAATTATCTGCGAGTTCTAGAGATAAATGATTTTTTTATTAGATTTTTTTTGCAATCAGTTTAACGCAAAGATTTTTGCCAAATTGAACTCTAATATTTTAACGTTAAAGTTACAAAAATTGAATTTAAGTAATAAGCAAGGCATATTTTATGCTTGGTACTTTAGTCAAAAATCAATTAAAAAATTAAGACATCTTTGATTACGCAGAAGAAAACACTTTATCGAGTTTTCTCTCTCCTAATTTGTCCATTTTGGTATTAATAAAAAATGGGGAGCTGCTTTTTAAAGCAAATTAGGATGAGCAAGTTTTGATTAAAAAAATACCTTAATTATAATAATTCCTTTAATGATCATAGATATTTTTACTTGTTTACTAATTTACCTAACGAATCCACTTTTTTATTGGATTTTTTTAAAAGTAGTTTTTAACAATAGAATTTAAATAAAAACAGAAATATATTTAAACTTAAAATTTACTTTAGAGCAGTGATTTTTAAAAAGGGGGGCGCGCCTCCCTGGTGAGTCTCGCACTAGTGCAAAGGAGGGCGCAAAGAGTTTACCAAACAATAATATTTTGAATCAATACATTTTTTCATTTAAAAAGTTTTTGTTATTTTATGAAGTACACCTATCCCCCCATTTACACGCTACTTGTTTTACACGATTTATAAATATTAAAATTCTAAAAATTTTCATGAATTGTTTTAAAATAAAATAAAATCCACAAAATTGTACTTTATGACAATTCAATGGTACGAAATATATTTTTAAAAATTAATAATGAATAGGTTTAAGTAAAACACATTGAATCTTCTGGTTCTCTTCCACTCATTGCTATACGTTTTTCGAATATAAAATCGATATTTACTTAAATAAGTTAAAATTTTTAATTTGAAGGAGCTTATGGTAAATTATATTAATGTAATAAATACGAGGATGTGCGCATTCGAGCGAAAAGTGGCACATTTCCGAGCGAGAGAGGCAAATGAAGCGCGACGCGAAGCGGCGCGCTTCATTTTCCCGAGATCGAAATGTGCCACTTTGAGCTCGAATGTGCACACCCGGTTTTAAGCATAAATTGCAATAATTTGGGGCATTCAATTAGACGCAAAATTAGTTAAATAATTTTAATCGTTCCCTCTTGCTCGCATTGTCGAAATTTGCGTATCTTTTCGCTCCCTTCCACTCATTACTATGGTAAATACGTTTTTCGAATATAAAATCGATATTTACTAAATTGAATTAAAATTTTTGATTTGAAGGAGCTTTTGGTAAATTATATTAATGTAATAAATACGAGGATGTGCGCATTCGAGCGAAAAGTGGCACATTTCCGAGCGAGGGAGGCAAATGAAGCGCGACGCGAAGCGGCGCGCTTCATTTTCCCGAGATCGAAATGTGCCACTTTGAGCTCGAATGTGCACACCCGGTTTTAAGCATAAATTGCAATAATTTGGGGCATTCAATTAGACGCAAAATTAGTTAAATAATTTTAATCGTTCCCTCTTGCTCGCATTGTCGAAATTTGCGTATCTTTTCGCTCCCTTCCACTCATTACTATGGTAAATACGTTTTTCGAATATAAAATCGATATTTACTAAATTGAATTAAAATTTTTGATTTGAAGGAGCTTTTGGTAAATTATATTAATGTAATAAATACGAGGATGTGCGCATTCGAGTGAAAAGTGGCACATTTCCGAGCGAGGGAGGCAAATGAAGCGCGACGCGAAGCGGCGCGCTTCATTTTCCCGAGATCGAAATGTGCCACTTTGAGCTCGAATGTGCACACCCGGTTTTAAGCATAAATTGCAATAATTTGGGGCATTCAATTAGACGCAAAATTAGTTAAATAATTTTAATCATTCTCTCTCGCTCGCATTGACAAAATTGTCGTATCTTTTCGCTCCCTTCCACTCATTGCTATTGTAAATTCGTTTTTTGAACATAAAATCGATATTCACAAAACCAAATTTAAATTTGCGAGTCAACGAGCGAAGAATAAAGTAGACAAATCCAATTAACACAAAGATGTGCGCATTCGAGCTCAAAGTGGCACATTCCGAAATTGGAATGTGCCAATTTGAGCTCGAATGCGCACACTCGGTTTTAAGCACGATTACCAAGCCTCCCGTTTTAACAAGAAAAAAATTGGTCACGTTAGTTATACCCCACCTCGTACACGGAAAGTTAAACGGCTAACTTCAACAGTTAAATTTTTGTAAAACGTGCGCGCGCAACTTCCGTTGCCTGCTAAAATTTTACGCCCCACGCCTCAAAAGAAGTATAACTTCAAAAATAAACGTAAGGTTGGTAATAAATTTCTGCGTACAAAGCCGTCTAAAAACGACCAAGAAAAACCAATGACTTACAAAATAAATAGCTGAAGGGATGATCACGACATATCGAATTACAGCAGTCTTAAGGTTTCCTGCAGTTTTAAACAATGAGACAGAAAAAATATAAGACAAGTCACGATTTTCTGCTTTCGAAGTAATAAATTTCGGTGACCTTTAATTCCATTAAAAGGCAATAACAAAACAATTTTTAAGTAGTACACGCATGCTGTTTTAGTGCTCTTTTGGTTTTGAAAACCAGTCCTTTTTGAATATTAAATTTTTCCGTGCAATGTTATAAATTTTTTACAAAAGAATTTGTCAGTTGGGAATAAAACCAGGAAAGATTTTTACAGAAGTACCTACCTACATTTATTAAAATATAATCTTACAAAAGGAAGTCTTCAATTTAAAAATTCCTTCCGTTTTCAGATTTACTTATAATTTAGAGGTCGCAAAAAAATATTTTTAAATAAAAACACATGTTTCGGTGCTTTTTTAATTGTTGACGTTGCCAATTATTTTTATTAATGAGAATATCTTTTTGAATAAGTTCTACGTCAATTCTTACCATTATTTACAGATTCCTTTAATTGTTTGCCAATTGTTACCAACTTAATTCATTATCGCCAACTTTGCCAAACGAAAATTAATTTTAAACATTTTGTAAAAATAATCTATTTTTCGATCATCGCCACGTTGATCCGAATTTTAAAAAACGTTTCTTCCGTTTTTATTTATGTTTTAAATTCGTTTCCTGTTTAATGAGAAAAAATAACTCGTACTCTTCAGATTCAATTTGGTGAAAACTTAAATGAGATTCGTATAAATTTTTTTCCACTCGATTTTTTGGCTTTGAATTTGTGGACACGTGCCTTGGTGTAGGAACGTAAAGAATTTTTAAATGTAAGTGTCTCTTTGCGTATACGAAGACACGTCCTTCCAAATCTGCTTCTGTTTCGAGTTTATTAAAGAATTTTCAGTCGAACCTGATTTCGTTTTTATTAAAATCCTCGCCGTTATTATTATTGGATTATTTTTTTCGGTTGACGAAATATTAAGAATGAACTTCCTTATTAGAAATGTTCGTTTGTAATACGCTCGAAATGTGGGCGTCTATTTTATTTTAATTTTAGTACATGCATTCGTAATAAATAACGAACACGAATAAGGAACGAGATGGCACAGTTCGTGTTTTTCATTTTTAAGCGAAGAAAATTTTCAAAGGTGAAATACTTACAACCTCCATAAATTACTTTCCGATTATCTACAAGTTCTCTACCGTTGTCACAACGTTCGATTAATTAATTTCAAAGTCGATGAAATAATGAAATGTATCTTCGATAAAAAAATGGTTATTTTCTTATTAATTTAGCAACTGACAAGGAGAGGTTCAGAGAGACGTTCTGTATTACAGATTTTTTTTGTATTTACAATATTTGAAAATGATTACTTCAGCATTAATTTGACAACACAGTGCGAAGCACTATTCGAAAATACTAAAAAGCGGCTTACACTTTTACTGAGCGGTTGTTCTCTCCGTGCTCGTAAGAAGCAAATTAGTAGCCGAAAGGTTAACATAACTAACTGCGGAGTAGTAGCCGTTTCTTTCGAATCTCCCAGAATGCGGTTTTTTGCATCGTTTACAATTAAGGAAAAATATAGGGTTTGCAAAGACGGCTGAGTTAAAACATTTTGAAAATTAAAATTTTAGAAAATTTTACATTTTGAAAGGTTCGAACGCGTTTTTCTCCCAGACTTAACATTAGGCCCTGTTGAGCTTTTTGGCTGGTCTTACGCTCCGATAAACGAGCTTTTATAATCTGAAAAGTTTTTAAAGATCCGCTCACAAATAAACGGAGCTGGGATTTTTCAAAGTGAAAATTTGTAAAAAATTAAGTAAGGTACCGGAGGGTAAAAAGGCCCACCATGTAATAAAGCCCAGAAGCCATTACATAAAAACTATAGTCGAAGTCGCTTATTTAGTGCCATCGGTGAGCGAGAAAGATCTAAAACATATCACCTCTGGGTTGGAAAATTTTCGGGGTTTCAATTAACGCGGGAAATCTCGATTTAGTGAATCTACCTCAATATTATGTGCAATTTATAAATGTATCTGTGCCAAATTAACTTTTAATTAGTGCTATCGTGTGAATATTTAAGAGGAGCAAAATTATATACAAAGAGGTAAGCTTCTTCTTTGACTTCTTGTTTAGTTGACTTGATTTATTTAATAAAAAAAAAAGATAATCTTAAAAAAGAAAAAATGTACTACTCAGGTAATAAGGCCCGGACCTTAATATTTTAATAAAAGGCAAATGCTTGAGGGTCGTGACTTACAATCAAAATCAGGGTTACGTAAAAATACAATATTGTTGGCTCCTCAAAACAATCTTGGATGTGTTCCGTTTGCAACCATGATTTTGTGGCTGATATGAGATCTTGTACGTTATGTAATACTTGGGTACATGAAGAATGTGTTGGACTAACGAAAGATGACCAAGCACCTTTTATATGCCAAAGTTGCTACCCCTGAATTGAATACTTTATTCGGGACTCTATATCTGCCATTGTATTTTAAGCCGGGCCTTATTATCTGCCTGTTCGTTTAATAAAGCCCAAACACGAGTGTATATGTTTTTGCTTTTTAAAAATGTGTTTTTAGTTTTTTTTGTTTTTAAATATACATTATTTTCGGAAAAAAATATGTAAAAATCACTTAGAATTCATATTATGTTATGAGTTGTCTTAGTTTATTTAATAAAAAATATTTAACACTAAGTGGGCTTTATTACCCTCCAGTAACTTATAAGTCAAAGCCTTAGAATCAATTTTTCTCAAAAATTACAAATAGCATGCCTATGGTTTTTTTAGTCCATCCAAAGTCTAGAAGTCTAGCAAATTCAATTCTATATAGTTTTTAAAGATGCGTCCACAAATAACGGCTCTACAATTTTTTCAACGTAAAATTTTGTGCTAATAACGTACCCAAAATTTCAATCCTTAATTACTCGAAAAATTTACACAATGCCCTATGCGATTTTTGTACGTATCTTATGATAAAAAGTGTCAGGATTCCGAATCCGGGTTACTTTTAATGATTGGCTCGAAGAGGAGGGCGCTACAATTGTTTTTGTGAGTGAAAGTGTATTTGTTTCGATTTATTTAGTTTACACAAAAATTTTGAGGGTTGACAGGAGAGCAGGGAAGAATGAGCCCGGATATGTCGGTTTGGGGTTTTTTAGAAACGTCCCGCAAAAATTTAAAGCAAATCCATTACCTGAATTTTTTTTCCTCCAAAAAAGCAGTTTTCCAAATTGTGTGGCACGAACTTGTGTAAGGGGAGGCGCAAAATGATTGGGAAAATTTTATAAATAAAGTTTTGTACAGTAGAACGCCAATTATCCGAACGCCGATTAACCGAATCAACAATTATCCGAATCGGTCCTAAGCGTAATACCCTGTATCTCGAATATAAAATTATTACCGTACATAAATTTAATAAAGTTTATTCTATGTGTGGCAGTTCGTTTTTCTTTATTACCACTCTATGTCCGATTATCCCAATTTTCGATTATCCGAATCGACCCCGGTCCCAATTAATTCGGATAATTGGCGTTCTACTGTATTTGTATTATTAGTTAAATTGGGGGGAGGGGGGTCATATGATCAAATATTTTTAAGAAAACCGCTGTTCTAAATCATGCCTCGTACTGCTTTGACAAATTCAAGTTGAATACCGTAAATGGAAAAAAATCTGCGATAAAGAGTTTTGAACCTCCCCTTATGAAACAAATTGTACATTCGACTAACTATAGAAAAAACCGCAGCTTTGTTTCAGTTACAAACTTTTTTCTTATTTTAATATTCTAAACTTAACGTCAGAGGACAACCTTTTAAAATCCAATTTAAAAAATTATTATTAGGCAGAATGATTTATTATTTAAGTTTCTAAAGGCACTGGTGTTAAAGTTCTAAGATTAAGAATTGATTAAATTTGTTTGCGCGGCTCATATTGAAAATGTTTTGATTGAGTGCTCCATCCAACAAATTGAATTGATTTAAATTTATAAATGCTTTGTAGTTATTCCATTTTAAAATCTAACTTACAGATTTTCAAAATTGTAATTACAAAGTTCCTTTGTGCTTAATGTACTATTCTAATAAATTTTGTTTAATTATTATAAGTTAAGTTTGAATAATTTAAAGTTAAATGATTATTGTTTGCCGTTGTTTCTATTAAATTGCTTGTTTTGGAAGTGTACGAAATTAATTAAATTAATTGTTGGTTATCTTTTGTAAAAAAAGTCTAAGAATTACGAATCAGTAGTTTTTAACAAAATCCTAATAAATAATTATGACAAAGTGTTAAAAATATAGCATCTCATTTAATCAACATTGCAAAAATTACAAATATGTAAAGTATTTACAGATATTCGAAGAACTAAGGAAGGTACAAATTTTTTGAATTATAATTTTAATCCTTCTAATAAATAAATAGAAAAGTGCGTTTTGTTTTTCGGAAAATGCCCATCCGATTTAAATTAATTTATAAAAGCTTTTTTAGTGCAAAATTGTAAGAGAACCTATTTGAATTTTAAATTTGTCCAACTGCGAACATACTTAGGTATCCTATAATCCAGTGGTCCCCAACCGCAAAGCCGCGGGCCGGTTCCGGTCCGCGTATCAAATCGTACCGGGCCGCCCAAGAAATATTAAATTATTTTCATTTTATTTACTGCGGTGCATTTCTCTCGCATTTGTGCAAAAATTATTAAATCAAAACAATGTAAAATATAAACAATAATCATCCCCCTCAGCCGGACGCGGTAAAATTACCAAACGTTGGCCGGTTCCCGGCGGTAAAACGTTGGGGGGCACCACTATATTATTTTATATTTGCACTTTTACATAAGGCGCAGTTTATTGTGTACATTTGTAATACTTTTAATCTGTTACATAAGCGTGGGTCTAAACCCTAAATAAATACTTTTCACCTACCTTTTCACTGATGTTGGTTTCTGCAGGCTTCGGAGGAAGGCACATTCTGGTAAAACTCTCAAACGCCGACATTACACTCCCGAAGTTTATTTTAAAAATTTTATTAGTCTTTTCAAAACCAAAATCGAGACAAAATTAAGTTTTTTAAACGAACGTATAAACTATTTTTATAGGGGCTGATACCACTTTTACTGGGAGGGCTGATACGGTTTTAAGACTACGATACAAGAACGCGCATTACACGAAAAACGATTAGAAAAACAAGCACTGTTTGAGAATTGAATGGCCAGTCCAATCGGCCAGAAACCATCTGCAAACAAAAAAAATTAATTTAAACAACAATAAATATTAAACTAATTATCACAAATTAATATCTGAATTATTAAAATATAAATTGAAAAACATCGATATATACACTGACTTGCGTTTAAAAATGCACGACTGACTTAATGGACAAAATATAATATTTAGGAATATAATGTGTTTTGCTTACTTTTAATTTTGTGAATATAAAAAGAAACTTACTTAGACTCTAATCGAGCCTTATTTTCTCGTAAATGCACCATCGTGAACATCCAAGACAGTCAGGAGACGGGTTGCACTGCTTCATCAACACTAAATCAATAAAAAAAATTATTGGTTTTTAAAAATAATATTCAAACACGAAAAAAAGTATTAAATTATCAAATTTTGGATGCTTTTGATTAAAACCGCCTCCAAAAAAGCATTGAGATACTGATATACTACACAAGATGATTTCTTAAGATCAAAACCGTCTTGAATTTAGTACCACAATTTTAATGTACTTCATAGTTTTCTTGAATGTTGAATTGTAAGGATCAGGTAATTTTCGCTGTTAAATGTCGAGGTTAACTCGAGAATGTTTCAAAAGGTTTACCTTTTTGATTTTGGTAGATGCACTTGTGCTATTTGCGTTATTTTAAAATGACAAATATGACAAAGATACATATATAGATATAGAAACATAGATAATAATGATACATAACGCACATTGTAAAAAATATATAATACCAAAAATGAAATATAAAAATAAAAAATGAAATCATTAAAAAATATATATTTTACCTTTGGCCATTATAAAATAAATATATTTTGTAAAAGTGTGACAAATCTCGCGAGCCGGAAAAATTCTTAGGACGGTCCGCATTCGGCCTGCGGGCCACTGTTTGACACCCCTGGTCTAATAGTTCTCATCCAATACTACCCACATAGAAATAAATGTGTATGGCGCCAAATTCAAAATGTCTTCAATCTTACAAAGAAAACCACCCTACATTGCCTTTTATAAAGTGAATATTTCAAAAATATACCTATAAGTATTCATTTATTATGTTTAATGATATACATACTTTTATTAATATAATTGTAAGATAATCGATCTGTGTAAGATATATAACGTAAGTACTTACATTGAAGAAAATGATAGATACATAAACTTATGAGCAATATATTAAACTTTTTAACTGATATCTAACGATTTAAAAGGCGCGTTAATAAAGTATATGCTAAATATATTCATAAAGCTATAAATATTAATCATATTCCGAACATCAATATTATAAATTACCTGTAAAGATCTCAGAAGATTACAATGTAATTTATCATTTACCTAACCCTCAGGTTTCGATTCTATTAATAGTTATTCAAATTTGCTTACGATCCTTAAACATATTCCCGTACGCGCCGACTAATAAATTAAATGCCCGAATTACGTAATTGGAAATTAATATCGGAAAGTATTAACCCGATTTTCACGCAAAAGCCCACTGATTTAGTAAAACTGGTAATTAAATTAATAAAACGCCTATTACCTGTTTGATTTTATTCATCGAATCATTAAATATTCGTTTTTGAATTAAAATCGCTCAAACCGAATTAAAAAAAAAATTGTGTGGTCTGAAACGTACGAATCGATAGTTCAATAAAAAAGGAACACTTTCGACTTGTTTTTCAAAAGCTTTAAACAATTTGATTTAAAAATCCATTGGGCGCAATTTGAAACGTAGTAAAATTAACTTTTTTACGATCGAAAGAATGATAATAAAAATTACACATTGGTATAACAATCTAGAATATGCGACTTCCATTTAACGCTTCCGTAAACGTACGTAATTGTTCTCTTTCTACTAACAAATTTGAAATTTCTATCTCGTTATTTTTCCTCGTCCTTTACAATATTACTAATTATAAACTTTACTCTAACAATACCTTATATTAATAAATGTGCAAAATGTACCAAACATCTCCGAAGTTTGAATTCATTTACAAATTTGTAAATTTATTAAATTCAAAGTATCATTTCAACATAAATATTTACTACAATTGAATTTTTTTACGAGGATACTTTCTTTTTTAACAAAAAAAAATCGTTTCATTGAATCAAATTGAAAATAGTTTTAACCCTCCGTGTACGAGGTGTGGTATAACTAACGTGACGGATTTTTTTGTTAAAACGGGACATTTAGTAATCGTGCTTAAAACCGAGTGTGCACATTCGAGCTCAAAGTGGCACATTCCGATCTCGGGAAAATAAAGCGCGCCGCTCCGCGTCGCGCTTCATTTGCCTCCCTCGCTCGGAAATGTGCCACTTTTCGCTCGAATGCGCACATC
The DNA here is from genome assembly GCA_036325965.1 of Sinopyrophorus schimmeli. Lineage (NCBI taxonomy): Eukaryota > Metazoa > Arthropoda > Insecta > Coleoptera > Elateridae > Sinopyrophorus > Sinopyrophorus schimmeli. The sequence continues at coordinate 2,124,028 of JARFIZ010000202.1, forward strand.
TTTGTGTAATTAGACTTGTTTACGTTATTCTTCGCTCGTTGACTCGTAAATTTAAATTTATTCTTGTGAATATCGATTTTATGTCCAAAAAACCTATTTACAATAGCAATGAGTGGAAGGGAGTGAAAAGATACAGGAAACTCATAAGTACGAGCGAGAGGTAATGATAAAAATTATTCTCCAATTTTTTGTCACCAAAATGATTGCGAATCTAGCTTAAAACCGAGTGTGCACATTCGAGCTCAAAGTGGTACATTCTGATCTCGGGAAAATGAAGCACGCCGCTCCGCGTCGCGCTTCATTTGCCTCCTTCGCTCGGAAATGTGCCACTTTTCGCTCGAATGCGCACATCTTTGTGTAATTGGACTTGTCTACTTTATTCTTCGCTCGTTGACTGGTAAATTTAAATTTAGTTTTGTGAATATCGATTTTATGTTCAAAAAACCTATTTACAATAGCGATGAGTGAAAGGGAGCGAAAAGATACAAGAAACTCATAAGTACGAGCGAGAGGGAATGATAAAAATTATTCTCCAATATTTTGTCAGCAAAATGATTGCGAATCTAACTTAAAACCGAGTGTGCACATTCGAGCTCAAAGTGGCACATTCCGATCTCGGGAAAATGAAGCGCGCCGCTCCGCGTCGCGCTTCATTTGCCTCCCTCGCTCAGAAATGTGCCACTTTTCGCTCGAATGCGCACATCCTCGTATTTATTACATTAGTATAATTTACCATGCGCTCCTTCAAATCAAAAATTATAATTTAATTTAGTAAATATCAATTGTATATTCGAAAAACATATTTACTATAGCAATAAGTGGAAGAGAGTGAAAAGATACGATAATCCTGTCAATGCAAGTGAGAGGGAACGATTAAAATTATTCAATTTATTTTTCGTCTAATTCATTGGTCTAAATTATTGCGAATTATTAAGAAAATGCCGCCAAATTAATTTGTATTGCAATAAGGAGACAAAAATTCTTGTTAGGATTTCTTAATATTCAGTCTCGTAATTGACACGTGGCTTTGGAATTTAATACTCAAAAAAGACTCAATTATTTATAAAACGAAAAAAAAAAGTTTTTGTATTTTTATCAATAAAAGTCTCTTCTAATGCATAAATAAATATGTATTTTACTTAAACCTATTCATTATTAAGGGAGTGTACCCGGGTATGAGACGGGTTTTGTTTATGAACCAAATTTTTTTACTGGTTAAATAAAGTCGAGTGTTCTATTCATTGTTGGAAAGGTAATGAAAATACACAACTTTTATCCGCAGAAAGTTTTGTGATTCCATTAACATGCAAAATTTTATGACCAATTTTCTAAGTGACAGTTTTATGACAAGAAAAAAATTTGTATCTAGGTATGAGACACCTACAAAAATACATTAAAAATTGTAAAATATAAAGTAAAAACCTCATATCTATTTCAAAATTATAATTTTTTATGCTTTCCACAATTTTTATTTGTCACTTTCCTCTTCATAATCGTCGCAATGTTTGCATGTGTAGATGCTTGCACACGTGTTTGCGCACTTCAAAAAAACTGGCCGCTTGCAAATATTGCATTTGATGTTGTTAACAGCGTTCAATTTGTTCGGCAACACCTTTATACTAATGATGTTTTTGTTTTGGAACCCTTGGGTGGTGGTAATATGCTGTGTCTCATACCCGGACAATGACGACATTTTGAGAATTAAAAAAAAATTGTTTTCTAACCACATATTGGCCTAATCCAATATTGGATCGTAAAATATAAAAAAAACACTAAATGCTATACATTACACTTTCCTTTTTCAATTGATTTACATGAAAAAAATAACATTTTGAAAAAAATCAAAAAGTTTTTATACTGCAATTTTACATACGATGTTTGCAGTTGATATAAGCAATGCGTCGATTCATTTCAGTGTTAGTACAAAAACTGACTGATGACCAAAGAAGTACTTGACAGTAATCAGATCGGCCATATTGACATTGCATAATGAAAATAATTGACTGTTTCATATCTGGAGCCTGTCTCATACCCGGGAACACTCCCCTAGTTATTAAAATATATTTCTTATCATTTAACTGTCATGAAGTACAATGTTGTGGATTTTATATCATTTTATTTTCGGGGTATGGCAAACCCCACCTAGTATTCGGAAGGTTAATAAAAATTGTTCAACTTTGTTGTAAATTTGAGTACCCAATGTATTATTGTTTACTAAATAAACTTAAATTTTTTTAATTTTGATTAAAAACTTTAGGCCGTAGTTCTACTGTGCAGCGGCGCACTCAGGGCTGCAGCTCCACACAGACCCCCACCATAATTAAATACAAATCAACCGCAAGGGAAAATTGTTAATAAAAAAATGGTAAATAAAACGAACGAGCCTCACCCACATAAGCTAACGGAAAAACTGAAACTTGTTTGATAATTCGTGCTGATCTAAATGGTTATATACCGGATGTTTTTTTTAAAGTTCCACGAGCTTCTAACTCCTAAACTAATAATAATTTCAAAAATGTACAAATATAAAAGTTTTTTAAGTTTAATTCTGCTTAAACGAGAAGTAGAACAAAATTTATATTTATACCAGTGTATTGGGAACTGACCAATTGAGTCATGACACCTGGTGGCAAAAAAATAGTAGCTTACAACAAGAGAGTTAGTATATGGTATTTACATTGACATTAAATCTTAATAAATTATTTATCAAAAGATAATAGTTCAAATATTTACAGCACGTTAAAAATCGAAAAATTAAGTCTGTTGTGCAGTAAGGGGCTTTCAAAATAAAGCAAACAAAAATTTAAATTATATTTGACGTAATTTTCCATAGCCTGGCGTTTGTTCTGTTAGCGTAAAAATTGATTGTTTAAAAGAGTGGAATTTTTTTTTTGAAATTAAATGAAGTAACTTCACAAATAAAAGTATGTTCATTACATTTTAAATAAAGTGACTATATATTACCAGGTACGTCAGTATCAAAATATAAAATTTAATGTAGTGAGGTCAATGTTAAAAAGATAAATATATATTTGTAATACTTTTCTTTTTATTTTATTATTTTTTTTAAATTACAAATCTGGAAGAATATTTTTAAAAAGGACCGTTATTACATCGTGTAACGTTTTGGAGCAATAAATAATCTAATGAGGTTTCTCTTTCGTATGAGACGTTTGTATACAAAGCGCGCTAATAACTGTCAGATTGTTAACATTTTTTGTACTAATTACGCCATATTTTGTTAAATGACCGACTGATAAAATTAGCTCGGCATCGTGTAAGTATATTTTTTTAATTTAGGTTATTACCAGCCCAAAATATTATTTCGCTTAATTTTAATAACATATTGTTTATCAACCCTACTAACACGTCTAATATTTTTAAAACTGTATGCTATTTTCCGACATGTTTTTTAAGTCACCCCTACATCTCATTTCCCAATACATCATATAAATTAAAGAAACTTATAACTTTGTTTTTTTAATTCTTATTAGTCTAAGAGTTATAAGCTCGTGGCACTTTATATAAAACATCCGGTATATATACATATTTTCTTCACATGTAAATATAGTTTGCAGCATCTGATACAATAGCGTCGACAAATTTCGACGCATGCATTTCGACACTGCGCATGTGGGCGGTAATAATTGTGTTGAATATTTTCTACATTATATATTGGCCGGCGTGCCCGGCTCTTCGACTTTCTCCACTCTTTTTACTGCTAAAACCCTTCTTTTTTTATTTCTGAATATACCACTATTTAAAATAATGTTTTTAACGCTTAAAAAAATATTTCACAATTGAAAATCAGTCATGTAAAATTTACAAACAAAAGCAGAACATTTTTTAATTTTAATTTTTATCAAAATCTTCAAAACAAAAATATTAAAAGTTTAATACATTAATATAATTTTTTAACATACTTAAAAATTGAGAGCATTAACCGACTTATAATAATCTAAATCGAAAAAAAAATGCGATTAAAAAAATCCTATAGTAAAACGCAAAATTGGAATCCTTAAATAAATACGCTCAAGAAACCGAATACTTATAAGAAGTTAAATCACTTAAGAAAGAAAACATATAACACCTTTTAAGTCTTTAAAAATAATTGAAATTTGAAGAGGAACAACCGATTTTAAGTACGCAATGTTATTTTAGGACGAACGTGATAGGAGACACCTTGGAACCCCTAAATATTTTGATCACAATGTGTACGGAAGTATTTTTAATAAAAACACACGCGACACGTCCGTCGTTTTCTCTCACAAATGCTTTTTAATGAGATCCCATTTTTTTTAATCTCCAAATCCGATTGGACGTTATTTACGAATTACGGACAAACGCAAAAGTTTGCAAATTTTGCATTTGACTTTGACAGGTTTTAATTGAAAGTTAGTTTTCGTAAAGAAATTAATTTATTCGGCATTTCGAGTTGTTTAAATTAAATGCTTGTTATTTGTGTATATAGACCAGATTATTTAAAAAGTAGTAAATGTTTTTAGTGAATATTATATGGTTTTAGTCCTAAAGAAGCGAAACAGTATTTTTTATAAAAAAAATAAAATTTGTGGTGTTTTTAATAAGAAATTCCTCCAAATTGGTATAAAATTGTTGTTTAAAATTAAAAAGATTATACATTAAATATAGAATATAAATTTGACTAAATATAGCTTTAATTAATATACAATCTGTTTGTTCTTTTCTTTCAAGTTTCATAAAGTGTTTGTTAATATTTATTAGTTGTCAAAATAAAAAAAATATTTTGATTCGTACAGGCAACCCCCGATTGGCACGATTAGTGGATTGTATAAAAATGCCGTGCTAAACAAATCGCGTTGATCGAATTTAATAAACAACATAACCTTTAAAAAACAACAAAGTTTATTGAAATTGGCACAGCGATGTTTTCTTAAAAAATTACAGTAAAAATAAAAAATATCGTGCAATTAGAAATTTGATTGTTAGTTCTAAAACGCGTTAAATCGATTTTCATGCATTCTAATCGGGGGATGCCTGTATTCTATTTTCGATTTGTTGATAGTACTTTTAAAAAATTATATGCACAAATAACATTATTATTTACAAAGCGAATTAATGCATTTCGTCCTCTTTTTTTTATTTGAAAAAAACTATTTTTTTAAATATGGCTAAAGGCCAAAAAAACTTTTAAAAACCCAACCGGGTGGACCCTAATGAAGGCAGTTGGAAGTCCTGCTCCTCTAATAGTTTATTTAAAAATTCCGGAAAGTATAGATAAATGTTTTCTTTTTGTAATTGTTATTCGGTTATAATAATAACTGTTGTTTGCCCATCCTGTACGTTTTATGAAGTTATACATCTTTTAGAGCGCTGAAACTAAAATTTTAGCAGGCAAAATAAGTTGTCAACGCATAGCTAACGAAAATTCGACGTCTAAGAAACTAAATTAATTATTGTGAATCATACTTAAAACCGAGTGTACACATTCGAGCTCAAAGAGGCACTTTCCGATCTCGGAAAATAAGCGCGCCGCTCCGCGTCGCGCTTTATTTGCTTCCCTCGCTCGGAAATGTGCCACTTTTCGCTCGAATGTGCACATCCCTGTATTTATTAAATTTAACTTAAAATATGCATTATAAAGTTTTATGGCGGGGAGCGGAAAGATGCGAACATCACATATATACAACTGAGAGAAAATAAATTAAAAATACGACCAGTCATCAAAGTTCTTATTTGTATTATTGCAAGGAGTGGAAGAGAGCGAAAAGATACAAGAATCCCCTAAGTGCAAGTGAGAGAGAATGATCAAAATTGCTTCAATAGGTATTAGTAACGTTTTTAACTGTTAATTATTTTTATGAACATATATAATTGTTTTTAAAGTTTATTATTGTAATTTGTGTGCACATTCTGATCTCGGTGGATCTAATAAACAGACATCTAGCATAAGTGGACAAAAACGTTGGTCCTGTGACTGTGCGCTTATAGGAGTTTTCACTATACTACCAATAATTAATTTATAAATTTGTAATTTTTACTTGGAATATAATAATAGTAAAACCCTAACATAAACAAGAATCTAACAGCGTTGTATCACCTAATTAAAACTTTTACCATATTTTTATTATAACTTTTGTACGAAGGGATTTTTTAAATATTAAAATTAATAGTACTTCTCTCCCGCCATTGCTTCGGATAATATTTATATTGAAAATTAAAATTAATAATTAATAAAAGCATTTCGAACTTTGATCTTTGACTTACTTTGGCGAGGTAAATAAGGTTATAAGCTGCTGTTATTTATTAATTATAATTTACTGCCCATTAAACTTTAATTAGCAACGAAAACTGAATTACGCAAATATTTTCTTAGCTTTACGAAAGAGAAAAACAACCGATATTATCTAGTTCAAAAACATAATATAGTACCTACTCTAGGATTTGAGACCTTTGTAAAACCTCGAGGAGCAGTAAAACAATTAGTTTCGGTCGTGACTTCGGTTAAGGTTTGTCAATGTGGGTGTAAAAGTAGGTAAAACGTATAATATAATTTTTGCCCACTAAAGGAGCAGTAAAACTACTAAGTTGGCAACACTGGACGTATCCTCTTAAGCGTCAACAAAATCGGTGATTTATAGGACACCAAAAGGAACTTTAACAAAAAAAAACTACACGAAGGTACAGCTAAGCGTAGTGTTTAAAATAACTAAGAGTAAACTTGTACGTTAATACGTGAATTAATTGATCAATCATTCACTGGGCTATACCCCGGTTAATATTTGCACAAAAAGGTCATTTACTAGACACATCATTTTATATTTTTTATAGTTAATTTTACAAAGTTTATGACCAAATTGCGATAATGTTTTCATTAATTCATAAACAAAAATATTATCTCTTTTCAACTGTAACTGTTGTTTTGGATTTATTAATTTGTTTACTATTTTTTTGAACTAAAATAATTTTCGATGCAAAAAATTGGTCGTTCACTGGGCGTTTTACCATATTAGATTTAATTTATTGTCATTTAATATTAACTTGAATAATTTGAATTGCATTTGAAATAGATACTTGTCTCACACGGATACACAGTTACGCACCCTTCGACCTTCGGCAGCAATAAAAGCCTTTAGGTAGCCATAACATTTTTGTTGGGTTTATTCATAAAAATGGAACAATTCGTAAGATTCTGAGGTCGTAAGATGCAGAGGTAGTACTGTACACCAAAAATTCTAAAACCATCTCTGTTATTATTTACAAATTATCGGCCATAACTATTTGTTTTCTCGATTAACATTAACAAAGAAAAGTCAAAGATCAGAAGTCCACAAATATTTCATTAAAATCTGGACCACACAACAGAATTCCTAAGATAACATTTCTTTTTCAATCAATAATTTGTAATGCGTAAATAATTTCAATACTTCAATCGCTTTTTGCCACCCGATTTCTAAATACATATGTATTAGAAAAACTCGTTAAAAGTTTCTTATTTGTAGTTTACTCGAAACTTCTTCGTTCGCTTATTAAAAGTTTGGCGCAAAAAATTAAAAGCAATTTCGAACGCACTGATCTTTTAAAACAATTTTGCCATTTAAAAGTCTTTCATTTTATAAAATTTACGGCACATAGAAAAGCTACAGAATTAAAGCAAAAAAAAATTGATAGAATTTGAAATGTTAGAAACGACAACACGTTCTACCTAAAAATAGAATAAGAAAAACCTCATGCATTATTACGAATGAACAAATTTTATTTTTTTTCTTCTCTTTATAAATGTGAAAATGTTTGCGATGTATTTATTGTGACAAAAGTAAAGCGAGTATTACAGAAATTTTATTAAAGCACGATTTGTATCAATGCTATTTCTAAGAAATATAACTTATTAGATTTTCAAATGTGTTACATTTGAGGGCGTTATGCTTGGTTTGATGATTACTGACCGTTATTCATAAAGTTAATACACAAACAAGACATTTTAATGCCTATCTTGAAGATTGCTTTCGTTCCTCGTATTTACTTAGTTTTTTTATTATTTTTGGGACAATACTTGTCCTTAATTGCTAGTTTTGCTAATTAGTTGGAAAGTTTAATTATGCTGCATTTAATATTAGCTACATTGCAATTGTCAGAATACACAGTTTCGAATTGTCGTACCTCTATCGTACTTTTTTTTGGTAAGTAAATTCATGCGATTTTTTAAAAATGTAATTAAAGCTCCTTCAAAAGCTGATCTACAATAAATCCTAAAAGTGCAATTATATTTCAAGAAAAGTAGGGTATTTGAACCAATAGATGGACGCTCCCCCAATAAATGAAGAAAAATTCTTTATTCATCTCATGATTTAAAGAATTCATTAAAAGATGTTCATGATAAAGAGAAAAAAATATTATATCGTTGTATTTTGTTGATTTTATATATTAAAATTATTACCTTAACTTATAACTAATATTATGTAGTGTACAAGAGCAAGGCATTTTTCAAGAAAGTAAAATTACTTTTTGATATATTTTGAAAATTATTATTCCATCTATTATTTGTTTATTCGCTATTTTTATTAAGTTTAAGGTATTAGTTATTAAATTTGATCATTCTTTATATAAATAGAAAAACAAAAAAATCCATCTATTAGAGGTAGCCGTCTATCTACTGGAAGTTTTGTCCATCTACTGCGATTGAGCTTTTTTCTTCATTTTTTTTTTAATAAACTACTACTTTATCCAAGATTTTTATTATTTTTTTCGAATTTATTGTACATTTTTACGTAGGTATAACTCATTTTATTATTGGTTGTATTTCATAAAAACATACACCACATTTTTAAATAAAAAAAATGTTTTAATACAAAAATTATATTTTGTTAAACTTGTTGAGCCCCTTTTGCACTATTTCACAGCCCCCCCTTCATTTAAAAATTACTGATTTAAAGTCAAGTTTAATTTTTAAAATTAGAACATTCGAAAATTTGATTTTTAAAATTGTTAAAATATCTACCTTTTCTTATTGATTTATATAAGATTTCTATTTGATGTAGGTACAATATTTTGAACCCACATTAACATAAAAGTTGACAAGAACCCTATCTAAAACGTATTAAAACAATAATTTTTAAAAGATGTGTTTGTAGGTACGAGTTTTAAGCGCCTACCAATATGCAATTTAAAATACACACTAAAATTTTAAATGTTTATATAATTTTTTTATAAACTTTTTTGATTAGGTTAATGGTAATTAATTCTTATCTTATTATTAAAACCGTAATCGCATTGGCGCCATGCACAACTAAAAAAAGTAAAATAAAACATGTAAAAACGCAATCATAATTTGCTGATAATTGCATATGATAAGGAAATGAAATAATTAATTAAATATTACGACCGATAAAACCGTTTGTATTTTCATATTACGTAAAAAAAATTAACCCCGTCATTAGTTCTCGGTTCTTTTTACACATAGTTTTAGATTCTCTTTTTTTGGTGTCATTATTTAACTCATACGAAAAATCCAATCATTGAAATAAACGTTTCTGGCTAGGTAACATCCTCAAACACTAAAAAAAATTGTCTGGTCTTATCTCAATTCTCCACATTTTTTGTTATATGGACTTAAGAGTAGAATATGTTCTACAATTGTCTCAGTATGAAGATCTTAGGAAATTACCAAACTTCTAAAGCAGGGGTGGCCAACCCAAATGGTCTTGCGGCCACTTGGAAATGCATTATAACTACGCGGGCCGCATATAAAATGATATACCCCCATAGTTAGATTTGGTCTCATTTTTGGAGTAAAAAATTGAAACATAATGAGTTATTATTATTTCGTTTACTATTATTGTTAGATGTAAACATAGATAATGCAATAATAATGTTACTAAACGCACATTGTAAAAAAATATATAACACGGAAAATGAAATATAAAAAATATATAAATTAAATTAAATTAAATCGTTAAAAAATATTTATTTTACTTTTGGCCATTATAAAAGTAAATATATTTTGTAAAAGTGTTTGGGACGGAAAAGGTTCAAGGCGGCCGGGAGCCGCGGGTTGGCCACCCCTGTTTTAAAGGACCATTAGAAATACTGCACAAAGACAGAAAAAATATCAATACATAAACAGGCTGCGGAAAATGACTGACCGAAAATTATTCGAAAAATGAGGTTTTATCAAAAAAAAAATTATTGTATACTTTTTGCTACATTAACGCAGGAGCCAATTAGCAAGTTACTATTTCGAGTTACAAAGCACGAAAAGGATTGCGCGCTCGCGAAGTCCTTTAAAGTCGCAAACAAAAAGCCCTTTAATTGGAACCATTAATTAAGCGGTTTTATTGGGGGAATAAGCAGTTAGTAACATTAAAAAAAAATGTGGGAGCACGAAATATTCCAGCCTTTTATATATTTCAATTTTTGTGCAAAAGTATTGCTATTTATAAAGCCTTAAATAAACCCGTACAATAAATCTTTGAAAAAGAGAATCGAAAAACGTCGAACGTGATTTTGTTTGATTCTTTCTCTCGTGAAATTTCCGATTTATGTTTATTTATTTATTTATTTTTTAATTAAAAAATATCGGTAAAAAAAAATAATAAAACGAAAAATTTTAAGTTTTTTAAGAATCAATGCTCGTCAATTATTGAAAAAAATGTCTTCAAAAGAGAGTTTCAGGTTTCCAAGTTTTTCTAAATAGAGCTTTTATAAAAGTAACTAAAAAGCTCTGTTCTACTTAAAATTATCAATAAAAAACGGTGCGTGTACTTCTGTACGCGCGTTAAATTTTTTTTTTAAGTTATACTTCTTTTAGCGCGGTGAGAGTGAAATGTCAGCAGGCAACATCAGGCAAGCGCGCACAACTAATAAAAATTCCGCAGTTGAAGTTAGTAGTCAAAGAAAGTAAATTTATCATTGTGAATCACGCTTAAAACCGAGTGTGCACATTCGAGCTCAAAGTGGCACATTCCGATCTCGGGAAAATGAAGCGCGCCGCTCCGCGTCGCGCTTCATTTGCCTCCCTCGCTCGGAAATGTGCCACTTTTCGCTCGAATGCGCACATCCTCGTATTTATTACATTTGTCTACTTTATCCTTTGATATTTTAAATCATAAATTTAAATATAATTAGTAAATATCGATTTTATGTTCGAAGAACATTTTTACCATAGCAATGAGTAGACGGGAGCGAAAAGATTCGAAAACCTTGTGAATGCGAACGAGAGGGAACAATGAAAGTTGTTCAACTGACTTTTCGTCTAATTTATTTGGCTAAATAATTGTGAACCATGCTTAAAACCGAGTGTGCACATTCGAGCTCAAAGTGGCACATTCCGATCTCGGGAAAATGAAGCGCGCCGCTCCGCGTCGCGCTTCACTTGCCTCCCTCGCTCGGAAATGTGCCACTTTTCGCTCGAATGCGCACATCCTTGTATTTATTGAATTTAATTTAAAATATGCAAAGTTACATTTTATGATTTTTCAATGAGTGGGAGGGAGCGAAAAGATGCGAACATGACATGTATACAAGTGAGAGAAAATAATTCAAAAATACGACCAATCATCAAAGTTCTTATTTGTATTATTTCAAGGAGTGGGAGAGAGCGAAAAGATACAAGAATCCTATAAGTGGAAGTGAGAAAGAATGATCAAAATTGCTTCAATAGGTATTAGTAACGTTTATAACTGTTGATTATTTTTATGAACATATATAATTGTTTTTAAAGTTTATTATTGTAAATTGCGTGCACATTCTGATTTCGGTGACTCCAATAAACAGACAAAAAAATTGGTCCTGTGACTGTGCACTTATAAGAGTCTTCACAGTACTGCCAATAATTTATACATTTGTAATTTTTTCTTAGAATGTAATAATAGTAAAACCCTAACATAAACAAGAATCTAACAGCGTTGTATCACCTGATTAAAACTTTTACCATATTTTTATTATAACTTTTATTCGAAAGATTTTTAAATATTAAAACTAATAGTAAATGTACTTCTCTCCCGCCATTGCTTCAGATAATATTTATTTACCTCCCTCGCTCGAAAATGTGCCATTTTTCGCTCGAATGTGCACATCATCGTATTTATTGAATTTATTTACATTAATTTTTTGATTTCAAAAGAAAAGAACGACGAATGTGCATATTCGAGCAAAGAGTGCAAATGTGCCACTTTTCGCTTGAATGCGTACAGTCAGCCTAAGTAGTAATCAACACCCTAGAAACAGACCTACAGTAAACGTACTATTCCAAGAGACAAAAACTGGCGCTGCATGGTTAAAAAACAATTAAGATTGATTTTTTTTAAACAATTAATAGAAAAAATTATTTGTTGTACTTATAAAAGTCGTCATGAACACTATTATTAACTAAAACCTGTTTCTTGGAATAGTACGTTTACTGTAGGTCTCTTTCTAGGGTGTTGATTACTTCTTAGACTGACTGTACATCCTTGTATTCATTGTATTTATATACTTTATCCTTCGCTCTTTCAAATCATAAATAACTGTTTTACCTTAAATACAATGCATCAATACCGCCGCATAAAAGAAGACAAATTAAATATTTTAACATTTTTATTTGACCCGAATCTTTCTAATAAGTGTTAATCCGACGCCCGTCGGAAAGAAATTACACACCTCTAGTATAGATGAATCAAATACTTGGAGAACCTCAAAATTCATAAAATATAACACGTAAAAAATGCATTAATGGTCACACTATTTGATTGCCGGTTTAAATGCCTGGCAAATACACTTATCTCTTTAGTTATTATTTTTTAAGTATAAAACGGCGTACAAGTCCCGCAATTTATATTGATACCTGAAAACTGAATGCGCTGTGAACTTGCGGTGAAAAAGTGGGGAGAGACCATTTTGGATAGACCTGTCGTATTGTTCGTATCGGTACAGTCCGAGAGAAAGTATTTTTTCAAACAAAAAATTCTGAAAAAAATATATGTTATAGATTAGTAAATATGTAATCATCTGTGGTAAAATGGCGAGTGTCCATCATTCAGAGGTCCCAAAAATGTCTTTTTGAAAAAATTGAATTATATAAAAAATACATTTTTTGAAAAAATTCAAAAGTAATTTTTTGTTTTATTTAAAAACCATAAGAGGCTGAGACCTAAAATTTTGTACAATTGTTAGTAATACTAAGATACATCACTGGAAAAAAAATAAGCTAAACATCTTCAAGTGCACTTTTCCATGTAAATTCGGCAATGGCCTTTTAGATTAAATTTTTAAATAACCGTATAAAAATTAAATAAAACATAATTAAAAAGTTTTATTTGACTTTCTTTTGCTGAAATACGGCACGTCTTTAATTATACAAAAAAAATTCAGGGAAACTTTTCCATACGTTTTTTTTTCATTTTTATACATATACAGTAGCGCCCAAAAGTGAGTGCCTAAATGATATTTCGGGAAGAACTTTTTAAAATATGGGCCATTTTACTTCATTTTTGAGTATGTTATACAGTTTTGTATGAGAAAAAGAATTATTATGTTTAAAACGTGATAAAAAAAAAATTTACGGTAGTTAAACGAGCTTAGACTCATTTGTGTAAAAAACGCATTTTTCAGAACAGAACACTAAGAACGATTTAATGAAAAATAACTTTATAACAATACACTAAAACAATTTTATAATATAAAATGCCTAATACTTAGTTGGGAAAACCCCGAGATTTTATAACTGCCTGACAGCGAGATGGCATTGAATCAATAAGATTTTCAAAGACTGAATCAGGCATTGCATTGCATTCCTTGTCCAATTCGGCAAATTTTTCATCTTTATTCTTAATATTTTTGTTTCGACAACGTCTTGCCAGCTCTTCCCACAAGTGTTCTATCGGGTTGAGGTCGGGAGATTGACTGGGCCACTGAAGAATCCTGATTTGTTGCTGCTGCAATGAAGTCTTGACAATCGAGGAGGTGTGCTTAGGATCGTTATCCTGTTGTAGAATCCATCTAGGAGGCATATTTGTATGGGCCCATGGTAAGACGACATTAGTCAGCATATCTTTGTAACTTTGGCCAGTCATTATTCCGTTAATTTTAATGATGGGGCCCATGCCATTACGAGAGAAGGCTCCATAAACCATAACTGATCCACCTCCATGTTTTACTGTCGGTTTTATGTATTTTGAATTGTATCTTTCTCCAGGAGGACGTCTTATGTATTGTATTCCGTCGCTTCCAAATAGATTGAACTTAGATTCATCTGTGAAAAGTACTTGACTCCACTCGGCTGCTGTCCAATGCAAGTGCCGCTTTGCAAAATCCACGCGAGCCTTTCGATTCTTGAGTTTGATGAAAGGTTTTTTAGCTGGACGTCTGCCATTCAAACCAGCATCACTCAATCTTCTGGAAACTGTCATTCGACTAATATTTAGACCTTCACTTTGATTGAATTCTGCTGCCAGATCCACAGCTGAGAGAGTCGGATCCGCTTTGGAGCGACGAACAATGCGTGTATCAAGCCGGGAAGAAGTAACACGTGGTCTACCAGTTCTTTTATCATTCTCAACAGAATTTCTCTGATCAAACCTTTGAATAATTCTTGAGACAGTACGAGCTGGCATCTTTAGAATCCGTGAAATGGCAGCTGCCTTCATGCCAGAGTTTTTCATATCTATAATTGCTTTCCGAATGGCTGGAGAAGTTTCAACCCTTGGCATTGTTAAAACTTGGTCAATTGTTACTGAACACAAAAAAAAATAACCCAAATATTCAAGAAAAAACCAATAATGTGACGGCGCGGAATATGTAAAAAATGACTATTGCAGTAGAAATGGAACATAACCTAAAATACTGTATCTGCGCAACAGTTAACTATTAATAATATTTTCCAACATCAAACTGTACAATATACTGAAATTTGAAGTAAATTGGCCGAAATTGCAAAAAGTTATGCGTGAAAAACGGTTTCGGCACTCACTTTTGGGCGCTACTGTAATTGATTTTCGCAACTTAATATCTCTAACAACCGAATTATTTAAATTAAAATCAATTTTTGATATTGAAACTTTTCCAATTACGTGTCGTATTATTAAAAAAAATTAGTTTTCAATGGCTTTCAGAAGTATGTAATTAAATCAATAGAAAAATTTTAAATTCACCTCTAAATTAATTGTATGTACTTCGTTACTAGCGCCCTCCGTTAGAAGATCTATTAATTATTCCAAACAATTACAAAAGCAACCATAGCAATATTATTAATTGTACTAAAGGCGCTCGATTTAAATTTCTTGACAATTCGTTTACGATTTTTTTTTAAATTGTACCACTTATAAAAATCTGTTAAAATATTTTAGGACGCTTCGTGAGCAGCATCCCTGCTGTTCTACATCTCTTTAAGATTAAACGAAATTAATTTATTGTAGTAAGTTGGCTCTTCATTAAGGCAAGCAATTAATTTTTTAAGAAACCGTATGGCCAAAAGCAAACGCAAAGAGAAAAAAAGAGATCTACACATTTAATGCGCACAGAAACGTTTTTGATATCGCTGGATTGCGGGCTGTTTGTAAAAGAGCTGTTGAAAGAAACGATTGTTAGTTGATTTTTCTTGTCATCACTGCCGGCAATCAACATCCAAAGACTACGCTTTTTAACATTAACAAGTCAAAGGTCTGCACTTTACTAACAATAATTTTTTTGCTAATTTCCAGAAGAGGAGTATAAAAGACCGTTTCTGAAGTCTGGACAATGCCAAAAGGGGATCTGCGGCAAAGAGGCGGCCTGCTTGTCGCACAGCAATAACACTTATTCTTGCATTTGTCCCCACGACAAGTCGCCTCCTACGAAAGACTGGAGATGCACTCGCATTACAGGTAAAACTATTGTATTTTTACACGCCCACGTCAAATTTTAGGGGTTTATAAATTTTAAATATGAATACAATTGATGTCTGTGCGTGTGTGGGTTAGAAAATATATTATTCGTTTTATCTAAAAATTAAACCGGCTTAAAATTCATGTACAGTAGGCCCTGCATAATGTGATCACTTTCGGACCCAGGTAAAGTGATCACATTAACTTGACGATTTTGGTTGTCGTTTTGCAAACAATACATTGTATTAGAAGTTTATTTAGCAGGGGGTGAGAAATGTTTAACCTTCCGTGTACGAGGAGGGGTATAACTAACGTGACCAATTTTTTTTTGTTAAAACGGAACGTGTGGTAATCGTGCATAAAACCGAGTGTGCACATTCGAGCTCAAAGTGGCACATTCCGATCTCGGGAAAATGAAGCGCGCCGCTCCGCGTCGCGCTTCATTTGCCTCCCTCGCTCGGAAATGTGCCACTTTTCGCTCGAATGCGCACATCCTCGTGTTTATTATATTAGTATAATTTACCGTGCGCTCCTTCAAATCAAAAATTATAATTTAATTTAGTAAATATCGATTTTATATTCGAAAAACGTCTTTACCATAGCAATGAGTGGAAGGGAGCGAGAAGATACAATAATCTTGTCAATGCAAGTGAGAGGGAACGATTAAAATTATACAATTATTTTTTTGTGTAATGTATTGGTCTAAATTATTGCGAATCCTTAAGCAATTGCCGTGAAATTAATTTGTATTGCAATAAGGCGGCAAGAATGAAATTCTTGTTAGGATTTCTTAATATTCGGTATCGTAATTGACACGTGCCTTTGAAATTGAATACTCAAGAAAGGACTTGATAACTTATATATTAAAAAAAAAGTTAAGTTTTTGTATTTTTATTAATAACAGTGTATTCTAGGTAGAGATGAAACGGATATCCGGTAACTATCCGGTATCCGGCCTATCCAACTCAAATTTACTATCCGGCCGGATACCGGATAGTAAGTCGATATCCGGCCGGATACCGGATATTCAAAAAACTACCCCAATTCATAAAATTAACTGAAATACATAAATATTTGTAAGAAAAAGAATATTACAATAGTTCATATTATAGATACTTTTTATTTTAAACTAAGAAAAGAAAAATTAGTTCTCAAAATTAACAAGTGATAAATTATGGTAAATAAAAACTCAATTTTCCCCGTTTTTAGCAACAAGCGATTTCGTTTATTTTGATAAATACGGCCAACTTAGAAAAAAAACTCTTTCGCTATAAACGCTAATCCAAGGAGCTGAAAGATACAATTTGGCAAATTTGGATAATTTGGGAAGTTTTCAAATTAGTTGACCAGCAAGTGTACTGGTCCCGACTACGATCGATTTGAACTGTTTTCAAATAATAGTCAATCTCACTTGCAATACTATTTTTTTGTGGGCCATAACACTGACTATTATCCTTTCCATGAATCATCAACGAATTTTTATGAAAACACCCGCATCTACCCGATCTTTTAGCTCGCCGAATATCCGGCTATCAGACTTGGAATTTTGCCGAATATTCGGTACCCGGTCAAACAACTATCCGTTTAATTTCTACAAACAAAACCCTTTCATTGTTTTAGAAGTTTATTTAGCAAGGGATGGGAAATGTTTAACTTAATTGCAACGTTGCGCTGACTCGCCTCGGTTGATATGATTTTGGGATGTTTAACTTCGCCAAAAAACTAAGACCACGACATTTGGCAATGTTTATTTTACATTACAAAAAGTTCAATCAATTGCCAAATAAATGACAAGACGACTCCAAAATAGTCTAAAAGACGAAAAAATTCTGAGTTATGACTGCGGTTTTTATAGTAATCAGGGGATAACCCAATTTTTTGAAAAAAATCGATATACAGGCTGTTTCACGGCGAGCTTACACTATCTATATTGAAGTTGAACTTTTTATAACGTTTTTACGAACCCTGTATATAATAAATCAGTTTTCGACATATCACCAATTAGCTTGACTTTCCTACTCATTAACCCAACAAGATATTTTTTATTTGGTATTGGGGATGTTCACATAGAACTTTGAATATAAAGCTCTGCACCTGTGAATTAAGCAATAAAAAAATATTATCTCAAAAATTATACATTTTAGGTATAGGGTATTCTACATAAAATGTACAGTTGTAGAATCCGAAAAGTTAATAATATACAGGGTATTTTATTTAAAATAATGAAGTTGCTGTTACTTCCGATATAATCAAAAAGTGGCATGTCTGTAAAAATATTTTCCATAAATTTGCCATAACTTGTTATCCATCTATACCAATTTTTAGAAAAATCGTGTTTCCAATATATATATATATAGTGTAAGCTCGTCGTGAAACACCCGGTATATTGAAACCCTAATAAATAAAATTAACATTACTCAAAATTATTGTATTTAACTAAAATGCCAATAAGGAATTTGTTACTTATACTCAGTTTCATTTAAATTGAGCCCTGCGTCACAAATTTCTGATTGAGAAACGACATCCTGAATATAATTTATGCCATCGCTTAGCTTTATTTAAAAGAGTAGAAAGATACTTGCATGTCTTGCTGACAAAGTTTAAAAAGTCGTACGTTACTAATATTTTACATTAGTAAGACATAGTTTGAAAATTTAGTATGTCTTTACTTTAATACATTATAAACGAATAAAATTTTTGGGTCGCGTAGTAATTGTAATTGTCAAAGTGCTGTTTACATGGTATTATTTTGAGGTTAAGAAGAGGTAAAAAAGAGAGAGAGAGAGAGAGAGAGAGTTACATCAAAATAAAAATAGTGTATTTTAAAAGACACTGATTTGACTAAAAATTCTGATCTTGCTTCATACCATTTTGATCTATGACGTAGGGCTCAATTTATTTGAATCTGACTGTATTTACATGATATAGGATACAAATCTAACGTTAGTGTTTTATACCTTTTTTTTTTAATTATTTTCATTTTGTATTGTTATTCGTATTTTTCTAATGTAAGATTGCTTCATTGTGTACAAAACTGCACTTTTTAAAATTTATTATAGAAATTTAAATGTTGTTTATTTTTTTTAATTTTCCTTTGTGTTGTGCGTTAAAACGTCAGAGTTAATCCTGTTTATTATTATGTAAAAGCCGATATTATTGTAGTATGCTTTTGTAAATTTGAATTTTATGAAGTCGTTTACTAACGTGTTTAATGTTAATTTTTTTTTCGAAATTCTAGTGCCACCAACGCCGCATCCGATTAAAAATATAAGGCTTTCTTCGGAAGGAAACTCGACCATTTCAAAACATCAAAATAACGGAACTATTTTTAGTAATAATTCAACGACAAAGGTAAGTTATTTTAGCTAATGTACTTAAATGTTGGATTATTTCATTTTCAAAATGGAACCCTCAGATTGTCGTTTATAAAAAAAAAATTATCTAACAATAAGCTGAAAATTGTATACCCACTTTTGTAAAATTGTTCAGATTAATTTTTATTTAAAGTATTTTTTTAAGTTGTAAGGAGATCAGTAGCTTACAAATTATATGTTACACGGAGAAAACCGTGTAAATCGAAAACAAAGCGAAATATGTATAACTTGGTCAGTTAATTTTGGAAATTAATAATTTTTTTACGCAAAATAATAGTATTTTTTTAGTGCATCCGTTAATTAAAAAACTAGTACGTATTTATTATATGAAAGCGTGTAAATCGAGGAATAGATGTGTTTATTGTAGATGTTGGTCAAAAGCCTATTGTACAATTTTGTGTTGGAAAAATAGACACTTTTTGCTCAAATGTGCAAATAAGTACATCGTTTTATTTGGGTACATTACTTTTTTCTTTTTAAATCTAAAAATTAATGCAAACAAATTCGATAAATACGAGGATGTGCACATTCGAGCGAAAAGTGGCACATTTCCGAGCGAGGGAAGCAAATGAAGCGCGACGCGAAGCGGCGCGCTTCATTTTCCCGAGATAGACATGTGCCACTTTGAGCTCTAATGTGCACACTCGGTTTTAAGCATGATTTGCAATAATTTAGGGCATTCAATTAGACGTAAAATTAGTTAAATAATTTTAATCGTTTCCTCTCGCTCGCATTGACTAAATTGTCGTATCTTTTTGCTCCCTTCCACTCATTGCTATTATAAATACGTTTTTCGAACATAAAATAAATATCTACTAAATTAAATTTAAATATATGATTTGAAAGAGCGAAGAAAAAAGTAGACAAATACAATGAATACAAGGATGTGCACATTCGAGCGAAAAGTGGCACATTTCCGAGCGAGGGAAGCAAATGAAGCGCGACGCGGAGCGGCGCGCTTCATTTTCCCGAGATCGGAATGTGCCACTTTGAGCTCGAATGTGCGCACTCGGTTTTAAGCGTGATTCACAATAGTTAATTTACTTTCTTAGACGGATCTCTTCAACTGTCAATTTTCGCTAGTAATGCACGCGCAACTTCCGTTGCCTGCTAAAATTTTACTCTCAACATCAAAAGAAGTATAACTTCAAAAATGTACAGCACAATAATAATATAAAAAATAAATATATTCGTTGTAAATTCATTTAAATAATATCAAAGAAGTATAAAGAAGGTGCTTTAAAGTAAAATGAAATTTTATAATAAAATTTGATTTTTTGAAATTTAATTTAAATCGATTCAGACCAAAAAACATGTTTTTCGTTTCTTTTCTCATATACTCTAATTGATTTTTTAAAGTTCACAAATAGCCGAAAGGTCCTTCGAGTCTTTGCAACGTTTATTTTCAAATCTTCGAAAGGTTTAAATACTTTTTCCTCAAATTCCATGACCTTAATAACTTTTTTTGTACTTTTCGGATATTAAAAAAATAGTTTTGCTTGTCAGCTTAGCATTGGTTTTCGATTAAGCTCGAATCTAAAATTCCTGGTCCTAAATTGAAGCTCTTTTTGATATGCTCGAAATATATTAAATATTTCTTATTCAATGCGCATTTTAAAGAAGGAATTGAAAAATAATGTACAGGTATATCTTTACTTCCGTATGTAAAACAATAATTAAAAATACTTTTATAACATTGCGAATTAACACAAATAAATTAATACAAAAATGACGAAGCAAAAAATTTAATTATAACATCTTAAATCGAAAAGTTAAACAAAAATTAAGAAAGCGTCGCAAAAGCTCAATTTTGCATTAATTATTTAGTAAAAAGGTAATTTGCAACGGGAAAGAACAAAAAGTTATGTGCACAACGTAAAATAAATAAACGTCAACAAAAATTAAGTAGATTTAATTGAAAATCTTGTTTAACCGAATACCAATACAAAGTTGTTAATTACTATCGATTTAGATTCTAATTACAATAAAATTAGTAATCAAACAAAAGTGATTCCGCAAAATAATTAAACAACAATTTCCTAGAAATCTCGTTTCAGAAAATATGCACAATACCCACGGGGAGCATTAAATTAAAAGTACCTATCGCGTTGGCAAGAAAGTAATTTCGGTTTTCACAAATGGATGGCGTTATAATTTTTTAGAAACATTTTGGTAAATGTTGTAATTTTTTTTAATTTGACAGTTGGCAGAAATGACGTTTAATTTACTTTGGAAACCAATTACTTGGTACAGTAAAACTTCGTTACACCGCTTCCTTTTATAACGATTTCACGGTTATAACGTTTTTCGGGTTATAGTGTTTTTGAAGTTATACTTCTTTTGGCGTTTGAGAGTAAAATATTAGCAGGCAACGGAAGTTGCGCGCGCACAACTAACAAAAATTCAACAGTTGAAGTTAGCCGTCTAAAAAGTAAATAAATAATTGTGAATCATGCTTAAAACCGAGTGCGCACATTCGAGCTCAAAGTGGCACATTCCGATCTCGGGAAAATAAAGCGCGCCGCTCCGCGTCGCGCTTCATTTGCTTCCCTCGCTCGGAAATGTGCCACTTTTCGCTCGAATGTGCACATCCTCGTATTCATTGTATTTGTCTACTTTTTTACCTCGCTCTTTCAAATCATTTATTTAAATTTCATTTAGTAAATATCTATTTTATGTTCGAAAAACGTATTTACCATAGCACTGAGTGGAAGAGAGCGAAAAGATACAAAAATCTCGTCAATTCGAGTGAGAGGAAACAATTAAAATTAATTTAGCAACACTAAAAATGTAAAACTTTTACGCGCACCGTTTTTTTTTCGAAGAACCCTAGAAGAGCGTTATAACAAAGTTTTACTGTATTTGGTTTAAATTTATTAGTTCAGTGTCAAAGAATAGTAACGGATAAGCATAAGGTTCGGGCCTAAAATACAGAATTTTTGAAAGGTGGTCCTGCATGGTCCATAACATCCTAAAATACATGTTCTATTGTGACCTGTCCCCTGAAAAACCCGAACTTGGCAGTGGTCAGCAAATATAACCCAAATGGATATTGTGACCATTATACTTCCATTGAATGCATAAAGACATGAAACTGTCAGAAATGTGTCGTTTGCTGTACTTAATTCAGTCATTTTTGATCAAGACCCCATGCTGTACAAACTTGACCATAAGTTCATGTGATCTGGCTCATAAAAGGCCTTCATAAAACTTGAGTTGTATGGTCCACTTTTGGACCATTCTGAACTTTAGGCCAGAACCTTATGCTTAACCACTATCACTCTTTAATATGAACCCCAAAAACATTCAAAAAAATTGCATCAAAAAAATCGTGCTTTAAAGTTGGAGGGATTTTGAGCTGCTTCCATGCAACCAAAGGATTAATTCGGATATTTACTGTCAACAACTGATGGAATTGGAGGAAAAAGCAAAAATATACGGCCAGAATCGGAAAGACATTATGTTCCACCCTTACAACGTTCGACCTCACACATTTTTAGCCACTCGTCAAAAATTATTCGAGCTTATTTCCAAACTGATGGGACATTCATCATATAGCCCTGATCTTGCACCATTAGATTATTATTTATTTCAATCTTTAGAAATGACACTTGATTCAGTTTTTTGCTGATTAGGACGAGAAATTCTTTCTTGCCAATCCGATAACAGTAAATAACACCAAAGATAATTAAGCCGTTAGTGGCGTTAAACTTGGACTTTTAATTAAAGTGCCAACTACCCGAAATTGCTTCAAAGTATTTAACATTATAAGGTTTTATCTCTAATAAAGTGATTTTGTGTCTAATAAATCTATTAAAACTAATTGTATTTCAGACACAACCAGCTGGAAGTGTGACGGAAACGAGTCAAGCTTTTCCTAATGTCTTACTGATAGGATTTGTTGCCGGAGCTATTTTGTTAGTCATTTCGATGTGCTTCCTTGTCTTATGGAAGCGGCGAAGAAATAGTTGTTTAAAGAATAGTAAAAATTCTTGTACCGTAAGTATAATGTTTATTTTTAAAATAGATAATAAGAAATTAGAATAGACGATTAAAAAAATAGAATTGGCAAAATTAAAAGTTTTTTTAGCTCCAATGATTTATTATTAGGGGGTCCGCAGAGGGGCACACAAATAGTGTAAAATATTAAATAATTAAAAAACTGTAAAATTTAAGAGTTTTGAAAAATGCCAAAATAATCGTTCTTATACTATACAATTGTTGATTACTAATTAAAAAAATCCCAAAAAATATTTCAAAAATTCCAGAATAGCTATCGAAGAAGAATCTAATTTTTTTCCCATTAGATTTACTAAATTAAAAACTATAAAACTTTTAATTTTTGCAAAATGTCAATACGGCCGTTTTTGTACTATACAACTGTTTATTATTAATTACCTACTAAAACTCCAAAAAATATTTAAAAAATTGTAGGATAGCTATCGAAAAAGAAACTAATTTTTTCCCTTTAGATTTGCTAAAATAAAAACTGTTTGAAAAAAACAAAACGGCGGTTTTTGTGCTATACAACTGTTTATTATTAATTACTAAAGCCTCAAAAATTATTTCAAAAATTCCAGAATAGCAATCGAAGGAGAAACTAATTTTTTTCCAATTAGATTTGCTAAATTAAAAACTCTAAAACTTGAGAATTTTTAAAAATACCAATACGGCCGTTTTTGTGCTATACAACTGTTTATTAATAATTACTAAAGCCCCAAAAAATATTTTAAAAATTCTAGAGCAGATATCGAAGGAGAAAAGAATGGATTTTTCATATTAATACAATGCAGTAGAAACCGCATTTATTCAATCACTGTTATTCCAGATAATAAAATGTAAATTGTCATAAGTGATATCCATATATAATGTTTTATACGCAATATTACGCTGATTAAAGTAATAAAGAAGTTGATTATAAACAAGGGTTAACAAATTATGCACTGCCATAGCTAAACATAGTTGAACAGTTAAATCCAAAACAGAGCATTGGAGTATTTTTTCCATATAAAATATTTTTGCATCACAAATTCATATTTTCAATAAAAAATTGAAAAGCCACCGAAACAAGATTGCAATTAAAAATTTTACTTTCTAATCATATTATTTTTATAGTTAGTCTTTATTTCTGTGGCTTTTTTTATAGAAAAAAGGAAATAAGCCTACCTTTATTGATGTCTTTTTGGGAAAAATACCTCTTTTACGAAAATTGGTTCGGGAAAGTGTGCACAGTTTGACGGTGGCACTAAATTATCTGAAACAAAAATAAAAATTAAATAATTTAATTTCTTTACAATTGGAGATAATATTCAAATTATTAATTAATCTGTTGGCTCAAAAATTTTGTTGTGGAAAGAGGGCTATCAACCATTATTTCATAATATTTTTATTTATTTTTCCAATTTTATATTTAAGTTCTGTAATTCAGATAATTAAAAGATCATTTTTATAGAGTTCTGAAATTTGAATTTCTAAAGCCTTTTTACGTAAGCGAGTAATTTTGTTTAAATTCAGCTAATCTCATAACCAAATAATTTTTTGAGATAAAAACTTTTAAAAAATCTAAAAAAGTATAGAAACACAATGTATTTAGGCCCCCTATGGTTTCAGCGGACAATATTGTTGGTCCCGCGCCTGTCCGTTGGAGAGAGGTTTTACTGTATCAGTTTATATAGTGGCTTATATCAATTAATCGATTTTAGCTGATCTTTTAATACAATGAAATCTTACCAAATTTTTTTTGAAGCTTCCACTTCTCGGGAAATGCATTATTTATTATGAACAATGCAGTATTTGTAAATGTTTATTATTAAAATTAAACAGCACTAGTAATATCATTACACAAACAGAGCTACGGAAATACTAAAAGTTATGCAGGTTGAAACAAATCAAAGTTGTTTACGGCAAATGTGTTGCGAAATTAGAATTTAAAGATAAGGCAATAAAAACCGTAATTGTATAAAATGAATGAAACGGGAATTTCTTATCGCTTTTGCGGGCTTGCAGATAATATTGTTTTTACAAAATCAGAGGTAATTTCTTTTTAATTAATCCTAAACATAGCAGTGGTAATCCAAACGCTTTTGTTCTACAAAGAAAAATATTTGAAAGAGTAAAAAATCAGAGATCAATTCAATACACTGTACGAATTTAATTTGTTGGTAATTTGCTCTTAAAATTTTACAAAAAAATTAAAAATTCAGATCAAGAAAATAATATTTCAAATAAATTTTTTAAACCGTTTGGGAAACAAAATTTTAATTAAATTAAATTAACGTTCTGAATTGTTTAATAAACAATCACAATTTACCTATTCAATAATTATTCTCATTGGCACCGACTTTGAAAATTTTATTAAATCGGATAATTTATTTATAATTTTGAAAACGATATATATAATAGTAATATACAGTCGAACTTCTAAATCTCGAACTTCTTAAACTCGATTTTTTCTATAACTCGAATTTTTAAAGAAATATTTGCGGCCAAGTTCCATTTTATATTAAAAATTGTTTCTATATCTCAAATTTTTTTAAATCTCGAATTAAAATTCATAAGTTTTAACACAGGTTAATTTCCTTTACTCGAAGTTTAATTTAAATTAAAGTGTATATTAATATTCCAATATAATACACATTTTTTGTTCTGGAGGGACGACGGAAGACTAAAAAAAAAATAATATGGAAATGTAAAAGGAAGATGAAAATGGCTTTATTAGTTCCACTTTTGTATAAAGCCAAGCAATTAAAGCATTTCAAAAGCTAATTTAAAGCTCTTCGGTTTCGTGTAATCAATAAAACGATTTACATGTTTGAAAAACAAAGCGCGGTTTTGCGGCTTTCAAAAATTTGGTTAACGCAACAAAAAACCATGTTTTTCTCTAAAAATAAAACGAAATAAAATAAGTTAATTAATAAGCTAAAGAAATTTTCGTGTAATCAGTTTTTCTTGCTGTTTGATTGCTTTCATACAAACGCGTAATTTGAGTTTTCTGACATTTCTTAATAAAGTATCGGGAATTTCCTACGTTTTATTTATTTTCTAATTTCTTGTGCGTATTTTCTTGGATCTGAATGAAATTTTATATCGACGTAGGTTGTTTTTTAATTGTTTACGTAGATTATTAAATTCTCATTCAGAATGTATTGTTTTACAAAAGAATCTCTTACATTTTATTCCTAACTTTATATTGTAATTTTTACTACCGCAAAAAATTTTAATTTACCACTTGTAAATCAGGAACTGTTTTTATTTAAATGATTGATTCCTTAGTGTAGATTTATAGTAAATACCAAAAAAATACTCCTAAAATAGGAGGGCACTAGTGGTCCGTTTGTACCGAAACAATGGAGGAGTATAAGGCGGCAATTTAAATTCAAATTAATATTTCGCTGCTATTTAAAAATTATTAATTAAATAAATTATTTATAACTACTCAAAATATTTATTGAGATATTTAGGCTGGAAATTGTTTATTTGCAATTGCAAATTAGTTGTAAATATTTGCATGTATTTATGATATCTACTATATTCACGTCAGTACAAAAGAAAAATTAATGCTAGTGGTGAAAAAAAAAACGTAGTGTGTAGGTACGATATTCTTTCAATTCTCCCATTTAAGTTCGTTGTTCTTATGTAGTATCCATGGTAAATAATTTAAATAATTTTTATTAGTTGAGAAACAAACCTTAACTATAAGACAATCATTTGTTTAAGTATCAATGGTTGCCAACCCAGTTTTTACATTGTGTACAGTTTGAATAGGATACAAATATGTCCCCTCGATCTTCCGTAACAAATGAAAACCATGGGTGGCAAACAGACATGCGCAAAAATTTTTACATAGGTGCATTATTACAAATTAAAAAAAAGAAGATATGTACTTGTTTGTTTTATGGTTACTTGTACAATTTCTTTTTCTATTCAGTAATTTACTAATACAAATAATAATTAACAAAGTTATTTGTGTATTTGTAAGAAAATGATTTCCTAAATATTAATATGTGCTACAGTATTTTTACTTATTTCACTCTTCTTAAATTGTATTTTGCCCTATAAGGTTTGTATTGCTCAATATTTTTGTTTTTTAGTTTCTGTTTAAAATAAGAATATCTGTATTAGTGTATGAACAACCCATACACACGCCTCTGGCAACCTTTCGATCATATGTTCTTGCGCAGAGGCTCATTTTGATGTGCGCAGATGCAGTGTTGCCAGAATATGTTTCGAGAAACCACTAGTGGCGACTCTAAAACTACTAGAAAACTACTAGCGCTCACTCGAATCTGAACTAACTAATTCAAATAATGAAAAACTACAAAAAAAAAGAAAGGAAAGCAAAAAAAGTGTAAATATTCAGACAAAAAAGTATTGTTTTTTTCTTTTTTACCATGTTACTATGCTACCATTATTTGATTTACTGTCTTTACCTTTGAAGGATATTTACTACTAAAAAACCACCAGCAACTAAAAAATTTTCCTACTAAAGGAGGAGTAAAACTACTAGTTTTAGTAGTAAAACTACTAAGTTGGCAACACTGCGCAGATGTTTATGCCTTGCCAACGAGGACAAAAGATTTCGGGCTAAGTGACATATCTGTATCCTATCAAATCTGTGAATCATGTTTAAATTTTGCTTAATTTCACACTTTATATTAGAAAAATACTTTGGTTTTGTGAAAATTGCAAATCATTAGAGTCAGTTGGAGTACAGTGTAAGAAGCCATTTTTATTTTTTGAAAAACTACCGTTTATTGTATCTTTCTCTTATTACCGTCTAAAAAATCAATAGTCTATAGTCTTCATATAAGGTTAAGAAAATATTAAAATTATACATAAAAACCACTTAATAATTGATGTCATATTTATCTTCCTAATTGTCTGTCAATGAGTTTCCAATACAATAACCCAAGTGAGCACACTCTACATGTTACACGGTACCCCATACACTGTGCCCCAGGGCCGTCTTAAGACATTCAGCGCCCATGGGCTAGAAAAAATAATGCGCCCCTCTTTATAAGAAAATACAAGGAATATACATATAATATTTTCTCTTTCATTAGAATAGGTTATATGGTTATTTTTGTTATAAAAATAACTAATAATAATAAAAAAATAGAAATACAATAAAAATTGCCGCCCCGACAAGGCTTTTGCACCGGGGCTATAGTCAATTTAGCCTTGAGGTTAGGGTTGTACTGCCACGTCCTAATATACAAAACAAATGCTCCTTTGAATTTTATAGGTTAGAAATATCTATATAGACTTTGTCAACTTTTTAAACAGCAACTAATTGAAGATTAAATGAAAAATCTATTTACACAACAGAAACCATTTGTTTTCCAACAAAAGCAAAACTTCACTAGCCAACTACTTAGCAATTTTTTTACAAAAAACATCATTTCAAACATAATTCCGTTTACCTAGCAATATGATGTCAGATCACAGCTTAGATTTGCAGCATTAGATTTCCAAAATCCGTAAGAACCGCCATAGACAAGAAAAAAAAAGACAGAGATATTCTTAATGTTACATTGTGCCCCACTCAACCCCACTGTGGCACTTCAAAATTGTAAACTCTATTTGTTAGAGCTCTAATTTGATCAATTAACTTCTGATTAATATTATTGTGTGTTTAATTATTAAACAAAGTTAATTATTTCAGCCTTCGCCCTCGCCCATAGTTTTGAAAAGAAGCTTACTGGTACCGGAAAGGTACGCACCAAATCCACAATATTCGGCTTGTTCGAGCACATCGGTTCCGATTTTACAGAGGGACATGCTAAAGTTTTTAAACGAAATCGGCGAGGGATGTTTTGGCAAAGTCTTTAAAGGTGAGTACTTTGAAAGTCTTATAGAACTTTTTCACGTAGGCTGACTAATTTGTAAACATAAATTGGTTTTCTATTAGCTCGAAAACAAAAGCGGAATTTCAAATAATGAATTTTGTATAATTTTGCTAAAAAATTACTTTTTTAAACCCCCAACGCGTGGTATTGATTTTTTTGTTTGCTCTAAAGTTATTGCACCTCGATTTGGTCAAAAGGTTTTTAAAAAAAGATGTTAAAATATTCTTTTAAAAGTTTTACTTCTGAAAGCTTTAAAAAATCGTTTAATCTAAAAATATTCTTCCTTGCTTTTTGTATTATTCTATATAAGGTATAAATAACAGTTTTATATTGAAATAAAATCTTATTATGTTTTCGATTGCCACCTACCTTGTTTGTAAAAAAAAATACATTCCCCTAAGTCAGTGATTTCCAGTTTGGGGAGTCCCAGTATGTTACAAAGGAGAGCGCAAAAAGTTTAACAAAAATACGACATTCATGAAAGTTCTTATTTCTAATGAGTGGAAGAGAGCAAAAAGATACAAGAATCGCATAAGTGGAAAAGAGAGAAAATGATAAAAATTGCCTCAATAAGTATTAGTAACATTTTTAATTATTGATGATTTTTATCAACATATACGATTGTTTTTAAAGTTGGTTATTGTAAATTGCGCTTAAAGTCGAGTGCGCACATTCGAGCTCAAAGTGGCACATTCCGATCTCGGGAAAATGAAGCGCGCCGCTCCGCGTCGCGCTTCATTTGCTTCCCTCGCTCGGAAATGTGCCACTTTTCGCTCGAATGTGCACATTCTCGTATTTATTATGTTAGTATAATTTACCGTGCGCTCTTTCAGATCATATATTTAAATTCAATTTAGTAAATATCTGTTTTATGTTCGAAAAACGTATTTACCATAGCAATGAGTGGAAGGGAGCGAGAAGATACGACAATTTCGTCAATGCGAGCGAGAGGAAACGATTAAAATTATTTAACTTATTTTTAGTCTAATTGAATCCCTTAAATTGTTGCAAATTATGCTTAAAGCCGAGTGCGCACATTCGAGCTCAAAGTGGCACATTCCGATCTCGAATGGCGCGCCCGCGTCGCGCTTCATTTGCTTCCTCGCTCGGAAATGTGCCACTTTTCGCTCGAATGTGCACATTCTCGTATTTATTATGTTAGTATAATTTACCGTGCGCTCTTTCAGATCATATATTTAAATTCAATTTAGTAAATATCTGTTTTATGTTCGAAAAACGTATTTACCATAGCAATGAGTGGAAGGGAGCGAGAAGATACGACAATTTCGTCAATGCGAGCGAGAGGAAACGATTAAAATTATTTAACTTATTTTTAGTCTAATTGAATCCCTTAAATTGTTGCAAATTATGCTTAAAACCGAGTGTGAACATTCGAGCTCAAAGTGGCACATTCCGATCTCGCTCTGAAATGTGCCACTTTTCACTCGAATGTGCACATCCTCTTATTTATTGAACTGAATTTAAAATATACAAGGTAAAGTAATTGAAATTTTTCAATGAGTGGGAGCAAGTAAAAAGATACGAACATTATATGTAGGGGAACCTGTTGTACACCTCCGGACATAAGAGTATTTACATGGGAATTTTAACATGGGCAGTTAAAGCTGTAAAAGTTATCGGACTTGTTGTACATGTATTTTTTTTGATTATACTTTTGTGATAAAATTAAAATAAAATAGTATTCAATTAAATAGTTAGTATAACGACAATATAAGATAAGACATTATAACTTTAAAATTATAATACACTATTCTATTGGGATAAATTGATCGTCAATATTATAGACCAATTAGTTCTAACAATTTAACGATATTTATAAGTCAATTTGACAATTCATAGTATGATCAAAACAGCTCTCCATAGTATACTTATAATAAGGATTCATTTATTTGATTCAAGCGTTCAAACGAAAAGCTCTCGTGAACGTGTGCAGTATCCGTCGTGTAGGTAACTGTATAGTTAATTTGAGGATTTGAATAGCTAAAATAGGGATACGTATGGTTATTATAACGATATTTTGTTCTCAGTGCATATCCGTTAAATCACTATGACAAGAATCTTTTGAATGTCTAAAACAGTAATACGGATCGTTACTATAACGATACGCAATAAGGATACTCTGGATAGTTAAATTAGCTATACGGCGTATCCCTGTGAAAGATAACTATCCAACGGATAGCTATAATAAGGATACGTATGGTTATTATAACGATATTTTTTTCTCCGTGTAAGATCAACGTGCAATAAATAAAAATTTAGATATACCTTTTGTTATAAATTCTTATTTTTTTATTTTGCTTCAAATAATATGCCTCGCAAGTCTAACGAAAAATTTAAATTTTTGCAAAGTTAACCATTAAGTATGTGAAATTTTAGTATACGAGAAAAGTTTTGTCAATTTTTGAAACAATTTTAGTGTCATCTCAAAGAAGAACATTCGTAGTTCTTATAATCCAAAAATAAATATATAGTTTTCATAGACCAATGGGTTTTATTTTGCTTAATGTGAATAGAACCAAAATACATCACCTCTGTTGTACCTAGGCCATAGATCCACTAATTTTTAAATCTTATAGCAATTTGAGTAAACGGTTGGTAATGCTTTCCAATATTTTATGATAAATACCTTATTAGTGCCCCACTACGATGCAATTTATTTTACTAACAAATTGTTACATATACAATTTAAAAAAAATTACAAGTGAAAAAAGGGCCAAGGTACAACAGGTTCCCCTATACAAGTGGGAAAAAATAATATAAAAATAGTATTTCTGAGTGAAATGATTCTAATAATGTATATTTATTTTAATGGATGGAAGTTATTAAAGTGAAGTTGTAAATTTAGGTAATCACATTATAAGTTCGACAGAAAAGGATGTAATTATCCTACCTTTAATCCAGATTTTGCAGTTCTGTGATTTGGGTAGCTGCTAAATTCTGTAATTTATAAAACCAATTAAAAACTTATCGAAGCTTACAATTGTATTATTATAGCATTTTTTTTTAGTTTACTAATTTAATAAGAAATAGATTATTAGAAATAGAAATTTGAGTTACACCTCAATTGTCTCACTATGTACTACATATCGTCTCATTGTGTATCGCATATAGTACACAGTGAGACAGATATAAAGAATTTTTAATTTATTTTGTATTTTAATACAAATGTGTTTTTCTTTGTTTAAAATATTATTTATATAAATAAATGTCTGCAATTTCATATGTTATTAAAAAAAATGTTATTTTAAAAAATATAGGTATAACATTGAAAAAAACGTTTTTTTGTCTCACTGTGTACCACTGTCCTCTACTGTAAATTATGTAAGATTAATAGCTCAGTTTTCATTAACGTAGGAACAATTTGCATAATGATGACAAACTCTTATTGTCAGATGTATTGGTCGATAGACAGTACACTCACACCATTTAGTAATGTCCCTCAGTTTAGAGCCAGCGTATCGTTCGGGTCTGACGTGGAGCATAATAAAGAAAGCGATATAGCTTTAGCTTAAACTTTCCATTATTATTTTAAAACGCTGCAAATGATGGTGTTCACTTTTTACAATATAATAATATAACAAAAATATTAAACGGAACAGAAAACAATTTTCTTTTCAATTTGAAAGAAAATTTACGCCATTAAATTAAAATGGTTATTAAAACTATATTCACATAATTGTTAATATTTAAACGATGCAAATTAACTGACTCGTAAATTTGTTAACACTTTTAGAATAGCCCTAACAAAGTAACTATTGAAATTCTTATAACTTCATACATATTTTTTTAAATTTAACATGTGCAGATCAACTTCAATTTTTAATTACCCCTATTTATATTTTGGATAATGCATTGGTTAATATACCTATGCGTAGTTGGGATATAAATACTATAATTGTTCATTTAAAAATAATTAGAATAGAACTTTTTTTTTATTATGGACACTTCTTTTACGGTCATTGAATCGAAGGAGTTTTGGGATAAATCCAACGATAAGAATAATTGATTGATCATTATTGTTACGTTGTTGTTGTTGGCGCCTTTTTATACCTGTATCAGGTTTAGGCGTTTTCCCCGCTTGAAACTTTGTTGTGAATGTTGTAGTGTTTCAAAGATTCAAGGCACCTACCGTTTTACATGGGTTGCGAACCACGGCAATTTCTAGAAAAATTTTCGAGCAGTTTTACTCTTGCCAGGTGCTCAGCCTTGCGAAGAGAAGAGGAGCGTGAAATTTTCGATGGTCGGCGCGGGATTCGAACCACTTCGAATCCACCTCGCTAGCGCAGCAGCCCAAACACTAAAAATTGTTACGTAATGTATATATTAACTATTTCATTAGAATTATTAGGTGCCTATTGAACGACACTTTATAAATTACAGTGCAACGCAATTTACAATTTATTCACAACCCGCATTTAAAAAATTGTAATGATAAGATAAAGATATACACCCGTACCTCGCCTTGCGTCGTTTCTTTTGCGTTTTTTTGAAGTTGCGTCGCTACTTAATTAGTACTAATTTTCACCGTGCGTCGTTAGGTTTTCGAGGTTGCGTTGTTTTGGGTTCGAGTCTTTAATTTTTTCTTGTTTTTAACAGACGGCTCCACTTTTTTCTATTTTTTCTTAATTCACATTGCGTCTTTTCAATTTGCGTCGTGTTTTTGGAACGTAACTCCGACGCAAAGTGAGGTATGGGTGTATTTTAAAATAATGAATAAAATAATGTTGGGTCATTCCATATGAAATCAACAAATTTGAATTAAAAAGTGTGCCGTATGATTTTTAATTTTAATAAAAAATTGTAGTTGATCTTTGTGGTGGCACATTTATTTTTTTATTGTATAACTTCCGATCAGTACCCATCCGAATTCAAAAATTGGGTCATTTTCATACTTGTACATAATGAGCTCTAGCTTTTATTTAGAACAGGTATTGAAATGGTTGTTACTTTAGTTGAAAGGGTCATAAATGTGCATTTTATATAATACAAGAAAATTGAATTAAAACAATTAGGAACAAGATGGTGACCATCCGAAATTTTCACAATTTTTCTCATTTTAGGATATTTGATTGAACGCTGTGTCAACCCTTTTGCATATTAAAAATTGATTTTTTTTTACAATAAAGTACTAACTCTTGTGATGTCGTGACATAATTATTATTGTCCTAGAATAAAATCTACGAAAAATAAAATTGTGAAAATTGATAATTTTGTAAATAGCTCAGCTTTGACCTCAAAAAAATCCATGTGGAGGAAAAATAAAAATATGAAATTTTCAGAATATGTAGTTCATATCTTCGTTAATAAAGACCAATTAGTGCCATTCTGTTATTTTCACCTCTTTAGGAAATATTTTTTAAAGTGCTACTTTTATACATAAATATGAAAATAATCTGGAAGTTTGATAATTTATAAAAGTTTTCTAACTTATTTAAACTATTAGAATTATGTCAATTTATGATAAAAATAATCAAATAAAAATAAAATTTTCAAATTCTGTTATTTATTAAAAATAATATAATAACAATAAAAACACACGATCCTATCATTGTTTTATCCCCATCTCAAATAATAAATTAAAAGTGTGACGATATTCTAGCTCAGAAAATCTCAAGATAGTAAAAGTTTGCAATGAAAAATAAACAATTTCTGCATATATATATTTTTTTGATAAATACCAGAGTTTAAAAAATGTTGACTTTTATTTGATTATTTTTATCATAAATTGGCATAATACTAATAGTTTAAAGGACGCAAGGAGGAACATAACGAATAACTTCCTGAATGAGCAATTGGTTCCACACAATTTTTCCAAGATGACTTAGTAACAGTTGATTCATTGCAGTCTAATCGCGTTGGATATGGTGCCAATTATTTAAGCGATGGTGCCACACTCTATGTGTAGCGTTGCACCAAGAATTAAAGTGTTTACATGTGAATTGTGCAAAGAAAATTAACTATGTCAACTTAGACTGATGTGTGTTATCTTAACCACATAAATATGATTGATGTTTTCTTATTTTATTTCGATTATTAAATGTTCTATAGCGTCAAGATTTTTTTGTGCTTTGTAAATAAACGTTTTAAATGTATAACCTTAGATTTATTTTTACCACCTTTGAATTTTCAAATATTTGCCTCAAAACAAAAGTATGTCATCTTAAGCACAATTCCCCTACAACACAACACAAAATACTAGAATGATGGTTTGTAAGGCCACAACAAAAATTTAATACCTACCCTTTGGTAATATTTTCGATTTTTCAAGAATAAGATTTTTGGTGTTTTACCAGCATGAAACAATAAAGTTACAAAGGGAAGCTCAAGTAGGTGAATCACATTTTCGGTTTATTTAAAATATTTGAAAGAGCAACGTCCATCTCGGCACAAGTTAATATCTTAAGTCTAAATCCCTTTCTAAGAACAAATTTAAAATGCCCATCTTGACATAAAGTGATTCAGGTATAATTGAAGAATACAATGGAGTATACATACTAGGGTGTTCCAACAAAAACAATTTTTTTCACTATCACATGAAAATTTTTCAGAATACGTCGAATTAAAAATCTGTCCAAATTACATCTCTTAATTTCAATTTTAAGAGGTCCTTCATCGAACTTAAACATTTTTATTTAAAAAGTTACGAAAATGATTTTTAACATTATTTACTTCTACAAACTATGTAATAATTTTTTTATATAATTAATTAGTAATCCTTTATAGTCATTAAATTCTCTACAAAAATTTAATTGAGTCAAATTTCTATTATTAATATTTTACTTAATAAAGAACTTACAAAATTGAAATTTGTCGAAATTTCAAATTTTTTCAATTAAAAGGCTAAACTATTAAAGATAGGTCAAAAGTGAAATGGCAGTTTTATATTCTATTTAATGCACTATCAAATAGTCTGAAAAAATATTTTATATCATGAAAAAGTTATCGATTTAATTCTTATTTTTATGATTTTTAATTATAGAAGATTAACTACCCGAAAAAATTTTCTTTATAAAATTATATAGAACTATACAATTTTACAAAATTTCTTAAAATTATTCATAAAAATAAATGGATGTCAGCTATGCTAAGTCCGGATATTTTTAATCCGTATACCTGCATCATACTCCGAGCTGTGTATACCTCATTTGAAGACCAATATTGAAATATAAATTTAGCAAAGCATTGAAAATGTTCGAGAAAAACGATTTTAAACTTTTAGCTAGAAGGATATTCTTCTATAAGATTTCGTGGTTACAACAAAAACTTTAAAAACAAAAAGTAAATTTGGTTCTTAACTTACGAGCAAATATGGTATGTAACTCGAATATCGATAATTTAATGCAATGGTGACTTCTATTCAAATGAGGTTTAATACATACTCGTAATAATTCAAATAAAATCAATTAATGTAAAAATTATGGGTCCATAATAAAAAAAAAAAACTAGATTCTAATAATTTTCAAATGAATAGTTATGGTATTTATGTCCCAACTGCAGATAGACATATCAAACAATACTTTAGAAAAACATTAATAAGGGTAATATTAACAATTTAAGAGGAAGCGTGGTGCAAGTGGTTTAGTGTTTGGGCTGCTTTGCTAGCGAGGTGGATTCGAAGTGGTTCGAATCCCCGCGCCGACCATCGAAAATTTCACGCTCCTCTTCTCTTCGCAAGGCTGAGCACCTGGCAAGAGTAAAACTGCTCAAAATTTCCTTAGAAATTGCCGTGGTTTGCAATCCACGTAAAACAGTAGGTGCCTTGAATCTTTGAAACACTACAACATTCACAACAAAGTTTCAAGCGGGGAAAACGCCTAAACCTGATACAGGTATAAAAAGGCGCCAACAACAACAATATTAACAATTTAAAATTAATCTGAATTTGTTCTATTTTAAAATGCTGGCAATGCAGTTATAAGAATTTTAACAGCGAAATGAGCTGCCAATCGTTAGGAGTATCCGAAAATTGTTAACAAATTTACAATTCAGTTAATTTTAGTATTTAAATATTAACTCTTATGTGAAGAGTTATAATAATAATTTTCGATAGGATATATTTGCTTAGAAATGGAAAAGAAAATCTTTTATAGAAAACGTCACTAATTAATTCCTGAAATCAAAATTCGCATAGTTCTATTTTCAGTTATGTTAAATATTCTTAATATATACACAAACTAACTTATATGGAATTTAAAAGAAAGACATGGATTTTTAGCACAAGGTATATGCGTAGAAAAGAATAATTACATTATTTTGTAATGATAAAATTATCTTGTATTAACTTTCATTTATATTAAAATATTTTTTTTCTTATGGGTGAAAGATAAAAAGTGTATTGTTAATCTGTAAAAAGTAAATACCACCATCATGTGTAGGATTGTAAAATAACGGAGAGTTGAAGTTGAAACTAGCGTTTTCTTTATTATTCTCCACGTCGGACACGAACGATCCGTCCGCTCCAAACCAAGGGACATTACTAAATGGTGTGAGTGTACAATACAAAAAAAATGGAATTTTAAAACGAATAAAAAAATAGAGTAGATTGACAATTCTTGTTTTGATATTTTGAATCGGCTAACTATAATACATTATGTATGTATATTTATGCTAAAATTTTTTTGTTGCATTTTGTTGAATCTATAGAACACCAAAGTCCGCATTCATCATTAGATTTGTATTAAAATAAATCTGCTAAACAAACAAAAAAGCAAAGTAAACACATAAACAAACACAAATAGTAGTGCATTAAATATTTTCAATTTATATTTTTGCATCGATTTCAGGAATATGCCAATTAGTAAAACCAACTTTAAAACATACTTGAAAAGCAACTTTTGTATAAATTCGCAATTATGCAGCACGCACATCATACAAATATTCTGCATTTCTAAAACGTAAGTTCTAAAGGAAAATGTTATTCGATTTCCGCTTCGGAAAACATTAAAGTAGGTAGAAAACAGATACCTAATTATGTTGTTCAACCTTTCTTTTTTTTTGCTTAACATTAAAAGGGTAAAGCAAATAAAAACTTATAAAGGAGTTTACGAAGTCTTTGTTTTGTATCTTTAATCAAGTTCTATATTTTTTTTATGTGTTACGCATAAAAGCAATTGTGGTGCTTATTTATTATAGTTTCACTTTTTACAAAAACCTTTCTTTATTTTAATGAAAAAATTGTAACAAAAAATTCTGATTTCCGGAAATAAAATGTTAAAAGATTTAATTATCTTTAAATGTAGGAGGAAAACCGTTCGCCTTTGGTTTTTCATTTGAAAATAGAAGTAAACAGTTTTATTTAAATCTTTCTCGTTATAATTATCCTTTTGTTTGTTACGCGTTTGGTATAAATCACAGCTTGTGGGAAGGGGACAAATTATAAAAGTGCCATAAAATATTCGAAGAGCAAAAGTCGGATGAAAAAAATTATGTACGCGCTTGAGAAGTTATACTTCTTTGTCGTCACTAAATTAAATACAACCACGTGTTATGTTGTTAATCTTGCGTTTGTAACTAGCTAGGCCATTAGTATAAAAATAGAATAAATTTCTTTTTTCGCGAAATGTGCCACTTTGAGCTCGAATGTGCACACTCGGCTTTAAGCACAATTTACAATAATCAACTTAAAAACAATCGTATATGTTCAAAAAATTAATTAGCAATTGAAAATGTTCCTACTAGCTATTGAGGCAATTTTAATCATTCCCTCTCACTTCCACTTATAGGATTGTTGTATCTTTTCGCTTGCTCCCACTCATTGAAAAATTTGGAAAAAACTTTATCTTGTATATTTTAAATTTAATTTAATAAATATGAGGATGTGCGCATTCGAG
Source organism: Sinopyrophorus schimmeli (assembly GCA_036325965.1). NCBI lineage: Eukaryota > Metazoa > Arthropoda > Insecta > Coleoptera > Elateridae > Sinopyrophorus > Sinopyrophorus schimmeli. The sequence goes on from JARFIZ010000202.1 coordinate 2,162,916, forward strand.
CGAAAAGTGGCACATTTCCGAGCGAGGGAAGCAAATGAAGCGCGACGCGGAGCGGCGCGCTTCATTTTCCCGAGATCGGAATGTGCCACTTTGAGCTCGAATGTGCACACTCGGTTTTAATCACGATTCACAATAATCAACTTAAAAACAATCGTATATGTTCTAAAAATTAATTAGCAAATGAAAATCTTCCTACTAGCTATTAAGGCAATTGTAATCATTCCCTCTCACTTCCACTTATGGGATTTTTGTATCTTTTCGCCTGCTCCCACTCATTGCAATAATACAAGTAGACACTTTCATGATCGTCGTATTTTTAAATTATTCTTTCTCACGTTTATACTTATGATGTTGGTATCTTTCACTTGCTCCTACTCATTGAAAAATTAGAAAAAAACTTTATCTTGTATATTTTAAATTAAATTTAATAAATACGAGGATGTGCGCATTCGAGCGAAAAGTGGCACATTTCCGAGCGAGGGAAGCAAATGAAGCGCGACGCGGAGCGGCGCGCTTCATTTTCCCGAGATCGGAAAGTGCCACTTTGAGCTCGAATGTGCACACTCGGTTTTAAGCACGATTCACAATAATCAACTTAAAAACAATCGTATATGTTCTAAAAATTAATTAGCAAATGAAAATCTTCCTACTAGCTATTAAGGCAATTGTAATCATTCCCTCTCACTTCCACGTATGGGATTTTTGTATCTTTTCGCCTGCTCCCACTCATTGCAATAATACAAGTAGACACTTTCATGATCGTCGAATTTTTAAATTATTCTTTCTCACGTTTATACATATGATGTTGGTATCTTTCACTTGCTCCCACTCATTGAAAAATTAAAAAAAAACTTTATCTTGTACATTTTAAATTAAATTTAATAAATACGAAGATGTGCGCATTCGAGCGAAAAGTGGCACATTTCCGAGCGAGGGAAGCAAATGAAGCGCGACGCGGAGCGGCGCGCTTCATTTTCCCGAGATCGGAATGTGCCACTTTGAGCTCGAATGTGCACACTCGGTTTTAAGCATAATTTGCAATAATTTAGGGCATTCAATTAGACGAAAAAATTAGTTAAATAATTTTAATCGTTTCCTCTCGCTCGCATTGACAAATTGTCTTATCTTTTCGCTCCCTTCCACTCATTGCTATGGTGATTATTCCATCTCACTTGCACTTATTGGATTTTTGTATCTTTTCGTTCTCGCCCTCTCATTACAATAGCAGTTTTATGAATGCCTGCTAAAATTGCACTCTCAAGCGCCAAAAGAAGTATAACTTCAAGAAATAAATAAAATTTTATCAATTATATTCATTTAAGAAACGCCCTACAACTTTCTTGGGAGCTAATTAAAATTGTAAAAAAACTGACCTAAAAATTGGTTACGCTTTTTACAAAGGTGTTTATTTTTTTTCTCGATATCTGCAAAAAAATCAATTAAAACTCATCGCCGACATGTTCATCGAGCCGTAACAAACCTTTAAAGGTTTTAACGTGGGTTTTAAACATTTGAGATAAATTTGATTCTTCTTCTCTTTGTTAAATGGCGAAAAAGAAAAAGATTAGATGCAAAGTTATTTGACTCGTCTATTTTTGGCAAAATCCGATCTCTGATTAAAATTGAAATGTAAACAAAAGTTGGTCCCGCAACGCGAACAATTTTCATTTTTAAACTTGGAGCAGATCTTAAGTAATTCTCAATGGATATGCGCTATCTTTTGCTATTTATAAATTATAAACAAGACAACAGCATTATAATAAAAATTATAATCGAAATGCAAAGTAAATACGTGATAAATTTTGATAAGAAAAGCAATTAAAAATAAAAGCAAATAATTAACAACAGGACCGTGGTGGAATTGACAGGTTCTAGCTTTTATAATAAGAATGATAAGTATACGGGTTTGCTATTTTAGTAATGCGGGTGTTATTTAAAGAAAATTTATATCTGTAGGCTCGGTCGAGATTTTATAATTACGAAAATTTCAATTTCGGAGCTTAACATTATAGGTGCACTATTTTACCAAATTATGAGTATTTTTTCTGAAATTAGTACGACGTCAAATCGAGATATTTTAAGAAATTGTTTTATTTTTACTCTGTTCACATTTAAAAGAAAATTAAATCCTTTGTAATTAATTCAAAATAATTAAAACGTAGAAACCGTTTGTGTTAATTACGAAAGCAGAATAGTAATCTGATGTTACTGATAACGCTTATCTTTTCTCATCTAATTTGAAAAAGGGCTCTATTTTATCGCAGAGAGCATTTTTGTAATTATTGGGTGGGCAAGAAAGGAACTTCGGTTTTTACAAATCGTTGGCGTTACAATTTTTTTTGAACCGCTTCGGTCATTGTTATCAATGTTATCATTTTTTTGCATTTGTTTTAAGTAACCAAACAATTAATTCGGATGTTTGCCGTCAACAACTGATGACGTTGGAGAGAGCAAGCAAAGATAAGCGACCAGAATTCGCTAATTTGTAAAACACTATGTTCCACCATGACAACTCTTGACCTCACACATCTTTAGTAACTTGTCAAAATTTATTGGAGCTTGGTTGGGCGCTGATGTCACATCAACCATGTAACCCTGCCCTTTCACCATCAAATTACCATTTATTTGGATTTTCGCAAAACTCTTTTAACGGTATCAAATTGACTCTAATGATAAAATCGCGCTTGGTTCAGTTTTTTGCTGATAAGGACTAGAAGTTCTACGAACGTGATATCATGAAATTACCAAAAAGATGACAAAAGGTCATTGCATAAAATGGTACATTTATAGTGGATTAAATCAATTTTTTGTATAAAAAAATTGAAATTAATTTACAACTGAAAAACCAAAATTACTTTCTTGTCAACCCGATAATTTCAACAAAAGAACCTCAAAAAAATAACTGATTTAACACATATATTGTTTAATTCTAAGGTCTCTCTTACCAGATTGCAAGTTAAGAAAAAATAATAATAGGTCAATATTTTTATACAATTTGGTTAGAAATAATTAGTTTTTAATACGGCTTTAAGCGTTTCGTAATTTACTTGTTGAGTTTTTAATTTGAAAATTTAGGTAGGATTTTCTTAAATAGAAAATATCAAAGGAACAAGCATATTAAAACGGAAAGTGCCACGTTTTAAATAAAAAAGATAATGCCTCGATTTTTAAAATGTACCGCTTTTGATCAATTTTATTTTCTTGGCGTTAAACTTAAGTTGATTTGCCGTTTCTTTTGTCACCTTTATTTGGAGTAGGTTCGAATACCCTTCCTTTACTTTTTAGTAAACTTTTAAATACATATATATTTTAATATTAATTATTTATTTTTGATTATTAAATTTTAAAAAATGAATACTGAACTAAATCGACTTTATTTAAATATAAAATTAATCTATTAAACTGTTTACATTTGGAGGCTAACTATCGCTCGGGGAGATACCTCACTTTGCGCCCCTTTCTCCCACCTTTCACCCACTTAAATGAAAAATGACCATTTTGGCGTCTTTGAAACCTAGCGCCCGGGGCACATCTTTCCCCTCACTTTTACACGGTTTACAAAATAGAAAATTATAACAAATTTCAATAACACCAAAGAAGTATAACTTCCAACGCACCCCTCTTTTTTTAAATGGAACCCGGGGTTTACATGGATTCGAATATGTTTCTTTTAGATTTTAAATGAACAATTTTAACTTGACGATTTTCTTACAATTAAATAAAGTAATTTTTTCAATTTATTTCCATTTGATGGTATTGCTAATAAAAAAAAAGAAATTAATATATTAAGATATCGGAAAATAAACAAAAAAATTGAAACGTAATAATTAATTCATAATTGATCGCTAAATTTAAATTTAAAAAAAATCAAAACTGATCTACAGTAGAATCTCGATTATCCCGATCCGTATAATCGGTGTCCAGCTAATCGGGATTCTACTGTACTAATAAAATCTGTTCCCCAAATATCTATAATTTTCTCAACCTTTTCAAATCCGAACCTAAAGGTCAAAAGAATAATTTTTTTCAAAGAAATTTCAACCAAAGTCTCATCCAAATAATTCAAACTGTGCGCCTTGTTTACGTAAACAATTTCATTTTACGCAACAATTAACTGATTCTCTTATCGAATTATCAACAGAATTATTTGAAGAATGAATAAAACTCATAACGAGTACATTGGCTCGTCGAAGCCGATGATAACAAAGTGGGTTGTATAAAATTTCGAAAACTCTGGTGGAATGAAAGAAGAACGAGAACGATCCACACACACACACACAGGCAAGAACCTAGGAAGATAGGAAAAAGACCCGTTATTTGTTTATTATAGTCAGGTCCCGGTCGCAGGTCATACCAGTCAGCAGTATCGCATTTACGAGTATGATTTGCCGGTTTAATAAAATTACGCACGCACATTTTAATGCCTTCAAAAGCGGAATTCGACACGAAGCAACGGCCGCAACAGCTGCCGTCGACCATCACAACATCCCTTCGCCGAAAGGGCTGCCGCTCGTGGGAACGACCTTCTCCCTTATCTGCGCTGGAGGCGCGCCCCGCCTGCACCTTTACGCCGACAGGAGGCACAAACAATTGGGACCGATCTTCAAGGAGCAAATAGGGCCGGTGAGTGCGATTTTCCTGTCGGCACCCGAATTAATGCGCACGGTCTTCGCCCAAGAGGGAAAATGTCCGATGCACATACTTCCAGAGGCCTGGAGCTTGTACAACGAAATCTACGGCTGCTCTCGCGGATTGTTCTTCATGAACGGCGACGAGTGGCTCAGGAATCGAAGGATCATGAACAAAATTCTTTTGAAAGGCGACACGGGCTGGATCGAAGCGGCGTGCGAAGTTGTGAGTGCGGATTTGGTGAATCAGTGGGAAATATTACGCAAACGCCGCGAAATTTTACCTGGCCTCGAAGGTCTTTTGTATAGATGGTCGTTGAACACGATAATAGCCGTGCTTTTAGGGAAAAGGGACTATCGGAAGCGAGAGGCGATTTTAAATCCGCTCTTGGACCGACTTTCGAGTGTCGTTCACCTCATTTTCGAAGCGAGCGTTAAATTTCAAGTTTTCCCGGCTAAAATCGCGGCGAAATGCCACTTGCCTTCTTGGACCCGATTCGTTACCACCGTCAACACGGCCCTCGAACTTGCAAATGATTTAATCGAGACTTTGATGCGAGAGAACGGCTCCGAGGATGGGCTTTTGAAAAAAATGCAGGAGGAAAATTTATCGATGACGGACATCAAGAGGATCGTGGTGGACTTGGTGCTGGCCGCTGGTGACACGACCGCCTACACCATGGCTTGGGTCCTTTACCTCTTAGCGAAGCACCCGCAAATACAAGAAGGTATAAGGCAATCGGATTACTCCCAAAGTTATATAAAAAATGTCGTTCGAGAAACTTTAAGGCTCTACCCAGTCGCGCCATTTCTTACAAGAATTTTACCGCAAAATACCTTGGTCGGTGGTTACGACATACCGGCGGGGACCCTCATGTTATTCTCCATTTACACCACGGGAAGAGATTCGACGTATTTTAAGGACGCGGAGAAATTTTGGCCCGATCGATGGTTGAGGGAGAATAGCACAACGAATATGCAACAGGCTTGTATTCCTTTTGGATTCGGTGCGAGGTCTTGCATTGGGAAGAAAATCGCCGATTATCAGCTGCAGACCACCATCGCTAAGATTATTAAAAATTATAATTTGGACGTCGAAAATGACGAGGTGGAAATGATTTTGAAGATGGTCGCAGTACCTTCGCAACCCATAAGACTGAAACTTACAAAGCAATGCTGATTTTTGTACCTTCGTTTGTAAATTTGTGTTACCTTTTGTATTGTGTATGTATTTATAATAAAGATATTTTTTTTTATTATTTTTCGGTTAAGAATTTGAATTAGTTGCAATTATGTTGGTAACTCTTTTAAATGCGAGCTTTCAAATTCAATTTTTATTATGCTATTAATAATGTACGTTTAGAATCTGCTCTTTTGTGCACCTAAACAAATTAATTCATAGTTTGCAATTTAAATGGGGATTTTATTCATTAATAACAACAATTGGTTATTGACAATTACTAAGAAAATATGGTCGGGGATACTGTAAGAGCTCGTATCAAGCATTGGTAAATACCGCGTAATTTAGGACCAAAGGGTTCAAACTTTACATGAAATAAATTAAATTAAATAATTTTCAAATTTATTGCAAAAAAATTGATTACCCACAACTGCAGTTTATGTAATTTTACGATAAAATAGTTTATTTGAAATTTGATGTTTATACGCGGTCTTGGTACGTTATTAATGGTAGATAGGTAGGGAGAGACCGGGGTTGGAAGTCACAATTTTTTTCTTTTGCATTTATAGAGCCTATGGTCTTAATTTATCAATGACAATTAAATATTAATAGATAGTGTATTTATTCTAGTTTAAGAAAAAATAAAGACTTTTTTCTACCATTATCTAAAGAGAACATATTATAATTTTTATGAAAAAAGAGAAGTGTGACTTTTAACCCCGTGTCAGGGATGGTTGTCAGACGTTAAATAAAAGGTAAAATACAAAACGAGGAAACAAATACCTATTCTATTCTAACCTATTCTATCTAACGACCTTAGGTTATGGAAACAAAAATGACAAATGTATAATTACCGCCAATCGTTTATGTAGTAAAACCCCTAGAAACCAATAAAAAAGACCGCACATATTCATGGTTGCTTTGCACTTATGACTACTAGCCCCCGCTAACTTTAGACAACCTTCCCCAAAACAATTTTAGACAATTAAGGATGTACGAGCAGGGTACTGGGTGGGGATAGACCGATTCGGGCGCGCGTTAAAGAGGGTACGGCCGCAGCATTGCGTATGGCAACACTGTGATTATTATAATTATTAAGGCAATGTTATCAGTAAATTCAAAATAAACGTTGAGTGTAACACGTGCGAATATAAAATTATGGAAGGTGAAATGAAATAGAAAACTATCTATCGGGATAAAAATTTACCAGAATTCCTAAAATTAGGTTAGTATTTTTGACACTTAATTTGATTTAATGGTCTGTAGTGTTGCCATTTAGTTTAAGAGCTAAGAAAAGTAAGCTAATTTTTGAAAATATCTCTTAATTTAGTCGGTTTAGTACGGTTTTTTATTTTTTTAATATCTTTATGAATGTCTTAACTTTTAATTAGATAGTTTTATTTTCATATTCTGGGACGAATTTGAGTGAAAATTATGAAAACATGTCGTCTATCCGTCACTTTGCCATAAGACTAATATTAAATATGCTTACTTTTGAAATCAATTATTTCTTTAAATAGTCGGTTAACCCTCTTCAAATTTTGAGAATTTGTTTAGACATATTTAAACTACATATTAAAAAAAAATCAAGCATTTTGAGCAAAAAGACTTTCGTGCTCGTACATCCTTAACTCCCAAAATAATTTTAAATCAATGGTCATTTAAAAAACCATATAATGATATCATGAAACATATCTTAAACATCATAAATACACGAATAGGTATATCACTATGAAAAATTTAATTATACTTTTGAGACTCAACAGAGATGCACAAAATATTACTTTCACTGTACAAAAAAAAACAAACGCATACATATATTTCTTATGCGGTATTTCAGAGCGAACTGAAGTGAAGTACGCAAGGAGGTATTGTGCTCGGGTTTCTTTGACACGGGTAAAAAAATTTATTAATTCATTAGGTTTTCTGTTATGGTTAATGTGACAACCTACCCGTGAGACAACCATACCCGGTCTCCCCTAATTATATTAATGTATTAAAAATTGAAATAACATTCTATTAATTGTCGTTCAGTATTATAATAGAACAAATACTGATTCACAAATACTATCATCATATGATAAAGTTATATTACATATTATCATTTTTCATATGATAGTAAATCAGTTTTTATTTTCATTAAACTCTATCAAAAGATCGTATATGTACTAGGACAAGAAAATTATTATAAAATTCTTTAATGCTAATTAAAAAGTTTAACAAAATCCTTTTTATAAAAAATTAATATTAAATAATTCTAGCAATAACTAGTCTCTTTGGAAATAATTAATAAAATGTGTTAAGTTGCTTCATTTCACTTAAACAGACAAGAAGGGGTAGTTTTCTCGGGGGGTAATTTAAGAGGGTGCCAAATTCATGTTTAAAAAAAACTTTTTCTAAAAACGCCTGGCATCTGAAATATTGGAGGGGAGTTGCGGAAATGTCAAGTTTTTGTTCCGGATGGCACATTTCCGAGGGAGGGAGAGAAATGTAGCACGGGGCGAAGCGACGGGCTTCATTTTTCCGAGATCGGAATGTGCTAGAAACTAGAAAAACAATCGTATATGTTCGTAAAAATATTTAGTAGTTAAATATATTACTAATACTTATTGAGCCAATTTTGAGCAATCCCTCTCACTTGCACTACGGAGATTCTTTTATCTTTTCGCTCTCTCCCACTCATTGCAATAATACAAATTAGAACTGTCATGAATTCTTATATAGAAGCTGTATACACGTTTATCGGTGAACCCTGTAGGTATATAGCCGTTTAAGAACAAATAAAGTGCAACAAGCAACCCTTGTATCTTTATTTTGCGTTCTATTAAACTGGTTATAATAGAAAAATCAATTAACCCTAAATATAAACCAAATCTTAATAAATCCAAAAATTATTAATAAAAACCAATCGGGTTGACTGTCGCAAAAACAACAAATTAAAAAATTCTACCTTAAACACCTCGACTAAGCTTGGATCGGCAATCATCTCCACAAACAACGTCCAAAACACGGCCCTTGTAGTTAATTTTCCAAATTTTGGCACACATTTTCACTCGTTCAACGCGGAAGCAATACTGGCGGACTTTCTAGAAATATGCCGAAAGCCCACCTCCTAATACAAAATAGTGCAATAACATTAAAGATAATTTGGCGAAAACCAATCAAAACGCTTTGCAATATATTGGCAGGTATATATCAAACACACGGGACTATCGTGACGTCACTACCATAACGGGACTCTTATCGAAATGTGAAAGCCAACGTTTCTGTTTCTGCAGGGAAAAACCGATTTTTGCAACAAAGAATCGGAGCATTTATATTGGACTAGCTGACCCGCTCGAAATTCGCACGGGCATTAAGATTTCAAGCGAAAATCTTATTTTTGTCAAAATTAAATATAGCGCATATTACTCAAAAATCGTATTCCTTCTTGTTAGTGAAAGAATTTTTAGAATCGTTTCAATAGTTCTAGAGATTGCCTCCCACATACAAACAAACACATTTGACGTCTTTGTAATAGTATAGATCAGCGATGGATCCGCGGGCCGCATTCGACTCGCGAAGGGATTTCATCCGGCCCGTCACATACATACTGCGGAAAGTCAAAACGTTTTATATTAAAAACAATGCATCAATACTACCGCATTGAACAAATAAAAAAAGACACAGGCCTGCAAATTTAAGGTCATGGCGTCTTCTTTAGTATCTGATAACTGATTCTGGGGTATTTTGATACGCTGATTACAAATATGAACTTAGTTTTTCTCCATCGCCCAAAAATTTTTCGGAAAAGCTACAGAGAAAATCAAAAAATACACGTTTTCTTCCAGAATAAAATATATATTTAGAAAAGTATTTGCTTTCTAACTTTGAAAACTATTAAGATATAATTAGAAGACATTGTTAAGCTACAATGCGTATTAATTTGCTTTGTGAAATCTGGTCCTTTTTTCTCCAGAGCTTCTGTTAGGTGATTTTCTTTTAAATTTCTTGTTTGGATTGTCGCGCTTCAGTAAATAATAAAAGTCCGCCATCATGGTAGAATTCCATCTACCTCGATACCTACCTTCAAGTTCTTTCAAATCTTGGTGAAACCTTTCGCCTTGTTCTTCGCTAACGGCTCCTAGATTTTCTGGAAAGTATTTTATGTGCGAATTCAGAAAATGAAGCTTAATGCTCATATTACAACCCATTAGACCCAAATTTGTTATCATTTTGCCTACTATTTCTTTATAGTCGGAGTGTTTATTGTTCCCCAAAAAGTTTTTCACCACTTCCTTAAAAGATTTCCACCCTTGTAACTTCAACATCATTGAGTTTGTCGTCAAATGGTCAAAAGGCAGAAAAATACCTTTTCCTGGTGTGGGGACCAATAAAAACTCCTACTATAAAGAAATAGTAGTCAAAATGATAACAAATTTGGGTCTAATGGGTTGTAATATGAGCATTAAACTTTATTTCCAGAATTCGCACATTGAATACGTACGAGAAAATCTAGAAACCGTTGGTGAAGAACAAGGCGAAAGGTTTCGCCAAAATTTGAAAGAACTTGAAGACAGGTATCAAGAAAAATGAAATTTCACCATGATGGTAGATTATTGTTGGTTAATGAAGCGCGACATTACAAACCCGAAATTTCAGAGAAAATCGCACAACAGAAGCTTTGGGGAAAAAAGAACCAGATTCCACAAAGAAATTGATATGCATTGTAGCTTAACAATGTCTTGTAATAATATTTTAATAGATTTCAAAGTTAGAAAGCAGGTACTTTTTTAAATATTTTTTTTTCTGTGTAAAAACGTGTTTTTTCTCGAATTTCTATCTGTAGCTTTTCCGAAAAATTTGTGGGTGATGGAGAAAAACGAAGTTCATATTTGTAATCACCGCATCAAAATACCCCAGAATCAGTTGTCAAATTCTAGAGAGGACGTCATGACCTTAAATTTGCAGGCCTGTGTAATTGATTCAATACTTTTATTTGACCCGAATTATACTAATAAGTGTTTATCCAGCCCGGTATGGGTTGGTGATGAGCAAAACAAGAACAAGACCAAGTCTTCCTAGCATAAAGACAATCTTGGCCTTGGTCTTGGTCTTGCAAAAATGCAAGACCAAGACCAAGACTGTAAGAACAAGACCAATTTTGCTCATCACTAGTATGGGTTTACCCGCTATCTGCTAAAATTTTACTCTGGGCGGCAAAAGAAGTATAACTTCAAAAAACAAAAGTTGAACACACAAAAAAGCCTTTTTTTCATCTTCATTTCCCCGATATATTTCAATAAAATAAATTAAAAGCAAAAATACCGAAAATTAATTTTTTATAATTGGTCTGTTACTGGGTTGTGAAATGGGACAGTCGACATAATAATAATATTTCGGTTCAAAAACGAAATCGAGAAAATTCTGAACGACTGTATTGGAGGCCGTTTTTAAAATTCAAAACGCGTTGTCGTACGCTCAAAAAAACTACAAATTAGTCGTCAGATCTTAAAATAAAATCGTTTCCTTCGAAAACCAACGAACTAGAAAAAAAACATTATTTTAGACTCGGCCAAAGAGGGACAAAAAGCTGCCGATCAAGTTTTTGAGATAAATTAAGGTGCAACTCTAAAAAAATTAACACAGCACACTTTAGATTTACAGATCAATTAAGGAAATCTGATTTATAATAAGTTGAACATCCAAAGGACAAATGTGACGTATTACATTTCGAAGTCAACGTAATCGTTAATTATAAGAAAGATTAAATCAAGGAAATAATTTGCGACTTTTCGTCACGATTAAATTTATTCAGACACCTGAATATTCGCCGAGAACCCTGGGAGAATCATTTTAGAATTTTCAATTACAGCGAGACGTAATAACTTAATTATAATTCAAATTAAGTATTAGCACGGAACTAAATTTAGAGCAGAAGTTAATAATTTTATTACAACTTCAAACCCAAAAAGAAAAAAAGTCGTTCAAAAAAATAAAAACTAGTTATGTCCAGTGCAAATGCGTATACAGGATAGGACTTTGGGGGCTCAAGCCCCTCTCCCGAAATGATGTGAAAGGTCAATAAAAAAATTGTTTTATAATTGTTTTTGCTACTATTGCTTGTAATACAATTTTAAACCGTTGAATATTGCAGTAAATAAAATATTAAAATAACATTAAAGTAAAATAAAAATGTTGTTCTAAAAACTTTGAAAAAAATTCCAAGCCCCTCCCGAAATCAAACCCTGGGCACGCTACTGGTCCAGTGCTCTCAATAATTTGTAAATTCCATTTACTTATTCACAGCACTGTATGTGCTCTCCACCAAAATTAATGCAATGCAATTTCAGGTCAATTACACATCGAAAACAACGACCAACCAGAAATAGTGGCCATCAAAGTGCTGAAAGAATCGGCGACAAGAGAAATAGAGGAGGACTTCTTCAGGGAAGTGGACATCATGAGCGCCTTTCGGCATAAGAACATTTTATCCCTCTTGGGTGTGATTTTGAGAGGTAAAAAGCTATCCAAACAGCTACAAATCAAATCATTTAATTGAATTTCGTTTAGAAGCTGGTTACAGTCCGATGATGGTCTTCGAATACATGCCCCATGGGGACCTCGCCGAACTCCTGCGAGCCCAAAGAAAAATACAAAGCAACGAAAACGCATTACCAAAACTGTCATCGGGAGATTTGATGCTGATTGCTATGCAAATTGCGAGCGGTATGAGTTATTTGGCTGCACAGAGATTCGTACATCGAGATTTGGCGTGCAGGAATTGTCTTGTCGCCGCCGGACCGGTTGTGAAAATTGCCGATTTTGGAATGAGCCGTGATGTTTACACTTGTGATTATTATAAGGTATGTTTATGTGTATTGGACTGGCAAGAAAGACATTTCGGTTTTCACAAATCGATGGCGCTACAAGTTTTTTGAATTGTTTCGGTCAATGTTAGTATTTTTTCCGTTTGGCAGTTGACAGGAGTGACTTTTAACTAGAGCTTCGAACCGTTATTTTGATCATTCTGGTTCCATTAAAAAAAATATAGTAGATATTGCTCGAGATTGGTTGGTTTTATAATACATTAGGTTTGTTCCATCAGCAACTTTAGACAGTCAAAATGTGTCCGGAGCATGCGCGCTACGATTTTTGTGTTCTATCAACTTTGAAGACAAGTAACGGACAAGTTCATGATCAAGTGTTCTTTGTTCCATCAGCTCATAAAATCAATTTCGGTACTGCCCAAATTGTTTCTGTACATTTTCATAAACTGGTTGTCGCACGAGTGCGCAGTGCACAATTATTTGACAAACACTTTACAGTTGAGTGAATAATTATTAGAAGCCATGGATACAACACTAACAAAAAAGTTTTGGATTTAAGGTTAGATTTACAAACCTACAATCTGTTCCATCACAGAAAGAGAACTGGTTCAAAAACAGGCAATTTTCACGCATGCGCTTTCTTAACAAATACAATTAGTTGGAAACTTATCAGTAACTAGTCGGGTACTTCTTGATGGGACAAACCTATTATTACCCATACATTAAAACACTTTATAACGTAATGGTCTTCTCCTCTATAACTAAATAATACGTCTTTGTTTACATGTCATTTAAATATTTTTTCTAAGAATTGTTTGCCATGCCTAATATTTTGAAAAAACTGATACAGTCGAACCTCGATAAGTCGAAGTCGAAGGGACTGCAAAAATAATTCGTCATATCAAAAACTCGAGTTACCAAATGAAGTTCAGTTAAATACTTCCGTAATATATATATCATTCATTTTTTATAAAAAATAACCAAAATTGATCTACAATCATTAACATTATTTATTTTATTAAGACCCTAAAAATATAGTTATTTACATATTATTTACTGTTAAATTGAAAGTAATCTAAAATTTCTTTGCTTCATTGCTCAAAATGTACTCTACAAATTTTCCAATGATCTTACCGATAATAATATATCTGTAGGAACATCTTCTTGAGCACATAGGAATAGAAATAGTATCTATTGCATTGTAAACTTGAGTTGTTGAAGGGATGTTTACTGTAACATCTGTATCACTTTCATATTCACTTTCACTTTCAAATTATTTTTATTTTCTTCTAGCACTTTACTTATAATGCTTTCATCGCTAGGAATTTCAGCAACTTCCCAATCTTTATCAACGTTGACATTTTCATTTCGTATCTTCAGCAGCTACAATTAGGTCTCTGTTTTTAAAATGGTTGATAAAGTGTTTAGCGGAATACCAAAATCTTTAGCTATATCCTTTTTCTTTTGAACCCACGTTCCACTTCTTTTATAAGATTAATTTTCTCCCTTATGGTTAAACTTTTTAATTTTCGTTTACACTCCATCTTAATACGTAAATAATTTTAGAAAAAGTATTAAACTTTTTTTGATTTTCTGTTATACTCTGTTACAAACTATAAAGAACGTAAAACACGTTTGTTAGTCTTCGTAGTAGACGAATAACTAGCAAATTGAAAACTAAAATGCAAAAATAGTTTCTTTTTTCGTAAAATAATGGTAAAACCATCTCCAAAATTTATAACTGTTCATAAGGCATTTAAACATAAATTAGTTTTTAAATCCAATTGAAGTGCCGCCGTCAAAACATTCTTGTAGTATAAACCTTTTATTCGTAGTTAACAATAAAGCTTTTAAAGCATCAATAACCCCAAAGCAAGCCGTCGTTAATCCTCTCTCAGGTAGATAAATTCTTAGAAAAGTTGTAAAATTTAACTTCGAGTCATCGACCTATTTACTAATGGAAACTTGAATTTAATGAATTGTAAAACGCTTCGACTAATTAAATAATTCGATTTATTAAATTTCGAGTTATTGACATAAAAATATTAACGTTGAGATAGGCAAGTCCTAGGGAAACTGGTTCGAGTTCGAGCTATCAAAAATTCGGCTTATCGGAGTTCGACTTATGGAAGTTCGACTGTATTTTTAAATGTAAAGTCGCAAAGCGGCAAATTCAAAATTAGTGAAATTTGTTTCACCATAACAACGTTCAACCACACATCTTTAGTAACTCGTCAAAAATTATTCGAGCTTGGTTAAGAATCTACCATATAACCTTCACAAAATTCTTTAACCTTCCGCATACTAGGTGACTAAATGTTACATGCCATACTAGGTGGGGTTTGACATACCCCGAAAATAAAATTCAGAAAATTGTACTTTATGACAGTTGAATGATAAGAAATATATTTTAATATCCAATAATGAATACGTTTAAGCAAAACACATATTTATTTATGCATTAGAATAGACTTTTATTAATAAACATACAAAAACTTAACTTTTTCTTCAACTTATAAACTGTTGAGTGATTGAGTACTAAATTCTAATGACACGTATCAATTACGATACCAAATATTAAGAAAATCTAACAAGAATTTCATTCTTGCCCCTTTATTGAAATACAAATTAATTTCACGGCAATTTCTTAATAATTCGCAATAATTTAGACCAATACATTACAGGAAAAATTAATTAAATAATTTTAATCGTTCCCTCTCACTTGCATTGACAAGATTATTGTATCTTCTCGCTCCCTTCCACTCATTGCTATGGTAAATACGTTTTTCCAATATAAAATCCATATTTACTAAATTAAATTATAATTTTTGATTTGAAGGAGCGCACGGTAAATTATCCAAATGTAATAAATACGAGGATGTGCGCATTCGAGCGAAAAGTGGCACATTTCCGAGCGAGGGAAGCAAATGAAACGCGACGCGGAGCGGCTCGCTTCATTTTCCCGAGATCGGAATGTGCCACTTTGAGCTCGAATGTGCACACTCGGTTCAAAGCTCGATTACCAAACGTCCCGTTTTAACAAAAAAAAAATTGTTCACCTACTACACGGAAGGTTAAACGGTAAAAAAAAATGGCCACCATGAGGTCCTAAAATCCCACTTGATTCGGTTTTTGACTAGTAGGACCAGAAGTTTGTCTAACATGATAAAAGCTCATGGAACAAAATGGTACATTTATATAATATTAATTAAAGTCCATTCTCTGTATAAAAAAAATGTGTTTTATTTCAAACTAAAAAACCGTGATTACTTTCTTGCCAACTTTAGCTTATTTCTCGATTAAATCAAGAATATCGGCCCTAAATCTATTTAAATTTCTAGGTTGGTGGTTCACGTTTGTTGCCAGTAAGGTGGATGTCCCCAGAGAGCGTAATGTACGGCCGTTTCACCCTGGAATCGGACATTTGGTCTTACGGAATCATTTTATGGGAAATCTACAGCTTCGGCAAGCAACCCTATTATGGGCACTCGAACGAAGAGGCCGTCAAATTGATCCTTCAAGGAATTATGCTAATGCCCCCAGATAATTGCCCGACGATCATCTGCGACCTTATGAAGAGCTGTTGGAAGACCGAACCAAGAGACAGAATCAAATTTTCAGAGATCTACGATAAATTAGAGAAGTTTTACAATAGTGAAGAGTTAACTAATAAAAACGAGTGCAAATTTAATTTCGAAAATGAATTTAAGACGACGAGCGTGGGAAGTATTAAAAAGTTACCTCGTCCACCGCCTTTGTTGCCGATCACGCCGAAAATTGATCTTTTGGATAACGATGGCTATTTAATGCCAAAGGAAATAAAAGAGCCTGTTAAATATTTAGACGTACAACCTGTGACCGACTGACTTTAAATAATAAGATTTGTGCTATACAAAGACGATTTTTCAAGAGTAAACATTTGTAAAGTGAACAGGGTCCTCGAAAAGTGCCTTCGTATTATGGAAATGTTTGATCAAATAATGGTCGACTATTTTGTAAAGTTTTGCTCAGATATTTAAAAAAAATCGAATTACATTTTCGCGAGTAAGTTAGTAAGCCAGATGTTCTACGAGAATTAAAAGATAATCTTATATAAAATTGTTGAATTTTTGAAAGATTTAAGAGTAGTTCAAAAAATTAATTTGTTAAGTGAAGGCGGACGATCATTGTGCAATTATTTGTTTGTAAATATTGTGTTATACATTTTTTTTATAGTTTAATCATTGAAATCGTACCTAATTAAATTTAAGGCTTTCATTCTATTGCCATCTGTGAGCGACTTTGAGAATTTCAGTGCGTTTGAATTTAAAGCTTTTTGTTCGCTTTTATCCAAAATCGTTTTAAACAATAAAATCATTCCTCGATAAAATGCATCGAATCAATTAAGCAAATATGTGCAAATAAGCAACTGCGAAAGAAGTTAAAAAATTGCGATTGCCAGTTTAAGGGGCGCCAAATTCATATGTTTAAAGCACCTAGCATCTTAAATGCTGGAGCGAAGGGGCGCCAATGACAAGTTTTTACCTAGGCTCGAAAAAATCTTAGATTCGCGGCCGCATACTACATAAAAAAGTTACTTTAATATCAATACACTACTTCTGAAGTTAAATTTATTATATTTTTAAATATTATATTTCATAAAAAAAGTATTTAATAATTTCTGAACGACGCCATGAATCATATTTGTTTCTACTCACTTCCAAGTCAAGCAACATTAACAGTGACGACACGCGTTATATGAATTTCCATATTTAACAGTTGTTTATTACCTGCAGCATGCAATTATATTAATTCCTCTGATTTTTAATAAGTTATTTTAACAATTAATAAATACGGTACATATTTCTGTTATTAATACCGTATAATACCGTGATCTAGTACTGGTAACGTTTTTTCTGTGGAATTAGTACTCGATCAACTACTATACAAATGACACGTCAAAATATACTATAGCACATGAAAAGAATGACGTAATATCATTGTATGTCAAAAGGTCCACCTCATTGTTTTGAAATATTGCTGTTGATTTATTAATTGAAATATTATTAATTTTATATCTTAAAACCCTTAATCAATAAAAAGAAAAATAAATTTGAATAGCTAGCTTTATTTTGTTCAACGCCAAAAAATAGTGATCAGGATATAGCATCTCTTACCTTACAAATAAAATCATTGAAATTGCTTCACAATATAATTTCGTTTTTAAATGTTTAACTAAATTCAAGAAATAGAAATTGACAGAAACTCGTTCAAAATATATCTTTCCTTGCCATACTCACTTAGCAAACAATTTTGAAAATCATTCACTCCTCATAACCATTATTTAACTAAAACCTTTTGTGTTATGTAAATTTCCAATATCAAATTAAAACACTAAGTACCAGAAT
Organism: Sinopyrophorus schimmeli; assembly: GCA_036325965.1. NCBI lineage: Eukaryota > Metazoa > Arthropoda > Insecta > Coleoptera > Elateridae > Sinopyrophorus > Sinopyrophorus schimmeli. The sequence goes on from JARFIZ010000202.1 coordinate 2,180,920, forward strand.
TTGCATGTAATTAAACAAAAACATTTCTAAAACATGTAACTTACTTTTTTTAGTCAAATGATTCAATGAATATGTGTTATGGAGGTAATAATTATACTTATAATTATTGCAATAGAAACACAGCTATTAAATAATTGCAAAATTAACAGGCACCTTCAGTACTGTTCACATAAAAATATATTTCACACTAATGTCCAGTTTAGTTTTTCTCTTTTACTGATATCATACTTATGGTTTAATCAGTTTTTTATATATTTCGTGACGTGTGCGCAAAAACTGCATTGCTCGAAATAATCAAGGCTTATCGCTATCAAACTATACCTGTGCTTGGAAATGCCTACAAATAAATTTACCTTCAGAAAATGTATTTTAGTACGACGTGATTTAATAAGCACTATTGATTTTCAAATTAATCCATTGCAGTAGAGTATTAAAATAACTAAGATGTGTAATAATCCAAAAATGCTACGTTTTTTAACTTCTAATGTTGCTATTTGTTCATAAAACGAAATATTTATGTAATTAATCCTAAGCGCAAATGTTGCAAATACCTCTAACTGTACTGACTGTCTATTTTTTTATTAATATTAAGATTTATATTTATTTTTTATTTAGAAATATAGCTAAAATAATTAAGTGCCAAAATGTACTGTTTGTATTCAAAATGTGATGTTTCTTTTGTAAAAATCTAATCTTATGAAAGAAAAGATAGCAGCTTTGAATCTTAATGTAAATATGATGTCATTACTGTTAAAAATGTTCCACAAATACCAAAGAGTAAACAGGGTCGATGTTTTAAATTATTTAATTGTTTATTCCATATTTGAATTACCATTTAAGATTTACAAAAAAAATAAATAAAAACGAATTATTCTGTATGTAAACTGTGCATCAAATAATTAAAATGATGTAATAAGTCTTTAAACAATTCGTTCAATTTTTAAGCCCTATTTCAAAATGAGTCAATAATATCCAACTTATGCAATTTAAATCTCTTTTCGTAAGAAGTTAGCAAAGATGTGTTAAAGGTTTTTTTAATAATTTTGAATACAACTGGTAACAAGTTTTTCGAAAATTTGTCTGCACCCGTATTGAAGAAAAAATCAAAATGTTTTTAAAAATTTAGTCAAAAAATTGTCCCTTAAAATATGAAATTGCTTATAAATTAAGTCTCAATTCCATCCTTTTTCGATTCAGCAGCTATTTTAGCTGCTTTAGCCGCTTTCTCGGCTTTTTTCCTAAACCTACAAAATACTTTCAAAAAACTTAAATAAAATATAAATAAAGTGGCATACATTCGAAGTGTTATTATAGGCATAATTCTTATATTCGGATTCGGCTTCGTCATGTCTCTTTGAATAATCCTTCTTTTGATATCACTAGCTCCAGATTCAACTTCATATTTTGAGTAAGTATCAATTTCATAAGTTGTCCGTTCTTTAATCCAAATTCGCAAATATTCATTCGACATAATGTAACTCATATTCACATGTCTGTCCTAAAATTGTACAAATTACAAATGCAATTACAAATTACATTTTAAACTAACGCGTTCGTAAGATGGAATGAAGCCTGTCTCTCCATTTTCCCTTGCTTTGGACGATATTATACAATCAGGCCTTCGACTTGGAACTGTTGGAGTCCACTTCAATCCAACTTTCTTCATTATGTTTTAAACAAAAATTCATTAAACCAAATTTTGATAGATTTCATATATTTTGATTTTGTTTTGTGGCCCCTATTTTAAATTAGATTAATAGCTTTATAAGTTGGATTCATTGCCTTAGTTACAATTGAAGAGTCACTAAAACAAATCCTGATATAATCTAATTCAGTGCTTTTTCATTTATTAACTAATTTACTGTATTTTTTTATACATTTATACGAAATCTGCATTTTGAATTTAAACTTATAGTTGTAACAAGTTTCCACATTTAGAAGAACAGTAAATTAAAATATAATCGTCATAGTCTGTGATAAGGAAAAGCTACGGCACATGTACAAACGCTCTTACGTAATATCATTACAATAAATACTACTTCGAGAACTAACTGATAAATATTGCAATACGGCAGATGAACCAAAACACATTTATTACATGTATAATGTAAATGTTACAAAATTAAAAATAACCTTAAAAGAAAGTTAAAAATATACTTAAAATGGTGTTCTAAACAAACCCCAATCTTAAGATCAATTTTTAACTACTCAGGAATGTAAAAATCTTTTTTAGTACAGTATTGCAATAATTATTCTTAACCAAATTGGAAGGTGAAGCCTCCTGGGAAACCGCCAGCTCCAGCTGAACTAAAACTAAATTCTGTGCCACTATGTCCAGGGCCACCAAAGAACGTTTGGAATATTTGGGTAGGGTCAATATCAGCTAAAAAGAAACAATTAACTGGAGCTCATACAATACCTCTTTAACTTACTATGCATTCCTCCATCAAAATCGTCCATATCCTGACCATTATCATAACGAGCTCTTTTTCTTGCGTCTGATAATACTCCGTACGCTTCTCCGACCTCTTTAAACTTCTTTTCTTGTTCTTTTTTCTCAGTATCGGTAGCATTTGCATGTCTGTCTGGATGATGAACCAATGCGCGTTTTCTGTATGCTTTTTTAATTTCATCATCAGTCGCTAAACGATTGATACCCAATATTTTATAGTAATCTTTCTGTTTTGATCTTTTAAGTGCTTGTTTGGCATCTTGCAGGAGTTTCTTATTATCTCTACTTTTATCCATCTTGCATGCTTTTTCGTAATCCTTAACCGCTTCGTCGTATTCGGCGAGATCCATGTAGCATTTAGCACGTCTAAGGAGAGCCTTGAGATAGTTTTCATCAAGGTTTAACGCTGCTGTACAATCGGCAATTGCATCCTTAAGTTTAGTAAGTCTAGCTAAAACGGTGGCACGGTTAAAGTACAATTTTGCATTTGTTTTCTTATTCAGTGGATCAATTTCGAGCGCCTGTGTGTATAAATTGATAGCTTCTTGAAATTTGCAACTTTTATACGCTTCGTTGCCGTCATCCTTCTTCTTCTTTAGTATTTTAGCCCGCTTGTAGGCATCCATTGCCTTTTTATGGTCTGGAGCTAAGCGCAACACCTGTTGGAAATGATTGAGGGCGCTGTCTATGTTGTCTTCATAAAACAAACAAATTCCTCGAACGTAAATCGCATCCGCATTGCCTTTATCACTGTGTAAAATGGTGTTTGCTATTTCCTGCGATTCTTGATACCTAAAAAATTATCATTATTACCGAATAGATTGTTCAAAATTAGATTTTTACCTGCCCAAAAATGCTAAACATTCAGCTTTAGTGGTTTTGTACCGAGCACAAGTTGAAGCTTGATCTAAACATCGGTCCATACAATACACAACTTTTCTGTAGTCTTTTTTTTCGTAAGCTTTCATCGCTTCTCCTTCATATTGTTTTAAAACACACAAAGCCTTTTTTTCATGAACGGCAAAGCTTCCCGTTGTGTCCAACTCGATGATCTTTTTAAGCGATTGTTCGGCTGTCATTAAATCGCCAAGTGCTATACTGCATTTTAGTATACGTTGATATCCTTTAATAAAGTTGTCGTCCAATTGTACTGATTTACGTGCATCTTCAAGTGCTTCTCGGAAGTTATTTAGCATAATGTAGCAAGCAGCTCGGTTTCCGTAGTAAGGGGCCGTTTCTGGACATAATTCAATGGCTTCAGTGTAGAATGGAAGAGCATTACGGTATTGTTTAACCTTAAAGAACATATTGCCAGTTTCCTTTTTTAATTCGCCCATTCTGAAAAAGAAACGTCCCAACATGTAGATTATAATTCAATTCTGCACGGATTTAATTTTAAATTAAGTACAAGTGACACCATCTGTCTGCCATTTTATATACTAATGCGAACACAAGGCAATTCAAATATATTAAGCCAATTTTTCAATTAATTATTACAAAAAGGGGCTTTACAAACAACGTTATAGGTAGTACTCTAATATTACACTTAAACAACCCTCCTCGATGACACTATAAATAAAAATAGAATTATTTATGAAATGTGCGAAACGTACAAGTCTCTAAAAGTAACTTTTGATTTTTTGTTGTCTTCATCTGTGAAATTTTGCATTCTACAAAACCGTAATTCATTTTCTAAAAAATTGACATTTAATTTAAATCAAAATTAATAAAACTGACATTATACCTATATCAATAGTTTCTTGATTTTGATTATAAAAGAAAATTGGTCCTATTTTCACTAATAAAAGACTAACAAGAAAATATTATTAATTTCTTGCGGCCTTCTACAGCATCCTTGGGACACATCAAAATGATAACGATATTTAGTTAAGTTTAATGACCAACAAAATTGCGGTGTAGGTTTATTGAATAAATTCCATGTGGGTGGTTGTTTTCCCTTTTTAACAAGACGAAATGCAAGTGCCAGGTAACGGTTCATTATTTAAAAATTATTATGATTCATTTTAAGGTCGTCTACGGATCTATACAAAGTTGAAAAGGATATAGAACAAACTTTTTATTTGTTGCACCTCAAATAAAGAAAGTCGTTCAAAAATAGTACAACACGAAAAATAAACCTGAGGTGATACTTTGTGTGTTATTTTGCGATACAGTAGTCCCTGAAGACTAAAATAATTGTGCATTTTTTCCTCGTTTCTAAAAATGTTTTAGTGACTTTGGTAAATTTCAAATTGATGAAGCAAAAATTACCGTTTTGTCTTTGATCATGTAATGATGATTGAGATAATTCTTATAAACTGAAGACTGTACAACAAATCAAGGATCAGTTTTCAAAATTTTGAATGCATGTAAAATTTCAAAATTAGCAAATGAATAATAGCTTTTAAATTAAATCATTACAATTTTTTCTTTTTTTATGAATAATAAAAACGTTTTATAAGATATAACAAACAGTAGTTTTTTATACATATAGTTTAGTGTTTATACGATTTTTTACGAGTACAACTGCTTTACCATAGACAATGCTAATGCAATTGTAAATATCTGTTTTGAAGCTTAACATCTAAAAAAAATATAGAAATCTAAAAAAGAAATTCTATATGAATAAAATGAACTTGAACTTAAAAAAATCGATTAATGACTACAGAAACTGATTTACATTTAGCTAATATTGGTGGTAACGCAGTGGACACACTGAGTTTATCATAATTTCACATAAAGCCCATATTAAAAGCAAAATGGTCAAAAATATTAAATAAAACATTATGAAAGCAGGTAGCCTCTACGCCTGATAAATTACAAAGCATCTTAAAAAAAACAAATTACTTACAAACAAATACAATTTATTTTAAACTATTTTCCATTTTACTTATACATACTAATTACAAGTGTCCCGAGACTTCTCTCTCATTAGTGTTCTGTGTTTTTCTAGTTTATAAAAATATAAATATAGAGAATAATGAATTTCTGCGACAAACCAGTCTGAAAGAGACTGAACACTGAGGAGGAAGAAAATCTATAAACTGAAAAATTGCAAAAAACTAAATATTTTTCTAATTTTGATTAAGCATTTTCAAATTATAAATACAGTGGAAACTCGATTATCCGGACTAATTATTGTTGCAGCTCATTCGGATAATCGAAAATTCGGTTAATTGAAAATGAAAAAAGTAAAAAATTATGAAAAATAAGCGAAGCCCAAAGGAGACAGTTTTAGAATTACTTGATTTTTTTTAAAGTAAATTGATCATTGTGAATCACGCTTAAAACCGAGTGTGCACATTCGAGCTCAAAGTGGCACATTCCGATCTCGGGAAAATGAAGCGCGCCGCTCCGCGTCGCGCTTCATTTGCCTCCCTCGCTCGGAAATGTGCCACTTTTCGCTCGAATGCGCACATCCTCGTTTTATTCAATTTATCTATATTAATATACTCTCTTTAAATGAATGAATTAAATTTATTTTAGTAAAGTATTGATTTCATGGTCGAAAAACGTTTTTACCATACCACTGAGTGGAAGAGAGCGAAAAGATACGACAATCTCGTCGATGCGAGTGAAATAGAACGATTAGAACTATTGAACTGATTTTTGTTAGGTTTATTGGCCAAAATTGTTGTGACCCACGCTTAAAACCGAGTGTGCACATTCGAGCTCAAAGTGGCACATTCCGATCTCGGGACAATGAAGCGCGCCGCTCCGCGTCGCGCTTCATTTGCTTCCCTCGCTCCGAAATGTGCCACTTTTCGCTCGAATGTGCACATCTTCGTATTAATTGGATTCGACTATATTAATAACAAATCCTTCAAATCCAGATTTTCTATTCGGAAAAAGTTTTCGCTTGAAAGTGCACCTACTCCATAATAATTGAATTTGCCTATCTTATTCTTCTCTCTTACAAATAACATTAATTAAATCAAACTGAACTAAATGTACCACTTCTCGCTTTTCTTTTAATTAAAAATTACAGTAGTGTATTTTTACCAAAAACCACATTTCTAATTTAGTACTTTTAAACTAAACTAAATGAGAGACTTAATCGTACATGAAAAAAAATACTTTAACTTTTCCAAATTTTGACTCTTATTTCCCAACCTTTTTTTTAACATATCCCACTCAAGTCATTCTAAAATTTTTATGCACCCCCTATGTAACTATGTAAATATTTTTTTATATTTAAAAATTGAATGAATCCATAAATGAAGTCTAATTACAACAGTGTATACAAAATGTGCCTTAAAACTAATTTGTTTATAATTTTTACAAAAATGAAAATTACCCAAAAATATTTGGAGACATTAATTTTGACATATAAACCTTCAACAATCTGCAAAAGATGATATAAAAATCAACTAGTCGATTTTTAGTGGCCCACTTCAGAAAATTTGACTCATATACAATTTTAATTAATCAAAAATTCGAATTAGTAAACATTCGAAAGTACACCAAAAAATATTTTTATCAAACTCGCTACAATTAGGCGTGGGGAAGAGCACTATAATAACTTATCAAAAGGAATAAAATATCTAACCTTTTTCAAACAAAAAATAGATCTAATTTATTCGACTTTTAATTTTTTAAATTGAAGAATAAAATAATAATATAGGCAAATCCAATAAATACGAAGATGTGCGCATTGGAGCGAAAAGTGGCACATTTCCAAGCGAGGGAGGCAAATGAAGCGCGACGCGGAGCGGCGCGCTTCATTTTCCTGAGATCGGAAATGTGCCACTTTGAGCTCGAATGTGCACACTCGGTTTTAAACACGATTACAAAGCCTCCTGTTTTAACAAGAAAAAAGTTGGTCAAATTGTATATGTTTACAAAAAACGCAACAAATATTAATCACTAAATAAAACAGTCTCACATTATGTTAAAATCAACAAAGCAAAAAAACACTGTATAGTGCGAAATACAAAATAAAATATTTATTAAGAAATACCGAGGTTTAATTTTCGCAACGAGTCCGAACGCGGTTTACAATCCGGATAATCGCGAATCCGTATAACTGAGGTCCGGATAATTGAGGTTTCAGTGTACCTACATTGTAAGTTATAAACATGATGCGGTTGAGTGTATGTGTATTTTATGATCCACTCCAAATACTAATAACAAGGATGCTTTGTCTTTTTGTAAATAGAACTCAAACCTATAATGTGGCTCTTTCAATCTAATTTCTTCGTAATGAACAAAATAAAGATATAAATAAGTCTCAAAAAATCGAAATTACTCCATGTGCTTGCATTTTTTTTAATGATTTCCAATACAAAGACCTGGAAATGAATTAAATTACATGAATCACATCCAATCAGTGACAAAAAGAATGTATAATAAATATAGTCAGATAAAGTGATGTTTTCAAAATAAAGATTCTTCTGACGTGGTGTAATACAATAAACGGTCAGTAACTGATTAAAATTTAAAACAACGTAATTAATCCATTATAGATTCAAAATTTGGGTTATACAACCTGGTCCAAGGTGCATGACCTTTATTTACGTTAGCCATTAATTAAGTAAATCATAACAGAAAATCAACAGATCATGCACCGTGTTTAAACCACTAACTTTCCAAAACACGCTGATGACAAAAATAAGGATCGAAATTGATCGAGAGCACTCTTTTACAACATGAAACCCATACATCATACAAAGCAAGCATAGGGGGTTAGAATATAAGCAAAATACTCACGCTTCGGGGTTTGTTATTATAATTTCCTGGCTATCCTCACACTCCATTCCTAATTCACTCGCAACTTCCACCATTTCGTCCAGAAGGAAAGCACAACTATTTGAAAAGCGACTGCGTACAAAATTGCCTTGACGTTTGCGAGGTTTTTCCTTGATCCTAAATTTTTCCTGCGAACCAGACTGCAGCTGCCATCCTGCGTCGATTCGCTCAACTTTGCATCTCGGTATCACTTGGCGCGTTATTTTGAATAGCATGTGAACAATCAGCCATGAAAGGACGAATAATTTAAAAAAACTTTTTAAAAACAAAAATAAAATTGACATAATCAAAACTGAAACAGATTCAACATGCCTGATAAAAGACCCTTTGAAATTGTTCTTAAAGATATTAACAAGTGTGAAACAAGGCTTGATAAATATGTTCTACCTTCTACCACTAATCCCATACCATTACCGAAAGAAGTTCCAGTAGAAGAAAACCAATCTGAGCCAACCGAAGAAGTTGTTGAGATACATAAAAAGAAGAGCAAAGAAGAACCTTTATCAGAAGAACAAGCATTACAATTGGAATTATTAAATGCTAGAAATCTAAATTTAGAAAAATTTGCTGCTTTTGCTGATCAACAAGTTAAAGATAATCCCAAAATATGTGTATGGGACTTTATGCCTCAAGAAGCAGTTCAAAATTTAATAAAAACAACCAATAAACAAGAAATCCGTCGAATCATTCGTATAACACTAACTTATTCAACTTTAGTTACATTAAATATATTTTTTTAGACAATAAAATGCAATTAGAATACCCAAAAGGGGCAGCTCACATTTTATACATAGAATTGATGTATTCTGTTGTACAATTTTGCCAAAAATCTAAATTCAATATAAAGCAAGCAGGAACAGTTTTGTCCATCTTTTATTTAACTCATAAATATTTTTTAAGTTCTTTATATACAACCCCTGAAAAAGCGTATAAGTATTTTAAAGACTACATGATTCTGCACTGTTTTGATGTAATTATTTTCAAAGTAATTATCGAAAGAGATTAATTAAATTAATATTTTTAGTGCCCCCCGGACAGTATTGAATTGTTTAACTATGAAGAGAGCAAAAAAGTAATGCTGTATTTCTGCAAACTATACTTAAGAAATCTTCCTTTAATTCGTCTATTAACGCTACCAAACTTTGCCTTTTGTTTAAATTATGAAATACCACCTGACCCCTTCGAAGGAAAAGCTGATAAAGGCAAAAAAGGAAAGAAGTAATATTTTAAATACATATTTATACATATCAAAAAAATCTAGAAATATATAAAAAAGAAATATTTAAGTGTATAAACTCAAAACCATTTGTAAATATTAGTAATACAAATTTACTATATAAAATAATTCAATACTGATTATAAACGTCTTTTATGTCTTTTACTCATCGCGAGTTACCGCATAATCGTCGCACATTTTACTTTGCCAATACTCATTAGTCTTTTGCAATTCCTCCGTTATTACTTCTACTTTTTTTACCCAGTTTGCCGAAGAATCACCATCGTCTAATGAGTCGTCTTCGTTCTATCGTCATTTTGAATTTTTAAATAGTCAAAAAGTTATCGAAACACTTACTTCATAATAGTACCAATCTGGATTACTCATTGAGCTTTTCGAAGGGCTCTCTGCACAAGAACCAAGCGATGTAATACTCCACGTAATCGCCTGTTGACTTGTACTAGGATTACTACCACCCCTTTGTCTTCCTTTGCAGCATTTACACTTCATATTGTCCATTATTCTGAAATTGTTATAACAATATATTACTTTGTCTTGAGGAAATATTTCAAAATAAACAAGAGATGAATTTCATGCCATAATATTGTTAGTAAAGATGTTGATGGTAATAAAAACTATGTGTTAGTAAAAAATTAGTTCCGCAAAACTGCATTCATGCTTAAACTGAAATTCGACTTACGCAACCTTTTGAGTTAATCTTTCAATAGTATTATTATCATCCCTAATCTTTTGTTGAATTTGTTCGTTAATAAAAGTTTGGTCTTCAAGCCAATTGCGAACATTATTTACAACATTACGACTTTCAACACAAATTTCATCCCTGTTAAGTTTCGACTCAATAAGATCCGTTTCTAATGAAACTACCGACTTGAGGAGTTCCTGATAGCTGTGATTCAAATTGTTGTAAGCACAATGAACCGCCTGCAATTCCTTCTGCATCGCTACATTTTTAGCGGCCAATTGATCCCGTTCTATTTGTAAGCCATTCATTTCTCCTAAGCACTGCTGGAGCTGTCGACCAGCCACTGTGTGGTGTTGTTCATAAGCAACTGAATTGTTCTGCAGCTCACAGATTTGACGACAAAGAGATTCGTTCTATAAATTAATCAATATAGCTTACATTACTGTGTTAAAATCAATCGTACCTCAACTTGAAGTTGTTGGTTTTGTTGTAAAAGACGGTTTAATTTTTCTTCTACTGCTGCATAATCTTGTGGGCCGTTTATATGGGATACTTCTGTCGCTTTTAATTTACCAATCTGAGTTTTAACTAAGTTCAACTGTTGGTCTTTGAATTTTAAGTCCTTCTTAAGACAGCAACATTCTGATTGTAATTGTGCGACGTAATCGTTTAGACATAATATCTGATTTTGAGAAACTTGCAGTTTATCGCTTAAGTCCTTTTTAAGTTGTCCTTCTTGTCGACTCAAGTCTGTAGATTGAGCTTGAGATTTATTATAGTTTTCTTGTAAACATCTACAAGCGTTTTCACTCTTAGCTAATTTGTCTCGTAAGTCTTCGATCTAAAATAAAAATGATAATATCTATCTAATTTTTTTATACAATTTAAAACTAACAGTGCATTGCAATTGACACACATCTTGTTCGTATCTCATTTTATAGTCACCAACTTTTTGTTTCAGGCAAGACAAGCTGCAATTCTGTGCACGATACTCATTTTCTAATCGACCATAATCATCCATTTTTTGTTGCAAAAGACCTTTCATCATCAACAGTTTGTCCTTTAAATCTGTTAAATTGCATTTACAAAGATCTATTTCTTGTTGGCAGTAATCAGTGCGTTCTTCATTCCTTGAGTAGTTTTGTTGGAAATCGTCTATGTGTTGGAAGAGATCGGTAATTTCAGTTTTTAATTCGTTATTTTGACAAACACTCCAACACAATTTCTTTTGTGCGTCGCGCAACATTTCCTGGCATCTCTCTAGTTCGCGACTTTTTTCATTAAGCATTTTTTGAAACTCTTCAATGCGAGCCCCATCGATTTCATTAATTTTAGATTCTCTCAATAGTTCTTGCCTTGCTATGTCTGCTTGTGTTTGTAATTCGTCATTGGAAGCTTGCATTAATATGAATGATTCGTGCAATCCTTTAGCATCGTTCTGAAAAATTTGAAGTGTTGAGGCACGTAAAAAATAATCAATGATTATGTATACTTACAACTATTCTTTTCATAGCATTGCATTCGCATTCCAAAGATACAATTTTTTCTTTAAGTTGTATATTTTCACTTTGAAGAGACTAAAGTAATATTTAATATTAATACATTTAGAAGTGAGACTAAATTACATTGTTACAAAGCGGAATTAAAGCGAAGCAAGCTATAAATTTATTGCAATTAATTCTAAATTAAAATACCTGATCACATTTGAAAATACATTGGTATTTTAATAACCTGGTTTCCAGCATTGCGAGATCTTGAATGCATTCAAAATTCTTCACTTCTAAGTTTAAATTAGTCTCTTGTAGTGCTGCTATTATTTTTCTTAATTTCTCTATCTATAATAATAAAATAATTAATAAATTAATGAATATAGATACAACAAAAAATAATTAAAAATTTAACTATAACATTAAATAAACATACCTGTAAACAATAATTTAAATACAGATTTTCAAAAGATGTTAAATCATTTTTTAAATCAATAACACTAACTATAAGTTCTTCCATCTAAAATCAAATTAATTAGAAATATAAAATCCAAACACAAAGACTTAAAAAAATACCTACATTAAGCAATAACTACACACATGCCCTTAATGATATTATAATCAATCCTCTGTTTTTCAATCACGATTATTCTAAAAAAAATACTAACTACCAAATTATATGAATTAAAGAATTGTTTCATAAATGTTATATTCCTAACTATTGAAACTCATACAAAAATAATGCATAACAATTTTAGACACAGAGTTCAATTTGAATAACAAAAATACTGGAATAAGATGAAACGTTAATGCTAATTGCATTTTATTCAAATTGATCTGAGAAAATTTATTCTACTTAACAATAGTCATATTGTTTTAAAATAAGTTAGTAAATGATTAATAAATAAATAAATAAATATCTCTTAAATAATTTAAAATTTTATGTCTTATTTTATTAATAAAAGCTTCCTAGCATTTAGAGTTAGATTTAATAAAACTTCTAATTGGTTGATTTATAATTTAACTACAGTTCCTAGGATAATCAACCAAACGGAAGCCTTTTTGATTTGGCTAACTTTGAACTATAACTCTTAAGTACATATTAACAAAAATAATATAAAGCATTTTAAAGACTGTTAAAAAGTGCTTTTTTAACGATAAAAACCATTCAATAATTGTTAAATACTTAAATCACTCCATCAGTCTCGTTAAGTTTAAATTGTAAGTACTACAAACCTGTACCCATGCAAAAAGATTGATCAAACATCGTGCACAGATTGATTGTTAGTATTGGGTTTAGAAGAAGTTCCAAGCCACCTCGTTGCCCATCCAAAACTCACTTCGCTTGAAGTTTTTTGTTGTAACTCATTCAATAGTTTTTTAGCTTCGACCAAGGCTTCTTGTAAATTTGATATCGTCACTCTTTGCTGTTGTATCTTAAAATTTTATTCAATTACATGTTAATAAAACTAATTAAAATTAATTACCTCAGTGTTAGCTTTTTCTTGTGATGCTTCCAGTATTTTTATTGTATTTTGATATAAATTTACCTTGAATTAATTTATAGATTTGCTTTAAGATCAAACTACATAAGCTTTCAGCATGCAAAAAAATTCCTAATTACTGCTGCTCTAAATTGGAATGAATTAAGATATCTAAAATACTTACGTCATCTCCTGATGATTTTGATGCTTTATCTAATTCATCGATCGTTTCTTTTAAATTTGAGACCTCTTGGTTGTGCATGTCTCGTTCAGCCTCCATTTCGGCTCTTAACTGTAAAAATGATAACCAAAGTAATTTCAACGTTAAATAAACTTAAAATTATGTACCTTTTCTATTTCCTGTACGCATGCTGACGGACAACTATCCTAAAAAAAATATATTCTTTGAACTTAAAAAATTTAAAAATAAAGTTTATACTTTTATGCTAGGACAAAGATCATCTATTGCTTCGGCAATTATATGTACGGAACCTGCTTTTACGATATCCGAATCACTTGATCTCCAAGATGGATCAGAAGCAGTTAATGTAATTTTCTGAATCTCTCTGGATGCTAAATCTTTTTCTCGAAGAGCTTCTTGTAAAGCTTCTATGGTTTCATTCTGAGCTTGGGTCTAAAAAATGCGTTTTTAAGTAAAGATGCGCCAAATATGCGATTTGAGCGAATTAACGAAATACCGAATAAGCCGAAGCGATTTACAAATCACACAAAAAAATTAAAAGAAGTAATATTCATATTTCGATTGATTCATATTCTTTGTAGATTACATGTTCCTCAAATAAAGTTAAAACATTTAAAAAAATGTTGTATTAAATTTCAATCAATAGCTTGACAATAATTTAATAATTAAAATATAATTACCATAGACTCACTCATTCGACGTGCAGATTCAATTTCCACATTTTTTTTCTTCTAAAATTATAATTTAAAAAAAACACTATAAAAATTTTAAGCAAATCATAAAATAATTCACATTATCTATTTTCAGTTTCTCAATTGCCTCTTTGTTGTCTTTTTCCATTTTCGTATATTTCTCAGTTTCCGCATTACGCTGGGTGGTAATTTTATCTATAATTTCCACACTTTCTCTATGTTTCTTTTTATACTCATCCCGTTCTACCATCTGAAAAAAGTTATTAGTTTTTTATAGGTGTTTATTAGTAAATAACTTACATAATTATTTGCTTGTTCGTAAAACTTTTCAAGTTCCCGATTTGCTTGATAAATTGTATCCTTTAAAGTGCGATTCTCATCTTCGAATTCCTTAAACTAAAAAGGATTTGTTAAAATTACTTTTAGTAAGTATTTATGTGCACACTTGCCTTTTGCCGTAGTTCCGCACAATCCTCTTCACTTTCCACACTTCTCTGAAACAGAAAAAAATAATTAAAATCTTATTTAATTAATTCAGATAACACTAAACGTACGTTTGTTATGTTTTTGCTAATCGGTGGTTTATTCATAGCACAATAACATAATCTCTTAAGAAATTTTTTGTACTCCCTTTGATGCTTTGCTGAAGTACATTTGCTCATAGCTTCGAGCGCACATAGCTATAAAATTTTGATCTACATAAATATTGAAATTTATTTATAAACAACTCGTTAAAGAACATACGGACTTCGAGGCAATAGGACGACATTCTTTCATTTTCTTATAAAAAAATTTAACATTTTTCGATAAGTATTTAATTAATTCGCGCTGATTCAAAATGTGCTTTTCTTTACTGTGCAAATCTTGTAAAAGCACATCGATTTCTTTGCCCATTAAAAATAATAATTGACACTCGTTATCCGCAATTGCTTTAGCATAATCGGTCTCAGTTTTCATAATTGATTTATCAGTACTAGGAGGCGCATTTAATTTTAACCAATCTTCATAAACATTTGATTTTTCTATTTTATGCATCGAACAGTTACATTTGCAATTTAATAGATTCACCGATTTGTTCTGAAATAAATATTTTTGATTGCAAATTTACCAAAAAAAAGTGGTAAGACTCACCAAAGAATCTCCTTTGCCTCGACCCATTTTACATAAATTTTATGAATTAAAAACCATCAAATTTAAGATCATTCGAAATTTATCTGTGACAAAATGTATGTCA
The DNA here is from genome assembly GCA_036325965.1 of Sinopyrophorus schimmeli. Lineage (NCBI taxonomy): Eukaryota > Metazoa > Arthropoda > Insecta > Coleoptera > Elateridae > Sinopyrophorus > Sinopyrophorus schimmeli. The sequence goes on from JARFIZ010000202.1 coordinate 2,196,138, forward strand.
GAAATAACAAATAAAATTTAAATATTCCTAAAATTTTTGTATTTACAAAAATAACTATGTATAAGTACATTCATATTCAAAAGCATCAATTGAATACGGTATTATTTTTTTAACATATCACAAAGTGTACCTATTTATCATGCTCTTAAATTGTTTTGTGTTAATTTACATTTTAAGATTGTAAGTTTTCTGACCATCAATAATAAAATTTTAAATACAATCTATTATAAATAATTATTATCACATAATAATAAATAAAAATATACATAACACTTAAGTGAACTAAACAGTTTGATTACGTTTGCAAGAATCATTATTCGTGACTTTTTTCTTAACAGTTCTTCCAAATGCATTTGGTTTCTTTTTGTTGTGCATTTCAAAATTATTCACAAAAGTCTTAACAGGAACTCCTTGCGAACCACCAATAAAATAATTACCAGCGGTTGCTTCACTAAAATTTTCGATTGTTCCATAAACATCGTATTGGTCTGGAATACCATAATATTCATGCAGCACTTTGTTAGCTGTTAACTTACTACGTGGTTTTTGACTTGTATAAAACTCATAATTATTAACGTAGCATTTAGTCCCATTTTTAGAAGCTCTTTGCTTTTTATAATAATAATGCGAATTGATCAATTGAAATAAGTCACAAGGATGACTGGCTGAAGTGGAGGAATCGGATTGTTGGGAGTTATTTATAATCTTATAACATCCAGACGTTTGAGGATTTGTAGTATATATTTTAGGAAAATAATGACTTTGATCTTTGGTTGTATCGAATAATATCGGAGGTTCCTGGTCTAATTGTTCGTTATAAACAAGCAAACATGGTTGAGTATAAGACATCTGCTTTAATTTGTTGGATGACTTCGAACACACCGATTTTAAAGGTTTCAAATTTGTCAATTCAGAAGCACCATTTGTTAGACAAAGATTGTTAGGATAAGTTTCTGGAATTTCTGTTACCATAGGAGTTGTTAAGGATTTCAGCTTTTCATATCTTGTGACCTAAGAATCAATTAGTTAATTAAATTTACGAAAATAAATATGAACTACGTTACGATATTCTATATTAAAAAGAGCTCAGAATAGGCGAGAGGTGCCATAAAAGAAACAATTTTCTAAAGTTACAAATTCCCAGTGGTGTATTAGCGATATGTGAAAAAAAATTGAACAAATTATAACTATATTTATTAAGTTTTAACAGAAAATTAAAAAAACCTTGTTTATTGCACCCATAAAAAAAATTAATCTTAAAAAGTTATTTCAAATATCACATTTACGACTAAACGATTTTGTATGGGACTTCCTTTCTTCGCTTCCATTACAAGTTTACCGAAATAGAGTTTGCCACATGTCTTACTAGAAATACACTAGGACACTTATTTAGAATTTTTCTGGCCACCCAAATTTTAATTTACAATAAATATAATTATTTAACAATTATTTTTCAAACACTTTCGTAACTGTTCTGGTAATTACTTCATACGGGCCTAAACTAATTTAAAAAAACTACACCCTTCGTAGACCCCAAAATTCCCGAAAAATTTTCCTCAACTTAAGTGTTATAAATGAATAAATTTCAACGATTATTAAACATGCGTCTAAGCATTCTACTTGCACACAAAGAAATGACTATTTTCTTATTACAAAGGCAAGTTAGATAAGATTTGACTAATTTTTATCTACAACCTGAAGATAAGTTCGACTGATATCAACACACCTTTTTTAAATAATGCTTTTGATTAAACTTTTAAAAATCAATACTAAGATCTATTTAAAAATTGGAGGCATTAAAATAGTAGCAATATCCAAAGCAATTCATTAAACAGAGTAAAAAATCCTTCAACCAAAATCTGCAGTTTATTGGAAAGCCCAAAAGTCGAAAGTTTAAATTATTAAAGTCAATTTTCTCAGAAGTTGCTGCACTTTAAAATTGTTCTTTTTTTGGGGTGTCATACTATTCATTAAGAACTATGAACGCAATATTTTTCTCACGATTAAGCGATTATAAATTATTAGTGTTAGTATCCCTAATTATAACTATTTCGTTTTCTATCAATTCCCTCACAACTTATGTGTTTGTTAACAGTATGAATATTTCGTAAAATTACTCTATAAATTAATGTTGCTATATTATAAAACACAGCCAACACCTAATGTATTCAGATATTTTCTTGTCGATTTGTACCATTCAAAACTTGTAACTTTCATAGCGCCGCTCCCCTTCCTATTTTAAGTCCTAAAACTGAAACACATACCTGAATCTTTAATTGTTTTATTTCCTTCCGTAATTCTTTTATAATATCATCCTTAAATTGGGTTTGCTTATTGCATTGTCGACACTGTTCCTCTAATTGTTGCACATCACGACGTAGACTCAAAATAACATCGTGCTTTTCGGCGACTTCGATTGTGAGAGCGTTCCGCATATCCATCATCGACTACAATCCATCAAATTTAGATTAAAGTTAATTTAAAACGGCATAAAAGCAAGTTTGATTGAATTCATGTTAATTGTCTTTAATCTAAATTAGAAGGAAGGTTGCATAATTGAAGTAAAAAAAGGAAAAAACACATACCCTTCTTACTGAAGTTAATTCTTCATCTTTCAGGTGTAATTTGAAATTTAATTCTTCTATATCTGATTCCTTTGGCAACTCGCTCAATCTCTTTTCAAGTTCTTCCAATTGCCTGTGATTGTTTAAATTAACTGTTAGCTTGTTACGATTTATTAAAACTTACATTTCTTTCTCTTTCAGTTCGCCTGCCTGAAACTGAAATTTAAAATAATTTCAATTATTCTTCGTAAAATACATTAAAATAAACTAAACTAAAACTAAGATTCTAGAAATTATAATTGATCTTAAATTTCAAGAAATATGAAGACATTGAACAGAAATTTCAAATGATATTCAAAGTTATATTTCAGATAATAATGTACACGATTTATTAAACTAATTTCAATTTATGATGCTTCTAAAAAGTTCAACTTCCAAATTAACGTTTTCTGTCTTCGGGGGAACAAAGACGTACTGAATTTTTGTGACAACTACATTCCTTAGGATATTCAATAACAAAGTTTTCAGGATCAATATGTCGAGGCGCAGTACAACCATCAACGTTTTCAATAATTTCAAACATAATCTTTAGTTTATCTACCTTATGATTATTGTCTACCTGACAATCCTTCTCCGGTGCTTCACATAATCTAAAATAATAAATAATTAAGATTTAAGACAAATTCAATAATTTAATACCTACTCAGCTGTACACTTGATTAAATCTTCTGGTTTGACTGTGTAGAACTTTAATCCTTCAGTACACCATTTACCATCAAAACGAACCCTTTTTATGTATTCGCATAAATTTTTTATGTCATTCTGAAGAAATACCATTTTCTGGAAAGTCTCATCTAAGTTAAATGCTAAATTGAAATCTTTATACTTTTGCATCACCTGTAGTGAAATAAATTGATGTTAACAAAAACCGTAATAGAATTCTTTAGAAAATAATTGTATATAATTAATTTTTTAAAGAGATAACACAGGTATTTTAAAGTACTTACTTAAATGATTTGTTTTTCTATTTAAAATCATCAACACAAGCACAATTCGTCTATAGAGTTGTCAAATATTTAAAGATAATACCGAAAAGTGATTATTACTAAACAACAGCTTAATATTTGTAATACACAAAACGTTACAAAAAATTGGATAAACTTCTAATATTTATAGTTAAATTAATAATTACCTCAGAACCATTAGCAGCAGTGTTCCTCAACTTTTCTTCTAGCATAGCTACACGATCAGTAGCTTCCAATTCAAGTTCTTCGACAGTTTGTACAAGCATTTCATTTTGTTGTGTTAAATCTCTAATCCAGTCTTGTTGCAAGGTAATTTTAGCCTGAAAAAAAATCATTAAGTCTCAACTAGAAATAATCTATTTTAAAGAATACCATAAGACACACCCACATATAAAATTTAAACGTATTTACCTGTAAGTTATCTCCCCCTGCTTCGCTATCTATTTCTCTCATTTTTGACTCGTACAGTCTATTAAATTCTTTTATTATGTCCAGAGTTTGTGTTTCGCTGCATGATTGAGAACCGACTTGTACACGACAACCATTAGGAGGATAAGGTCTTGGGATTCCACATACGCTGTGGCTCATTTTGCAGGTAATACACTTAACAACGTAAAATTTGTAAAAAATTTTATATAATTTTGATGTGAGTTTTAAAATCTCTTGCCATTATTTCGACATTTTCATAGCCTTCTTCCCCTCTACATGTTCTACTTTTAGTAAAGGCACACTCTAAAAATAGCCCTTCACTTTATGCAAGTTTCGATGTAAACATCAGGTGTTAGATGTAAAGCTGCTTCATTTGGAATCTTCATTATTCAAATTATATATTTGCTTTCTTAAATTATCTTTAATTTTGTTTAATTAGCTTATGTAATATTAAATATTAGATACTCTCATAAATGATAATGTTGCATTTAATTCTTCTACATCGCATACCTAAAACAATATAAAATTAGAGAAATTAATACCTTAAATTAGACATGCTAAAATATAATAAAACATAAATTTATTCAACCCAATTAAACAATATGAATGTTATATTTACAAATTAAACTTACACAAACATAACCATAATAAAATCCATTCTTTACAAAAAATAAGGTAAAACACAAAACATATACAGAAAAAATTCAAACATTCGCTAAGTTTTACACAAATAAACTTTATCTCTGGGTTATTACGTTATTAATTATTTTTATTTTATGTTTAACACAATTTCGAAGGTGAACAACATTCTCACACCTTTTTAACAATATTGAAGATATGCAACCTATCAAACGAGCTCGTCACAGTTATTTAAATTTCAAGGTAACAATGTAATTCCATAGGATTATAACAAATCTATTAGAAAATACCACATAATTAATGAGAAAATGATACATATATGAAAAATGTTACAAGTCTTATCTTAAATAATACATTGCAAAATGTTCTTGGAGGCATGTTTACTATTTTTTATAAATAAGAATTAATAATTATTTTAATAGTAATAATTTTATTTGAGTATGATTTATTCCTGTACAATCTGTTTCTGTGCATACAGAATAATTATAATAACCATATATAAGCAAGCATAATGAAAATAATAAATTCATTTATATTCAAATATATTATAATACAATTACTTAACTTACGGATAAAAACATCCATACATACCAATATTAGCTTTTAATTTAAAATTTACTGTACAACCACCTCGCTACATGTACATCTACCAAATTACAGAATGTGATTTTAATTAATAAATAAGGATAATTACAAATGATTGTAAATTAATAATTTCTACAAATTTAATAGTTTAATTATGATTCTGATGTGATACAACAACCCCTAAAATATGGAATAATTGCAATTAAAAAATAATAATTAGGTGTGTTGTATCACAATTAGTTTAGTGAAGTATGCTTCAAAATGTAACACCTTTAAAAGCTGCATAAAAAATTAAAATGTTGAATCACAGTAGTTATTAAATTAATTTTTAAAATCAACGCCTGTAACACACTACAGACAATTAAAATGCCACAAATTAGAAAAGTATGACTAAATTAAACAACCAACAATAACGTAATGACAAAAAAAATTCTACAAGACTTGTACATACTTCCTACTTTCTAAGCTCGCACATAAACTTAAAATAAAATTTTTTATAAAAAAGTTTGATAACAAACATTTTGAAACTAATTTCAAATAATCGAATCGTCTTCGTAATTACAGTAATGTAGAACTTTTAAATAATCCTGGGCATATTAATAGTATTATTACAAACTTTGTATTAAATATCCACCTTCAGAGCAGCAAAAATTATTAACTGAATAATCAGATGCCACTTCAAGATGATTCCCATCGTCAAATATTGAATAGTAATTAATATGTTGAAATTAATCTAGTTTTGAGTAACAATAAGTGCTTCGTGCTGTTGTTACAAAAGACCTACTATTAATTGTGAAAACGCTTGCTAAACTTTTTATGAAATAAATCATCAGCTATTCAATATTTGACAAAATAAATCAGTTAAAATCCTTATACAACTATATACTACATCTAATTTGGACGAATTTAAATTTGATGTAGTATCTGAACGTATAAGAGACAATTTTTTTTACAATAAAGTTCATAATATTGTGAAAAGAAGGGCTGTATTCTGTATTATTACACTGATATATCACTAGAGCGCCTTTGCGCAGTTCATTTTGTTATCAGACAACAGGGTTACAAGCCCGACTACAGAAGGCCATCACTTGCAACAATTTCCCGCTGTCTTAGCTCCTGTATCTCCTTCCACAAGTCGTCTTCCTTGACCGCTTCCTCCTGGACCCGTGGATTGTTCATTTTTAGGGAGTTTTTTCGCTACAAATTATAAAATTCGTATTTAGAAATTGTCTAATCATGTCTTTAAACAAAAAAGCAAAATTGTTGTTTATGCATGAACGGAGTTATCTGTAATACAATATCTCCACACAATCACCTATTTTTAACTTTAGTCGATACTTATTAAATTACAGGAACTTTACGTAAATATTAATCTAATTATAAAGTCATCCTTCTAGAAACCCCTCCCTTTTCAATGCACTAAGTTTGTAATATTATAAACCAATAAATAACTCACCTATCGCCAAAAATATATCATTAACATTCATTGCAGTTTTAGCTGATGTTTCCATAAATAGTAATCCATTTTCCTCAGCATATGCTTGGGCTTCTTCAAACTCAACCATTCTCTTATTTGCCAAATCTTGTTTATTTCCAGCAAGAGCAATGACAATATTTGGACTTGCTTGTCTTTGGAGCTCTTTTACCCAAGTCTTAGCTCGACCAAATGTATCCTGATTTGTTATGTCATAAACTACGATTGCAGCTTGGGCACCTCGGTAGTACATGGGAGCTAAACTGTGATACCTAAATAAAAAAACATTGATTATTATTGTTGTTTATACATACTGCAACCTTGTAAACTTTATAAAGATTACTACATACCTTTCTTGACCAGCAGTATCCCAAATCTCAAATTTCACAGTTGTATCATCTAAACACACAGTTTGCGTTAAAAAGGCAGCTCCTATAGTACTTTCTTGATATTCGTGAAATTGTCCTTTAACAAATCGAAGAACTAAACTTGATTTTCCGACAGCAGATTCCCCAAGAAGTACCAGTTTAAATTGGCATATTTTTCCTTGTGTAGCACCGTTTGGTCTTTGGGCTGTCGATGTCCTATTTGCCATTTTCTAAAAGTGCGATATTATTATAGTTTTGCAAACGTGTTTACAGTAATTATAAGTACAGTTAAGTAAAAGCTTTATCAAAATTAAGGGGCGTAAAGTTTATGCTTTCACAGTTCAAGGGCGCCCAAAATGTCTTAATCAGCTGATAATCTTTAATGTTTGGAAGGAAAATACTAGTCCATCTCAAAAATATCTAATCAACAGGTCAGATACTAAGGAATCACCTATTAATGCGATAAAGAATACAGTTAGCTGGCTCGTGACGCATCTGACAAGATAAAAAAACAGATTGCTTTGTACGTCTAACCTACCTTACACAAAAGAAATCACTACTAATCGATTACGCGATACCTTCTTAAAGTTTCAAACTTTTCCAGACATATAATAGATTACAATTAAATTACAATTTCTATTTATTAGCACCAAGTTACACACTGAGAATAAATTAAGGAATGATTCGACAATGACAGTTTATAGAAATTTGACAGTTGTTCAGTTCCTAAAACTTTGGACAACCCCACATATTTCCACTAAATTATTATGATAAGCGTTTTCCGATTTATTTCCTATGTAAATCGTGTTTCTAATTACATACCTGGTTAAATTTTACATAAATTTCACTTAAAAAACTACAAACAAGTCCAAAACATCAGATACTTATCAGAACGATCTGTCAGTACCCGGAATTCTGTATTTTAAGGCGCGCAATTTAAATTGAACTTTAACTCCTACTTATCAATTTAGTTCGTTAAAATTAAAAACTATATGTAAAATACAATAACATTCTCGAATTCCACAATTATGAACTAACAATAATTTTTCATTACTTTTATCTATCAATTTGATAACCATAGCATTTTGAATAAAATCAAATTTGACTTTTTATTTTTCATTTCTGTTCATAGTTTTCCTTCTTGAAAGAATGGCTGGTAATTTTGGAAAGTTTATTGATCGTTCACCTGTTGTTTGTGCTGTAATTTCAATCCAAACTCTTAAAAAGTTTGTTCTTTTTAATTAAATGTTTAAGGCTGGAAAACCATCAGGAGATCCCACACAAACCGTCTCAGCCTGCATGAAAAGCTACCGATTAAAAGCCCAAGTAGATGCATTAAAACACGATGCTGAGATATTCGAAGAACATAGAGAGCCTTTTCTGTACAAATTTCCTCATTTAAAGAATACTCGCCACAGTGGCATTTACACAGAGGTTTTATACAACCCGAAATTCAATGTACTTTTATTAAACTAAACACATAGTGTAGGTCAGCAATACAACCGCCAGTTCAAACACGGTATCAAACTTTAATAGATGACCTCAGAGAAACTTCATATGATTCGTATTGGAATAAATTGCAAGGACGAACTAGAGATCCTCTAGCAGGACTACCAGCAGGAATGGATTCCGTGTTTACACCGTTCGGAAGTCCTCCAAATAGATGTAAGAATACAATTTAGAGGTGACTTAATAATCAACCACTTCTTCGTAGCACCCCCTGCAAAAGTAGTGGTAAATCCACCAAAGAATGTCTATCAAGTCCTATGGGACAGCCAGGTTGATCATGACATGTATAAAAAGACTCACGATGACTACAATGCCGGAGAAAAAACTAATCGAGGGTAAACATATTAAATCTGTAAATAAAGTATTTTGGTATAATGAATTTTTACAATAGAAATCTACTAATTATTATATGCATTTTAGATATTTAAAACCAGCTTACAACCCGAACAAAAGATTTGGAATGCGAACCAAATACGACCCCAGAGGTATTTGGGTCCGCTGTGCGTGCGAATGGAAAAATAATGATCCTCTCACATCGGCTAATCACATTCAAGCTGATGTTATCGAAACAAGAAAACCTAAAATTGGAAAAGTCTTCGCCCCGTAAAAATTAAATTCCAAATTTTCGTCAAACAATGCGTTATCTTTTTTGCAGTTGTAATAATATTGAGTGCGTTCCAAAAGAGCATATGTTTGGAAAACTTTATGATAGAGACCTTTATGGAATGGAGGAATTACTAAAAGATAATGATTGTCCACCGTGTATTTTTCAACGAGATTTTCGGCAATGGATGACGCACTTAAACCATCTTAGAGTTTATTTAAAAAGAAGATTTAATAAGTTTGGTTTTAGTTTAAAAGAATTTCAAGATCGGAATATCTACTATGATAAAGCAAGTAATATTATATAATCATAGATGCATTTAAATGTAGATTTACCATAGGAAAATACTGGTTGGATACCTTTGCCATTATTTTATGAAATCTGCAAATGTTCCGGTGTAAAATATGAGTATTCATGCCTGGAACCCTTTTTCAGGTTTTGTGGTGTAATTATAGATAATAAAATCAATTATCGAGACTTCGTATTCTTAGCAGATATCAACAAATCAGTGCCTGAAATTATTAAAATTGAAGGTAAAATATAACAATAATAAAGTGAATCATAACGTACCATAAACACTATTGTAGATGTGCCAAAGCAAAATCAACATTATGTATCAACTTATACTGCTGGAAATTGTGATTATACTAAAATAGACAATACAAGTAGGCCTCATTTTACATATTTAATCCCAAATAATATAACATAAAATTTGTTACAGATATGAGAGCTGCTGGTATACCTGGTATTAGATATGATCTTTTATATCCCAATGTTCCCGAAGGTGGTTGTCTCGCTGATTTAGAGAATTTGGGCGACGAAACAACAGCTGAAGGTATTGTAAGTCCCAGCGTTAATACAAATTACGGACTCTCTTATAAAGACTTCTTCATGGTAAATATAATGTTTCATGCAGTCTTGGTATTTATTTTAAACTCAGCCCAGGACTGCTCAAATTATAAAAACAATATTCGAAAATATTGGCTACGAATTTCCTGATGATGTCTTCGATAAACTTTGGAAGATTGGTGTAGAAAGAGATAAAACTGGTTCCGTATGTGTGGACACATTCAAGCACATATTACAAGAAACAGTCCCGCCTCCTCGTCTTATTGTAAAAGATAAAGTATGTTAATTTAGAAAAAACCTAAAAATATCTAATTTTTATTATGATACCTAGTACATAAATTTACTGTTCTTAACCAAAATCCTTTAAAATAATAAAGTTTTAACTTTCTCTGCTGTTTCGTTTATATTCATTTCTGCGATGATTCTTGGCGTATTTATCAGCGTATCTGTTTTCATTTTCGTTTTTCTCTTTACGATTTGAATGTCTATCTGAATCTCTACTGCGCTCTTCATTGTCCTTGTCATATCGAGCTCTTTGCCTATCCTGCCTCTCATTATCCCTTTTAGGTCTTTCACGATCTTTCGATTTCGGTCGAATCGGTCTTCTTGAAGATTCATAATCTTTATAATCTCTTCGAGAACGAGAAGGGCCCTCATAACTCTTTTTATTACATTCTGTTTCATTTTTATCGTTATTTCTATTATTTGTTCTTCTATCGTCATCTCTTCGATTCTCTCTTTGCACCTTTCTATTTTCTATATGTTCCTTTGCGGGTTTAGATTTTGTTTCCTGCTCTATTCGCTTCTTGTCTTTTGATTTCTTGGTTTTAGAAGTTCTTTCGTCATCTGAAGAATCACTCGATGAGCTGGATTCTGAAAGAAAAAAAAAGGTAGAACTTGAAAATACAGAAATGCATATTGTTTTACCTGAACTTGAACTATCTTCACTGGAGCTGTCGTCACTGCTGCTACTGCTGCTATTTCCAGTGGCACTTTCATTTTCGTTCACTGAATTAACAGGATTAACTTTTGGCAAAGATTTTAAGTGTTCTCTTAACTCATCTGTAAGCCCACCTAAACCAATAGATGTAAAGAAATTGATGGCAAACCTTGTATTTTTAGGTTTATCTCTTGGAAACAAACCAGCAAAGTGGCTTTGTAAAGTACTACAAGTAATCATTTAATTAAAAAGTTTTTTTTTTAATAACGCTTCTAAACTTACGGATCTTTGAGCCTAGCGTTTAGTTTAGCTAATCCCATATAATCAGCAAGATCGAGAAATAATATTTTAATAAATACACGACTTGAACTATTGGTATTCTCTTCATTCAAATTTATTATCTCCAATACAGGCCAACCGATTGCATCTGTAAAAAGGAGATGCGCAAAAAATTTGCTTACGTTCCTTAATCGATTTGTATCCAATCTATGTGTTGTTGCATAAGTGTCCTTAAATATTTGTTCAAATGGAGTAACGTAAACTGTATTTATTTGGCAAAACCGTTGAGCTAGTAATCCATAAAATTTTTCATAAGTGCGTTGTTCGGCACAACAATCTAAAAAACAAAACTAATTAGTTTTAGAAAAAATTAACTATAATTATCATAGTCTCAAGGCCCAAGTACCAAAAATAGCTATTAAATCTATTTGCGTCCCATTGGAAAACAGACTTGTCTGGCTGGAATAAATCTGAGTTCTGTTTCCTCTATTGCCATAACTATTTTAATTTAATAATTTTCATTACAGAAGTAGCTTAAGTGAATTTTTTATTTTGAAAAATAGCCTAAATGCAATATTTGATATCATTGCGTCTGAGTCTCTTTTCTATTTATTATATATATATATATATATATATATATGAAATATTTCAATAATTATATAACAATTTTATAACCTGTATATTTAACCCTTTGCACTCGTTTGTCGTCTTAGGAGCGGCAAGATGAGTTTTACCGTTGCGCTCGTATGCCGCCGTATAGTAGCCACAATACAAGTAGATAAAATAATAGTCCGAGTACAGTGTAATAACAAAAAATATATTTACGAGTGCAAAGGGTTAAAAATCCAAGAAATTAAAAAAGAAACAAAAAACTTTATTCCCGTAATATTAAAGCTTTGCAATTAGATTGCTTTTGTTCTGAAACGACAATTTAATTTCAAACATACCTAAAAACATATGACAAAGTTCAATTTCCTGTCCTGGTTTAAGTTCCATTTTCATAAGTTTATGAGCACATTCCTCAAAGTCCAAACTTGACTGAATTGTTAAATATATAGTACGACGTAAAGTAATTAAATTAGTTTCAGTGTTATCAATAATTAAAGGTGTATCTTTTGCTTCTGGATCTTCTTCATCGTCATCCTCATCGTCTTCCCCATCGCCTTCTTCATCGCCCTCAGAGCCAGACTCAGATCCGCTACTATCGGTATCCAAAATCTCTTTTGCTAAGGTTTTGTATTTCCCTTCATTTTCTTCATAATTGTCATCAAACTTAAATACATCTAAAAACCAAAATACAATATAATAATTTGCAATTTTATAACAAAAAAAGTTCTTACTTAAAATGTCTTCTCCATTTTGTGGTTCAACTTCGTCTAATGTAATTAGATGAGTAAATTGGTCTTCTTCCTCAATAATATCTAACGCTTCAATAATTGCAGCATGGTCTTTAAACCCATCTTTACGTATTTGGAACATAACTTCAATCATATATTGTATTCTCTTCTCCAATTGACCTTCATGCAAAATATTACGCAGCATCTCAAAAATTGCGCTTATACCTGAAAGGATACGAGATAAAGACTTTTAAACATAATAATCATAATTTCTTACCCTTATTTGATACTTCAGTCAATTTTTGGCCAGATTCCTTCAAAAAGGATATAGCTACTTCAACAGAATCATCTGTAGGAGATTCCACAAGTAAAGTTAATATCTCAAGAGCTAAAATCTCATGTGCAACACGTTGGTTGACTAAATGTGCAATGAAGGAAACAGCTGTAATACAAGTGCTTTTGTTGTTTTGCTTAAATCCTCTTTTAAATTGCAAAACAAGTCTTCTGAGTAGCAATTCACCAATGTTAGGAAACTTTGAATTGATTACAGCCACCAAAGCAGAGTAAACATGTGTAAATGTAGGTGAAGCTGCTTGTGCTTGTATTATTGATTTACAAAGTAAACCACGACCCCGAACAACATTCTCTTTTAATATTTCACGAGCAATGATACCTATATTTGACGTATTAACTTTATTAATAAAGCCGTGAATTGACTTTTTGAGTGCTTCCCAAGCAATACGTTGATAAGCTGCAGAATTCTTATCGGTTATTTCTGCTTGCATCATTCGCAATTTAGCAGGAGGAATATAAGCTCCTCCAGTTTTAGATGTAAGTAAATCAAAGGTTTTTCTCTGTCGAGGCTGTTCTGCAGTTTTTGACTTCTGTTTCTCTTCAACAGGCTTTTCTTTATTTTCATTCTCACCCGTATCATAGTACCTTGCTCCAACTTGATTGTTGTCTCTTTTAAAGTATTTATTCCAATAGAAATCGGTATCTTCGCCGTAAAATCGTGGATATTCCATTTCTTCTGATTTAGGAGAACGTCTCCTACGACTACGTTTAGGTGGTTCTTGGGACAACGAACGAGATCTCTTACGTGCTTCCTTTTTCGAGTCTGATTTCTTGTCCGTATCCATATTTAAGAGGTTTCTTACTTTTAATTACGTTCTAGAAAAACTAAAAACACACCTACACTTTTATATACACAAACGAATTGAGGTTAACGAGTCATAATTGATGGTTGCCAACATAGAAGGAAATAAAATACCCTATATTTGAAACACTGGAGAAAAACAAATGAAAAACGGCATTAGTCCTTCATTTTATTGTTGTAATCTAACGAATTATTTATTTGTTTAATTATAATTAATATTTACCCCATTAATGTTGTAAGTTAATTAATAACTATTAACTTTAAATCAGTAATATGTTAGTGAATTCAATGTGTGGGTTAAAAATATAAGTGTTCCAAGTTGACCTGTTAATTTCGATTGTTTGAAGAATCTATGAGGGGCCTACATCGAATTGTTATAGTATAATTCTAGAAACATCTCACATGCTTGAAGGACAGATTTAAGGTAGGAAGTTATTTTTAAACTTTTTCTGTTTGATATTAGTTGTATAATTAAATATGTATGCAGAAATCAGAACAGAGTATCAAAAAAACCAAAAATTATGCACGATAGTTATTCTAATTTTCATGTTTACCAATTAATTTTACAACTAAGAATCAACAAAGTATAGCAAGTCTTGCATCCATATTAATTCTCATTTAGAAATAAAATATTTATATAAATTTTGATTCCTTGCTGGGTTGTATGGTTTATTATGGAAGGCTTCTTCCAATTGTTGAATTCTCGAGCCACCTTTATACAGCACTTATTTTAATAGGCGACAGAAAAGAAACAAGCTACTTTCTATACTATTTTATTTATGAATGTCAAAGAAGGAGTTATTTGACTTATAAAATTAAAGTGTGGAACAATAATTTAAATTCGCAAAATTCTGGTTGTCGAAAGATCGGGCCAAAATGTTGGAACCTATAAGAATTAAACTTAACTTGCTTGTTCTTGCAAAAACTACTAGTTATTACCTGAATTAAAGTGGGTCTACTTGGACCTCGCACGCATCTTCCTGCGTTTTCGCTTTAGCCTTCGCATACGCTTCTTTCTCCACTGAAAAAGAAACCATTAGATATTAATTCGTTTCCAAACACTGATAAAATTTCTATCGAAACTCAAAAGGCCTGTGATTTTAATAGAATAAAAGAAAGTATTAATCTTGAATGCTTATAACGAAATATACACAAATATACAACTAACCAATAATCTTATCGTTCGCCTACAAACATGTCTTTTGATTTAATACTAAATTAAACGAAAAAGTTTTATAAAAACGTACCTTTGCTCTCATTCTTAAACTGTTTTAGCTTAAGAGCCTCCTTGTAGAACTAGTGATTGATTCGAATTACAAAGATTTTTTCTGGGTGATAGTCACCCATTAACGACGTATGTATGAAAGACGGAAGTACGTCAGATCCCCCACTTTCCTTAACGTACAATTCGTACCGATTTCAATGGTAATATACAAGGGGTTTATTAAGAGATATACAAGGTGTTTCGAAGGAAAATTGTTTTAGCGATTGCCCATCTCAATTACTACGTTTCCACGGTTATTCAATACGGATTGAATACGAATTTGCGATCCAACAGGTACGTGTTCCATAAATAGTTTTGAATACGAATTGAATACATTTACGATACAGCAATCAGCTGTTTTCGGAAAACTTATTTTCTAGGTTAATACGTAGACCAGGTTCGAAATAAAATTGTGTTGTTTATTTTATTGTGTGCTATAATTTTATTAAGTTTTATGACAATTTAATATAAAGGTGTATATATTTTAAATTATCATTAGAAAGCGCCAGTGATCTCCAATTGCGCATGCATGATCGCGAGTTACGGGTTTCCATGGAACTCAATACGTTGAAATTCAGATACGATCCTAAAATTTACCGTATCGTATCTGAATCTAAATCGTGTTCAATACGTATTGAATCAGGGTTTACATGACCACTTTTTACCCGACAACAGTATTGAATCCGTATTCAACCCGTATTGAATGACTGTGGAAACGTAGTAAATAATTGAATAGTGTTTGAAGAATGGAAATTCAAAAGGTTTTAATGCCAACTGGGAAGCGCGTTTTAATAACAACTAAAATTTTTTGTATTAATACATTTTTGAAGTTATACGTCTTTTAGGGCGATGATAGTAAACTTTTAGCAGGCAATGCGCACATTTAACGAAAATTCGAGTCTAAAAAAGTAATTTAATTATTGTATACAAAAAATGATGATTGCGATTTACACGGTTTTCTCTGGAACCTATCTACAGTGTATCGAGAAATAGGTGTAGAGTGGGCAGGCCCCAGGATTCGCGTTTTCAAGGGTGGCTGAGTAACATAAAATTTGGGAACCACTGTTCAAATGTAAGTGCCATATGTGCACAATATCTAATTATGCTTTTGAATTTCCTCTATTTATTTATTCTACAGGTTCTCCATTCCAAAGCCGCTCTTTTGCAAATAAAATGCTCCCTTTTTCAAATCAAATTCGTTCTTTCGCGAATCAAATTCACTTGTTTATAAAGCAACTTGACCTTTTTCGTTTATTCGCAAAGGCATACTTTTTACTCGTTTCTAAAGGACACTTTTTTTAAAAAATCACAGTATTGTAGCAAATAAGACGTTTTTATCAATTTTATTTCTTATCTAAGAAATGAGGTTTTAAACACATGCTGTCTTACTTTACAAAGGTGTCCATTTATTACTACAACTTAATACATGAAAAAGCAAACTGATTATAAATCAGTATTCATACAAACTTCTGTTTTTTCCTTTTCTTTTTTAAATAATATATATAGAACTATAATTGATTCAAAAATAATACAAATATGTTTGCAATGCACAGAAAATTAATGGAATAAAAGAGAGGTGTATAAAATTAAAATATATACAAAGTTAAAAAAATAATAAAAAGTACAAAATTATTGCTTTAAAATTAAAAAATAATTAGATTCATTTTCTCACAGCCCACACTAAAC
Organism: Sinopyrophorus schimmeli; assembly: GCA_036325965.1. NCBI lineage: Eukaryota > Metazoa > Arthropoda > Insecta > Coleoptera > Elateridae > Sinopyrophorus > Sinopyrophorus schimmeli. Next base: position 2,212,846 of record JARFIZ010000202.1, read on the forward strand.
GTCATGTATGATCAAAAATCAACACCGAATATATGCTAAAAAATACATTATCAACAAATGCCCAAAGTAAATAAAGAATAATCGCCACAGTTTTTTTCTCTTCAATGACTAAAATAATAATTTAAAGATCTTACAAATGGCAAGTTAAAGAAAGAACGATTTTCTTCATTTCGATTACTAAAGCGATACAAATAACTGACACAACACGAACATACAAATTTAACTATAGTAATACAACTTTACAGTGCAATTATTGCAGCTTAATAAATTAACATCATTTAGTTAACGAGTTTAATAAATTTAATTATAATAAATGTTGGCAAAAGCAAATCATTTAATGATCTATATACTATATTCTTATAAAATGTTTTTTTACTATTTTTTCATTTTTTAAAATTTAATATGAAATTGACTAAAACATCATTGTTTGTTTGCATATCTTTTATGTGTCTTCCTTAAAAGAATTTAATCCCACACATAAAACTAAAAATTATACCAACACTAACAAAAACATAAACAAATCTTTTTCAATAATGTGTTGAGCAGTTTTAATCTTTCTTAGTATTTGCATTTGTTTGAGATTGTGTATTCAACATCGCGAACAACAAATTTTTTTAATGTTAATATACAATTAGTATAAACCACAAACGCAGGCTGCATTAAATTCACTAAAACTCCATCCCTTAAAATAGTAACACATACTTTGCATTTGAATTCAATACACCCTGAGTATTACCTGATTTTTATCTACTACTCTACCAAAATTTAGAATATAAACTGGCAGTAACAATACAATCTTTTTAAATCAGTGTTTTCATAATTTTAAGATTCACAAAAGTTTTACTGACGAGGGAACATACAGGGGTGTTAATAACCGATTTTCATGACAATTTCAGGGTAGATTGAGGTCACCTAAATATGAAAGTATATTGAAGTAAAAAAGTGTGCTTAGGTCCTATTTGCAAGATATAAATTTTTAAACTTCCTAAGATGTATTATTTTTAAGTAAATTTCCACCGCTAAATTTATTTTGAGACCGAGATCGGAATGTGCCACTTTGAGCTCGAATGTGCATACTCGGTTTTAAGCATGATTCACAATAATTCATTTATTTTCTAAACAATTTTAATTAAAAATTTCAAAACTGTATTTATACGAGGAATACCAAATCTCACATTTAGTGTTTTTAAAGAATCATTTTGGCTGTAAGTTTAAAAATGAGACCGAAATGCTCGTTTTATTACTTCACAGTTTTTCACATCTAGGTGACCTCTACCTACCCTAAAATGTTCATTCAAGTGGGCCGTTTACGTCCCTGTATATTCCCTCGTAAAATTTTGAACTTACTAAACTAGTAAAACATTACTTAATTTTGTACTAATCCGTAAATAAATGCTAATTATAACACGTTTATGCGACGCTCGACGAATGCGAAGCCCCGCTGATGGCGCTAAAGAGAGCCATGCTGTTCCTTTTAAAACTTCCGGTGTCTTCGTGCGGCCATAGAGATTCTCCAAACAAACTCGATAGAGAAGAGCAAAGCTTTTTATAGTTTTGTCTCAAAACTTCCTGATATTCTTGTTGATCGCTGGCTATCAATTTACTATTCACTTGTAAAGCAGAATAACAAATTTTTACAAATTCCCTAAAAGAAAACCGTTACATCAAAACGAATTTCAAACATTTTGGAATCTAAATTAATTTACCTATATATATCTTTAAGTTCTTCCACTTTTTCTTCAGCGTACATAATACTTAATGTGGGATCTAGAAAAACAGTGGCGTAGGCAAGTGGTCCAGCGTTAACTTGGACACAAACACTTCCTTGCAGTAATAGTTGTAACTTTTTCGCATCAGTGGGGTTTGTAAAAACTACATCTTCGAGTTCCGACACTCTATTTTGCATTTCATCAATTGCAACTTCGATGGGGCTCAGTTCTAAGGTGCGTTTGGATATCACTGGTATTCGTTTCTTTACATAAGGAAAGGAATATTGTGCTAAAAAAAGAAAAAATAATAATTTTTGGCTTAACTCAGGATAAGTTCTTACTTGTAAGGATCGTTCGACGTTTCCATTGCTCTTCAGGGCTTCCCCTTGTTCTCCCGTCTTTAGTAAAAGGCGTCTCAAACATAAAACAACAAATGTCGTGATTTAATTCGAACTCAGTTTGGCGTTCTTCTAAGTCAACTTTTTCAAAGTAGGGCGTTACATGTGTTACTTGAATGTATGCAAATTTAGGATCCAATTCGCTAGCAATGATCTAAAAAAAATTAGAAAACTATTAAGTTCTTAAATTACAAATTACTTTTTATGTAGTCGCTTTTATAAACAATAAATTATTTACTTTCTATTGTAAAATTAAAAACTTGTCTATGGAATAATTTTAATACATGATTTGCACTCCAAATTCACCATTTTGCAAAATATATTCATCCTTTTGTAAATTAAGGATTTTCTCATAAGTTTGTTACCATCTTTTAAGTTTTTGTTAAAAAAATTGAATCAAATGTAAAGCCAATGTAAAAAGAAATTAAAATTAATTTATTGTAATTTTTTTTTAATTGTTGCACATTGTATTCTTTTTATTTTTCAAAATTTCACTTCTGTGAGAGAGTCAAAAAAAACGTCAGAAAGGCTTTGCAACAAATTTAAACCTTTTTAGTAATTAATTTACATTTGATTTAATTTTTTTGGCAACAACTTAAAAAGAAAATAACATATTTATGAGGAAATACTTAATTTAGAAAAGGATGCAAGTTATTTACAAAAGGACGAATTTGTTTTGCGAAAAAGTGAAATTGTTTAGCAAAAAGTGCATTATCTTTGCAAAGAGCGAATTTGAGTACAAAATCTGTAAAATAATACATACAGGCACAGAATCCTGAATCATTTTCACAACATCTTGTCCAAATTTTTCAGAATACTGCTTTTGCAAACGTTCTGAAATTTCACTGAGGGAAGTGACTTTGGGCTCCTTGTATATGTATTCCACCCCACTGTCCTCTTCAAAATAAGCTTGTCCACAAAATCCGACTCTATAAAACCGCCCCAACAATCTTCTACCACTTTTATTTACTTCAACAACCTTATTATAGTTCTGCGCCAAGTTCTCGTAGCACTGTTTCAATAACTCATAATTTCTTTTTCTTTCATACACTGGTATTATTAATTTATACACATCTCCCAAAACCTCGTAACGTTCGGCCTTTTCTATATATTCCACGCAAGTTTCTAGTTGTTCCAATAACAAAAATTCTGTGTACTGCACGTCTTGAACTCCCGCGTCCAATTTTAGACCTCTTTCGTCTTTTGTTATATTTGAGGAGATCTTACTGAAAGCTTCTGCACCCCATTTTTGTATTTTCTTTAGCTTCAAATACTCCGCCATTAGGGCTGCGATGTGCAATTGACAACAGGCAGCTTCGGAATAATTTCCATCACGAACGTGATGTCTGGTCATTGTTTCAAGCCAGGTGTGTCTTAATTCAGGTGTGGAGGCATAAGAATTGGCTAAACTGTGTTGTAAATCGACCAACATTTCAGGATCATGATGATGTTCTCTCATTTGTGCCGTTGCCATTAGAACTGTTCGGATACGTTTTGTTAAGTCTTTGACTTCGCCTGGGAAACCAGTGCCTTTCATTGCCTTATCGCTCGTGGCATAACTGTTTATCAAAGATAAGCTTTCTTGAAATCTTGCGTTATTTAATCCAATCACATTTCCTAGCATTTGTGAAACAGATATAATTACTTGTAGATGGACTCTTGTTAATCCTTTACGACCAGTAAATTCAAAATTGCTCCGCATTAATAAGTAAAGAATCGCACAAGATTCTTGCCTAACGCTCGGCAATCGACTATTGCAGCACCTCAACAGCTCGTAACATAATCTTCCACAAAGTATTGCATTACCTTTGAACAAAACCACCGAATAATTATTTATAAAAGCTCTTATTGCGGCGAAGACATGCTTAAATAACATCTCACTTTGTCCTATTTGTATAAAAGAGAGGTAAATATCAAAAACCTTCTTCATTATCGTGTTGTCTCCTTCGGTTTGCAATAAATTATTTCTAAAATGTATGCAATAAAGTCCCAAACAGTCTAAGACTATTAACCCAATTTCATTCGTCGTGTGCTGTTCTAAAATTGCTTGTTGTCTTCTAAGAGCCTCATTTTCCGAGTTAACCAAATTCTCTCGGTTTACAGTCGTGTATGTTACGAGCGTTCCGGTGTTCTCGTGGTTAAAATCTGATGGATTCATACGTGCTGGTAATGTATGAGCTTTGGGCGCCTTCGATTTAGCATTATCGGTCACTGGAGTCTTTATAATGGCAATATTTCGTTTTCCTATGTATTTAAAGCAATATAAAGACATTTCGAGCGTTGCAAAAAAGTTAACAACGTCTCCTTCACTGCATTGCTGCCACCAACATATTAATTGGTCTTCCCCAACGTATTTAACTATAAAAAGGAAACATAAAAGTATGTCTTTTACTTCATTTGGTTGAAATTTGTCGTAGCGGTGTAAATGTGGGCTGGTCATACTTAAACCTCTTTGGTGCGATTTAATATCTCCATTTTTGAGAATCTAAAAAATTGATTTTTAAATTCTAAGCGTAAAAACTTATATAATAACGTACCTCAGATTTCATGCTTTCATCTCTTGGTTCTCGAATGATTGTAGTTTCTTGAGATGTTGTCGATTGCGCGTCTCCCGATAAATCAGATTCCAAGCTCATCGAACTGTGACCGTTCACTACTGATTGCCCAGCAATTGCGTCAAAGAACACCGAATTTCTCAAATGCATAGGACTGTCTTTATCGATGTGCAAAGTGTATCGATTACTTCTTGAAGTATCACTAGCGGCAGAGCTCTTGCCAAATAAATATGAACTGCTTGACGATATACGATTAACAATGCTGCTGGAGAGTGGATCGTCCAATTTTTCATTAACATCCAATCGGTTTAAGTTTTCGAGCACGATACTCAACCAGGGGATGTAAATCAGGGCGATTCGATTCATTTTTCCTTTATTTTCGTACCGATCATCCATTTCGTGTTTCGCCATTAGATCTCTCAAAGTACTTAAAGCCATTTTACGTATATGGTTCACTTCGTTTAGTGAAGTTTTCACTTCCAATAATAATAAAGATACAATAAAATGGTGCTTACAAAAATCTTCTGATAAGTAGTATTCTTGCAGATAATCGGGACTGCGGTTTTTAGGACTAATACGAGTATGTTGAATCGGTAAATTAAATGCAATGTAATGCTCATGATTGCAAATGATTTCAAGAAAAGTGAATTTGAAGTCCTGCAATAGTCGAGGATCTCCTGGATTGAATTTATCTAAATACATATTTATCATTTTAAATACAAAACCTCGATCCATCAACGATAATAGTTTCTACAAAAAAAATAAAAATAAATAGATGTTGCAATGATTAAATTCAATCTATTTACTTTAAGAAAATATGCCAGGCTTTTATTTAATTCTTGCGTTTCCATTGGCATGTCTTTATATTTGTTTAAAACGTACGGCACCAGGACCTGTAGTAAAGCTTCTATACGTTGTAGATATTCAGTTGAAAATCTTTCATTTCTGTGCATCTATAACATTATTTTTTTTTTAAATTAAAATCTTTAAATATTAATATTAAGAACTCACTTTTATTCTTCCGCTCGAAAGTAAATGTTGAGCCATGCCTTTAATCATTACGTCAAAGAAGAAATTCGAGTGATGCATAAATTTATTTACGACCAAAAAATCGGTGTTATTAGGATGTAATATAGTTGGTAAATGCTTGCTCATTTCTTCGTGCACGGTTGTTTGTTTCTTGCTGTTCGGTTGAACAAAAACATATTTAACGTAAGTTTGTAACACCTCCTTCCTTCCCGCATCGTAAATCATGTTTACTAAGTTAATTAAGACTCTAATTATATTCAAACCAATTTCTTCATTATTAATGGAAACGAGTAGCGTGAAAAGCTGATTAAGTAATGTTGGAAGAAACGTAATCAAAGTTGTTAGATGAATAGCGTGCAAAGCTTTTATAATTTTACATGTTTCACTTTCACTCGGTTGTACGGATGGTTTAGGGTCTAATAAACGTTCAGCGTGTGTGAAGAGATTATATAAATGTTGATCCTTCGTATTAACTGTCGAGACTAAATTAAAATTGACTGAAAATAGTGGACGTTGACAATCGACCCACGTTATTTCTGGTCCGGCGTTCTAAAAAAAATAATGCAATTAATATGACCGATTGTGAATTTAAAAATGTTAACGTACCCCTTTTCCTAATCCGAAGGGATGTATCGATAAATAACCAGGAGGAAGATGTGCTGCTACAGGAATTAATTGCAATTCAACGCACAATTTCCCTTTTTGTAAAAGAGGCACCCAAGCATATCCTACACAACTTTCAACTCCATTATCACGCTTTTTAGTTATATCACAGGAAATATGGTAAAAAGTAAAGAGTAAATGGTGGTAGCTTTGCAAATTTATTGGAAGTCTTATTTTAATTTCTTCGTACCACATTGGGATTGTATTGTGGTGCAACACAGCACAAGACGCTTGTGTTACTAAAGTTTTTTGACCAGGTCGTCCATATATACACTGAAATTGTAAATTCAATTTAAAAGAATATAAAAGATATCGATACCGGATTTGTACTTCAAATTCATCTTTTTACAAATCAAATCGCCTTTTTGCAAATAAATTCCAACTTTTTTGCAAAACAAATTGACTCTTTTGTAAATTAAGTCATTCCTCATTTTATTTTCTTTTTAAGTTATTGTCAAGGAAATTCACATGTAAATTAAAAAAGTGACAATTTAATTTATTGCATATCTTTGCTGACACTTACACATTGAGGTTTTTTTACTCTTTCTCATAAAGTTTTGAAAAGTCAAAATAATGCTATTTGCGAGAATCCAAAAGGGTTTGCAATAAATAAAATGTAAAACTTTTAACACTTGCTATTTGATTTAAGTGTTTCGACAGTCTTAAAACAGAAACTAACATACTTATGAGAAAATATCTTCTCAAACAACATAAAAACTACTGATTTTTTCAAAGTCATAATAAAAAGTTTGGTGTTTTAAAATAATCACAAAAGCAAAAAGAATTGAAATCAAGAATTTATAGTGTTATAATTACCGGCAAAGCTTTGGCTCCTTCACTGTCGGAATCTCTCAGTTCAACAATACAAGCAATATTTCTAGCCCTTGTAAATACTTTTTGTGTATCAAAACTTAAAGATTGGGGATAGACGTATAGATGATTAATAAATGTAGTATAGGGATGGACATCTCTTTCGCTATTACCTTCAAATTCGGTTATTTCTATAGTAGGTTCAGATGTGGGTGGTATTGGAAATTGTTTAAGTGGAGAGAGAGCTGTTGTCAACGTATCTGAAATTATAACATTTATCATAACTTTTCTGAAATATTAAAAATCACTTACTCTCAGGTAAATCATTTAATGGAGCAATCTTAATTTTTATAGATCCAGGTATCACAGTTAATTTACTCATTCTATCAGGTTTTCTAAATTCAGATAAAAATTTTAACAATTCATCGTCAGAGAGCTTAGTTCCTTCTTGTCTGAATATTGTAGGAAATTCGGGATATGTATCTAATTCGCTACTGTATAATCTGAAACACATCATTATTAGATTAAATCGCAGAAACTTAAGAGACAGACCTAAATAACGGTTTTGCAGCCCACGCAAAAGGCATTCTATAATGTCCAAGCCTTTGACAACAAGCAGCGATGCTTCTTTGTACTTTCAAACCTAACTTTGGATCCTTTGTTGCTCTAATATATGGCTCAGAAGTTTGACAAATGCTTCCTTGCAAAATTTTCTCTATTCTTACAACCATGTAAATGTCTGAATGTGGATTGGTTACGCTAAATATGGCTTGCTTTGGGTACATTGTCCATTCTTGTGGTATATTTGAAGGGATATTAGTTGTAGTGTGATAGGAATCTCCACTACCGTTTTTAGTATCACAATTAACACCGTTTTGGGAAGTAATTATTAAAGAACGTACAGTAGGACTATTAATATCAAAGTGAAAATTTTCAGTCAGTTTTCTACCAGTCTTTGCATCAAATAGGCACAAAGTTGTATGGTACGGTTCAACCTGGCACAAGGTGTCTTTTTCATCGATCGGTACTTGCAATTTGAAGTGAATGCTTTCGCACTTTAGTAAAATGCGTTGTCCAAAAAATTCTTTATAGGGTTCAATTTGTTCTGAAGTAACTGAAGGCGACTTTAGATTGGCACATATTGGAGGATATAAAGGGAAAAGCTTCTGGCGATTTTCTTTGCGCGAATGAGCAATACTTATGTCCGTTTCTCTAGCATATTTCATTAATTGAGGATTCATGCTTTGCTCTAAGCCCTTTAGAGTTCCATACGATTGTGTTTGCGGAGATGGCGGGGGTGTGCTTCGATCTATCGAAACAATAATTAATTTCAACAAACAATACCAATAATTATTCTTACCTCTCTCTAAAGAGGCCGCTCTTTTTTCTTCTTGCAATTTATTTTGCTGCAAGACAGAACTTAACTTTGATAGCCAATCTTTAAATTCAATTTCTGTGTCTGCAGCCAAGACATAGGACTTATGTCCAGCAGTCATTCTAAGTTCAAAACAAAACCTTCCCCTTTTCAGATTCTAAAATAAGATTTATTTAATGCAAACAAACGTTATAAAATGGATTGATATTACTTTAACCACATCTGTACAAAAATCCATAACAATTGTTGCTTTGGCTTCACCTTTTCTTTCATCTTTAAATAATTCTAAAATGTATGTGCCATCCACCTCTTGCCTCAAGTAGCAATAACGTCTTTTGAAACTTTTGGAACCAATATTGGAAAACATTCTATCGTTACCTATCTCTGGACCCTTTAACAGATACCCTTCTTTAGTTATTCCATCTATTCGAGTTTTCAGATCATCAACTGCATCGGTATCAATATCAACTTCAAATATTTCTTCATTTAAATTACTATTTGCTAATTTTGGTAACTCCGCATAATTATTAGAGTAGCCACTAAATTTATAGTGTACAAGATTCCAATTACTTGAATATGTATTAATACATTGTTTTGTAAAAAGGCTGCAGTCTTGAGTTTCACTTTTTGGAGGGACAATTTGTGTTGTAGTCCTATATCTTCGAGGCAACACAATTTGCTAAAAATTGTATATTGTTTTTATGCGAATCTCTTTAATTTGTTACTTACTGAAATATCATCTGGGGGATACATAAGAAGTTCACGTTGGGGATCATTTTGTAGAAATGTTTTATTTTTAAGAATAAAATTTTCAAAATCTAACGGTTCCACTAAATGTGGTTTATTCTAGAAAAATCATTTTAAAACATAACAGTTGTAGTATGTGGATAGCTATTTAAAAAAAAAGGAGGTTACTTAATTTAAATATTAGTCATACTGATAAAGCCAGTGCAAAATTCTTCGTCAATATAATTAATAGCCCAACTTTCATGTTTAAATGTCCAAACACAGTGAATGTGAAAGTTTGGGGACCCACTTATACAATTAGGAAGATGCAAATTAATGTAATCGTCGCGTAAGATATTAATAATAATCTGCTTGTAACTTGAGTAAGGACTTAAATGTTAATCAAGATAACATTTATGTATTCCCGCTTTTATCACACCACTTCCTTTCCTTAACAAAGTGGGCGTAACACGGTGTCATACCCTAATTATATAATAAAACATTGGAATTGTAAGGCAGAATTAATCCATGCCATACATTGGCTTTAACTGTACGTAATATAGCAAAATTCTATTTGTTCATAGATAATAACATTGAATAAACGTACTAGAACTGTGCTCTCTTTAACCACCTGAGATACGGTTTCCCGGAGTTGTGCTGCTGTACCCGGTTTCCCTACACTCCTTGTAAACTTTCTTTCACTCATTTCATTAACTGACACTATTTTTGCACTTAATTTTTAATAATTTCTTACTATCAACACCCATTTCGTCGTTTAATACTTTTGTATTGACAATAAATTAACCAATAAGTAAACATGATGGAGGGGAGCAAACATTAAAAAACGAAAGTTACCAAGTCAGGTGTCATTATATAACATTGGCGATATATACTTTGGATGTTATTATTATTTATATACAAAATAACACAAAAATGCAAAATATAGTGTTTATTTCGGGCTAAATACTATTTTCAATAACAACTAATAATTGTGTTGAACTACGAAGGTGTACGTGTGTGTTCTTCATTGCTATTTTCGGAGTTCTAGTCTGGGGTGGTTTTTTTATATAAAAATTATTATTTTTTGATATATTTTTCTACAATAAAATGTATTATCGGTGTACTAGAGAAATCGGTTCCTATTTAACTCAAGTAAGTCGTTATTAATTTCGTAAAATTTAGTAATTGGTTTAACGTAGAGGTTATATTTATAGGGCGAGAAAAGGAGCTGTCTATGAATTCTAAAATTACACAAAGGCACACAGGTGTTTTATTTATTAATAACATATTCGTGCGCAGCGCTATACGTAATTCCCAAACACAAAAGCATTATGGAAGATGAATTAGATGACAAAGTAATATATCAAACATATGTATCACACATGAAACTCATGTCTCGATTTGCATGGAGTGTTCCTTTGAATGTCAACATATCACCTGTAGCCAATTTAACATATCTATGGCGACTACTAAAAGGTTATGTATTAAAGCCTGAAATTCTAGTGTTTGGAAGTATTTTAGTGGTTATGTTAATATACTTGCAAGCAGTTGATGTATGGAGTCGTACTTTATTAGGGAGACTGCAGTTTACTTTGGGACGCAGCAGTAAAACTAAAATACAAAAGCTGAGCGTGTTTAGTACTGGAGATGTTGAGAAAACCAGCTGGGATTACAAAACGGGTTCAATCACTGCTTATGCAGTGCAAGGACGACGGCCTAAAATGGAGGATAGATTTGTAATCAATGAAAATATTAATAGCACGGGTGTAGGACTTTTAGCTGTGTTTGATGGCCATGGAGGAGAGTTTGCTGCTAATTATGCTACGGATAAATTGGTCAAAAATTTATACAAAAGGGTGATTGATATAAAGGATATGTTAAAGGGTAAGATACCAATACCAGAAGTTCCGCCTTGCGAAGACGAAAGTAAGAAAGAAGCAGACAAGCCTAAATCTCCTAATTTACACGAGCGTAAGAAAAGCTTTAAGAAAACCACTTCGACTACGGACGAATGTGTGAAAGGTACGAAAGAAATCACTGATACTGAACTATTGAGCAAACTTGACAATCTCCAGAGGCCTATAACGCGTGAAGTACGATCTACACAAGTTGAGGTAGTGAAGGAAATACCAATTACGAGTTACTTTGACAAAGAAGGGAAAATAAATTATGGTAAATTGTTGACAGACGAAGTTTTGGCAGCTGATCGAGGACTGTTAGATGTTGCAAAGAAAAATATGGATGTTGCTGGTACTACAGCCATAATTGCCTTATTAGAGGGTTCAAAATTATATGTAGCAAACGTAGGAGACTCGCGTGGAGTTATGTGTGATAACAAGGGCAATGCTATACCTCTTTCATTTGATCATAAACCTCAACAGATGAGAGAAAGAAAACGTATAAAAGAAGCTGGAGGATTTGTAACATTTAATGGTGTTTGGAGAGTTGCTGGGATATTAGCAACTTCGAGAGCTTTAGGCGATTATCCTTTAAAAGATAAAAAATTGGTAATCGCTGATCCTGATATTTTAACGTTTGATTTGGATGATCATAAGCCTTTATTTGTAATACTTGCATCTGATGGTTTATGGGATACGTTTTCAAATGAGGAGGCTATAGCATTTATTAAAGAAAGACTACATGAGCCTGATTATGGTGCTAAAAGTATTACGTTGCAATCTTATTACAGAGGATCGTTAGATAACATAACTGTTATTATAATCAATTTTAAAGATTACATTTTCAGTTAAATGTTTTAATAGTTTTTGAAGAGAAATCAATATTAAATGTTTTGAAATTTGTAGATTTGTATGGAATAAAAAAATATGTCAGACATTCACTGTCTCCAACTAATGTACCTGTATAAGATTGTAATACGAAAGCCTAAATGTATGAAGACGTCCAGCTTTGCTCTCTTAAAAAAAATTATTTTTGAAAAATTGTTTTTAATTACAAGTGCTTAAAGTATTCTTACTGTGATGTCGTTAACATAAATTTTAAAGATTCGTAGGTTTGTATTTTTTTGTTATCGAGTACATTAGGGCTTACAACTTTGGTTCAACAATTTGTGCCAAAGATGGGTCGATTTGTTTTGTTTAAAATACATGTGAAAAAATTGTTAAAGCAAGGTTTGTTAATACATTTTGCTGTGATTGTGTAAAATAAATGTATTATTAGTTGAAATGTATTTAAATTATAAAGCTTTTTTAGGTTTCTATTTAGTAGATTTATTATTACAATTTTTGAATCGATTACGAATTGATTTTTCTTTAACCTGCGATTCCTTTCTAGTAAATGACTTGAACAATATTCAATTTCTATTGTTATAAATGAACATTAGTAAACACAGATTTAAATGAATATATTTACAATTTAAGCATATATTATTATTGATAAATATAAAATAAAATATATTATTACAATTATACAAAATTAGAAAACAATGCATGTAATGTGCAAAAACACAATACTTTATTCTTATTCTGTACGGCTAAGAAGGAAATTAATTGCACACGAATATTAAATTAGAGTATTTCAAATTCATTATCAGAATCATATTGCCTATCTAAATAATCAAATTCTGCAACATAAAGCAATTATAAATATGTATACAATTTAAGTATAACCCACTACCTGTACAACAAGCAGATGCCAAAGCCTCTTCTGGCGTATCTTCGGTAGGTGACCATTCTTTAGGTCTATTTAAGCAAATTTCAAATAGAGGTTGTTTTTCGGCATCTACGATTTCTTGTTTTACTTTATCACATAAATCATCAAACTCCTTCTCCGTTTTACAAAAAAAACACTGCAAAATATATTTGTTTTAGCCTGAATTGCAATTAATTATTAATAATTAAACTTTACTAGTGCCACTGATGGATCCATAGCTAAAATATTAATTCTAGATGCTCTTTTACAATGATAAGTTGTGTCTAATTCGTTTTGATCTTCGGTTTCCTTATTTTCTACAAAGCCTGATCGTTGTGTTGTATGAGGATCTAAAAATATTACTTCATCACCAACACACCCAATGAAATACAAAGCTAAGTTTGGTTTTCCTCCAATTACCCCCAAACTTTGCTTAAATCTAAAGGATGTCTGTAAGAAAAGTAACCTTTTTATTGGGTTCATTTAAATTCGAAAGTTAATACCTTTAATCCGTTTGTATAAATTGGATTTATTTCACTAAGCCCTAATCGCAAAGGCACTACAAGAAGCAGTGGTTTCCATTCTTTTTCTATTAAATTTGTACTATAATTATCTTGTGATAAGCATTGCTCCTCTAAAAGCAGTTCTATTAATAAAGATATTACAAAATATTGCTGAACTTACTAATTTCATTAATTATTACTGTGTTATCTAGTGCAACATATATTGTTAAAGAACTCCATTCGTCATAAACAATTAATTTCCTGCAATAAAACGTTGTTTAGTTAGATTTCAGAATTGTGTTAGAATCTTTTGAATTCTTAATGCAACTTAACTGCATTTGTCATCCTTACTTTAAAACTTGAGCAACAGTATTAGGACCAAACCATTGCCCTACTTCTTTGCCTTCTGAAGCACCCATTAATGCTATTTGATGTATAGAAAAAGGAGCCTGTCTACGATCCTCAAATCTTTGTAGAATTTTTAAGTAAGTTTTGTCTCGCACATCTGGATCCCACGACCATTCACGTCCAAGATGTAAAGTTATTAGTGCTTGAGCTAATACCATCTGACCACATCTTAACATGCACCCCCATCCTTTATCAGTGGTTAAACCATCATCACCACCAATGGGAACAAATCCTTTGCGATAAGTAAACCACAACCTTGATAAAATGTCATGTCTTATTGTATTAAGTTCTAAAATAAGCAAGTAATGTTATATTTACTTTGTACACTACTTTAAAAGTGCTTGCCTTCTATAGCATCGTATTTTATGCCTAAAATCCATACAGGTTCCTTTGTTTGCTGAGGTATATCGTCAACTTCCAAGGAACTTTCTGTTAAGTAATTCTCAAACATGCAGTCCATTATAGTTTCCTAGTCCGACATATATAAAATTATCGCATATTTTATTTATAATTTTAAATAGCACGATAATTCTAAAATTATCATATCTACGTTTGTTTTGTTTGATTTAGAACTGTCATCAATACGCCATTTTTATTGTCAGCTGTATGAATGGAGCAGCTGATTTCATTATGTAAACATTTACTAACTTCTCATTGGTTCATTTAATTTACGTAGTATACTAATATCACATACAACTACAGTCGAACCTCGATAGATCGAAATTGAAAATAATTTGAATTAAGGTACCGGAGGGTAATAAGGCCCACCAGGTAATAAAGCTCAGAAGCCATTATTATCTGCCTGTTCGTTTAATAAGGCCCAAACACCAGTGTATATGTTTTTGCTTTTAAAAAATGTGTTTTCAGCTTTTTTGTTTTTAAATATACATTATTTTCAGAAAAAAATATGTAAAAATCACTTAGAATTCATATTATGTTATGAGTTGTCTTAGTTTATTTTTATAAAAAATATTTAACTCTAACTGGGTCTTATTACCCTCCAGTACCTTATAAAAAAAAGGTTAAATATTAAGATATATATTTATATATCTATTATATCAAATTTGTCATGAATTGTTAAATAATACACACTTCGTGTTTCTTTTAATTGGCCAATACTTGCATGTATAGTAGGACTTCTTTGAAGTTCGAGTTATTGATATAAAAATGTTACTTAACATTGAAATAGGCATGTCGTTGGGAAACACATTCGAGTTCGAGTTATCAAAAAAGTTATAGAGGTTCGATTTATAATCTTGGAGAAATATACATTTTACTTAATTTGTTATTATGGGTTGATTAATATTATCTTTGGTACAATCTTGTATGGCATGTGAATTCCACTTCGTAATATTATACCATGATTATAACTAGTTTGATTCCTTTTATTATTACTATTTAGGTATAACTGTAGTTTATTGATATAATTTTTAAACTTTATTTTATTTATTTCAGAAAACAAGTTGGACTTACAACAGCATACAAACTGAGGAATGACAATCTCCTTCCCAATCACCAGATAAGGAATTTTAAAAATTGTTATGTATTTGTAAGTTTTTAATTAAAGTTTAACTTGGCTTGATATAATTTCTTTCAACTAGATGGAATCATTAAACATTTAAAAACTTATCATGTAACAAATATTTATTATTTGACCAAAAAACTTGTTACAAATTTCTAAATAGGTTTATCAAAAAATAATAAATATACAATACATATTATACAATAATCAAATTAAAACTAGAAATGACGGAAGTGAAATGAAAATGATTTATGATAGACTGATTGTTGAATTTTTACAGACGAATTCCAGGATTGGTGGAAGCAACATAATTCAGTAATTCCTCAGAGTCTTCACAAACCACCGGCTTTTCATGGTAACAAGCGACATCGTGCCATGCTATACCATCGTTGTAGACATTGTTTAAAATGGATAAGCAAGATTCCGTTGTACCATTGATATCGAATTCTGCGTTGTCAGGTTGCTTAGTTTTCTTGTGACCAGTTTGAGACCATGGATTGTATCCCCATCCTGAAGGAGATTGATTGGTCGGTGCCATCTTAACGCGGTTCGCAGACCAGAACCATCCATAAAGACTTTTGGGTTCTAAATCTGGACGGTTTTCGCAACCTTTGAAATCACACAATCTACCAGAAGTCCAAATGTATGGAACATCATCTGAAATTCAAATATTGAGGATTAAAGCTAATGATTGATTATTACCAAAAATGATTTGAATATGTTGATGGGTGAGAAACTGTAGCATTACATAAGGAAACTATACATTACTTAATCGTGCTTAAAGAGATTGAATAATTGTATATCACTTGCACCATATACATACAATAACTCTCGCTTACGCAATATTTGAAGACTTAAATATCCACTTTCTATTTAAATATTAGACTGACAAATATTTTTTCAATTGATCAAATACTTACTCGTTTGAATTAATCTGAAGATCATGTTATTCTCTTCTTGCGTTTCAATTGAAACTAAGTCCATACAATATTCTCTACAAATATTTCTACCATCTAGCCAGTCTACTTTCCTACCGGCCAAAGCTGGGACATGACCGGTATAGAAATAATTATGTCCTCTGAACGAAAATTCTTTGGGTCCTGCGAAGCAAAGAAAAACAAACAATTATTACCAAATAAGCAATGAGTTCAAGTTCCATGTTACTCAACCGAATTAAGAAAAAAACATTTAGCAGTACAAAAATTCAACCCACAAACTGTTTTAAAATTGTTACATAAGTGCGATCACGGAAATGAATAACTAATTAGTCTTGTGATTTTTAACATTGATTTGTTTATATAAGAGAGTGGAATAAATTTGCGTTTTTCCAAATTTCCGAAATTACTATTTTTAAAAGTTGCATAATGTTTAATGGAACGATTAAAGACGGAACTTTTTATAGTTAGTACTAGTTTAAGCATATTACGTTTTAAGGCCCCATTTAAGACCTTTCTTTTGGATTAAGAATTTTAAAAAAGTTGGAGCATGCTACATAGTTTAAGAGCATCTTAGAGCTTTGAAATGTAATCTTTTCAGCACAATAGTTACTTAAACCAACAATCTTTATAATTTTTCTTTAACCCAGTAATTATAGATTCTGTATGGAAAAAAGATTCTTTATGGAAAATACATAAATCAGATATAGATCGATGTCTTATAAAAATTAATAATTACAATGTATACATTTTTCATTATCATGTTAAATTTAAAAAAGTAAAAGGCTAATTTAAAATTCAAAGTTTTACTAGATCTCAAAAACTAAAAATAAAATTTAAATATCAACGCAAATCGCATCATTTGAAATGCATAATATATCCGTTATAATAATTTTACGCTAATTATTTGATTATAGTTTTCTAATCACGATTTTTTTCAATTTGGTATTTCAGAAGAGCCGTGGCGCAATTTAATGGGTACTAATACCATTTTCCTTGAAAATTAATTCATACGTATGCACGTGACGAAGGTTTCATATAAAATGATGCTACAAAGTTATAAAAAAACGAGGTTGTATTTGTTTTTGAGCGATTGCACATTAAATTATGTAAAATACGTACTTAAAACTAACATTTCTAATCACTTATTGCAATAATTTTAGTCTTGAGGGTGTACGAAACCTATTTTTTTTGTACAAAATTCAAATGAGATACTTGAGCTTTATGTTTGATTTTATTGAATATCCAAGTTATATTATTTAATTAGTTTGCTTAAATGCACTTGAATCATTATTTGTTTATAAATCTGATAATACAAAGGAGCTTTAAAAAATTTAAATGATGCAATTCTAATGTGACAATTATTAATTTGGTAATTATTGGTAAATGTAAAGAAATAAATACTTAAAAGAGCAATGATTTTAGTACAACAGAAGACAAAAAAACATAATAATAAGTACCCATTTATTTTTTCTGTTAGTCAGATTTTAAAAAAGTATTTTTTGTTGGACAGTTATTTGGAAAGATAATCTTTGCAACTAAGATTTTAAAAATATTAATGGCATAAATATATAACGGTTTTGTTTTCTGTTTGTGTTAACAATTTTTGACCTTCCATAAGAAATAATTATTCTTTGAGTAGTCAAGGTGAACAGTTTGAGTGCCTATTAAATTTAGTAGGAAAAACTTGCATCATGGATTAAAATACGAAGTAAACGTAATGCCTTTTAACAAATACATTTGAAGTAATTCAACTTTAGACATTAGTATTTTTACAATTTTTTTGAGCAATATTTTATTCAATAAATTAGTAAAAAAGTTCATTTTTTACTTAATATTTTATTAAGCCAAACACATCCATAATAAGAAGCTTGTACTGCTTTAATTAATATAATTATAGTAGTTAAAGATTTAATCAATTTAGTGGGTGTTTAAAGCCTTTAAATCAGGACATGCACATATTTAAATAAGTGTGACTTCTTTAATTAAACACTTCCTATTAGTTTCTTTTAATTCATTTTCAACTTCGATTTTTGGCTATGCTTATTAAAAATTTCTTAATTTTTTTTTGGTGTTTAAAACATAGCAGGGCGCGATAAACTCTAATTTTATAGAAGAAAGTGTTATATTTCTTTATTGCATTGGTTTTTAGAGTTCTTCCATATATTACTTTGTTTATATGGATTTGTGGTAGCTTGACAAGACTTTCAATAACAAATAATCCGCGAATAGTGTTAGATAAAGAAAGTTGTGGCTTTCTCCCACATCCAATAAACTCTTATTTAAGTAAAAGTGTCATCAAATAATTAAATAGAGGTAAAAAGCATTTTTAAATTTATAATTTTTTAGAAAGTGCACTTTTTGTATTCTCTAATCAATGTCGAATTTAATTGAAAAACGTTGCACTTTGAGAGAAATTGGCGAACGACAGAATATAATTAAAATATACTTATCTGTAGGAAGAATTTGAAATCGACAGCGCATTTAAAAATATATTTAAAACATTATAAATTTAAAAAATAATTACGTTTGGAGCAAAGGACGTAGGGATATTATCGCTCAATTAAAGCATTAGTAATTTCTAACTAAAATTTAAAATTTAAATATACAAAGCATTTTAACTAAAAGAAGAAAGATTCTTAAATTTGTTATTATACAATTCTATTTATTATTTTTTATAAAATACTTTTTTGTTTTGGAAACGTACTTTGTGATTAACCGCCCATAGCAATGTTTGCGTTTATTGTAAATAACAGGTTGAATTTAAAAAATTTAATCTTCGGAATTTTCGTTTATTGCTATAGTATTTTAACAACAAATTTTCAATTAATCTGAAAATACAATTACAATTAGTAAATGTTTTAAAATCGATTATTAAAATATATTATAAGTATAAGTCATTCTCAGATATGCAGTAAATGTAGTGGGTTTGTTAGAACCGAAGTTTTTGCGTATCTACTTTACATTTACGATAAAGATAACGAAATTCTTTTTTAACAAAATAAAATATTTGGTATCAAAACCAGTATTAGTTTCTTTGTTCATGCTTGTAAAATTGGCTATATCAGTATTCAGCTTACATTCGAATGTATAGCTGTGTTTAAAGTGCTGCATTATTATTATTTTAATTAATTAAATATATTATATAGTGTTAAACAAATATGTGCATCGTCTAATTAAATACCAAAATATTCGACTGAAAGGTATGTCACATTTTTGTAAATCTTGTGTTTGAAAACAGAAGTAGTTAAAGGGTTTACAGTCTATAAAGGTTTCTATTTTTGAGATATTAATGTTTTATGTGGATTTCGGATAATTTGGTCATAAGAAAAAAAATTACATCGGATTGTGTATTCAATTTACCTAAATCATCAATACATTTATTAACTAATTAAGGAAAAGACTATCATGTTTAATAAAAACTATAAAATGTCCAAATAAAAATATAATTCGATAACATTACGAAATTAAATTAGCTAAAACGGTACCTTTTTGTAAACTTGTAAAATAAGCCCTGAGTTCAATATAGAAAATGTTTGTATTAAATTAAATTATTAATACAGAAATTGACTTTGTGGCACCTACAGGCAAATGTTATTTTTAGTTTAGTCGTATTCAAATTAGAGCAACAATTAAAAAAATTAAGTAAAGGTGTTAAGTATTTTTAAAATAATTTTGATTTTCACAAAAGTTACACTAATTGTTTCTGATTACTTAACGAACATATTACTACAAAAGCGATTTTACTAATAAATTATTGACTGTATATAATTTGTGATTTTTAATACGTTTTTGATTGTTTAAAATAATTTCTTTATAAACCTGTTAATAAATTAAAATCGTTAACGCAAAATTATTAAAAAATCTCGACTGCAAAAAGCGATAAAGCTATCTGCTGATTTTTTACTCACTGAGGCAAACATTTAATGCATTCTAAAAATAATATATATGCTCATTGAACGAAATATATAATAAATAATAAAAAAGTGGGAATAAAAATTAAAAGGAGAACATTCTTCTTGTTTCGACACTTTGTTTTTTTACACAATGGAATTTATTCTTTTGATTTTCACAGATTTAGCTATGCTCAAATAGATAATTCAAATGTTATTAAAATATGTATGTGGAGGGTAGAAGCACCGGTTTTGGACACCACACCAGTTGTGGATATTTTCCATTCTATTTTGTCATATGAGAAATATAAAAATTATTGAACTTCTATAAATGTAATTAATCTATCTTTAACTCCGATTGAAACATCAGTGATGTTTTTATAAGTTATTTTATCAAAATTATTCATGAGCTTAACGTGTCCAAATTCGGTAGTTTAACTCTACTTAAATTATTTTGAAAATAATATACCTTCTCTTAGGTATATTCTTAATTTTTATAAAAAGTTTGAACTCACAATGCATTAGAACACAGGTTTTATTACAACAATCTTAATTTATTTTAAACGCTATTAAATAAAATATAATATTGTGTAAACATTAAACAATTTGGATAATAGCGCTCAAATATTTGCAAAAATTACTCTTGAACTTGAATTCGAAAGAATTTTAATGTGTTTATAGAGTCCGAAAAAGAAAGTGTTATTATGTATCTTTGTTTGAACTTTATTTCAACCAAATTATCTAACATTCACCTTTTCCACTTAAAAATTTTTATTAAATATTTGATCGATTCAAGTTGTATAAGTAATCGCTTGCTCCTTTTGATAAATAAATGGAAAAGACCGGTTGTCCACTTTCTTCGCGAATGACACGACCATCTCAATCTTCCGGGATTTAAAAACCGAAATTGAAATAATACAAAATCATTTAATACGTAATCCAAAACGTGATGTTCCATTTATTAGGCCGTAGTGTAATTATTTATAAAACACTGTTATTATCGAACTATTGATGACATTGCCTCATCCATAATTAAGAATATTATTTATTCGTAAAAATAAAACGAGAAAATCGTCTACTTGACCTATTAAACTTTCCTGCGGAGCTTCGAGAAATGTTAAAAGGGGCTCGTTTTTAACTTCCCTTATTAAAAATCGAATGTTTATGATTAGAAAATGTATTAAGAAATTAAGTTGTATTTAAAAGCAGCCAAGGTACGTAGTAGATTGAGGCTGACATTTCAATCGTGCGAAGAAATATCTTTTGTATAAATGTCTGCAATCAGCAGCAATCAAAACAAACGTTAACGTAATCTTGCAGAAGTGTGTATTATTTTACATATGTCCTATTACAATAACTATTTATCTTTTAATGTCATCTAAACTTTGTAGTAAAATCCTCTTCTAACAATGATGCATTCGCGGTTTTGTTTGGTAGGACTTAAAAGATAATATATGTGTGAATATTACTCAAGCCTTTTATGTATTTCCTTATTCGATCTCTTTGCATATTGTTTGCAATTTAATTAGCTCACGTTTTTCTTCCCATAAAACTTTTAGCAATTAGAAACTGTATGATAGTATTTCCATTTGATTTAATTTTTTTTTTGAAGAACTTTTGAGTGGTGGGTGGAAGCATGGTAATAAGGTGTTATAACACTTCTTTTATTTCTCACAATTGTATAGTTTAAATATAAAAACAATAAGTGAAGAACGAATAATATTTAAGAAATCAAGTAAAACTAAATTCTAAACGAGAAGATGAGAATCAAATGAAATTTTTAGTTGTACTACTATAGGTACTACATAATAGAAAATGATATAAATTCTGAAACAATAAATATTTATGTACAGTAGGAGTGCCAAAAAACTATTTTTTTACGATTGGCCTCAAAATTTTAGCAGAAGTTACCGAAATATAGATCCATTAAAAAATTTTAGCACTTAATATTATTATTAAGAGGTCGCGCATTGTAATATTTCATTTCCTATTTAAAAGCATTGAAAAAAATTTCCCGCGACGTTCTGAATTTTGTATCTTGTGAGTAAATTTAATAAAATTGAGTTTTCTTTAATGATTGCATATTAGGCCTACTGCATATACACTTTTAACTTCATTGAAATTTAATAGGACTTTTTTTACTACGAGCCTTGGAAGAAATGTGTTTCATTATCTGATTTGGCAATTAAGGAACGTTTGCACAAAAATGACCATATTCAGTTTTGAGACAAACCCAAAAAACTTTTCCCCCGGTTGTCATTATATTTATGATATAATATTTTCTTATTAAATCAGAGTTTTATGTCTGAACGAACACAAAATCGCACTAGAGATAAATTCCATGTTTATGCCCGCTTTTGAATAAACGCTCTTCAATTTAAAAAATTATATTTTTTTTTTAAATAATATTTTAACTAGAAATGGATATTTCATAAAAGGAGAAGACTTGAAGGGGACGTGATCAAGAAATGTCTAAATAGCATTTTTATAGTTTTGAAATCTTAATATTTAAAAGTTCTTTTTAAACCATTAGAAACAAAGTCTTGTGATAAATCGTTTTTTAAATATGTTTTACTTATGCATTTATTGCTCTCACCCCTTCAATTACAGTAGAACATCAATTGTCCCAACTGCAGCTATCCGGACCGCTAATTCTCTCGATCGCTTTGAGTAAAATACTCTTACCGAAATGTTTAAGAAATGATAATTTGTTTATGTATATTGTACAATTATTTTGCGTTTATCTAATAATCCAGATATTTGATTATTCGGAATGGTTCTAGTCGCAATTAATCCGGATAATTGGAGTTCTACTGTACTTCGTATGATTGCATTCTATTTACACATCATGTTTATAAAGAAATGAAATTAAATCCTATTACAAATATTATTCCATAATTTTTACAGTTTTACAAAAAGTTGCTGTTTTTTAGGGATCGTATATCACAATTGACGACAATTACCGATCTTGGATTAACAAAATAGTCTTCAAAAACGGATCAATATGAGATTTTAAAGTAAAAAGAAATATCCAACATCTGACTTCGAGGTAGGTGAGTGAGTTTTGATGCAATTAAAATATGTAGTATGGAGTTTCTAAATTTTAAAATTTAATGCTCTACACACTTTTTAATAAACAAATATAGTTTAAGCTTTAATTCATAGACTTGATGCTTAAATTAATTAATTAATAAAAATATAGTTAGTTTAACATTATCAAATTAGAATAAAGTAATCATTTTTTTTTTTTTTTTTTTTATTTAAAGAGTTTGGTGCTTTAACTGCTAAGGTCATTAGCACCATTTTACATTAGAGCTATATACAGATATACAGACAAAAGTTAAATTAGTTTAATAAAATTGCACATTGAGAGAAAGGGAAGAAGATTTTTGTTGTTTAGGGCTTGTTCAATTGGAGGGTATATTTGAAGCAGGTTTCGTTGGGAGGAGAACTTTGGGCAATCTAAGATAACGTGATCGGAAGTAAAGGGGGAGTTGCAGGTTTGACAATTTGGGCGGGGTAACTTTTGGAGGATGAAGGAATGAGAGAAAAGGCAGTGTCCGATACGAAGACGGGTGTAAATCTGATAATACAAAGGAGCTTTAAAAATTTAAATGATGCAATTCTAATGTGACAATTATTAATTTGGTAATTATTGGTAAATGTAAAGAAATAAATACTTAAAAGAGCAATGATTTTAGTACAACAGAAGACAAAAAAACATAATAATAAGTACCCATTTATTTTTTCTGTTAGTCAGATTTTAAAAAGGTATTTTTTGTTGGACAGTTATTTGGAAAGATAATCTTTGCAACTAAGATTTTAAAAATATTAATGGCATAAATATATAACGGTTTTGTTTTCTGTTTGTGTTAACAATTTTTGACCTTCCATAAGAAATAATTATTCTTTGAGTAGTCAAGGTGAACAGTTTGAGTGCCTATTAAATTTAGTAGGAAAAACTTGCATCATGGATTAAAATACGAAGTAAACGTAATGCCTTTTAACAAATACATTTGAAGTAATTCAACTTTAGACATTAGTATTTTTACAATTTTTTTGAGCAATATTTTATTCAATAAATTAGTAAAAAAGTTCATTTTTTACTTAATATTTTATTAATCCAAACACATCCATAACAAGAAGCTTTTACTGCTTTAATTAATATAATTATAGTAGTTAAAGATTTAATCAATTTAGTGGGTGTTTAAAGCCTTTAAAACAGGACATGCACATATTTAAATAAGTGTGACTTCTTTAATTAAACACTTCCTATTAGTTTCTTTTAATTCATTTTCAACTTCGATTTTTGGCTATGCTTATTAAAAATTTCTTAATTTTTTTTGGTGTTTAAAACATAGCAGGGAGCGATAAACTCTAATTTTATAGAAGAAAGTGTTATATTTCTTTATTGCATTGGTTTTTAGAGTTCTTCCATATATTACTTTGTTTATATGGATTTGTGGTAGCTTGACAAGACTTTCAATAACAAATAATCCGCGAATAGTGTTAGATAAAGAAAGTTGTGGCTTTCTCCCACATCCAATAAACTCTTATTTAAGTAAAAGTGTCATCAAATAATTAAATAGAGGTAAAAAGCATTTTTAAATTTATAATTTTTTAGAAAGTGCACTTTTTGTATTCTGTAATCAATGTCGAATTTAATTGAAAAACGTTGCACTTGAGAGAAATTGGCGAACGACAGAATATAATTAAAATATACTTATCTGTAGGAAGAATTTGAAATCGACAGCGCATTTAAAAATATATTTAAAACATTATAAATTTAAAAAATAATTACGTTTGTAGCAAAGGACGTAGGGATATTATCGCTCAATTAAAGCATTAGTAATTTCTAACTAAAATTTAAAATTTAAATATACAAAGCATTTTAACTAAAAGAAGAAAGATTCTTAAATTTGTTATTATACAATTCTATTTATTATTTTTTATAAAATACTTTTTTGTTTTGGAAACGTACTTTGTGATTAACCGCCCATAGCAATGCTTGCGTTTATTGTAAATAACAGGTTGAATTTAAAAAATTTAATCTTCGGAATTTTCGTTTATTACTATAGTATTTTAACAACAAATTTTCAATTAATCTGAAAATACAATTACAATTAGTAAATGTTTTAAAATCGATTATTAAAATATATTATAAGTATAAGTCATTCTCAGATATGCAGTAAATGTAGTGGGTTTGTTAGAACCGAAGTTTTTGCGTATCTACTTTACATTTGCGATAAAGATAACGAAATTCTTTTTTAACAAAATAAAATATTTGGTATCAAAACCAGTATTAGTTTCTTTGTTCATGCTTGTAAAATTGGCTCTATCAGTATTCAGCTTACATTCGAATGTATAGCTGTGTTTAGAGTGCTGCATTATTATTATTTTAATTAATTAAATATATTATATAGTGTTAAACAAATATGTACATCGTCTAATTAAATACCAAAATAATCGACTGAAAGGTATGTCACATTTTTGTAAATCTTGTGTTTGAAAACAGAAGTAGTTAAAGGGTTTACAGTCTATAAAGGTTTCTATTTTTGAGATATTAATGTTTTATGTGGATTTCGGATAATTTGGTCATAAGAAAAAAAATTACATCGGATTGTGTATTCAATTTACCTAAATCATCAATACATTTATTAACTAATTAAGGAAAAGACTATCATGTTTAATAAAAACTATAAAATGTCCAAATAAAAATATAATTCGATAACATTACGAAATTAAATTAGCTAAAAACGGTACCTTTTTGTAAACTTGTAAAATAAGCCCCGAGTTCAATATAGAAAATGTTTGTATTAAATTAAATTATTAATACAGAAATTGACTTTGTGGCACCTACAGGCAAATGTTATTTTTAGTTTAGTCGTATTCAAATTAGAGCAACAATTAAAAAAAAATTAAGTAAAGGTGTTAAGTATTTTTAAAATAATTTTGATTTTCACAAAAGTTACACTAATTGTTTCTGATTACTTAACGAACATATTACTACAAAAGCGATTTTACTAATAAATTATTGACTGTATATAATTTGTGATTTTTAATACGTTTTTGATTGTTTAAAATAATTTCTTTATAAACCTGTTAATAAATTAAAATCGTTAACGCAAAATTATTAAAAACTCTCGACTGCAAAAAGCGATAAAGCTATCTGCTGATTTTTTTTACTCACTGAGGCAAACATTTAATGCATTCTAAAAATAATATATATGCTCATTGAACGAAATATATAATAAATAATAAAAAAAAGTGGGGAATAAAAATTAAAAGGGAGAACATTCTTCTTGTTTCGACACTTTGTTTTTTTACACAATGGAATTTATTCTTTTTGATTTTCACAGATTTAGCTATGCTCAAATAGATAATTCAAATGTTATTAAAATATGTATGTGGAGGGTAGAAGCACCGGTTTTGGACACCACACCAGTTGTGGATATTTTCCATTCTATTTTGTCATATGAGAAATATAAAAATTATTGAACTTCTATAAATGTAATTAATCTATCTTTAACTCCGATTGAAACATCAGTGATGTTTTTTATAAGTTATTTTATCAAAATTATTCATGAGCTTAACGTGTCCAAATTCGGTAGTTTAACTCTACTTAAATTATTTTGAAAATAATATACCTTCTCTTAGGTATATTCTTAATTTTTATAAAAAGTTTGAACTCACAATGCATTAGAACACAGGTTTTATTACAACAATCTTAATTTATTTTAAACGCTATTAAATAAAATATAATATTGTGTAAACATTAAACAATTTGGATAATAGCGCTCAAATATTTGCAAAAATTACTCTTGAACTTGAATTCGAAAGAATTTTAATGTGTTTATAGAGTCCGAAAAAGAAAGTGTTATTATGTATCTTTGTTTGAACTTTATTTCAACCAAATTATCTAACATTCACCTTTTCCACTTAAAAATTTTTATTAAATATTTGATCGATTCAAGTTGTATAAGTAATCGCTTGCTCCTTTTGATAAATAAATGGAAAAGACCGGTTGTCCACTTTCTTCGCGAATGACACGACCATCTCAATCTTCCGGGATTTAAAAACCGAAATTGAAATAATACAAAATCATTTAATACGTAATCCAAAACGTGATGTTCCATTTATTAGGCCGTAGTGTAATTATTTATAAAACACTGTTATTATCGAACTATTGATGACATTGCCTCATCCATAATTAAGAATATTATTTATTCGTAAAAATAAAACGAGAAAATCGTCTACTTGACCTATTAAACTTTCCTGCGGAGCTTCGAGAAATGTTAAAAGGGGCTCGTTTTTAACTTCCCTTATTAAAAATCGAATGTTTATGATTAGAAAATGTATTAAGAAATTAAGTTGTATTTAAAAGCAGCCAAGGTACGTAGTAGATTGAGGCTGACATTTCAATCGTGCGAAGAAATATCTTTTGTATAAATGTCTGCAATCAGCAGCAATCAAAACAAACGTTAACGTAATCTTGCAGAAGTGTGTATTATTTTACATATGTCCTATTACAATAACTATTTATCTTTTAATGTCATCTAAACTTTGTAGTAAAATCCTCTTCTAACAATGATGCATTCGCGGTTTTGTTTGGTAGGACTTAAAAGATAATATATGTGTGAATATTACTCAAGCCTTTTATGTATTTCCTTATTCGATCTCTTTGCATATTGTTTGCAATTTAATTAGCTCACGTTTTTCTTCCCATAAAACTTTTTAGCAATTAGAAACTGTATGATAGTATTTCCATTTGATTTAATTTTTTTTTTGAAGAACTTTTGAGTGGTGGGTGGAAGCATGGTAATAAGGTGTTATAACACTTCTTTTATTTCTCACAATTGTATAGTTTAAATATAAAAACAATAAGTGAAGAACGAATAATATTTAAGAAATCAAGTAAAACTAAATTCTAAACGAGAAGATGAGAATCAAATGAAATTTTTAGTTGTACTACTATAGGTACTACATAATAGAAAATGATATAAATTCTGAAACAATAAATATTTATGTACAGTAGGGAGTGCCAAAAAAACTATTTTTTTTTACGATTGGCCTCAAAATTTTAGCAGAAGTTACCGAAATATAGATCCATTAAAAATTTGAGCACTTAATATTATTATTAAGAGGTCGCGCATTGTAATATTTCATTTCCTATTTAAAAAGCATTGAAAAAATTCCTGCGACGTTCTGAATTTTGTATCTTGTGAGTAAATTTAATAAAATTGAGTTTTCTTTAATGATTGCATATTAGGCCTACTGCATATACACTTTTAACTTCATTGAAATTTAATAGGACTTTTTTTACTACGAGCCTTGGAAGAAATGTGTTTCATTATCTGATTTGGCAATTAAGGAACGTTTGCACAAAAATGACCATATTCAGTTTTGAGACAAACCCAAAAAACTTTTCCCCGGTTGTCATTATATTTATGATATAATATTTTCTTATTAAATCAGAGTTTTATGTCTGAACGAACACAAAATCGCACTAGAGATAAATTCCATGTTCATGCCCGCTTTTGAATAAACGCTCTTCAATTTAAAAAATTATATTTTTTTTAAATAATATTTTAACTAGAAATGGATATTTCATAAAAGGAGAAGACTTGAAGGGGACGTGATCAAGAAATGTCTAAATAGCATTTTTATAGTTTTGAAATCTTAATATTTAAAAGTTCTTTTTAAACCATTAGAAACAAAGTCTTGTGATAAATCGTTTTTTAAATATGTTTTACTTATGCATTTATTGCTCTCACCCCTTCAATTACAGTAGAACACCAATTGTCCCAACTGCAGCTATCCGGACCGCTAATTCTCTCGATCGCTTTGAGTAAAATACTCTTACCGAAATGTTTAAGAAATGATAATTTGTTTATGTATATTGTACAATTATTTTGCGTTTATCTAATAATCCAGATATTTGATTATTCGGAATGGTTCTAGTCGCAATTAATCCGGATAATTGGAGTTCTACTGTACTTCGTATGATTGCATTCTATTTACACATCATGTTTATAAAGAAATGAAATTAAATCCTATTACAAATATTATTCCATAATTTTTACAGTTTTACAAAAAGTTGCTGTTTTTTAGGGATCGTATATCACAATTGACGACAATTACCGATCTTGGATTAACAAAATAGTCTTCAAAAACGGATCAATATGAGATTTTAAAGTAAAAAGAAATATCCAACATCTGACTTCGAGGTAGGTGAGTGAGTTTTGATGCAATTAAAATATGTAGTATGGAGTTTCTAAATTTTAAAATTTAATGCTCTACACACTTTTTAATAAACAAATATAGTTTAAGCTTTAATTCATAGACTTGATGCTTAAATTAATTAATTAATAAAAATATAGTTAGTTTAACATTATCAAATTAGAATAAAGTAATCATTGTTATGTTATTATGACAGAAGAAGACTTAAATCACACTGCTTAATAAAATTAATTATGTAAAGTCAATTTGTAATTCAAAAATGAAAGATTTTGAATAGTAATTTTTTAGATAACTATTGATGCGGCTATATTTATCTGCTAAGGTTATTTAACAGATCAAAATTCTCATTGAAAAAGTTGTCTTTAAATTGTTGCTAAGGAAAAGCAATTGAATAAAAAAAATACACGAATAAACCGTTGTGTTAGCTAAAAGTATAATTTTTTAATAATATGAAAAAATTAACAGCGAGTAAAGCCAAATTATAATTGTTAATTAACATTTAATTTTTAATTACTGCAGCAATAAATTTAAAGATTCCAAACTAAATACTTTTTACATGTGTTTGACATTTCTTGTAAGTATGATAATACGATTTTTTTATCCGCGTTAAATATTTATGAGAGATTTAAAAATTTTTACTAGTATTTGTCGACCTTTCGCATATTTTATTTGTTTGCAAAAAAATAATTTAACTCTGCGTCCTGCGTCAGTCCCGGATTGTATTTAAATGAAAATGTAGGAAAATAACCATTGTTCGAATATTTAAAAGCTTACTGGAAATTAAATCAGTAACGCTATTGAGGACCTCAAAAGCGAAAACAATCGAACAACTTGCGTTTTCTTGCACTGATTGGAATATAAAATAGGCACAGGTATAGGAATTAATATTCGCTATGGCGCATAGAAAATTTTAATCTTCATGACTCATTAATGTTAAGCCAATAAAATTCCCCACAAATGGATTTACGATTCAATTTCAAAATATCGAGACAATATTTTTTCTGTTTTACCAAACTTTCTTCATCTTAATTTAGAAACATAATTTATTTGCATTTTAGGAGCATTGCATAATTATTTGTTAAACCACATAATTCATAAAAGCACTCATGTTGCAACGGACTCAAATCTAACATTTAACAATTCTCATAAACAATGTGGAAAGTTTATCAAAATTCTTGATGTGCTTAAAGTAGCATCTATTGTTTTGTAAATTGCGATTTTTTTGAAAGCTTTTGAAATTTAATTCGTAGAGCATGTTCGTTGACATTGAGACAAAAATATTCTACTTACTGTTGGCACATTTTTGTGGAACGGGCAGTGATAAAAATCGACCAGGACGATCTGAAACTCCTCGGGTTTGTCCAAAACTTGGTACAATTATTGTTCCTATTATAACTAATACTGCACAGGCGATCTTCATCTGAAATTAAATTATTGTTGTTATACAAAAGGGCTATATTTAATTATGTTCTTTCTTATTAGAAGGGTAACAATTTTAGATTTGAAATGGCTTTAATTTAAATGAAAAGTATTATATTTCTACAGTGGCGCACTTTATTTGAAAACTGATAGCGTTTGGCTTATTTAAAAAAGTAACCATGGTTACACCAATCAGAATTTGTATTTAAAACCCGCTTTATTTAAATGTTACCAATACAGAATTTTCACACTTTTTAAATGTATTGGAATCAAATAAGCATCAAATTTTGATCTGAACAGATAAAGTTGTTGTTTATATCCTCAAGTAAAAAAATTGCTAAGATTTTTAACCGTGCAGAGGAGAAATCGTTAAGATGTAATACATTTATAAAGTTCTTTCTGTAACCTTTTCTTTGACCCACTGAACTTCTGTATAATATTGCGTATGAAAAATTTAGGCTAAAATTATGTTTGGTAGCAGCTTAAAAAAATCATAATAAATTAAATAATTACATTATTAGATAATAATAACCTTCGGTGATTTGTATTATTAGACTTTGAATGATGGATGTTGAATTGCAATTAAAGCTTTAGCAATAATATCTATGCGTTTGTGTTCTTAATAAAAAAAATTGGAAATTTTTCAAATTGAGTTGATCGAAAATTAAAAAAAATTAATATGGCAAAATTTTAATTTAAAAATTATAGTAAATATTTAAATTCTTTTACAAATACTGATATAATTTAAGGAAGAGAAAAAGTCGTAAAAAACTTACCCTGTGGTCCTTTACGAATGTTTCAATTAATAATAAAAACACCCACTGAACACCCAAAATCAAAAATTAGTTGACAAACAAGTCTTACCTTGTATGAAGACTTTCCGATCACTAAATCTTCTCTAAGAGAGTGCGAGTTGTATTTATAGTATGTGTAAGATCTTCTTCAAATGGTGGGATTCTTCGTACCCCCATTGAAAATAAGAGTATTAACGTCTTCTGAGAGCTTTTCGTCGAACCTGTTTGTTCACTTTTATTTTCTGTTCTTTTAAATGCACAAAACGAAAACGAAATATAATTGAAATTTTGCAAAATCAAAACAAATTGCAGTACTCCAAAAAAGTTAATGGCTGTCGAAAATTAAACATTAATTTGTAAGGAAATAATTGATTAAAGATATGTAGGAAAACTAACCGAATATAATTAGAATACATAACTTCTTTGTGTTTCGCAGAAGCTGAATAAATTTGTATTGTATTTTGTAAAATTATACACACCCCTCTTGTTAATTATACATACACAGGGAAGTTATTTAGTTACACGTATCATTAACGCCCATACAATATTCTCTGTGGCTTTTTTATAACTTCCTAGCCGACGCAACATTTAAAGACTTAACGACTTAATTAAATTTGAAAAAAAAATGCTAAACAGAAAGAAATTGAAAAACAGGATCTTATGTAGTGTGCAATTGAAAAACAGTTATTTCTTTGGCATCTTCAAACTGACAGAGTTCAAGGCATCTTTTGCTATTGCTTGATTTACGGTACACAGTCATTTGATAAATTGTTTTATAATTGAATTTATTACAAGACGCTCATTTGAAAATCCATAAAAAGCGAGAAAAATGTGTAGAAGAGTTAAATATTTACATTTTACGTTTTAATAAATAATTTATTAAGCAGTCATTAATGTAGGTGTTAAATATTAAAAGTGTGATAAGAGCGACATTGAAAATTTTCACTTTTACTTAAGTTCTTTTTAATTATTCGAATGCCGAACGCATCTCAATTTATGTATTTGTATTTATTGGTGCTAATTATAAATTATTAGGTATCGTTAAGGACAAAACGTCTCCAGATCTATTCATTAGCTAAATGTTAATTGCATTCGATAATCAAAAAGCGTAACAGATCAAAGGCATTTGGTATCGATAATTTATTTCGCTTCAATTTGGCATTGGTATTTAAAAATGGGTTATTTCATTACTTTTTTAACGAATATATATTTTTTGTTAATTAAAATTATAACGCTTCAGATGACCAAATTATAATTTTTGTCTCGATTCGATTATCGAGGAACAACTTTTCTTACAATAATTTCAATTAAAGTCTTGCATATAATTTTTTTGTTTTTGCACAATATAAAATAATTTATTAATTGATAAATTATGAATTAAATAAATGTCGTTTTGAAGAAGTTCAAACTGAAATTTTCAGTATAAATTTTAACATTCTAAAATGTAATTAAATAATAGCCTATACATATAAGAGTGTATTATTAAAATCAGAAATTTCATTTTTTTTTAATCAATTAGACGAAAATTAGTTTCTCAATATTTCTGTTTCAAAACTTTTAATATCACAATAAATTTTATATTCAAGTAGTATCTAATTATAGTTTTAAAGTGTAAGAATATGAACAATTACAAATATTATATTTGTGTATTTTTTTGGATTCTTTAATTAATTGAAAGGACATGATTACATTTAAATTTTTAGACTAACAATAAAACTTACTTTTTTTAAATATATAAAGTTTATTTATTTTAGTCTGTTTATAGACATTTATGGAATTCTAGTATTTTGGGGGATATTCGTTATACATTTTATAATATTTTAATCATTGATGTCAAATATTTTATTTATTGGTGGAATGATATATACAGTGTGTCCCAAATAGAGTAGGCTAACATGGATATCTTTCTTATTAATGAAGATAGAAGTTTGGTTAAATGGGCAATGTTTTGCAGTTTTAGGTGCCCATTCAGATTGTGTTAAGAAAATTTTAAAATTTCGAATAGTTCCAAAGTTACCGTAAAAAAACTGAATATCGTCATATTCTTTAATGTCAAATAACTTTGTAATTATAAAATTTACAGAAAAAAGTTTAATATAAAAGTTACTAGGCTTCATAAAATACAGATAGAAATTGAGTCAAAATTAAATTCAAAATGGCGGTTTTCAAGATATTGATAATAACTTTTTTATTTTAAATGGACGCCATATTGGATTTTTACATAATTAAATAGCAGTCTTTTTTCTCCTCTTAACCATGTATAACAACGCATATTTAAATAAAAAATTATTAACAATATTAAATTTTCCTGTTTTAAATCAAGTAGCCATGAATTATCAAAGAACAATTAAACAGCATAATACAAGTCCACGTCATTATATTTATTTTTTGACTAATATTGTAAGTTTTTAATAATAATTATTATTGTCTTATAAATAATTCAAAATTGGCAAAGTTTTTAACTGAGCAGTATGATATGTTTTGTACCTACATTAAATGTTACAAAAGCTCCTGCGTTGCTGCTGAAACATACTTTAACAGTTTTCCAAGAAAAAAAAATGATAAAGATTATCTTCCACATTCTTTCAATTTGGTTACTGTAAACATCCATACTTCTGTATATTCACATCCAATCTTTTCAAAATTTTAACGTTCGGTTGCATTTTTGTTCTTTACTTAAATATGAAGTTATCAATGATAATTACCTAGAAAATGAGTAAAAAATATTTTTATAGTTAGAATTTATATTCATGTATATATTTTACCCAAGTAAATATTTGCAAACATTAAAATTTTTTGAAAATTAAAGTTTTAAATGTATTTTAACAACTGCACTTGCACAGATAAAAATGCCAATTATATAACTTTGACAATTAAGTTACATTTAGGGGTATAAATTTTTTTCTGGTAGTATAAAAGCTCTAAAAAACGAAGAAGATATCTTTCATTGTTGCATAAGTAGTAGGCTTCATTATTTGTCCATTGAAGTTCAAACTACAGGTTTTAATTTTTGTATTGTAATATGTTCTTATGCTTTCTAACTGTTGTAGTTCTTTTGCAAATTTGTATGATTTTATTTTTCTTAATTATTAATGATTTTTGTTTTTTTTTCTAAAATAATTTGAAGTGGGAACTGTAGGTTTTAATGCAACCCCCTTAACGTTGAATAAATAGACTTGCCGTACTTTTGTATCCATTTCTTTCAAAGTAACTTTCCTAGCAATTTTTAATTTAATTATATTTTCATATTGTCCATTCTGCATAGGAGAACTAATGCTGAATTAAACATATTCGTCTTTTTTTGATTTTCAAAATGATTGTAGTGTAACATTCTGTTATACAATTTTCTCCATAGAAGCTCTATTAAATTACATTTTAATACATAAATATTAAAAAAATTACAACACTGATTTAACACCAAAAATTAATGAAATTGTTAAGTTTTGCTTATTTTAGTTTTCTGATTTTATGTAGGTACATACGAGAGTCAAAGAACAGCAAAAATTGCTTATGTCAAACATAAAAATAACAATTGTTAATTTTGAAGGTACAACAAAGAGAAAGATCTTACTACACATTTCTATATGCATTTAAATTGTGTATTTGTTGCCATTTAAACATTTAATTGTTTATAAAAAGATTACGATTTAATTCTAACGGAAGCATGGTCGTGATTCGTGTGCAAAACTGTAAAATACAGATCCAATCTTTAGGGTTAACAACAATTAAACATTGTTTAGTTTTTTCTTCAATGAATTCGTCATATTATTAATAACATTTTATATTTAGATTTAATCGATACAAATAAAACGGTAAATGAAGGACGAACAAATATTAAACTCGATATAATTCCCAAGGCATTGCCGTTAGCTTCAATTAAAAGTTACGGAGCGTTCGATTATAATTATTCTAATTAATATTAAGGATGCGAAATAAATGTAAACACTTTGTTGTTTATTAATAACCATAAACGTGTCCTCAGTTTTTGCATTAGTTTCAAAAAGTTTAAATTCTTGCATTTTTAAAAAATTAATTAATACCAAATTTTGTATACTAAAATTAATAACAACAATCAAGATAACAGATTTTGTTAATAAAAAGACCCATCCAATCCGGTATTATAAATCACGGAAAAAAAGATGAAACCGAGTTTTTGGAACTTTAACTAAATCCTGTTTATGTTTGATAGTAAGAAAAATTGCTTGAGATGACATTTTAAATATTCGTATTAATATCCTTGTCGAAATTAGAATGCAAAATTATTGAAATTTATTATAATTATTGGCACTTAGTTCCTAGTCTTTATTATAAACAGTACCAAACGTAGGAGGTACATGTGTATGTGTTATTATTTTAAAAATAAACTCAAACAATTAAACGTAATTAAAAATTATAAAAAAAGTATTTAACTAAATTCAAGTACCGACTGCTTACATAACGAAAGAAAATTCTATAAATAAAAGGACTTATCAAAAATTACTAATTCAAAAATATTTCTTTCGAAATTCAAATAATGTATTAGCATAGGTACTTTTTTTTTAAAAATTCTTCTCGTGTTTGTCGATGCATTTACTAAAAATAAGCATAAAACAAAAATTACATGCAATAAAACAATTAGAGAATACTCAAGTACATTGTAATTTAGTTTTGGACCATTGAATTACAATAATTTGAACATTTTCAAGTCCTTGTCCTAGAAATTGGTTAATAACCACCGGCGATATTGTTTAAAACAGTGGTTTCCAAAATTTATGTTGATGCGCCTGCCTTAAAAAAATGTAATCTTGGTCCCTCCATTTTTTTCTAAAAAATAACAATTAATTAGATCTTTCTGCCCATTTTAAATAGGACATATTTTTCTACAAGTCTATTTTGGGCCATATCAACAACTTATGTATATGACATGGCCCACCTCTTCGTATTTTTAATAGTGAAGAATACAAGAACCAAGAACCTAAATTTTAAGGTGATTAGGAAATTATATAAATTAATAGTAAAGATTATAACTTTTTTATTTATAAAAATTCTAAAAATAGACAATAATATAACTATCAAAAATTAATGGTTTTAATTTCAATTGTATTAAAGCAATAAATTACATTTTTAAGATTTTTGGGCCCTCCCATTTGCACTATTCTGCATCTCACCAAGTTGGTGCGTCCCCTAGCTTGGTAATCACCGAGTTAGAAGGTCCTCAGATGTGTTGTTGTTTTTTGGATGCATTTTTAGCAAAAACATCAGAACAACAATATTAATTCTAAACCATTATATTGTTTAGGTTTTTTTTATAATTTTTTTTTATCTCTTTGTTCTCATAAAGACTATGTTTTATAGAACCGGTGTCTTCCACTTTTTTGGCACTTGAATTTTCTTAATTATTTTAGATTAGAATCACAATAAAACGCTTTAATTGAATAAAAGCTATAAAAGTTAAATGTTAACACTGTTAATTATAATAAAACTAATTAACAAATTAAGCTTGTGCTCATTAAATTAAAATAGAAGGTTTACCAAAATTGTGATTAAGAATTTTGGCAAAAAAAATTGAATTCATTAATTTAATTGATGAAATTGTTACGAGAAGTAGGTACTAATGTTTAAATTTTAGTTCCCTGAAGGGATTGCTTAACTAGAAAACTTTGGGCACTATATCAAAATCAATTTAAGATCTATGGTAATTAAAAAATCTCAGATTTTAAAATATTTACGTTAAATTATCACAAGATATTTATATAAATTTTAATTTGACTAAAAATAACACAAAATCCAGTCAACAACTATTTAATAAAAGAAAATATATTTTACAGATTTCAAAATATTTTCAACAAAAAATTAGATGTTCGGTTCCCGTCTTTTAAAAGATCATCTTAAAAATAAGTTGAGATAATTAATAAAAATGTTGAATAAATTTAATGGACCTTGGCCTTTTAGAAAGTATTGTATGAAATCGATCCTAAATATAAATAAGAACAAATTTAATTATAACAATGGGTCTCCTTCGTATTCGAAAATGGTGCATCAGATAGGTTTTTTAAGAAATATCATTATAATGGACCCTGCCTTTTTCAAATGTTAAACTAAAAATTATTTTAAAAAAATTTCTAATATTAATTGATATTTTTCTTGTGTTCATAAAAAGCGTTTTTTTTTGTTTTTCTTGGGGGTGGGACTTAGTAAAAATAATTATTTTTCACTTGCTAGTTAATTAATTCTTTTTTTCTATAAAAAAATTAAGTTAATTTGTTGTAGAGCTTTCGAAGGACTTATAACAGGATATTAACATTCGAATTCGTTGACTCACCCTGACTTGACTGGCATTTTTATTCTTAAACTTCTTCAAAAACTGTTTTGAAAGATTCAATTAGTGGAAGTGTTAGGAAGGAATAAAGTCGTGAATTTGTCTTTCTGTGAACAAAGAACGGTAAACGTAGTATTTATGAATTTAGTAGAAATCGTGAAAAGAATATGAAAAAGATGGTAGTGTTTAAACTGGGCTAATCACGAATCTTTCATGCCTGATGCATTTCTGCGGAAGGCCAACAATGTTTTATCTATGACCCACTTCCCTTAAGTTTGCGCAATTCCTTAACAAAACCATTGCAATCGGCATAATATTTTCTTAGGTTGAGATATCTTTCTTCTACTTAAAACAATTATTGCCACAAAGTTTAATTGCGAAATTCTAAAGTGTTGAGTGCTTTTTGAAAAGTTGATTAATCTACATTATTCTTTTAATTATTAATTTGTACTTTCATTTATAGTAATTGAGGGATTTTATACGAAATAATTCGGTTTACAACAGGGATTTCTAAACACGGGTGCGGGGGGGATGGTCGCGGACTAGTGCAAACGGGCGTGCACAAAGTTTAACAGAAATGTAATTTTTTGTATTAATACTTTTTCTCCATTTCCAAATGTGCTATATTATTCTATGAAATACTTTAATTCTCCTATTTACACGCTTATTGTTTTATATGGTTTACAAAAATTAAAATTTTGAAAATTTTCAAGAATGTAAAATATTTAAAATATACATTTTTGTCAGAGATTTAGAAATACGGTTCTGTAGCTTATAAAATACATTTTAGTAAATTTTAAATAAAGTAATTGTTTTTGAATTGTTCTTAAAAAATTAATCAATTTCTAAAAGTAACTGATTTATTTATGCATATTTTCTTTAGATTTTGATTTCCGCTATTTCATCTACAAAAAATTATGATTTTGATTTACACGTTTTTTCTCCGAATTTATCTACCGTGTAAATCGGGAAATATGTATACAGAGGGAAAGAGCTAGAATTCGTTTTTTTAAGGGAGGCGCACTAACTTAAAGTTTGGAAACCACTGGTTTACAACGAAGATTTTGTTATAAAAGTTATGGTGAATAGAGTCGATTTTTTGTGCTTTCCAGTTACATAAACTTATTAAACAATATTTAAAATCCTCATATTTGTTATCAAATATTTAATTTAAATAACAATGAGAAAGTATTCCTATTTGAGAAACAGCATTAGAAATTTCTTATTGTGAGAATATTCAAAGCTTCTCATTTAAGAGGACTTTATTATTATTTACTTTGTATGTTATTGTTATATAACAATATATGCGTTATTTCATTAATTAATTCTACAGAATTCGTTTACAATGTTGTCTCAAACTTGATCGTAGGAAATTTTTCTGATCTTACTGAATTTAGGCTTTCCCAATTATTCTTAACTAATTTTAGAACTATTTACGAATGCAAGTCCGAATGGTTTAGTTGTAGTCTTATGTCGAAATTTTTTTTTGTTACACCAATGGTTTATTATCGTTTTTTAAAATTCTTATTAGTTTCAAAAAGTTTTAAATTTGTGCTGTTGTATACATTTTTGGCGAGATATATTTACAATCCTTTTTTTTAAGTTAAGATATTTTAATGAAGATTCTGATTAAAGTGCTGTACAAATTAGA
The DNA here is from genome assembly GCA_036325965.1 of Sinopyrophorus schimmeli. Classification (NCBI taxonomy): domain Eukaryota; kingdom Metazoa; phylum Arthropoda; class Insecta; order Coleoptera; family Elateridae; genus Sinopyrophorus; species Sinopyrophorus schimmeli. The sequence continues at coordinate 2,252,422 of JARFIZ010000202.1, forward strand.
AACTAAGATTTTATTTCTTATTATTGTAAAACAATTTAAAATCCTTAGTAGGCTTTGTTTAATGGGGTTTAATGACCGAATTTGCTGTCCAACTGCGAAAAATATTGCTTTACTAAAGAATTGATTAAATCTCATCAGTTTTCCCTTTTGAAGCGGCAATAAAAAATTCACTCGTCCATTATTTTTTTCTGCTCTTAGGTCAGTGATTTTGCTTAAGTTCATTCCACTTTAAAGATGAAGATTGTAAAAATAAAGGAGAATAATCATTTAAAACGAGCAGGTATTCAATCTGGTCCTGTCAAGGTGTTCTTTAATTTATTATAAACTGAAAACGATATGGAATGTTATTATAATTAGTTAGTTTTGTGTGCCACGGACGTACCTTTTATAACTTTTTGATTATTAATAAAATTTACATCAATTAAATTAGATAAACAAAAGGAATTAGTAAGTAATTAGATGCATCCTTCGCCAATGATTTAGAATGCAACATGTAATGACTATATAAAGAAATTTAACTTTGACGACTCTAGAATTTATAAATATTTCTTTAAATGGATAAACAATAGTCTTAACAACTTTATTAAAACGTAATCGAAGAATAGTAAGAATTAAAAATGCCAATGTTAACGTTATGCTATCTTTCTAGTCGACCTTCTTACTTACTTTTCATTTTGTCACCAATTTTAATTACAGACGCCATCAGTGTTCCAAGGTTTTTAAGCAGAATATTACAACAAATTCAAAATCAAAACCAAAATGTTATTTATTTTTTTAGATTGAATTTGGGTGGGTTAATCTTATGTTATTACTATTTATACGTTTGAATTTTCCTCCTTAAACACAAAATCTGATTGATGTATTTATTGCAAAACTATGGTTACAGAGGCAATTGGCCAATCATAATTGTTAAAACTAACTTTTGAATAAAAATAAGGTTTTTTTTTTTAAATTTAATTCATTTAAATCTGAAATTGTTACAATTATTTTTACTGGTAGGGCAGAGGCTCCATTTATGGCCTCTACCCCACTTTTGACCACTTTGAATGTATTGCTAAAATAATAAGTTTGATATATGTCTAATAATGTAGTAGGAGTTGATAGAAAATCATTGAGTTCCAAAGAAATATAAGCAGTACCATAAATTTGTAACCAAAAGTAAAGAAAAGTGGCTAAAAGTGGAGAATTTCCTTAGTTAAAAAACAATATTTTATATCTTTTTTAATATTTATTATATTTTCAAAGGAAGCGTTTCATCTGAAAAAGCACACTTTAAAGTATAAGTCAATAGTTTGAAACTTTGCTATTTATTCCAATAGGAAACAAATAAAAAATTTCTTCAAGTGTCTATAAGCGATGACTCTACCCTATATTAAAATTTGGTTAGATGAAGATGTGGCTCTTATTTATTTTTTGAAAGATTTTAATAATATTTTATCGTTGTAGATACCTCTTCGATTAAGAATGTAGTATTCAAAGGCATATCCTTGTATTAGACATAATGAATTCGAATTTATAAGTCAAAAACTATTAATTGAAGACGATCTACAGCCTTGCTCTCTTCTAATCATGTTTACCTTGCAGAATAATTGCATTTGGGTATCAAGGTCTTGCGTTTCATATTGAAAAAAAATTATTCCGGAATTGCAATTTTATTTCTACACCATTTATATAATTAGCAGAGCTAATTAATTATCCGATTTCAATAAAACAAGTGGATTTAATAATGTCTTCAAGTTAAGGATGTTGATGATTTAATTCTTGTAATTGCGACAAAAAAAATAAACATGATAAGGTCTCGTTTTTTTTGGAATTTTACTATGTACGTTTGTTTTTCATCGAATCATTAAATTTATAATTATTAGAAGCAAAGGCGGATTTTGTAAAATTTTAAATTCAGCCTTGGGAGAGATAATTAGTATTTGCACATATTAAGTTGTTGAAATATTTAAAAAATTTTGTATTTATTAGTTAATAACAGGAAGAGTTGATTCATTTTTTTTGTTCTGTGCTTGAAAATTCTTCATTGTAATTTTATTTAAATTTATACGAAACCTTACACAGATGTACTCTACGTGTACATACAATTTGTAGCAAAGGTGTTTAAATTTATTATGTATGATGTAAGTAATCATCTTTGATTATTGCTTTTATTGAAGGTAAACTTATCTGCGAGGTAAGAAATCGATCGGATTAAAGAGATCAAGGCTCATCATCTCCTACACTTAATCTGAAAATTTATATTAGAATTTTTTAGAGATTAAACAATTACTCATTCAACAGCAATAAATTAAAATGCAAAATTTCATTGGTAAAACAATGCCTACATCAAAATAATGAAAACATCCATCAGAACTGCCCAATTTACATTCTGTGATCTTTGTGATTTAAGAATTCTCAAAATTCGAATTTGAATATTTCTCTATGGATTTTTCGATTAGTTTTTGAAAACGAAGTCAATGCCTTGGTATTCTGTTTTCCTGTGTATAATTTCGATAAAAATTCCACAAAATCCAATTTAAATAAAAGAAAATAAATTATAGACTTCAGTGAAGATTTTTATGTCTCTAAAAACTAATTCATGCAAATTTAAGCTTCCAGATTATAGAAACTAATTCGGGGTCTCGTAATCAATTTTTTTTCTGCGCCTCTAATCTGTTATTAAGCATAATAACCGTGGGCCAGGTTAAAAGCCTTGCAATTCTGACCTGTAACTTTACAAAATTAAGCAATTGTCTACGAAATTATTTAAATTTTTATAAGTATACTGTTTATCAATGAAGAATCGATATAAGGTTTTTTTTGTAAATATTTTGTGGTGGAATTTTGTTATTGACACAAATCAGAGATTTTTTTGTAATTTACATATTTTATGAAAAATATTAAGAACTTTAATGAGTCATTTTAGTTTGAAAACAAATACAGTCGGTCTATTCAAATTGCGGTCAAATTATTGAGTAATTTGTTAATTTATAATTAACGCTACTGTTGCCATTATATTTACTTTTTAATTGAAATCGGTAGAGTGTTTTACGTAATTTCTTTTTGCCAAGGACGAACATAGTCTACAATAAATAATAATGTTATGTGAACTTACATTCAAATTTAAGGATTCTTTAGATATCTTAAATTAGAAAAAAAAATAACGTTTTTTTATAGATATAATTTATTAAGAATTGATTTTAAACAAAATTTAATCCAAATATTAACGAGCCATAAATATTTAAAAGTTTTGGTAACATTTTATCCGAAATTGTAATAAGTAGCTAAAAAAATTTAACGTAGGTAAATAATATATTAAGGTGATTAAAATTAACTTTTTAAATACAATAATACAAAACGCATCAACTTAACACTATATTATTTATAGAATATTTTTATCATAAATACATCACATAAAAACATACCTAAATAGTGTTACCTTAACAAATTTCAAATCCTTTTGCTGGAATATCTATGTATAAGCTGTGGACAATGTATTTGCTAATTTTCAACTAATTTATTATTATTTTATAACAAGAAGTTCCCTTAGAAAAGCGTTTCCTGAAGGTTTTGATAATTTGAAAAAGCTGAATAGTCTATTTTCCAAACGTTCAGTTTTGGCTGCTCTCTTTTACTAACTATGAATAAGACCAAAATCTTTACACTTTGCACTTTACCTAATATTTAATTTGTTCTTTCCTTTTAATAATACAGGTATAATACAAATTTGATATAATATTATCTTATATAATCTATGATTACAGATTTATAAAATTCTGTATTCATTTTTCAAACTTTCTTCTAAAAAATAGAAATACTAGCTTGCGATAGTTAAAAACGTTGAACAATTTGTTCGAACAATAACGAGGTAAATTAAAAAAAACCGTGATAAAATAGAAATTGAACTAAATGCACCACTTATACTGATATGCAAAACTAATAAGTGTAAATATGTAAAGCCCCAACCAAAACGAAATTGCTAATTTTTAAAATGTTTCTTACTGTAGAAGTTACTACCGCATACAAATGTTCGGTTGTACAAAGTAATATCCACTACTTACAAAACAGAATGTTAAAATGTCAGGGGAATGCTCCCGAGATTCTTATCAAAGTATTACAGTTAATTTAACTAGCAAGCACAATTGTCTTTATTAGATTGTTGGTCATTAGCAAGATTGTTACGTCCAGGTTGTGAAGGTTTATGTTGAACCCCTGATTCAGCTGCATTGAGATCTAAACGACCATCCTGGATACTCTGATAAATTTTACGTGCAGTCTCTAAAAATGCTTCTTCCACATTTTGACCCCTGTGAAAAATACGAATTATCGATGGGGAAATCATAGAAAACATTTTCTTACGTTTTTGCACTTGCTTCAACAAACATCAGCCCATTTTCATCGGCAAATTGTTTAGCTTCTTCGTAAGTAACATCTCTCTGACCTTCCAAATCACATTTATTTCCAATTAAAAAGATTACAGTACTTGGATTAGTTAAATTTCTAGTGTCTGTTAACCAACTGCTTAGATGATTATAAGTAGATCGACGTGTAATATCATATACCATTAAAGCACCAGCTGCACCTCTATAGTAAGACCGAGTTACTGCTCTAAAACGTTCTTGACCAGCGGTATCCCAAATTTGTAATTTAATTTTTTGGCCGGCAACTTCTATAATTCTCGTACCGAATTCCACACCTATTGTGTGTGGACAATCAGCCATGACTGCAAAATTTGTTTTTAATCGCACTGTTAGCAAATATTTATAAACAAATAAGCTTACATTTCTTTTCCGTGAATTGGTGTAAGAGGCATGATTTACCGACTCCCATATCACCAATAATGATATACTTAAAAATATAAGAGTAATTGTAGGGCCCTGCAGACATTGTTACTGCAAAAAATAAACAAACACTTTTGTAATATGGAGTAAAAATTAGGCGGATCGCAGCAAACAGCTGTATCAATTATGATTAACACAATTCATTATCAGTTGTGATAAGGGCTCTGCTACGTATAAACCCTCAAAATATCACAGAATTTAATTGAAATCGCTCTGAATCATCCACTTCGTTTCGTTAAGAACAAAGGCCCGTTATTAATATTAAAATTATCTAATTTATTTAGAAATTAATTAATTCCAACCTTATTCGATATTATAATTCTAAACACAAACACCAATTGCTACACAAATTGGAATAATATTTAAAAACTTGTTAATTGTCAACGATGTCAAAATCTTACTGCAACAAAGCCACCATTTTCACATGTCAGATGGCACTAAGTTAGTCAATTTAGAGACTGTGTTTATTAATAAATTTAAAATTGATTTTTGCTGATTAAAGTTTTGAAATCAAATATAATGCCTTTGTTTAGTTTTCAAAGTACATATTATTTTATCAACTTTTATATTGGAATTTATAATTTTAAATAATTACCTTTAAAATAATGATATAAAATTAAATATTTGAAAGTATTAATTTTACAATAAATGATAACATGTTTATTCTAATAATTTAAACAGTAAGGTCAAGTCCATAGTTTATCATTGATAAGAATTCTAGGACTAATGGGTATTCTAAACCCATAATGCAGTCAATTTGATTAATAGGGGTATCTAAAGAGTCATTATGGTTTGGGCAAGAATAAATTTGAGTACAAAATTATATTATAATATTTTATTAATGTTTATCTATTGAAAGCAATATACAGTATAAAAATTTAAAATAGCCTTACGGGATTGTCCTATAAAATACGTAGAATTGGACGTGTTTTTAGAAGCAGGGTAGTGCATTTAGAGATAAATAAATTTCTACTTCGCAAAACCCTGATGTACCATTAAATATACTATACTGTATTTGGCAAAAATGTAAATAGTATAAAAACTAATATTAACGTATATTTTATTCTTATGAATGTAATCGATCTAATTTTAAAAATGAACAAAGCCATTTACAATATTAACAGATCGGTAATAGCTTATACATGTTTCTGACTGCTGTGCTCCAGAAATAATACTTTATTATTGTGAATAATTTGATACTGTTTGTTGGAATATTTTTTCCTATACTTAGTGCCTATTATAATATAAACACGTAACAAAAATAAAATTATGGAAGTAGTACGTAGGACATGTCAGCCTTACAGAATATTTGCAAAAATAAAGAGATAATGGCATTCTGCTAAAACGAGACATATCCCATAGATTCACTAGAAATACTTTGGTAAATCTATAAAAAATAAAATGTATATGTTATAAGTTCGAGAATAATGGTTCCATCACGATAAAATAGCCACACTACGTCTCGTTCCACCACCGAAATGGTTAATATTATCTAAACTTGACCACTTCTTAAAACCATTTTTTAGTGCTTCTGACGTTATCTTATCTTCCATTACTCTTGACATTGCTTCTAACTTTTGGGCTCTTTCTTTACTGAGTGGTTCACTAGGGAATGCCAAATCGTTTGCCTCGGCAAGGGTTCTTAAATCAAAATAATATTTTGCATAAACACTAGATGGTACGTTAATATTAAACTGTAATAATTCCAAAAACTGTCTCTCTAATTCGTTCATATCTTCTACGGTTATCTCTTTTAATATTTGGCAGTAGTCAACATTCCAAACTGCTTGATCGTCCCATACCTTGGATGCTAAAAGAATTGCACCCAAAACAATTCTTTTCCAATTTGATGGTGCTATATCTAATTCGGAATAAGTCAACAATCTTTCTAGATATACTAATGTTATAATGGCACATTCAGCTGTTAACTGTGCAGCATTAAATAAAGTCCTAACAAACTTATAAATTTGTCGATGTTCAGGATTGTGCTTGTCATAATCATCACTGACACCATCTCTTGTTAAGGGATGCAGTTTTTCGTCGAAAATGTCTAATTCTCTTTGAGAATCCCTATTTTTAATATGATAATAAATAGCTAAAGCAACACATTTAACTGTGTTTCTTAAATTTGGTTGAGACACAGTGCTATCATCTAAATATATAGTGGAACATGAGCTGCTCTTCTTAAGAGGCCTTAGATCTGCTATTTGGTGTTGGCTTTTCCTCCTAATTAATCCATTTTCTATTGCTACTTTAGATTTTTCAATAAATATTGTTCTTGCCATGGGATCTTGGGAAGGATCTGCTTCACCATCGTCAGCTTCCCTTTCACTGATATGTTGCAAGTTGTTTATACTAACCTCACCTTCGGGAAGGGTTTCTTCGAAAGGAATTATCACACGGTGACTTGGTTGTGGACTGGAGTACGAACAACAACTGTTTTTATTACCCATGGTTTGTTTTCTTTTGGAAAGTTGCTAAACATTTGGGATCCTTTGGGGACTAACTCATCATAGATACTTGAATTTTTGTGGAATAGTTTCCTAACAAAATTAACGAAATTTTATAAAAAATAGAATGCAGACATTCCACACATCACACCCACTATTGAGTCTACGCCTACTTTAATCAACCGGTGAATTAGGTGTAGTTTTTAAAACAAATAAGGTAATTTCTAACCTTAATATTCCAAGAGACGTATAAAAACTAATCCTTTCAAGTAGCTTTCGGTTTCCTTGATCGTTTATTTTCAATATTGTTATGGAACTTAATCGGGCAGTATAAACATGGGTATCTCCTACGAATCACCAATTACTCTTCCTTTCCTAGTATATTTTTTATTATATTTCAATATGCACATTTTTGGAATCTCAAACTTAATGTGAAGTTAGTTATATTTTCGTTAAATAAAATCATATTAAGATAACTACTTCATTAAATATATTTGCATATAAATATAATAAAAAGGAAGAGTCATTACAATTAATCTGATGACTTGCTTGTAATAAACAAAGATATATTTATTACTGAATTTCTCTATTTTTTAATTGCCGTTAAACGTTTAACTAAATTCTATTAAATGTATTAATTAAACATTATATTCGCGCATTCTGAAGAATTTACTTATATAATAATTATTTAACAATAATAAAAAATAAAAGGTATTATTCTACCGTTACCGTGTATAGCGCCACAGCCATTTTTAGTACTCATTTATGTTGGTAGCCCAAAAATATATTTGAAAATGGTTTAAATATTCTTGAACACATGACTTTAAAATAAAACTTGAATATTTAAAGCGATAAATGCATAACATCTATTATTAACCATAAGTCTCTTAAATCTTTACTCTAGGCAGCTACCTGCCTAGACCTTAAACTGCGTTTGTTAAAGTAAATGTTTTACTGTTATTTATAAAGAATTTAAGAAGCATGGGTTTTAACCTATGTTTTTTTGGAAAAAAATGAAAAAATAGAATTGCTTTATATTGCAAGGGGATATTCCTACGTACCCCTAGCGACTATAGCCGGTGTCATTTCCCGGCGCTTTCGCTCTAAAATAAAAATTTTCGATAAAATTAAATAAATCAAAAACATACCCTCTTGTCTCACAAAAAAAATCGTAGCGTCCTTATTTTCGATGCAATCATTACAAGCGAGACGGATTCGGAATTCTGGAACTTTTCTACATCAGATACATATAAAATAAGTACAAGGCGCCACGAAAATTATTCGAAAATTAAAAATCGCAATTTTTTGGCTTTATTTTGGCAGGATTTTGAACTTTAAAAAAATTCTAGCGCCGTTATTTGTTGACGGATCTTTAAAAACTATTCAGATTCGGATTTGGCAGCATTTTTGGCTTCGGATAGGCCTAAGAAAAATTTTGTAGATTAAGAACAAGGTTTTCATATCTTTTCGCTCCCTTTCACTCATTTGCTATGGTAAATACATTTTTCCAATATAATATCGATATTTACTAAACTAAATTAAAATTATTAGTTTGAAAGAGAGAAGGATAAATTAGATAAATGTAATAAATACGAAGATGTGCGCATTCGAGCGAAAAGTGGCACATTTCCGAGATCGGAAATGTGCCACTTTGAGCTCGAATGTGCACACTCGGTTTTAAGCACGATTACCAAGCATCCCGTTTTAACAATAAAAAAATTAGTCACATTAGTTATACCCCACCGCGTACACGGAAAGGTTAACCCCTTGTCGATTATAAACTAAAAATTAAGGGTTTAATAAATTACAATAAAGTAAGAACAAATATTTTGCAATACCCTGTATTATGTTTTTCCTTTGAACTAATTAAATCGATAATTGTATTTAAAATAATCGCGGCTCGTTTAGGTAGCTTTATCGCTTTTGATATCGGGCAGCTTGGCTTTGGGGGTCTACGGATATGACTTATAGCAGCACTTACATAAAACTTTCGATTTCTGAATCATTTTGCAATATACAACGAAGTCGTACGGTTGTGTCTTAATTATTATTATAAATTAGTGCATCTAATTTTCATTACAACCCTTTATTTAAGGTAAATAGTCATTCTAACGATTTCTTTCTAAATTCACACATTTCGTAAAAGATTTCAGCTAATAATTATTTTTTTTATTTTACAGACAGCAATTTAAACGCGAAGGTACCATGCATTACGCCCCACCACCTTCAACCCTCTTTAAAAGTAAAATTTTGGATATAGCCAACCCATCAAAGGGATGCACATTTTCAAATGATGTAAGTACGAAAGTCTTATTTTTTTTCTCCATGGGTAGCCTTTGTTAAATTAAAGGCTTGTTAATTACTATAGTTGGTGATTAATTTGAATATCCTTTGATCGCTTCATTAAATTCTAGAAACGGCCGATTGTTTTTTTTTAATTTTTAAAGTCCCACCGATTTTTAAAATTGATTAGTGTTTCAACTCTTTATTACTTGCATAACTTTAAATCCAAATTTTTGGTGTTTTAGTGTTTTTCCAAAAACGTTTTATTAATCTTGTAATTTTATTTTCTTTTGTGTTTAGGAGAAACCGGATTTCACCGTCGATGGCGCGAAGGCAGTTCCCGGCGAGCGACGCAGAGGTGTCAGCCAAAGTCACCACTGCTGCGAGCGGACTCCTTTCTGTGGGATCGTTGGACAATGTTTTCCAGCTCTTTATGGAAATCAAAGGTAGCTCCCAGCCACTTGGGTTTGTTAATATCTTTTTTTTTTCTGTATTGTTTTTATTTGTAACATTGATACACCGGACTTGTATTATAATTTTTCGAACATTTGACTTTGAAAATTCGTTGCTCGGTTAATTGTGAGCGTATCTTTAAAAACGTTTTGAAAAAACAAAATCGATAGGTTTTAGTCCATGTTTTTGGCAAAAATGAAAAAATAGAATTGCTTTATATTGCAAGGGGATGTTTCTACGTACCCTTCGTAACTATAGCCGGTGTTAGAAATGGAAATAAATATATTATACTTTGTCCGGCCAACAGAAATATTTAAGCCACGCCCCACTAAATTGAACCAATGTATGCAGTGCCCAGTTTCACACGGTACAAATTAATAATCAAGTTTGTTCCCGTTCTTGCAGGACATAAATGCTAATATGGTTACTTGTGTTACGTGCTTTAAAAATTAAGCCAATAGAAAAAATTCTATTTAAATTTAGCGCACATTTGTGGGAGTGGCTTAACTATTCCTGTTGGCCGGACAGTGTATAGTCATCAGTGAAACAACGTTATATACGCAATAATGTTATTTATTTAATTAATTATTTAATATAATTTATAAAATATGTATTTCTATATATTACTAATAAAGTTTTTACTAGTTTACTCTACTGTCACTATGTTTTTTATCTGTGCTTCTATGATATTTAAACTATTGTATCTTTCTTTTTAGACAATACATAATCCTCATCAAGGACCACTATATGCACTACAAGCCCCGTGGCTCGACATGGCTGGCAGGTTGGCGGGCGAAAGGGGGACAACCTCATCTAAGACAGCGAGTGCTCTAGGACAATGCAGGCCACCGACATAAGTAACACAGGAGAATTCCCCCAGGCTCACTAAGGACTACCATATTTAAGAAGAGTTGTTTTATTGGCAGTCCAACAATTTCTATTAACTTTTAATAATATTAAAAGATATTGGACGTGAATATTACGATTAATTATTGTCTTATTTTGATAATGTCTTAATTTTACATTTTTTACATGAATTTGCTTATTTGTATTACATTTTATTGAAACCTTTTTTTCTACCACTTTTTCTCCTATAATTTAAGGTGGAGTAACAGGGGTCTTATTGTTCTTTGTAAATTTTGTTTAATTATTTCGTTCGGCTTATTAAGAGCTATCGTTTCATGTTCAAGTTTATGCTGTGATAGACTTTTAGTTAATTTATTATTTATATTTGTATTTATATGCTTGTAATAATTTTTGTATTAGTAAGTAAGTTCTTTATTGTATTTGTTTATTTCTTTGTGTGTCCACGTTATATTTCATGAAGTGAAAAAAAAACCGTGGTCAGTTTTAAAGAAAAATTAATTTAAACAACATTCCAGAGAAGGTTATTTCATTTTAACGAAAGAAAGTAAAATAATACGGTAGCACGGTTTGCAAATGAGGCCATGGTATATTCTTAGATGTTGTTTCTTCTTAGCTGAAGACAGTCGTGGTTACTGGTGCTGTGCACGGGGGCCCTTCTGTTTGACCCATTGTGTTAGGGTAGTTTATAAGTTCATTACACACCACACTTTTAAAATGCTTTTCATTATTTTGGTTTTAAATTAGTTTTTTTATTATTATTCTTTTAATTAAAATTAGACATTTTAGTAAACATTTGAAATTAATATAAATCTATATTCAGTTAAGAACTTAATCTAAAACAATCTTATTATCAAAAAAATACCATCAAAATTTCAATTTAAACACAATACACATTGAAAAGGGTGGGGAAAGAATTCTGATATTTGTAATTAGAAAATATAACAATAAAGAAGGGGTGATTTATTACAATTTAAGTATTATTAAACAACATCTAAGAAATATCAAGGCCTCTGACACACAAAGAAATAATGCGCCCTCAAATCTTGGGCAAAGATTGAAGATCAGCTAATGGTAAGAAGAAATCACCATGTTCTTTCCACACAAACAGACACAACCCCCACATACACATTTTATAAATTAGAGTAACTCGTGTACTCTTGAGACCCACTTTAAATTTCTTCTTTGGGGTGGCTTTGATTATTTTAAGATCTGTTAATGAAAACGTTACGTTTGAAAAAGTAATTACAAATTTCACTTGTATTCAAAATTAGTTTCAATAGTGCTCTCATTTTCGATGCAATCATTACAAACGACACGGATTCGGAATCCTGAGGCTTTTTTACATAAGATACATGTAAAATATGCATAGGGTGCGAGGTTAATTTTTCGGAAATATAAAATTGCGATTTTTAGCGTTCATTTTGAGCCAATTTTGAACTTTCAAAAAATTGTAGCGCCGTTATTTGTGGACGGATCTTTAAAAATTATTCAGTTTTGGATTTGGCAGCCTTTTTGGCTTCGGATAGACCTAAGAAACCGTAGGCGTGCTATTTCAGAGCTTTGGGAAAACGTTTTGAAAATTCAAAATTGATGGGTTTTAACCCATGTCTTTTTGGCAAAATATGAAAAAAATAGAATTGCTTTATATTGCGAGGGGACGTTCCTACGTACCCCTACTAACTATAACCGGTGTCGTTTCCCCGCGCTTCTCCTCTAAAATAAAAATTTTTGTTAAAACTAAATAAATAAAAAGACGGATACCTTTGATTCACAAACAAAATCGTAGCGCTTTTATTTTTGATCTGATCATTACAAACAACACGGATTCGGAATGCTGAGGCTTTTTTACATAAGATACATGTAAAATATGTATAGGGTGCGACGTTAATTTTTCGAAAATAAAAAATTGCGATTTTTAGCGTTCATTTTGAGCCAATTTTGAACTTTCAAAAAATTGTAGCGCCGTTATTTGTGGACGGATCTTTAAAAATTATTCAGTTTCGGATTTGGCAGCCTTTTTGGCTTTGGATAGGCTTAAGAAACCGTAGGCGTGCTATTCCAGAGCTTTGGGAAAACGTTTTGAAAAATCAAAATCGATGGGTTTTAACCCATGTCTTTTTGGCAAAATATGAAAAAAATAGAATTGCTTTATATTGCGAGGGGACGTTCCTACGTACCCCTCGTACCTATAACCGGTGTCATTTCCTCGCGCTTCCCCTCTAAAATTAAAAATTTTCGTTAAAACTAAATAAATAAAAAAACGGATACCCTTGATTCACAAACAAAATCGTAGCGCCCTTATTTTCGATCCAATCATTACAAACGACACGGATTCGGAATCCTGAGGCTTTTTACATAAGATACATGTAAAATATGTATAGGGTGCGACGTTAATTTTTCGAAAATAAAAAATTGCGATTTTTAGAGCTCATTTTGAGCGAATTTTGAACTTTCAAAAAATTGTAGCGCCGTTATTTGTGGACGGATCTTTAAAAACTATTCAGAATCGGATTTGGCAGCCTTTTTGGCTTCGGATAGGCTTAAGAAACCATAGGCGTGCTATTCCAGAGCTTTGGGAAAACGTTTTGAAAATTCAAAATCGATGGGTTTTAACCCATGTCTTTTGGCAAAATATGAAAAAATAGAATTGCTTTATATTGCGAGGGACGTTCCTACGTACCACTAATGACTATAACCGGTGTCATTTCCCGCGCTTCCCTCTAAAATAAAAATTTTCGATACAAACTAAATGAATAGAAATACGTACCCTTGATTCACAAAAAATCGTAGCGCCCTTATTTTCGATCCAATCATTACAAACGACACGGATTCGGAATCCTGAGGCTTTTTACATAAGATACATGTATAATATGTATAGGGTGCGACGTTAATTTTTCGAAAATAAAAATTGCGATTTTAGAGCTCATTTTGAGCCAATTTTGAACTTTCAAAAATTGTAGCGCCGTTATTTGTGGACGGATCTTTAAAACTATTCAGAATCGGATTTGGCAGCCTTTTGGCTTCGGATAGGCTTAAGAAACCACAGGCGTGCTATTCCAGAGCTTTGGGAAAACGTTTTGAAAATTCAAAATCGATGGGTTTTAACCCATGTCTTTTGGCAAAATATGAAAAAATAGAATTGCTTTATATTGCGAGGGACGTTCCTACGTACCACTAATGACTATAACCGGTGTCATTCCCGCGCTTCCCCTCTAAAATAAAAATTTTCGATACAAACTAAATGAATAGAAATACGTACCCTTGATTCACAAAAAATCGTAGCGCCCTTATTTTCGATCCAATCATTACAAACGACACGGATTCGGAATCCTGAGGCTTTTTACATAAGATACATGTATAATATGTATAGGGTGCGACGTTAATTTTTCGAAAATAAAAATTGCGATTTTAGAGCTCATTTTGAGCCAATTTTGAACTTTCAAAAATTGTAGCGCCGTTATTTGTGGACGGATCTTTAAAACTATTCAGAATCGGATTTGGCAGCCTTTTGGCTTCGGATAGGCTTAAGAAACCATAGGCGTGCTATTCCAGAGCTTTGGGAAAACGTTTTGAAAATTCAAAATCGATGGGTTTTAACCCATGTCTTTTGGCAAAATATGAAAAAATAGAATTGCTTTATATTGCGAGGGACGTTCCTACGTACCCTAGTGACTATAACCGGTGTCATTTCCCGCGCTTCCCTCTAAAATAAAAATTTTCGATACAAACTAAATGAATAGAAATACGTACCCTTGATTCACAAAAAATCGTAGCGCCCTTATTTTCGATCCAATCATTACAAACGACACGGATTCGGAATCCTGAGGCTTTTTACATAAGATACATGTATAATATGTATAGGGTGCGACGTTAATTTTTCGAAAATAAAAATTGCGATTTTAGAGCTCATTTTGAGCCAATTTTGAACTTTCAAAAATTGTAGCGCCGTTATTTGTGGACGGATCTTTAAAACTATTCAGAATCGGATTTGGCAGCCTTTTGGCTTCGGATAGGCTTAAGAAACCATAGGCGTGCTATTCCAGAGCTTTGGGAAAACGTTTTGAAAATTCAAAATCGATGGGTTTTAACCCATGTCTTTTGGCAAAATATGAAAAAATAGAATTGCTTTATATTGCGAGGGACGTTCCTACGTACCCTAGTGACTATAACCGGTGTCATTTCCCGCGCTTCCTCTAAAATAAAAATTTTCGATACAAACTAAATGAATAGAAATACGTACCCCTTGATTCACAAAAAATCGTAGCGCCCTTATTTTCGATCCAATCATTACAAACGACACGGATTCGGAATCCTGAGGCTTTTTACATAAGATACATGTATAATATGTATAGGGTGCGACGTTAATTTTTCGAAAATAAAAATTGCGATTTTAGAGCTCATTTTGAGCCAATTTTGAACTTTCAAAAATTGTAGCGCCGTTATTTGTGGACGGATCTTTAAAACTATTCAGAATCGGATTTGGCAGCCTTTTGGCTTCGGATAGGCTTAAGAAACCATAGGCGTGCTATTCCAGAGCTTTGGGAAAACGTTTTGAAAATTCAAAATCGATGGGTTTTAACCCATGTCTTTTGGCAAAATATGAAAAAATAGAATTGCTTTATATTGCGAGGGACGTTCCTACGTACCCTAGTGACTATAACCGGTGTCATTTCCCGCGCTTCCCTCTAAAATAAAAATTTTCGATACAAACTAAATGAATAGAAATACGTACCCTTGATTCACAAAAAATCGTAGCGCCCTTATTTTCGATCCAATCATTACAAACGACACGGATTCGGAATCCTGAGGCTTTTTACATAAGATACATGTATAATATGTATAGGGTGCGACGTTAATTTTTCGAAAATAAAAATTGCGATTTTAGAGCTCATTTTGAGCCAATTTTGAACTTTCAAAAATTGTAGCGCCGTTATTTGTGGACGGATCTTTAAAACTATTCAGAATCGGATTTGGCAGCCTTTTGGCTTCGGATAGGCTTAAGAAACCATAGGCGTGCTATTCCAGAGCTTTGGGAAAACGTTTTGAAAATTCAAAATCGATGGGTTTTAACCCATGTCTTTTGGCAAAATATGAAAAAATAGAATTGCTTTATATTGCGAGGGACGTTCCTACGTACCACTAATGACTATAACCGGTGTCATTTCCCGCGCTTCCCTCTAAAATAAAAAATTTTTGATACAAACTAAATGAATAGAAATACGTACCCCTTGATTCACAAAAAAAATCGTAGCGCCCTTATTTTCGATCCAATCATTACAAACGACACGGATTCGGAATCCTGAGGCTTTTTTACATAAGATACATGTATAATATGTATAGGGTGCGACGTTAATTTTTCGAAAATAAAAAATTGCGAATTTTAGAGCTCATTTTGAGCCAATTTTGAACTTTCAAAAAATTGTAGCGCCGTTATTTGTGGACGGATCTTTAAAACTATTCAGAATCGGATTTGGCAGCTTTTTTGGCTTCGGATAGGCTTAAGAAACCATAGGCGTGCTATTCCAGAGCTTTGGGAAAACGTTTTGAAAATTCAAAATCGATGGGTTTTAACCCATGTCTTTTTGGCAAAATATGAAAAAAATAGAATTGCTTTATATTGCGAGGGGACGTTCCTACGTACCACTAATGACTATAACCGGTGTCATTTCCCCGCGCTTCCCCTCTAAAATAAAAATTTTCGATACAAACTAAATGAATAGAAATACGTACCCCTTGATTCACAAAAAAAATCGTAGCGCCCTTATTTTCGATCCAATCATTACAAACGACACGGATTCGGAATCCTGAGGCTTTTTTACATAAGATACATGTATAATATGTATAGGGTGCGACGTTAATTTTTCGAAAATAAAAAATTGCGAATTTTAGAGCTCATTTTGAGCCAATTTTGAACTTTCAAAAAATTGTAGCGCCGTTATTTGTGGACGGATCTTTAAAAACTATTCAGAATCGGATTTGGCAGCCTTTTTGGCTTCGGATAGGCTTAAGAAACCACAGGCGTGCTATTCCAGAGCTTTGGGAAAACGTTTTGAAAATTCAAAATCGATGGGTTTTAACCCATGTCTTTTTGGCAAAATATGAAAAAAATAGAATTGCTTTATATTGCGAAGGGACGTTTCTACGTACCCCTACTAACTATAACCGGTGTCATTTCCCGCGCTACACCTCTAAAATAAAAATTTCGATAAAACTAAATAATTCATAAAAGTTTAAAGCCACCCTCTCTTCATTTAATTATTGGACCGTGCGTTTTGATTTTTTGATTTTTATATCTTATTAATTTTTCCCGTCTTGTTTATTTTTCGAACTTGCTATAACTTTTGAATTTTATTGCAAAATTAATTCATGTTTACTTAGATTTTTTCAAAATTTGGTAAAAAATTTCTACTTTTGAGCCAATTTTGAACTTTCAAAAAATTGTAGCGCCGTTATTTGTGGACGGATCTTTAAAAACTATTCAGAATCGGATTTGGCAGCCTTTTTGGCTTCGGATAGGCTTAAGAAACCATAGGCGTGCTATTCCAGAGCTTTGGGAAAACGTTTTGAAAATTCAAAATCGATGGGTTTTAACCCATGTCTTTTTGGCAAAATATGAAAAAAATAGAATTGCTTTATATTGCGAGGGGACGTTTCTACGTACCCCTACTAACTATAACCGGTGTCATTTCCCCGCGCTACACCTCTAAAATAAAAATTTCGATAAAACTAAATAATTCATAAAAGTTTAAAGCCACCCTCTCTTCATTTAATTATTGGACCGTGCGTTTTGATTTTTTGATTTTTATATCTTATTAATTTTTCCCGTCTTGTTTATTTTTCGAACTTGCTATAACTTTTGAATTTTATTGCAAAATTAATTCATGTTTACTTAGATTTTTTTCAAAATTTGGTAAAAAATTTCTACTTCTTATACTTTTTATTTAATTTATTATTTTTTAATATTTTTTAATATTTCACTTCTTTATTTATTTTTTTAATACTTACCTTTTTTGTTGTCTTCCCTTGATTTATGTAGCACTTTGAAGGGCACTTAACTTTTATTTATTATTACTTTTATAAAATAACCCCACTCCATCCACATATTATTATTTTATCTTTTCACACACACTTAAAACACCTTCCTTTTCCCTTTTATTTATAGTATGTAATTGTAATGTAATGTAATTGTAAAAGAAGTTGCAATCCCAAGTTTGACGTGCAAATCACTCTTAATTAATTACAATAAAAAAAATCGTAAGGGTTGCAACTTTTTATTATATTAAAACTTGGTTTTTAATTAATTAATTATTTTAATAATGTATAATTTAAAACTGATAAGAAGTTTGAATTAAATATTTTGAAGAAGCGGACTTAAAAATGTGTGATTCAAACTTCTTAACTGTTAAATTTAAACTCTGTAAAATAACTTGTATAAATTATTAGATATAATAAAGAGTCTTTATTGTTACCCGAATTTTAATAATTATTAATTGGAAGAGCAAGAGCAAGAGTCAGGTGGGCTTTTACACCTAACTACTTAAACATTTAAAAATAAATTTTAAATTAATATTATAGGACGTGTACTTTATAACGTTTAAAACACTTTTCTTCGTATAACAACGCCATAGCTCAGATGGTTAACGATCGGTTGTTTGTTCAAATGGTCTCGAGTTCGATACCAGTCGAAGTTAAATTTTTAAAAATCTCTAAGAAAAATCCAACGAGCAACGAGCCGAACGAGACGAATGACGAATGACGAATGACTGTAGGATACTCGTGATTTGAAAAATATTTTTAAAAAACTCTAAGATAAACCCTCGGCCGACTCGGCCGACTCGGCCGACTGTACTCGCGATTTGTGATATTACGACTGTAGATCGCGATCACATTTTTGCAATTTTTCTTTTATGCCCCTGTTACCAGTTGACACATTCTCCTTACATTTTTTGTGTGAAAAGAAACAACAGGTAGTTAATAGTTTTTTATTTCCCAAACCCCTTACATCCCACTTTACATCTAATTAGCCTAACAGAGGAATATTGGTCATAAAATTCAAATATGTTTACAATAGAGCACAGCCCTTGATTGGATGTTTTAAGATTATACAATCTTAGAACACCCCATCATTCAACAAACATTATGTGGTCCGATGTGAAGGTAACCACTGTATGAAACCAACGAAAGCAAAAGTTTTAATCGAAGACTTAAGCCCTTCGCATCAGAGCACATGTTGTCTTAGATTAACAGAAAAGATATACAATTTGTTACAATTTAAAAACCTAAAAATAATAAAAATCTGCATCCCTTTTTGTCGTTTAATTTCAAAAGAAACCCTATTCCAATTAAACAAAGTGTCAAATATATAAATTAAGGGAGGTTTGATCGAAACATTAATATACTTATCAATATGATAGGACTGCAACTCTTTTAACAATTTATAAATAAATAATTAAACATAAATAAGTGTGGCAAAAGAAATGTGTTTTAAAAGTAATTAAAATTCCCAAAATAAATTTACAACATAGTAAAAGTTTAGCAAAACTACGCTAACATGGATTATCTAACTTAATCCTATGTAGAAAAATGACAAAAATATGAGGGTCGTTCTGTAAGATTAACTATAATTAATATACAAATCTGAAGATTTAGTCTTCCATTGATGATTCTGCTGGTGCTGCTGGATTAGGTTTCCGAAAGCCTCTTGAATTGCCTTATGTGAAGAAGAACCAAGGGTACATGTACAAATCCACATTGGCTTCCGAAAGTATTTTTCAACACGACTGTTCTCTGCAATAAAATAAAAAACAAAATTAAGAAAAATTACTAAAGCCTATATAATACAAGATCGAGATTTTAACTGTTATTAATATTATTTAAAGTATACCCAATAATATTTATTAAAAGATTAAAATTTAATCAGTCTCAGATTAGTATTTTCCAAAACAATATATCCCATGAATTGAATTGAAATGTTAACTAAATTAATTTCCAGGCTATCCTGTCTTGCATCCCTCCCAAAGAAAAACCCGCGTCAAAAGTTAGAAAAGGATCATAAATGATAATACCTAAACAGTTCCAAAACAATTTAAAATTTGTATTTTGTATCTCCGAGGAAGCACCTCTTAGACCCCCGGAATCACTACCACTTCTTCTCTGAATTTGTTACAATTAGATCCTTTGAGAAATGCTACAGTTCTATTGCTACATCCTGAAAGCATGTGTTTTATAAATAATAACGATTGACACAAAGTTAAAGCTCTGTTTAATTAGAAAAATTCGATATGAACCCATTGCATTTTATTATAAAACTAAAAATAGACCATAGCTTTGTTTGTAACTTCAAATTCAAGATGATCATTCCACGATCACAAAAACAATTAGGGACACACACATACACTAAAATTAAAATATTCATACATAAAATTAACACAACAAAATTAATAAATTAATCAAAACTTTGAAGATCACATAGATGTAAAATTATTGTAATTATGTTGCTAGAAGAACAAACTCTTTTCTTGCTTCCATCAGGTTTTTAACATCTATATAACTTTAATTACTTCATGAGTTTCACAGTTTTCAAAAGGACAAATCTGTAACAAAAATGAAGCTTGAAGTATGATATAATATCCTAAATCATACATCGGATGCACTCTTTTCTCAGTAAAATTTTAAGGTTAAACATGTAAAATTAAACAATAACAATCTGTCAATCACGAAAATTATTTCTACACCCAAATAATACAGCTTCCGCCATCTAACAATTAGAGGCTACACTTTAATAGTTAAGCTAAAAACCAACCCTTCTTTTTAAAACCATTATAAATTCCTGTAATAAGTTCTGGAAAACAGCAGCAGATGTCACCTCAAGTTTCAAATTAATTTGTTGTCATTTTTAGCTATTAAAATGTCGGCCCTTATTCAGGATTTTAATTTATGTGCTATTTCGGGACTTGATTAAAATGGAAAAAGTGATTGTAATTTTATAATTCTTGATGTCTAATTTAATTGAGAACATGCGCTTGAATTCTATTAATTTACAAGAATTTTGTTCGCTCCAATGAAATCAAATAAAATTTAATCAGTGTCCGATTAATAATTTTCAAAACATAAATGATAATTAAATTAATTCTCAGGTTTGTAGTTCCGTCCTGTGCCCTTCTCAAAGAAAAACCATCAGCAAATGTTTGAAAAGGATCATAAATGATAAAACCTAAATAGTTCCCAAAACAATTTAGGATTTGTATTTTGTATCTCCGAGGGGAGCACTTTTTAAGGTACCTATTCACTTACAGGTCGCCTGCAGTCCAGAATTGCAGATCAGTCAAGGGCAATTACATATACATGCCATTGATAGATTACAGCCTTTAGTTTAAGTGAATCTTATAATAGACTCGTGTGTCGATAGCCTGTATATGTAATTGACCTTATCTAATCTGCAGTTCTGGACTGCAGGCGAACTGTAAGTGAATGAGTACCTCTAGACCCCCAGAATCACTACCACTTCTTCTCTGAATTTGTTAAAATTATATCCTTTGAGAAATGCTACATATCGAAAGCATGTGTCTTATAAATAACAATAATTGACACAAAGTTCTGTTTAATTATAATGATTCGATGTGAACCCAATGCATTTTATTACAAAACTAAAAATAGGCCATAGCTTTGTTTGTACCTTCAAATTAAAGATAATCATTCCACGATCACAAAGACAAGGACGAACACACATGTACACTGAAATTAAAATTTTCATACATAAAATTAACACAACAAAATTAATAAATTAATCAAAAGCAAACCTTAAATACATTATTATGTATTTATAAAACTTTAAAGATCACAGAGATAAAAAAAATTGTAATTACGTTGCTAGAAGAACGAACTCTTCTTGTTTCCATCGGGTTTTTGACATCTATATAACTTTAATTAATTCTCCGGTTTGTAGTTTCGTCCTGTGCTCTTCTCAAAAAAAAACCATCAGCAAATGTTTGAAAAAGATCATAAATGACAAAACCTAAATATTTCCAAGACCATTTAGAATTTTGAATTTGTACTTCTTGGTGAGCACTTCTAAGGCCCCCCAGAGTTTACTTTTTTACAATTATATCCTTTGAAAAATGCTACAGTTCCATTGCTACAACCCAAAGGCTAGCTTTTTATAAATAATAAAGAATGACAAAAACTTAAAACTATATTTAATTACAAGAATTCGAAATAAACACTGGGTTTTATTACAAAGCAAAATTTTAAGAGATAGGGCTTCCGTTAGCTTCAACACATTATAAACCAAAAGGGATGTTGGAAGGCCAAGAAAGGGATGGGTGTCAGAACGGTGTACAGCCTAATCCTTGAAATAAAGAAGAATTAAAAATAGGCCATAAGCTTTGTTTATAACTACAAATTATACATAATTATTCCACAATCACAAAAACAGTTACAGATACACACATACACATAAATTAAACAATTCAGTCATGAAAACATACATAAAATTATACAAAGAAAATTAATAATGTAGTCAAAAGTCAACCTTAAATACTTCATTATGTATTTACCAAGATTTGAAGGTCACACAGATGAAAATTGTATTTTGTTGCTTGAACAATGGACTCTTTTCTTGCTTCCATCAGTTTCGTGTCATCTTCTATTTAACTATAATTGCTTTGTGACTCGCAGCTCTCAAAAAGGGGAAATCTGTAACAAAAATAAAGGTCGTAGTGTGATTTTTCTTTTGGTATAATGATCGATATCAATTAACTCAGTTTACTCTAAATAAAATTGTTCTTACTGGGAAAATCATGCACTTCCACAATGTCAGTTAAAAACAGTAAATATTGATTACCATTCAACTTAAACCCATTAAATTTATTACATTCTGAAGCCTACGTAGAAGCCTATGTAGAAAAAAATTTCCCGTACTTTGGGCACCCCTGCTGTAGAATGAAAGAGAAATTGTTATAATAAATATTTACCTCAGATTAAGGTTTGTAATTAAAATTAGGAGCACTTATTCTTACAAATACACAACGGTTTGCCTTCGCTGTACACTCACAAATGAGTCAGTAAACGAAATTTATGTAAAAGCCGATATACGCTATCGCATTTACCCCAAAGCAAAATTTCCAGGTATCAAAAGCGATAAATAATTTAAAAGAAAGAACAAATACAGAGTAATACATAAATATTGGCTCCTACTTTATTTTAAAGCACTCATTTTTAGTTTATGAAAGAAAAGAAATCAATTAAACAAGAAAATTTTCAGAATTAGCAAAATAACCATTCTTATTATTTGTAAGAAGAAAAACATATACTTTACAGCTCTGTATCTCTATTAATTTTAAGAGTTAAGAAAAACCCTTTCATGAGCAAAAAAAAACTAGTCCTTTGGCCCTTAAAAGCTGTAACAAAATTTTTCAAAACGCAACGAAAAGTTAAAGAAATAAACGAATTTGTTTAATACTACCTACAAACAAACTATTTATTAGAAACACACTTTTGGGGAACCAAATATCTTTTAAGATATATTAAAACCCTTTTAGAAGTCAAAGACTAGTTTATTGGTACTTAAAAGCAATCCCCCATTCATGGACAGTTGCTATTTTTACCAAAGTCTTAAATTGATTTGTTATACGGCTTTTTGCTTTATTGACAACTTTTTTCGGAACGTAAAGTGTGGTTTGGGTGTACTATTCAAACAATACCTTCATACCTATTAACATAAGGACATCATAGAGCTTTACCATCAGCAAAGAAGTGCGACCAGACTGTGTCCTTTTTATATTCTATTTAAAAACTACAGAAAATGGAGTATTCGTAAAGCAATAGAGAATTGGAATGATGACATCGATAGATGGTCAGAAGATCTCAAAATCTGCAATATGTAGACGACACAACCATCCTAGTTAGTTCAGAAGAAGATATTGTGCTTAGAGCATTCCAATGATAGCCATAAATCTCACCAAGGACTCCTGCTATAAAAGTTCTCTGTGGTGAGTAAGCTGTTAATTTGTACATCTTCTTGTACTGTAAAAACATTCTTTCAGAGTGACTTAGTGTTTGCGACAGTTGAACCTGGCTTCGACCACCGATATAAACTAAAACAAAACAGAATAAGTTTATGCTTCAACTTACAAGAGTGTACTCACTGATATATCATTTGTACATAAATATTTCCAATCATCTAATAACCACATGAAGTAAATAGACTTGGTATCCTATTCTAATAGTTTTTAGTGAACATGGTTATAGCATCGATTTTATCACATTTAGTTATTAAAATTGTAGTTTTACATTTGTTCAATATAAAAAACACCAAGAATTTAATCAATTTAATTAATAATATTGGAAAAATGTTCTTGTATTGATTAAATTGACGTTAGATAACCATGATGGCCGATGTATATGTCCACAAAAGATAGGCAATTCTAAATACTTTCAAAGTGGAGTATACGCGGTTGCCTAACAATCAGGTGTTCAAATTTACATTTTAAAAAAGAAAAATTTATTATTAAATACCTATAGACCAATCCGCAGCCAAAAAGTCCATAAGTTTGAAATCTACAAAGTTCTCAAAGATCCGTCGACAAGTAACCGTGTTTTTGTGGTACAAAAACGATTCAATAATTTTAACTCTTAATCGTTATAAAAATTAACATTGCCCCCACAAGCTTTAATTTGTTGTTCTCTATGTGAGATAAATCGCAAAGAAAATAGTAGTTAAAAAAGAAAACTCACCCCAAAATAATAAAGCAAGCTGTTGTTCTTCAAGGGTGTTCTTTGGTCACACTACAATTCTGAGATGTAAGGCTGCTTAAAGGTGAAGGTAAAAAGTAGCCAAGATCCTTTTGATTATTAATGAAGTTCTAAGTTGCCAATTTATAGCTAAAAAAAAGAAAATATTCTTTGTTAAATAACTGTTAAACAGAAACTAACAAATTTACAGAGTAATACGATATTTAATGGCGCAAATATGTTAGAATCGTTTTAAAAATCAATAAACTAAATGCATTTTATAATTTAAATTCGAATAAGTTATAAAGCATATTTGGAGCTCGCAATTGCATTACTGATATTATTACTAATATTATTTGTCCAAAGAATTAAAATTGTTAGAAACACAAGTAAATATCATATATCCTTTCATATTGATTAATCTTCTGTTGTAGCTTACTGAAACATAATTTAAGTTAGAAACAGACATAAAATTAACACAACAAAATTAATAAATTAATCAAAAGCAAACCTTAAATAAATTATTATCTATTTACAAAACTTTGAAGATCACAGAGATAAAAAAAATTGTAATTATGTTGCTAGAAGAACGAACTCTTCTTCCTCTGCTTCCATCAGGTTTTTGACATCTATATAACTTTAATGAATTCTCAGGTTTGTAGTTCCGTATTGTGCCATTCTCAAAGAAAAACCATCAGCAAATGTTTGAAAAGGATCATAAATGATAAAACCTAAATATTTCCAAGACCATTTAGAATTTGTACTTCTTGGTGAGCACTTCTAAGGCCCCCAGAGTTTACTTTTTTAGGTACTTGTGCCTTGGAATAAAACAATTTTGAATTTATGCGCGTCAACGAAAGTTTTTATCGATTTTATGGGTCGGATATTGTAAGTCAGTGAAATACAGCTGTATTTTGAGTTTAACCTAAAAAGTTGATTTTGAAAGTATAAGGTATGTATTATTTTGTTTTATTAAAGAATTACTTTATCTTCACACGTATTAATATTGAAGAGATCAATTTTAAATAAAATTTACTAATATTATGTTACGTTAATTTTAGATAAACAGCAATACTTCCAAGTTATAAACTCCTACAATAATTCTGGCAATTTTTATGTATCATTCATTTGAATCAGATCGTGGAAGAATATTACTAATTAAACAAGTTGTACTGGAAAAATCTGCATCCTATTAATTAAAGAATACTACAGGTAAAACATTACACTAATTATGATGAAATTTAAGTATATATGTATATTTTAAAAACCACAATAATAAATAACAAGTATATTGCAGGAATACCTTTTTGGATTAAAAAGGATGGACCAAGAAGGTATTTACAAATCAAAGACTAGATTCAAATGGCCAAGAAAAAATAATAGCAAAAGTATGAAGGCAGAAAGGCAGGCCACAAAGAATATAGATGGGGAGTCTATGACGACTAAGAACATTTATATACTTATTTCAACAAAATATAATTATGAATTTAGAGTTGTTAAAAGTGCATAACTCAAATCATTGAAAATTGAATTGCGCGCTTATAATAAAAGAGGTGGCATTAATAAAATAGAATATATGTAACTACTTCTATTGAGGCGTATTTTGGGTAGCATATACTCACAAAATTTTACACTACAGCATCATCTAACGCGTATTATTTGTAAACAAATAGAATCGTTGACTACTTTATTGGTCAACTGTTAGTAGGAGTTGCCGAAACGAGAAATTGAGAAGCGCGCGAATGCGCGTTTCATGAATCATTGCAAGGCACAAGTACCCTTTTTTACAATTATATCCTTTGAGAAATGCTACAGTTCCATTGCTACAACCCGAAGGCATGCTTTCTGTAAATAATAAAGAATGACAAAAAATTAAAACTATATTTAATTACAAGAATTCGAAATAAACACAGTGGGTAATGCATGCAATTCTGCATGCATATTTACTGCAAATACCACCGAAGACCCATCTATCGCTAACAATTATGATGTTTCGGTGGTATTTGCAGAGAAACGGATGATATGTTTATAGTGCCCATTCAACAAAGAAATCGTGCAGAATTGCATAGGCTTATTAGAACATATGTTGAGCCTCTTACTTTCATACACTCTGATTCTTGGGGTGGATACAATGGTATCGAGGAAGAATTTGATCCCATCACCAGATTCTGATGCGGAATGGGGAATCATTTCGTAATTAATCATTCGAGAAGGTATGGAAATAGTGTGTACTACAAAGAGGAAAGACAGTGGCGAAAACTGAAAAAAAGTATTAAATCTTGTCGGAGTTGTATAAGAAGTAGAGAAAACAACGCGGCTAATTTATATATCGCGGATTTTTTATATCGCAAGATGTTTCTTAAAAATTTTAATCGCTCTCCAGGTAATATGTTGCAACATGTCTTCACAGACATCAAAATAGTATATCCTGGAGTTAATATAGAAAATAACAATGCATCATTAATAACTTAGAATAATTATTTTTATTTCTCCAATTTACTTTTCGCATCTTTACTCGTTCGGCACTTTCAAATTTCCAGCTGATTTCAAAGCGCCATCTAACCTACGTCAGCCCAACTATTTGACTAAGATGGCCAATTTTAGCTCGGAAACAACGAAATTAAAACTGTTATATCTTTTGATTTGAATGGTTTGGACACTTGATATTATCTAATTTACTAACCTGGAATACAAAATTAACGCCCTACATTTCGGTACGATTCAAGGGCGGCCTCATGATGTGAATTCTAACCGAATTAAGTTTAACATTTTGAATTAAATTAAATTACTTAATCATTTATTATATATTAATAATGAAAATATGACTATAACTGAATATATATCAGGATTATCAGACAATCCTTACTTTGGGGCTGGGTTTGGTTTATTTGGATTAGGAGCTGGTGCTGCCCTTTTAAGAAAAGGATTACAAGGTTCAATAATATTATTTCGAAGACACTATATGATAACTTTAGAAGTCCCTTGTCGAGACAAATCTTATCAATGGCTACTACAATGGATGACTTACAAAGGTGCAAAGCAAACGCAACATTTAAGTGTAGAAACTAGTTTCGAACAGAAAGATACTGGTCATGTTAAAACTAAATACGATTTTATACCTAGCATAGGCACACATTTTTTCAAGTAAGTACAGCAATTGTAAATCACACTTATATTAAATGCATTATTTTAGATATGCAAGTACTTGGATTAAAGTTGAAAGATCACGGGAGCAACACACCTTAGATTTACATATGGGGGTACCTTGGGAAACTGTAACGTTAACAGCTTTTGGAAGAGACAAAAACTTATACTTTAACATATTAGAAGAAGGTACTGTTAAAAGTATTTTTGTAATCGAATGATTCTATTTTAAAGAGTTTATGTGTTAGCTAGGCAAATGGCTCTAAAACAACATGAGGGTAAAACAATTATGTACACAGCATTAGGAAGCGAGTGGAGACCATTTGGTCACCCAAGAAAACGGAGACCTATATCTTCAGTAATATTAGATAAAGGAATAAGTCAAAGAATTGTAAACGATTGTAACGAATTTATTTCAAACCCAAGTTGGTACACAGAAAGGGGTATACCTTATCGGCGAGGGTACCTATTATATGGGCCGCCTGGTTGTGGCAAATCCTCATATATTACAGCTTTAGCTGGCGAATTAGAATTTGGTATTTGTGTTTTGAATTTGTCTGAAAGAGGCTTATCTGATGACCGTTTAAACCATCTCTTGAGCGTTGCACCTCAACAGTCGATAATTTTACTAGAAGATATTGATGCAGCATTTGTATCAAGAGAAGACACTGCTCAACAGAAAGCAGCCTTTGAGGGTTTAAATCGGGTTACATTTAGTGGCTTATTAAACTGTTTAGATGGTGTCGCTAGTACAGAGGCTCGGATAGTTTTTATGACCACAAATTACTTAGAAAGGTTTTTATTAAATCTAAAAGTTTAGAATGATATATTGATTTTTTTAAATTTCAGGCTGGATCCGGCTTTAATAAGACCTGGTAGGGTTGATCTAAAAGAGTACATTGGATGGTGTTCAGCTTATCAAATTGAAAATATGTTTTTACGTTTTTATAGAGGGGAGAATTCGGCCGCAAATGCCCTAGAATTTAGTAATAAAGTATTAGAATTTAAAAGGAATGTTAGTCCTGCACAAATTCAAGGATATTTTATGTTTTATAAACAGGCAGCACCAAGAGAAGTTATAGATAATATCAAAATGATTTGGGAATTATAAGTTAATTTTAATTGATTAAAAATAGATTTGAATTTTTTGTACTACCATTTTGAAAATTATGATGTAGAATCATCCACGGTTTTTATATGCCGATTTCTATGTAAATAGTATTTTTAAATCTTAAGCTACTGTTATTAGAAAATGAATTATAATTAAAAAGCAATTTTGTGAATAAATTAATTCTCGATTATATCTTCTAGCAAAACTATTGCTGCTAATTCCAGTTTTTCGCCGATAAGATGATAAAGATAAATCTGTAAGAAAACTTATTTGTCCTGGACTTAAAACTTGTAGTTGTTCATTTTTCATTAAATCTATCGTTTGATAATGAATGCCTTCCATAGCACTAGGACGAATAGTTTTTAAATCATCGATGTTCATCGCTTTTAATAATAATCCTAATATTGTTGTAACTTCGTTGCTCCAAGATTGTGGTGGACCATAAGCAGTTGACTGCTTCGCAATCTGCAGCAGTACCTATTAAAATAGCTACGTTTTTGTTAATACAAAAACATTATTTAAGATTACTCTTAATTGTACTTGTTGTTGGCGTCGAGTGCAAGATCTTATATTTTCAAAAACGCTCTGATTTATTCTAAGGAATGTTTCTGTAGATATTTTTAAGAGATCTCGGGGTGCAAAGGCACATATCAGACCTTTTAAACGATTAATATAGCTGGCATTCGAAAATATTTCGTTTCCATATTTTAATTTTAATGCAAATCCTGCCACACCTGTTCTTCGCCGCCCAAGATCTGGCAAAGTGCCTAAGAACTGATTTTAATTGTTGTGGTTCTCCTTATTTTATTGCTTTATACCTAAGTAATCAACGATATCCCAATTTGAATAATTTAAACTAAACAAATCCGTTTCTGGAATACTTAAAAATAGATTTCCAAATCTTTCTAAAGATGGACGCGTAAAAGATGAAAGAGAATTATTTCCTTTCACAATTTCCCATATTATTAGTTTCTGGTTGAGACTCAATTTTATTTTATTGATGTTTAGAAGTTGTTTTATGATGTCGGTTCTTTTAAAAGTTTTTACCTAAAAGGGTATTGATAAAGAATAAAAATTCAACTTTCAACTTCATTTCTCGAACTACTTCATTATCTGATCCGTTTATTAAGATTTTAGTTAACACCAGTTCATCGTCTATTATGTCTTCGTCGCCTTCATGAAGATCTTCAAAGTCTTTGTAAGGATTTTGCATGCTGTATTCCGTATCGCTATTTGGAGTATCCTGATCTGTTTTTATAAAATAGCTTAATATAAATAAAAGAACCAATTGCTTTACCATTATAAAGATACGAAGAATTGCTTAGTTTTCTTAGATGAATATTTTCATTACGAGGACTTGCTATATTTTTTAACATAATACATTGAGAATTATTATAAATAATTAAAATACAAATTGCGAAGTGAAGTAAATGCATATATAAAATTTTAACTAAATCTGATAGAAACTTTCTAGATTTTTAACCCTTGAAAAATAAATTTAACATTTATAACCCTGAGAGTTATTTCTTTCCCTTTTTCTTCTCTTTCTTCCTTTTAAACGGCCCAAAGCCTTTTCTAACCATCGTTCCTCTCCACCAAGCTTGTATTATGGTAACCATTCGAATTCTAAAGGCTATCAACTCAGCTTCTAATCGACATTTTTCTTTGTATGCCAAATATTCTTCCATTTCTTGTTTATGTAAATGATACTACAAAATAGGTTTTAAGAAGTGTAATAATGGAATTATACCGATTACCGTTAAAGAAAGTTGCTGTAATTGTAAAAATTGTTCTTCGCGTTTTTCTTTTAATATTTGAAGGTCTGTATCTCTTTGTTCTATATCTGCATCGTAACGATCCATCCATGATTCAATTTGATCCAAATAATCCTAAAATGATATGTACAGCTGTTTTGATAGTAGTACGTGGTTTTTGTTGAACCTGTTGAGACTCGGTGATGAAGGCTTCAATTTCCGCATTAATTCTCATTTCTTTTTCAATGTCCCCTTTAGTTTCGTTTATTATATTCAAATAGTACTCTTCTTGCTTATCTAGAAATGTATTATTTTGTTCGATTCGTGAATTCTCCCAATTGTCGACGTAGCTAGATTTAATCTTGTTTTCTATGCGAAGATCCTGAAGAAATTTAATTTAATTTTTAATGTCCGATGAAGACTTTTACGAATTTTTTTAAGTCTTATATACCATGGAGTTTAAAAGCAGAGATTTTGTGTTCTTGGTAAAAATATGATATTTTTAAATTATAACATTAATGATTACCTCTAATGTGTCTTTTAAATTGCCGATGTGTTCAGATAAAGCTTGATGTTGTACAACAGCTTCCTTTTTTTCCTTCTCAATTAAGTTCCTTTGCTCTTCGAGCAACTTAGCATTGTCTTCTTCCTTTTTTAATACCTCATTTTCTGCAGATACATTTTGATGGTAATTGTCGATGTGTGTTTGGATGCAATTGAAATTTTTATAAAATTTTAACGAAGTAACAGTTTCCCTCAGAATTTTTTCGCAAAACGAACGATCGCTTTGGAATTTATAAAATTTCGCTTTAGAAAGAGCCACTTCGTATGGTTCGATTGTGTCGGGATCAAATATTTGGATTTCGGCCAAATAACTATCGAAACGTTCTTCGAATGGTTTGTACGTTAAATCGGCTTCTACCTTCGGCAAGTTTCCTATGGTTCCTAATATGGCCAATTGATCTGCTGCTTCTTCCAAGACACATGCCGATGCAACTGCCGAGATTATCGGGAGAGTGTACTGTTTATTTGCTTTTTCTAGGTGTTGGACCATAGATTTGTCTTGATCATCGGAATCGATGGATTCAACTGATGCGAAACTCATTCTTCTTATCACGTCAATTTTACAATTGATTAAATTAAAATGTAAAGCTTTTATAGTGTAACATTTGAGATAATATGTTAATGCTCACTGGAATTATGATTAATTTGAGATAATTTTCCACACACAAAATTGCTCCGATTATAAAAAAAAATGTACGAAATTGAAGATGAACAAAAAAAAAGATTATGTAAGGTACATACTGTCAACAACTTCTATGGAAACGAAACATACAAGATTATTGATTATTATTTATTTTCACAATTCGCTCAGAGCTCGATGAATAATTAAAATTAGTAGCAGGAGGAAGACATGCAGTTGTCCTCATATTTGCAATAATAATTTAAAAGCAGGAGCCTACAATATTACAGGCGTATTTGTTGTATTCAAGAAGAAGAGCGTTAACACCTCGAAGGATTATAGCCATAATTGAATCTTTAAACAAAGGTTGAAGTAAGGTTGTTATAAAAGATGACATCATATTAACCATCCAGTCTGTTAAAATATGGCCAGTGAACTTAACAGTCATTTTTCTGCAAGGAAATATGTTCTAATAAATAGTTACATTAAAAGCAATGATGAATAAATGTGGTATGGTCCTTAGAGTAATAAATTGCGAAGGCCCATTTCAAATTTCTTTTTACAAATTTGAATCAATAATTTGGATTTTATACATTATCCAATTTATACAGCAAGCGCCACATAAATCGGGACGTATGGTTTTTATTTATTAGTAAGAGTATGAAGATTTTGGTTTTGCCAGAACCGGATTTACCCTTAGTGCCGCTCTGGGCCACCGTGAAAAATGCAGTCCCAATATTTCGAAGAACCGGTGTATTTATTGTTCTCTGTAAAATTACCACCTGCAAACAATGACTACAATTTTTAAAAACCATAGGTGGTCAATGTACTCAGATTTACTGTGATACTAAAATCTTCATAATGCTACTAATAAAAAAAAACATATGAGCCAACTTATCTGGAGGTCGCTGTATATTAGCTCGCCACTAATGGGGCGAATTTTTGTACCATTTAAGTTTATTGTGTTGATACCTAAGTTCGTATAAGTTTTTAGTATACGCATTAGAAAAATTAATCGCGTACCAAAAAATTTAAATAGTAAAAATACATCCAATATTTTAAAATAAATGATATAACAAATCTACATTTTGCAAATATTAAAAATGCCCAGTAATTAATTGAGAAGTTTGATATTAATTTCCATGTTTATAAATTGCTATTTCACTCTTCGATTATTATTATTAAAAAATATGGATAAGTTTTCATCAGGACTTCGAACCGAAACTGAACCCAAAACCGAAAAAAACCGTTATTTTGACCAAAACGAAAACGCGAACTAAACCGAAATTTCGGTTTATTTCCATATGATCGTATACATGTAATTACTACAACTACACATTATTATTTTAAATAAACGCAAGTCAATTTTAGATTACTTTCAATCCAACAATAAATAAGATGTAAATAACCATATTACCTAAGTACTTAATAACAATAAATAATGATAATGATTGTTTACAAATTTTAGTTATTTTGTATAAAAGATGACAAATATAGATGTGATATACAGTCGAACCTCGATAAGTCGAAGTTAAGGAAACTACAAATAATTCGAGTTATCGATATAAAAATATTAACAATGAAATATGCAAGTCCTAGGAAAACAGGTTTGAGTTATCAAAAATTCGGCTTATCGAGGTTCGACTGTATACACACAAAAGTATTTAATTCGACTTTTTTTAATAACTCGAATTATTTTTTGTTTCCCTTCAATTTCGACTTATCGAGGTTCGACTGTATTTAATTCCGTTACGCGAAAGAAGTACCTATAACTTCTAACAAGCGTACAAAAGTACACGCACCGTTTTTTTTCTAGTTTTTCTCTCAAAATCATTGATTTTCATTATTCTCGTCAATTGAGCGTTAAAAATGATGAGAAGTATTTACCCTTGTTTTGTGAGTTCGTATTCGTCCAATTCAGCTTCTAGAGTCGCCAAGTCTACGGAAAATTTAACAACGAATTGGGATCCTGTAATCTTTCCGTTAATTCCACCCTTGAAACTCATAAGAATGTATTTCAATTTGTATCTGTAGGAATACTAAAATATAATTCGACTTATTAATTTTAGATTAAAACTCATAAAAGTAATGCTTTACATTAAGATTTGTAAAAGTGAGAGGAAGAGTCAAAACAGCGGTGGTTTCGGCTGGTTCGTAAGTCACATCTCCAACACGTTCAACACTTGATAATCCTTTCATTAATCCTTCGGTTAATATGAGTTTCCCGGGAACGAATTTCTATAAATAATTACTCGAATTATAATCTTGCGAGTTGGTGCAAGTTGTGACAATCCCAAAGTTTTTTTTTCAGCAAGAAGCATAGAGACACACAATGCGCATAAGCCCCAAAAACATTTTGGCAAATAATTGAGATTGGTCCTCTTTAAGTTATTTGAAATAAAAAATAACGAACCCATTCGAAAACATCGTCTATGTCACGAAGCTTTTCTTGATCAAATCCATTTTCCAATACGTATTTATTTAGTTTCACGACGAATTTATCAAAGTAATCATTGATTACTGATGCTTTCTCTTCCTTATCGGCTCTAAAGGATAATGCGATTTAATCTTTGATCTCTTAAGACGAAAGTCAACTAATTGAAATTATCGAATTTACCTATTGTATCTTGTAACTAAATCACTCCAGTCTTCTTTGGTGATAAAATATTTAATATTTCCAGAGAGCACATCAACTGCTTCATTCGCTTTTTCTTCTTCTAGAGGATAACTAAGAGCTAACGCGAATGTTAAAATTGTGAAACACAACCCGATTTTCCAGAAACCCATTCTGTGAGATTTTTAGTAAATTATCAACTAGAAATGATACGCGAAATTAATGTAGCTTTTTATATAGGAATTTTTCGGTATGAACCTTTAAAACTTTGATTATTGTTATCTGAAAGAAGTAGGTACTCGATAAGTTTCTAAGGTAAGAAGTTGTTATGTTACAATTGTAGATACGTCCATAATCGTTCGACGTTTTGGGAATTCGATTATTAACAAGATAATTAAGATATAAAACACTTAAAAATTATTTTAAACCTTATCCAGATAACTAAAATGCGTTTATACGTGTTTGGCCATAAGATTAATTATTTATTTATAAACTAGATAGAAGCTATACTTCTTTGGTGTAACTAAATTAAATATGCCCACGTGTAAAAATTAATATGAATTAATTCAATAAATACGAAGATGTGCGCATTCGAGCGAAAAGTGGCACATTTCCGAGCGAGGGAGGCAAATGAAGCGCGACGCGGAGCGGCGCGCTTCATTTTCCCGAGATCGGAATGTGCCACTTTGAGCTCGAATGTGCACACTCGGTATTAAGCATGATTCACAATATTTTAGGCAAATAAATTAGACGAAAAATTAATCGAATAATTTTAATCGTTCCCTCTCACTTGCAT
This sequence comes from Sinopyrophorus schimmeli, assembly GCA_036325965.1. NCBI lineage: Eukaryota > Metazoa > Arthropoda > Insecta > Coleoptera > Elateridae > Sinopyrophorus > Sinopyrophorus schimmeli. Next base: position 2,287,631 of record JARFIZ010000202.1, read on the forward strand.
TGACAAGATTATCGTATCTTCTCGCTCCCTTCCACTCATTGCTATGGTAAATAAGTTTTCCGATTATAAAATCCATATCTACTAAATTAAATTATAATTTTTGATTTAAAGGAGCGCACGGTAAATTATTCTAAAATAATAAACACGAGAAAGTGCGCATTCGAGCGAAAAGTGGCACATTTCCGAGCGAGGGAAGCAAATGAAGCGCGACGCGGAGCGGCGCGCTTCATTTTCCCGAGATCGGAATGTGCCACTTTCGCTCGAATGTGCACACCCGGTTTTAAGCGTGATTCACAATAATTAAATTACTTTCTCAGACGACTAATTTCAACCGTCGAATGTTGGTTAGATTTTACTCTCAAACGCCAAAAGAAGTACAACTTCAATAATTTGTCGTTGACAAATTTTAGTATAAGAGTTGAATGTGTATTCAGGCGCCAAAAAGTCACGCCGGCCCTGCTATTAGGTAAAAAAGTAAAGTTACGAATCAGAGCGATAGAAGCTTCATGTATAAAAGAAAGACATAAATGATAAAACAGCTCTAACAACAAAGAAAAATGAAATAGACCAATTTACTAAAAAACAAGTCATTCACCTTTCAATTTTTTTATGTTTAAAAAGAATGGATCATAGAAAATTGCCTATTAATTAAATCAATTAATTACTGCATCAAACCTCTTGGCGCATTAAAAATTTAAATTATTAAAAAAAGTCTTCAAAGGCATTTAAAAGATTTTCACCCCTTAAAGGCTGAGATGCTAAAACACTATCAGCAAATATTCAAGGTCCGCATATATTTAAACAAAAAATCCTACCTTCAAAAATTCATTTTTCAAATATATGATGTCCTAAAGATTGTTCACCACCAGCGTTTTGCAATAAAGTCGAAAAAAAAATAATTTTCGCCTTTTTCTCCTTAATTCCAAAATCAAAACTAGCATTCCGTACTATTTAAGGACAGACTACCGTTTTAATTAAAAAAAAATTAAAGTACAAAAGATATATTTACCTCAAAAAAATCAAAATCCTCCTGAGACCCACACTTCACGTTCGGTTAATGATATAATTCCAACACTACAAATTAAAGACATAATCAAACAATCTTTCCAACGTAAAATTTTTAATTTAAACAAATTCGCCCCTTGAAACCCCACTAATATATTTTAAATGCACAATGAATTGTTAACCTGCAGCGCGTTTGAATACATTTAAATGAATGAAAGCCAAACGTGTCTATGCAAAATGTAAAAAGCAATGACCTAATTGAACACCTGTGCGATAAGTTGTTTAAAAGACTTTCCTTTATCTTTATAGATAAATATATCGGTCTAACGCCGAAACTTAATTTTCACAAAAAAAATTATCGATTATTTTACTTTATATACACTGTGAAATATAATTATTATTAATTAAATAATGTTATTAGTCTTATTTAAATCCTTTTTACCTTTTCAGATGTCTGATAGTCGATATCCTGTATTCATCTCCTTCATGCTGTTCTATTTTTTGCTAGAATTTTCATTTCATCAACTTCTGTCTTTCCTTTTTTTGAATATAATTCCAGAATTTATTTAGGCATTTTCTTTTCGGCCTCACTTTATGTTTGATTTTCCTATTTCTAGATATATCCTGTCATTCAGCCAGGTTGCATTATTTAAATATGTTCGTACCCATTTAATTGTTTCTTTATTATTTTATTATTGTTTCTTGTTCTATTTTTCTAGTATTTTCATTTTATACCCCATCTCATTTATTATTCCTTACAATCTTTCACTTGAATAGTATTTAGTTTATATTTATCGTTTTTTCATCAAGTCGAGCTTTCGTATGCATATTCAAACACACTCATTATTGGTTTAGTTCAAAACTAATTGGGTACTTAAACTTTTATAATTTGTTATAAACAATTAAAGACAATACTTCGACGACTGATTATACAATAAATATAAATTCATTTTCCTAAACCAAATGCATTGAAGTGTAAAAAGGAAAGTTTGATAGTAACTCCAAAGATTTAATAATAAATTAATCAATTAGTTGAATATAAGTCTCTAGAAAAAAATAATAACATAATTGGTAATCAAGCTTTAAATTAATTAAAGTTTATTGTAACTGCATAAAATACTACTTAATATTTAAGCATTTTACAGGCAAGCAGCGATCGACGCATTCCACATGTCGATGATTGAATCGACTCCACCTCTTATGAATTCGTATACAACATCCCTTAAAATTGGTGTAATAAAAGTAGTAACAACGTTGGTTAATATGTTAATAATCCAATCTACTAATCCGTTACCAGTAAACTTGACTAAAATTCGTCTGAAATAACAACAAATAATTGTTAGTTACATTGTCTTTAAATGGTTTTTCAAATCATACCCATCGTTATTGAGTTTAAAGCGTTCAAGCTCTGCGAATTTGGTTTCGTTGTGAACATTTAATGTTAATGTAAATTTAGTTCCGACTATTAATCCTTCTACGCCACCATAAGGACCGTTGCCCATCAATTCAGCAGAGTAATCGTAATCAAACTAAAAATAAATTTAAATGTAAAAATTATTGAAAAATAATTATCAGTACTAAATGTAACATACTGTAAGTTTGTAGAAAGTGAGGGGTAATTTTAAATTCAGGTAATCGCCCTTTGTTGTTAGAAAAACATTGCCTTTACGTTGAAGGCTTGAGAGTCCGTTAAGAATTCCATTTGTCAATGTTAAATGTCCAGTAACCAAAAGCTAAAATACAAAGTTAATTAACACACTTATAAAATAATTGATAAAGCATTGAATTAGTTGTGTTCTATTAATATTTAGAAATTTACCCATTTGAATTCGTCGTCGACATCTGGTAAAGGTTTAGGATCCAATTCTTTTTCAAGAATGTGATAATTCAGTTTTACAAGAAATGCGTCAATTTGTTGATTCACATTGACTTTATCTCCAAATTGTGATAAACTAGAAGAAAACAAATTAAAATACTTGTAATAAAAGTTGTAATAAAAGATACCTTTTAAGTTCATCTATAAGTTCTTCGAAGTCCGTGTTTGCTAACAATTCATTATTTAAGATTTCATTAAATTTCTCTTCAGTTTCAATTTTCAAAGGACTCTGGCTTGAAAAGCCCACAGCAATTAAAACTAAGAAAAAAATAGTGTTCATGATTTAGCAGTTCTTGTAATTATGGATTCTGTGGACCTACTGTTCCTTACATCGGCAACGCAACCTTTTATTGTATTTTTTAACTGAAACCTTTGATACTGCAGATATTAATTACATTTCTCAAGAAGGTACTTTGATTCTGAGATAGATACCGTATTATGTTATTCGCCAATTTGCTAAAATGCGTCAGTAAATTTACACGAAATTGTTTTGAATCTTAAAAGTACAATAGATAATTGTAATGGAAAGATACAAAATATGTACGCACAGGTTTTCCAAACCGTAAAAAACTTGAGAATTTTTGGCGTAGGGTTTGTCGTTTAAAAAAAGTTTAGAAAAATAGTTAATATTAAATGATACTATATTGTCATTTAATATTTACGAAAATATCCATTTATATTGCCCTGTAAAATAATAATTATATGTTGCGTTTGTTAATGTGATAAAATGAAACATTGTTTCATTTCAAAAGAAGCCCCAACAATAATTTCACTTATGACCCCATCCAGTCTAAATAAAGATCTGTATTGTTAAGAAATGGTTTTATCTACCCAGATTCGGATCTCTATTTTGATACATTATGCCTGATAACGTATAAATTTGTTTTAATTAATTAATCGATTCAAAAAATATATTTAAGTTTCTTTATCAAGAGCTATCTGCAATTGAATATTAATTTACATTTAGATAGGGGAGAGGCGCTATAAAAGGGACAAGTTTAAAATGAGACAAATCGAATAGAAATTATCAGCACGTATTAGGGTTATTGAAATTTTCTGTTCGTTATTTTTGATGCGTTTTCATTGATGTTGCTCCACTATAGTTACATATTAAAATAAAATGTCCCCTTCTATGACCAAAATTGTTTGAAAATAATCTTCTGTTGTAGTTTTTAAATATTTATAAATAACTTTTTTTCTTTTAGCATAACAGTTAAACGTTGGTAGAGTTACACAGAAATGGATCCTTAAAACTGGGGGAGCATTTGGGCCCTTAAAACATCAGAAACGATATAAAAGTAAATGCCCTTAAAATCTGCGGCAAATGCTTATTATAATTATGTTATTTCAACAAATCTCATTCAAAACTCTTCATTGTACTAAATTGGATATTTTTAATAACTTTTGGCTCCTACTGCAAAAAAAAAAGGAATTGTTAAAACTTAATAAAAATAGTTAGAAATTATCTAATTGTTTTTTTACACCACGAAGAATTTGTAACTGTAAAAAAAGTTCCTTTTATACCTCTCACATACAATGTAAATCTTTTTTAAAAGAAACATTTATTAAAGAAAAAGTCAATATTATTGTTATTGTGTACCAAATTAGAACCAATTAGATGTGTTTTAAAACTCTACCTATAAGGTATTTTAAGATTACGTAATTATGAATTTTTATAAGAATGTAATTATTTACATTAAAAAATAATGCAATTTTAAAATAAAAGATAAGAAGCGATTGTTGAATTCCACACTTCAATTATGACTGCTACGCCTTTAAGAACGAGATCGGATAAGAATATTTTCATAACTGGCTTTAGAACTGTTAAAATTACAGAAGTTAACATGTTTGTCATCCAATCTACTAAAGGATTGCCGTTGAACTTAAGAGATATTTTCCTAAAATAATTTGATGTGTATTAGAAATAAAAATAAGATTAAGTAACTTAATTAATACCCGATTGCGTTAAGTTTATATCCTTCCAATTCGGCGAATAAAGTTTGTATATCGACATTTATGAGAATTGTGAATTTGGATTTATCGATTCTGCCATCAACTCCACCTCTTAGTCTTGTTAATCCATATTTGACATAGTATTGGTAATCAAACTATAACAACACAATTCGTATCGTAAAAATAATATAAATGCTAAATAACGTACCGTAAGATACGCAAATGTAAGAGGCATTTTTAAAAGCATGTGAGTTGAATTTGATGTAAGTTCGACGTCTCCCACACGCTCAAGACTTGATAAACCTTGAATCCAACCATTTTCTAATTGAATCTTACCTTTTATTAGCAACTGCAAAATTACAAAAAAAAATAAATTGCTTTTATTTATAGTTTTGTTGCTATTTACCTACCCATTTGAAATCGTCATCAACATCAGGTAATATTGCTGGATCCAAAGATAATTTCATTATAATGTGATTTAATTTTTCCAGCATCTTATCTACTTCATCATTTACAATAATAGCTTCTGTAGCTGCATCCTAAAAAAAATTAATTAGTAATAAGATTAATGTGCATGTTATAACATACTTTGAAATTTTTTCGGAAAATACACTCCAATCGATTTTTTTAAATACACCATGCTCGTTTCCAAAAAGAAAATCTAACAATTTTAGCTTATCTTCATTGTCTTCAATTGCAGATTCACTGCTTAAAGAAACAAGACAAATTACCAGACAGAGACTTAAGTTTATGAACTTCATTATGATGGGATTTATTAAAAACTGACTTATAATATTTAAACGACTTTTTTATGGCTATTGTGAACTAAACTTTGCACCATTAAACTTCTAAAGTGGCCCTTAAGATAAGATTTTAAATATAATACAATTTGCTGTTTCTAAATATTACTAAAGGAATTTAGCAATTTTACAATTTATTTTATATTTTGAAATAGCTCTAAATAAAATTTAATATTGTTACACTTTAATCCGAAGCTTTTTATCTGGTACAAATTCCAGTTTTTCTTTACTTGTTGCTTCTTTTCAAAATCGTTAAAAATGTATTTTATTAATTATTGCTAATAGAATATTTAACTTTAAGATTATATGTAATGCCTTCAAGTACTCAACTTTAAATAACTGATATTCAGAAATTCAAGTTATAAAAATAAAATCTCATTTTGTCCTTTTCCCTTTTTCTTTTGAAGTGTTGTTATCTAAAAAATATAAAATAATTGTTCTATGAAAAGCTAGATTAACATATGATTTAACTACAGATTATTTTGATGTGTATAAAAGCTGTTTGCTATTCAATACTAATTCAATGTTTTGCATAGTATATACATTGCTGTAGAGAATAACAAGATGTATAATATTAATAATCTTTCCTTGCTGAACGGCCATCGTTAGTGTTAGTATATTTTATGTATGGCCAATAACAACTCGCCTCCTTTCAAAGTGGCCCAGATAGGCCAGATCTAAAGCTATTGTTAAAGTTAAATTAATTATAACAATTTTACAACATGCGCTCTTACAGTTGTTCTCATCGCCAGTTATGTTTCCACAAAAGAAAATAAAATATTACATTTAATCTGAACAATATTGCGTAAGCCTTAAGTTATGCATTAGTAAAGCGCTTAATTATAATATAAACCATATACTGATAACTTACCAGGTATTTCCTGATGTATATCTAACAATAAATTCATAATAAAAAAATGTCATTCCTAATATACAATATGTACTTAAATATTTACAATAAAGTGCTAAATACTATTACTGGCTTTTATTATAATGAATTAAATTACAAATATGTTACCGACACCGTAGTGTCGCTTTGTACAGCTATATGTAATAATAATAATATACAAGACACTAGAGCTATATAGAACAATATGTTGTAAGGTGCCTACACTAAAAGAATGGTCGTCTACACATTGATTGTAGTGATTGTTCTACACCTCGCGTTCACTTCTCATATTCCTCGAATTATCTACAGTTCGAAACACAAATTAATCACTAAACTGTATAAAAAATACAAAATAGACTATAAAATACAGGAGTCTTTACAATGCTTACAGAAATGAGAAGTGAAAACACGAGGATTCTATGAAACAGTGTACTTATCTAATATCTTATATAATGGCAAAACAGCCTACTTATAAAATGAACCATATTTCTGCAAGCAAGTGTAATACAAAATTAAGCATAGCAACTTATCGATTTAAAAGAAATAATAATTCATCACAAGCATATGTAGACCTATTTCTGTTGCGATATAAAAGTATTTATCGTGTACAATAATGAAAAACCTATCTAAAAATTATAACAAAAATGCATGCATTTAGCAAATTACACGAATCTACATAAACAGATCGCATATCCATAAATTAAAAAAAAATTACAAATACAATATACAGCCGAAATCCACAGAGAGCCATAAAGTTGTATGAACTTAAGTGATCCCCACCCAGCTACCCTACGGCTAAACTATTGCCGCATAAAACAATACTTCTACTACACCAGATTATCTTTTCCAATTTAGATTACATAGTTTACATATTTAATTCAATTTTACAGTTCTTTTTACACAGATAGTATACATTTTACAACGTGTTAACCAAAAATTTGATGAATTTACACTTTACAGCTTGTTTTAGTTTCTTTACATCAGTCTCAGGTGCCTTTCATATATTTATTTGGCCCTCCTATTAAAAAACCGATCCATCATTCCTCAGTTCCATAAACAGAACATTTTTTCCAGTTGATGCACTTTACATTTGTATTTAGGACTTTTACAAATAAATATTTAAAATAGCAACACTATTGTAGTGAAATAAATTACAATGAAATTGATACGTAAATTATATTTACAAAATAAAAGCGAATGATTGATCGTTTTTTTACAGTAATCCTCAATAGGTGTACACGCTACTACCTTCCAGCAATTTAAAATGGCTGTTTGGAAATGTATGTGAACGAAACTATATTACATATAATACAAAAATGGGTACTGTATGTACACATACTAAAGACAACTGGAAATACAGAATGACAACATTTTACGTTGTTCCAATAGAAGAGCTTCAAGTTCATCACAGTAAAATAAAAAATCACAATTTTATCAATTTATAAAATTGTTTTCAATTTATCTTTATAGCTCAAACAACACTTTCCAATCGATTTAATTAAAAATTATTCGGCGTTATCAACTAGATTATGTGTATATTAAATTATCAAAGACATGATTAAAAACGTAGTAAACTGTAGTCACTCTGTATAATGCAATTTTTAGGTTTACGCGCAACTAAATAACATCAATGGTTAATATTAAACTAAAACAATTGCGAATAAACCCCAAAAACGCAATAAAACACACATCACCAAATGTACATCGATATAACAATGATAAATGCAGAGCAAATCGATAATTAAAAATAAACACGACGAAATTACGGAATCTATGCAAAATCTGTACAAGTATTTAGTTTGTTTTAGTAGACGTGATAAGACGTGTTAAGATATTTAAAATTACAAATACATTTTTTTCTAAATGCTTCAAAGCAACATTTCCCAAATTAAAATACATAACGTAATTTCCATTGCAATTGTAACTGATAAGAAACATTCTTCATAATTTTTTTTTAGTTTCAATTCTAAAAATAGAGATCAAATACCAAACACCGCGAACGTTACTTTAAAGCATTTATACAAATTAAATTCCATGTATACATCTTGATTACCAGATTTAAATAACAAAGACAAAGACTTATTTAAAAAGGGCTGACTTTTTCAAAAGCTAAATTAAAGTATTATTTCTACAGTGCTGTAATTGTTAAATTTAGAGAAATACAAGAGATAAAGATTTTTCAAAAGTTGATAAAAGTGCAGAGAACTAGAGAAAATTTTGATTCACACGATTTTAATGATGTCCAGAAACTATTTCCTGAGGAATGTATCACATTGTTAATTAACTGTAGGATTTCCTTTTTTTTTGTGTTTTGGGGACACTTAATATTGTTTTAAAAACATCCTATTTACAGCACATAAAATCCTTTAGAGAAATGGAAACAAATTAAAATTACATGCGATTTAAATAAGTCGAGATTCATCTTTAAAAAATCTGTGTGTAACAACTGTACATGGATGTGTTTTTATATGTATATAAAAAAATGGACCTGCAGACTACGGTTTCTAAATTTTGCTTTACCATACGATTTTTTTTGTAATTTAAACGTTTACGTTATTATTAATATTTATAATACTAAACTAAGCCAATAAATACTTACAAACCAAAACTGATAATAAAAAATGGAAAAAAAGTCACGAAAACTTAAATTAAATAATACATAATATATTAGATAGCGTATAAAAAAAAGCAAATAATTTTACCATTAATAGTTGCAAAGTCACGTACATAAATACAGCTATAATACAAGATAATGTATGTATATACGATACTGTTCTACTTCCTAACATTAATTAAAATAACAAGCATTTAATAAAAAAATACAAAAGAAAATTCGAAAAAAGAAACTGAAACGAACGAGAAAAATAATAGAAACAAAAAACGAATACTGGAACTGTGTGTATGTGTGTAGGATGTTTAAAATCAACACACAATGGGTTTATAATTAAAATTGTATTTTAGTTCCTTCAAAATTGAAATTAAAGTACTCCATTAGTAGGAGGAGGTCCTATAGGACCGAGCTCTCCTCCGATAGAGCCCATAGAACCAGGAGCTTTCATGAAATACTTCTCCAGCTTTGCTATTATGTGCTTACCATAGGTGTACTTTCTCAATGAATTCAAATGTGGTCGAATTTTGTGCATCAAGATCTTACGTTGTGTTGGTTCGCTTACGTCGATCATTTTTTGCACCACGTAATTCGCATATTGATCTTTCATCATTACATGCAATGCACTGCAACAATAAACTTTCATGTAACAATATCATTGCACATATCTATTAACTCGAACGTTAAAAATTAAAAATTAATTCTTTTTCTTTGAATATAAAATATTAGACAACGCGTATTAATAAAAATTAAAATAAAATTAAGTGTACTCACTTATCGTTAAATCCACAAACTTCTTCAATGAGTAGAGCTCTTTCAGCTCGTGTGGCGTGTGTAACACATTTTTCGACAACATTGCTTGCAAATTTATGTTGGCTTAGTACTAGCACCTTCCCACGAACTGCGTTTATGAGCTGAGATTTATCTTCCTGTTTACCATGTTCTAAAATATTACAATTTGAAAGGCTACTTTAAAAGCCACGAATGTTGCCAGTTACTTACCAAGAACATGTTGTATAACGTAATTTCCGAATTGATCCTGAATAAGTTGGTCAGTATGTGCATGAAGCTCTGCTAGAATAGGAGCAGTTTGTTCTGGAGTACAGTGCTCCAAGATACGTTGTATAACACGACAACCATAAGGATGAGTGGACAAAGTGTACACCTGTCCAGCAAATGATGAGATCACAAACTGTAAAGCTGATGGATCAACGCATTCTATACATTTTTGTACAACATGATTTCCATTCTGGTCCTTAACACATTTTAAGACGTGCCCATCCAGTTCTTTGACAATTTCCTGCTGTTGTTCTGATGGAATGGATTCAAGGGCTTTTTGTATGACTCGACAACCGTACATTTGTAAAGCTAAAGGCAAAACGTGGCCCCTAACTTTTTGTGCTAACGTTGTTTTCTGTTCAGGCGTTCCAAATTCGAAGAACTTTTGAATTACATAATTTCCGAATACATCAGTCATTAGATTGTAAGCTGCTGCTAATATTTCGTTGAATACCATTTGCTTTTCGGCTGCTGTGGCTCTTTCCAGTTTTTGTTGGATAAAACGGGATCCGTGCTGGTCTTGAGAAAATTCAACGATGTGATTTGCCAAATCCCTAAAAATGACAATAAAAATTAATTTTAAGTAAATACCAATCTTTTATTTATTCAATTTTTACATTTACACTAATGGTTCTTCCCAATTTGGTTATAATGTAAAATATGGTAATAAAATAATAAGTACCTTAACTGAAGATTGGGGAACCGGTTATTCCTGAAGTCTTCTAGCAATCTGGATCTTCCTTGCGGTCCTTTATCGAGCGTACTAGCAACAGTTGTCAAAGAAGAATTCATTTTCGTGAATAAAGAATTCGTAGAACCAAACATTGCATTCGCTGTAAGTCCAGCAGCAACGGAATTTCGGTATTTAGCTTCAGCACCAGGAGCTGCTGAAAGCACTCTCGAGTTTACCAAACCGCCTAATTGTAGGGTTGCAGCAGGTGGTGGCGTTAAGCTACCGGTAAGTGGACTTGGGCTGCTTCCCAAACCATAAGAAGCTGGCCATTTTGGTCGATAGTCTAGTGATGGCGAAAATGCTGAGGTATTGCGGTCAAACGAATCCCGACGACCTGTTGTTGTTGTACTTAAACCCAGCCCTATGTATAAATAATTGTTTTTTAAGTCAAATTAACATATGCCAAAATAGGAGTAATCAATTTGTTTATACAGTTCATGATAAACTTTCTAAAGCAGATGAAAGTTATAATTAAGTATGATGATTTTTTAGTACGCGGATGCTTTAAAGAGTTTTTCATGTTTGATTAAAAAAAAGCATGAATTTTCCATACCTGTAGGTAGGGAAGTGGTTGTAGCAGGAGAACCGATATTTCCAAGCGAGGAGCTGCCGAAAGGAGCAGAAGGTGGTGCATGTAGCGTAGGAAATAAACCAGAACCTACCCCTTGGGCAACACCTACCCATACCAAGCACAGTTAGTACACGCACACTTGTTAAATTATATGAAAGCATGTCTTATTAGTTAATATCTTGTTAAGAAAAAAATGTATGTTCACATGTAATTTGTTTTAATTTCGAACAATTAAAAAAAATGTAATATTTATGTATAAATAAGTAACTTTCGACCTCAAATTCATAATTTTAAATGTCGTAAGTTATGAAAGAAAAGTTCATTAACTTTGAGTTTTAAGTTCGGAAAAAGTTATGGTATTAAAAATTTTTTTTTGATAGTTCAATTTCTTGATTTTAGTGAATCCCTAAAAGTTCTCATAGATATAGTATAGTTGATACCCATCAAAGAGCTAGTCAAAATCATAGGTCAAAAAAAATCAGAGATTTGATTTCTGGTAGAAATACGGTTCCATAATATTCAATGTAAAAGTATTTTTCAATTTAAAATATTACAAAGGAATTTTATCGCCGAGTAAAGGCAAATGTGTTATCTAGGAAATGTGCCACTTTGAGCTCGAACTGCATATTCAGTTTTTTTTACTACAACTGCAATATAATCAATTAACTGATTTTTAATGAAAATTATAAGAACACCAAACCTCTGTTTAGTGTTTTTAAACTCTACAAAATATAATACTATAAAAATATCTTAGCAGACTTGGTCTCGCGAGAAAAAATTATTTGGTCATTTTTGAACATCTAAATAGCCCTACGAAGCGGCGAATAATGTATGTATTTCAATTAAAACTTTCTAGGGACATTTTAAAATAATTAAATCAACTTTTAATTAAAAAAGAAAATAATTTAGACTTTTTCTCGATCTAAATGTGAATATTTTAGAAAAATAAATCCATTTCTGCGGCCCACCAAAATTTTTTCAGGCCATCGGTTGGCAACGTATAATTCAATGAATAATTGAAATTGTGAGTGGTTTAATTCTTTTTGTGCAAATGTAAATGCGAAGATCTAATAATAATACCCACCCCCAAGAGTGCCTCCGTTGACAGAGGTCGTAACGCTTCCTCCATAAAGACTTTGGGGGGTGCTGGAATACAGAGAAGCTCCTGCAGGTGTTTGTCGACTAGTTTGTGGTTGTACCAAGACAGGGGCAGGACTGACCAATCGCATTGGGGTGCCATTTCGCATAGCGGCCCCTTGCGCCATAAGAATCGGCGTGTTTTGGTCATAATATGGAACGATATATCCTCCTGGGACTTGTTGCTAAAATTATACAAGAATAAAATAACCGTACCGTGGTCTAATAAGAAATTAATTCGAACCTGCACCTGCTGCTGAGCTTCGGATCCGTTAGGTGTGAGTGGCCTTCTGGCCCCATTGCTCGCGCTTTGTTGTATGAGGTTTGCCGGTGCGGGATACACCCACGGACCAACCCCATAATACTGTGGCACACTAGCTGTGATTAAATAGGGTTCTTGTTGGGGGTTCAGTACGTAGGGTGCTTGAGGAAACGCCGCTGCCTGTTGCTGCTGGGCCAAATATTGTTGTTGCTGTTGCTGAAGAAGTTGCAGCTGGGCCGCGCTCGGATTCGCCGCCGCCTGCGTTTGTTGTGAACGGAATAGTTGCTGTAAAAGAAAATATATTTCGATGTAGAAGCCTTTCTAAAAGTCAGAAATTGTATGAAGACGCAGATAAAATATAGAAATTCAATTACTTTTGTATCGGGACGTCGTCAATATTTTCTTTTATGGAATATCTTTTTAAAATCGTATAAATTCTTCGCGACAATAAAATTCGAATACGGTTGGCCGGGCGAAAAATTTATTTTATGCTTTTTTATGATGTAACGCGCATAATATCGGTAATTATGATCCTTTTGTTTGTAGCGCGAAATTTAAATTGTTACAATGTGCAATTCGTAAAAAATAAATTGTTATTTAATTTATGTAATAAGGGAAACGGTATAGTATTTTATCGCTACGTAATTTTATGCAAAATTTGCGCTTTATAAAACTAATTAAAAGCACAAAAAAGTAGAGCGTTCGAAGAAAATCATACAAACGACTTTCAAACAGGAAACTTAATTTTGTAAAATTACAATTTATAATTTTCGTTTTATTTAGACACTTTAAAAAAAATTTTTCGTTGAGCAACATCGTAGATAAAGCCATCGCCGAAATATGTAATTAAAGTAAAATAAATTAATTAAATGTTGGGCGACTTTCGACTATCAAATTTACATTTTTGTTACTCACAAAAAAAAAGCCCGAACAACTGAAGGAAATTTATATAACGGCACTAAGACCTCAAGAACTGTTTAAAACCATAAAGCAGAAAGTGCAACGACTTTCTTAAATTATACCTTTTATAAATAATTGTCGTCAGTATAAATCCCGGGCCTTTGCATGTATTAAGTCCAATAAATTTTTCGGAAAATTTTTTAACAGCCACTTAACTGCCATTTACATTTTCAACGCCATAAACAAAATTCTATAAATAATTAGAGAAGCCAAATATGTGCAATGCCGAAATCAACATTTAGTCCTGTGCTCGTACGATATTTGAAATATTTCGAAGTAATTTTGATCAAATTTTGAAAGTGGTTCGCGTAAATTTAATTATTGAATATCAGTACAAACCACACAATTGAATTATTTATTTTGAGAGCGTTGTGGCAGTGGTTTTTTCATTTTTGAAGTTGTACTTCTTTTGACGCCCGTTGAGGTTAAAATTGCAGCAGGCGATGGAAGTTGCGCGCGCACTATATTGAAAATTCGACAATATGAAGTTAGCCGTGAAAGAAACTAAATTTATTATTGTGAATCACGCGTAAAACCGAGTGTGCACATTCGAGCTCAAAGTGGCACATTCCGATCTCGGGAAAATGAAGCGCGCCGCTCCGCGTCGCGCTTCATTTGCCTCCCTCGCTCGGAAATGTGCCACTTTTCGCTCGAATGCGCACATCTTCGCATTAATCGAATTAGTCTAAATTAATCTTTTCTCTTTTAAGTTCAGAAACGGAAATATATTGCAATTTTAGATTTTCTATTCGGAAAAAGTTATAGTGTTTATTTTTTAATATAAATTAGTTTAAAAGGGCTTGAACAGAGATTCGGTTCTTGTTAAAAATACGATGCTGAATTTTTTAATTTAATTTTAAGAAAGAAAATTAGTTATTGTGAATCACGCTTAAAACCGAGTGTGCACATTCGAGCTCAAAGTGGCACATTCCGATCTCGGGAAAATGAAGCGCGCCGCTCCGCGTCGCGCTTCATTTGCTTCCTCGCTCGGAAATGTGCCACTTTTCGCTCGAATGCGCACATCTTCGTATTTATTGAATTTGTTTGCATTAATTTTTGGATTTAAAAAGAAAAAATTATTGCCCCCAAATAAAACGGTGATCTTATGTGCACATGCAAGCAAAAAGAACATATTTTGCCAAGACCAAATTGTACACTCAGCTTTTAACCAAAATCTACAATAAACACCACATCTAAACCTCGATTTACACGATTTCGCTTTCGCTCCGTTCACAAATTTATACATATTTTGCTTTGTTTTCGTTTTACACGGTTTCGTCGGTGTAAATCGAAAAATAGATGTGCACAAACACAAAGTGCGCAACATACCACATTAATTTATTTATGCCAAAGAAGTATAACTTCTAACGGGCGTTCATAAGTACACGTTCCGTTTTTTTTCAATAAGTAAATTAAAACATGAAAAATCCGCGTAATTATATTTCAAACAAGTATTTAGTGAAACAATTCGTCGATATCAAACTTTAATTAAAAGCGAATAGTAATTTAAATTTACAGGGCGGAACTGCTCAGAGCCAGCAATAAACTTCTTTTAGCAAAAAAAAAAAACAACTATAAAAATCACAATTAAAGGTCGTCATTTTTGAAGCCTCGTCTGAAACATGAAAGCTTCCTTTTAAGAATTCAATTTTATTTTATTTAGAAATTGTATTAGCAGTAAAAATACATTACTAACGTCGTCCAATCATTTCGTTATGAAGATTACTTTTCTTTATTCATATTTTTATTTTAAATATGACGTCCATAAATTTACAGTATTGTAATTATGGAGTTTTTTCATGCAATTTTTTCCCAGTCTCTTCGTCATATGGCATGAGAATTAAAAGTGCAATGAATATCCTCTCGAAAGCTGTCTACCCTTTTTTTTGGCTTGCTTTTTGAAATATGGTGCAATTAACACGGTTTAGAAAGAGGACATAAACATGATGAATCTAATTATAAACTAGGCTATTCCACTCTCAAATATCAGATCCAAAACGAAAAACAAATCTTAAGGTTCCATCACTAATTCATCATAATTGTAAGTAGATTAATGTTTAATGTATAACAGGAAGCTACACCTACGATCCTTTCTAAATGAATATATGCCAATAAGAGAAAAAAACCCGTATTTATTTCTACAAATTAAAAACCTTTCACAAAACTTAAATGGTGCAAATTGTCCGTTGTACAAAAAAAATTATCCAAAAGCTCGCTGCTCTTGATCTGTCCATTTTTTTCCAAATATATTATTAAACTCTCGATTTTAAAGTATTAAATTCAATTAAAAAAAGCGGTGCTTGTACTTATGTACAGTCAGCCCAAATGCAAATCACCACCCCAGCAGTAACTTATCTGAAAATGTTTAACTCTTCTCACTATTAAGCGTGATTGTTGCTACTGTTTTAAATAAAGTCGAGTCATCTCATTATTCATATAAAATTAATAATCAAAACATAAATAATTAATATTAAGATATATGTATATTTGAAAGTTTACAATAAAGTAAAGAAAGGGCAGGTGGACCTACCCAAATAAGAGCGACAGAAGAAACGGTAATCTCAACTTAAAAATAGATGTGTTTGTACTAAACGACTTCTGTTATAGCCATCCTAAACAAGTCTGCTTGCCTAGAAAGCCAGCTTTTCTGCTGGGGTGGTTATTTTCAATTTGGCCTATTGTACGCCCGTTAGAAGTTATACTTGATTGGTGTAAATAAATTAAATATAACCACGTTTTATGTTGCGTACTTTGCCTTTTTATAAAGCTAATACCCCTGGTTTTCAAATTATGTTAGTGCCCCTCCCCACTGGATACTTATTATCATATTTTTTTGTATGGGAAATCGTGTAAATCGACAACAAAGCGAAATATGAATAAATTGTCACTTATTTTTAGAAATTAATAAATTCTTTTCCGAAAATTGTTGTAATTTTTTTTTTCGTACAGGCTTTCATCCGCTTTTTAAAAACACCAAATCTCTAATTTAGTGCTTTAAACCTAATTATTTTAAAAAAATAACCACTACAACTTACTTTCAATATAAAATCCGAATTTATTAGGCCAATTTTAATTTTTTGAATGAAAATTAATGTAGCTAAAGTCAATAAATACGAGGATGTGCGCATTCGAGCGAAAAGTGGCACATTTCCGAGCGAGGGAAGCAAATGAAGCGCGACGCGGAGCGGCGCGCTTCATTTTCCCGAGATCGGAATGTGCCACTTTGAGCTCGAATGTGCACACTCCATTTTAAGAGCGATTCACAATAAATAATCGACTGTTTAAAAATATTTGGTCAAAAATTACAGTACCGCACTTCCATCAACAGCACCAAGTCTGTTTGAATGTATTTCAACTCGAAAATACATAAAGATAATTGCAATTATTAATTTATTGGGCTATATTTAATTAAAACAAAATAGACAAATCAGATGAATACAAAGATGTGTCATTCGAGCGAAAAGTGGTACATTTTCGAGCGAGGGAAGCAAATGAAGCGCTCCGCTCCGCGTCGCGCTTCATTTTCCCGAGATCGAAATGTGCACACTCGGTTTTAAGCACAGTTCACAATAATTAATTTACTTTCTAAGACGGCTAACTTCAACTGTAACATTTTCGTTAATCGTGCGCACGCAACGTCCGTTGTCTCCCCAATTGTACTCTCAAGGCGCCAAAAGAAGTATAACTTCAAAAGCTGAAATTTATTTGCAAAAAATCAGCCAAAGCTTCGGTAGCCGCGATTAGGCACCAAAATTTTTGGAACGTCTCGAAGATTTTTTTTGAAATCCAAATAGCAAAGAAAAAATCTAATTTATTTTAATTAGTTATACTTTTTTTTTATAATAAAAATAATTTCGGATGTACGAAATGTAGCCAACCGTTAACTTTTATGAAAAGGTCGACCACCGCTTTCTTGAAAGTCATTGTTCTTCCTTTATCCTTCACCGTACGTCGTCTTAGCCAAAAATGCCTTTTAAATTCGCAAAATTGCGTCCCCAATTTCGGGCGGGACGTTATTTCGGAAATTGGGTCGTATTTATAATGTGCAAATGCCTTTAGCTGGAGGATAGTTTTTTTAGGATCAAAGGATTGTATTTTAATAGAAAAGGAATTAAACATCTTTTGATGTTTTTCCCAACTGCGGAGAGCTTTTAGATAAATAAGGACGAGTTCGATTTAAAGCGCTTTTTGCAAACTTCGCAGGTCCAAAAACTCATTACTTAAGCTTCCTGATTTTGGACCTTCCGTGCGAGTAATTTTGAAATTTTTTTTTCTCGTATAAAAGTAAGGAAACGGCCTAAGTGGGGCACTTCACGATTAACTAACGGGTCCGGTCGTTAACTTCTTTCTTTGGTCATTCTTCACAAAGTTCATGCGAGTTCATCCGAAGCCATCAAGTAACCATCTTATGGGTTCTTCTGGTGGAAGCTCTTTGTCCCAGAGACACGAACTCTTTAAAGTTACATTTTCGTGAGATTAAAATCGAATGAGGCGCACACCAGTTTTTTCGCGTGTTATTACTCATTCGTTTGCTTTTCTTCGACAGAAAGAAAAAAAGGACTAAAAATAAACAAACGTAAACCCAATTACACGGAACAAACTGAGATGCTGATGATTTTAAGTAACGGGTTATGATAATTTCTGTATAATTAATCGTCGATTCGTCCTTTTACATCGAACGCGTGTATAATCGTCTTCATTTTTTGCTTTCGGGGTGGTTTTTGAATCGCAAATGACGCATTCGGAAAACTTTCAAAAGGGAACATAAGGTTCGCCCTTTTTCCATTTTTTATGAATTATTCAAAACTTTAGTAATCATAATTTTAGATGCTTGTAACTGTGTTATTTCTTCATCTATCGTCAGTCGATTAATCTAAAGTTAACATAATTATAGACCAAGAAACTTTAGTTCTACGACATAATTTGAAAAACAATTCGGATTTATTAGCGGCGATAAAGAGCCGGTGTATTTAAATTTAATCTTGGATTATCGACCAAACATTTTTTTTTTTTGTGTAATAAATGGAACTTTATTTGATGCGTATTAAGTTTTTTTTTATTTACACGGAAGGCATGGCACAAAGTGATGAAAGTCGAAAAGTGAGGCACAATAAAATTTTATTTGTTGGTTCCCCAATTTTACGAGGTAGGCTCAGGTATTAATATTTAGATCAACTAATTTGCTAAACACCCTGTATACAAGGTGTGTAGAAAAGTATTAAAGCTAAACGTATCATTTATTAAAAAATATGTGCAATAAGATGAATCAATGTAAATTTTGAGCCCTTCTGACGCTTCGAGCAGACCGCGTTATAACTAATCAGTGCTAAACGACGCCTTACAGTATTATTATTTGCCAAACATTCACAAACTTATAATAAATGACAATGTTACAAAAAAATTAATATAAATGTAACAACTTGTATACAAAATACATTTAAACAAAATAATTATTCTACAACTGTCACTATTTTGACAGAACAAATAATGAAATTAACAGCATTGTCAAATGTATTTTACCACAATAGAATTCTGTTAAAATAGTAGAAAAAATGGTCAAATACCTTTATATTAAATCATTTTTCTTAATAATTTAAACATTTTTCGTCCGCAAGACACATTATTTTTTTTCCACAAAATTGACTAAAATCGCTATCTACAAATTTAATTATAAAATTTTGAAAAATAATTGCAGATTTAGTACTTAAACGTATTACACGTATTGAAAATTTCTTCCAAATTTTTTACAATACGCACGCTCATTGTTGTATTGTACATAGACATATAATCTTCGCGCACTTTAAGGAATTTGTAAAATAACCTAAAAATTTGATTGCCGTACGCTTTCGTTTTAACTGCATATAAATATTCGCGTTTTATTGTTCTAATAAATCAACTTGATTTGAAAGTCATATCACAGAATACTCATATAAAGAACCGAAGCTTGTCCCTTTTTGATCGGCATTATTACTACGCGCATGACCCGCTCCGTTAACATGGCGTCGTAAAGCTTGAATTTACAATTAGATTCGACAAATCGCACACATTCTGTTTCGTTCTAACTCGTTGTCTAAATTTATTTGATGAACTTGAGTATGTTTTGCGAGCGACCTCTATCGCAGGGAAGAGACAAATTCATTAAAAATAAGTAGGTTGCAATACTAACGCAACTTAGTTATTAGTAGTTATTTACCGATTTTTGAAGCATAAACAAAACTACTACACTTATACTTATAAGTTATGTATGATAACTATGATTTTCCTATTAGTTGATGTTGTTTCTAACAGTTTTAAGCATAACGCATTTCAACTTTTAAACTTAAGGTATTTTAAAACTCGCGCTACCCGCTCCGATAAAATGGCGGACGTCACGTGATATGGGAACCTGAAGATCAAAGGTGTCGACGAGAAGCTTCGCTTCTTTGTATGAGTATTCTGTGGTCATATTGTGCATTGTAAGGAAAAATACGGTGCACCCGTACATTCAGGTTATGTATCGACCAGCGCATCTGATCTAATCCACATTTTTGTACAATTTGCAGTTTTGCGCACATAAATGCTCAAATATTTTGAACTTGTTCCAAATATGTGTATTAAAATTGTGTAAAATTTTTCACAAAATATTTTCAAAACTGTATGACACCATACATTAATTTTCACGTAGAAAATTTGGTATAAAATTTGAAAAATGCAGCCCTTATTTTCAAGTTCATTAATTTGGTGGCACCATACAAAATTATTTCTAAGAATTGCATCGCCAGCTATTTGCACACACCCTGTATAAATCATCAAAGCATAATGCAAGGCATTAATTAAAATTAAATGAACTGGAATAACCGTCGACGTTACTGTAATTTCAGTAAAGTCCATGAAGTTCTTAAAGCTCAACGTTTGCAATGTTAATGAACTCATTTTCTATGAGAACTACAAAATACAAGCTCGCCGACAATAATTTATTTAACAGATTTCAATCAACAAAATCTAATGAGCACTTTATTACGTTTCCTCTTTTCTGCACAAAAAAAAGGAAGTTTAAAAAACTCTCGAGAAGGTTCTCGCGTTAAACGGTCCGCTGGGTCCACAAAAATATGTGTAAACTGCATTCATAACAACAACAAAAGAAAAGGATAATTATTTTTTTGCGCAAGCGTAAAACGGGGCGCCTAATTCGAAGGCGACGGGACGTCACCTCTTCGCACGACGATTTTCCTAGTTTTCCACGTACGTACGGGGAATCGCGTGCCTAATTTTCCAATATTTCGCCTCGCGCAATTTCGAATTTATTTATTTGCCAAAGTGTTGTATTGCCTTAAATTAGTTTCGCTCAATAAACGATGTTCGCCAGGCGCAGTTAAAGTCACTTTTACGGCTCGAATAATCTATTATTATTACAAATCTACCCTTGAATTTTCGTTCCGACGCCGAGCGAGGGCGCTGCAATATTTGCCACGTAAATTACGCACCTGTGCACTTATTTATTATGCAGTTTTGAATGCATGACATACGTTCATTTTTCATGGAGATGCTTTCAGACGTTTTTTTTTAGTTTAAAAGTTTAATACGGTTCTGGAGGGTTTCTCCTTTATGAAAGAAAATGGGATTTCGATTTAAACTCGATATAATTGTAAAGTAGCTGACACGACTCCCTTTTTTACAAAAAAATATTTTCTGAAATATGTCGCACGATCCTTTCAAAGATTTATATATATCCTCGGTCCTCGTATTAAAGTGTAAAAATAGCGCCTTTTCGAATTTGATTTTCGATTGGGCAATTTACGGGGCGCGCACATCGTTACATTAATTGAGCAATGACGGTGCTCATTTAATTATGTCTGCGCGCAAATTTTGACAAATGTTTTGATAATTAAATTCGGGAAGGCATAATTAATTTTTCGGCACACAACCTTGCCAAAGACAAAAGCTGTAAACTATTTAGAAAGTTAATAATCTTTTTGTTTATTATTAATTGTGTAAGAAACACAAGTCCTTATTAAAAGAAATTCCGAGCGGTTTGGTAATTATAAACGACTTGGAAATTTTGCTTTTGAGAAAAAAACAAGAAAACGGATGAAAGTTCGGCAAGGAAGAAAGTACCTTGGTTTTATTTTATAAATTATAAAAAAGAAAACGGCTCGGTAGTCATATCGTAAATTTAGTTAGGCTTTGCAGAAACGTTTGTCTCCAAAAGGTGTCCTATCTGTATTAAATATAGCTCTATCGGGCTGGTAAGAAAGTACAATTTTGGCAGGCAACGGAAGTTACGCGCGCATTCGAGCTCAAAGTGGCACATTTCCGAGCGAGGGAGGCAAATGCGCCACTTTGAGCTCGAGTGCGCACATCATCGTATTTATTATATTAGTATAATTTACCGTACGCTTCTTCAAATCAAAAATTTTAATTTAATTTAGTAAATATCGATTTTACATTCGAAAAACTGATTTACCATAGCAATGAGTGGAAGAAAGCGAGAAGATACGATAATCTTGTAAATGCAAGTGAGACGGCACGATTAAAATTATTCGATTAATTTTTCGTCTAATTTAATGGCCTAAAATATTGTGAATTATGTTTAAAACCGAGTGTGCACATTCGAGCTCAAAGTGGCACATTCCGATCTCGGGAAAATGAAGCGCGCCGCTCCGCGTCGCGCTTCATTTGCTTCCCTCGCTCAGAAATGTGCCACTTTTCGCTCGAATGCGCACATCCCCGTATTTATTGAACTTGTTCCCATTAATTGAAGTTATACTTCTTTTGGCCCGTTCAGAATAAAATATTAGGCTTCAACGGACAGTCGCAGAACCAACTACATTGTCCGTTATAGAGGGGCGTCTGCTGGGCAGGGGGCCTTAATACATTGTTCTCCTATACTGAGACCCTTGAAAATTGTCCGTTAAGAGAGGCTTTACATTATTACATATTATTATTTTGAGTTTTATTATTTTCTTTCATTTCTACTACATAAATGTGTTATTATGTAATGTAAATATTTAAAGCTGCTTTCTATGACGTGTCCTGTTTGCCATTTCCCTTCAATGTCATTATAAGCGAATTCTACTGTAATTTCAAAATACAAACATTCGTGTAAGTCTCTACTTGTATGATTGCAATGCGTGGGAGAGAGCGAAAAGATAGAAGAATCCCATAAGTGCAAGTGAGAGAGAATGATCAAAATTTCCTCAATAAATATTAGTAACATTTATAACTACAGTGGATTTCGGTTATAACGACGATACAGTGACCGTAAAATTTCGTCACTATATCCGAAGGTTTTTCAGTAAATGTAAATAAGCAATACACTTGGTGGTATATTAAAAACAATGGTTTTATTTATCAAAATACCTGAAAAATAACAATTGTTGTAAAAAAATTATTGATCAACAATTTTTGTTTGCTTCTAACTTGCTCAAGCAATACTAGCGTTTTTGTAGTTTTTTGAAATCGGCGTTATATCCGAAGCCGCTGTATCCAAATGCATTTTCTATAAAATTACAAAAGAATAACCGAAAGGTCGTTACAACCAAGGCCGTTATAAATGAAATCCACTGTACTAATTATTTAGACAGCAAAGCGGCACATTTCCGATCTCGGGAAAATAAAGCGTGCCTCTGAATCTTATTCTTGTATTTCTATGTTAATATTTTTGAAAATCAGATTTAACCCGAAAACGAGGCAAATCAATTTCTTATACAAAATAAAACAATTTAAAATTAAATATAAAAATAATACACGCCAAATAGGACCACTTTTCTAAATAATGGACGGATTGTGTAACTTTGCAAATGTATTTTAAGTAATTAAATGCATTTTGTACAGTTCTGATTTAAAGACAGTATTTCAATCACTTTGCGAAAGCAATGTATTTTTTTTCGGAGAGCTCTTTATTAAAGTTTTATGTTTAGCAAGTATTGACAGTTCGTAATGAAAAATTTCATTTGCGACCGTGAAAGGGTAGTTTTAATGTTCGTATATTTTTTAGCTGTTTTAGTGTGACGCAATATTTTATTAAATGTCAATCGGGTATTGGATTTTTTAAAGTTTTGCTTTACATTATGAGAATTTTTCCGTTTTTAATTTATGAAAATTTGAGCGACGGTACGCTTTTAAATTAAACGCGATTATGCAATCAAGTTTAATTTAAAAGCACAATAACATATTTAAATAAAAGGCGTAATTGATAGCGTACACAATGATTTAAAAAATTATGTCGTTTTAAAATATTGACCAATTTTTTTTGTGTTAGAAAAAAAATAATAAGGAAGTGTCGAGATTTAAGCGTCATCCTACGCGTCGCCAATGACAAATAAAAATTTTGCTTAATCTAAAAATTCCTTTTATCGCGTTTTAAGCAAATATTAATATCGATGTATTTTTAGCGATCGGCAAACAAACGTTAAATCTTTCATTTTAATATCCATCAACCCTTACGTTCGCGTCGTAGCAAAAGACCACTCAAATATCGAGCTTGAACTTGGGCGCTTTCTTTAGAAGACATTTTTGCGTCGATATTTTTTAGAAATCCAAAACCGTTTCGCGATTAGGTAATAATTTTACAGAAACCTTATCAGTCCTCGATATTACGAAATTGAAATATTTACACTTCTGTGCGTCGGTGAAAGGCGTTTTGTAATTTATTTTTTCATTGTTGTAGTTGGTTAATATTTGAAAGAGTGCTGACCAACAGATTTACCATTTCCGTCCAGCATAAAATTTTTCTCATTTCATGAAATACAGCTATTCCCACCGTTCACGCGTTACTTGTTTTAAACGGTTAATATAAATATACATTTTTGCCAGAAATTGGTAATACGGTTCTGTAACTTTTAATCAAAACTTTTGTAACTTTTAAATAAAGTAATGAACAAATACGATTGTTTTTAAAATTGATTATTGTAAATTGTGCTTAAAGCCGAGTGTGCGCATTCGAGCTCAAAGTGGCACATTCCGATCTCGGGAAAATGAAGCGCGCCGCTCCGCGTCGCGCTTCATTTGCTTCCCTCGCTCGGCAATGTGCCACTTTTCGCTCGAATGTGCACATCCTCGTATTTATTCAATTTAACTTAAAATATGCAAGATTAAGCTTTATTATTTTTCAATGAGCGAGAGAGAGCAAAAAGATACAAGAATCCCATAAGTTCAAATGAGAGAGAATGATCAAAATTGTCCCAATAAGTATTAGTAACATTTTGATGAACATGTACTTTTGTTTTTAAAGCGTGCACATTCCGAACTTGCCTTGGTTCAAGGTATTATTATGAAGATTTGTAAGTGTTCATGTAAAAGTAGGTAAAACGTATAAGTATACATGTGACACACATCCTCGTATTTATCCAATTTAACTTAAAATATGCAAGATAAAGCTTTATTATTTTTCAATAAAGGGGAGAGAGCAAAAAGATACAAGAATCCGATACGTGCAAATGAAAGAGATTGATCAAAATTGCTCCAATATGTATTAGTAGCATTTTTATGAACATATACTTTTGTTTTTAAAGCGTGCACATTCTGAACTTGCTTTAGTTCAAGGTATTATTATGAAGGTTTGTGAGTGTGCATGTAAAAGTAGGTAAAACGTATATTATGAAAAAAAAAAATTGAGAGGTCTGTAAAAATATTTTTCAATATTTTTTTGTGCTATCAAGGGACTCTGGCACCAAAGCGATTATTAAAAAAAAAAGAATCACTGTACTTTTTACTGTACTCGGCGTAACTTTTAAATTTCTACAAAAGGGAGAACGTACCCAACTTAAAAAAAGTAAACTGTGAGATATAGGAAGCCAAGAAATACCAACTATGTTCTTACTTTTATAAACTCTTTTTTTTTATATAATATACGAAGGTGTTGCTATGAAATCAAATATTTAGGGGTAAAACACTATCAGAGTTCAAAAATATTTATGTTTTAAACTGATTTTGTAAATTGTAAGTTATTCTCCATACGGATTTGGGTAGTTCTATTAAAATCAACAGGAAAATACCAGTACTTTATCTTTCTAGAAACAAATAGGTATTACAAATCAAATATTAATGTTTACCTAATATATTTGACCCCAGTCGTGGATCCATTACAAAAAAATGCACATTTGTCTTAGGCTGTTGAGTGATTTGTATATCTAATAAATAATTTAGTAAGAACAAAGAAGTATAACTTCTACCGCGAGTACATAAGTGCACGCACCGGTTTTTATTTCTATAAAAAAAAAACTTGACCTTCTTTAAACTTACGAAACTAAAACCTCAGTTGAAGTACGTGAAGAGACTGAACGATGAATCAAATGTTAAATAAAAAAAGTTTAGTGATTATTTACAGGCGTGCGAAATGTGTGTCGTTGGCGATTTGTTATTTTTTATTTAAATTTTTAAAAGTTTAACGCGAATGGCGATGATTAAAAGGTCGACCAAGAAAATGGCTTGGGGCTACTAGAACGAGCCCCAAGAGGCTCCACATCCGTTACCGAAGCCTCCAAAGTACCGGTTCAACACACATTTACGGTTATAACCAACATAAGTAACGTTTTTCGAATTTAAATCTCGTAACTAACGGGATAATTTTGACCTAAAATCACTATGTTATACTTCGAACAGTTGATTAACAGTTTCTGAAGACATGTGCCGAGAGGCTTATGTAAGAAATGCAACGGGAATCTACACGCCGAAACAACTCCATTTACTTCTTTCGTTTTGCAACCCACGACGTTTAGAATAAAAGTAATCAAAACGATTAATTTTGCAAAAATTAAATCAACTTTTGCAAACTTTCCTTTATTAAATTTTCTTGATTAAAAATTAGTTTAATTAGTTTTGTGACCACGGCGTGTTTTTTTTTTTTAGTTCTTTAAAGGTCCAAAAATAAAGCATTTCTTATTGAAAGCAAAATAGAAATTGAATTAACAATTTTTACGTAAGTTTCTAAGGGTAGCCGACCGAAAAATTGTTTAAAAATTATCGCAAGCTTTCGCAACAACGTTAAATAATGTAATGCATTACGCGCATATAAATTTTTCAACTAATTATTGCGCTAGCAAGCAGCAAATACTTGAATTTAATTAGAAATTAATTAAATTCTATGTTTTTCGCCGGAAAAATGGAAATCTAAACATCGATTAAATGTTTTCAATTTAAATTATCTCCGATTTTGCGTTTCGAGAGCTTAGCTGAAATTTTATTAATTTTTTTTGTAATTTTAAATTAGGATTGCCCAAATTCCATTACCATCGCTAAAGATTAATTTATTCTCTTCCAAGTTTTGAAAAACTCAACGTCCATCATAAAACAACCCACAATTGAAATTTTGTTATCGAACGTTGGAAAATTGCGAAGAACTACGAATTTAAGCCAGTGGTTTCCAAACTTTATGTTTGGGCTCAAATGAGCGAGAGAAGCAAAGGACTTAGCGGCATAAGAAAAAATGGTCTCCGATTCTTTTCAAACTTGGTGTAATTATAGTGTTACATAAACATAATATACACACAAAAAAACTTTTAAAAATATTTTGAGATAAAAAAGTACTAGTAATTTTTGGGTCAAAAAAAAAGTTATAATAACTTTTGAATGCTAAGTGATATCTGGAAAATTCTTTCACTGTGATTGTCAGTAAGGCAGTGGTTTCCAACATATTTGTACCTGCGCCCCCCTTTAAAAAAAAAATTTTTGCGCCCCCTTAATTTTTCTAACAATCTAATTTCATAAATACTCAACTGATATTATAATTAATTTAATGGGCTGAAAATAATATACAATATTATGTAAAAATATACATAAACATTTTTTGATAC
Organism: Sinopyrophorus schimmeli; assembly: GCA_036325965.1. NCBI lineage: Eukaryota > Metazoa > Arthropoda > Insecta > Coleoptera > Elateridae > Sinopyrophorus > Sinopyrophorus schimmeli. Next base: position 2,315,256 of record JARFIZ010000202.1, read on the forward strand.
CTATTCGACTTTTTTGGTTTGTATTCAAAAATGATATTTTGGAAACAGCTGCATGCCCCCCTTGCAACAGTCTCGCGCCCCCCTAGGGCGCGCCCCACAGGTTGGAAACCACTGCAGTATGGAGTGGTGCGTCGACGAGAATAGAAATTAGCCCAGAAAAATTATGTCTTCTATTGAAATCACCAAGGTGGAAATTATAATCTCAAAATTGACCTTTTTGGCAAACTTTACCTGAAATTGTTTGAGAGTCTTCTTTATAGACTTCTCTATATCTAGAACTATCCTCATCTCCAAATTTAAATTTTTCTATTTTTAAAAAATTCGAAAAAGCCAAAAAAAAGTGGTACAAAAATTGTTTTTTTTTGTCAGGCAGTCGCCATTTTGTAAATTTTTTTTCAACTTTTCCGTAATTGCGTCATTACTCTAGATTAATAATCTTTTTTTTTTTTGGTTGAGATTGCTAGGAGGGTTGGAATCGTGGGTATGGCCACGTACGAATTTTTTGAGAACCCCCACTTTTCCAGCTGATAATGTTTTAAATTTTTAACTTTTTTTATTTTTTTCTGTATTATTGTAATGTTAAATAAATAACTTATGAAAATATGGATAGTAAAAATTTGATTGCCTTTTTTTTACGGCACTTCAAAAATTACCTGAAATTCATGCCTCTACACCAGAATACCCCCTTGACGTTGAGGTGTTCATTTATTCAATTTACGTAAAATATCTGTCTTAGCTGGGGAGTTTTCCAGTGTTGATACCAATGAGCAAAACTTCGCCGATGGAAAATTTTGTCAAGCATATTTTCGAAATATTCCAGATAATGTGATATTTATTACACATTTTTAAATTGAAGTTTACGATAACTCAAAAATATTGCATATAAGACTACTTGGCTTGGGGGTGTGTTTTTGATCAGTTTAGAGCCATTTACAAGTGACTAAAGTTTCAGTACTTATTCGTCTCCCGGTATATCAAGAAATTTGTTTTTCTCTTTCTAAATAATTTTAATTAAAAATGACAAGAAATCTTTTCTGAACTTAAAAAGCACATTTATTGAACTTTTAATTTATTCAATTAAAGAGAGTAGATTATTGTAGATAAATCGAATAAGACAAGGATGTGCGCATTCGAGTGAAAAGTGGCACATTTCCGAGCGAGGGAAGCAAATGAAGCGCGACGCGGAGCGGCGTGCTTCATTTTCCCGAGATCGGAATGTGCCACTTTGACTCGAATGTGCGCACTCGGTTTTAAGCGTGATTCACAATAACTAAATTTCTTTCTTAAAATTAAAATAAAAAAATTAGCATCGTTTTTTAACAAGAACCGAACCTCTGTTCAAGCCCTTTTAAACAAATTTACTTTAAAAAATAAACACTATAACTTTTTCCGAATAGAACATCTAAAATTGCAATATATTTCATTTTTTGAACTAGAAAGAGAAAAGATTAATATAAACTAATTCAATTAATGCCAAGATGTGCACATTCGAGCGAAAAGTGGCACATTTCCGAGCGAGGGAGGCAAATGAAGCGCGACGCGGAGCGGCGCGCTTCATTTTCCCGAGATCGGAATGTGCCACTTTGAGCTCGAATGCGCACACTCGGTTTTAAGCGTAATTCACAATAATCTTATTCATACTGTCAAAATTTCATTAGCAGCGCGCCGCAACTTCCGTTGCCTGCTAATATTTTACTCTCGACGCGCCTAAAGAAGTACAACTTCAAAAATAAATGAGCCCAAGAAAACATCGTAATATTACAACATATTTTGTCGTTCATTTTTGTATCTTCATTCATTAGAATTGCAAATAGAAGACGATGGGCCTTGAGATCTAAAATAAAATAAAAATACGTCTTCTCTCGTTTATATAAAAAAAAATATATAATAATAATAAAAAAAGGGGGGCACTCGACACTCTTCCAATACGCTCAACTTTGAACTATCGGAAATTGAGTTTCGCGTTTTCCTTCGCAAGCTTTCCATCAGTATTGAAGGAAAACTTAGTTATAAAGCGGCTGCTCAAAAATAAAATTAGGCGCGTTTTTTTTTAAAGAATTCTTTCGAATAATTCCTCGTCTTATGAACGCCGTAAATCTAATAATATTACTTCAACTTGACATTAGCTTTAAGCCAAATGCTTTTTATTATTATTATCTAATCGTGAAGAAATGCATGTTTAAAAGCAAACTTCATTGACCTATAACCTTGAAAATCGCCACTTTTTTTTAAAGTCAGCGTTCGTCACTCCATTCCTTTTAAATTAATCTTTCAAATTTTCGATTTAAGGAAATTGATTAAATTAATAAATTTTATTTGTTTTGGTTGACCTTTTATCGTTCCTTCAATTAGTGTTTTAAAAAAAAATGTTGTTTAACGAGTTTGTTGGCATAGTTTTATTGTTGTTTACTTTAAAAATCAACTAAAATATTAAAAAAACCAGTGTTAGGTACCAATTTTTAATATTTGTTATGCACACTTTTAAAATTAGGTTTTTTTGCCGAAATGTTTCTGATAATTAATCAGAATTCGTATAAATTGGTTGCTCTTCTGAAATTTTGACTTTTCGAAACCAATTTCGAATCATTTTAAAGTCGATTCCAGAAAAAAATATGATTAAGGGCAGAGGGGGACACGCATGGTGAAATTCCTCCCGGGGAATATTTAATCGCCACTTTGGGGGTATGTAGGATACTGATGAAATACAAAATTTCAGATCTCTAACTGAACGTGTTTTCTGGAAAATCAAAAATCCTGAAAAATAGAAGAATTTTTTTACTTAGGAACGGTTTCTTGAACTTGATAAAATTCTAGTATGTTATAGGAACATATAAAAACTATATAATCATAAAATAACAGCCTTATAAGAGTTCGTTATCCGGGGAAAAAAAGGTTTTTTCCAAAAATCTATTTTTTAATGTACTATTATACGATAATTATAAAGTTATTATTTTTTTAAAGTTTAATACTCTTAAATATTTTTTTTCAATCTATTGGATGTAGTGCGCCATACAAAAAGAAAAAATTCAAACTGTTTTTTGTACACTTAAAGTACAGTTTATATTTTTTTTTCAATTAAATCAAGCGGTAATTAGTTTATTAGTATTTTTACTGGCAGATGTAAATTCTTAAACGATTTAATAATGAATACGTTGATTATTAAATAATTAATTACATAAAAACTCTCATTGTTTTTTTCTGAATTAACGAAAATGAATAATTCAAGATTGAAAATTTCTTTGTATGTTTTAATCAAATTCATAATTGAAATTTTACAAATATTCATTTTAATTATAGAAATAATGATTAGTAATTGTCAAAAATACTAAAAATTTATAGTAAAAAAAAGATTATATCTTATTTTGGCATAGCTAACCACTTCAAATCAATATGTAAGATGTGTATCTTACATATTAAACGAACCAATTAAATGGCTATAACGATTTGGATAAAAATTTTTATTTAGATAATGTTCTACTCCCTAATTGCTGAAAAAAAGTGTCTTCACTCACAATTTTTTTTTTCTAGCGCCATCTCATAGAATATTGAAGTAACAGTAACCTGAAATATTCATGCATTGATACATAACAACAGATGGCACTATATTCGTATTAATACATTTCAGTACCTAAGCGACCGAAAGTCATCACATTCTCGTAGCGAAATCGAAAGACCCCGAGCAAAGCTCGGTCGCCCAAATAAAATAATTGCATAATTTTACTCAAATCATATATGTAAAAAAAAATTTTTTTTCACTGGATAATGAAATCCTATACGACTGTTATTTTGTCCCGAGATCAAGATCCATTAAGCCGCTCCCGAGTAATTTTTTTTCTTTCTATTTTTCAGTATTCTTTTATTTTCTCAAAAACACCTCGAGTTAGAGATCTGAAACTTTTATGACCTTAATATTTCAACGGTACCTACAATATCCCCAAAGTGACAATTAAATATTCTCCAGGGGCAAGTTGTCGATGCTTATTCCCCTATGCCCTTTATAAAAAGCATCTTTAAACTCGAAAAAAATATAAAATATTTGCCAAATTACGCGATAAATATAATTAAAATTGGACAACCCTGTTTCAACCCTTGACAACTTGCCCTTACAAAGCGGCCTAAGACGCGTTCGCAGCCACCGCAAAATCTAGCAAAACAAACCGCCCCGAAAGCAACCTTCGGGAAGCCCAATTTCCAACCGCAAGTGCGCTTCGATATCAAATTTTCATATGAAATACGAAACACATAACGATCCCCCTACGACGAGAAACCCACCCCCGTTTATAATTTTTAATAAAACCGTCAGGCATGCTCACATGCCACCCGCAAGTTCGTTGTGCTTAAGTGTGATTGATCAATAATAGAAATAATGTTTGCCTTTGTCCAGACAGAAGAACCCTTTTCGTTATTATTATTACAGCTACAATATCGTGACAAATGCGCATTGTTTCATCAATTTATCTTTTTCAACCCTTCGAAAAATAATAAATAATAATGCGGGTTTTTCGATTTATAAAGGGGAGCAGTTAAAGATGGTTGCGTGTCTGAGCTCTCCTGGAAAAAAATCAAGAAGGGTTGCAGTTTATTTATTCCGATTATAATCCGGGCTAAGCGTTTAAAAAGGTGCAAGAGGGTTTGTCGGGGAAGGGAAGAATGATGGGGTGTTTACACCATAATTGTTCCTTCTGAAGCATAAGGGTTGGTATCTGTTGCCTTCGCTGGAAGAGAATAACTTACACACACAAACACACATTCCTTTTCTACACGTCTGCCAAATTCAGATAAGAAGGTGTTATCAACCCCCTTCTCAATGTTAAGGGTGCTCCTTACAGAAGCAATCGATTTGTTGAAATGTCGGAATTATTCAAATGCAAAATAAACTTGGAGGTGTAAAAATAAACACATCCTTCAAATTATTCACGAAAATAAATGTAGGTTTAATTGCAAAACGTTTGTTATTGCTAATTATAAGTACAGTAAGACCTCGTTTAACGCTTCCTCAGTTAACGCTGATTCGATATAACGCGGTCTCCTCGAAGCCTCAAAACAGCTCAAAATTTACGTTTATTCGTCTGTCATAATGACCTTGTTTAACGCTGTTTCGTATAGCACTTAAACTTATTGGAACGTATCCCCCGCGTTAAACGGGGTCTTACGGTATCTAACAATTAGACGAGGAATGCCAAATTTGGTTTAAAGAAAATTTAAAAAATTCTACGCCCCATTTGTTTCAAAATCAATTTATTTAATAAGACTCCCGCGAATATTTTTAGCATTTCAATGCCATTAAATCTCTCGAAAGGTATTTGCGGTTTCTTAAGCTTATTTTTTTGCTTTAAATGAACGTTTTTAATTAAACTAGCCTTTCACCAAAACTGCACGCTTTTAATAATTTTGGTACTTTTTAATTGTTTCCAGACATATTTTGGATTGTAAAAGAAATAAGAGTTACTAACGATTATTTAAAAAATTTGCAAGGTTACATTTAATGGAAAAAGTGTGTCTGAAAATCGTTTGAACTTTACGTGCTTTTTTATTCATAGACGTTAGTTGTTTATGTTTAAATAAATTTGTTGTAGTGTAACAATAATGAGCCAGAATGAAATATTCAATAGGATTGAATATTAAAAGCATTATGAAAATATTGACCCCCAATGAGGAGTCAAAAAATCTTGGTCTGGTGATTTATAAAAAGCCTAAGATGTTCATATAACTAAAATAATATCCATTGTGCCTTTTTTGTCTCATTAATATTTCTTATAATTTAAAATGCAAAGAACCAAAGAGTTTCAAAGTAACAAAATCATTTATAAATGCAGAATCTTCTTTTTGTAAGATTTAATATAATAACTCATATTTATTAAAATTATAAAAAAGATAAGATTCATTAATAAAAAAATTTTAAAAAAGTTCTTTATGTTTGATGTTTATGTTAATAATTATGCAGTAAAGACGAAACTATTTTTGGGTTTCTATTAATTTATTTTAATTTTTAACTGTAACAAATTATAAACCAAAACTAGTCAATTTATAAAGTTATTATTCTTCTTTTTTTTATTATATTCGCTCTTCTACTTTTTGTTTCATACTAGATTCTCCTGCTTGCTTTTTAAAATAAATAAATAAATGCGAAACAGTTTATACATAAAAAAGCAAAATTTTAGCAGAAAACATGTTAAGTTTCAAAATACTTGAAAAAAAAAACAATGTGGAAAGACAGTTTTAACGCGGAAGTCAATTCAAGAACTATTTTAACCGTATTTATTTTTTTGTCATTGCGAAACATGCAAAATTTAACTCAATTGTTGGTTAACTAGCCATGTACGTAGTTATATTTTAAAACTTGCTTATTGTCTTTACAAAGAAACTAGCAGAAAATTCCCATAGTTTAAATTTTTTGACCGCATCCATTTCATAACTCTCAACGACGAACTTCAGAAAATTGCTTCAAAACTTTAGGAATTTGTGCATTTCGCGATTCTGATAATTTCTATAAAATTAAATCTTTAGTAAATTATAAAAAAATTAAATGCGTAAAAACGCTTAATAGGGTAATGAAAATTATATCCTCAAAGTTTTTCTATGCCAAAATCGGATATTTAAAGTTATAGTTTGGGCTTCTCCATCAACTTTAAATATATCAATTAAATACTGTATAAAAAACAGTTTGCTCAAACAAATAAAAACATTTTTATGATTTCATAAGTATGAAATCATAAAAATGTTATTTCAACAAATATATAATTTCTTCCTTTTCATCCACTTTAAATGCAGGGAAAGTGTTCGCGAGCATCAAATTATAAATACAATAACAAATAAAAAAATATATATCTACTTCGGTTTCTTTTATGGTTAATTATAATTTAAAAGTTATTTAACACAGACTGTAATTTTTTCTTGCAAACGAGCACCTTTCAAGTTATTTCTACAGAAAATCGAGTATTTACAAATTGCTTTTCTCACATATTTTAAAAATGTTTCATCGACTTAGTATTGACAATATGGGGTTCTCATAAAAGATTCAAAGTCTTGCACTTAGCGCACTCTATTTAAAATCACTTAAATGCATAATTCACTTTAAGTGAGCGTTTCCCAAACTGTGGTCCGCAGAAAAAAATGCCGGTCCTCAAAAAATATTATATAAGACACGTTCTATTGAACGTAGAACTATTCTAGCCAGGGAGTGCTAAATGCTTTTAGATGGGAGCCAATTCTGTCACTCGATTTGGATTTTCAATACCAACTTAAAAGTATGGTCTGAAGTTATAATTATTTTATGTTTCCCACATTAATAGTACATCAAATTCTAGTTGCCTTGCGACCAAATTTTGAATTTTGAGGGTGGATAAGTCAGAAATTCTTCTTATTATTGATATTTCCATGGTAACCAAATTAATGTGATCAATTATGGAGAAATTCATTTTGACAAGTTGACATTCGCAGTTAAACCGACTTTGACAAAATTGGGCATCAGAGAGAGCAGACATCTAGCTATCAGTTCCGTCGGCGATCGTCCGTCGATCAGTGACAAAGTCCGTTAAAATAATAATTTTCAAAAATGCTGCGTTCTGATTGGTTGACGGACAGGTACTTATAGATCATATTTTGTTATGAGTATTAAGAGTTGGCCGCGAAAGAAAAATACAGTAAGTATCGCTACATAGTCAGAAAAAGTTTGGGAACCGCTGCTTTTAAGTTCAATTTTTCTACAGTACTGTTAATTCAATATCTCTTGCAGAAGCAAACTTTAGATCTAGATTGTCACTCCATTACCGCCATATACAATTCTGCTTTATGCAATATGCAATAGACATATTCCGTGCTTGGCGGTAGAACCAACATTTTCCGTCGTTTCTATCACGTTTAATTGAATCACTTCAAATATATTGTTTTAAACATAGCCATAATCATTTTTTACAGGTTTTGATAAAAAAATAAGAACGATCGTCGTTAATGTAGAAAGTGATCCTAGAGCTACCCAATTTCACATGTGAATCTGTTAATTTTCCAAAATAATTGACCTACCTTCTTCATTTAAATACGACCATTAACTTTTTTTTATCGTAGATGAAAGAAGTTATTATTTGAAAAAAAATCTATTAATTAGAAATTGTAGCCAACGTAAAACTGCTTTTGACGCTTTTGGAATAAAATAAAACAATAAACGCGGTGACCTTTATTAGGCACCCGAATACAATTCTGAGCAAAAGCTAGTCCTGCAAGTAATTAAATTTTAATAATCGCCATGGAAACGCCAAATAATTAACTCCCTCTATAATTTTCTTCAAAAATTGGGCGTAAAATTATGCTTTATGTAAGAGAATCATACAATTTAGATTAAATCTAAGAATTCGTAAATGCCAATAAAATGAAAAAAAAAACTTCTTTTGGTTGTTAAAAAAAGTATGAACGTAACCCATTGGCCTTGATAATCTAGATTCAGCCTCGAATAAGCACGTTTAAAATTTTTTTATAATCTAATTCTTGCATATGTTTATTAGACGAATATGTAGATCACCTTCTAATTAAAATATTTGCATAATTTGCTTAAAAAAGCGGGTAGAAAAAAGAAGTGGCTCTTCGAATGTGCACGTAGTATGCACACACTTCCGTCAACACAAGACACACCAGCTGCTATTTTTGTCGAAATTCTAAAATTAGATATGTAAAGTGGTCGTTCGGCACCCGTCAAGATCTATTATTTTGTTCCTTTCCGAAAAAGGAAAAATGTATGGTAAATTCTTTTAAAATGCAGAACCCAAAATCATTAAACGAAAACTTTTGATTTTTTCAAATTAATAAATGTAAAAAAGGCTATGGCCGGATAGGCATGAGCAAAATTCCACAAACGCAATTTTTTTCGAAGTTATACTTCTTTTGGCGCTGTTGAGAGTAAAATTTTAGCAGGCAACAGAAGTTGCGGGCGCTCAGCTAACAAAAAGTCTAAGAAAGTCAATTAATTATTGTGAATCACGCTTAAAACCGAGTGTGCACATTCGAGCTCAAAGTGGCACATTTCCGATCTCGGGAAAATGAAGCGCGCCGCTCCGCGTCGCGCTTCATTTGCTTCCCTCGCTCCAAAATGTGCCACTTTTCGCTCGAATGTGCACATCTTTGTACTTACTAGATTTGTCAACTTTATCCTTAACTCTTTCAAATAAAAAAAATAATTTATTTTGATAAATATCGATTTTATATTGGAAAAATGTATTTACCATAGCAATGAGTGGAAGAGAGCGAAAAGATACGACAATCTCGTCAGTGCGAGTGAGAGGAAACGATTAAAATTATTCAACAGCTTTTTCGTCTAATTTATTGGTCTAAATGATTGCGAATCGTGCTAAAAACCGAGTGTGCACATTCGAGCTCAAAGTGGCACATTTCCGTACTCGGGAAAATGAAGCGCGCCGCTCCGCGTCGCGCTTCATTTGCTTCCCTCGCTCCAAAATGTGCCACTTTTCGCTCGAATGCGCACATCTTCGTATTCTTTGAATTTAACTTAAAATACATAAGATCCACTTTTATCACGGTTTTGATTTCTAATATTGCAATGAGTGGAAGAGTGAGAAGTAACAAGAAGCGTACAAGTGCAAGTGAGAGACAATAATTAATATGACTTTTAATAAGTTTTTGTGAAATTTTGAATTAATAAAAAGTTTAATGTGCACCTCCTCGTATTTATTGAACTTGTTTACATTAATTTTCAAAATTTTGCTTTCTTTTCGATTTACACGGTTTACCGCGACGTTATCAACACAACACGTGGTTACATTTAATTCAAAGAAGTATAACTTCTAACGCGCGTACATAAGTACACGTAGCGGCTTTTTTCTACGTTCCCCTTTGGTATTTGTTGTCAAGAATATAAGATCCTGAAAGTTTCATACGCTCCTCCTTTTTGGTTTTCCAGAAAATAAATAAATAATAAAAATTATTTTCTCCACATTGAATTTTTTAGCTAAAATTTAATGTGTTTGAGGTACCTACAAAAAACAATTTAAAAAAAATTATTAAATAGCAAGAATAAAAAATATATTTTTGTAATTGGCGCTAAACCTTAACATAGTACGTAATGGATCCGCAACATATTTTTGTCGCTAGCCTATATATCAGTCATGTCCATTATTTAATTTTTTTTGTGCGCTATGTCCATTTTATTTCCCTTTTTACAAATATGTTTTTCCATTTTGCGGCGCATTTACCCACATGTGTAGAAAAAATAATTCCCATTATGAATATCAAGCAAATTCATAATGCAAATATATTGGTCATAACCACTCCACAATAGAACACACAATGGCGAATATATACGTCATAACCGCTTAAAGAAGTTAAAAAAAAATATCTAAATTTTATTTTTAATGAATTAATATGGGTCTATAAAATTCATAATTTTTTCGAAAAGTGTCCCCATACATATACCCCAAATACATTCAACTTTAAATCAAATTTTTTTTTGTCAATTTCGAGAAATTAATTTTTACATTTTTTTTTTTATTTTCTGAAAACCCAAAAGGGATAAGCGCCTGTAACTTAACCTCTCGACAACACGTACCAATCGTGGGACATTAAATAAAATGATGATCGAGAGCATTTTGACCATGCTTATCCTGCCATGGCCTTTGCCAAAAATGCAAACTACTCTTTTCCTTAATTCTTAACATTTACTCTGAGTTTTGTTGCCACTTTTTTTAATTACAAAGTGACAACCTTGTAATTCGTGTCAATAGAAGTGGTCATATAATTCGTAAGAATTTCCTACGTTCATTTTTTCAGTTTAAAAAAACATATACAAAAAATCAGTTTCAAAATGTGATTTCTTATCAAAATGAAGGTTATTTATAAAACGCAACAAAGTGCACCCTTTAAACGTCCGCTGACCCGTGGAGCGAAGCTATTCTAAAAAGGGTTGATCGATGCACAAAACGAAAATAAAAAAAGTTAGCCATTATAAAACCTAATTAAAGCGCTTTTATTCTCCCTCGAGTAATTTCGAATTTCATTATTTTTTAATATCTAATACGAGGGATTAATAGAACTCGAGTGTAACCATCTGTGGCGTCCTATAAAGTCATCGAAAAAAACCATCAACCACCGTATGTCCCTCCGCATCGTAATTTTAACATTTGGCCATTGATTAATTAATTTACGACCTTGTTTGTTCACGTCTATTTTATCGCAAACTAAATAAAACGAAAGATAGATCCGATAATTATTAAGTAATAAGAAAAGGTGCAGCACAATTCATCGCTCACCCCCGCAGGTCATCCGCTATTCATAATTCAAGGTAAACTACATTAGAATTAATTTTTTTTCAAAAGTTTCACCACCACACCCATGCTTAGATTTTCGTTACTGGATCTTATAACTGAATAACAACTTAATTTGAGCTACTTTCTTCCTAATTGTATTTTAAAAGATTTCATTTAAAGCGTTTGAATAAACGTTATTAGAAGGATAACTTTTAAGTTTTCTCAAATTTTTTTATTATTAAATTTTTGCCTCAAACATTTCTTTTTAAATTATATGAAAGAAGCCAGTTTATTTGAAAGATCAACAATTTCGAAATAAACCAGAAATGTATACCAGGTGATGTGCGACGCATCATAAACGCGAATCAAAAAACACAGAAAGTAATACAGTAGAGTCCCGATTATTTCAGGTAATGTGGACCGAACACCGCGCAGATAATATGAAGAAAATTTAAATCAAAAACGTACGCTATAAGTTTTTGTGGCAAAAGGATAAGTGATACATAAAACCTCACTAATCAAAAGATGAAGAAAATACGAAAAATACGAAAGTAACTCTGTCTTTGTGTTTGTTTTGTTAGAACGACTAAACCGCTAAACCAATCTTGATGAACTTCAGGAGGAAGATACGTTGTGTCTCGAAGAAGGAAATAGGCTAAGTTGTATCTCAAAAAAGCGTTAAAAAAAATTCAAGCTTTTTTTGAATACACTGCTTAAACCGTTTGATGTTGAATTAACCCTTTGACATACAATGACGTCTGGGAGACGTCAATCATTTAGGGTGTCATTATAGATTTTGACGTCTCTAAGACGTCAAAAACTGTCTTCAATAAAAAGGAAAAAAAAATACCAGGAAAATATGTTTTAAAATGTTTAAAAAATCCCTAGTTACTTTAATGGGGGGTCATTATTCAAAGGAACAATTTGAAAACGCACTTGATTTTTAGTTTATGTTTTGAAAATTTACTCATTGTTTTTTTTCTTAGTAATTTCTTAGTGATTTCTTGCTAAAACCTAAATTTTGTGTCTTGAACGAGTTTTAATTAGGCTTAATTTATGGAATAATTCAATTTTTAAATATAAAAAAATATTTATGTCACATAGGGGCATCAAAATTTTAGAATGACTTAGGTGGGAAGTGTTAAAAAAAAGTTGTGAAACCCTGCTCTACATATATCAAAATGTTTTAAAACTATTAATTATGTTACTTGTGTATACTCATAACAGTTAAGTTGAGCCAAATTAATAGTTTTTTTCGGACTAATCAAATTCGGTTTTTTTGTATGTCAGGGGGTTAAATACAAACATAAATGAGTAAATTATAATTTATTTATATATTTGCATGTAAAGGTCCTAAATTCATTTTTACTCCCCGTCATTATTTTAAGTTAATTTAGTTTTTAAAACCAGTTAACAAAAATTATATTATCCAGTGCTGCACAACAACTTTTTTTACAATTTTCTTATCGTGTTAGAGCAAAACCGTGTTATAGGAGGGCTACCTGTACATAAAAGTTAATTTCAGTTTTAATTAATTAGACTATATTTAATTAAAAGAGAAAACAGACAAATCATATGAATACGAAGATGTGCGCATTCGAGCGAAAAGTGGCACATTTCCGAGCGAGGGAAGCAAATGAAGCGCGACGCGGGGCGGCGTGCTTCATTTTCCCGAGATCGGAATGTGCCACTTTGAGCTCGAATGTGCACACTCGGTTTTAAGCACGATTCACAATAATTTAGTTCAATAAATTACACGAAAAGTAAGTTGAATAATTTTAATGGTTCTCTGTCACTCTTATTGACAATATTGTTCTATCTTTTCGCTCCCTTCCACTCATTGCTATGCTAAATGCATTTTTCGAATATAAAATCGATATTTACCGAATTAAATTAAATTTTTTGATTTGAAGAAACGTAGATTAAATTAGACAAATGTAATAAATACGAAGATGTGCGCATTCGAGCGAAAAGTGGCACATTTCCGAGCGAGGGAAGCAAATGAAGCGCGACGCGGAGCGGCGCGCTTCATTTTCCCGAGATCGGAATGTGCCACTTTGAGCTCGAATGTGCACACTCGATTTTAAGCATGATTCACAATAATTAACTTACTTTCTAAATAATACTATTTTATTAATAATAAATTTGATTTAATAACAATATGATTTTGATAAATAATCTTATATAATATTTGTTAATACATTTATATTGTCTATCTTTTTTCGGTTTTTTTTATATATCAAAGGGTTAAAATAATGTATGGCAAAATTATAAATAAAAAAAGTCCGTGTCACTATATATCGAGCCAATACCTTCTAGTATAGTGTTTATTCCAATGTATTTCATTTGTTTTCTCATAAGAGAACAAACATTTAAATTTTTGGTGTAGGTATGGTGAATATTTTGTTTTATTAAAATTAATACAAGAGGACGCAGTAGCGGGCAGCACCTTATTCTAAATAAAGTTATTGTTAAATAGAAAGAAATTGTTTATTTAAAATGTATTGACATCTATATTTCATGGATGACTTGATATTCCGTTATTTCTTTAAAACAGTAGCCAAAAAACTCAGAAACTCTGACAAACGGGGCTCCAGTGTAATTAAAATGGAAAAGTACAATGTACAGTGTGATTAAAAAGTAAAAAATTGGTGGTAGTCATCAAAAATTGATAATTGACAAATGGTTAAAAATCGTTTCGTTGATAAAAAAATGACGTTCAAAAATTGAGCATTTAGGAATTAATTAGTAAAAATCAATCCCAAAAAACGATACAACTGTAGGCTAGCTGTTTTACCGGCGGTTCTACAACTATTGTTTTCTCTCACAATAAAATTTGACATTTAAGATTGATTTTAAGTAATTATTCATCAATTCTATTTTTTATCAACGGAACGAAATGCTTCAATAGAAATATTTTCACTAGTTATTTCCAGGCAACAAACCAATAAACAGTAAACGGCAATAAATCAACAATAAAACCAACCAAATGAACCAAATAATTGCAGATAATTTAATAAAATCTGTTGCCAACTATTTTTTATTGTTTGATTTCTAGGTACAATATTAGAACAAAAAGGCGCACATTTTTGTTATTACCGACAAAGCCCTCAAACCAAAAATCTACCGCTTTTAGCTCGCATGTCTGAAGTGCACACCCTTAACCAATGGGCCGCAAGTAAAATATCAATTCCTATAATTTGAAATGTTACAAAAATTCCCATTAAATTTTGTACAAGTGTTAATTACAGTAAATTCTGGGAAAAAAGCCAATGTGCAATTCGAACAAAATGTGGCACTTTTCGCCCAAATTGCACACTCCGGTCTTTCGCCACGATCTACAACAAACACTTTCCCTTTGAAATTTTTTTAATTTAAAACTTATAGGACCCAATTACTACGACGAACGAAATTGGACCACTCGGATCTAAATTAATTACATATTTTGATTAAAAACACAATAAACTCACTTATCAGTTCGAAAGTGTTAGTTAATTGATTAATTTATATTAAATTTAATTAAATCGAAACAATTAAATTCAAATGTGAAAAAATTCAAAACATAACAAAACATTTTATTATGTTTTTTCTTTGCCGTCAAACCGCTACAAAGCGTTCGAAAGTAGTTTTCCGTAGAAAAGCAAAGACTTAAAACTTCGATCCCCTAAAACTTTATCGGAATTTATACAAATTCCTTTGAAAGAATCCGAATCTCGGCGTATTTCCAAACCGGGATCTCTCAAATAAATTGAAAATTAAGTTTTCGAATCTGTTCGTTCGAAAATAATTTCCCCAACACTTGCGCCGAGTTTCGGGGGACGAATCTATTTTTAAGTGTTTAATTTTTTAACCCCCCAAATTCCGATACTTGGTAGATTAAAAAAGTTGCGAACGCTTTTTGGTGGCCAAAAGAGAGGAAAAAAAATTAAAGGTGAAAACTTTGTTTAATGGTGTTAACGGCTTTCTAAGACAACCCTTCCAAGTGCAAGATAAATAGCAGGGTTTTTTCTTCTTCTTTTATTAAACGAAGAGAGAGTGGGGACGTTGTGCAAATTGAATTGTGCCGTAATTCTGAGTTATTGTTTAATACGGAACAATGAATGAAAATTGTGTAATCGCCTTTTAAAGTACTTTTTTTTCCGAATGCATCGTAGTAACCCACTTTTAAGAATTTATTAACTAGAAACATACTGACACACTTTTTGGAAATTCCGTGACTTTTATTACATATTAAATATTCCACTATCTAAATTCTAAAATGGAATCGATTGGCGTTACCATTTCGGTGCGTTAATTTAAATGAAGCGCCGAAGATGGTCGTGCCCGCTTCCGGTTGAAAAATAAGAATTATAATTAAGTCGCTGCTAATTTCTCTCCAATTTCGCATCGCGATTGCGAAAACAGGAAACTCGTCGACGACTTTTCCAAGTTTAGCGGCGGGTCGAAATTTAATTTTTGTAAAGCGGTTAGTCGTGTAACGACAAAATTTAGTTTGCCACGAAAACCGAATCGAACTTCCAAAGACGTTAAAGGCGCGACTTTGAAGTCGAAAAGTTTAAGTGTTTGGCATTCGAAGGCGCTTAATGAAATTTTGAAAACAATTTTAACACTTCGCTTCTCGATCGCCTTCGAGTTCGCCTAATAACTTCGCAAAAATCGTTTTTACAACCCTTCTCGATGTTTGCGCGACGTACAACTTTCGTTTTATTCGAAATGTAAAAGTGTAGAAAATAATTCAACGACCCCGTTTTTCTTAGGTTCATCCTCATAATTCATCTTTCGCAGAAATGGAATAAATTTAATTTAAAAGAGAGAAGATTAAGATAGACAAATTCAATAAATACGAAGATGTGCGCATTCCAGCGAAAAGTGGCACATTTTCGAGCGAGGGAGGCAAATGAAGCGCGACGCGGGCGCGCGCTTCATTCCAGATCGGAAATGTGCCACTTGAGCTCGAATGCGCACACTCGGTTTAAAGCACAATTCACAATAAATTAATTTTCTTAAAATCAAACAAAAGAATACAGGCCCGTATTTCTATCAAAAAGCAGGTCTCTGTTAAAATTCTTTTAAACTTTACTTTAAAAAATAGAAGCTATACCTTTTTCCCCAGAAAAAGTCTAAATTTGCATTAAATTTTATTTTCTGAACTTAAAAGAGAATATTAATATAGAAAAATTCAATAAATACGAAGATGTGCGCATTCGAGCGAAAAGTGGCACATTTTCGAGCGAGGGAGGCAAATGAAGCGCGACGCGGAGCGGCGCGCTTCATTTTCCCGAGATCGGAAATGTGCCACTTTGAGCTCGAATGCGCACACTCGGTTTAAAGCACAATTCACAATAAATTAATTTTCTTAAAATCAAACAAATGAATACAGGCCCGTATTTCTATCAAAAAGCAGGTCTCTGTTAAAGTTCTTTTAAACTTTACTTTAAAAAATAGAAGCTATAGCTCTTTTCCCCAGAAAAAGTCTAAATTTGCATTAAATTTTATTTTCTGAACTTAAAGAGAATATTAATATAGAAAAATCAAATAAATACGAGGATGTGCGCATTTGAGCGAAAAGTAGCACATTTCCGACCGAGGGAAGCAAATGAAGCGCGACCCGGAGCGGCGCGCTTCATTTTCCCGAGATCGGAAATATGCCACTTTGAGCTCGAATGCACACACTCGGTTTTAAGCACGATTCACAATAATTAATTTGCTTTCTTAAAATTAACCAAAAGAAAACAGGCCCGTATATCTAACAAAAATTCTGTTTAAGCCCTTTTAAACAATTTTACTTTAAAAAAATAAACACAACTTTTTTTTGAAACTTAGTTAAAAAATATGTAAAAAGCCTTAGGTGGCGTAATCAGAATTTCTTTTTAATTTATTTTCAAAAAAAATAAATTATTAAGTAATTGAGCAGTTAATTCCCCCAATAACCGCGCAAAAATGATTTTTACAACCCTTCCTAATGTTTGCGCTATGTAAATTTTTCGTTTTTCTAAATCTCTCCCCGCAAACTTGCGTTTTATTCGAAATGTAAAAGTGTAGAAATTAATCCATTGACCCCGTTTGCCTTAGCTTCATCTTCATAATTCATTTTTATGTATCTTTTGGTATTTGAAAAATGTTTGTGTATAAAAAAAGGCTCGGGTTTTAAAAAATTTTAAAATGCGTCCAAAATTGTCTACTTTTGTGAAATAAATTTTATTTACAACAAAGTTTAGTGCAAGTTCAACTTTATTGTGCGAAAAAAAAAAAGAGCAATAGTAACCTATTTCTGCAAGTTGCGACAAAATTCCAAATTTGATATGTAGGTAACATATTTTAAAATGAATTCTTTTGAAAATACCTATAACGCAGTCATCCAGAATTTGGATATTTCAAAGAAAAAACTATGCGTATTTATTCGTCAAAGAAACCGGAACAGGTTTTTGCAATTTAATTCGTACATTTTAGTCCACGCAATTTAAAATAAATTTCGAATTAAAACGGAAAAGATGTGTGGAATGAAATGCTTAAAGAATGAGGGACTTGCGATATAACAATGGAAAACTTGAAAAATGTCAACTGGAACCTTGACATTACTTTATGAATTTTTATTTTTACGTAAGTTCACGGATAGAAGGTAAACAAACTGTTTTGCGAAATGAGTATCAACAAAAGATGATTTGTGACGTCCATTTTTTTTTTAAATCCGTAAGATTAATTTTAATTTTCACTTTGGTTTTTGGGAAACTACTTTATAAAGAATGTTAATGGTGATTAAACTTGACCTAACAGAAGTGTTAATTTTAAAGTGGGTAGAGGTCAAGTAGGGTAAAAATAATAACTGCTTTTATTTCGTATTTTCACTGGCACGGATGGAGTGTTTACTGTATTTCTTAAAGGACCAAGTATGTAATTCGAGTTATGCGGTCTAAATTATATGTTTTTTAAATGAGAGCAAAAATATTGATATAAATAAAGCCAATGAATGCGAGAATGTGCGCATTCGAGCGAAAAGTGGCACATTTCCGAGCGAGGGAAGCAAATGAAGCGCGACGCGGAGCGGCGCGCTTCATTTTCCCGAGATCGGAATGTGCCACTTTGAGCTCGAATGTGCACACTCGGTTTTAAGCACGGTTCACAATAATTAGTTCGCTTTCTTAAAATTAAAGAAAAGAAAACAGCCCCGTATTTCCAACAAGAACTCTGTTAAAGCCCATTTAAACAAATTTACTTTAAAAAATAGCCCTTCAATTTTTTTGATTTTGTTTTATTTTCATCAATTAAAAAAATTAGTAAGTAATTGAGCCGGATAATTGGAGCGAAGAGGGGGCTGTAATCTGGGAGCCGATCTCCTGTGCACTACATCGATCTAAAAACCTTTATAAAAAAAATACAGAGTTTTAATTTCAAAGTGCCTCATCAGTTTTTTTAAAACAATCCCAAAAAAAATTCCTCGGAGATCTGAATGTGGGTTCGAATGTGCAAGCACGATTCACAACAATAAATCGTTTTTTTGGAAATTTTTAATCACCAAATAGAAAACCTTTGTGACGTAATCAAAATAAATATTTTCCAAAAAATAATTATTAGAGAATTGGCCTTTCAGTTAATTTGTTTTTAATTACGTCGGCAATCGGGGGGCAGGTGATATGCCGCAATTTGACAGCTGTCCCCCTGCGTGCTTCGCCGATCTTAGATCTTACGAAAATAAAATTGCAAAATATTAATTCGAAAATGCCCCATCTATTTTATTTGAAATATGTAGATAACATTTCTTCACTCGCACAGAAACGACCACTTTTAAAAAATAAAAATAAAATATTATAGAGCCATGTTTTTAAATTCGACCATCTAATAAACCTTTCATAAATTAATAAAATTTAATATTTTTTTTCTCACCACGTATATTACTCAAAATAACTCGAATTGTTCAACGTGATTTAGTAAATTACAAAGGTTCGTCGCCCCTGATTTGGAAAATTTTACAAAGTCATCTTCCAGCTATAATTAAATGCCAAAATTCCAAAAAAAATAGAAATTCTAAATACATAGTGGTTCTATTTATTTCATAAAAAATTATATTCAAACAAAGCACATTGCTGAAATAATCTTTTGACACAGTATTTGTGTTTTTGGTCCCTTAATGCAAGAGAAGCAAACAAATCTTGTATATTTTTTAAATAGATTGAATTTCAACAAATTTTAATGCATTTTATGTATAAAAAAAATTAGATATTTATGCGACAATATTAATATCATCAACTACCGACCTTTCAATTTCATTCAATTTACCGGTGACAAAATGCCCCGAACCACATTTGTTGGTTTTAATAATAATTAATCAAATTTGGGTCGCACACAAGATTAAATTTCCAATTCCCCAATTATTAGTTTGATATACTCTAAAAAGGAGATTATACATCAATCAATTTTATAAACACCAAACTAATTCGTTAATGTCCATTGTGTTTGACTTTTACATTTATTGTTAGTTATAACTATGCAATTGTATAAAATTATGAACTTTTTCTTTACAAGCTAAAAAAAATATATTTAATATAGCGACTTTAAAATATTGCGCAAATACGTATTTTTAGAACATTATATCCTTTGGGAACACGTCGAAAAACATTATTGTGAAAACGTATAATTAAAAAATACTTTTAAAGTTAGCATCAAAAATAAATATTTAATCTACTAAACCACTACATTGCACGCAATACCACAATAAATAACCAACCCCCAACTTGCAAAATTACTTAAATTAAAAACGAAGAAGTATTCAATGTTCACAAGTGCTACAGACTCACTAGATCCCAAAAAACATACAGTTTTGCCAAAAATGTGGTTCCCGGTAAGAAAGACGGTACTCTAACTGATAATTAGAAAAATTAGTTCTTATTTTTTTTTTTTACTTTGTTTCAGACAATATGCCTCGCAAGTCTAACAAAAAATTTAATTTTTGCAAAGTAAACCATTAAGTATGTGAAAAGTATACGAGAAAAGTTTTGTTAATTTAGAAACAATTTTAGTGTTATCTCAAAGAAGAACATTTGTAGTTCTTATAATCCAAAAATAAATTTATAGTGTTCATAGAACAATGGGTTTTATTTTGCCTAATGCGAATAGAGGCAAGGTACATCACCTCTCTTGTACCTAGGCCATAGAGCCATTAATTTTTAAATCTTATAAGGTACCGGAGGGTAATAAGGCCCACCAGGTAATAACGCCCAGAAGCCATTAAATAAAAACTATAATCGAAATCGCTTATTTAGTGCCATCGGCGAGCGAGAAACATCTAAAACATATCACCTCTGGGTTGAAAAATTTCCTGGGTTTCAATTAATGCAGGAAATCTCGATTTGGTGAATCTACCTCAATATTATGTGCAATTTATAAATGTATCTCTGCCAAATTAACTTTCGATTAGTGCTATCGTGTGAATATTAAAGAGGAGCAAAATTATATAAAAAGATGTAAGCTTCTTCTTTGACTTCTTCTTTAGTTGACTTGATTTATTTAATCAGAAAAAAAGATAATCTTAAAAAATGAAAAATGTACTACTCAGGTAATAAGGCCCGGGCCTTAATATTTTAAGAAAAGGCAAATGCTTGAGAATCGTGACTTACAATCAAAATCAGGGTTACGTAAAAATACAATATTGCTGGCTCCTTAAAACAATATTGGATGTGTTCCGTCTGCAACCCTGATTTTGTGGCTGATATGAGATCTTGTACGTTATGTAACACTTGGATACATGAAGAAAGTGTTGGACTAACGAAAGATGACCAAGCACCTTTTATATGCCAAATTTGCTACCCCTGAATTGAATACTTTATTCGGGACTTAATATATGCCATTGTATTTTAAGGCGGGCCTTATTATCTGCCTGTTCGTTTAATAAGGCCCAAACACCAGTGTATATGTTTTTACATTTTAAAAATGTGTTTTCAATTTCTTTGTTTTTAAATATACATTATTTTCAGAAGAAAATATGTAAAAATCACTTAGAATTCATATTATGTTATGAGTTGTCTTAGTTTATTTAATAAAAAATATTTAACACTATGTGGGCCTTATTACCCTCCAGTACCTTAGCAATTTGAGTAAATGGTTGGTAATGCTTTCAAATATTTTATGATGAATATCTTATTAGTGCCCCACTACGATGCAATTCATTTTATCAACAAATTGTTACATATACAATTTAAAAAAAATTACAAGGGAAAAAAGGCCAAGGTACAACACGTTCCCCTATTTCACAACGGCGTACAGTGAGGAGTCGGCAAAATTAAATTTTATTGGGAGACGCAATAACATAAAGTTTGGATACCACTGCTTTAGATATTTCTAAAACTCGCAATTTAACAAAACAAAAACGCTAATAACCCCAACGAAAACTTTGACGAACTTAAAGTGCGCCCCCAAACGCAATTTAAATACGTTACAACGGACGTCGAAAATCAAGAGATGCAAATTGTAAAATAAACTGTGGATATTTTGCGAGTCTAATGAAGATCTTAGAACGTCAACCCCCTCACAAGTTCAGAAGTTGCAAATGTCGCAGGAAAAAGGCATTAATCACAAGATTACACACAGATTTTCGCATAATGTCTCCACCGAACTTTTGTATCGTTAAATTTCTTTCGAAAGCCCCTGCAGAAAAATATAGAGACGAAGTTTGGAGGACGTAAATCTTTTAAAGTGCATCGAAATTGGCACCCTAATGCACATTAATGTGATTTACACGCAGGAAAATTAAATGCGCTCCTATTTTCATATGCCAAGAATTATTTCTGTTATTTTGCAATTAGAAAAAAAATGATAATAATACGCAGCGCTCCGCGCGCTCGATATTAAAAAAAAAAAATGCAGAGTCGTCGTGGAGAAAGAAGAGATATTAAAACTCTGCCCCCTTTTTATTGTTATGAAATTGTAAGACAATCTGCACGTTCCGAGAATTTATTGACTGTCGTGAATAATGAAACATTTCATAACGCTTATGTAAGACCCGCGTTTTTTTTTTTGTTAATTTTTTGGTTTTGAACGGAATAGGATTTTCTTTCGAATCAAAGGCAGATTTGGATTCGGAACTGATTAAGTTCGAAGACGATTTTTTGCCCGCCTTGCCGGCGGAGAAGAAGAATTGTGTTTTCGAATGATCTCCAACAATAAGATAACTAAGAAAAGAACGGTTTCAATTTAAAAATTAAAGCGGGAATTTTACGAGATAATTTGGCAAGTAAGACACAAAAGGCAGGAAAAAAACGAAGCTTTTGACGAAATAGAAATTTTACTTACTGAATCGAATTTGTAACGGGATAACGCAAATCCCCTTATAATTGAGCATTTTATTTTTAATAAAAGTGTTCGTTCAATTTTTAAATGTTGAAACATATTTCGGGGCTAATATCTCAGAAACAAAATTATTAAAAAAGCAATTTAGCATTTTAGAAAATTTTTACAAGAAAAATTATAACGAAATTTCAATAAAAATGATAATTTATTTTACTTTGGGGCGAACTCAATTAAATATCAAAGTATGAATAAAGAAAGCTTAAATTCTTTGTAAATTAAATTAAAATATATTTTTGAAGTTATACTTCTTTTGCCGTGTGAGTGTAAAATGTTAGGAGACAACGGAAGTTGGGCGCGCACTGCTATCGAAAATTCGACGGTTGAAGTTAGTCACCGAAGAAAGTAAATTAATTATTGTGAATCCCGCTTAAAGCCGAGTGTGCACATTCGAGCTCAAAGTGGCACATTCCGATCTCGGGAAAATGAAGCGCGCCGCTCCGCGTCGCGCTTCATTTGCTTCCCTCGCTCAGAAATGTGCCACTTTTCGCTCGAATGCGCACAACATCGTTTTATTCGATTTATCTACAATACTCTACTCTCTTTAATTGAATAAATTAAAAATTCAATAAATGTGTTTTTTAAGTTCAGAAAAGATTTCTTGTAATTTTTAATTAAAATAATTTAGAAAGAAAAAAAAAACAAATTTTTTGATATACGGGGTGTCGGACGAATAAGTACTAAAACTTAACCCACTTTTAAATGGTCCTAAACTGATCACAAACATTCCCCCAAGCGAAGTAGTCGTATATGCAATATTTTTGTTTTCGCACATCAAGAAGTTATACTTCTTGAGAGTTCAATTTTAGCAGACAATAGAAGTTGCGCGCGCACATCTAACGAAAATTGTATAGTACGAAGTTAGTTGTCTAAGAACGTAAATTAATTATTGTGAATAGTGCTTAAAACGGAGTGTGCACATTCGAGCTCAAAGTGGCGCATTCCGATCTCGGGAAAATGAAGCGCGCCGCTCCGCGTCGCGCTTCATTTGCTTCCCTCGCTCGAAAATGTGCCACTTTTCGCTCGAATGCGCACATCCTCGTATTTATTGAATCTGTTTATATTAACGCAACATAACACGTGATTATATTTAATTTAGTTGCGCCAAAGAAGTATAACTTCTAACGCGTGTACATAAATACACGCACAATTTTTTTAATTATGTTATATTTTCCTCTTTGTCAATATGAATAAAAAGCAACCTGTCTAATGTTTTTCTCATCTCAATTTTTTTTAAATATTTTATATTATGCGAACCATTTTGAGTTATTACATTTTTAAAATGTTTCTGTTAAGTAAATTGCCATTTTCATACATTGGCGTTGACTGACTTCTTTATAACTACAAAATTCAATTAATTTTTTTCTTAGGCTTTTTAAGACTCGAATTCGGTTAGGTGGGTTTTTTAAAACAAAAAACCCTAAATAGATTTTAAAATAAAGGAAGTAGGTAGGAAAAGACTAGAAAGCCACGCGATTTGAACAAAAAATGATAGGGGTAAATAGTACAATTGTTGGCCAGTCGACAATTGGCCATATTTAGAAAATTATATAATAATAAATCTATATTTCGTAAAAAGTTTCGAATTGAGATACGAGGTTTTTATATTTAAATGTTTTTTTTTTTTAAATAAGTATACAAAATTATAATTATCCTTTGTTTGGTACGTGGGAAATAAAATAATTTTTTTTCTAATAAATGGTTCGTTTTTTTTGCTATTTTACTTTATCTTATCTTAATTAGAAAATATTGGCCAATCACTGTAAATTCACTGGTCAATTACTATACATATTTATATGGCCAATAACTATGTTTTTTAATAAAAGAGTTAATCACTGTACTGTTTACCCCTAATCAACAAAAAACAATTCCAAATACAAGGTGTGATCACTTCTGCCCCCCACCATGCCCAATTTTGTCCGAGTCGGCTTAATTGTGACAGGTCAAATTGTATCTCTTCAAAATGGATCACGTATATTTAGTTACCCCGGAAATAATAATAATAAATAAGAATTTCTGACTTATTTACTGTCAAAACCAAAGTAATAGTTGCACAACAACCTGTTACTAACGCGAAAAACATAAAATAACTATGAAAAATCCCTAAACTACGAATCTCCACTTTTAAGTTGGTATTGAAAAGCAAAATCTAGTGACAAAATTGGCTCCCATCTAACAGCTTCGAGTGATCATCCCCTCTCCGAATAAATTAAAAAATAAATCAATTCCCCAAACCGTTTCTGAATGTAAAATTAAAAAAAAGCCCTTTCATATAATTTTATAAAACAGTCGTACTTTCAATGTCGTTTTTTGCGTTGAGAAATCGATTCCGATTTATAAATATTGCGAAACAACCCCCTTATCTCGGCAAATCTTTACGAAGAAAAATAAAAGCCATCAAAGTTGCAAAACAATCAATTCGATCGATTTTAACTTTCCGAATACGTAACGTCAATCGTCCGCAACAAATTCGTTCGAATAAATGCGACGCGTAACAGGGAAAATTTAAAAGGAAAAGCATGTAAAACATCCGAACAAGGGCGAAGCTTTTCCTAGACGATTATTATTAAATCCATGGAAGAAATAAACAAAAACGATTTTCCCGTTTATCTAAAACTGAAGGAGCGCGCACAAAAATAAACACAAACACTTCATATTTCCCGAGCCTTAATCCCTCTAATATTTTCGCTTATGAAAGTGTCGAGTGCGAAGAAAAATTAGGGAGGGGGGAGGGTGCGAGTTCCGAGTCGTGAATTCAAAAAGGAAAACTAACAGGTTTCCAGCATTGATTTGTGGTTATTTCGTACCACACCATCCCTTGCAATATCGTGACCCGACTTACATTTAGACACATCATTATTATAAAAGGGCTCGCGCACCCCCTCGCCCTATTTCCTCTAATTATCCGAACGTTCGAACGGAACTTCCATTTATTGGAAAACCTGACACTGGCCGCGTTTTTCTGACAGCCTTCAATAAAACAGTTTAGCATTTACGTATTCAAAAAAACAGCGAAAGGCCTTATTTCAAAGAACTTAAGGGTAGTTTTGCCGCTCAACGTGAAATCGATTGTTTGGAGGAAACTAACGCGCGGAAAAGCGTTGGATTACAAATAAAATTTGACGCCATTTTCTATTTTAACAGACAGGGTTCGTTATCGTGAACCTTAGGATGGGCTTATGGGTGCGGTTGATGATAAGGGCGCACCCCTACAACCGACGTCGACGTCTTCGTGCACGCTAATGGAAGCGTTAATAACAAACATCATTTTCTATTTAAATATTGTTTTTACAAACAAGCTTCATCCGCCGACTTTTATCGTTCCTGACGGTACCAACACTATTTCGGTAACAGCAAATAACACCCTAATTGCATTTTCGCAACACCCCGTATATAATTTAATAGGCAATTAATAATAGAGCGGGCGAGAGGTCAAATTTCGTACATTTTGCATGGCAGAGGTTTCTCTTTGGGGGTTGATTTTTATCAGCTTTAAGGATTATTGACATTTCCTTTTTATTCCGTATTTTTGATAGTTCCATCACGCACCCCATATTACATCCTCAAAGAGCGAATTTGCGCCAGAAAAAAAGCTGTCAACGAATTTCAGAGGCGAGTAGTGCAACCTTTGAAGGCATTTAAAATTCGATTAAAATTGAAGAAAAAAAAAGAGAGGAACGATTCGAATCGTAGAGCAAAAAAAAAAATAACGCTCGGAATTCTTTTCTAAGAGCCGTGACTTTCAAATAGGCATCGGTTATTACCCTTTAATTGACCGGACGAATTCTCAAAGGGTGGAAATCGATTTTTCCGGGAAAACTAAATAATTCACAGGACATACCGGCGCGCGGCGAGCGCCTTTTTGCCGACGGCCGCGAAAGAGGAATGCGGCGCGTTGTTTTTACGGCGGATCGCGAATAATAGATCGAAGAAGAAAATCTTCTGTCGCAAGAACTTAACAAAACAGTAACTAGTTCTTGCGGAATTACATGCAACAATTTGCTGAGGAGGTTCGAGCATAATAACCAGAGCAAGCAAGTACAATGAACTCCGTCGAGTTCTTGCTTTCTCCAGGTTTGCACCAGGTATGCTTTTGTTGTTAGATTCGTAACGCAATGCGTTTCTTATATTTCCACACCCAGACGCGTTTCGTTATCTGTGAACTTGAATTATCCGTTTTGCTTTTAGTTGTTGCGAAAGATCCCCCGCCATTGTAAGAAATTCCACGTCGGAATTATAACGAATTTCAATATGTATTGTAGCAATATCGATAGATGGAAAGTAAATAACGTTGATTCATTATAAAAAATGGGAGGCTTTGAAACAGTGCTTCCCAACATTTTTTTTACATGTCCCACCAAATCCATTCTAAAATTTTGACGTCCCCCTATGTAAAATATAATTTTTTTTTTAAATTTAAAATTGAATTATTCCATAAATGAAGCCCAATTAAAACTTGTCCAAGACACAAGATTTAGGTTTTAACAAAAAAATTACTAAGAAATTATTAAAAAAAAAACAATAAATAAATATTCAAAACATATAGGGGGAAAGTGGCATGAAACAGCCAGTTTTAAAAACAGGGATAAATAATATAGAAGGACATAAATAAATCAATTTTTTTTTAAAATCTGTAATTGTTCATGCATTTATGTACGTAATGTCATAAAACATTTTTCAAAATTAACGATATTTTCGACTTCTAATCATTTATAAAAAATAAAATTTGGCTTTTACATAACCTATAGGTATTGAAACAGCCAACCCAATTTTGAAAAAGCCATGTTCTTATTACAAGATTAAAACTGCACATTAACGAAGATATTATTTAATAATAATCTTAAGCTATAATTTTAGATCTTATATAATTATAAAACGTTTTAAATAACGCAAACTCTCGATAAAATATTTACTTACATAAATCTAAGAAACTGTCAAAAAATTTGACGTTTGAGATCAATCATTGCAAAAACTTAAAAACGTTTTTAGCAAAAATAATGCAATTTCCTTTTATGCCACAGGATTTATATGCCCAACCATTACAATTTTGCATCGGTACCACTCTTGATTGCTGTTACTACAATTATTATTGCATTTTATGGAATTAAAGGTGGCTGTTTCATTACACTGCAGTCCGGCTATTTCAAAACATATTCTCTCAAGAAACCAAATCTCGAAAATTACTATGAAATCAAAGATTAGTCTACAAAATATATACGTTATTAGAAGGCCTAATATATCTATAAAATTATAGTGTAATCATATTATTATTAGTTTTGTACGTATAGGCGTTAGAAAACAAATAAACTGAACTCAAAACCTTACTTTTGACGACAAAATCTTCAATACGTCGTATCGGCGCCGTTTATTGACGGTGAACGGTCAAATTTTGTGGGGATATCTGGCTAGTGTTGCTATCTTAAAATAATAATACATAAACGATTCGTATGAAAACTACCGCGTAATTGATAATGGCTGTTTCAAAACTTGGCTGTTTCATGCCACTTTCCCCCTAATTGGTAGATAACTAAAAATCAATTCTTTTACAAATTCTCCCCTCGAATAAAGATATTGCCCCCCTAAACATATAAATTACCACGTGTGGGGCGTGGGACCCACGTTGGGAAACACTGCTTTAAAACGAATAAAAATTCATTTGGTCGAGTTTAAAAAAAAACATCAGGATCGATAATTCCACAATAAAATGATCCAAAAGTGCTGATTGGTCACTTCATGATGTAACCATGGTTACTAATCTAATTAACTAATCAAAATTTTCAATCAAAACGCAATATTTAAATTATGCCATTAGAATATGAATCGTTGATTGAAAAGAAATGTTGCATCATAAATAAATCATTCGGAGTGCTTAATCATAGCGTTATGTTCGTATTAAAGCTTTCGTCCATTTTTTTTTAACTACGGCACTGTGAATTAGAGAAACTAATAGCGCACTTAACTTGGACGATAAATAAACCAAAATTGAGAAGAAATTATAGAGATTATTTATTTTTATTTAATAGCTTAATTAAATGCCATTTTAACAAGTCCTCGCCGATATTATTTAAATATTCAAGGTCACAGTTACGAAAAGCGTTTGTTTTTTGTTTATGTTTCTTTGTATTAGTAAAGAGATCAACATAGGATCTTATAAAAATTGTAGCTTCTATACAAAAATAATTTAATAATCTGCGGCGCATTTTGAAGTTATACTTCTTTTGGTGTTAATTGCGGAAATTGCGCGCGCTGCTAATGAAAATTCGACAGTATGAAGGTAGCCCTCTAAGATTATTGTGAATCACGCTTAAAACCGAGTGTGCGCATTCGAGCTCAAAGTGGCACATTCCGATCTCGGGAAAATGAAGCGCGCCGCTCCGCGTCGCGCTTCATTTGCTTCCTCGCTCGGAAATGTGTCACTTTTCGCTCGAATTCGCACATCCTCGTATTTATTGAATTTATCTATATTAATATTCTCTTTTGAGTTCAGAAAATAAAATTTATTGCAAATTTCGATTTTTTACTCGGAAAAAGTCATGGCTTTTATTTTTGAAAGTAAAGTTTAGAATAACTTGAAAAGAGACTTGGTTTTTAGTAGAAATGCGGTCCTGTATTATGTTGTTTGATTTTAAGGAAATTATTTATTGTGAATCGTGCTTATAACCGAGTGTACGCATTCGAGCTGAAAGTGGCATATTCCGATCTCGGGAAAATGAAGGCGCCGCTCCGCGTCGCGCTTCATTTGCTTCCCTCGCTCCGAAATGTGCCACTTTTCGCTCGAATGCGCACATCCTTGTTTTATTCGATTTATCTACAATAATCTACTCTTTTTAATTTAATAAGTTAAAAGTTCAATAAATGTGCTTTTTAAGTTCAAAAATATTTCTTGTAATTTTTAATTAAAATTATTTAGAAAGAGAAAAAAAAACAAATTTCTCGATATACCGGGTGTCAGACAAATAAGTACTGAAACTTAACCCATTTGTAAATGACGCTAAAGTAAACAAAAACATACCCCCAAGCCCAAGTAGTCTTATATGCAATATTTTTGAGTTATCGTAAACTTCAATTTAAAAATGTGTAATAAATATCACATTATCTAGAATATTTCGAAAATATGCTTCACAAAATTTTCCATTGACGAAGTTTTGCTCATTGTTATAAAAACTGGAAAACTCCCCAGCTAAGACCGATATTTTAAGTAAATTCGTATAAATGAACACCTCAACTTAATTTTTGAGTACCTATAAAATACTAAGATTGATATGTTTATTTTTAACTAGGTGGCTCGCCCGCCTTCGTTCGGGTAGTGTTAAAAAAAAATATTTTTACTAAAATAATATATCCTATATTACTGAGTGATTCTTTTGCGTAGGAAAAATGAAATTTTGAAAAGGACAAAGCACCGAGTTTTTCAAAACATTCTTAAAAACATGCTCTTTTCGATAATTTTGGCCTCCGAAACTAAAAGAGTTAAACGGTTAGATTTGCCCACAAAAAAAGCGTTTTTTTACGATTCTGTAATAATTTTAAAACCTAACTTTTGTACGATACGATTCATTGTTCTCAAGTCTTATGTTAGAATTACGTACATTTACAGTAATCAAAAATAAGCCACTAAACAAACAAATAACACTGTAGTAAGCTACTACAAATTTCTGCAAACTTCAAAAAATAATTAATCAAAAAAATAAATTGTATTAAAAGCACTAATATAAATGATAACATCTTGTAATGTCGAAATTAGGGTTTTGGATGAAGCCAATATTTACAACGTAGGATTCGTTACGGATTATAAAAGTGTCATAAGATTTACAACCAACATCTGGTCATGGGAACTACCTTAAGAGAGAAAGCATTGGTCGAAATAAACAATAATTACAATACAAGGAATTTAAAATCTAAAACTTAACATTTAATTTTAACAGTAAATAAAAAGCATGCTACTCTTTGAAATGTCAATTTAGGTCCCCTCAAAATCCGTTCAGCCATTTGCGAGATATACGGACGGACAAACTGACAGCCAGACAGACAGACAAAAATTTTAAAAACGCGTGTTTGGGCTTTACTAACATTCAAATAACCATATGAGCTTAAGAAAAAGTTTTTATTTTGAAATCACCGACAGACACTTCAATAATATTTATATGTATAGATTTGATACCAACCATTCGCTCAGTTTCATTCATATATTTTTTTAAATTATTAAATGCATTTAAAACGTGTATAAGATAGAAAAATCTTATATCTTTAAGTGTCTATTGTTTCCAAAGCAAATCGTCATTAAATAATTACGGTATGGCAAATTTCCTTACTTCCACACTAAAAAATTTAAAAGCTAATTTTTAGTAAATTCTAAAAGCATAAAACACAACAAAGTTTCAAAATAATGGGACAATAAACGTAAAACCTTAAACGAGATGAATCGTAAAACCTATCAACTTCGACGTTTTCAGCTCGCCAATTTCCCAAAAGTTTTCCACGTTCCATCTTTCGTTTTGCAATAGGCAAAACCGACTCGCAGCTCATTTAAGCCCTACTAATTAAATACATTGTCGCATTACTATGACCAAAAAATCAAATCCAGACGGTTGCAAATTCCAAAACGCTTACAAATCGACGAAGCAAAAAAAAAACTTGTTTTAATATGTTGATTTCTAAACTTTATAACTCAAATCAAAAATATACGAAAAAATATGCTAATGGCTAACTCATTTTGAAGCTTATTCCAAAAATACGCTCATATTGACCACAGAATGGAAGAAAAAAAAATAGAAATCAATTTCATAAAATCTAATCAGAAATTTCCTCGTAAATATCTGCGTTTTGAAAAGAAATACAATCCAGAGAAATAAACCGGTCGACTTCATATTAGATAACATCTAACAAACCGAGTTTCCTTTAAAACGCTTCTTTCTTGAAGGCAATTAAAAAATTTTAAATGGATTTATATGATTTAATCCTTCATCATTATTATTTTATTATTTAATCTGAAAGGATTTAAGAGGATGCTAATTATTTTTTTTTATCAATCTAAATAACCACATAGTGGGTAATAATGATTGGCGTTTCCTTTTTCGTTGTTTTGCAAAAATGAGAATTTAGTTACGAAAAATTTTTGCTGGAATTTATCGCATTTAGAAATAAGTGCGAGTCGACTTTCTGTTTAATTAATAATAACAACTTTCTAATCAATATTATTTTTTATCAAATTCGCGTTTTACTCGTTTTTGATTTACAATTCCCCTTTTAATTGCTAGAAATTTCGAGAAATTACTGTTTCTGCGTGTAGGTGGACGAATTTATAATTCTTTTATTGTGTAATTAATTAGTTTTTTTTTAAGTGTTGGATTATTTTAATTTTACAGGTTGTGTGAATGAACTAATAAAAAAACTAGAAAGAGAATTTAAAAAATGAACCAGCGCGTTAGAAGTTATACTTCTTTGGCGTGACTAAACTCAATATAACCACGTGTCTTTAAAAAATGCTCAAGAAAACTTTGATAAATATAAACATTTTTAAAATTAGTCTGATAGTAGGTAAACATTTATTCCTATTTTTGTTTCTTGCTTCAAAATTAATTTTTTTCTAAATTCACTAAATTACTAAATTTATTATTTTATTTTGTATTTCGCACTAAACAGTGTTTTTTTTTTGTTGATTCTAAGATAATGTGCAACTGTTATATTTTGTGATTAACATTTGTTGCGTTTTTTCTAAACATATACCTAACAATTTAACCAAGTCTTTTCTTCTTAAAACGGGACGCTTCGTAATCGTGCTTAAAACCGAGTGTGCGCATTCGAGCTCAAAGTGGCACATTCCGATCTCGGGAAAATGAAGCGCGCCGCTCCGCGTCGCGCTTCATTTGCTTCCCTCGCTCGGAAATGTGCCACTTTTCGCTCGAATGCGCACATCTTCGTATTTATTGAATATTTCTATCTTAATATTCTCTTTCAAGTTTAGAAAATAAAATTTATTGCAAATTGAATCTTTTACTGGGGAAAAAAGCTATAGCTTCTAATTTTTAAAGTAAAGTTTAAAATAACTTGAACAGAGACTTGGTTTTTGATAGAAATACGGTCATGTATTCTTTTGTTTGATTTTAACAAAATTAATTATTGTGAATTGCGCTTAAAACCGAGTGTGCGCATTCGAGCTCAAAGTGGCACATTCCGATCTCGGGAAAATAAAGCGCGCCGCTCCGCGTCGCGCTTCATTTGCCTCCCTCGCTCGGAAATGTGCCACTTTTCGCTCGAATGCGCACATTCTCGTATTTATCGGATTTGCCTATATTATTTTATTCTTCAATTCAAAAAATTAAAAGTCAAATAAATTAGATCGAATTTTTGTTTGAAAAAGGTTAGACATTTTATTCCTTTTGATAAGTTATCATGGTAATCTTCTGCACGCTTAATTGTAGCGAGCTTGATAAAAATATTTTCATGTGTACTTTCGAATGTTTACCAATTCGCATTTTTGATTAATTAAAATTGTATATGAGTCAAATTTTCTGAAGTGGGCTAATAAAAATCAACTAGTTGATTTTTATATCATCTTTTGCAGATTGTTTAATGTTTATGTCAAAATTAATGTCTCCAAATATTTTTGGGTAATTTTCATTTTTCTGAAAATTATAAACAAATTAGTTTTAAGGCACATTTTGTATACACTGTTGTAATTAGACTTCATTTATGGATTAATTCAATTTTTAAATATAAAAAAATATTAATATGTTACATAGGGGGTGCATCAAAATTTTAGAATGACTTGGGTGGGGTATGTTTAAAAAAGGTTAGGAAATAAGAGTCAAAATTCGGAAAAAGTTAAAGTATTTTTTTTTCATGTACGATGAAGTCTCCCATCTAGTCTAATTTAAAGGTACTAAATTAAAAATGTGGTTTTTGGTAAAAATACCCTACTGTAATTTTTAATTAAAAGAAAAGCAAGAAGTGGTTCATTTAGTTCAGTTTGATTTAATTAATATTATTTGTAAGAGGGAAAAATAAGATAGGCAAATTCAATTATTAAGGAGTATGTGCACTTTCAAGCGAAAACTTTTTCCGAATAGAAAATATGAATTTGAAGGATTTGTTATTAATATAGTCGAATCCAATTAACACGAAGATGTGCGCATTCGAGCGAAAAGTGGCACATTTCCGAGCGAGGGAGGCAAATGAAGCGCGACGCGGAGCGGCGCGCTTCATTTTCCCGAGATCGGAATGTGCCACTTTTCGCTCGAATGTGCACACTCGATTTTAAGCAAGATTCAAAATTATTAAATTATTTTCTTAGATGGCTGACTTCAACTGTCGTATTTTCGTTAGCTGTGCTAAAATTCGCTAAAATTCGTTGTTTTCTTTTACTTGGATTAATGTTTTTCATTAAAACCATTCCTTAAAAATTTATTATTTAATAAGTTAGTTGAGTGGAAATTTTTTCGTTTTTTTTGTGTTGTTTGTAAACATTTTTTTGTCATTTAGTTACAAGATAATTTTTCAACGAGTCTACTTTAAAATTCAAATTCAATGGAGTCTAGAAGTCATAAATTGTTTAATTATCAAAGAAAATAAATATTTTTATTGCTTTATTGTTTAAATGAGCAAAATTTTTATTAATTATCCTTCTTTTAGTTTTACATTTGAGTTATAGGTAGTTTTTCGGTTATTTAATAATTCAATCACTATATTGAAAAAACCCGTCAAAAATAGTATGATTTAGAAAAGTGTTAAAACACTTTAAAGATTGCTTAAAAAACAAATTAAAAAATATTTGATGGTTAAATTGAGTTAGAACAAACGATTTCAAAAAATCTAAATTTACAAAATAAGAAAAAAAGATGGTAATAAATATTTATCCATGACGACACTAATTTTACAAATTTTTATATTTTCCTCGCTCGGAAATGTGGCACTTTTCGCTCGAATCTGCACACTCTGTTATAAGCACGATTCACAATTAACTTTTTTCAAAAAAATTTTTAATTAACATTATAAAGCCACAGTGACGCACCCACAATGCGTTCTTGTGTACTCGTATTTTTAAATACAATTTTTGAAAAAGAAAAAATATTAGTAAAGAATTGACCTTCCAGTTATCTTAGTTTTTAACGATTGAGGGATGGGGGGGCTACCCCGTAAATCTCACCTTGTGTGACCTTTATATAACAAAATTGTTGCATATTAATTTCGAAATGCCACATTTATTATGTTTGCAAGAAATTTTCTAAATTATCAACAATTATAAACTTTTTCGACGAAGCAATCGTGAGATACAGATTTAAATGGCAAAAAAATTTATAATTTCTAAATCGGACTAAACTCAACCGCGTTAGATTATATTTATTATCTAACGAAATTTATAAATGTCATATTTAAACATAAAACTTGAAGGACAGCAAAACTTAAAGAGGAAACCAAGATAAAAAACCACCAAGCCCGAGGATTAGAAAAAAAGCCAAAGCCAAACATTCGTCACGGCGACGACACACATAAACTTTAGTTTTTTAAATATTAATAACAGATGTTAATTACGAAATCTAATTAGAAAAAATGCGTTTAAGACCACATGTCGTCGTCTTCTCAAAAATAAAAACAAAAAACCTATAAAGGACAAGGATGCACGTTTTTATGCGAAATTTTTTAAGTTCAAAAATGCGGCGCTCGAAGGGAACGCGACGAAGGAGCCCTTTTTTGTGTAAAATGCCAGGGAGCGAACTTTACAAAAGGTTAGACTTCGCCGTACGTCATTTAAAAAGCTTTTATTATGGCAGGCGAGGGGTTGGAAAATGTCGCCGCTATATTAAAGGTCGAAATATCAACAAAAACAACCCTTAAAACAAATATTCGCCTCTTTAGGAAGCTTAGCGCGCTTTGAATGACATCATTCTGTCATCTTTGTTCGTAATTGCTTCGAGTAATTAAATGTTTAATTATCTTTTCCTTTTAATTGGCTAAAATTGTCAAAGTGGTCGGCGGTTCTTGAGAAAAAAAATGCGTTTCCTTCCTTCGAAGAATTTTCTATGGACGGCCATTGATAAAAATCGCCGGTTGAATTGCGAAAGCAAAGAAAAATCGTTTTAAGCGAATTTTTGGCAAGCCAAAAAAATGTAAACACTCAAAAAAATTGTTTATTGTTTATTATTTTTTTTGGACGGGGTTGCTGTAAAAATAGAGCTTCGAAATTTGTTCTACTTGGCACAATTTGCTTGTTAAATTTAAAGAATACCACTCTTAATTATTCTTTTTTTTAACCACATGTTTGTTTCGTCAGGTTCGAAGGAATTACGACAAAAATTTTTTAAATAATAAAAGAAAAAAGTCGAACGGTAATGAAGTTTAGAAATTTTACGTTTCGACTGCAACAACAGACGACGAAATTAATGCTTTGAGAATTTCAAAAGGGTCGAACACAAAAGCCCGCTAATGATTATTAGGAATTAATTGTACGAAATTAAACGTGTCCGCTTTTAAAAAAAAAAAAAGATGGACCTAAAATTAATTATCGAATTAGGACGACTCGCACGATATTTATTAATTATTACTTTGCCGAACTTTCCGTTCGATTATGAACTTGACAAAACTTAATTTACTTTAAAACTCGTTTAGAAATGATGATAAAAGTTTTTTTTGTTGTTGTGGGACTTAGAACTGACGAAAGATTAGGCGATTTTGAGGTTAATAAAATTGGAGAAATTGTCAATTTTCTATTACCGAAAGAAAGTTGGATGAAAACTTAATAGCCGTTTGTGTCATTTATCCATTAGATACATTATTTTCTTTTTAAATCGTTCAATGACGTCGTTGTTACCATTAACCCTCGATTTTGTTGTGCCTGAAAGGGTTGATTACCGATTGAACTTTTTTTGCTACTTTAAAAAAAATAATTTCCGACAATTTTATTATTATTTTTTTTAAACTGAAATTGTTTATGGGTGATTCTACAATAAGAGGTAATGTGTGCGGCAATCATTATAAAAACCCTTTTTATTCTGTGTTGTCATTTTATGCAATAAATCACAGCATCTTAATGTATTTTATAAATAGCATTAAGATTTAATGCCCAATTAAAGTACATTTTCCTGAAATTCCATATTTAAGTGTAAAAAAGTCTCTTCCCTGGCGCCCCATAACGTTTTTAGTTAAACATACAGAGAGTACATACGTTCTTTGATGCAGTTGCCACATTAAAGTATATTTAGCACAAACTTAAACAAGTATACTTATGTATTATAAAGAGAAAATATAGCAATATTTGTTTCTTTTCAATAATTTTCGAACTTCATTCTTGTCCCGTTTTTTTGCGTATCTACCCTGGCAAATTTTGATCCATTAACACAGACAGAAATATCACACAGTTTTATACAAAAATGCGATTAAAGGCGCGTATCAGCGTAAAGTTAATAACACTAAACACACGGGACGTGTCTCTGGCAAGACGCGACAGTGTGGTGTAGTAGTTTCGCAAGGTAATTGTGTCTCTCCTCTGGCAAGTCATAAAATTTTTAAAATTCACTTTATTTATTTGCATTTACTGTTTAAATTAAACAATACTGTAATAGTTAAGGTGTGATATATTATTAGTTCAATATTAACTTAGTTTAATATTAACTTGTCAGTTAAAATTTTTAAATTTGTCACAAAAACGTCTCTCCCCTGGTAAAATAACTATCAGCGGTGACACTCACTGACCAGGGCAGATAATTTGGATCATAAGATGTTTGTGCAAACTAATTCAGATATATATCAACATTCTCAAGAAACGTTTTAAATTATTCTGGTAAAAGAAAAAGAGTATGATGAAAAATAAATGATAATTTCTTTGTTTATAATCCGATTTTACTAATTTCTTTTAGTTTATATCATAAGTAAAACTTGTTGATTTAATGAAAGGTATGGTATTAGTAAACGTAATATACAAATTATTACAATTATCACTTAAAAAGCGATAGTCTCTACCCTGGCCGATGTATTTACCCTGTCTTCTAAAAAGTAACTAAATATGTATAAAGTGACTTGCCCTTACATGAATGTGTAGATAAACGTGACAAATCGTAATATATGTGTTTAATCAAAAAACTGGAATTTTTCTCCTTGGCGCATTCTCTATGGTTTCAAAACCTCTTATCGTAGAATCAACCTTATATTAAACTTCCGCGTTTTGAGTTTCAGAAAATAAAACTTATTGCAAATTTGAATTTTCTATTCCCAAAATGTTGTAGAGTTCCCGAGTTTATAAATAATATTATTGCAAGGAAGCCAAAATCTGCACATTTAACGTTAAAAAAATATTTCCACCGTTTTCTGCTAAAAAAAGAAAGCCTCTTAAACAACTCGCCGCCCGAATTTCCTTTTAAATGTCTTTGGATAAGTTCGGAAAGTTTTTTTTGGAAGTTCTTAAAGAGACGAATTTCCAATACCGAAGCCGCTACTCTTTGAAACCACAAACAATTTAATTTACCCTCCAGATCTTATTTCTTTTCAACGCACCCCAACAATTTCTTTTGATCTCCGATTGTTGATGTTAATTTTTTTTATATTTAATCCTACATTTTACCTCCAAAATAGATGTTTCATAAGAACCGAGAAACGGATCTCATCCATCATTACAAATGTTAAATTCCTGAAGGGACGAATCCTTTATAATTCGTCTTCAAAAGGCGTATCAACAAAAACCGGTCCCTACGAAGAACACACAAAGTTAAACTCGACGTTTCCTACAGGAAATGACACCGACGGGAGTTTAGATTCAACAAACGCCTCCAAAGAAAAAAAAATTCTTTAAAAATAGCGCGCAGTAATTCTATAAACTTACAAGTTGCGATTTAAGTTCCTTGGGGCAAATGGGGCCCAGCCAGTGGTGCATATTGATGTACCTCTTGGAGAGCATCTTCAGGCAAGTGGGCGCCTGCCTATAATCCAAGGGATCCAAAAGGGCGGCAGGTGCCTGAATGGGCGACCCACTTTCTTGTAAAACAACCATTTCGTTCTTTAAGTCGTACGTCGTTTCAACCCCCGCGCGCGATCACACACACACACAGCACACTAATAAAAATGCATATCACAGAAGGGCGCGTTTTTTTAACTAAAATAATCTTTGGCTTCGAAGAGATATGTGGCGGAAGATGGGGGAAAACCTTTTTCCCGCTTTCTTATTTTATTTTTTTTTTGTTTTAGTATGGATTAATTAATTTTTTGCACTAATAAGGCTTGCATTTGGTCCTCAATTGCGTTCGAAAAAAATCGCACCAAACTTTGTCAAGTTGCGACATCTGACTTTTAAGGCACAAGAAAAAAAGACGAGATTCTCCAAATTAAAATACGCGAAAGGAAGCACTCCTTTGTTGGCATCTACGGCCGAAAATATCACAGACAAGGCAGAAGGTACGAGTCTCTAAAAAAAAAATTAAAATCCTGCTATATTTTATAAAGTTACGGACGTTGAACGTCGGAAAAACGTAGCAGTGAATTTGTCGAACCTTAAACTACAGTAGATCCCCAATAACTAAAGGCGCTTTTTTCACAAAACAACTTCTAAACGTGAAATATTAAAAACTCAGTTTTTGAACTTTGACCAGTCGTAATTCATTTGTTTATCGTTGATTAAGAACCAATAAGTTACTAAATCTGCAAGATGATGCACTAATAACGTTAATAACTCTAGTATAGTCAGCAATTGAATAAATTCCAGCACCCTTTAAATTATAAAAAAAATTGCGTTTTTTTCGGCGCGTTGAGAGTAAAAAACAAATGCGAACAAAAATTCGACATTTGAAGTCAGCCTTCTGAGAAAGTAAATAAATTATTGTGAATCGCGCTTAAAACCGAGTGCGCACATTCGAGCTCAAAGTGGCACATTTCCGATCTCGGGAAAATAAAGCGCGCCGCTCCGCGTCGCGCTTCATTTGCCTCCCTCGCTCGGAAATGTGCCACTTTTCGCTCGAATGTGCACATCCTTGTATTCATCTGATTTGTCTATTTTCTTTTAATTAAATATAGTCCAAGAAATTAATAATTGCAATTATCTTTATGTATTTTCGAGTTGAAAAGCATTCATACAAACTTGGTGTTTTTGATAGCAGTGCTGTACTGTAATTTTTGACTAAATATTTTTAAACAGTCGATCATTTATTGTGAATCGAGCTTAAAACCGAGTGTGCACATTCGAGCTCAAAGTGGCACATTCCGATCTCGGGAAAATGTGTCACTTTTCATTCAAATGCGCACATTTTTGTTTTATTGGATTTAAATTATTTAGAAAGTAAATTAATTTTTTTTGAATCATGCTTAAAATCGAATGTGCACATTCGAGCTCAAAGTGGCACATTCCGATCTCGGCAAATGTGTCACTTTTCATTCAAATGCGCACATTTTTGTTTTCTTCGATTTAAATTATTTAGAAATTAAATTAATTTTTGTGAATCATGTTTAAAATCGAGTGTGCACATTCGAGCTCAAAGTGGCACATTCCGATCTCGGGAAAATAAAGCGCGCCGCTCCGCGTCGCGCTTCATTTGCTTCCCTCGCTCGGAAATGTGCCACTTTTCGCTCGAATGTGCACATCCTTGTATTTATTAAATTTATTTATATTAATTTCGGCACGTGGCCATGTTTAATTTAATTACTCCAAAGAAGTATACCTTCAACGCGCGAACATAAGTACACGTATCGTTTTTTTTTTCAATATATATTCTAAATTCATTTAATTTTAAAATATTTGATATTTCTAAGATTAATTCTACGTAAATCATTAAAAGACCAATAAAATTAATCGTAATTATAGGTAAAACAGATCGGCTGAATGACTGAACTAACAATAAGTACTCAATTTTGAACGCAACCTAACCTCAAATGTCAATATTGCCAATCTCAAAATTTCTTGTGTTTGATAAAAAATAAATTATTTATTTATCTTAACTTAATATAGACTCCAGAGCTGTTTAGCAGTGACAATCATTTGTTGAATATTGCTAAAAGTAATAAAAAACGCGTTTTTAAACAAAATAATAAAGTAAAATAAATAATACTTTATTTTGGTACAATGTACCTTTTCCCCCTAGCTTTA
This sequence comes from Sinopyrophorus schimmeli, assembly GCA_036325965.1. NCBI lineage: Eukaryota > Metazoa > Arthropoda > Insecta > Coleoptera > Elateridae > Sinopyrophorus > Sinopyrophorus schimmeli. The sequence goes on from JARFIZ010000202.1 coordinate 2,355,903, forward strand.
AAAACTAACATACTTTATTAGCTCAAATAGACGGTGGCAACCCTGTGCAGCTAGTGCAGTCGGTTGCCCAAATTATTTCAAAAAAAAACCTATTATTAAACCTTGACAAAAACTACCCTAAAACAAAAAAAAAAATATTTTGAATTATTTTCAAATTTTACATAAAACGCAAAAGCTTCCAAATATTCGGGAGCGACTGTAAACGAATCGAAGGAGATGCCCGAAATTCGAAAGAAAGTTGGGGGCACAAATCAATTTCGACGTGCAATTATTCAGTTACGGTTTGCTCGGTTTCTGTAATTTATAACTTATCGGGGCATAACGTTCTTAATATTAAATTTCACCTTACTTTAACACTTCGAAAGCAAATAAAAACGTTTAAAGCGCCTCTGCAGAAAAAAAAATTGTGCAGACCAATTTCCGCCTTGTAATTATAAACCGAGTTTTCAACATTTCAAACTATTTCGCTTACGTACTCTTTTTGCAACTATTTGAATTAAATTAATTTATATTGCGTTTTTACTGCGAAGTGAAAGATGTGCCATAAGAACTTTTCGTGGCAAAATAAAAGTCGCTTCATCCTAACCCCCCCTTTCAAAACGATTTAAATAACTTTTTAGTAGAAAAGAGCAAACGTAAACAAAAGATCAAAAAAACAAGAGATTGTAATTAAAAATTTTAAACGAATCTCCGAAAGGGTCGTCGTGGTGGCAGATTTTTTTTTTTTTTAAGGTCTTTAAAAAACTTCCGGGGCCTTCTAATCAGTTTTTCGATAAAAAAAAACAGTAAAGGGGTGCTCGTTAATGATCTTCAACCGAAAAAAAAGTAGGATAATTATTCAGGAGCTGATTATCAAAAGCTTTTTTGTAGATAAATGAACAGTAACCGATATTAATTTTAACTCTTTGTTAATATTTGGATTCGTCGAAGTCGACATAACAAATCAATCAAAACTCGTCCACTGAAAAGCAAGAGGGATTTTCAATAAACGAAAGATCGAATTACGTCTGTTTTAGTTCGCCGAAGTTTTCCTAATTTCTTTCCGACTTCTTTTATTTGACGAAATATTTTAATACACAAATCCCTCGACACTTCGCAGTTGAAAGGCACGAATAAAAATAACAAAGAGAAGAAGAAAAGACAGAATCCATTTTAAGAACATCCGAATTAAAATTACTTCTTAAGATCTTATAAAAACTAGATTCCATTGGGTCGGCGAGAAACTCATTTCGGATTTCACAAATCGACGGAGGTACCTTTTTTTTTAATCGCTTCGATCAATGTTATAATTCTTTCCGTTTGACAGTTGGCAGTAGCGACTTTTAACTTACTTGGTATTTGGTTTAGATTTGTTAGTTCAATGTCAAATTTAACGTGGAACGCAAAAACGAACAATTTCGTCATACAGTACTGCCTCTGCATATTACAAGGACTTGGAAACTTCGTAAAATGCTGAGAAGGAGTATAACAATTAGTTTCGGTCGTGCCTTAGGTCAATAAAGGTATTGATGTGAAGGTTTGTAAGTGTGCATGTGAAAAATGGTAAACGCAGGGGGTGCGCGCACTCTATGATTTTAGATGGGCACTAATTTTGTTTCCTCGGTCTGACTTTGCAATACCCACTTAATAGTATAATACCACATTTTCTAGATTTTTAATTATTTTACGTTTCCCACGTTATTAAAGTAGTTTTCAACAACAGGTTCTCAAAAAAGTTGGAATGAAATTGGCAAAAGTCGTATATTGTTGATTCTTTCTGGACTGCATTTGGCGGGTTTGGTAGCCGAAATAGTTCTTTTCATCGTTGTTCAAACTTGTCGCCAATTCCTTGAATTTCAACATTTATTTCAAAAATTGTAAGTGAATCTGACTTTATGGTTTTCATAATCATTTCTAATGAAAACATTACGTTTCCTACAAAAGACAAGTAGCTCAAAATCTTTTCCCTACTTGATCAGATGCTAAAATGTTTTCTATCATTTGGGGACATTCGTTTCCAATCTCCTGCAAATACGGGACATGGTCTGTCCCGGCGGGACATTGAAATTTATGCAAGAAATACGACACAGTTGGCAATGCAAGTTCCACATGACTCTAACACAACAAAATCAATCCTTTTTTAAAACCAATCATCACTGGTAATGAAAATGGGTTGTCTACAATAACATTAATCGAAAACGACCATGGTCCAAGCGTGATGAACCAATACAAGCCACGCCAAAAGCAGAATTGCATCAAAAACTATTATGGTTTCAGTTTGGTGGAATTATGAAGATGTTCCGTATTTTGGACTTCTTCAAAGGAGCCAAACGATCAATTCAGATGTTTGCTGTCAACAACTGATGAAATTGGAGAAAGCAGTCAAAGATAAACGCCCAGAATTGGCTAATCGTAAAGGGATTATGTTTAACCATGACAACGCTCGACCTCTCACATCTTGAGCGACTCGTCAAAAATTAGTGGCGCTTGGTTGGGAACTGATGTCACATCCACCATATAGCCCTGACATTGCACCATCAAATTACGGTTTATTTCAATCTTTACAAGTCTTTCAATAATGAAAATTTCACTAACGATGATGATCTAAAATCGCACTTGGTTCAGTTTTTTTGCTGATAAGGACCAAGAGTTCTACGAAACGTGGAATCATGAATTTGCCGAAAAGATGGCAAAGGGTCATTAAACAAAATGTTATTGCAAAGTAAAAAACCGAAATTACTTTCTTGCCAACTTGATTTTTACTTTTTCAAAGTCAAGAAAAATTCTACCGCACAGTCAACACTAAAATTTCTAATCCAATAAAAAAAAACATTAGTACTTAAATTCCTCACAAACGTTTCGGCTTTAAAAGAGCGTAAAACCGCAAATTTCTCGACTTAAAAATCCATTAATTCGCCATAAAAAATTAACAACAAACTGAAACGCAACAAACGCAGGAAACGAAACGTAAATAACCGCGACATTTTATCAACACAAACACCGCATTTTCTTAAGGTGCCGGAAATGCGATAAGAAAATAAACACCGCGAGTAAATCGAGTACATTTTTATCAAAAAAAATGTACAAAAGTGCTTTCTTATCCGCGTTTGTAACGTCTTTTCATAACAACAACGGTATCGCGACATTTAAACCAACAGCGGGCCGATATCCGACGCTTTAGCAAAATCAAATTAAGTCCACCCTCAGACTAAATAATTAACGAAAATTCGGGGAAAGGGTCCTCCTCCTCTCCCAGTCGCTTCATACAAGGGCAGACAATTATATCGATTCCTTTTTACCTAACACTTTCAATTCTAATTGGCGACTCTCCGCCGCGCGCTGGAAATCCGAAAATTTTCTACCCCCAAAGAACATAAAAAAAGTTCGCATTGCTCGTCGACATCTGTTAATTGTTTTTTTCGGTGTTCTTTGTTAATTAAAATAGATAAATTGAAAGATGACGGATTAGATTGGCGGAAAAAGAAATTTTCGCAAGAATGCGGAGAACTATGCAAATAGGATTAAAGTTAAATCTGCTTAAAAGAGAAGGAGAAAATACATCTTCGGGTAATCAGAAATCCCTCAAGCACATCAAATCATGTCAACGCTTTGGAAACCAACCAACCATATCGGGAATAATTTCAGAGTCCTCGACTTTGAGCGATTTTGAAAGAATACATAACGAAGAAAGGGGATGGGAAATTCGTTTGCCCCCCGAAAAAAAAGTGCACAAATCTCTAGAATTAATTTTTGAAGTTGTACTTCTTTTGGCGCGCGTTGAAAGCAAAAATTTTAGAAGGAAACGGATGTTGCGCGCGCACGTCTATCGCAAATTCGACGGTTGAAGTTAGCCACACAAGAAAGTAAATTCATTATTGTGAACCGTGCTTAAAACCGAGTGTGCGCATTCGAGCTCAAAGTGGCACATTCCGATCTCGGGAAAATGAAGCGCGCCGCTCCGCGTCGCGCTTCATTTGCCTCCCTCGCTCGGAAATGTGCCACTTTTCGCTCGAATGCGCACATCTTTGTACTTACTAGATTTGTCTACTTTATCCTTAACTCTTTCAAAGAAAAAAAATAATTTATTTTGATAAATATCGATTTTATGTTGGAAAAATGTATTTACCATAGCAATGAGTGGAAGAGAGCGAAAAGATACGAAAATCTCGTCAGTGGGAGTGAGAGGAAACGATTAAAATTATTCAACTGCTTTTTCGTCTAATTTATTGGTCTAAATTATTGTCAATCGTGCTTATAACCGAGTGTGCACATTCGAGCTCAAAGTGGCACATTCCGATCTCGGGAAAATGAAGCGCGCCGCTCCGCGTCGCGCTTCATTTGCTTCCCTCGCTCGGAAATGTGCCACTTTTCGCTCGAATGCGCACATCCTCCTATTTATTGAATTTGTTTATATTAACGCAACATAACACGTGATTATATCGAAGTTAGTTCCGCCAAAGAAGTATAACTTCTAACGCGCGTACATAAATACACGCACAAGTTTTTTTTAATAATGTTATTATTTTTGACTTTGTCAATTTGAGTAAAAAGCAACCTGTCTAATGTTTTTCTCGTCTCAATTTTTTTTAAATATTTTATATTATGCGAGCAATTTTGAGTTATTACATTTTTTAAAATGTTTCTGTTAAGTAAATTGCCATTTTCATACATTGGCGTTGACTGACTTCTTCATAACTACAAAATTCAATTAATTTTTTTGAGGCTTTTCAAGACTTTATTAAAATCGAATTCGGTTAGGTAGGTTTTTTAAAACAAAAAACCCTAAATAGATTTTAAAATAAAGGAAGTAGGTAGGAAAACAGTAGAAAGCCACGCGATTTGAACAAAAAATGATAATCAACAAAAAACAATTCCAAATACCGGGTGTTATCACTTCTGCCCCCCACCAAGCCCAATTTTGTCCGAGTCGGCTTAATTGTGACTGGTCAAAATGTATTTCTCCAAAATGGATCACGTATATTTAGTTATCCCGGAAATAATAATAATAAATATAAATTTCTGACTTATTTACTGTCAAAACTCAAAAATTTGTTGCACAACAACCTGTTATTAACGCGAAACACATAAAATAACTATGAAAAATCTCTAAACTACGGAGCTCCACTTTTAAGTTGGTATTGCAAAGCGAACAAAATTGGCTCCCACCTAAAAACAACGAGTGCTCATCCTCTCTCCAAATAAACAATTTTATCACATTGGCGTCGATTCGCTTCATTATAACTTCAAAATTGAATTGATTTTTTTGAGGCTTTTAAAATTATTAAAATCAAATTCGGTTTTTTAACCCAATTGGGTTTTTTTAAATAAAAAACACCAATAGATTTTAAAAAAAGGAAGTTGGTAGGAAAAGAGTAGGAAGCCATTCGATTTGAACAAAAAAGATAATCTACAAAAAATAATTCAGAGGATGATCACTTCTACCCCCCACCGTGCCCAATTTTGTCCGAGTCGGTTTAACTGTGACTGATCAAAATGTATTTCTCTAAAATTGATCGCGTAAATTTAGTTATCCTAGAAATAATAATAAATAAAAATTTTATTGCTGTACATTTTCTGAAAAGAGTGGTGAGCTTTTTGTTGTTCGCACAAAACAAAAGAATTGGAGGCTTCCAATTGTTTTTTTGTCGCACTAAATTATGTACAAAAAGGTGGAAAGTGTTAATTTTTTTAATGCCATAAAAACGCAATATAAATTATAAGCGACGTATTCTACAAACTTTGTACATTTATAATTTTACGAAGATTTAATTTTGTTAAATTTAATTAAAAGTTAAAATTATCTAAATTGGTGTTATTTTAATTTTTCGAGAACTATATACAACAAAATAAATAAATGGTCGTTGTGGGATTTTTACAAACTCCCAAAAATTACACCAAGTCCTAAATTTTTTCTCTAAAAAGGCAAAAAAAAAGGAAAAATATAAGTCGGCAAAACTTTTTTTTTTAAATCCTTTAAAGAACCCATCCAACATTTTCGAAATTAAAGTCTAGAGCGACTAAACTAAAATAAATTATTTAAAATTTTTGCTTGACGTTAATTCGCGAACAAAAAATTTAATAACGAACACAATCAAAAACAACTCCTTTTTAATAATTCCAAAATTCATCCAACGCCCACTCTCTTCTACAATGAGCTTTAACTCATATTAATTGAATGCTCGGAAAAAACTAAACAGATCTAAATTCTATCAACATTTTTTTTACATAATCTTTCGAAGAACAAGAATAAGGTTTGAGTCCACAAAAAATTACTCAAAATCGTAATAAACTTTGTTTGCTAACAAAAATAAAGATGGCTTAGAAATTTAAGCTGACAGCGGTCTACTTTTTTGAACTTTCATCTGTGTATCAACTTGTTCTAATTTTTCCAGTTTTCTCTCGGAAAATTAAATTGTGACAGTGCCAGATTAAGTATAAGTTTTATGTCAATTTTCCAAATACGTAATTTTTAATTAAAATTATTTAAAAAAAAATATTTATCGGGAGTTATGCTTAATATTTTTTGATGAAAGGATGCACTAAAAAATTACGCTTTCGATTTACAAGATTGTTTTTCCGAAACCAATCTACCGCGTAAATCGGAAAATAAGTGCCCAGTGGGGCGGCGTCAAGATTAGATTTTTTTAAGGGAGACGTAGTAACATAAAGTTTGCAAAGCAACGACCTATACCCTTAATCCGGCACTGAACCTTGACAAATTCTACCCTTTCGGATTGTGTGAATTTTTTAAATTTATTCTTCGACATCTGATCAAAGCTCGAAGTCATGGGCAAGTAAATAAAATACGTACAAATTCACTGCTACGATTTGTTATGGAAGAAAATAAGTTCTTAAATGACCGTCCAATGTGTGCTTTTAGGGATTAATTAAAGACATTAAACTGTCAATTATTGAAACGACCTTACAATACCCCGTTTGTGGTGCAAAAGTCATTTTGGTTCGACTAATGCCATGCACTGTTATAAAACCGATCACCAGCAATCAGCCGATCAATAGAAATTAATAGATTTTTATATCTTACGTCGATTATACACTTCTGCCAACGTAAAAAAAATAGTTCGAAACTTTGCTCGCAATTACATAACGAACACGTTTATATATTTAAATACTAATTGGATTTTGCTTCTTGTTTTTTTTTTCGTAAATGATTTAAATAAAACTAATTAAAGTGATCTCAAGGCCAAAGTCAAGGTGTCTTCATTTTATTACTCGAATCAAAATTTTGATTATTAATACTGTTTCGGTTCCGATTAAATATTTTCGATTATAAAGCCGAAATGACAGCGACTGATTAACAAATTGCAACAATCCGTTGTGTATTGTTGTAAATGACAATGGGAAGCTTTTTGCGAACAAAAACAATGCTTTTCAAAGATAAAACCGAGCTAAAGGTAACAAATTGTTTACTTTTAAAAGAAACCTTTAATGCTGCCACTAATCTACTTTTTTGTGCAACAGCAAATAAAGCAAGTCCCCAAAAAAACGCAAACGCAAAATTACGGAGCCCCCAATTGAAAAAATGCATTCGCTCATTAGCTTAACGAGAATTACGCAGAAAGAAACAATTTTCAACTTTCCAAATATGAAAAATGAATTAATGGTGAACGCCTTAGTCATCGGTTCATTACAGGAAATAATGTGCCACGAATATTTTTAAATTAAATAATAAAAACACACATCGGACGAAAGGTTAAGGGGGAAGGCAAATGTGTGAATCGAAAAGAAATAGATAATTGTAGGAAAACACCCACCTAATAAATTTTTTAACGAAGTCGTCGAAAATCCACAATAATCATTTAAAAAAAAAACCAACACAAATAAAATAGCACAAAAATGTAACTCAAATTGTTAAAAATCCACCCCGTAAAATTAGTGCGAACAACCCTGCAGAGTTCCGTTTACGAATAATAACAAATACCGACATCGGAGCAACATTTCGCGGTCTGTCCACCCCAAAGGTTTGCGCAGAACTGGAGGGTCTAAGTACGGCACTCGAGTTTCCCCTCTCCTTCGAAGAGAAGAGAAGAAAATGCGGCGGTCACCGCACTTACCTGTGCACTCTTCGTGTGCACTAGGTAGGAACCGACTCATAAGACACCTTTTAAACAATTTATCGACAATCATTCAAGACGCAAACATCCCCAAATCTAATATGTCGCACCCCCTGGTAGCTGACGGGAAAATGGAAAATCAGCAAACTGAGAGCCCTAACAAATTTTCTATGGAAAATAAGACGTAACAAAAAAACTACCCCAAATCTTTCAAACTACAGTAAAACTTCGCTAGTATGAACCTGTTTGTTTGGTTGAAACGAGATTCGTGTAAAAAAAAATCATATTAGACCTAAATATGAAGTAATTTTAGATTTCTGAAAATTTCCCAACAATTCGACATTAACGACTTTATTAAAAACGTTTTGGGTTTTTTGAATTAATAAAATATTTATTTTTTTTACATTTCGGTTTAGGAGATATGTTTGTTTACATTTGATGTTTTTTTCGTGGAGAGGTATTGTGTAAAGATTCGTCTTATCGGGGTAGTTTTTCATTTTAGATAGTAAAAATATTTTAATAAAAATTTTCACACTATGGAAGGTTCATATAAAAGGGAAGGTTTTCCATATATTATATACGAGTGTGTTTTGTTTTATTCAAAGTGTTCATTTTGGAGAGACGTTCGTACTAGCAAACTTTTACTGCAATTAGTATCGATTCTAAATAAACAATATTTTCTCGTAATTTACGCCTACTACTAATTTTTTTTTGCGTTGCCGCTTAGAATATATGTTTATTTATAATTAAAGTTTTTTCATAAAAAGACGCTGCGTAAAGGGTTCGTTTTAGCAAATAGTTTTCCATTGTACATAGTAAGTTTTAATATAAGTGTTCATAGTATCGAGGGTTCATTTTAGGCTGTTCTCATAAATGGGAACTTTCTCATGTACAGTATGTTGGGGCAAACAAAGTCTCTAAAAGGACGTAACTTGGTATCGCTGTCTTTCTACGGTACACTCGCAGTAAAAATCAACTTGATGGCGAATTTAAAAATGTCATAAATTCCATATTTGTCTTTAACAGAGGTTCTTATAGCAAGTTTTATGAATATGATAATTGTTATTAATTACACTACAAAATATATGAATAAAAATGTTTGCACTAAACCGAGTTAATAACAATAATTTAAAAATTGTGTAGTTCAATCACAGTAACAGCTTTTAACAGTGTGTATACCAATGTCAATTCTGTTGTTCTGATTAGAAGTAGATTTTACCGTGACAATTTTTTTAGTTTAGTTCACATATTTTCCGACGTTTTTGTTTGCTCCGACATACTGTATTCTATATAAGTGATTTTTTTTATGGGAATTGTTCATATTGGCGAGGTGTTCGTACTAGTAAAATTTTGTAATTGATATGGATTCTAAATAATATATACTTCCTCAAAATTTAGGTGTTCTACTAAATATTTTTTTACGTTGCCGTTTAGAAAATATGTTTGTTCATAGATTTCACTTAACTTTAACGGGGTAGTTATGCTTAACTTAACATAGTAAACGTTTTAATAAAAAAATTTATACTATGAAGGATTCACATAAAAGAGGACACTTTTCCATGTATGCTGTACGCGCGAATTTTGTTTTATTAAAAGTATTCATATTGGAAAAACGTTCATACTAACGAAGTTTCACTGTAATTAACATTGATTATACATAAGACATACTTTCTTAGATTATTTTTTTTAAATTTCTGATACATAAAAAATTACCAATGAAAAAATATAAATCGGATAATTGATATTATATAAAAGTAAGTGTGATAAAAAATTAAATTTTTGATCAATTATATACCAATGTTGTGTTAGATAAATGCCTTTTTGCAAATCAGTGTTAGATTTTACAAAAAAATAATTAATTTTTATATTTAGAAATAATTATAATAAGTTCAGTGTTGAAAGTATTGTTTCAGAATTTCTCAATGTAAATTATGTTATAGAAAATCTTTAGATTTAAGTCTAGTTTCTTTCTTTCTTCAAAGTTTTCGCCCTTTGGGAAGGCTAAAATGTAAGTTTTAAAATAATCCTCCTCCGTCGGGACATAAGTTTAAATATTTTTTTTTAATTTGAAAAAAAAACGTAATTACCAAATATAAAATTCTAATCTGATTTTAAATTCAAAAATACCTCAATAATATCGCAAATAAAAACATTTTAGCAAAACGGATCTACAATTTTTTCTTACATTTTTAATATTTTTTTCTACTCAGAATCTTGAAATTAAAGTACAAAATAAATTATTTTCGAAACTTTAAGCAAAAGGCGATAAAAATTATTTAAAAGACCTTGCACTTTTTAATCTCCCGTAAGTTACAGCCCTAACTTGACGAAAGCTACGACAAAAATTTATCCACCCTCATTTCTACAACCCCAAATATCGCATCTTAAGGCTATCATCGAATAACCACCCACCAAATATATTCAATCCCTAAAATTCAACGAACCTGTTCAAAAAATTAAATAGTTCCCCTAAGGCGACCCTTCAGACCTTTCTAAATCCGCGAATTCAAATAAAAATTCATTTAAATAAAAATACAAGTACTCAATCTTTAAAGTGCACACTTTATATCTTATAATCAGGTTTAAAGAAGAAACCAAGTAAAACTCAGGATTAAAAAATAACAAGCCTTATTTTAATGACTAAATCATTAAAAAAATCGTCTTAATTAAAATTCCCGTTTCCAATCAATTCGATAATTTATTTAATTAGAATGGTAGACACTTTTTATATGGGGGGGTTATTTTTTACGTATCGCTTTGTACGTGCTATTTAACACGTTTGGTACGAAATAAATTAAATAATTATATAAGAAGCAGAAATTCGTATAAAAACGTAAAAAGACCGCAACGCATTTAGCCCTAAGATAGAAAAGCGAACCTTTCACAAGAAAGTCGCAACTTAAAAGAATAATAAGACTTATGCAAATCAAAAAATTGATCTCTAAAAACGTAAAGCCGCAAATGTGGTTTTTTCGAAAGATTTCACTTCGTATACGTGCGTAAATGTCTGAAGAATGGACCACCTCTATTCTATTCTTTAAACGAAATTTTTTGATAACTTTTTGCCGCCGGTATTTATCAACCCTTCTTACACAGAGCTTCTTCTTTAATTAGCGTCGCATTATGCTTCGTTTTTTTTTGTTGCCATCCCAGATGTTCATAATTTTGTGTAACTAAATCCTTTTAATTATGTAAGACGCATTTAAAAATAACAGACACTTTGTGTTTATTTCTTAAACGACATTTGGAGAAAAAAAATTGTGAGAAAATTCCGACGCGTCTCCTTTTTTTTAAGCTTTGGACGTTTTAAATTACCGACCAAGTTTAACCAGGAAAAGCTTGAAAATTTGCTTACGATAAACTTCAACAAAACACCCACCAAAAAATTCAGGTAAATAATTGCTTTTTGGCGAATGCTTAATTTCAATCGGTTTCAATCTAAATCAAAACCTGTTTTGATTAGAAATAAAAATGGATCGTTAGTAATATGTAAAAGAAAAAAAAATTGTAAACGAGCACATTAAAGATATTCGTTTTTTTTTGGCGTAGAATAAACATTTTCCAAAATAAAATATGGCGAATAAATTACAGTAAAGTCTCTCGTGGCGACCACCTCTAAAAGCGGGCAGTATGTTTCACAACAGATAGAACGTAATTTAATTCTTATAAATTTCTCTCTAAGGCGACCACTCTCTAATCCGACCGCGACCGTTAACTTTTCAAGTTTAAATAATTTTGATAAGCAGACGTTCGCGCATTTAAAGGTTACGGATCGGTTAGAGAGTGGTCGCATTAGAGAAAAATTTATAAGAGGAATTAAATTAGATTATTTACTTAAATATCTTATTGATTTTTATTACCTACTACCAAATGACTCATCGTAATAGAAAGATTATTTATTAATGTTTGCATAGTAGTGGTCTGATTTTGGCACAGCATAATCTTTAATTTTATTTTTGAGTTTAAACATCAAGGGTCGGTGTGTTGTACCTCGGTCACTGTCAAAACATTGTACCTTGACCCTAAGATCAACGTGCAATAAATAAAAATTTAGATATAACTTTGTTATAAATTCTTATTTTTTTTCATTTTGTTTCAGATAATATGCCTCGCAAGTCTAACGAAAAATTTAAATTTTTGCAAAGTTAACCATTAAGTATGTGAAATTTTAGTATACGAGAAAAGTTTAGTTAATTTTTGAAACAATTTTAGTGTCATCTCAAAGAAGAACATTAGTAGGTCTTATAATCCAAAAATAAATATATAATTTTTATAGAAAAATGAGATTTATTCTGCTTAATGTAAATAGAGCCAAGGTACATCACCTCTGTTGTACCTAGGCCATAGATCCACTAATTTTTAAATCTTATAGCAATTTGAGTAAACTGTTGGTAATGCTTTCAAATATTTTATGAATACCTTATTAGTGCCCCACTACGATGCAATTCATTATATCAACAAATTGTTACATACACCTATAATTTAAAAAAAAATTACAAGTGAAAAAAGGGCCAGGTACAACGAGTTCCCCTACTCTATTTATAATAATTTTGATTTAATAACAATATGATTCTGATAAATAATAACTGCATTTAATCTAATATAGCAGTGTTTTCCAACGTGGGTCCCACGCCCCACATGGGAGCAATTTAAAGGTTTAGGGGGGCACTATCATTATTCAATTTGAAAACGTACTTGATTTTTAGTTATCTACCTTAGGATGGAGCGAAAAAATTTTTTTTCTTAGCCTGGGACTAAAATTTGTGGCTTATAAAAAATAAACATTTTTGAACAAAAAAATTTTTTACTCAACATCTTGAGGTGGCCCACTCATTTTTTTTATTAATGTCAAGCTAAAATTCTTTTTAAACAAAAAAAAAAGTGTTCCAGAAGCTGTGAAGTGTCCTCTTTCTTGCCCATTAACAATTATTAACTTAAAAAAATTTTCTATCGCCATTATTGCAGTTTTCATAAAAATAACGAAACAATAACATACTTTTCTTAGGCATTAAAGTGAATTTTGAGTTAGAAACGATCAAAGTTTTTCATTTTTAGATAAATTTGAAGATTACAACCAAATAAAAAATTTTTTTCAAAAGAATTTTAACTTGAATTTAATTTAAAAAATCAGTGGGCCACCTCAAGATGTTGAGTAAATAATTTTTTTTTTCAAAAATTTTTATTTTTTATAAGCTACAAATTCTAGCCCCAGGTTAAGAAAAAAATTTTTTTCGCTCCACCCTAATCTACCTATTTTATGTGTTGAAAATTTATTTACTGTTCTTTTCTTAATAATTTCATAGTGATTTCTTTCTAAAACCTAAATCTTGCGTCTTGAGCAAGATATAATTAGGCTTCATATATATAATAATTCAATTTTTAAATACAAAATTAAAAAATTTGGTGCGTGTACTTATGTACGCGCATTAGAACTTATACTTCTTTGGTGTAACTAAATTAAATATAACCACGTGCAAAGATAAGTTCAATAAATTCGAGAATGTGCGCGTTCGAGCGAAAAGTGGCACATTTCCGAGCGAGGGAAGCAAATGAAGCGCGACGCGGAGCGGCGCGCTTCATTTTCCCGAGATCGGAATGTGCCACTTTGAGCTCGAACGTGCACACTCGGTTTTAAGCCTCATTCACAAGTATTAATTTACTTTCTTATTTCAACTGACGAATTTTCGTTAGCAGTGCTAATATTTTACTCTCAGAACACCAAAAGAAGTATAACCTCAAAAATATTTATGTTACATAGGGGGGCATTTAAATTTTAGAATGACTTAGGTGGGGCATGTTAAAAAGTTTGGGAAACACTGTAATACAGTATTCGTTATTATATTTACTTTATCTATCTTTGTCTTCCTCTAAAAAAAAACAATTTCAACAAGAACCGACGCCGGTCGTGTTAGTGCGGTTTCAGTGTATATAAAATAATTCGAGCGGACGCGACAATTTCGAAAATAATTTCTCGGACGCGAAATTTCATAATAAATGTTCGGATAATTTATCTTTCGTGAACGCACAAAAGCCTAACCCTTTCCTTTGCCAAATTGCATGGAAAACGGCGCAAAATTAAGGAACACGCACGATATTTCATAGATTTTAAATTGCAAACTGCAATTCTTGACGTTCCCTAATTTGTTTACAGTTACAAGCCAATAACGTTTAATTTGAACAGTTTAAACGCAATTTTCAAAATACTTCGACGTCGGACAAATGCGACACCCAACCCTTATACAGAGCGCCAACGATATTACTCATCATTTATCTCGGTCGGCAAAAATCGCACGCACGATTACCGATTTAATAAAAATTTACATCCCTGGCACACTAGTTAATTTATGACGTAGTCACAGTAACAAATTTAATTGACCAATCAATGTGCTCACTTAGTGCGCCCAACTTAAAGTTCTTGCAAGGGGGGGCAACTTAAAGCAAAAAAATTACGTACCTTTACGAAAAGTAAGGAATCGCTTTAAAAAATCTCAAACACTCACCTGAAACAAAAAGAAAACACGTTAGAAACTTTCGGCAACAATAAACAGACAAAAATTAAACATTAAAACACACACCATTTTTTTTTCCTATAATTATTGCAAAACTTCTAACATTACATTAGATAATACAATTAAAAATTTTCATAATTGCATTAATTTAGATGCAGCCAAGAGCTCAAATTACCGGGCCCCAAACATTCCCCTTAATTAATATCAGAAAAATTAAAACTTTCCTTAAAAATTTCGAACAAATAATTAAAACAAAAACTTTCTAACGACTTCAAATAATTTATAATTAATGTAAGCGATTATTCGTTTATTTATTTTTAATGGTACAGATTCCTGGTGGATGCGTTCCATATTTTTATGGGGCTAAAAGCGCGGAGCGGCCTCAAAGGTCGTCTTCCATTATTACGTAAAATAAAACTAATGCTTGAAGTCGTGTGTGACATATAAGCAAAGGTATCCTCATTAGATGAACAATCCCTAAGGGTTGCTGTTATTTCTGTTGTTCTACACCCTTATAATTTGCTTCGGGGCTAAAACTACCAAACTAGGAGGAAGCACGTAGAAAAACAGAGTAAATTTTTAAGCGTAAGCTTTCTCTATATTGAAAATAACGATGCGCCCTGTCTTCTTTATTTTTATTTTTCGAAAATAGAAAATTATTAACTAAATCAATCGAACCGAAGAAAAATCCCATAAATTTTTATGGCCAACATATTGGTTGTTTCTTATTAAATTAATTTCAGCATGAACTTTTATTAAGTTAATAAAAAAGAAACCAAAATTAATTTCGTCAACAAAAATTTGCAAAAAAAAAATAAAAAATCAAATCAAAACTACCTCCTGTTCCATTTTATTTACATCGGGACCTGCTTAAACATATTTAACCACAAACTACTAGATTACAACGGAAATAGTTACAATACAATTAAAAGAAACGATTAGGGCGCAATTAAAAATCGATTAACGATTGATATCGTTCGAACCTTTGAATTGTCGAAAGAAAATTTCGAAGTGTGCGCCGCTTACAAATATTCCTTTGTAGCTCAAAGAAGCTTACAATAAAATACATCAAACAACCCCCCATTACCCTTAACTTTGACTAATGATGCGTTAAAAGATGTGGCTTTTAAGTGGACGACCGAGTTTATTATAAAAAAATTGCATTCTTTGAGATTTTTCTCGAATACAACTCGGAAACATTTTTAAGCACTTCACTTTTCAAAAAAAAAATAATAATAATAATAATAAACCCCCCCCAATTAAAATCACTTAAAAGCGTCCCAAGTGTTCGATAAAATAAATAAAAATGTTGCGTAAAGGACGGTTCACAACCGAACCGTTTCTTTTCGTTTCTCACGGAATGTTAAAAGTAACTGCGTTAAAAATCGATTATTATTCGATAAATAAAATTAAAGCGTATACAGAAGACCACTTTCTAACAATATTTTCTTAAAAAATATTGGCTTTGTTATTGCACGCGTTCACAACTAATGGAAAGTACACAGTTTTTCAGAGAAATACAAAGACTTATTCTCTTCGCCAAATTAACCCGAGTTATTTTTAACAAAATAAATAGAGAAACCTGGCCTTAGAACAGAAAAAAACACGGTTTTTTGAGTGCATCGGGTAATAGAGAGGAAAAAATAGTTAAACTACAGCTCTTCGAACTAATAACAATAATTAGCAAACTAATCACTTGGCTGCACGTGAAAATATCGATCTGAATTTCCGTGCTAAAAATAAAATCACTTCGAAGCTAATTTCGAGTTTGTAGTTTAATTTTGCGCCCTTTAAATGCGAACTTGAGCGCCGCTTAACAAAAAAATTATGGTGCGCGTTGGAAGTTATACTTCTTTGGCGTAGTTTAATTAAATATAACAACGTGCTATGTTTCCCGAGATCGGAATTTGCCACTTGGAGCTCGAATGTGCGCACTCAGCTGTAAGCACGATTCACAATACAGTAAAACCTCGATATAACAAACTCATTGGCGGAATTTTTTGTCCGTTATATCCGAAGTCCGTTAAATAAAGGTCCGTTATATCGAGGTTTTACTGTAATTAATTTATTTTCTAAATAATTTTAATAAAAAGTTATGAACCTCTATTTGGACCAGAAATACCAAATATCGGATTTAGTTTTTTTAAACAGTTATTTTAGAAAAATAAAGTTACAACTTTTTCCGAATGGAAAAATCTGGATTTAAGTTTTTGATTTAATAGAAACGTAATTAATATAAAAAAATACAATAAATACGAGGATGTGCACATCGTTGTGGAACTAAATTAAATATCTATAACCACTAGGGTGGCGCAAAAAACCGACTATTTTTTTTTGAGTCTCGAGTGAAAAAATGTTAGTTTTTGATGTTTTAAGTGATACCTCCACCGGACAGCTCAAAAAAAAATTTAAGAGGTCGCTCAAAATTTTTTAAAATTTCAAAAACCATCAAAAATCTATTTTTTTTTAATTTTTTTTCTCGTTACAGTATAATTTTATAGACAAACAAAAAATAAGTTTCTGAAAGTTTCAATTTCAATTTAAATTTGAGTTTTAAAAGGTCGCTCAGAATTTTTTTTTATTTATTAGTGCATCACTTTGGATTTTTTCGAGCGACATTTTAATATTCAAATTAAAATTTCATACATTTTTTTTTCTATTATTTAGTAAAATAATCAACAAAAATTCACCACGAGATGAACTAAAAATGAAACAAATGACAAAAAAACATAATTTTACATAATTATACTGTAACGAAAAAAAAATTCGGTTTTTGACGGTATTAAAATTTTAAAAAATTTTTATCGACCTCTTAAAAATTTTTTTTTGAGCTGTCCTTTGGGGGTAGCTCTTAAAACATCAAAATCTAACATTTTTTCACTCGAGATTCAAAAAAAATAGTCGGTTTTTTTGCGCCACCCTAATAACCACGTATAAAAATTAATATAAATACAACGATGTGCGCATTCGAGCGAAAAGTGGCACATTTCCGAGCGAGGGAAGCAAATGAAGCGCGACGCGGAGCGGCGCGCTTCATTTTCCCGAGATCGAAATGTGCCACTTTGAGCTCGAATGTGCACACTCGGCTATAAGCATGATTCACAATAATTAATTTATTTCCTAAATAAATTTAATAAAAAGTCATGAACCTCTATTTGGACCAGAAAAGACCACATGTCTGATTTAGTTTGTTTTAAACGGTTATTTTAGAAAAATAAAAGTTACAACTTTTTCCGAATAGAAAATCTGGATTTTAAGTTTTTGATTTGATCGAAACATGATGAATATACAAAAATTCAATAAATACGAGGATGTGCACATTCGAGCGAAAAGTGGCACATTTCCGAGCGAGGGAAGCAAATGAAGCGCGACGCGGAGCGGCGCGCTTCATTTTCCCGAGATCGGAATGTGCCACTTTGAGCTCGAATGTGCACACTCGGCTATAAGCATGATTCACAATAATTAATTTATTTCCTAAATAAATTTAATAAAAAGTCATGAACCTCTATTTGGACCAGAAAAGACCACATGTCTGATTTAGTTTGTTTTAAACGGTTATTTTAGAAAAATAAAAGTTACAACTTTTTCCGAATAGAAAATCTGGATTTTAAGTTTTGATTTGATCGAAACATGATGAATATACAAAATTCAATAAATACGAGGATGTGCACATTCGAGGAAAAGGCACATTTCTGAGCGAGGGAGCTAAACGCGACGCGGGGGCGCGTTACGGATCGGAATGTGCCTTGAGACTCGAATTGCTGTTAGCAGTTCACAAGCACTTACTTTCTCATATGGCTTTAAATTAACAATCGTTGCAGCGCACTTTAGTGGCCTGCTAAATTTACCCTAACGCCGAAGAAGTATAAATTTTGATTAATTAATTTACAAAATTTTCAAATAAATTCTGATTTATTCGGTGTATTAATTTAAAGAAATGAAGATATCCGGTTAAAGACAACCCAAATTTTCCAATTTAACATTTTGGGGCGCTTGACACGACCCAATTTCTTATTTACTTGATTATCATACGAATTAAAAAGTTTGTTTTTCATTTATAATTCAAAAAATATAAATTATGTTTGATTATGAATTTTAAAAATTTTTTAGAACTTTTTTATCCTTATTTTTATTATAAAGTTTTCATCCCTAATTCAAAACACGTCGCTAAACCCACAATTTCATTACTTGAAATTTACGAAAACCAACACATAATTACTATAAATACAAACCCCCCTTATTTATTATAAAGGCGTATTAAAAACTTAGAAAATTGTGTCGTGCAACCTTTCCAAAAAGAATACATAAATAAAAAAAACCAAATTATGAATTGGTTAAATTTCGTGTTTCCCTTTTGTTTTTATTTTTTTTTTTTGCAAAAGAGGTGCAAAGTTTTTAACACCGATTTTTTTCAAACCATTTTTAATCGAAAGTGCAAACTTTTTAATTGGTTTTATAACATAGTCATATTCGTGAACTTGATAATAGCTAATTTAACTTTGGATTGCAATTTTCTGAAAAACAGATACAGTCGAACCTCGGTAAGCCGAATTTTTGATAACTCGAACCTGTTTCCCTAGGATTTTCCTATTTCAACGTTAATATTTTTATATCGATAACTCGAATTATTTTTAGTTTCCCTTCAACCTCGACTTATCGCGGTTCGACTGTAATGTATTTAATGAAAAAATTAAAATAAAGATGTGCAGAAACTCTCATAATTTAGTATACAACTTATTGGAAAATATAATTACCAGTAATAAATAGTACGTAATTTGGGCGATTCGACTTGCAAACTGAAGTTACCGAATAAGTATTGAAACTTAATCCACTTATTAAAAGCTCATTTGCAAGTTACGAAAACCACAAACACACGTTTTTAAAAATTTTGTGTTTATAGGTTTATTTATTTGTCGGAGCTAATCCCCGAAATGGCTGAATTGATTTTGACGCGCTTTCATTGACAGCTGAAAGTTTTTGCTGAGAGTAATCTGGGCTACTTTTTATCCAGAAAATATTTAAGATCCCTATGTAAAAATTGAAAACCATAAAAATTAGGGTTAATTGAAGAAACTTATGTTTAGTCCTACACTGTTAAAAATTTTTGTAAATATACTACTTTTTTACTAAGCAATTGCATAGTAAAATTACAAACTCTTGTATTATATTGGAATTTTAACACGCATTTGTTGTAATATTACATTTTGTAATAGCTACAGTACTAAGCAGATTGCAATTTTACAAATTTTTTGTATTCGTCAGATATTTATTGTAATTTTACAATTCTAAGTTGTAGAATTAAATCTAAAGTTTTGTAAAATTCCTATACATATTCGGAATTTAATTTTACCACGATTATCAGTAAAATTACTAACCAATATTTGCAATTACAAATACAAGAGATGATAAAAAAATTACAAATCATTATTTTTCGTTTGAAAATTTTGTTTGCATTTTTACAATATTTCATTCTAGTCATGAACGCTATCTGTTTTTACAATTCTCAATCGTAATTTCGAGTCTACAAGTTTGTAAATTTTTTTTGATTATCTTATTATGATAATATTAATAATGGCTTAGTAAAATTACGAATAATGTATAGTAATATTACTAAGCATAGTTCCAATAAATGATTAGTAATTTTGCGACTGATGATTTGTAATAATTTAAAACTGAGTTGTGATAAGTTGTGTAGTAAAATTACAAGACTAAGTTCCATAATTTCAAAAAGGTGGTGCGTAAAAACTTCCTACAAAAATTTAGTAAAATTACTATGGAAATTTTTAACAGTGTAGGTAGGGTGACCAAACGTCCGGGTTTTCCGGGATTGTCCCGATTTTAGGTACTCTGTCCCGGCGTCCTCAAAAATGTCTTCCGGACGGTCAATTGTCCCGGTTTTACATATTTTACAAATTTCGTATTCGAAAAAAAATAATGCTATTCGTGAGCAAGCAGCTGAAACGTTTATCTCCAAACCAGAAATATTAAAGCAAGCCGGGCCAACCAAAAAATATAAATAAGTGACACATTATTTATAATTTCTAATCGACGATTTATAATTTATTTTGTTTTGCATAAACCATTAGAACATAATAATTATAACCATTTATGTACTTATTACATATAAACACATGTGCATATATTTCTGCGATTTAGATTTAATTGTATTGATTCAAATTGTATGGTTTTGTGAAAATAAATGAGAATGGGTCTGATGCGTTTTTTTAGTGTCCCGGTTTGGTGTTTTCGAAATATGGTCACCCTAGTCATAGGTAATAGTACGCAAATGAAGTTGGGAATGGCTAGTATCAAATAATTATGCACCTATTTCCACATATTATGAATGTAGAAATAAAATCGGCAAGAAACCCTACTCATTTTTTCTTTTTTTATAACATTCACATCAAGTATTTTTTATGATATACACTCAATTATAACAGTAACTGTATATTTTAAAAAGCTTGAGTGCCGTTATGATTGTTTATGTGAAGAGTCCAAATTGCGAATTGCAACGCACGTAGCTCGCCCGTTTCTGGTCACCATGTGTTAAAAAATTAATAATTAGCATGTGCTCTTTCGATCGAAAACGACAAAAAAATCGGTTTGAAAAATCTTTGACGCCTCCCTTATTTTGGAATCAATATCTAAACAAAATTACCGAAGTATCGTTGTAAGTAAACATATGTTTTCAAAAATCATCAAAAGAGCCGTTATGGTCTATACTAATATTACAAATGCGAAAGTGTTTGTTGGTTTGTCCTTCTTTCATACAACAACGAATAGACGTGATTTTTTCAATAGAGCCCGGAGAAACGTACGGTTCCTGCGGTATTGAAAATGAGCCGACGGCAGCGATCCCGCCGGTAAAAGCTAGTACTTCATCATCACTTTTAATATATTGCTATACAGTACATCAAAAAAAATAATTTAAAAATTTCGGAATACCTATCAAAAAAAGATAGTCTTTTTATTCGCAATATAGGTATTTTGCTAGAGCGAAAGAGGTAAAACTTGCGATTTTCTAAATTCGCCAAAACCATCGTTCTAAGTGCTTCATAATTGTTTACCGCATATTACTATTACAAATAAACGAACATTTCAATATTTAAAAGCCCAAATGCATGGTATCGCAAGAACCAGGTAAAAAGAGCGATAAGGTCGACTCGAAAAGAGCCGACGGCGCTTAGTCATTTCTATGGCGTATTAAAAATTAGAACAATGAAAATTGATTTTGGGCTTTGTAATTAATATTTTCCAAAGCCCTTACGGCCAAAAAAAAACCCAATTTTTTTCGAGCACGATGGTATAAATTTATTTAAGGTATCATTATTTTTTGCTTAATAAAAAACGAAAAATCTTAATGGGCTTTAAAAAAAACTTACAATTTTAACTTCCGTACAGGAGTGCTTCTGAGGGTTGGAATCCCTTTGGCAAATCTTTTATAGTCACATACAAACACTAACAAGAATTTAAATCAAAATTTTTAAGAGCGATATTAACTTTTCGACACTCGTTGCACAACTGAGGCAGGTGGGGAGCAACATATGCAGTTTGCGATAAGAAAAATCGACTTTATTTGATTTTCAATTTTGGCCAATTCCGCACCGTGTTTTATGTTTGAATTTATATTGAAACTAATTTCACAATTAATTTTAAAATGGCAAAACATTAAATTATTATAATTAAAATAAAACACAAGTTCTTGTTAAAAATTAGAAACAAAAAATAGAATTGAACATAACGTTTAATGATGTATGTAAGAAACCCATTCATTTTGTACACAGACCCCCTATTACGACACCGGTGCCCGTTCATCTTACAAAATTTATATATGTATGTTTTCCTAATTTTTATTAAAAATTAATGGTATTCAAACATGCAATAACTTTTATGGAAAAGAATGTTTTTTTCTTCCTATAATTCTAATACAAAGATGTAGTTTTGTCGAACTTCGTTAAAATTATAATCGTTTATTTTAAAACAATTTCAACTTTTAAACTACTATTTTGAATAATCGAGTATCTTCATGTTTGTAACTTTTTAACATTCTCAGCATGTTCTATTTCATCAATCATTATTTAATATTTTTGCGGCGAATGACCTGATCAATTACTTAGTACATTGTTGTTATCAATTTGAAGCTGTTTTAATTCTCAAAATTTAGTTATCTTATTAAAAATAATCAAATAAATTACAAATTACAAAGCATAAAAAATCCAAATGGCTTTCAAGAAGCCGTTTGTTAAAAACTTTTCTCATTTTCATGTTTAAAGAAAATCTTTACACTAATTCCCAGAAAATCAACTGAGTCCTTAAAAAAAAAACAACAATTCACCGACAAAAGGGGTAGTATGCGACTTCAAAGCGGCATAATAAGAGAACTCTTACAACTTCTTGTGTTAATTTCTAAAATTTTATGGCTTATTGTTTAAGTGACAAATGCAAGACGATAATTACGATTTTATTTCATAAAAAGAATTAAACCAGGTAAGTGTCTCTAGTTCATGAACCGAAACAAGAAGGGTTATCGAACTTAATAAACTAAAGCAGTCGAAGGAATGGCTCTTCGTGACTACGTTTTATTCAGGAAGTAACAGCGACTAAGATGCCTCTTTGCATGTATTTAGTTCCTTCAGACAACAAATTTTAATTTATTTAATCGATCGTAAAGGAGTTTGAACGGTAATTAAACAAAAACGGAAATAAATAAACCCATTGTTTGCTAGGTTGGTCTTGTCTCTTATTGTCGAGTGTCGCTCTAGCATAAAGAAGGTAAGGGTTGGGCTTTTAGACTTTTTTTTAAATTAAAACTAAGAAAAGCGCGCGTTTTAATTAAGTCGATCAATGTGGTAGGTAGCATTTAGTTGCATTAGAAGCGATTGCATCTAAATCAATCAAACAATAACTAAGGTTTAATTAAGTACTATGCTCCACCATCCTACGAACATAAACAATGGAATCGTCTAAGTGTGTACATAATGGCGCCTAATTAAATTTACGTCAAACCGTAAACGTAACTTCTACTATAATTAACAATATAACGTGACAATGCGACCGTAAAATGCGTCTAAACATCCCCTCATAAAAATTAATTAAAATCGCTCGTACCTGTACGTCGAAGTTGTGTTGTTGCTGCTGAAGAACGGCGCTATCCACTTGATGGGGCTGCGGTGGTGGCGGAGCATACTGCGGAGGTTGCTGATCATAAGGAGCCGGGGGTGGTTGTTCGGTGAAGTGCTCAAAATGTTGATTTACAGATTCGGCGAGTGTTACCCCCAAGTGCGGGGCTAAATGGGGAGGTAATTGTTGTAAATGTGGAGGCAGTTGCTCAGGTTTCACGAGAACAATGCTGGGGTCGAGAGGTGGAAGTCCATTTTTTAATTCATCGTCGGCGGGGGAAGGTTGTCTACTACCGGGAGTCCGACTGTGAAAATACAAC
This sequence comes from Sinopyrophorus schimmeli, assembly GCA_036325965.1. Classification (NCBI taxonomy): domain Eukaryota; kingdom Metazoa; phylum Arthropoda; class Insecta; order Coleoptera; family Elateridae; genus Sinopyrophorus; species Sinopyrophorus schimmeli. The sequence goes on from JARFIZ010000202.1 coordinate 2,379,902, forward strand.
AAACTAAAATCGTAACAAACGCCAAAAACTTGTTAATATTTTTCATGCAAGCCCTAACTTATTTAAAAAAAGCGATGAAAACAACAGATACCGCCTCCTAGCGAGGAAGTACGAAAGGTTCAGCAAAGAAATGCACCGACCGAGTTAGAAACCAAAACGTTTCACCGAAAAATCGCCAGGTGGCGAAAGCTGTCGGCTTTTAAACTTTAAAGGGCACGCTTGCTCGCTCAAAGAGGGAGAGACGTCACCTTGACAACCGGCGAACAACGCACGTGTCATTGACACGACCCAAGGTAGAGTCAAGACCTTGAGCGCCAGACTAGCTTGGACTGGGGAGATTGCCAATCGTTTTCTTCATTTTAAAACGACTCCCATCCATCTCTTCTAGGCTATTCGGTTTTGGTTTCAACCCGTAATAAGAATATTAGCAACTTACTTAAAGCCCTTCTCGTCTTCAGAGAGTTGACCGTTCTGAACAGCCTGTCCGTTAACCTCTTCCTTCGGACTCTGAGGTTTGTCCTTATCCTTATCTTCTAAATGCAATGCTCTCATGCGAGGTTCGAGCACCATGTTGTCTTTATTCGTGGGTGAACTTCCCAAGACGTATTCCACCATCTTAACCCCGAGGCCTCCGGTATCGGAGCCACGTGGGGATAATATGCTGCCAGTATCGCCTCCGGCAAAGCCGCCCCTACGTCCCATAGCCAAAGGTGCCGATACTGCATGATCCCCTGCAAAACAAATAAATTTAATAAAACAAAATCAAGCAATCAAAATCTTGTGTAAACATCCTCATAAGTTTATCGATTCCAATTTGGGAAAATAGCATGCGCGAGTTCCGTTTAAAGAAACATCAGTCCTTGTCACGAAAAAGAAAATTTTTGCTCTCACGTCTACTAAACATAAGTTATTTTCACGAGCGCTAAAGATTCACTCTTCAAATTCTTTCGTGTTGAATTGAGTAAACTTGTACGTCGGTGCCCTTTTTATTTATTTACGATGTCTCTTGGAATGTTTTCAAACCGTTTCGTTCTAGTTTTTTTTCTTCATGAATGAAAACGTTTGTACACGATTGTAGCTTGGAAAAAAAAATAAGACGAATTCGGCTTATTTAATCATACTAAAGATGTAGTAAATTACATCTCTCCGTCAAGAGTTGAAAAGAAGAAAAACGAGAGCAAAAAGTTCCTAAAAATATTGATCGTCCTGCAGAAATGTAAGCAAGCAAAGTGAAACAAGAAGATGGCATCGAGTATCAAATGACTGTTTAAGAAAAGGCTTTCAATACGTTGTCGTGGGATTGAAGGGGCCCTGCAGAGCTAAATCTATTAAGGCGTCGGAGAGTAAAGAGTAGCCGGGTGCGGCGGTAATGAGAACGACGTCGGCTGATTGAAATCAGATCGGCTGGGACGGTAGCCATGGTAACAGACGCCGCGCGTGTCCATGGCGACGAGCGCCGCCACCGCCCGGCACGCCCATCCGTCATCGGCGTCGATTTCGTTTCTTTGCTTTTCCACGCATTATGCGTAGTATTGCGGAAAACTAACGTACAGGCCAGACCATTATAACTACTGTTTGCCCCCGCTTTGCCGAGCGACTCGTCTTAACTAACCTGGGGCAGCCCATGTTGGATCCCTCCAGACGCCTTCATGATGATTTAAATGATGCAATGCCAGAGATTTGCCGTCCTTCGCCTCCAACCCCCAGAGTTTCTTAGCTGCTGGAGCGATCTGAAATATAAATTTACTATGAGTACTTTAATCAACGAAACATATTTAAATGAAAATTAATTGCTATTGGTTATTAATAGATCTTTATTTCGACTTCGAATTTATCTTTATTTTACAAACAAACCCACTATAATTAATTCCCGTCATTTAAATCGTGTACTGAAACTATCAATAATGAAGTTGGCCATCGAATTCTTGTAATAACAAATTTGTTCCCTAGTGTACTTTTAAATAGTACGTTTCCAGATAATTTTAATTTGAAAAATTTGAACAAACAACTACCCAGCAATTATTTATTATTGAACGTTAAATTAGAAGATTCAATTTTTAGAAATTCAATTATCTTCTAATATAACAACTTCAATTAACTCGAATTACAAAAAATAATTATTTTCACGTTTCTTTCGATTAGTAAGCCTGCTTCGAACAAAATGTTTCGCAAGTAAAAGTGGAACTGAAAAATCAGCGAAATTCTCAACATTTTTGCTTTAGAATTTCTTGGTAAAAGGAGGAAAATAATTTCTTAAACCTTGTGTCAATTATAAAACATATTAAATCAATGACGAAGTTTAAAAGTTATTAATTATGTATGGTTTAACCTACATTTCCACCCCCATTTTAATTTCCATATTGCTACTATTTCAACCAATTCGAAAAAATACATTTTCCATGTATTTAATTTCCTAAATAAACTATCAGATAAAAAAGCACGAAAGCAGACTTCTAAACGGCTTTATTTGCAATAGTAAGTCTTCCTTAGCTGTGAGTAATGAGATCTCTCGTCGGGGATTCCCTCCTGACTCATGCCACCCCCAATTCCTAAGGGTTGCTACCCTGCTTACTAAATACACACACATACATATTGCCATAAAACGTAATAAAAACTACCCCTGCGAGTCTTTTAAAAAAAAATTATACAGAAAGAAGGAATAAAACCATCTAAAATGTTAAAGTTGTTGCTAATAAAATATTTACAAGACAAAAGTAGGTTATTTCCACGTCCTTCAATTAAACTATTTTTTTAATGTAAAATGCACACGGTACGGCTGAATATTATTGGAGGCAGATTTAAGGGTGCAGTGCGGTCGGGTGCGGTGGTAATATCGATCAGCAGCCGGCTAGGTCTAGGCCAAAGACCCCCAGGTCGCGACCTCACCACCCTGCACCCTTACAGCCCTTTTGGACTTTCGGTCATCTACCCTTCTGCGAGATGCCCGGGGTACTCATAATTTCTTATCGCTATACGATTAATAATTCCATAAATATAGCAATAATATTAAGTTACGGAGATGATGGCCACCACATTCAATAAATCAACCTCGCTTTTTCACATCCCTTCGTCTCTATTACACGCTATTAATTTATTAAGGGGCTGCATCGTCATTTAAATAAACCTACGTTTAAAGACGCTCATAAAACATGCAACCCGATCGTTTTGCAAAACGTAGATTCTTTTAGACAGCGTTCGATGTGTAAAACAACCCTTCGTATGAGGGATTATTGTTCGTAAAGTTCCCCTGGTACGACTCAAGAAAGAGGGTTGGTTCTTCGCCCCAAAGAAACCGCGCGATTTAAGCTTCCAAGAGCCTATATTTTCAAAACTCTTTTTAATGTGCAATTGTCCCGCAAATTAAAACAAAACTAGCTGTAACAAGAGGCCTTAGGGAGACGAATGGCCTTGACAGTGGGGACAATGACTTGGAATGAAGAACGATGATACCGTCATTTTCCACATTTTTATTAATCAGTTAAAACTACTTTTTAATTTCATTTAGAATCGTTACGTAACTAACTTCATTAATAAAAACGAAATTAAATACAAATGGACAATGAACATTCGAACCTAAGTCGCCGTACTTAAAATAATTTGAAAAAAAAAAGAAAGAAAGAAAGAAAATGTAACAACAAAGAGTACCACTGGCCCCATTATTGCATTATAATTTTTTTCCCACCCATTTACCGAAGCAACTGCCCAGAAACACGTTATTAAAATATGCAACGTGAAGGGATGAAATTGGGGTTGGAAATTTTCTAACAACAGATGTTACATTCACAAACACTTTTCAGTTATTTATAATCCCAACTTGAATTATTGACGTGCCTCCATATCTAATTTTTCTAAAACTTGACTAACATCCAAAATTATCAAAATAGTAATCGTAGATTTCCTTGAATTTTGAATATAAATTGCGATGGAGAAATTACGTTGTCAATTTGTCTGTAAGCAGTTTTTAAATAAAAAAATTATAAACGGGCTGCAAAAATACTTAATTGCAGGTTTCCAGATAAGGAAACCGTCAACAACCCACACCTCCAAGTATTTAATATTTCGCTCGCCAAAAATTGAATTCTACAGATCCATTTTCAAAAACAATACGACTAAATACATAAACAGTTTTTTTTTACTTATCGAAGATAAACATGTGTTTAAGAACAGAGATACGCAAGAAGTTTTGTTAGTACGGAGCACAGGAAGAAACGAGCGGCATAAGCTCAAACGATTTTAAAACTAAAACAAACAAAAACGCTATAAGTTCTTCATGTTAAATACACCCTTTTACCTATCATTAAAATGGCTACCTGATCACCAAACAAAGCCTACAAAAACCTGTTGCACAAAACAACATTAAAAATAATGAGAGGACGCCAACGCTGGCACGCAACAATTAAAAAGAATCCTAAAAGAAAACAATCGCAATAGCGGTCGAAATGCAAGCAAAAAGCGGCCCTTTTTTCCTAAATCCCATCTTCGAGCCAGAGTCTTGAAAACAAACCGAAGATACCGGATTTATAAATAACACACCCCTAGCTCCACTCTACGGCGGTTAGATAGGCGAAAACAACACAGAAAGGATGGAGAAATAACAAAATTACCATGTCGGGGCCCATATCCTTCATATCCACATAAGTCCACTCATTACCACGTTTGTTTATCTTTTGAACATGGTCCCAAATAACAAAACACGGCGTCCGGCGTCGCGAAATTTACTTTTCATAACACAAGGTGCGGCATTCGGCGTCTAACTGAGCATCAACAAAGAAAACATCGAAAACGGAGCGCCTGCGCCACATTGCGGTCTCTTCGTGCACTTACCGACCGAGCCTCCCTTCAACTTCAGCGCCACATATTGTTTGTTTATTATTTATCAATAAACTACTTTAATACACATTTTTCGATTACTTTTTCCAGAAATCACCTACACACACAGTAATACCTTCATTTATATTAATAACTTTCCTACGTTCGGCAAAAGAACATAACCAATTAAAAACTCCAGGTATTGCACGAGAATCGCCGAAGTTCACTTAACCCACACACCTACGACATCCCCAACAACACTAAGAATTCAATTTTTTAAAATCTAATCGGTTTTTTAATCAACAATCAAATCGGATTTATTTCTAGTGACGTAAAGGACTTATTAATTTCATAACATCTCAAAATAAGGTCACACAAAGACAGTGAACCTGCTTGAAATACTAAATTGGTGATACCTAATTTACATTTAATTAATCGAATTAATTAAACTTTTGCAATATTAAAATTTGAACTTGTTCTTGTATCAGTTTCTGCTACAAATTTAGAAGGACTCTAGATTAGCAATACCAAAAAATAAATCTGCACTTCTGTTCCTTTTGCATTTTACAATGGAATTGTTCAGACAAAACAATTCAGGAACATTTCATAACGCTCGAGCATTGTGCTAACATAATAATTAAGCTACCATCACTCTTGTAAATAAATAATCAAGAAGAAAGTTGCATAATTAATGTTGCAATAAATGTTAAAAAGCAGGCTACTCAGTCAAGGTACAATGTCATTTTTTTTATGTTAATTGATTACTGCAGATTGTGTAAATATTCATCCTTAATAAATTGCATCCCTCGCGTAAATAGACCTAGTCCTACGTGAACTAAACAAGACTAACCTGTCCTTGTTGCATTGGTAGTTGTTGGGCTACCGACTGGGGTAGATATTGTGGAGGTAAGGGAATGCCTCTGTGCAGTTGTCCGGGGTAATAAATAAACTGTTCTGGAGGGATTGATTTGTTTTGTCCAACATCGTATAATCCGGCCATAGCAGCCCCACTTGGTCCCATGTAGGACATACTATTTGGAGGAGAAGCAATTTTATTTCCTACGGGATACTTCCATTTTTCGTGGTTGTGATTCTACAACAAAAAACCTTTCTTAAAACAAACTTTTGCACAATTTTAATTAAGGGTGTAGCTTTTTTAAAAAGAACCAAGCAAACTTGTTCGCGATTTAAACGTCTACGCAATGCTGTTCTTAACAATAACTGCCATTAATCTCGAGAGCTTGGCCATGAATTTTGAACGATACATTATACTATTAATATCACCATCTTTGTAAAAAGTGATAAGAAAACTTATAAGTTAACCTAAGAAACTTACATTACTAACATCGATAATACTATCATCTCCAAGAGCCCATCTAGCCTGTTTTTGTCCAAATACAGGAAATTCTGGGTCTGGTGGTCTTTGAAAGATGTAGCCAACAGCGGCATCATCCTGAGTGCGCTGAGGGCTACGATCCATTTCGACTTTTATTGCAGCATCACCTCCACCGTCACCCAACCACTTCATTGGTTACTACAAAGTATTAATATTAATTTGCCGATCTGATTAATAATTAATAACAAAAGACCAACATTGACTTTAACTAATTGTGAATTAATAAAACGAATAGAAGGTCATAAAATAAGCCACAATTTTATGAATCATAAAGCATTATTAGAAACGCAAACGATATTAACGATTTTACTAGAAATGTTTGTGTTTTAATCGCAAAGATTTGATAGAATGTGGAAAATTCGATTAGTTGTTTACAAGATGACATTTCATATTCTTCCCGGCATAAATACAAATGGCTACTTTGACAGTTGCAATACACAAAGAAATTACAACTATTTTCGATCATTTCTTGACAAGCTTCGTTCGTAATAAACATTTCAGCAACTTACCTAGGTAGATTAGAAGCGAATAATTAGCATCAACAAGGTGTATTTCCTTCGTTATTTAATGTTCGGGTCGTCGGCGTCGGCTTTGTTATAGATTTTCCTTCAGCATACAAACACAATTTTCGATTACTATTTATACACGAATCAGAGACTCACAACACAAAATATTATCACTAACTATACAACAAACTATATACAATTTACAATAAATACAAGATTTTATAATTAAGCCATTTATACAATTTGATATTTGCTGATTTAAAACTGACAGCGATCTATAAGAAGAACGATCGCCATCTTTGCGACATGCGCTTTCAGCGCTAAACACCTGAACTGTGCAGTTTCGCGCTTTATTTTAAACATTATTTATTACTCAAACATCAAATAATAATTTATATTAAAACTAATTAATTTAAAAACAGTGATATTAAAAAAAACCTACAAGTTACATGTAATTTTTTTTCAATTTTAATTCATTTAACGTATTAAGTTTTTGATTTTTTATCTACTATTTATATCAACTACAATTTAGTTAGACATCGTTAATTTAATTTAATTGAGATGAACGCCAAAAGATTTTACGATATATGTACAAACTAAAAATTATTATGATTATTAATTAAACAAATTGTAAAAACTCGAAAAGATTAGTCCCAGAGAACACTTTCCAATATCGTGATTAAATTTACTACAACTACCAATTAATTACTTCTAATTTTTTATAAGTGTATTGTATTGTATTGAAATAGATCCAAAAATTGAAATATGTCGTTTGATTATTTATTGTTAAATCAACAAAACAATGTTTGTGAAAATAAAATAGGAATTAGGAATTTTCATTGACCCTAATAGAAATAATTATATAGCAGGGATGTTACTTAATAAGTAATTACTGCACCAATGCATATTTAGTAAAAAAAGACATAATTTTGAATAAAAGCAGCACAAAAAAATTTGATTGCAATTATAAATTTTTATTTAACTGATTCGACTAATTGGGAGAGTTTTATGTGAAAATAAAAGTGTTTGATTTCATTATCAAGATTTAAGCCAGTTCCTCTTATAAATAAAATTGCAGGTCCATGAACTTGAAAGAATTAGTGAAGATTCAGTGAATCTCAAATATTTACATAAAAAATTTCCCACTTTTGTATTGAATCTTGGACAACATATGTACTTTAATTGGATGCCTCGCTGTGTAAATTCAAAATAATTAATTAATTTGTACTTTAACTATTCCACAATTTTAATAATTGTTTTGAAATGTGCACCTGAGTTTCTTTAGTCATGATCCATCCATTGGTCTTTTGGTGTAATAACAAAGCATAAAGGAAGTATAAAAACATATTTTTTGCACCTTCTTGGTTTACAAAATTCCTATTCTTTTAGAAAGAAATACGATGTACTAATGGTTTAATTGCCTAGAAAATTATAGGCAAATAATTTAATTGTTTTACATATCAAGGACGGAACATTTACCTATTCAGTTTATAAAAGTAATAATAATAATTTTGTAATATTCAAATATAATATAAAGCATCCAATACTTTTAGGCAAAAATTCGTCACGTTTCATATGTGTAACACATTCCAGACAAACCATGACAATTTTAATCAACAAATTAGAGCATTATACAAAATGGTATTAATCAGTGATTAGTTCCTTTAACGGTAATTGCACTTGCAATTTCTAAATTTTCGTCCAAATTTGCTTTCAATACAAATATTCTGAGGTTTGTTTTATTTTTGTTGGGACACATTGAATCATATCAATTAAACCTTTGCAAGGCCACATTGTTTATAAGCCAAAATTTAAAAATTCCTTTTTTTACGATTGTATTCCGAAACATAGTTAATGATTTCCCAGGTTGGACTTCCGAAGGTCCCCATCCACAACTCTTCGGCAGTTTGTCTGTAAACGTCGTACTGGATGGACTTGTTTTTCATTAGATCATGAAATTATTGTTAACTTTATTGCTCGTCGTTAGTTGCAATGTATTTTTTACATTTTGTGAGAGCAGCAAATGGAGACCTGGATATAATTACCCTCAACCCATCCCACAAGAGGTAATGGTGGATGCTGTTAATTACATTGGACTTGTCCTTCTTCAGGTAACTTAAAATCATCAAATTTTGTATTTAAACGATTCCGTTGAATCGTTAACAACTAAACAAACAAAATTATTAAAAGATCATTTTGCAAAAGTTGAAGAAAATCTTATTTGCACCAGGTAACCAAGTAAATGTTTGTCTACTTCCAGAAAAAAAACGTTTCCAATATCCCAAATAAATTTAAATTAAGTGCAATTTCATGTGTGAAGGTTTCAAAAATTATTTTTCGATGACGAACTTCATAATTTTATTGTTTTGGTTTTACGTAAGAACCTGCGTTAAATTATTCAAAAATAATTGCAGAAAATTATTAATTTGCACTAGTACCATCTCTTACATATCTGGTGAACTATAACTTTGATTTTAATTTTAATAAAGGGCACAGATGTCGCAACTATAAAATTAACTGCATTTAAAAAAAAGTTGATAAACACTCTACTATTACTAATGAATCTTCAAAATTAAATTATAGCTTACAAATTAAAAGGATTGGCGTTTTTAGCTAATTAAATGATTATTATGAACAAACAGAAATAGCAAAAAAATTATAATTCAAAATTACATCCTCTAAATCTTCAAAGTCCTTGGTACACATCGACATAACAAAGATTTAGATAAATGATTTCCGTGTTTCATAATTATGTTACACAGGCACACAATCAAAATAACGAAAACAACATAGCCTTGTCCCCTTATGGAGCAACCAGCGTACTGGTGGCTCTTACAGAAGGTGTCCAAGGTCCGGCCTTAGATGAAATCCTTAGGGCGTCATTTCTACCTTTAGATATTCAAATCACAAGAGTGGGTCTCCGAGATATCCACAGACACTTAAAGGTACAACTAATTCCAAAAATCCACAGCTCCTCAAATTAATTTTTCAGAGCTACTTCATTCCTCAAGAAGGTTTCTTAGCCGGACTAACCCTCAGCCATGACAACGTCACCCTAAAGTCATCCTATGAAAACGTCATTCGATTTTATGGATACGATGTCGATTCCTTCAATTCTGCTTTATATCCTGATCCATATTCGTCCACAACGTCAACTACAACAACAACAACAACAACAGAAAAAGGCATCAATTACGATTGTTCCACAATGACAACAACCCTTACCACAGAAAACGACAAACCATCAACAATTTCAACGACTCAAGAAAATACAGAAGCTCCTTCGACGACGACAGAATCACCAGACAGGCAAACTACTATTCTTTCATCCATCACAGATACACCAACAACGGTTACACCAAGCCCAGATCCAAAAACAGACATCACATCAACAATTGCTCCAAAAGAAGAAACTACTACAGAACTAGTAACAACCTCAACCATATCAACAGATTTAGAATCAGCAGCCTCTAATTTTGAAGTACAAACAGTCACCCCCATTTTCACTAAAGAAACTACACAACTTACAGAGAGCACTCCTACAGAAGAAATTTCAACACCCCCATCTACTTCAATCACTGCCACACCATCTTCTGTTACATATTTTGTGGAACAAAGTACTACCCCTTTGAGTACAACAGAATCTACCACAATCACAACGACTGCAGAAGAAACCGCATCCACTTCGTACAATACAGAAGAAATTACATCCACAACGACAACCTTTGAATTAATAAATGACATAACTCCCTTAATGCAGAAAGAAGATCTTACCGCAAGCACCACCGCCACCAACACCATTTTAGATGAAGAATTTACAACAATTCCAGTTTCAATGTCAAAAAATGTAACATACTCATCGAATGTTAGTGTTGCATTTTTAGAAGAAGATAACATTAGGATAGCCGTTGCTTCAAAAAACGAAAGTCGAGAAGAAAGTACACGAAATACGCGATCGATAATTGACTATTTAATTGCGAAGTATCACGATAACACGTATTCACAAGGGGTTCCGAATTATGAGCCCTCTTCAGTGCCAAGTTTTGCGATAAATGGAAACCTAAGAGAACCTAATATTAGTTTCATGACCTACGATGCTGTACTTCCCTTTAGATACGTTGCGTATTTGAATGCTTTGGCCTTAGTCTTCCCCTTAGATAGTGCAAAGTATTATTTATTACTTTTGCTGCCAGTTGATGATAATGGGGTGAATTCTTTAATAGACAACTTAACGAGCACAACCCTTAAGCAAATTATTTATAATTTACAACTTACAAGGGTCAAAGCCACAATCCCTAGTTTTATGTTGAAGGGTTATGTTGTTTTAACACCAACTCTACAGAAGGTAATTATTATTTGTTTTATTTATATGTCGCTGTATTTACTTTCTGTTAAGAAAGAAAGCATTTTAAAAAAAACTTAAATTATCAAAAAGAAATCAAAACGACGATGAAAGCAAAAAAATTAACTTGGTAAGCCGGATTCTTCGAACCCGTTTTTCTCAAGAAATTCAAATCGCACGCCTATGGTTTTTGGACCTCTCCGGAGTCAAAAAGTCTGGCAAATCCGAATCTGTATAGTTTTTTAAGATCCGTCCACAAATAACGGCGCTACAATTTTTTTAACGTAAAATTTTGTGCTCAAATTGAACCTAAAACTTCAACCCTTAATTACTCGAAAAATTAACATTGCGCCCTATGCCTATTTTGTACCTATCTTATGGAACTAATTCTCAGAATTCCGAATCTGAGTCGTTTTTAATGATCGGATTGAAAATAAGCGTGCTACGATGATTTTTGTGAGTCGAAGTGTATTTTTTCGATTTATTTAATTTTCTCGAAAATTTTGGGGGTTGTAGGGCAAGCAGAGAAGAATGGGTCCTGTTATATCAATTTCGGGTTCATAAAAATATCCCGTAACAATTTAAAGCAAATCCATTACCTAAAATTTTTTTCCTCAATTTCAACAAAGGGCGAAATTTTTTTGTCATAGAGGGGTTTACAGGGGATAATGGCTTCAGTTATAAGCATTAGGGGTACGTAGCAACATCCCCCTGCAATATAAAGCAAATCTATTTTTTTCATGTTTTTAAAAAAAACATGGATTAACATCCATGTTTTTTCTCAATTTTGGCCGATTTTGGGGGTTTTGAGTTAGCACCGGTTTCCCACGTGTAAGGGCTAGAGGCGTTCAGAAATGAAGGGATTGGACAAAATTCGAAAAAACGGCTGAGTTAAAGCATTTTGAAAATCACAAATTTTAGCAATATTTACATTTTGAAAACATCGAACGCGTTTTTCTCCCAGACTTAACATTGGGCCCTGTTTTTTTTTGGCTTATCTTACGCTCCGATAAACGGGCTTGCAGAATCTGAAATTCTATATTTGTTAGTTTTGAAGATACAATTGCAATTTAAAAAATCTAAAATCTTTCGTGGTTTTCGCACAAAACTATAAGAAAATAGAAAACACAACAGTTTTCATCTTTCAAAATCAAATTATAAACGCAATCGGTTTCTTATAACCATTTAAAAAAAAATTATTGAATTTTCAGCTCGGAATTAAATCAATTTTTGAACCACGTCACGCCGATTTTTCAAGAATGACCGACGATAAAAACATTTACGTTACAAATATCGAACAGGCAATTACGGTCACAATTAGAAATTACGTCGATCCTGAATCTCTACAAAATAATGGCAAGTATTTAAATTATCTTAAGACCATGTACACTTCATTAATGAACTGTTTCACATAATTGTGAACAATTATGTTGTTCCCTTGTAAAAGATTGCAAGACTTTTTACAACTATTACAAGACAGTTAAGCAATTCTCGTTGATTTTCAACTAATTGTTTTTTCAGACTATTTCCGAAGAAAAATTCCTGTGGAATTCAAAGTGGACCACCCCTTTCTATATTTTGTGATGGACTCCGAAATACACGTAGCACTAATGGCAGGAAAAATAATAAACCCCCTAAACTCAAGAATTAGATAATTTAATTTAATTAAATAAAATCAATTTTTTTTAAGAATATTTGTGTTTTTTCTGCCGATAACGTAGCTAAGGAAGCGCAATTTGACGTGCGAAAACGCCTAAAAAAAACGAGCACACACAAAATTTTATTCGTGGCAGCAAATTATTAGTTCGTAATGTTTGGGCCCTTAATTGATTGTCTAACAAAAATTTTTGGTGAAGAACGTAGAGACTGTTCTACAGCAAATGAAGATGACTGCTCGGATACAAATCCTACAAATTTTAATCCTGGATTTTTATTTGATGTTAGTGCAACATGGATTTTGGTAATAACTAATTGAAAATTAATCACAATCTAAAAATTTTCTCCGATCTAGTTTTTTAGACAATTATTAGTACCACAGTATATAAGAAGTCTACGATCCAAGTGTCCCACGAAATGTTGCAAGTGCGGTAAATTAGAAGAAAAAATAGAAGACAAAGCCAAACGAAAAAAGAAATGCCCCATTAAAAGATAATGGAAACATTTATTAGCACAAAAAATTGTGGATAAATTTATCATCACAAATTCTATTCCATATTTTATTAATAAATCAACCCGTCCCAAAACAATTATTTGTTATTTTGGTTTACTTTGTCAGTGTCACTTAGTCAAAATTTTGTGAAAAATTATAAGATGTAGAAAATATGAATAAACTAAGTTGCTATATTGTAAGTATTAAAAAATGCATTTATAAATCTAAATCACACATTAAAATTGTGTATTTAAAACAAAGTATCACATAATAATTAATTTAGAACTTAATTTGTTTTATAATAATTCCAAAATTATAACACGCAAATTGAATAAATAAAATATAATTCAAAAAACCTATTTATGGGCCATCTCATTGCAACTGATGGAACTTCCTAAGAGTGACTTACATAACCTTACCAAAATTAATAAATTTAATTGAAAGCTGTCAATTTATCAGGGGATTGTTATAAAATAAATTAAGCTATAAAAATGATAACTGGAAAGGTAACTCACCATAGTAGTATTCTTAGAACGTTTTACTTTTGTTGACAATTTGTAGATCCTTCGACACATACTTATTCCCTCAGCTGCTGTAGTAACGGAGAAAGCAAAATCATCTAGCTCAGGAGACCGTGTATGTAAGGCCAGTGAACTACCAATTTATGCTACAGAAACTCCAAAGCCACAAAAGCAAGAGATATGTACGCCTCGAGAACCTGGAGCAATAGAACAAACAATTAGTACAGTACGAAAAAGCCTTTTTTCATTTGTCAATGAAGCAAAAGCAGTAGAACAATTAGCAGAGGACTATCTACATCAAGGATGGGAGAGTGCTGAATGTAACTTCAAGTTCATCAATTAGATTTATAAAAGTTAATATGTAAATGTTTTTTAGCTTTAGTAGAATACTTACAAGAAGAGGAAAATACTACATCCAAATATGGTGCTGTTGCAGTTGGAGGTCTTGCTGGTCTCATATTAGGGTTGAGAGGTGGCATATTCAAGAAATTCTTTTATACATCTGCAGGAGCTCTTGGAATGGCTGCTGTATGTTATCCCAAAGAGGCTACTGAGTATTCACAGATAGCTCTTGTAGAAGCCCAAAAATATGCAACCATAGCCTACAATTTTATATATGGTGGTATGGCACATAACTTGTTTAAGCTTACACTGCACAGATAGATTATGCTTTCCTTTACTGATCTTATATCTTCTTTAATCTTGTTTTATAGTTTTCCCCTGTATAAACAATAAAAACTAAAATACATAATTTTGTGATGCAGTAAAACAAGATGATCCACCACTTTCACTGCCACATTTTCCGCAAAGTATTTCTGAGGCTTGGGAAACTGCTAAAAATCTTGGTAAACCTAAACCAGAAACTGTTGCAGGTCCACATAAGGAAGAATTAATGGAGGTAATGAATGCAGATGCAGAAATTGATGCTATACAATTGGTCACTGATGCACATAGTCTATCCACAAATAGTTCCTGTCATTGTCCTGTGGGTGTTTGTATGGGCCAGCATGAGGAACCTCTTCCTCCTCCTATTTCTCCACTTGAGTCAGGAACCGATTAACCATCCTCCAGGTCCTTCCCAATTAAGATCCTCCACTTGTTTCTTAAAAATTGTATGTGAATTATAAAACATTTTTATTTGCAGAAGAAACCTTGAGGGCCATAGCAGCTATACCTGTAGCTCATGTGTAAATTATTGGTTTTAATTTTAAATAAATGTATTAAATTTTAAGCCGAATACTGACTTTAGTGTGTATGAATGTTAATTTGCAAGAAAATCTCCTGTTAATTATCTCATTATTTAGCCTTTTCAATCATAAGTACGTAGCACATAAGATATTACCTTCTATTTTATACAATCTTTCAAAATTGGCCCGTTTTAAGAAAAAATATGGTAAATCTAATAGCAACATATCTAAAAAAAATGGGCAACCAATAAATATTTAAAAACAATAATATTCATTATCAAAAACAATTAATTCTGAATAAAACCAAAGTCAGTTCAAAACAAAAAATTAAAATTAATAATTTGAAACTTAAGATTAAATTTTAAAATAAATTAATATTAAGCAACTACCTGTAAATAAAATTAAATTAATAACGATTCACTTTATGAAATACAAAAAATAGCCGATCTACTCATTTCTGTTAATTATTCACAATTAATTAATTAAAAATAGTCATAAAAACGTAAAACTTATTGTGATTAAACTATGGTGAGTACGTTGAAATAACAATTTAAATTATGAATTATTAGTATGTGTACAATTATCTTAAAATCTAATTCACAAGAAACAATTAATAAAATTGCAAAGAATTTCGGCAATTTTATTTTATAATTACGACAGTATAAATTATAATACAAACATAAGCTTAATATAAACAATAATAAACTTCAGTAAAGACGTGAAACACAATTAAAATTAAGTCTCGACCATCTTTTCGTAGCGTTAATATTACAGATAAGCAAACCAATATTTTCGACAATTCTTACGAAAAGACGGAATCTTAGTCAAAGGTTAATTAATTTTTTTTATTAGTAATGACTGTATTATTTGCATCCAGTGCCAAAAATGAATTTTTTTGAAGAGGTACACGTGGAGCTTCACCTAAACTCAATCGCATATCACAAACTTTATATATATAATTATAATTAATGATAATAAAGAGCACAAAGGTTTATTATTACACTATGATATTTACATTCATAAGTAATTATATTAAAGACAAACTGTACTAACTATTCAACTACGTAACACACCGCGAAAGCACGAGCAGTGTAGTTAATCTCAACAATAAAGCACTATTTCTGTTTTTCCTTTTACTCTGTGTAGTTGCAAAGCTGGATATCGTTACCTTTTTTTGAGACATGAATCCATATCAAAACAGAATTGTCAAAGGGAGAAAGAACTTACAACAGAAATACATAACTTTGGCTTTAGTTTCGACAGCTTGACACTGCTTATGCGTGAGGTGTTCAAGTTATTTAGTAATTTGCGTAAAGGACTGCACGAAATAAACAGAATGTAGGCTTAAAATGCAATCCGGTTAATATAAAAATTCAAAATGCGTAAGATATTTAGATATATACATACATATCACATGTCCCTCTCAAAATAAATAAACAAATATACAAAACGGGCTCATGTACTAGATGTATCGTTAGGCACGTAGCTCATTACTGAAGTATTAAGGAAAAAAAACTTGTCAATCTTACCTTATCAAGTACAGAGCTATTCCCTCTTTAACTAAGAATTAGACATATTCTCGCAACTTTGAGTCACATCGGGCATGTCAGACGCACCTTCTTGTCCAGGTGAAGTTTCGGTTGCTTCCTCCTGTGATTCCTGCTCTTCACTCACATCTTCTTCGTCTCTTTCTTGCTCAGGCATCAATTCAATAGCTCTTTCTAGCGTTTTACGAGCACTATTCGATCTTTCCAAGAAATAACCGTTCGAACTGTCGTTACTCTGAGCTGGCGGAGACCAAGTATTATAAGAGTATTGTGAATTGGCAGGATATCGTCTTTCTAACTCATCCTGTAACCATGCAACAGCCTGACACCACTGGCGGCGCAAATCTGCATGTGCATGCAGCATAACAAGTGCAGCCCTACATTTACTAAACAGAGCCACCATACATTTTATGCACTGATACGCTCTCTTTTGGTAGTGACTCTTCGAGCGAGCTATGGTTTCCAGCAAGCCTTCCCTCTCATCGGGAACACCTTTAATCGCATTATGAATTCGATGCGTTTGCCAGGAATCGTCCAATAATAACACAGACAACAACAACTCCATATGATGCCTCAATTCTTGACAATAAGCAAATGCTATTTGCCACAAAAGTTCTGCAAGAACCGTACGAGAGAACTGCGGATTCTCCCACGAACAATACTGAAGTAATTTTATCGAATCGTCTGTTAAATTTGTGTCTTCGATAACTTTCTTTATGTAACTAAAAATATTTTATTATCAATAGAATGCAGAGGAAAAAATTTAGTATTTACCTAGTTCGACCAAAGAGAATATCACAAGCTTGTGTAGATAAGGGAATTATGGGCTCCGGGCATGTCGGATCTCTGTACGGATTTGGCATAATTGGACCACCTGTGCTCGATTGACATTTGGAACTAATGTCACAACAGCGAACTAAGCAAGAAACGAGTTGGTGCAATTTTCCTAGTTCTGTGTACTGATATTTTATCGCAGGTCCAGGTCCTTCGTCCATTGCAACCATCATAAAAGTAGCTGGTACATTCATCTTTAATAATTGCGCTTTTTCTTGTATACCTAGAAATAGTTCAGATAAAAACCAAATTCATGAATGTTAAACAGTAAAACTAATAATAACAATTTATAAAGATATAAAACCACAAATGCAAAAGACATTTTTACAAAAAACAATGTAATAATTTTTTAATAATAAAGTACCGTTCTCCCAACTTAGGTCTAATATCTTTACAAATGCTGAAAAAAAAATAGTAATAAAACATACCTTGACTAGCGTACATATGAAATACATTACAATAATGAGGTAAATGGCGACCATGTTCACTAACTTCCCTTTGCAGAAGTCCTAAGAGGGCGACCAAAATATGATCGCTTAAAGTAGCTGTAGGATCTGGATTATTAAGATTTTGTGGGGCCGGACAAGGGCCGTCGTTCAACGAAAAATGAGCTAATAGAACTATAATCTTCATAAAAGCAGATCTGACTTCATTGCTAGGACAACTAAGTAAGTATTCGCAGAATCTATGAGGATGATTAAATAGCATTTGATGGGCAAACCACGAACGTATTGACGCAGCAGCTCTTAAATGTAAACATAACACATCGCACCTAAAAACAATAAAAATTCAATAAAACACATTAATAAAATTTAAATACAAATACCATTCCATAGCAGGTCCTCGCAAATTCTTCTTCGTATGCCAACCAGTATGAAATAAAAATCTGCTAGCCAACTGAGTGCTCAAAAGAGAAAGCTGCTCTGCTTCTGTACTTAAAGGCTGATTAACACGAGTTCCCGTTGGAGCAATGCATGTTACTAGTTTTCGAATAAAACTAAAATATTCGACAGAAAATTGACTACGGTGATGCAGGAACTTAATGTTTTGTTTTCGGATGCTATTTTCGATTGCTATTGGCATTTTTATATGTGGTTCCTTCTTTTCAGCTGCAATAGTAATAAAAATTAAATCATACATAATAAATATAAATAAAAACACTCACATATAGATAATTGTTTAAATGATTTAACAATTGCATTTTCCTCAACGTCTTGGCGAGTGTAAAAAAGCATGTAAGCATTCCACCACCTCTTTTGTCGCCTATATGTTGTTCTTTTTAGCATGGGATCAAAGACTTCTCCCATGTAATCACCACCGAAACATTGTACCTTCATTTCTTCGTCCTCGCCCATCCTACATTCAGTCACTTCGCCGTCGTCGAATTTATACCATCTAACTTCAGCCGTTGGATCTCTGTGTCTTATATACGAGTAATAATGGCCCCCTATTTGTAAATAATTTTCAGTAAATTAAAATTATATTAAGATCAACCTTAGTTTACCAGAAGCTTGTCCCGAATGAACGACGATTCCAGATAATTTATATTTCGTACAAACATCATTACTACTTGGATCTAAATCACAGTCAATAACTTCGCCTTCTAATTTAGCCAAACCCGATACCGTGTAAGGTTCCATATCCAAATCGCGAGGAAATTCGAAATAATCATTAAACTTAATGGCACAGACTCTCTCAAAATCATATTCAAAGCGCTTCAATTGTATTCCCAATATTGGGGGTAGCTTCTTAACGCATAAACGTTTAACAGTTACTACTTTCTTGGAACATTTCTCACAAAAATATGCATCTGCACCTTCCAATAATTCGCCTAAAATTAATTCAATTATAATCAACATAAAAAAATTAATTTAGTTTTACCTTTAACGTATTGTTCCATAGAATCCTGTAAACTACTGTGATTTCTAATATCTACACTAATTACACTGAAGGGCTCCTCTTTGGAATATCGATGAGGGCAACCCTTACATATTTTTTGATCGGAATATGAACCACCTAATATTTTTGACATAATTTGTTCATGACCTAAAGCTTTTAATGCTTCATCTAAACTTTCTACAAGCGACATAAAGAATTCTACCGCGTCCTGCTGTTCCCTAAGATTAACAGGTTCACCTACAAAGAATTGTTTGAATGTAGGGCTCATCAACAAACAATTAAAAATTACCTTGCAATTTAAAATGACGCCACAATCCCCTAGGAACATAATATTGCAACCGAGAGCAAGCCAGGTGACCAAAGATAGCTTGAACTTGCTTAAGAATTCCGACATTATAATCCTTCCTATTATCATCTAAACTATTTCTGTCATCACAGCAATCGGACGAATCAAGATCTAAGCGTTCTTCTCCACTAAAGTCTTCATTCGCATCCGTGGCAGCACCCTCACATGACAATATTCCTTCTCTGATACTCTCAACCATATAAAGCTGTTGTAAAACAGAATTCATATAACAAGTAGCTCCTGCATTTTTTAATCCAACGAATCCTTCCAATGGTCGAGGACCAACAGCTGGTAAATAATCCCAATCCAAAATTGCACTCTCTTGATCTAAAATCAATTACATTATATACAAACTTCAACAATTTACCAAATGTAACATACCAAAATAAAACATATCAGTAAGCATGACAACTAATTGCCGACAATTGGGCACACAATTAATACAAAGTGAAATAAGTAAATCAAAAGAAGCTGCCTGAGTCTGAGGAGTGTCACAGATTGGTGTAGCTGGATCTTCTCCCAACTGTCCAGTTCGATTCAATTGTAACATAAGTTTACTAGCCGGAAACAAGAAGTCTTCCAATAATTCTTTAATTAAACTCCCAGTGTCCGCACTTCCTAATTCGCACTTTTGTTCAATGCTCATAAAACATAGCAATTCACGAGCTAAACTTAAATGTCCTTCTAAGAGGACATCGTGTTGTCCTCGAGCTCTTCTTAGCCATGCGACTTCACTAGCAAGCAACGATTCCGCTGTGGGAAATGGCAAACCCATAATGTAAATACAATTAACTAACCGACACAATAACTGAAAAAATTCGTGTGAAGTTTGCGCGTTCTCTAAGACTAAAGTGTCCAGTAATGAAAAGAGAAACGGCGTTATTAATCTCAAAGCTATGCGACTTGCAGCACCGCACGTACAAATTATTATAAATTGTTCCGCTGCCGATATTCGAACTGCTCGACTTGGATTTAATAAAACTAAGTCTGTTAAAAACATTGAGAACTGCTTTTCTTTGCATAACATTTCCAAGCAGTATGGATGCAAAATCAAGGCGATGCTTAATAATTCCAATGCTTCTTTACACAATAGTACATCGTCGTTGTGGAGCTCTAAAGGTGCGTTTCTTTTCGTTGGGTCGCACAAAGAATGTAGCGTTTCGGCTGATGCATTTAAGTTATGCAAATTGGCACTGCTTGCAGCCCAAACTAAATGTATCAAAGCTACGATCGTTGGAAAGTCGGGTAATTGCCAGTTCAATGCATGCCTAAATAATGTTAACGTTTGTCCTGTGTTTGTTTCGGACAACATTAACTCAGCCAAACCTTGAGATAATTTCAATGCCACTTGTCTTACAGCCTGAAAGAAGTTATTAAATTGATACAATTAAAACGTAAATATTTAAATATACCGATTCGCCATGGCCAGGAATAGTTCGCAATGCTTGCTTAAGAAATGAGCTACTAGGTAAAACTGTATATTCGGTGTTCAGTTCCGTCTCGGGAGGTGTATGATCTTCTTTAAGACGCACCACAACTTGAGCTACTGATGTAAGAATAAGTTTACAAATTTTTAAGACAACAAGGTAAGCAGAGCGACGAGTAACAGTATCAGCATTACACATAAAGTTATTCTTCGTAAGCATCTCTAAAAATATGTCAACATCGTCGGTTGCCATAAAATTATACTGAAATTCGTAAGACTTCTCAGATAAATGTTCTGTTGCTGGCATTAACAAAACGTACAAAACTTCTAAATTGTAGAGCACCTAAAATCAAAAGAATGTAATAATTTTTATAAAAATAACTTATTAAATACCTCTGCAGGAGTAGCACTAAAAAACATACTATCAAAATTTATTTCTGGTTCATTTGCTCCACTAAATCCCAGTAGCAAACGTTCTGATGTCGTAGTATCACAGGGCATAAGTTGCAAAAGCGCTTTAGCACTATCTCGTAGTGGTGCAAACTCTTGACTTCCAATATTGTATAATTGGCAGAAGAAATGCGCGTAAGCAGGTTGCATGGACATTAAAACACCTGGTAATAAATTCTCAGCTTCAACATTGGGTCCATCATAAGGATGTTGGGGAGAAGAGGTGGAACTATCGGAGCTGCTATCTTGAGATGATGCCATATTAGAATTAACTTGGGTAATCTTGGCAGA
The DNA here is from genome assembly GCA_036325965.1 of Sinopyrophorus schimmeli. NCBI lineage: Eukaryota > Metazoa > Arthropoda > Insecta > Coleoptera > Elateridae > Sinopyrophorus > Sinopyrophorus schimmeli. The sequence goes on from JARFIZ010000202.1 coordinate 2,401,605, forward strand.
AATAATCTACAGAATAAATTGTTTTTTCAAAGAGTGCACTATTGTTTTGGAATTAACTTACAGTTCTATCACGAAGTGGAATGTGCCCCAGAAGTTTTTTATCGTCGGCTGTATCAAGAGGCTCTCCGTTTATAAATAATTCTAATTTGCAATGAACCACGGGTTTTATTCTTCTTAAAATATATCTACGAATCGACGCTATTGTATCGTTTGAATGAGTTAAAACCTCCAAGTCTTCTACTGGCCTATTCGGACTCGAAAAACGTATTATAAGAGTCATGTGTTTTCCTTTACAAGCTCGATGTAAAGGCAGAATTTTGCGCTCCCCCATGAAAGCATTATCACATTCGCTTAGATACTCGTGCAAAACTCTTAATATTCTACACATCTTAACAGCTTCGGATGTTATACTATTTTGTAATTGATTTAAATCGAATTCTTTGTCAGTTTCTGTTTTAGATTTTTGATAAATTGTGGCCACATCATAGTGAGTTCTTAGACGGTCGTGACATTCGGTAATATAAGTTTCATGAAACTCCAACTGTGATGCTAACAATTTAGGTCCTAAATTCGTGCTAACTTCTCTCAATAGTTCGATGGCACGCGAGGCGATATCATCTGAACAAAGCGTTACAACCTTCCATAAATAATCTAATCCTATTAAATCAGGGTCTTCGGTAATTAGTGATCGTCGCTTAGGTTTAAGTTTACCTTCTTTAGTATTGACGGCTTTGAAAAATCTTTCAAAACATTTTATCCCGCTTTCGGTTAAAAGTGTTGGCTCTAATTGTAATATATTGTTTTCAAAAAAGTCCTTATTAATACCTGGATCTAAATCTGGTTCTTCCCCCATTAGTTTCGAGAACCATCTGAAACAGGCTTCCCGATCCGAAGCAAATACTGCATTCTCTGCCAAACATTGCCATATCTGTTTTGCTTGGTCTGCACAGAGCCATAATTGACCATCCTTTAATAAAAACCTAAAAAGTTACACATTAATTAAAGTAATTAAAGTTATGTATTCTTTACCTCAAGAAATTTAACCGTTCTTGAACTTGAAGAGCATGACAGTATCTTCCATCAGGTAAATATGTATCACTAGTAAGCTCTGGATGTTCCTTTACAATAATTCTAAGTCTATCCATATAATTAGTAAGACTATTAGTAACAAGAATAACTAAGGAGTGTTGATTTTGCAGTCGTTCGATTACTTCTTGTCTGTAAAACATGTGATGTGCACGTTGGCCATGCATTCCGTTAGCACTTGGTTCATAAAGGCAACATATTTCCCTAATTTGTTTTAAAGCTGGCAATGCCCACATTTCGCCAGTTTTTAATTCGTCAACACATTTATCCAGCCAAATCGTTTTCTGAGCGTCCCGTTCTTGGGAACAGCTGTAATCTAATATTTTAACATGCGCAGCTAAAGCCTGATCCATTATTTCCGTCGCAACGTCTTCAGCGTGCGCCAAATTCCAAAATAACGTTAATACCTTATGTGCCATCACTCCATCCTTATCATCTTCAGCGAGACGTCGAATTAATTCTAACAAGCGTTCACGTTGCCGTTTAGAAGCGGACGTCCAACTACTTTGAAAACACTCAAATAAATGGTCCAGTTGTTCAGGACTAAAGTCCCAAGCTAATTTGGCTAGTAAATCGTGTACATTTTTAACTATTGCTTCATGTTTTCCAACTTGAGCTGACCATATTGCATCTAAATCTGATAAACTAAGAGCGCGTTCCTTAATTACAAATCTTAAAATTTTTTCTAATTTTTCTACATATTGTGGTTGATGCAAAGAATCTCGTAATACTATTTCCAATACTTTGTTTTCGTTTATCCATTTCTAAAATAAAAATAAATAAATCAATAAACTTGTTATTACCTTTTCTAATTTGTAAAGCGACAATACACAATGCACTAATCTATAATTAAGTTTTCATTTAATAATGGATTAATGAAACACACTTACGGCCATTCTTTCAGGTGTTAAATATTCTTCTTCTTCGATTCCATGATGGCGATTAGGATAATATGTAACACTTGATATTACTTTATTGATTTCGTTTAAGGCATTCATTTTTCCATTAAAACTGGAAATTTGAAGTTGTCTTAGAATCATTTTGAGTCGAAAACCTTCCAAAGTTCGAATCAATTCTTCTTGGTTCGATACTCTCATAGCTAAATTCTTTGAAGATTTAATTATAGCTGAAACAATATCACTTTTGGTTTCATTTTTCGCTTCTCTCTTCAATTCATCGTCTGTTAATTTATCCAAAATCCCAGGTATCATTTCCTAAAAAAGAATCATTGAAAATTAAGCCTATGTAATTCTTTTACAACAATTTTCTGACTTACCAATATTGGTAAAATATATTTGTTTACTGTGTGTGGAGTTAAATGTTCATGAGCTAATCCAAAAGGTCTTAAAAGTGCAAACACAATGGACACACTTAAATTCTTTGCAGATTGAAATCTTTCTAAAAGAAGTTGAAAACCACCTAATTCGCCAAATCTATTAATGAGATCCACTAGCCATCCTCGAGGGTTCCTTAAATCGTTTGAAGGTCTTGCAAATAACTCCTCTTCAGTTAGATGAGATGTGGGTCCAGCAGTTTCGCTAGGTCGAGCCGAATTAAATGCATGGAACTTACAGTTCGGATTAAATACCATTGCCAATAAATCTAATAGTGGAAACCAGTCTTGAGGAAGTTTTATAACGCACAATTCAACTAGTCTTAAACAGTTTTGATTTATACAAGCATGTATGTTAGATTTCCAACTTGACACTGCATCATCTGTTAATATTTTTGTGAAGGAAATAGTCAGACCCTCCCTAAAAAACCTTTGGCATGCTTCTGAACGCGTATCTAGTCCTTTCTTTGATAATTCAATTGCAGAATTTAATAAACACTCTAATTCTTGATCAGGTAATACCGGTACAACCCATCTCAGACTTGATATTTTTTCATCTAATGATGCTAACTTATCAAGAGGAAATTCAGGTTCGGTGGTATCTTCCTGCACTTCATCACATTGGTTTTCAGATGTAGCTGCGATTGGAACTAAATTCTACAAAGCACATTTAAATGAATGATTTCTTAAGAAAAATGTAAAGGCTTACTTGAGTTTCAGGAGGCTCTCCTGTTAATCCTTGACCTCTGGTTGCAATCGTCATTTTTAATTGGAAAAGTTACATGCACATGATGAAGATACCTAAAACGAAGTTGTAGATTAGGGCACTAGTTGTGTCAGAACAAAAATCAACTTTTGTAAACTGTACTTACTGTTACACAATATCACACAGCCGATTATAATAAATATTGATAAAAGCAAGATATATTCACAAGGGTTGACAAATGTCAATTTGAAATGGAAAATAAAAGGGAGTGACAGTAATGACAGCTTAATTTTGAAGTTTACATATAAACAATGTTGCTCACCTAACTAAGTAAAACCCAAGTAGAAAAGCACAATGAATCGAAATACAAAATCTTACTAAATGAAACGAAATTATTTAAATAATTCGTAAATAAATAGTTTAAATTCCTGATAACTGTACGTAAAATTCACCGGCCACATACAAAATGGCGCCCAAAATTAACGATTAAAAATATTCTATAAATATACCTAACAAAGAAAATACGCCATTGTCAACAGTAAACTATCTTAATTTAAAATGTAAAATTACTGTTTAAATATAACAAGAAACACGACATAAATTTTTGATTGTTGACGTACAGTAATATTTTTTGTAGGCACGTCGTGATTAGAGTATTTGCAAATAAGTGCTACCAATATCTTTAAAATAGAGAAAAGATATTGTAGAGAAATACAATCTCCGTATAAATTGTTGGCAACACAACCCTCTTGCGTCCGTTGGCCCGTACTAAAATTTATATCGGCGAATTCAAAAAAACCGTTTGCATAAGCATTCGTTTTCCCGCTTCACTGATAATTTTATTCTACATTTACTATTAATTTTAAATAAATAAAACACAATTAGTTTTTTGTTTTACATTTAATACTTAATACAAATATAACATAGCATACAGTACTATAAAATAAATATACTTATCAATAATATAGACCTACCTATATGAATACTTAGATTCAATAGTGTAACTCTAAATATGATTTTCAAATAGTACACCATACAACAAAAAATTGTCTATATATGTAATGCAAAAAGTAATAAGTTGAACTTATTAATTGTAATTACCTACAATTTTTAAGTTCGACTTGTTATTCTTACAATTGTAGTCCAAACTCTAAATTTTTAAAGTTTAGATTTTCTCTAAAATTGTAAGGTTAACAATATGCTATGTTCAGCTTATTGTCGGTTGCCCCGTATATCAGAAGCCCGTTAGCCGCAAATTTGCGTGTTGCTCAGTCCAGAATGTTAGTTGCACCCCCCTGCTTTAAAAATATTCTAATATAAATCGTACTTGTAACGTTGTTTCCCTGGTTCCGGTAATAAAAGAAACCACAGAAAATTCATACTATAGAACAAAAATTTATTTTAATTAAAGTTCTTTATTACGTCTGTGATCTATCAATTGCACAGTAATATCGATCGCAAGTACTAGCTCGTCTAGACAAAAGCAAAACCGGCTTACAAAAAGCAAAGATAGAAGAGCAACACAACAGCGTTTATCACATCAGATGACGCTAAGAACAAGAACGTGTCAATCTGTCGCAAAGTCAGGAGCTCAACCTCCTAAAGCACGCAAAACAGAACAAAAGACACGAAGAGGACCAACTTCACCAGAGGTTCCAGCTCCAACATGCCTACAAGACACTACACCTGTCATAGTTGAAGAAATTACTTGCATACAAGCAGTTAGGAAAATATTTCACCTA